>OZ000478.1:11403344-12801689 GCA_963922655.1 Cardamine chenopodiifolia | reverse complement strand
TAAAAAATTTTAATCCCAAATTGATATTTTAACCCCAATTAATCACAATATTTTATTGTATTATTTTGGACCTTTGATAGCATTTATATTGGTTAGGCAATATACTTTTAAAATTGCAATCATATAACTATAAAATAAGCAAGTTGCTATGGATTGGAAAAATATATTATTTAGAAACATTACATTAATCAATCATAGTATGATTTTTAGTTATGTTCTAATGCTTTTTATGTTCAACTAAAGACTGAGTCATATACAAGACTCCTACTTGGACGATTGAACTTGGTCATTAAGATTAGCATATATTCGTTGACCAAATGGAATGATTAATCAAGCAAAGTAGGTTTCCACTCCATAGTTAGGATTGTTATGCGGTCGTCCGTTGTTTCTAGTTGAAATTTTATCCAATCTGCTTCTTCTTCCTTTTTTTTAGTTTAAAATTTGCAATCTAATGTAATTTTTGTCTAGCAACTTACTGTAGTAAATATGTTATTTCGACGAAATTGTTTTAATAATATAATCTAACATGTATACCAAGAGGTCCAAGACATTCTTTTTGAACCACTAAGAGGCCGATTGGTTATTAATGTTGGTTTTCACCGTATATTTTTTGCTATAAATTTTTTTACTGTAGAGACTGTTACCGTAAAAACTCTATGAATGTTTCCATGTCTCCGTAATATCTCTCTCCTGTCTCCATCTGCTCACCTGTCTCACCCCCAAAACTCACTTTTCACTCAATTTACCCCCTTAATTTAGAATGATCTATTTTACCCTCTTGGCTATAGGTATGTGATAATTCACATATAAAAGGTTGTAATTTTAGCTTACCCTCGTAAAGACCCAGTGTGGCTCCACCAGTGACCACCAATAAAACGTCGGCTGTGCCAAATGTTCGATGCATCGACAGAGATTTCGTCGAGTTTAAGAGTTGTCTTTCCGTGAATGTTGTCTATGTCTACAAGATAAGGAGCTCTATAGGACGATACCTTCACGTTGTAGTCCGGTCATTGCATATACATCAGCATATAATTGAATGGTAAACAACTAGAGAACACAACAGATCTTTTCAACTAATAGAGAGGGCAGAAAAAATTACAATGAAAGGAATGAAGAACAAATAAACTTTGATGTAACATGTTTTCAAACAATGTCACTTTTTAACTAATTTAAAGAATAGAGCTGAATTTTTGTTAGCAAATCAAAATAGTTTACATTTTTATGTAATAAATAAGTGGGATCGGTAATTATAATAACTTGTATTGTATCATTAGTCAAAACTTCCCAAAAAACCATAAGAAAACTAGAATTAAGCTGATTAGGAGTTTTCAATTAAAGGAACTTCAAATTTTAGCAAAAGATTAAAGTTTCTGACATAATAACATGAAACAAAGATTAACTAAGAGAATTTATTTTGTTACTAGCGTGCCTTTATTCAAATCCGAATATCTTACATATAAGTGTCTGAAAATAAAATGCCATTTATTATTCATGCATGCATACATAGACGTGTGATAAAATAGTAACTAGTGTTGTTTTCGAGAATTTTGTGTGTTTTCCCACTTTATATATTGGACCGGTGAAACTGTTATCGACGACGTCAAGTTGGGGGCAGATAATAACAGTTGAAAACGACGTTCGAAGTTACAATTTTTGACCCAATTTTCACGAAATTATCCGAAAATTTAACAAAAAGAATGTATTAACCGACACTTGAAATTTGTGTTGAAACTTACAAGGATCTTGAAGGTAGAGAGAGGATCTTCATGAATCATATGAGTCTGAATCAACGGTGCTGATGAAGAGATCATACATATCAACGACTCCCATTGGTTTCTTCCCAGCGAATCACCAACGGACTTATAGTTTTGTCCCTCATTTCTTGAAGAAACTTCACCCCATTGAATCTGCTTTCCAAATCAATAAGTAACATTAAATAAATAAATCATTGCGTCGACCATACAATAGTAAGTAACTACTATATTAATCGCACCAAAGTACCCATAATCAACAACAAAATCAATTCTGTTTTTGTTAAAAACGAATCTGTTTAACTAATACTCCTAATTATAACTTTACTTACAGAAAATATATTATTTGGCTTAAATCTAATATATAATTGCGTCATATTATATGTAAGTAATACCCCTAATTATATGTTTAATTATAAAAGAATGTCCATATCCATAAGATTTTAAGTTATAATTACAATTTCTGGGATCATTTGTATGATCCAAACCCAGCTTGAATTTGTTTTTGTTGTTTCATGAAGTACTAAAATATTAGAAAAAATCTCTGTTGGTGTCGTGGCCCTACTGAAAATTCATTTGCCTAGTTTAAAATCTCAATAACATAAATTAAATACTCGATGCCAGATAATAAGGAAAATTAAGATTTCTCCTAAAAAGCAAACATTAACCAAATCAAGTTAACTAAAATCGATATAGAAAATGAAAAGAAGATTTTGAAGGCAAGGAAGGAAGTCACCGTCTAAAGGTATGTGCCCATGCGCGAGAGAGCGCACCACGAATGCTTTGACAGCTCTCCTATCTGGCTTAATGGATCTGCTGCTGAGGACGAGAACAGTCCCCGAGAATGTCCATTTCAAATTCACTCTCCTTCCACGTGGAAGAGCTCTCCGCCCCGTTAGGGCCCGTAGAAGGAAGTGCGAACAGAAACAAAAAAAGCTCTCTTTGCGTACTATGGATCTCTTACGTGTGATATTCCTTGCTTTGACTAACGGCTGCGGAGCTCACTTGGTCATCTGCTTCGAGATCTCGGGATCCCTCAGCAATGAACACTAACTGAAAGCGGCCGAGATGAGTACCTATCCCTCGGTCTAATGAAGTAGCTTAGTGATTAGTGAGTGAGTTAATAACCTAGGGACGTTGCAGTTGAATGGTTTCCACCGGAACTTGAGATAATCGGAGTCCGTTCTACCGTACGTCTGACAGTCAAAGCCCAGATCTATCATTCCTCCGCCACATTCTTCCGCCTTGTAAAGCGGGTACGTCTCATCCCGCACCCACTCGCCGGAAAACAGATCGCAGCTACTATGGTTCACTGGAAACACCACTCGTCGTGGATGCTTGGCGAAGTTGCTGTGACTGCAGTGGTTACTGATCGGCCGCCGAGAGAGAGGGAGAGATGAAACAGACGTGGCGTTTTGAAGAAGAAACAAGAGGAGGAAAGTGAGATATTGAACACTAGCCGCCATTAAAAAAGCTTGGAAAAAGAGAGAGATATTGAAAGTAGAGAGAGAAAAGCTTAAACTGATTTCTTCATTAGCTTAGCATATTCTGAAAGATAGCATTCTCAAGCTTGGTATTTGTTTCAATGTTTTTTGTCTTTCATCTTGAGTCACCATACTGAAAACATCTTCAATACTCGGAATTGGCTTAACATCAAAATATGTCAACGAGTAAACTCATTAAGATTTGTTGAATCCCATAAAAAATTTAGTAACTTGACTTCACTGCTGTAACTTCTCCCATAACACAGCTGCATTATATTCACACTTTTCACAAGTATAAACTGCCAAGTCCATATAATTCTTGTATTCCTTAAACGGTAGAGAGAAACTTAAACTGATTTCTTCATTAATTTAACTTGTGAATGTACAGAGATGAGTATATATATACAACGAGTATTAATTAGCTAATTAATACTAACTAACAAACTCTATATTAATAAGCTAATAAGAGAAAAGAGAAGTCTTGTTATTATATGTTGTCCTTTTGCATGAAACTTGTCTTTACGTAATGTTTTGAGGACTTAAGCCTTCAACGAACTCCATCTTTTAAAAGGAGAATTATATGGGGTCGGGTTATAATTTATTTCATGATAATTAGGTATTTTTGTTTTACCCATAAACAACCACATTTATTAATACGAGAACTAGTGGCTTGCGATTAACTCTCTCCAGTTTATACTAAGTGTGTTTTTTTACACATATTAAAAAACCATATTCCTTAATTTTTCTACTATAACTTTTATTAATACACTATATATTTCTATCTCTCTTCTTATATTAAAAACATGGTTAAAACTAAAATTTAGTATTAAAATATGAATTGAAAATCTAAAACAACATTTAAATTTTAAAAAATAACGATCATAAAACGATATTTATTATAAAACGGAAGAATGAAAACAAACGTAAATGTGTTCTAAGTGTGTTTTTTGTTCCTGAAATATAAACAAGCGACCTTCTTTATATTCTCACATGGTATCAAACGATGTACTACATTTTGTTTTTTGTTAAAGCAGACACAATATATATATATATATATGTGTGTGTGTATAAAATACGATCATAACTCAAATCAACTACCTTGGTAGTAACACTGTGACAGTGGTCCAGTGGCAGCTGCTGCTACTTACTCAAATTCTTAGGAAACCGCTGATGACCTGGTCTAAATATGGTTCTTGGGTACAATTGAATTGGGATATAGTCCGGTTCGATTTGATTATAAAATTTCTTAGCCCAAAATAAAAAGCCCATTATAATTGGACCGACTTAACAAATCTGGATACTTCGTCAATTGGTATATAACTTTATAACCCGACCCGAATCGATTTATTCTTGCTGCTTTGTCACCTTCGTTCAGCCTCCAGCTCTGGAAATTTCTCGTCGCAACAATCTTCATAGCTAGATCTCTCTTTACCTGTGAGTTCTTCTATCTCACCTTTTTCTAGGTTCTCGTTTTTTTGGGTTTCTGGATTTTAATTGTTCTGAATTATTAAAGTTTGTAATGTCTATGCTTTTTGATGGATCTGTTTTGTTTTGTCTTCGAGTTGTTAGCGTTAGGAAGTTCGATTAAATTTCAGTTTTGCTTATTGAGTGTTTTTATTCGGCAATTTCGTGCTTGTGTTAACTAGACTTTGCTCGCTTTTTAAGTTTATTGTGCTGCGAATTGCTGCATGTTAAGTGTTCGACGAAATTCCTCTGA
Organism: Cardamine chenopodiifolia; assembly: GCA_963922655.1. NCBI lineage: Eukaryota > Viridiplantae > Streptophyta > Magnoliopsida > Brassicales > Brassicaceae > Cardamine > Cardamine chenopodiifolia. The sequence goes on along the minus strand of OZ000478.1, from coordinate 12,796,737 downwards.
GAAATTAACTAGTAGAGAAGCTTCACTTTAAAGTTTTAGTTTCTTTTTGTTTCTGTAACATATGATTTATCAATTCTTGAGCTCAATTTTGTTGGAAGAAGCTTGTAACTTATCGTTATGCCATCCTTATTCTTGGAAATTTAGCTTGGTTTTGGATTGATTGAGCAGACACAAGTTACAAAAGGAAGAATTTTTGTTGAACCAAAACTGTTCTATGGCACATACCCTGAAATCTTCAGTTTTGTTAAGTATATAGACAAGTGACCTCTCTTACTTCTTTGGGGTTAAACCTATATTTGCAGGTAAGACGCTGTTCCAGTTGCTATGGCGAAGCATCATCCTGATTTGATCATGTGCCGGAAACAACCCGGCATTGCTATTGGACGACTGTGTGAGAAATGCGATGGGAAATGCGTGATTTGTGATTCTTATGTGCGTCCGTGTACTCTGGTACGTATTTGTGATGAATGCAACTATGGGTCATTCCAAGGTCGGTGTGTTATATGCGGAGGAGTTGGAATCTCAGATGCTTATTACTGCAAAGAGTGTACGCAACAGGAGAAAGACAGAGATGGTTGCCCCAAGATTGTTAACCTTGGAAGCGCGAAAACTGATCTGTTCTATGAACGTAAGAAATATGGATTCAAAAAACGTTGACCACATGTGTATTTCGCAATTGCACGATCGTTGATTACTTGAACTATTTGGATCTCTAATGCTATGTGTAAACTTGTCTGTTGACCCCCTCAAAACCTGATATGTTCTAGAGAATCGAAAGATATTGAATTCAAACCATAAGTTATTCTTTGTTGTTCTTGATAATCCGGACGATGTAGTCTTTAATCTTTGGTAGACTTGTTTTAGTGTCCGTATAGTGTTTTGCATTGTGCATTGTGTTTGATTGCATCAGATCACAACAACAGAAGAGGCTCTGCTTTTGGACATGTTTCAGGCATGTTTTGACTTTTCTCTATTGGGGCTTGGTGCGCTATTTTGTGGCGGAAAGAGATGCTTAAGTTTTTCTTTTCACGCTTTTTAAAAGCATCTTGGACAAGAGAATTTGTATACATTGCGTTCCAGTAGAGTTGAAACAATTTAAGTCAATCGTTTGGTGGCATTATTTTAATAACTGAGCTTTCCCGGTTGTGATAGTTGACTCAACTAAGTTGAGTACTCCAAAAGGATTACAAGAAGATAAGAACATCATTATCATAGATTGGGCGTGAGCCAAACCGTCCAATACTAAACTTTTGAATTCGTAAAGCACATTAATTTGTGCCACCACCTAAATTCTCTAGTCTACTTAATCATCATTCTTTTATTTCGTATTTTTAGTACTTTTTGTAAGTTCCATTTAATTATTTTTAGGTTTGATTTATCAAGCTAACATTCATCTTAATTCTCACATACAACAACATGCAAGAAACGAAAACAAGCTGCTCCCGAAACTCACATTTGAGGACTTGATGAGACTTCTTCACTTTATACAAGGGATTCACGCTTTGAGTTGAAGTATAATACTAGCTCCATTAAGCTAATACAACACTTCACTGATCATCACCTAACTCACTTAGGTCCTTAACAGTTACCTAATGGGCACGACCCAAAGTCAAGGAACAAAGAACATGGTTTGATTTCAAAGACTTTAGCATTTGGAGACTCTACCTTCAAGACATGGAAGTTTAGTAATTGATGAACGATCTGATCTACTCGATAAAAGAAGAGAAATCACAACTCATCATCAAGATACGATGATCTCACCCAGAGCTTACATGCATGAAGAAGAATGGAAAATTTTGCTTGGTATGAAATGGTGAATAAAACTCAGAGACTTGGGGGTCCTTCTAAAATATGCACCTTACATAAAATATAGTTATCTTTTGATCAAATACTTTCAAGAACTTAGAAAGGGTGTTAACTATAAAATGGTTAAAGAATTCTCACCCAATAATATTAGTATGAAAGAGTGGATATTGATCAGAACCTTTAAAGTCTAGAAAACCTATTTATAGGTCTCGAAAGAAAGAAATAATGTTCGAATTAATCAAGAAAAAGAGCTTCAAATGGATCAAGTAGATGAAATTAGTTAAGTTTTGTGATGACAAGTATTATATTTACAGTGAAACTATTTTACTAAATATTTGCATGGAATTAGAATGTATGTCGGCAACGAATATGTTTGGTGCTATTTGAACAAGTTCATAAAAATTTAATTTTTGAATTTTTGAATTTTGATTAGTAAATTCTAAGTTATTGGGAAGATCCCACGTCATACCTACCAAATGTGTATGCAATAATGTTTTAAACGATAATATTGTTTATAAAATCGTAAATAAATTCAAGTAGATATATATATAATGTAAGGACGACTTCGAAACTAACGGCCGGTGTGAGACATTTTGGAGATTGTCTACAAATATAAAAGAGGAGATAAAGAGAGAGAGATAAAAAAACAAATGGGTTATTCATCATCAACAATTTGGTTATGTCTGGTCCTCTTCTTCACATTTGCTTTCCTCTCTTCTGCTCGACTCAGTCTTCCATTTTCAGGTACTTATCTTCATCCCTTCACTTCTCCATTCCTCAGTTCCAAGTATTTATCTTTTTGGAATGATATTATGTATTTGGTTTTCCAATCTCCAAGCACTATATATATATATATATATATATATTACCTTATGATAATCCGTATCCGTTTAACATGTCATAAGATGTATATATATATATATAGGTTTTACTCATAAGAATTTCTTCATTGCATCGTTCATCTAGCCCACCCATCTTAATTTGTTTTCGGTTATAATTAATTTAATTTCCTTTTTTGTTAATTTTAAAAAATTCATTTTTATAAGTTAATGGTGGAGATCTCATAATCAAAAGTGTATATATACATATATGTCTGTGAGTGTGTGTGCGTATCACATCACATTTATTGGCCGGTGATATGGTAGTATTCACATGATCCTTATGAAAAAATAGTGTATATCTTTAAACTTATTCAAGAAAACCACCAACACAAGAAATAAAACTTAGATGAGAAAAAAAAGAGGATGAACTTACCCAAACAAAAGAGAAAATAGTATAATTATCATTTGTATTTACAGATACCAATAATTCCTAAATTCATACACGGGTTTTTTATACTACTGTACTGGCATATAAATTTAAGGGCATTGATAGATATGAGGATGCATTTTTTTACTCAAACAAGTTGTATACATCTTAGTTTTTATGTCCTCTGTTGCCAGCTTGTTCGTATCTAATTTCGCTCTATATTCAAATCAAGCGAACATGAAACACGACGTTCGAGATTGTCTTTTCTTTTGCCGAGGACTTGTTCACACGGCCAAAATCTTATAATATTCTTTTTAAAAGATAAACATTTGTTATACCGACGAATCCAGTAAGAAAGTACGTCATATAAAGTTATAAATTTATAGCATTTTTAAATGTAAATTAAAATATAATATATAGCTTAATATTTAAATATATGTTCTCCCTTCAAAAGCGTTGACCCTTACAAGAAAAGTACAAGGACAGATCATACCACGACTACAGATATTTTTTAATTGCATATATAAATTAGTAGGTTGAAATTAATGGATCTTAGTCCATCATATCTGTGAAAAATCCAAGCAAAGATTTCGATTTTGAAAACCTATATCCAAACAAAAGTAAAAGGTCGAATTTGCTTGAACCGAATTTGTGTGTTTAAATCTATATTGTTAGCAGATATGTAAGTATTTGTACAAGAAGACGACGACCATTACAAAGTTGCCAATTTGTTTTTGATATATTTTATGTGCAATTAAAGTTTTTTTTTTGAAAAAACTAGTTTTGGTAATGGTTGGAACAGCAAACTCGAATTCGGCAAGAATCTCATTTTAACTAGGTTCTTTGATGCGGGATCATATTTTTAAAATTTTTGAGAAACCGGTATATTTCTAATGATTTTTTAGTTTATAGTATAATTGAAATTTCATGGTATAATTCTGTTCTTAATGATAATATATGGTTTCAGGTTTCATAATCAATGGTTATGACCCAACTTTTAACAACTAATAGTTCTATTAATTCTTAATGACAATATAAGGTTTCAGGTTTTATAATCAATGGTTATGATCCAAATTTTAATAACTAATAGTTTTATTAATTATGTTTTAGTAGAAATTTGAAAAGATGACTTTGTTAGTATAAACTGATTTTCATTTACTTAAATTAACTTATATAATTGTGTTAAGTTACATGGGTAGTATAAAAGAATTTGTATGACTTATTTGGATATACATATTAAGATTAGAAAACTTAAACATTTCTACCTTCAATAATTTTTATTTGTTTTGATAGCAAATAATGTAATAAATCAAATTTAGATTTTTTCAAATGTACGTCCCATATAGTATTAGTAGGATATACAACAAACTAAAGTATTACCACGTAAATTTAAAAATTACATCCATTTTACTAATATTTGTCGTTTTCATATTTTAAGTTGACTTTTGGAAAATATATTTAAGTTTGGAAAAGATTTTTACTATTAGTTATTCAAATTGTAAAATAAAAATAAAATATTTCATTGTATCTCTGAAAAACCAAGTTGCCTTTTGGAAAATATGTTCTAGTTTACAATTTTATCAATTTTGACTAGGACTAATCAGGTATTTTATTATCAAATAGATTGATATTCTAAAACGATAATCTTTTTAAAACAACAAACTAGCTTAAACCGATTTTTATAAACACTATAAAAATAGCTTAAAATAGTAAGAAATGCTAACACTATAGCTAGATAACTTTGAATGTTAAAATATAGATTATGAATAAATGTCGACATTGTTCAAACAAATTGAAAACGAGGGTCTTGAGCTTTGTCTAGATACTTTTCTTTTTTGATAGAAGAGGTTTGTTCTAGATACAAAATTTGTTAATACGATGTCGTTCTGATATACAAAATTTGTTATTATCACTATTTTCTAATTTGTAATATATATAAACAATAAAATATGCATATGGCAGAAAATGAAATGACGGTGGTGAGAGAACGGTCATTGATGGTGAGCACAAACGACTACAGTGAACCTTCAGCTAACGGTAGACACGATCCTCCGCGAGGCGGCAGAGGCCGGAGACGTTGAGAGGATAACAATCTTATTTTCTTAATTTCGCTCTTGGCAGTGCAAGCTTGCAAATAATCTATATAGATGAATAAAAGTATTTAAAAATGTTGCATATGTAACCTCGGAGAGACAGAGAGTCATAAATAACACTTTGTTTGTATTTGTGTTAATTCTAAATCGACTTCAGCTTATTATTATCACTAGAATAATATGCGCTACATTAAAAAAAAAATTATAATTAATTATTTTTCTGTGTTCAAGCCTTTTTCGCATCAGTCCAATCTATTCCATATATTGAAATGTTTTTACAAAGAGATATTAAATTATGAAAATCTACGTTTAGATCTACAAACATTTTATATTTGAAAAAGAAAATGGTATGAAGTGTGTGAAAGCTAACTACAAAGAAAGTAAAATATAAGGACACAAGAAGACGAAGAAAATGTATTTCAATAAGTTAAGTGATGCATTGGACCAGACTAAAGAAACAAAATGCCAAAAAAAGCCCAAACAACAACAGAATAAACCATTGAACAACACGTGAAAAAAAACTGTGGATTGAAGAAAATGACATGAGATGAACAGAGCTTTCGCGTATTCAGTCGAGTTCGAATAAGAACCGATCGGATCCAGATCTTTCAAGTAATTTTTTGAATTTGTATAAATATCCATATAATTTCAGATTAGGTTTTGATCGGTACTATTCGTATTCAAATCGGTTTGGTTAAAAAAATTGGTATTTATAAAAATTCAAAAAATTAAAAATACAATCCGATTCGGATATTATCAAATATAAAAAAATTTAAATATTAAAATACTCGAAATATATTAAAATATCTAAAATAACCAACAATTTATGTATTATTGTATTTATTTCTGTATATTCGGACACCTAATCAGTTCTTAAATAATACTCAAATTCAAACCAATACTCATAGATCTATATAGGCACGAACCAATCGGATAAAATAATCATAATCAAATCCGATTCGAACCAGGGTTTTTGAATCGGTTCATCTCGGTTTTTTGGGTCCAAATTTTTTGCCCAGATCTAATTGATTACCTAACAAATTTGATTTCTTGTAATTCTTGTGTGATGATTGCGGTGAGTGACATTTGTCAATAGATCTAAAACTGCAACAAAAATCACAAAAATAGTATATATATAAATGTTTACAAGGAACAAAAAGTCATTTTGGTTCACATGAATTAATTTGATAATGGGCCATCTCAATCTCTAAACCCACAATCATTTTAAATTATATAATAGATCGGCCCAAGGCCTATTAAGATTCGTATATTTTGATTTTAAAAAGTTTCTCATTTCAAATGCCCCAAAAGCTCAGGAGAGCAATTACGAAACGAAATCTTCACTTTGACTCCCAAAGATTCTATTCTTGAACAACGACTATGTTTTTGATCAAAAACCTCCGACGAATCTCACCGATAACATCGTCGGCGGTGACCGGATTCAAAAACCCCGGATCATTCACTCTCTCTTCCCGTTTCTACACCACTCAAGACACTCAGATTCAACCAACGGCAACAATTTCAAATGGTTTGGATCAGAGTCGGTACGAAGGTTTAGCACCGACGAGAGAAGGAGAGAAGCCAAGAGTGGTGGTTCCCGGGTCGGGTTGGGCGGGTTGTCGATTGATGAAAGGGATCGATACAAGTCTCTATGACGTCGTTTGTGTTTCTCCTAGAAACCATATGGTCTTCACTCCTCTTCTTGCTTCTACTTGCGTCGGTACTCTCGAATTTAGATCCGTCGCTGAACCGATTTCCAGAATCCAACCTGCGATTTCCAGAGAGCCTGGTACTTACTTCTTCCTCGCTAATTGTTCTCGTCTTGATTCCGATTCTCATGAGGTACTGATTCGGTGTTTCTGAGATTATATGTTCAATTTAGGAAGCTTTACAAATCAAATTGGTCATTGATGATGCATGAACATATAATTATTGAATCTGATGAAGCTTCTCTTAGATTTTGAATGTTGTTGTGGACCTTGTGGTAGAAGAAGAAGTAATGGAGTTTTAAAATGTGAGTTTGTGAAGCTTATGGGGGTTTTAAGCTTATGGTTCTTTGTGAGACTTTAACCGATGGATTGGATACAATAAAGCCATGGAAGTTTAAGATTGCTTATGACAAGCTTGTGATAGCTTGCGGTGCAGAGGCGTCTACGTTTGGAATCCAAGGTGTTCTAGAGAACGCGATCTTTCTTCGTGAGGTTCATCAGGCTCAGGAGATTCTCAGGAAGGTTCTTTTAAACTTGATGCTATCTGATACTCTTGGTAAACAGAAATTGTCTTGTGGAGAATTAGAATTAGGATTAGGAGTAGAACATAACTGTTTTTGCGCCTTTTTTCTTCTAATTAGGAATATCGAAGAGGAGAAGAAGAGGTTGTTACTTTGCGTTGTGGTTGGAGGTGGACCAACTGGAGTTGAGTTTAGTGGTGAATTAAGTGACTTTATTATGAAAGATGTTCGTCAACGATATGCTCATGTTAAGGATGACATTTATGTTACTTTGATTGAGGTTTGTTTTAAGAAGCTGCTCTTTGATTATCTTCTTTCCAAACACACATGAAACTTACAAATGTTTCTGTGCCATGGTTATTTTTACAGGCCAAGTATATACTTTCATCGTTTGATGATCGTCTTAGACGTTATGCTATCAAGCAGTTGAACAAGGTGAGCTCATTTATAACATATGTAAAGGTCTTCTGCTACCTTTTATGGAGCGTTTCTTTTCTGGTTTTTCATTTACATTAGTCTGGAGTGCGGTTTGTGCATGGGATTGTGAAAGATGTGAAGCCTCAGAAGCTAATACTTGATGATGGCACATAAGTTCCATATGGACTCTTAGTGTGGTCTACTGGTCCTTTTCCTTTCGTTAGGTCTCTTGATCTTCCAAAAGCTCCAGGTGGAAGGTTAGTTCATCAAGATCACTCCATTAGACTATTTTTCCTAAAAATGTTCTACAGCAGCTCAAATTTTTGTTCGTTTATCTCTACTAGGATTGGAATTGACGAATGGATGTGTGTACCTTCTATACAAGACGTTTTTGCCATTGGTGACTGCAGCGGATATCTGGAGATCACCAGAAAACCGACTCTTCCTGCTCTCGCTCAGGTAGCTGAGAGAGAAGGTAAATACTTGTTCAATCTACTAAATGAGATCAGGAAAGCCAATGGAGGAGAGCCAACAGCGCAAAGGAGATAGATCTTGGAGTTCCCTTTGTGTATAAGAACCTTGGAAGCATGGCTACGATCGGTAGATACAAAGGCCCTAGTCGATCTCCGCGAGAGCAAGGTAACAAAGTTTGACAATATCTCTTTGGAAACTTCACTCATAAACTTGTGTTTGAAGGAGATTGATTACTTGTGCAGGACGCAAAAGGGATATCAATGACTGGTTTCGTGAGCATATGGAGATCTGCGTATCTGACTCGAGTCATCAGCTCGAGAAATCGCTTCTACGTCGTCATCAATTGGTTCAACCACTTTCGTCTTTGGTCGTGACATTAGCCGAATCTGATGTGTCCGTTCCCTAATGTTTCATCTCCGTGTACTGTGCTTGTACAGAAGTACATCAACAACGTGACCTTCCCGACAAAACAGAATGTTTAAACGTACTTATTTTGTGTGTGGTTGATGTATAATGGCCACATTCGTTTCACAGTCGCAGGCGGCTGCGGTTTGCAACTTACGGCCAAACGCTGCGGTTCTTGTTCGTTTAACATCCGTGCGTGCGTCTCGTAGCGGCAGCGGCAATCTCCTGCGTCAAACAAATGAACAAAATTTGGCCGCAGCTGCAACAGTACTAGACGCACCGTCATATTTTTTTAGCGTATAAAAATTTTTGATGCACTAATTTGCGTCTGCTGTAGGAAGCTGTGACTGGCAAATGAACATCGTTTGATCGCATGCTGCAGCCGTAAAAAACTGAGACCGCAAAAAACTGAGACTGCCAAACAAATAGAACTAATATGAGTATGATTTTTTTAAAAATATACGGTAAAAATAATATGTTGCAAGAAGAATTTAATAGTTATAATAATCAGTTGAATATTTAGATTTTGTTAACCGACTCCTGAAGGAGTTATTAAAGTTTCTATTTTGATTAAATTTTAAAATATTGAAGTTTTAGATCTTATAAATTCACATGATCATGTCAATTGTTAAGCAGGCTATTATACTCTCTCCAAGTGTATGTCTCCATACTTATAATGCAATTCAATAAATAATGTCTTCTTATTAGTTATGGTTTTTGATTTGTATCAATCGTTGCCGTCCTACTTTAATATTTTTTTTTTATTGGAGAATACAATAGCTCAAAACTAGATTCTGAACACCATAAATAAAAAAAATAGATCAAATGAATAGAAACTGACTTTTCTTATTTTTTTCCGTTTGAAGATTTCACCAGAAATAATATCGTATATAGTTTAAAAATAGTATCAAAAGCTATCAATTCTTTTAAACTATATCATTCATACTTTAATGCATGTTCATGTACACCTTGTATGCAGACAGAATATAAATATGATGCAAAAACATAATGCAAATATTATAAGAAAAGGTAATGTCATGACTTTAGTGAAAAGACAGGAGACGGAAACAATGTGAAGTGAGAAAATAAAATAATGGACAAGTGACAGGGTCGTGGTATATTTGATCTCTCTTCGTTTGGCTTAATGACAGATTCCGGTTTCTTCTCTATGGATTTGCAACTAACTCTAAAACCAAAAGTAAACGAATCACATACTTAGTTCATAACCAATAATTATTCATAAATATCTTCCTATTTCGTCATTATAAAATTTTAAGTATATAGATCCAGTTTTATGGGAGGATATCAAAGTCTTTTTTCTTTATCAATTATTTATGAAACAAAACAGTATTTTTTATATATTAACACAATGTCCTATATGAACTATAAAGACATGAGTATACATGTATGAGTTGTCCTCTATTAAGTACATTTTCCATGTATACATGCATACTATTATGCTAGAGGTATCTGTCTAGCCAATTATTATAAAAGTGTATTTTTGCTCTGATAACGTAAAAAAGATGTGTAAACATTTCTTTTTTCAGCCAATATTGATTTCAAGATTCCAAAAACTCATGATGTTATTTGAGGAAACACATACCTATTGTTGAACTAGTTGATGTGAATATTCATAAAAGTAACCAAACTATGACTTTACCTTTGCTTATGTTTTCACCCAACCAACTAAGAAACATTTGTCTACTTTCTTTGACATTACTCGTGAGTGAGTATTTCTAACTCCGGGAAACAAAATCATTACTAAAGAATGTTATTTTAGACTTTAGCGATTGGGACCCACTACTCCAGTAACATTCATATTTGCAATCTCGTTATAACTCAATATCATATTCTCACTTATTTTTGTAAATCGTAATCAAAGATCAAACTATCCTCTGTAAAGTTAAAACTTTTGGCAATAGAATTAACCATTAAAAAATATACTCCATATTCACTTATCTAAGTTTAAAGCCTTTATTATTAAAAAAAATTAATGCCTAATTTTCAATAATTAGGCATTAATTTAAAATGTCTCTTCAATTGTTGGAAAAGAAACTAAAAAAAACTTTATAACCGGAAGTTCCAAACCAAAACATTCTCTCTCGAATTTTTTAATTCTAGCATCCGTCCGTAAATTTCATTGTAATCAATGGGAATATGCGTCGATCTCTGGTTGTAACCAACACTCGACTTAATGATTTACAAAAACTATTTTTTCTAAGAAAAGTTTGGTGAATCGAACGAAAAAAAAGACCCAAGGATTTCTTGGTGCCAAACGGAATGTCGTAGTTTAGGGGTTGTTTAGGGGTCGCGTAGTTCAGTCTTCAGTGGATAGTTTGGATAGTCGAGAACCATTGCTACTCTATGAATAGAAAACGACGGCGTTTCATCGGTTCACACGTGCACGGGCGGCCATCTTTTTATTGTCCAAAACATCTAATTAAACACTCTTATTGGTAGACAAACCTAACCTTTAATTAATTATTTGGTTTGAAGTTAAAAGAGACGTGTATGTTCATGATAGATCGTGATCTTTATTTCTTTAACCGTTCTTTATAGTTGCATGCTTCTATATAAATAACAAATTAAGAAAATAATTTGCTATTTATGTATACACCTAGCTACGTGTTTTATTTTCTACCCACACAGATTTTGTCGACTTTAAGGACTTTTGACTTTTCTATAAGTCTTTCTGATGGGACTGAAACTCCATGTGGTGCCGCTTTTTTTGGCATCTCGTGTGGTTCGCTTTTTGTAAGCAATTTTTTTTATATCTGAATTTTATTAATGAAACACTGGAAAATACAACCCCAGCGAAACAAAGAAAAAATCCGAGTTTGCAAGCCGACGGAACGTAGAGAAATCTTCGGAGATAAAAATTCAAAAAAACAAATCATACAAAGCAAAATGAAAAAGACAAAATCTAACTCAAAAAATCGAATCTAGAAAGTGAGTCTAAAAAATAAACCAATCCCTTTCAATATATTGAGAGGAAAGGCAAGTTCGAAACTTATTATATTGGTACGACAAACATTGTTGAGCCACAAGCTACTACACTCGCACAAACCAACTAAGTGATTATCTTCTTGTCTTCTTCAGAACCATAACGTAAATTCAACAGAGTGATCCACCCCTAATTCTACAACAAAACCACCGATTCAAAAGAAAAACCTTGACCAAACAGAAAAATTTGAAAAATAAAGCCAACGAGACGGCGAAACTAAAGAGCTCGAACGACTATAAGAAGACGATTAATCTGCAATAAAGAGCCACAAAAAGCTTCATAAGCCCAAACAACCGTTGATATGCTGACACACCCCCTTCAAAGCTATGGAACAGTACCAAACTCGTGACCATGCAAACACTAACAACCAACCGAAAACCCTTTGATGGATTTCTAGGAAAACCCAACCGAAGACAGCAAATCCAACCAAAACTGATGTCCACGTCATCTTCCAATAGATACAACAACTTTTTGTTCTCACATGTATAGAACTTACACTTTCAATCTCCCTCTTTTTTATTAAATTTGTCACTTTAAGTATTATCTGTCAAAACATAAACAGAAAGTTTCAAACAAGAATAAATCATTACAACATAAGACAAATTATTCAAGAACAAACCAAAGAATTCATAAACTACTTAATCATTCATCAACTAAAGCAAACTGATTCAAGTACATACCAAAATAAACCCGAATTCTTAGTCTTATCAAACAACATCATTAACTCCTCCCCAAAACAACATAAACTCCCCAAAAAATAGTTTTTTTTGCAACCATACTCCCATACTTAAGTTCTACAATTCAATTAAAAACAATAGAAAGAGAAAACTAACCTTTGGTAGAATATGAAGATTTGCGCAGAACTCCAATATCACTCCTTGAAGAAGTGAATCAATCTCATAAACCGTATCAACTTTGCTGTCTGTGAGCCATGATGCATATGTCGCTGCTCAAACACATCAAACACCTGTCGCTTCTTGATCCACTAGGATCTGAACTTGAGTTACAAGAAATTGGCGAGACGCCCAAACTCACACATAACACTCAAAACCAAAAATTAGTGCACACGATACTTATCCATTCATGCAATTCACTCAACATAAGCACATAATTTAGATCAGATTTTTTATATCATCAACGACATTTGAAGAAAGATTGAGTTAAGAGAAAACAATGGGATTCAGACACAATGTACCTTAGAATCCAACTTTATTTTTCTAAACCCTTTTCAATCTGTAATTGTTTCATCTTAAATGTATGCACAGCTTTTTTGCCTCTTTTGCATCAGAGGACGACACAGTGACTGAGTCCAGAACTAAAAGCACAGTGTTCTGATTGTTCTTTTTTGTGAAGAGTTGTGTGAACAATTGACTTGCCATTCGGACCACGATAGTTATTTCTCATATTTGAGGAGCTTTCACAAGTGTCGATTCACTAAGAGTAGTTTTCACATCTACATATCCTCAAGAACCAGTGAGTTCCAAATGATAGATGAAATTGTACCAGAACGTGAAAGCTAGACTTGTGCTTTGTGATCATGGAAGGATATGACACTTACACTAGTGAACATTTGAGATTAATGTGCAACCTTCCTTTTTGAGATGCTTCTTACTGCTCATTTCTGCATCGGAAAGGAACAATGTAAAAATTTAAGCTTTGCACCTCTTGTTTTTATTTTATTTTTCTTCTCCCCTAGACAAGATTTCTCTTTTGTCTTTACCTTAGATAAGTTCATGTTTCATCTTATGAAATAAGGTGTGTCTTACTGCTCATTTCTACACTTTATCTCTTCCCTCATCTCTTTTCACATCCAATCAAGTACACACTTTACTGATTGATTTGTTTGAAGGCATGGAGGGTAGATCTTTCTCAAAGTGAACTTAACAGCAAGAAGTTTTGGTAAACTTATTGTTAGCCCTTCTTAATGACATAAATACAGGTTAGAAAAACAACAATTTTTCACTGTACTTCAACTCTTATCCATGTGTTGTCACTCATAAACAAAAAATATTGGAGAGTACACACAGACAAGGATTTTTGCAAATTGATAAACGTGATATGATCCAAAAGATTTTTTGATAATATCAGCAAGTTGCAACTATGTAGGAACATGTTCTATCACCATTTATTTTTCTTTAACTAATTCTCTAACAAAGTGATGCCTAATCGCAATGTGCTTAGTTCTAGAGTGTTACACTGTTTTTTTAATAGATCAATGACTCTTTTGTTATCATATTTAATAAGCATAAGGTCAGAAAAAATCATACCATATACCTCAACCACATGTTTGATGGAGCTTTAACATTCTGAAGTTGTAGTGCAAGGATTTTGAAGTTTCTTGAAGATTTTCTCCTCTTCGTCTGAAGAATCAAGCTTTCATGTAAGGAGACATAATTTCTTCACAACAAACAAGTGCACCTTATACTCGAGGAAGGCTCCCCCATAATTTGAAACCTTCCTCTTCGACTCAAAGTCTTAATTCAAAATCTTTGAACCATGCCTCTTAAAATAATCTCCCCAAGCTTGATTGGCATAATTCAGTCAAAAATACTTGTACAATTGTAGTGTTAAGAGTAGTAGCTCAGATTTTGGTTGTGACAGAGACACACTATCTTGGTTCTTGATGCTCTTCATTTATTTTGTATCACCAAGGCCAACTAACTTCTCATATTTATATATTGAGTAATCGTTCTTGAAGTTCAACATTCCCAATACATACTGGATCATCCGTGCTAATGTTTCAAAATGAGTAATTTTAGGGGTGACAAGAGATAAACATGTTTCACCATTCGCCAACTTCTGTGTAATGCTTATTGCAGGTCTTGCAGACTCTCTGCAACACATCTCCACCTGTTCTAATAGGTTTATGACATACGAGTTTTGAATAACAAAAGTTCCATCACTCAGCTGCTGCACTTGAAGATTTACGAGATCACTGATGTTGCTCCCAATAATCATCTTGTCCATTTGCTTTAGTTTTGAAATAACGTTAAAAACTTCTTGGTTTATGATTCTTGTGATGTTGTTGCCACTAATGCTTCTCAAATATTGATTCCATAGTGTTTCTTCATATTTTACACCCTTAATACATGCTTGAGATTCATCCCACATATAGCAGTTGTTGTCAGTTCTTTTCCCTTAGAGAATCACTTAACCTTGTTCATTGACAACCCAACACTTCACTTTATTAGACATCACAGTTAATCCCACATCACAAAGCTGACTCTCACTTATGAGATTAGCTTGGAGTTCTTGAACATAATAAACATTCAATTGAGGTGTGCCAGATCCATCCATTTTTTCTTTTCCCATAATTCTTCCTTTATCACCACCTCCAAACATGATCTTGCTTTCTTTCACTTTTGTATTATCATTCAGCACTTTTTGGCTTTCATTCATGTGCTTGGAGCAACCGCTATCAAAATACCAAGGTCCACTAGTTACTTCACTTTGTGAGGTAAGACCTATAGTCTCAGGTTCTTCAAATTCTGGTGATAGACTGACATGTTTTGTAAGTGAAGCTTCTTCTGGAAGACTGAGAGTTCCGAGCATTGAGGTGTATGCTATATGTGGATGTTCTCGCTTAGTCAGTTGATGATAAATATCATGTTTCTTTATCCATACATGTGATAAGCAATTGTAATGTTGATAGCATCGCTTCTGCATCACTAGCTTTTTGACTTTGTTTATGAACTTGTAACAATACCTCTTGATGTGTCCACCTTTGCCAGCAGTAGTAGCATCTTTTCATAGTCATTTATTTGGTTTCAATTCAAATTTCTTGTGTTGGAACATGCACAAAGTTATTCTCTTTTATGAAATTAGTTACACCTAAGGATACTCCTCTTTGATATCCCATATCATGATTCGATTTTTTACTCCTTCATAGCATCAGTATTTTATTCAGATCCTTAGTTCCACTGTTTAGCATCAGTATCTTCTTAGTGGTTTCAGATGCTTCATATTCACGAAATATCATCTCCTTGACGATGATAATTTTCTTTGATGAGTAACACATTTTTTTGACTCGTTAACTTCCTATTTTCATACATTGATATGAATCCTTCTTGTAGATAAGTTGTTCCTTCATCTTTTGACTCACTTTCAAACCATTTTTCTGAGAACTTTCTTGCAATTTTTCATGTTTCATCACTCTCAGAAGAATCTTCATCAATGAGTATTACAGCTGGAAAAGCACAATACCCAGTGACAAACTCACCCTCATTTGATTCAATGTCAGAGTCGCTATCACTCATTTTGATTTATGATTTATGATTTAAAATTTTACTACTCATACACTCTTCTTTTGAATGCCAATACCCTTTGTAGCCAAAGCATTGAGTTCCCTTCTTTTTAGCAATTGGACATTCAGCTCTAAAGTTACCATACCCTTGGCACTCATGACACTTTCGATTATATTTTCATGAACTTTTTTCTGGTTTCGCATATGGAGACTTACCAAACAATTTTCTACTTCCACGCTAAAAACTCTTTAATGTTAGATCAAACTTCTTGACCATCAAACTCACGGTGCTCTTCATTTGTTGTATTTTTTGCTTGTCCTCGGAAGCTAATAGTGCAATACCCCTTTGTGCACTCGGTGTAGTTGTCTTCTTCTCTAAATCCATCTCATGAGATTTAATCAGTCCTACCACTTCTCCAAAGATTTAATCAGACAAATGAACTTCATACTTCTTTAGAAAACATCTTATAAATTTCTTAACTAGCTAATTGTCTTTGTATTTGTTTCCAAGAATATTTGCCTCACTTGCAATAAAACTGATTTTGAAATTGAAGACAATTAGTTTTTCATTTTCTTCCATTAGTAGATTTTCAAATTTAGAAGCAAGGACATTTAGACGACTTCTACAAACATTGGTGGTGCCTTCATAATAAAGTTGTAACGTGTCCTATATTGCCTTTTTCATTATAACAGTCTTGTACCTGTTTGAACTAATCACTGTTGAAAGAACTATAAATTGTAGATATTGCCCTAGAGTTAATTTTGGACATTCTCTTCTCATCATCAATCCACAACTTCTTTTTCTTTGGTACCTTTTTACCATCTTCACTTTTAGTGACTGGTTCATCTCAACCATCCTCGACAGTTGTCCATGCATCCTCGTCAATATTCCGAATAACATATCACATCTTTACCTTTCAATGACTATAATTTATGTCATATAGCATGATTTGCTTTTGAATCGCCACAAGCTCTCACGTTGAGTCCATTCTTCGTGACAGGATCTTCACATGTTGTTGAGTACAAACAAATCGATTCAAATGCCCGTTCTGATATCAATTGAAAAAGCAGATGCACACACAAACACAAGAATTATCCAAACTCTCACCGAATTTCAATTGTCTTAGAAATCTTTAAGATGATTACACACTCTTAATTAGATTTACACACAGCTTAAGAACATCCTTTTAACTTGTGACCAAACGATTTCTAATATAACAATGAACACTTTTGTTTATCATAACAGGGTCAACTAACTCTCTAAAAACAAATAAAGATTTTTCTACTTTTCTGACTTTGAAAGTTTATCTAAACTCTCATACCTTAACTCTTATTTATACTCAATGATCAAATCTTATTTTAACTTATCTTAACTTGATACGAAACCTCCAAATCTCTAAAATATCTTAGGTATATCTTCAATTTTCAAAATGCTCGATTTTTACCATCTCGAACATATAAACATTTATAAGTTATACACTTCAACAAATTCAATCTGCCAATTCTACATCAGATTCAGTTCATGTCATTTTCTAATATATTACTTATAATAAACACAATTTATTCCAACATTTCGTGAGCAGATGAAACTTACGCTTTTACCATTGTCGCCCCACCTCATCTTCTATGGCCGCTATACACAAGAAAAAATTTCGAGAAGAAAAGCTTTATACTCACCTTCGTGATGGAAAGCCACTGGTAAAGTGACTTCTGAAGACCACGAAAACTGCAGCTATGGCCGGAAAACGCCGGCGAGCTTCTACCATGACTAAATCTGCCGTTTGAAGCAAGGACAAACCCAAATCTGAATTTTTCTTTGTCGTGACAGAGACTCTAACTCCACGAATTTATCGAACACCAGTGCTAAACTCACCGGACACCAAAAATAAAAATAAAAACTTAATCTACAGCCCTCTCACGGTATTGGCGACGACGCGCTAGCCACCAGAAAAAAAGAACCAAACGACGCTTTGCTGTGCTTTTCTTTTCTTCTTCTTCTCTCTGCTTTTTGTTTTTGTTTTTTTTGGAGAGTTCCTTTTTTTTTGGCGAGATCCTTCTTAGTTAAGGGAAGTTCGGTTTTTTAAACAACAGTATATAGTTAATTAAATAATATGTTATTAAAATACAATAAATTAAGAAAGACTACAATTATCTTTTTTATTTAAGTAAACATATTTCCATTTATTTCTCTCTCTTTAGAATTATATTAGCCAAATAATACATTCCTCAATCTTTACGACCAAAATATTACTTTTCATATTATTTCAATAAAATGAATAAAATTACTACTGAAAAAATATTATTTAAACAATTAAATGCTTTTTTCGATTATCATCAAAATTAAAACCTAAGTAATAATGTTTAATCATCATAAAACAGAAAAATCGGTCTAGTTATAAATTTTGATATTGCACATAACATGGGATATCATCTAATCTATATAAATTTAGGTATGTTTTATATGATCTTAAGCTTTTTTTTTACAGCATATAAACTACTCACATATAGTGTAAATAACAAGCAATGTTTTCATCGTTTAACTATCTTTCTAACATGACATCAGAACCAAAAAAACTAAACATTTAAATTGAAGCAACCAATCGGATAAAATGCACATTGCCTGTTTGCGTAAACAACGTGTGAGATCGGATAGATTGATCCTAAAAAGATTTAGAAAATTATAGATAAATATCAATATTTATATTAGGATATTTAACATTATAATTAAATATATTAGTTATATTTATATTTTTATTAAATTAAGAAATTAGGTTTAACTCTACGTTTATATAAATCACAAATTTGTATTCATTATTCTTATGAGAATGTAATATAATTATTTCACAACACTTTTATATTTTTACTCTCATCGAACTTATCATGGTATCAAAGCAGACGATTTTTGTGGATCAAAGTTAATGTTCTCACAATAGTCTAGTGATTAAAAGATCAATTGAGATGGTGACCATCGGCGTTGAACACGGTGAGGAAGATGACGAATATGATCCAACTGAAGCTACATGCGGTTTGACGTCCACATGATTTTTGGAGATGATAAACAAAAAAAAATGTTAAAGAAAAATAAAATAAGACTTGTTGGAACATATAGATTTTTGTTTCATAAGCGACGATCCAGACTGGTGAAGCATATGCGGAATGTCTTGGTTTATCAAACCAATGACCCACGACCGGGTATAAACGTCGATGATGACCCCACAGCTGGGTATAAACGCCGTTGATGACCCTAGGGCTGGGTATAAAAACGTCGTTGATGACCCTAGGGCTGGGTATAAACGCCACGAAGATGACCCCACAGTCGGATATAAACGCTGTTAATGACCTTATGGCCGGATATAAACACCACGAAGATGACCCCACAACCGGATATATAAGTCGATGATGACTCCACGGCCGGGTATAAACACTGTTGATGACCTTATGCTCGTGTATAAACGCCACGAAGATGACCCCACAACCGGGCATAAACATCGACAATGATAGCCGATACTTTGAAGACTTGTCCAATCTCACATGTGTTACTACGTATGAGTTTGTCGGGGATGTTAAGAGATTGGATAGATCGACCCAAGAAGGATCTAGAAGATTTAAAAGATTGTGGATAAACATCAATATTTAGATTATGATATTTAGCATTATCATTAAATATATTAGTTATTTAGCTTTTTATTAAATTAAGAAATTATGTTTAACTCTACATCTATATAAATCACAAATTTGTATTCATTATTCTTATGAAATTCTAATATAATTATTTCACAACACTTTTGTGTTTTTACTCTCGTCGAAATTATCGTAATACTTAACAAGTTGGAATATATATTTACATTTAAAGAAAAACATAAAAGATGTAGAAAACTTTCATTTGAAATCAGTTCATCATAAAATGAAACCGAGGATCATTATATTAAGATGCATTATAAGAAACTGAAGAAAAATTAATAAGCATTATTGGTGTATTATGAGTTAAGAGTAGTAATTGGTAAGCTACAAACAGAGGTTCATTAGATTAAGATGCATAATTAATAAGAAAATGAAGAAGAGTTAATAAGCCTTGCTCTACTATGAGTTAAGAGAAGTAGATACAATTCATCTCTGACAGATATGGGGTTCGGATTCATGCGAATCTTTGTCGTGATAATGAAAACGATATCAGTTCTTTTGTGGACCCGATTAAATGGTATCTGAGGCTATGAAGTCGAACATTCTTACAAATTATGGGTACTTCAATGCAAGAGTAGCTTGCACAACTTGATTATAGGGTCCCTCTTTGTGTGCTCGTGGTGATGACTCAAAATGTGGTCGTAAGGGTCATACGCACTAGATCCTTATGCTTTGTGAGTATGCATGAGCCACATGAATGCATATTGAACAGTAAAAGCGTAGATTTATGGTAGGTCGTGATTGATAAATGGTCGTTTCGTTTATTTGCGAGTTGGCCAATTCATTTATTACCCCCTTGTTTATGGTACATCGATGTGAAAACATATAATTCATATCATTTCAGTAATTTCTATAACATATGTCTAATATATCCTTTATCAAAAACACATATATATATATATGTGTGTAATATAGTAAAGAGGGTTAAATTAACTTCGAATAGTTCCATGTTGCAAATTTCTTCGCATATTGTTTTTTTTTTTATAATCGAAAAAATTCCAGGCTGAAATTCCAAACTAATCTTCCCAATCCACAGAAATTCTGACTTCTTTTTGCTATTGAAAACGTCTATGGATGATCAAGTTGTGAGGTGCCAGGTTTTTCTTTTTAAAAACGTTTTCATTAGAATTTTAGAAAATGTTTACAAAGTCAATAATAAAGAAATATGGAGGAAAGAAATATATATTTGTCTTTTCTCTTGCGAGGTGCATGTTTTATTCACGAAAACCATCATTTTTTGAAGACGTGTTCTATACCACTGCATTCTCTCAATGCCTCAACACTTGTATTTTTTATTTTTACTTCTTTTTGTTTTTGTTTTTGTTTTTTTTACTCGACCAACATTTTGTGCCTGTATGATTTTTACATTAATTAAAAATCTAAAATAAAATATTAATGTTAGTGTTTCTTTCCTTATAAACCCCGTTAAACATATCTAACTGTAAAAGTGTCGAAATGGATAAGTCGATCCAACCCGACCTAAATCTATCTAAATTCTAAATTTATATGGATGGATTAAATATATTTTATGGGTTGAATTTATATATCCAAACCATATATAATTAAATTTATTGGTTAAATAGATTATATGGGTTATCCATATATAAATTAAATATAATAAAAAAAATTAAATATACCATATAATTATAAAACTAACAAGAATTTCTAAATAACAAATAAAATAAAATTATCTAGTTATTGAAATTAATAAAAAGCATAGAATCCTAAAAGCACAAATCCATAAAATCATAAAACTTGAATTTAAAAAACACTTGAATTTTTTTCATGTATCCGACTCTTTGATTTCATCTTTCGTTTTATTGTTTACAAATAATTTGAAAAAGAAAAAAAACAGCAATTTAATTATGATAATAATAATTATAGCTAATATTAACAAAATAATGAATATAGATGATAAACTTACTTTTCTCATCAATTGTATAACCAAATAACCAATATCTAATATAAAGTAAAATTTGAACATGTTTAGGAAGAACTCCACTCTATTATTTGTTAAGAACATAAAAATCGATATTATAAATTTATTAAATTTTATGTTTTGTATGGTTGACTCATGGATAACGCAAATTCAAATGGTTTATAATCCACCAAAACTCATTTATTTATATGGGTTTAGAATTTTAATTCAAAGCTACTAAAATAATAGATAAACCAGATCAATAAGTGGATATCGACCTATTTTGATTATCTTAAACATATCCCACTCTGATTGTGAAGCTATTATAGCAAAACTAATGGAAGTCTCTACCATAATTAAAAAAGAAAAAATAATAAAAAGAGAGAAAGAGAGTGATAAGAGCCTTTGAGAACTCATGAAAACTTTTGAGACCTTAACCACCATTTGTCTATCACCGATTCTATCATTGATTGGTTCAATTTTTTCCAAAAAAAAAGTTATATACATAATTCATATTAAAAATATATATATTTTTAGAAATCATCAGAGTACAAAACCTACGGGAAGCATATTGCCACTGGCCCACCATTGATATTATTATTATCGGTAGTGAACATTTTATAAGGGGCAATTTAATTTATAACCATAGATACTATGACAATTAAATATATGGTAAGTGTTTTTTATGGTTATTTCTCATCCACATTTAAATTTGGACAAAAGTTTCCTTATCACGATTTTATTGGAATAAGTATTTTGTTAATGAACAAAATATTTAGGAGTAATTATGTCTAATTTTAATGAATAATTATTTTGTTAACACGATAAAAAAATATTATATCATTTGATATATATAAATTTACATATAAAATTATTATTTTAACATGATATAAAATATTTTATCAGTATAATAATATATTTATCCTAGATAAATTTGTTAACGATAATTTAATTGTTAATATTGTAATAATATTTATCAGTATATTATAATATATCATGTTAACAAAAAAATTATAGTTAAAAAATTTATCCATCAATTGTCGGATAAATACATTTTATATTGACAACATATTTTATATCACGGTAAATAATAATTTACATGTGAATTCATATGTATCACATAATATAATTTTTTTATCGTATTAACAATATAGTTATCCGTAAAATATTAGAGTTGACTTCGCCCAAATATTTTAATCGTTAACAAAATAATTATCCTGTTTAGTTTTTCTAAAGAAATTAAATCTCTAACTTTTAGAGTCAGAGAAAATTAATTCTCTAACTTGGGTAACATCGTAGGTATCTCTAGGAAACGATTCCTTTCTACGTAAACGACTTCATGAATGACGGATGGTTAATACTTATACGATATAAATATATAAACACGTAGAGGCGTGTATGATAAGCCCATTAATATATGAACGGTAATATGATATACCGTATATAATTAGGATCGGTTCAAAAATATGTTAGGTCGTATTTAAATTTAAATTAATATATTTTATATTCACATGTAAATATGTACGTAGATTATGATGGAAAAAAATCACATGAAAATATGTGGAATTAGTAAATGGAATATGTTAATGAAAAAGACTCTGGATAGCAATTGCATTAATTCCTCTTTGTAATTGAGTTTGCAGAATAACAGCATTATCAAACAAAAACTATAGTTTCGAAAATTTATACAACTATGTCAACCTAATTAAGAAGCCGTAACATTTCACTATATCAATTCAACGGATTGCCAGTCATAACTGTAGTCTTTTTTATAGTTATATTCAGATATATTGAAGTTTCTGTATTATATATATATATATATATATATATATATGTCTAGTTGAAATAGTGGTCGAATAATGTAATGATTTATTCATGAATTGTTTATAGCTGTATAATTAGATAGATATGGCCCTTCGGAAATCACGAGGAAATCGAAGGATGTCCTCCACCATGTGCGTCGGCTAAATAACAAACACATACTTTTCTTTGCATTTTGGGATTTATTCTCAATTATTATCATCATATCTCAACACATATAAAATAGAAATGATACTCTACTTAGCAAGTAGCCCCAGTAGTAACCATTTGTCGAATAGCTAGAACTGTCACGTGCAAGCTTATGTATATTACACACACACACATGAGACATCATTTAGTGACCCTTCCTTTTCCTTGGCTCACTTGTATTCATAAGAGATAGGGAAAAAGTCCGATGATATATAAATAACAGCGTGTGATATGACTTCTCTTAGGAGAAAGATGATGCCTAAGTGCCGATCTTCACTAAAACAAACAACGATGGGCCGGGTGCCATGTTGGGTTGAATTAAAGTTTTGTGGTTCCTCATAAGGAGCGTTGGGGGTTAGTCAAATCAGTTGAAACATCCCTTTAAGGTACCTAATGTTGGAATTTGTTTTTGATAAGATGGATTTGACCATTTTTCTAGTGGGTTTTTCGGGTGAAAATGTACGGATAATCAGATTTTGGACACGATGAAAATCGTAGATGCGAACACTACGTAGTTGTATTGAAATGTGAAAAATGTAGTTCGTTTTAATGAAAAATGAAAGTTCGAAACGGTTGGTTTGACTAACGGTTAAATATCATATTTTAGAAAAGAAACAATTCATAAGGTGGATTTAGAATTTGGAAAATGAGTTTAATGTTTTAATAATTATTTTTATTTGTCAAAAATTCATTTGACAAGAAAATAAGATAAATATACCCAAAAAAAGAAATAAGATAGACTCACGTAACCGGCGCGATAATAAGACGCTTGTATAGGTGAACGCTTGTTTAGGTGAGCCTAGATGAGGCAGTCTAGCTTAGATATTACCCGTTAGAAGCTATATGTAAGTCTTTCTTATGTTTCTAATTATTACAAAAGGTGCGTTTTATGTTACAGCATCCGGGTGTAGACGGTCGACAATCATATGAAAATGTTTTTCCAAAAAAGTGAAGTTGTTTCAAGTAATTTTCATGAGTTGTATATAGTGAAATGTAGTTAATGGAGGCAATTAAGTCAAATATGTAACTATAATTATAGCAGAATAGTTAATATTTAAATCGTAAAGACGTGTTGGAAGAAAAAATTAAAGAGAAAAAAGGGTAGAGGAAACGCCTCAATTTGCTTTTGTACAATACAATGTCTCCTCCATTGCATGCCTTGACTCAAGCTTTGAATGGCGATGAACGAAGTTGATTAAAGTTCACTAATTTGGTGGATGGACTTGATGTTTCCGCGTGATTTTCATGAACAAATACAAAAAGTTACTTGTAACTAAGACTGATCGATCCAGACAATTCGGTTTGTAAAAACTAGGCCTGCAACTTTGAACCGTTCGGTTCAATTTGGTTTGGATGTTCCGATCATCAAATATTTTGGTTAAGGGCTAAAGTTACCATAACTATTTGAACAAAAATACGGTTTAAATTAATTTGGTTATCGGTTAATTCGGTTCTAGATTCAATTTTGATTTGTTTCGGATATCGATTGTAAAGAAAATTTAGTATAACTTCATAAAATTCGATTTAAATTAATTAGAAATTAATCTAAAGAAAAAAAACAGTTAACCGTTTCGTTCATCGAACAAATTGAATAAGCCGCTAACCCAACTTATTTCAAAAATCTGTCAACCGATTCACTTCTATTATCCGACCATTTAACCGAAGTCTTAAATCTCGGTACAGTTCGAGAAAACTAGTTCGGTTAATAATGTCGGGCCTAATAAAAACTTTTCAAAATTGCTAATAAACAATTTAGTTGAAATTAGCTGATATTATACTATGTTTAATTCACAATTGAACCATTTGACTACACAATCTGTTCTATTTGTGTTTTGATTCCCGCATCTAGTGCATTTGTTCAATCCAACTGATTCTACTACAGTTAATAGGGTTGACACTGGTTTAATGTTATGAACGAAAAAAATAAGAATTGTTTATCCACCAACTACTTCTTTTGACGAAATTAATATAAAACCAATTACGATATATAAATTGGTGATCGTGGATTTTTTTGGGCAAAAATAAAACAAAAGCAGAACCGCCAACTAAATCTCATGTTGTCATTGTTTTATAATACATTGATTCAATACGTTTTCTACTTAGATTTTAGGAAAACTAAACAAAATATCGATTAAAACTTTCATATATGGGTCACTTTTATATTCATTACGTCCAAAAAAAAGAGAGAAAAAATCATCATGGATTAAAACGTTTCAATTGCAAAATATCCTACTTTCTGAATAAACAATAGAATTAATCTAATTTTTTGTTTGGAATTTAAAGTTATATATAAAGAAATAAATCGAGAAAGATACCATTAACTTACACTAATTGAAATTGTAAATGGTAAAGTTTTTTTATTCTTAAAATTTTATAGCTTAGCGTGTCCCATGTCTCCAAAATTTGGTCTACACAATGTAACAAAGTAATACACAGAAAATTACCCTTTTTATTCTTTAAAATAAATATTTTTTTAATAAATTAAAGAAAACAAACAAAAAAATTGGAGTCTTTCTCAATGTCTATACATCTTCCCCCTTTATATAAACAAATCTCACAAACCCGAAAAAAACATCAAACCCATTCTTTACCACATTCTCTCTGAGCCCAAAACATTCTGATCAAAGAGAGAGAGAGAGAGATCTTTCCTCTATTTTCTCTCTCTTCTCCCTCCGGCAATGGTTGTTGCTATGGACCAGCGCAGCAATGCGAAGGGAGATTCCGACGCCGGAGACCGGAAGGAGGAAGCAGGGTTTGATCCCAGTGCACAGCCACCGTTTAAGATCGGAGATATAAGAGCCGCGGTTCCTAAACACTGTTGGGTTAAAAGCCCTTTAAGGTCAATGAGTTACGTCATCAGAGATATTTGCGCCGTCGTGGCTATGGCCGTCGCCGCCGTGTATATTGATAGCTGGATCGTCTGGCCTCTCTATTGGGCCGCTCAAGGAACCCTTTTCTGGGCCATCTTCGTCCTCGGCCACGATTGGTAAATATTTATTAATTTTTTTGTTCAGCTGATGATTTTAATCAATTTTCAAATTATTGATTTTCCTAGTATTATTTTTTTAATACTGTCTTCCTTTAATTAATTAATTAATTTATATTTATTTTCATTGCTTCGATTTTGTGAATTTCTATTGAATACACGTTCGATTAGTATCGTAGCTGACTTCAATATTTGTTCTTTTGAGTTTACTTTAAAATATTAAAAACTGGAAAAGAGGATCCAAGATTTCTGTTTTTAGATTTCTTTTTTTCCTTCATTAACGTTCCACTATGATTAGTCGTAAGACTCGTAACACATATCTTCTCTATTTTTATTAATTCCGCATTTCATGGATCTATGTTCGAAGTTCCCGATTAAATAATTAAGTATTAAGAAAATATATTCTTTCCTTTTTTGTATCTAACTTTCCAAAAATTTAGACACGTCAGATATCCACTTTCTTACCTTCGTGAAGCGTTTGTATTAAAACAATCTTGGAAAAGCAATAAATAGTAAATACAAATAAATTAGTTTATATTTTATGAATAATAATGTGAAATTGAATGTAAATAATGACAGTGGACATGGGAGTTTCTCAGACATTCCTCTGCTGAACAGTGTGGTTGGTCACATTCTTCATTCCTTTATCCTCGTTCCTTACCATGGTTGGTAAGTTGTTTATTTTATCTTTTATATTATTAGCTTACTAGTTTTCGTATTTATTACTGTTCATTTTGTTATTTATGCGCATTGTTCCTCGCAAGTTCATTTTTATTTGTTTGCTATATGCAATTTCGTAATTAAATAATGCATGGAACTATGTGAGGTAGCTTTTCTTATTGCACTCCAAAAGCATCAAATCTTACAAGACAGACAGAGAACCTAAACTTTTATTAAATGCTGTGGGCCTATTTATGGCCCATTAGCCACCTGAACGTGAAGAAATTAGTCTAGTGTACCTTTGGATAGTTGGAATTTAATTTTCTTGGTTTGAGATTATGGTTGTTTTTAATGTATTCACCAGCTGAAGTAGATCATAAGCTGCAATATTGAGATGCATCATATTACTGAAATTGATAGAATCTGTCCCGAAAACGACATTATATAAACAATTTGATTTTAAAATTGAAATAAATAAGAATTAATTGTGTGAATAAAAATGGGGCGGCTGCAGGAGAATAAGCCACCGGACACACCACCAGAACCATGGCCATGTTGAAAACGACGAGTCTTGGGTTCCGGTAATCTTTACATCTCTCATTATTTTTCCTCTTTTTTTCTAATTTATTTGTTTTTCGAAATTCCATGGCCATGTTCTTAGGATTTTTGCTTTCATTGTTTTAGTTTTGAGAGTATGTTTTTTCCCATTTGAGGTCAGCTGATTTTTTAACAACGACCCATTTGTGGTTTATAAGGACTAACTTTATCAGAAAATAATAATATAAAACTTTAATAATGGACCACTTATATTCGAGTCCTTCGTATAAAACGATTCTCCTCCAAGTTCGTTTACTTTTCTTTGTTATTATTTTCCATCTTTGTTGGCGTTTTCGTGATATTTTGTCTGCATCTTGATTAAACTAACAATCACAATAAAGAAAAAACTTAGAAAACACATCACATGCAATAAGTTGATACGATTTTTGTTTTTGTTTTTGTTAAAAAGTTGATACGAATATTAACCAAAATGTTAACATTCTATTACTAATAGTCATTTAATATTTTCAGTTACCAGAAAAGTTGTACAAGAAATTGCCCCACAGTACTCGGATGCTCAGATACACTGTCCCTCTCCCAATGCTCGCTTATCCTCTCTATCTGGTAATTTTAATTCTGAATTCTTCATCTACCAATTATTATAATTGATTTTAGGTTTTTTTAAACTAATTTAATGTAATTCTGGTGGATTTTATTTTACAGTGGTACAGAAGTCCTGGAAAAGAAGGCTCACATTTTAACCCAAACAGTAGTTTATTTGCTCCAAGTGAAAGAAAGCTTATTGCAACTTCAACTACTTGTTGGTCGATAATGTTGGCTACTCTTGTTTTTCTATCATTCCTCATCGGTCCAATCACAGTTCTTAAAGTCTATGGTGTTCCTTATATCGTAAGTAATATATGTGAGGAGATTAATTAATCATATAGTTTGTTTTTTTTTTGACATAAAATTTGGAATTATGCAGATCTTTGTAATGTGGTTGGACGCTGTCACGTATTTGCATCATCATGGTCACGATGAGAAGTTGCCTTGGTACAGAGGCAAGGTAATTACATTAAAATATTATTTACTTTTTATTTGTATAAAAAAACAGCAAACATCTGATTATTTGATGATTATTAGGAATGGAGTTATTTACGTGGAGGATTAACAACTGTTGATAGAGATTACGGAATCTTCAACAACATTCATCACGACATTGGAACTCACGTGATCCATCATCTCTTTCCACAAATTCCTCATTATCACTTAGTTGATGCCGTGAGTGATTATTTGATCATATTGAGATTAGTTAATACATAATCCTTGATTAAAGTGGTGATTAATTAGTGATTGTTTAATTGATAAATTGGCAGACGAAATCTGCTAAACATGTGTTGGGAAGATACTACAGAGAACCAAAGAGGTCAGGAGCAATACCAATCCACTTGGTGGAAAGTTTAGTCGCAAGTATTAAGAAAGATCATTACGTCAGCGACACTGGTGATATTGTCTTCTACGAAACAGATCCAGATCTCTACGTTTACGCTTCTGATAAATCAAAAATCAATTAATCTATTCCTTTTATTTTAGCTCTATTAGGAATAATTCACCCCTTTTTAAAATTTAAGTTAAAATGCATTCGTGAAACTCTTTTTTTTTTGCTTAAATGTATTTACATTACAAGACATAAAGTTTTGTTTTGTATTTTTTTTCTCTTTTTAGTTACCATAATAAGGATCTGAATACTTTGTTGTTTAGACAAAAGAAAAAGACATTCCACTAAAAGCTCGACAAACTGCACGCCGTTTGTGGTCCCTATCGCAACGACAATGTGTGTCACAGAGTTGTCGCTTTTTTAAGTAATGGGCTTACTTTACGGCCCAAATATATCTAAAGCCTCTTAAAATACGCATTTCTAGGAGATATCCGATTGTTCTCTCCAGTTATTCTTTCATTAAAAATAATCAAGATTCAGAATCTTGGTTGTTTTAGGTTTCTTTTGAATATTATGGTTTTGTCTTGGTCATTTTGTTTTGTTTAAAGTTACGGTTAAAGTTTTTCTTAAAAAAAAATCATTTGGTTTTCTCAGCGTACAAGTTTTACGTTAAATTCTCATAGCTTAAGGTTACAGTTTAATTGATTGACATCGCCCATGTTTGAGGTCGAGCTCCAATAGTTTGAACATTTATCTAATTCGTCTGCATAGTTCGTAGAAAAAGTTACAAATTAAAATGATTTCATATCCATCAATGGAAGTTGGTGAAACTTTTAGTTTGAGTTACTCCAAGAACTACAGGGAATGCCATAGTAGAGCTAAAGCCAATAGCCGTAGCAGTGAAAGCTGTCTTATTCTAAAGAGCAAACATTTATTTGACAAATCGTTGCCTATATAGCAAAACGCGACAAAAAAACAAAAATCATCAAAACTCGAATGGAGATAATGCCAATATCATAGAATGATAGGCATAACCGTGAAAATTTTCATACCATTGACATAATTAACCACAGAGTAGAATTCCAAACTCAGGCACTAATAATTTCGTTCAGAGAAAATTTCGTTCACCACCTTAACAAAATTACTGGAATCATGATCTCATAGTCCAACCTTGCACACTAGAATACAAAAAAGGGTCAAAACTCATGGATAGAAAAATTATAGCATACGTTTTCGGAATTAGCAGTTATTTCCTGAGTATTTTATCCTCAATTTCTTCTTCATATGAAAAAAATACAGAAGCCTAATATTTATACAAAATAATTGAATATTGGAGACAAAAGAAAAGCTGAAAAATTAGGAGAGATGCCTAAAATCAAAGGCTGAGGCTTTTGGGCCTTCTTTAAATAGCTATGTACCACACTTAAATAGCTCAGCTTTAAGCCTATAATATACATTAAGTGACAAAGCACAAACTCAAACCAAACAGATTACAAAACTCTCACAATATCTATAACTATCATATCACCATTTATACATGGAATAACAAACACAATAATCAGATCACTTCGACTCTCGCCGGAAACTGTATTCCGGCAGTTCCCTCTTTAGCCAGAAAATTTCTAGAGGCAACAAGTTTCACAGCGAAAGGAGTAGGGGAAACATACGTTTCTCTCGCTTCAACAAAGCTTGAAGCAAGAACAGTTTGCAGCCACTGATCGAATGTTCTCTCTTCACCTGCTGACCATCTTAAAGCAGCTAGAATCTGAAGGATCACATCGTTTTCAATCTCCAGATGTGTTTCAGGTCCAAAAGACCGTTCAAATTGCGAAAGGATGTTCCTTTTTATGTTCTTAGCTAACCCATCAAAGTCAATCTGCTTGAATGTTACTTTCCCGTCTACATGTTCCAGAAAATCCTCCAGCCAAGCTTCTGTTTTCTCAGACATTGCATACCCTTCATCTACATTTGCTTCTGTTTCATCCACCGCAAGATTCAGATCAAGAAATGAACGTTGAGACTTAAGGGCTCGCAGCTCTCTAACCCCTGTTTCTAACTCCTCCTGTCTTCTCTTATTCAGACCATTCTTGTTAACATTCTGAGCATTGTCGACTAGCTTAATCTGAAGTTTCCAGTTTTTGGCGCTGAGAACTCTTACCTCCGAATATTTGACCAGTTCTTCAAGTATATGACAATCACTGTCTTTATCAATCCCGAAAGTAGTAGCAACAACTATCACATTTCTCATACTGATCTCTCTTCCATATGAATCACGGAGTTTTCCAGTTCTCATAGCATCAGACAATCTTATCTGATCAGGGAACTCGGCTTTTTCCACGTTTTCAACGAAAACAACAGAATTCACCCGCCTCGCCACTTCGCCCACGATGTAATCAACTACTGTTTTCCCTCTGAATCTATCGTCAAGACTGTCCTGTGACTGGAAATCCACACAGATGCAGTTGTTTTGGCCACCGCAGAAAACTTCAGCAAGAGCTGATGCTACTTTCTTCTTTCCGGCTTTATCAGGTCCAAGAAGGGCGAGCCAAATATTACTTGTGGTTGTTGCATTTGTAGCTATGTGACTTCTTCTCCTAGACTCGTCATCTCTGTATCCGCAAACAATTTCGCTAATGGCGTTCATAGCTTCGTTCTGAAAGCCGACTTTCCGAGAGAGTAATTCTCTGAGAGACTTGAAATCTTTGCAATATCTTGAAGCTGGCAAGAATGGTTTCTCTCTGATCACTGCAAAGTCTCTGCGGTCAAGCGATACCGGTGTACTTGATTCCTGGTTTTTCGATGCATAGATTGTCCCCAACCCGAGATCTGTAGTAACACAACTCAATGGAGAGTTTGTTGTGCGACTTGTGAGATCCTCTGTATGTTTTGGCTTTGAGATTTTCACTGATAAACCGGATTGCTGTGGCGGATTCTGCGCTTGAGCAATCCCCTGAGAGCATTCAGACGTTCTAATGCGAACACTTTGCTCAGTTGGGCTTCCGATACTCACCTTGGTCTGGCTAGAAGAAACCAGCTGAAGCGGTAACTGCGGTCTAACAGGCTGAAAGCTGAGCTTAGGACACGCCGGAGTTTGATGGATTCTTTGGCAAATGTCATCCCATTTCTTCTGTAAAGCAGGAATCCGTAAGGCTAATGCGTTTGGATCATCTTTAGCCTGCACTGAAAAAAAATCAAATACTCTCAAGATATTTCATAAACTACACTTCTTGGAAATCGAATTCATAGTAGTATAGAAGTTGTTCATAAAAGCTGCACCTTTCTGAGAATTCCTTTGTCTTGTTCAGCCTCCACATTTCGTAACCAAGAAGGTAACTTCTCAGAACACTGATCATCAAGACTTGTCCCACTCTTGCCAAAGGCTGTGACTTCTTGCTCATACTTCTCGTTACAAAGATGACACCGAGGCAAAGTCTGATTCACTGAGTTACTAAACGGTACTCTAAAATCTGATGTTGATGAGAAAAACCCTCCAAATGGAACAAATGATCCCATCAAACTGTATATAACCACAAAAGATCATTACTGCAACCCAAAGATTTAAACCTTTTCAAACATTGAAGACAAACAAACAAAAATATACCTAGATTTTGGATAAACCCCTTGACTCGAAGATGTAATAGGAAGAAGATGAAGATTCCAGTCTTTATCAATCGTCGGAAACTTCTCAATCAACTTCAAATACGTCTCGTTACTCGACACACTTCCAATAAACCAAAGTTTCGCATGAAGTTTCAACAGATCAGAGAGCTTCAACACAAACTTCTCAATAACATTAACAGAGAAAACATCACTAGTTAAAACCTTCAACTCTCCAAAATTTAAAACCATCCCTGACTTCGATTTTTCTAAATCATCAAGTTTCATATTGATTCTCGACTCTTCAACTAAAACTTCACTAATCTCTAAACTAACTACACTTAGCCCACTAATCTCCAGAGGTAAAAACCCAAACTTTCCTCTATTAATCGAATCAGTAAACGTTTTAAGAGCTTCATCACTACAAATTCCAACAAGTAAAGGATTCTTCTTATCTTTCCTCCCTAAAACTTCCCCAATTCTCCTACAATTCTCATCGAAATCAGCAATCGGAAACCCGAATCTAGCCCGACCCGGATCCGATTCAGGTAAATTACATAGAAAAAGAGGCGGAATCCGAGATCGTGGAAATCGCGACGAGAAATGAGACTGCACCGGAGGTTGAAGCACGTCGAGTTTAATGTCGGTGCTCCTAAACCCGGCTTCACCAAGGACCCGACTCACAATCGGGTCGTCTAAAATGGATAATATAAAATACTTAAGTTCAACTTTCAAAACCGACGTCGTTTGAGTTCCGTGGATTTGATGTAAATGATAAGTCTCTGGATGTCTTCTCTGAGTCGCCTGAGATCGTTTGATCGCCGCCATGAGTGAGTTCGATACCGGCGGATCCTCGTTCTCCGTCGCTGGAGACTTTGATGAAGGTAATCTATCGAGAGATACTCCGACGCAGAGCTCAAGCGCGCGAAATTGGAGGCGGGAAGAGTATGGTGTGCTATGAGCGGCGCGTGAGATACACACTTCTCGGAGAATTGATGAAGGCATCGTTAAAAGACCGGAAACTGCGTGAAGTGACGTTGTTTGTGCGTGGCTTCTCCTACGCGCAACGGTTACAGCGTCGTCTAATGCACGTGCTGTTTCTTCCGTTAAGCATTGTCTCGCCGTGCTTACCGGTGTCGGCATCGCCACCGGTTAGTAAAAATTCAAATTCAAAATTATACTAAACCAAACCACACCAACCAATGAAATTCAAATAAGAAAAAAAAAAACAAGAATGAAGAAGCAGATAGAGAAATCAGAAACTATAATAAACAAATGAAGCGTGAATTTTTTTTCTGGAAATGGATGTTTACAACAAAGAAATCAAAACCGTGTAGTCGCTTTTATGAAAAATAAATATTTATTAAAAATTTTAGATATAAATATTAATGTGTTATGTTTTATGTTTTTTCTTTTGGTTTCAATTTCCTCACGCTGTGTGAATCCTACGCTTTGAGGATATGTAGAAAGGAAGAGTCACTGTTTTTGGGTGATGGGTCCCATTTAATATATATACATTATTATTTATGAATTTTGTTAGATGTGTCAAATAGATAGGCTACGTTTATATGTCTAACTCGATCCATTTTAAGTATCGATAAAATACTTATTGTATATACCGCTTCAAATGGTATGTTTATGGGTCGATTATGGAATTTAATTATGTTTTAATTTTTTTTATTATTAAACCGTCAAAAATCGTCATAAATTATCGAAAAATCATCGAAAATAGTCGGAAATCACCTGAAATCGTTGAGAATCACCGGAAACTGTCAAAATAAGTAGAAATTGCGATTTTCAATTTGAAAAAAAATAATTTTAACCTAAATTTTTAAGAATTATGAACTGTTTATTATCCAACAGTGTCTAACATATTTTGTCTCTATATAATATTAGGCTTACAGTATTTTAACCCGTTTCATAAATGAAATTGTTCTTAAACATCCCATTATAATATTGGATATAGACATATCATTGACCGGAGATCCATTTTGACACTTCTGAACTTTGTTTTGTAATTTTGTTGTTGTTATGTGTTACCCCTACTCCTCGTGTATATTGAAGGAGCAAAGGCACATGTAGTGAGCATAGATTCTCTATGGCCCAATTTAAAGATCTTCCTTTGCTTCCATTCGTTTAAGCTTTTCAATTAATTCCGGATTTGACAATCCATATTTTTCACATTATATTCTTCTTTTTCTATAAAAGATTTTTATATTCTCCTTCTCTTATTCTTATCTGACAGTATCTATTCAATTCACAGAAAAATATATCTCTGTATGAGTATCTTTGCATATCTTCTTCTTTCCGTTCTTTTTCAACTCGGATTCGTATTGTGCATAGTAACTAACTAATTTCCAAAAGCCAATAGGTCGATTCAGACCAAGTCCTTTGGTTTATATACGTTGGATCCGGTTTGATGATACAAAGTGATAAATTTTTAATATATAAATCAGTCCAACTTGATGATACAAAGTGATAATTTTTTATTTATATAAATCATAGAGATTCCAGATCTTGATTCATTGTCTTTTTTGATATCCAAAACTAACCGCTGATAATATCTCGTTTAAGACATAAATTACTTCTTCCAAATGGAGTTAAACTAGTAACATTGAACTCACTCTCAAGTCTCATACCATTAAACTATCATCCACTTGGTAAAAATAAAATGATAAAAGTTTTATAGTAATATCGGAATAGTTGAAAAAGGGAGAGTAAAAAACAGTATAAAAAACAAAGATATAAATTTTAGTACCACTAACTATTGCCGATTTTATGATTAGTATTAAAATGGTATATCTTTTACCATTGCGGTAAAATTTACCAGTCAAACCATTATTTGTTTCGTGGTATCTATGCATCTAATGGAATGAAACATGTAAATCGAAGATAACCAGAAAATGTTTATGTTTTGAAAACATTGAAAGATAATAAATCGGAATCATAATACCGCTTCTAATATATACTTATAGATATTTCAAAGAAATATTTTGGTTTTTGGATAAAAGATGGATCCATAAGAGGAAATGTCAAAGACTTTGTTCGAATATCAACATTATAATCAAGATCACTAAACTGGTTTGAATATATTTTTTAAACCACATAGGATGTGAAAATATAAATGGAAGATTATCACAATTCACTTTTTTTTTGTCAACTATCACAAGTCACTTAAGATGGAGAAACAGCACTCATGCACTCATCTAGAAGGTCATTCAACGAAATAGAAACCTAAAATAGCGCACAAAACAATATTGGTCATTACACTGTATTCAGCCAATAAAGATTATCTATATTTTGCTTTAAGCTTCTTAGCTTTTCATAAGTTTATTGAGTTCCCTTGGAAAATATATAATCCATTCGTTGAATTTCTTAAAAGTTTCACAAGAAGTTTTGTGATAAAAAATCAACAAAGACGCAAAGTTTCTAAAGAGAATCAGTCAAGAGAAATAAACATTACTATCTCCTTTTCACAAAGATAAAATTTTAAGGTATTACCCACATATTAATTTTTTTTTACATAACCTAAAATACCCTTACTCTTTAATTAAATGTTAACTATTTTCTTTATTTTAACTGCAATTAATAGGGCAAAACAAAAAATATTATCTTTAAGAAATGGAGAGAGTAGTATCTTATTATCCTTTTTCTTTTTGCAACTATACTATCTTACCTATCTACTATTATGATGTTGAAAGATTAATAGACTACATAGGTTGTGATCTAATTAATGTTGTGGGAAAATTAAACATGCTGATAATTATGGACACTATTTCCAGAAAAAGTTATAAATGATTTAATTTGCATAATAATTGGCATTTTAAACAACTGCGATTTAAAAATTATAAACTATTTAAAATTTGAGACGTATAACTTAAAAGATAATATGAATGATTAGCTAGGACAAGTCAACTTAATTGTAGTTAAGCATATATTCAGTGGTAGACAGTGCTATAATGTTACTTTTAAGAGATTAGATGGATGTGATATGGTAAAGAATATTAGCATGAGTAAGAGCATCTTCAATAGATGACATTAAAATGGTGTTTTACTATAATTTTGACACTAAAAATTTCTTCATCTCCAACTACAGCACCAAATATCAAAATTTCTCTATTATTATATTAAACTAAATTTTTTATTATTATTTAATAGTTTGATAAAAATTAATATTCTTTTAGTTAATAAAATAATAAAGATAATATTAAAATCATTAAATTTAAAAACAATAAAGGTAAATTACATACTATTAATTACCAGAATTTCATATTACAATTTTTTAGCTCAAAAATACATATTACTAATTCTTAGAATTAGTGTATTCAGGCTCTAAGTGTTTAGTTAATGCATTTCGAAGTTCATTATGAGCATTCCGATATTTGATTTGTCTATGTCGACATAATTTTTTAAAATCGAGCATCATCATCATCCGTCTTCTCTATTTCGACGCGTGGGATTTTGGCTTTTTTCAATTGTTGCATCAACATCATGTAACACAGTGAAGATTCCCGATATCAATATTATGGATCTTAATATCGAACATTTCAATATCAAGGAGATCAATCGCAAAAAACCAATTTCAAGGAGAACAAAATCAAAGTGAAAGCCAAAATCATCAAATGATCCAGAAAATTATATTCTGTAGTATGATTATTTTAACAGAACCGGAACAGATTTTTTCTGCAATTAAATTATTATTTAATTTTTTACTATGTTATTAAAATACATTGTGCTGTTTTTAGTTTTTATGTTAATTTGGTTTTAATTTTGTAATTTATGTTTTTACTTTTAGTTGAATTTTATTGTATAATATTAAATTCAGTTTATATCATTAATTTTGATATTTTACATATTCAGCTTACTAAATAAAAATACAAAAAATAATAATAATATATTTATTTTTAGTTTTAAATTTAATTATATTCTTAATAATAATACAAAGTATATATATATATATATTAACATCTACTATTATATTATTTAAGCAACTCTATAAACAGTTTAACCAGATTTTATGTGTTATATTACATAAAATGCCACTGTATTTTTATAAAATTAAGACTAAATTTATCAACCAATAGAAAGTTAAAATAGTCAAAAATTTATGCAACCAAAATCCAATTAAAAAATCCAAACATAATCTTTTAAATAATTATTAGTTTCTAAGAAATAAAATTTATTTTCTCTCTCCTAATAAATATAAATAAAAATTTTAAACTAATTTTTAAAAATTCATTAAAAATCAAAACAGAATTTTTTAAATAATTATTAGTTTCGAAAAAATAAAACTTATTTTTTCTCTTTCCTAATAAATATAAAATTAAATTTTATATCTTGATTATATTCTTACTTTATAAGTAATGTGGTACATTTTAATAATAGTTTCTAAATTAGACTTATTTATCAAAAATTAATATTTATCATTCTATTCATATATAAGTATATATTTTGTTAAAGTAGAAAATATTTAAAGTAGAAAATATTTAATTAAATATTTTAATCATAATTTAAATTCACTATTTAGATTTATAGTAACTGAATCTATTCAAAATAAATAAATTTATATCAATGAAATATATTCAAATTAAATTATGGACGAACATTAATTCACTAAATTTAATTTTAAATTTTGGATTTTGTGTTAACCACAAAATTTAATTTCAAATTTTAGTTATT
Source organism: Cardamine chenopodiifolia (assembly GCA_963922655.1). Lineage (NCBI taxonomy): Eukaryota > Viridiplantae > Streptophyta > Magnoliopsida > Brassicales > Brassicaceae > Cardamine > Cardamine chenopodiifolia. The sequence goes on along the minus strand of OZ000478.1, from coordinate 12,758,311 downwards.
AGTTCCTTTAATTGTGCTAAAATATATTTTAAATTATAAACACATATTTTTTGAAAATAAAATGTATATATCAATTGCGGATTTGGTGTTAGTATCTTTGTGGATTCGATTTTATTTTTTGAAAATAAAAAATGTATTATTTTATACTAATTAAAATGTTGTCAAACAAAATTCTAACAATCAATGTAATCTTTTTAAAATTTTGAAATTAAATTATGGAAGAAAATTAATTCACTAAATTTAATTTCAAATTTTGGATTTTGTGTCAACCACAAAATTTAATTTCAAATTTTAGTCGTTAATTCCTTTAGTTGTGTTAAAATATATTTTAAATTATAAACATAGATTTTTTGAAAATAAAATGTATATATGAGTTGCGGATTTGGTGTTAGTATCTTTGTGGATTCGATTTTATTTTTTGAAAATAAAAAATATATTATTTTATACTAATTAAAATATTGTCAAACAAAATTCTAACAATCAGTGTAATCTTTTTAAAAATTTGAAATCATAACCAAATTCTCAAATTTAAAATTTTCATTTTGGAGCCAAAATTTCTTTCAAAATTTCGTCTTCATCCCTAAGTCTACACTTCTCTATAAATAGAAGTCAGATTCGAGATCTCTAATCATCATCAGCACCAACAACCCACCAGTGAGGCAATTTTTGTTTCCAATTTTTGTTTCATGGTTTTTTCAAATGTTTATGACATGCTATAATCCTATGAGATCGATTGTTGCGAAGGTAAATCAAATATCTAATTATGATAATTATTTGTTTTCTTTGTGTTTTTTTCTTTGTGCGATTTACAAAACAAGATGAAAATTTTATAGTCCCACAATTTTAAAATTTATCAAATAAACATTCTCTCGCGCTATATAGCGCGGACCACTATCTAATTTGATTTTATTAGAAAATGTCACGTTTATATAATCGTATAATAATAACCTTCTTAAAAATTTCAAAGGATAAATAAAAATTTTGAAAATAATATTTTGATTGATTGCTATTTTGTCAATTTATCTACTGCTAAGTTATAACGTCTTGAAACCAATAAAAACGAAATATATACAAAATAATATTTAATCTAATATAGTTAAAAGCTCTTAATTACTTTTATCTTCCACATTTTTATATTCCCTCCGTCGCAAAGGTCTCCTTTTGTCTTTCCCCTTTAGGAAAAGGAAATTTACTCAATGACCAATCATTATTACCATAAAATACTATTATTTTCAGACCAATTAAGGACAAACAGACATTGATCATTGGAATATTGGCTGCTTTTAATTCAATTATAATTTTTTTTATTGAGTACTTTTACGACCGCCATACTATTATACTTTTACGACCACTCATACTATTCAAATTTAGAACAATGGGCATCCTACTCTCAACAATGCAAACTGTACATAGATAAAATAGTACTCATTATAAAAATTTCTAATCTAATCAAGTATAAATTAGTAAATTTCGTTTCAAAAACTAATTTGACCGCTCATGTTATTCAAGCTTATAAAAACAATGAAATATTCTGATACCATATACTCTCAAGTCAACATCACAAACTGTACGTGAATAAAGTTTCTCCCTTACATTATGTTTATTGTTAGATTGTAGTAGGTTGATGGATGGGTACAGGACTGCTACCACTAAATTTTGAGATATCCACTGTTATCCAATTAAACTCTTATGAATAATAATTTTTAATATATATTCTAATTCGAAAAGAAACACATAAATAAACGGGTATCTGTGAAACTCCTTTGGTCCAGTGAAAAAAATTCACTAATACTTTTACATCTAGAAGTTTGGGGTTTGAATCTAAAGTACGCGATTTATTATCATTTATACATATTAATAGAGAGAGATTTACATGAGATATTCAGAGTTGTGCAAGTAGAACCGTTTGACGTGGATATCATCAGACCGTAGAATTGTCTGTTGTAATTTTTTCATTGTAACAATTCTCATAATTTGTAATAGATTAAAAATAAATCAGTGTTAAAAAAATAAATGGATATCCTTAAAAAAAAAAAGAATACGAGTTAACAGAATCTAAACTAAAACAGTTACACTTTAGTCAATATCCAAAATTTTTAAACATTTGAAAATACATACACTGTCATAGTTTTCAAAATATTAAACCAAAATATAATTTAAAAATATATATATTATAATTGAAAAAATATTAAGTAGGTGTTAAATTTTTAAGTGTTATATGTTATTTTGTGAAAAAGATTTTTAAAATGGTTATATGTAATTATGTAAATATTAATAATATAATATAGAAATAATTTAAACCATGTATCTACAAGTCAGGTAATAAAGTGAGTATAGGGCATGTAGTTGACCATAATCGGTACCCGATATCTGATATTTTTCTACAGACAATAGAATTATGATACTTCCTATTTGAAAGCTGCGAGTACCTTTTTCAAGACATACAAATCAGAGAGCAGATTGAGGATGAATATCGAGCATCAGTGCCCACCTCTAATTGTAGCTACGTACTGGCAAAAACAAAAAACTCGAACAATAAACCGCAATAAATGATATTTTAATTAATACTTCTAGTACAACACAATAATGACTACTTTTTGTTTACCATCTTGAAATAATATACTATAAACCAAATTTTGTTGTTTAAGAGTGTAGTTCGTAAGAGCAGGAAATGTAACCTAGTAATTTCTACTAATATTGTTGATGGGTCACTATTCCGGTTTAAACTCTTCAGATTATATACATGTTGTAGACAGAAAAAGTATACTCCATGCATTTTTGTTTGAATTTTTTTGAAATAGTTTTACTAATTAGTTTAATCGAACATTAAAATTTTATTTGTCAATCAATCAAAATCCTAAGAAAAAGTTTGAAGAGGATTGGTGACGTCGAGTGCGATGCGATAACTATGGTTTTTTTTTATCAAGATTAATTGCTAACGATGTGTATCTTAGAAAGAGGAAGATCTTAGGTATGAGTATACATAAAAGGGAAAGTGAATCTTAACAGTTTGTTTGGGGGTCTTAACACAAGAGGTTTACAAAACAAAGAAAACCCAAGATTGAAAAATCATTCTTTTATGTTTCCTCTTAATAAATTTTCTTTGGCTTCTGTCTCTGTTATGAAATCTCTCGCTTCATTTAATTTCATATCTTATATGGTTAAGCTATGAATTTATGGGAAGGAATTCACATGAATGATACTTCAACGGAGAATGAATCATGTTAGCCGCCTCCTTCCTTCTTTTCGTGGCCTTCCGACATCGGTTTCCGCCAGCTTTGCGAAAGATCTGTTTACTTTATCTATTCTAGATCTTCATGTCGTGAGCTTAAAAAAGGAAGAGGTGGTGCAGTCATTGGTCGTCGGTGGTGCCGAGGAGTGGTGGATTGATATCTACGAATTTTGCATTTATTATGCATTCATTTTGATCATATTTTTTCTTCTATATCACATTATTTAGAATTGTAAATAAATATTTGAATCTCGTATTTACATGATCATGCATTGGTCATATAGTATCATTTTTGCACTTTGTATAATCTTTGAATCTAATTCAAATATATTTGAGGTTTAGAGTTTTAAAGAAGAGAATTAAAATGATGACGAGGAATCAAAAGAGTGGATTTGATGAACCGGAGATCCAACAGTCAAATCTAGCGGCCAGACAACACTGATATCAAGTTGAAGCAATCAACTGAAGATCTGGTAGCCTTGTTCCAGCAGCCAGACGTCCCATGATAACTCCCAATGGTCAGATGTGGCAGCCAGATGTCCCCCAGTAGTTCCCAACGGTCAGGTGCAAAGTTCATTGAAGCCATTTTAGCGAACCGAAAGAAAGTAGAGGTTATGAGAGTTTTCGAATCACCAAGTACGACACAAATTAGTCCCAAATCAATTGCAAAGCTTAAAGATCCGTTAACACTCATCTTCCATCATGTTTCGAAGCCTCTACTTGGGTTGATTGAGGATTATCTTCTTACGGTTGGAGATTGCTTAATCCCAACGGATTTCATGGTTGTGGAGAGAGCGCAACCCGACAAGCTTTTTTTCATTCTCGGAACTCTATTTCTCAACACCGCGAGAGCAAGCATCAAATTTTTAACTATAAGAGTGACTATTCTCCATGTGAATCCAAAGGTTTCTTCTCCAATTAAGCCTTCCTCTACAATGTTTTGTGGAACAATCACTAAGGAAGAGCCACAAAATTTAAAGGATCAACATGAAGAGACCAAGGTTGTGAATATGTAGAACCAAGGAACTCTAAAGTTTGATGAGGAAATATTGGTTGGTGAATGTCTACACTCCTTATTCGATGAGTATGAAGGAAATGGTAAAAACAAGAGGATGGAGAAAGCAAAGAATGTTCTTGAAAGAGATAAATGAAAGAAACCCACCCTCTCACCCTTGTCAATTCACCAATGACAACCACTTCAATGACCTTGCACCCTTAGAGATGTGTTGATGGAGAGGTTGAATATAAACTAAAGTGCAAGGGAATGTCAAATCCCTTTGCAATAGTTAAAGTGATCCTCACACTGAAGCTTAAAAGAAAAGATTCGAAGGGTCATCAAGGTGTAATGACGACCTTTATTCAATGTTACTCACCATCAACCTCAAAGGTGGAACACACTTCTTCAATGATTTTTTTCACCAATTCAACCAGTCCACGAAGTTCAAAAACTCTTCATATTTCTACAGTCCCTAAGGTTCCTGACTAGGGCCATAATATGGCTCTTCTACTCCCTTGTATATACCATTCTTTTTAGTTTTTTTTTTTAAAATATATTTTTTCTTTGAAATTTTATGTTTTTGGTCTCTTTTTTGAATTTTATTTCACATCGAGACGGTGTGAAGTAAGTTTGGGGGAGATACCCATATATTAATCATGTGTTCGTTTTTGTTTTTAATTTCTCTTGAGTGTTGCATTTTGCATAAATCTATTTATTGAGAAAACCAAAAAATTGAAAATTTTAAAAAACACAAAAGAAGCATATAGTCTCATTTGCATATTAAGATTGAGTTTATAAGCATATACGTTTGAATTTTCAGATGGGATATTTGCCTTGTAGAAGTTTATTCTTATGATTAAGATCGTTGCTCTTAGTCATGGTTATTTGTTGCTTGAACATTTTTGAAAAAATAAAAAATTCATATTTGGATCTTTGCATATTTCCAAATACAACTTCTACTTTTGTAAGGTTCACACTATTTTTGAAACATCTCTATGAATTTGGACTTAATTTGAAAATAATCTTCTTGGTTAGGGTGATTTAAATATGTTCTCATGGTTGTCTAATCATGGTTGTCTATAAGACACATTCGAAATTTTTTATCCATTCACCACCCTTGTGCTACCCCAAATTTCCATTCTCACCATTAGAATGGTTCCCCTAACCTTAACCTTAATCGTTCCTTTCAAAACCCTTTGATTGATTTGATGAGTGAGGCATTTTGTTGATAATACTATGATTTTACAAAAACTTGAGAGTATCAGCAACGACAAAGGATTAACTCTCGTTTTAGCTAGCAATGGTAAGACTAGTGATTATAATAGGAATGAAAGACTTGGATGGTTAGTTTGAGTAGTCAGTTTGGGGTTAGAAAAGAAAATGGTGAAAAAAGCTTGATAAATGTTGTGAAAAAGAATTCATAGGGAAAGTAAGTGATAAACCAAAAAGCTATAAATCTTAAGTATAAATAAGAAAAAAGAGTGTTGCTTCCCTTCGAAGATACAATGAAAATAAGCTTTGGGAACAAAGAAAGAAAAGAAAAGAGACTAGAAAAAGGCTACGTGTTGAGCTAAAAAGGTTTTCCTAGGAGACTAAGATAAGATATTGATCATGAGGTTGAGTGTTAAAAGAACAAAAAAGTCTACTGATTTAGGGTTAAAAAGAGAATAAGATGAATGTGAAAAAAGGGTAGGAGATAGAATGCCTTTCATGAGATGGGGTAGAACAACGAGATGTAATCTTTGTATGCATAAATTGTTTCCCTTCTTATATGGATTTTTCATTTGATTAACATTCCTATGTTTTGAGAGCAACAACCCAAAGAAAAACTCTTTTGAAACCACCTCAAAAAGCTTTCACCCAAAAACGATAGAGAATGATTTGATTTCTCTTAGCGAGACAACACTAATCACCTTAATAAATGTAAAAGAGACGCATTCAATTTGATTGTGAGTTTTTGCTTAAGAATAGGGGTTGCATTAGAAATTTTTATTGAGATGAGCATGGAAGTACAAAAGAGTAAGATGTTTGTTCTTGCACCATCTAACTATCTTTGAGGACAATGTGTTTACGCCTTTTTTGATACTTTGTGGCTTTGATTCTCTGCTCTTAGAACCCTCCCTTGACAGTTATTTCTTGTTTTCTTGCGGACAAGCAAATGAAAAATTGGGGGGGGGGAGTTGATATCTATAGATTTTGCATTCATTATGCATTTATTTTGGCCGTCTCTTTTTCCATTTTACACCAATTGGAGTTGTAAATAGGTATTTGAGTCTCACATTTACACGATCATTCATTATAAGATCATATAATATCATTCTTGCACTTTGCATAGTCTTGAGTCTAATTCATGTATATTTGAGGCTTGGAGTTTTGAAGAAAAGGATTGAAATGATGAAGAGGGAAAAAAGTGAATTTTATGAAGAACCAAAGGTCCAACGGTCAAGTCCAGCGGCCATGCGACACAGGAGGCTTGCAGCAGCCACTTTCAACAGCCAAACGACACCGATATCATGTTGAAGCAATCACCTGAAGATTTGGTGGTCTTGTTCTAGCGGCCAGACATCCCCCGGTAGCCCCATTCTTTTCTCATCAACTGAATGACATATTATTATAGAAATCCTAGCTATTCTTAGCATGATATTGGGGGATTTCCATTGTTATTACTTAAATAAGCATGAAACATATGCTTGCATATTCGTCCACAGGTTAAATCGGGTTAACTAATCTATTATGCAAAGGAAAAAGAGGTAAAGTAACTTGATGTTGATTGTTATCTACATAGAACGTTTCTTCTTCTACCTAGATGTAGCGTCCAAACGTCTCTCAGTAGCTCCCATCAGCCAGATGCCATGGCCAGAGGTCCCTCGGTAGCTCCCAACGGCCAGATACAGTGGCCAGACGTTCCTGGTAGCTCCCAGCGACCAGACGTTCCTGGTAGCTCCCAGCAGTCAGATGCAGTAGCCAAATGACCCTCACAGAAACACCTCTGAGTTTTGTTAACTAACTTTTAAACTAGGTTTGAATCAATTTAATTAGAATTGACCCAAAAATTTTGCTTCCTCATATAAATACTTTCTAAATCCAATTTATTTGCTTATGCTTTATATGAATTCAACTCTTTTAAGTACTAAATCTTTGTTTTCTTTTTAAATCATGTAACTACTCTCTTAAGAATCATGTTCAACCAATGATCAATCTTGTTGTTTTGTGTGAACATGAAGATTAGTGAGTAGTCTCTTTAGAACTCTTGCGAAATGGTAAATCTAGGATGATTAAAAGTTTTCTAGTTGAATTTATGCTTGTAACTTGATAGATCCTTTCTTAGTACATGTTATTAAGGTTATATTAGCATTGATTTCGTTGATTTAGGACTTGGACAATTTCATGCACAGAAGATGTTCGATGAAACTCTGAAATCCAAATTACTAAGAGCTTTAATTCATACCCTATAGTTGATTAGGATGTTTAGTGATAATTTAGACTTGTTAATTATGCTCATTGATCATTTGATAGCTAACGAAATGATTAATAGAAAAATTAGTGTCATGAAAGTGGATTAGTCTAGATTAGTGATCTAAGTTCGAAGGATTAGCCAATGGAAGTAGATTAAACTTCATTAGTTAGCATTTTATTGTCCTAATCAACTATATTTCTCTTGAAGGTTCGATTTTCTTTATTCAAATTTAAACCGATTTTACTATTTTCCTGCATTTACTTACTTTGAATTTGGTTTCCAAAAACACAAACTTTTATTTGCTTAGATTGAAGTAAAATTTATAATCTTAGTGAGTTGATCTTGTTTCTTCAAGGATTCGATTCTAAAGTGATATGCACAATATGTTTATTTGATAGACCGGATAAATATCCTTTATCATGGATCCATCGGGCAAAGTGGAGCAGGGTTTGATGTAGGCGGACGTGAGAATTGCTTATCCCGATATAGTCTGCCAGAGGATGTCGAAGGAAGATAGGAGGAGGCGGTGATCGAGCCACTATGAAAGCTTGCTCGTTCTCCCTTCATGGCTGAAATGGTCGGGTGGTTCATAGGGTGAGCACCACGAGTCGCGAAGAAGTGTTGGAACCGAGTGCCGTCGGAATTGAAATAGGTGATTTGCGGCGGATAATTTTTTTCTTGATCAACTCTCTCCTATCCCAAACACGTTGTTGGTGGCTTCTCCATTGACCGGTCCACAGTTGAGTCGCCCGGTGTGAGGGTTCATGCCTAATTAATCTAATCGGGAAAGTGGCAGAGGGTATAGAACGTTCTCGGCAGAGTTTTTTTAGATCTAGAATTTTTTGGTGTCTCCTGGTTTACACAGGTTTTGTAATCCGATTCCAATTTTTGTAAACTGCACGTGTCCACTTTGAGTTGATTAATATAATATAATATTTTATTTTATTTTTTAAAAATTGTTGGAAACTGTTTCAGTGAAAATTCTAGGGTTCAACATTTCTGGTCTCATTACAAGTTTTGCTCGTATCCTTGTAGACAGAGGTACGAATGTTGAATGCTTAAAGTGTCAGATCCCAAGTTAATTTCCATGATGCATGAGATGAGTTTTCGGCCTATTCTCCCATAAATTTAGTTACTTTATCTCGTACATACTCTAAATTTTAAGTCGTGCTTAAAACACCATAAACTTATCTAAAATTTAAATTTACACCATCAAATAACTAATTCCGTTTAAGACTAACAAATCGGTAGACGATGTTACGATTCCGTTAACAAAAACTAACTACGGCGACACATCATCTGTTAAACAACATCATTTTGGTATTCTCGTTTCTCTTAAATCCGATTCACTCACCTTCAAACTACATTTTTCGTTGATGTGGGGAAAATTTTAATTTAGGATTTTTAATCCAAAATCAATTTTGGGTTCATCAAAGCAATCAGAGAGTGAGACTCATACAACAATCATCTTCTCCACTTTTTCAATCTCTCTTGAGAGTCATGTTTTTTAAATCAAAGAAGTCAACAAGACCATCATGATTACTATCAGCAGAAACAATCATCTTCTCCATTTGTTCAATCTCTCTTGCTTCAGGAAGTCCAACCTTCTTCAAAACCTTTTGCAATTACAAAGCTGAGATAAATCCATCCCCATCTTCATCAAACACATTGAAAGCTTCTTCAAGATCTGATTCAGGTGATGTATTGTTGTTGTCTCTGCCGTTGCATCCAAAGAAAGATTCGTCTAGTGTTTTGTGGAGTGCGGAGAAATCATCGGACCGGAGTCCGGTTTAATAAAAGATTCGACGGTTGATTTGATATCAGAGAAATCAGCGTCGAGACTGAGTCGTGTGAGTGCTTGACTTAGTTCTTCGATGGTGATGAATCCTTCAACATTTGTTATTGTTGTTACTATAACAATATCCTAGTCAGATGGTCTAGCTAGTCCACCACCAGTCTCTTGTCGCAACAGCTGGTCCAAAGGAACGTGCTGGGTTCATGTATCCACTGGAGAATGGACCGGCGGCGAGGATGTTAGCTCCGAGGATGAGGCCAATGGCAAGAGGAGCGATAGTTCTGAGAGAACCCTTCTTGGTATCAACGGCGGTGGTGTAGACAGTGTAGACCATCAGATTGCGATGTTGATGAACCCAAAATTGATTTAGGTAAGAACCCTAAATTCAATTTTCCCCAAATCAATGAACGATATCGTTTGTAGGTGAGTGATTCGGATTTAAGTGAAGCGAAAAGACTATCGTTTTACGGATGATGTGTTATCCTAGTCAGATTCTGTTAACAGAATTATTACACCTGTCTGTCTGTTTATTAATTTTAAACGGAATTAGTTAGTTGATATCGTAAATTTAAATTTTAGATAAGTTTATGATTTTATAAGTACCACTGTTTCATTTGTCATTAAAAGAAAATGGTTGTCCAAAAGCAATAATAGAGTTTCGGTTCAAGACGTATAGGAATTGTGGACAAGGAACCACATGCTTCTACTTAAAAAGGCGTGTGATCTATTTGGTTTGGAAAAAGCCTAAAAAGGGTGCTGTCATTCGAAGGAAAAGCCTAAAAAGGCATAGTTCATTTTAAGCTTTAAAAACTATAGAATTTCAAAAACAACAACGAAACAAAATTTACATGTCAGTAAATAAATTTGACCAGTATAACATAGCATCAAGAAAATAAAATATATTAGTTCATTATATTTAAATAATGTTTATATCCATGCATAGTGTGGGTCAAAAATCTAATAATATCTTATTTTGTTTTTAAAATTACGATAGTGTTTCAGAACTACGAGGTTGTTTTAGATTAGTAAATTACAAAATTTCGTTTACGTGTACGCGCATAACATTGTACTGGTGCGGTACTTCTGTTATCTTGGTATTATACTAATAAGCTTGTATTGCCTTATACCACCAGAGACTATGAGCGTGTCATATATAACAAATTAACAATTATCGAGAGATTAACAAATATGTAATCGCGATTAGGATTTAGACACGTAGATCTTTCTTTTGACTTGTTAGATAAAAGATGAGACGTAGCATCGAGGATTGTAACTTCATCGATGGAAGATAAGTCTAGAGAGAAAGAAATGTGGAATGAGACCTAATTCGCGCAACACCACCAGATTACTTCTCCAGGAGTCGATTCCAATTAAAAGGTATTCGATTTTGACCCTTACTTTTCTCTATTATTCTTGTCTTTGAAGGATCTTATTTTACTTTTATGCAATTCTTTCTATTAAATTTATATACCTTTTCTCTATCCACTGATTAATACACGACATAATTTTTTTTTAAACATATGAGATCAAGAACTCTCATTAATTTCATCTTTTTGGATGGTCTTTTATAAAAAGTAGAATCTATGAATGATATTATGAGATATTAACGGTGATTTTAAAAAATCGATCACTTTACTTTCTAATAGTATACTTCTAAAAAGGTTTCTTATCTTTATAAACAGCAAGATGCGGTTTACATAGTTTGTTATTTTTTAAACTCTAAGATATTGTCATGTAAATTATGATGATCCGTTGTATTCAAACTTAGATGAATCAATGAGAGTATAAATCCCTCTTAGGTGAAAATAATATTAAGTGAATATTAAACTAATACAACAAAAAAGTAGGAAAATAGTTGTCTTTATAAGGAACACAATCACTTTTGTCAAATGTCAAAAGATAACGCAGATGTTTTATCTTTTAAAAGTAGCATATTTGATATTAAATCTAGTGTCTTCTTTTTCGACGGGTATTTGAGTGGGAAGGTTCCAGCGATTACGGATGAAAAGCGAATGTTTCAAAAGTATGTGGATCAACAAATAATTATGTAAGAATTTTGTAAATAATCCAAGAACATGTTGTCTTGACATGCGTCAAGTAATTAGTGATTTAAATTAAAAAGGGGAAATAAATGACGCAACGATGATTACGTTGATTACTCCCTCCAAAAGACATCATATTTTGGTTAACAACACGGTATTTAAAAATTAAAATTATTTTTGACCCAAAACATTCATTTATGAATAGAACAATATCAATAAAATGAAAAAAACGTTGTTAATTTTTAAAACATTCATCTATTTTGAAAGTTACATTAAAATCTTAAAATTCCTTAAAATATATATTTTATAATTAATAGAATAAAAATTTATATTGAAATCTTAAAAATCAGCTATTTTGAAACAAAAAAAATTCTCTGAAACATTATAGCATATGTTTTGAAACGAAGGAGTAATAGAGAGAGGTGGAATTTTTGGGTGGTGTCTTTGTCGTCTTAGTGACACTACCACGACAATGTTGTGTTAATTGGTCAATTGTGGTGACCTACTTTTTTGTATCTTTCATAATTAACGAGTCAAAACCGATATTAACAATTCTTTTTAACAACAATAACATTAGTTAACAATTATTCTACTACTAATGCATGCTGGTTATGTGTGGAATAATAAAGACAGCTACCAAAACTGATTAATGTTGAAATATTAATTGTATAACTACTAAAAATAGAGTTCAAGGCCTACTGAACATTTATTGCATAATGACATCTACCAGAACTCAGAAAAGATACTAAAATATGTATTTCAATGCCTTTCACACCACAAACTCAGATACACTACGATTTTTCAGTTCCATGATCATTTATAAACAATAAATATTTTGATTTGGTTTTTTCTCACCCAAAAAATGAAAAGAAAAAAAACAAAACTGTAAAAAGTAATGATCATGGAAACTGTAAAAATGACAACAGCTTGTTCTGGATAAAAGGCTCACGTTAGATTAAAAAGCCCACAGAAACCCACTAAGAAGTCCAATAAGAACTCCGGCGTATGTTAGCTTCTTTTCAATTTGGATCATCTTCTTCCTTTTCTTCTTCTGCTACTCTTTTTTCCACACTTCTGTTTCGATTGAGAAAAAAACGATCACGAAGATGGCGAGAGCTAGCTCTATTCTACTTGGGATAATCCTCATCATCGGAGCCCTAGCCTTAATCCAGGTAATGTTATTATCCTCTCGAATCTGGATCTGTTCAATGTTTAGTTACATTCATTAGACTTAAGCATCTAAACCACAATGATCCAGATCTACAAACATATTCTTTAGCTTCAGGAACTAAGAACGCATTGTGATTACTGTTTCTGATGTTCCTATGATTTATGATGGGGAAAGTCAAATATCTCAATTGTTATGAGTGAATTTGTGATTGGAGTCTGTGGTTTTATTATATTAGGCAAAAGAAGATCTGAAGGAGATCACTCACAAGGTTTACTTCGATGTAGAGATTGATGGCAAATCTGCTGGTATGATTCGATTCAATGATCTTTACTGAAATGTTATTTCATCAGTTTAAAATCGATATCTTTCTCTCTATTTGTTCTTATTCTTGAGTTTCTTTTGATGTTTGATTGATTCTCTGATTACTATTTATGTCGCAGGTCGAGTTGTTATGGGCTTATTTGGCAAAGCAGTTCCTAAAACTGCAGGTAAAGTAATATAGTTTGGATCAATGACTGTTTTAATGTGTATGTGAATTTTAAATCCAAGTGAGTAATCTGTGATTGTGTTTCCTTCTTGCAGAAAACTTCAGAGCTCTGTGCACAGGTAATCTACTGATTATATAACTATATGTTTAGGCACAATCTCGAAACAACATTACAAGACGGATAACAAGTGTGTCAGTCTCCCTGAACATTTGCTTGATGGTTTAATGTAGAGTTATGATGACGATCATATGATTTGAGATCATATTTTGAATGTTGTTCATTCTTTTTGGGATCCGGGTTGTGATAAAGTGCGGAAATTTGACAGGGGAGACAGGTGTTGGGAAGAGTGGGAAACCTTTGCACTACAAGGGAAGCAAATTCCATAGAATCATTCCCAGCTTTATGATCCAGGGAGGTGACTTCACACACGGGAACGGTATGGGTGGAGAATCAATCTATGGTAAGAAGTTTGCAGATGAAAACTTCAAGCTTAAGCACACCGGACCAGGTGAGTGATCATAACTTTCTTTAAGCTAAGTTTTGGCAAGTGTCATAATATGTTGTGAAGGCTGATGGTTTGACATGTGAATGGACACATAGGTTTTCTTTCGATGGCAAACTCGGGAGAAGACACAAACGGTTCGCAGTTTTTCATAACAACCGTGACAACAAGCTGGTTAGATGGAAGGCATGTGGTTTTTGGGAAAGTGGTACAAGGAATGGATGTGGTTTATAAAATTGAAGCTGAGGGAAAGCAAAGCGGAACTCCTAAGAGCAAAGTCGTTATCGCAGACAGTGGAGAGCTTCCTCTCTAAAACCCTAAACACTTGTTCTTCTTCTTGAGGAGAAATAGGTTTTTAAAGTTACTTTTACAAGTTAGTTACACACTTATGTTATCACCAGGACCATAATCACTTTTAAGTTTTAAAAGTTATTTTTATTAATAATACTTCGAGTTTTGAGTTATTTTTTCTTCTTCTCCACTTCTGATAGAAAATTGCAAAGTCCAACATAAGGTCATTGTTCCAAACACAAGACGCAGATTCGATTAGTCGATGCTTCCACCACTTACATGCTGATGTCACGTAGCATCTAATATGGCGATGCTTTTACAAATGAAAATGAAAAAGTGAAAATAGTACGAGTATATATACACATGTTCTATTGACTATTGGTTAAGCTCTTCTCATGATAATTTGATAAGACTCCAATTAACATACAAAGGCAGAGGAGATATTTGAGAGACAAATGTTAAATCAGTAAAAGAACCAAGTTATTTTCTATACAAAATTATAAATATTATCCACCTAACATTTCAAACTTTTAAGTTTTTTAAACCCGACAAAATTGTTATTTGGATTTATCAATATGCCATAATGTGTTCACAATTGTTGCTCTTGTGTCTACAAGGTTCTACCATTTCCATAGAACCCTCTTCAGACTCATTGATAGAAACTCTGCTGCCAGACGCGTAGTCGGGAAAATGTCCTTTATATGTTTGGGATCGTGTCGGTGTTGAGCGGCTTCGCAACTATCTTTCTGAGACGCTCTCGCAGCAAAAGAAAGAGAAAGAGGAAGAGGAAGAGAACGAAACAGAACACTCAACCCGACTATGATCACTTAATTGCATTTAGTTAATAGTACGTACTTTGTTGCTATGTAACGCTTAATAATCTAAAAACGTACGGACGTTAGTATCCTTGTAGTTGCATCTGAAAGTTAGCTAGCTAATCACTCTTCACTATCTAAGCATTATATGGGTGACGTAGAAATGTGACGGTAGTTGAAGATAGGTGAAGAATCGTCACATTAGTATATTTCCGGAAAGAGGATCGGATAAATATCTAGCCAAGGGATAACAAAAGGAAAAAAGTGGAAACCTCGGACTAAAATATCTGGGCTTTTCCACATCTTTCGAGTTAATGATAACTTTATTATAAACATTGCAACTAAGTTATGTATTAATTAGGGTTCTGAAATATTAGTCCGCTGAAAAGTCCATCATCAAGCCCAATTTAATACTTTAAATCTTTGCCAAATTCGATAATTAAGATTTGTTGTTATAAACCCAAAAAAAAACCTTGCAAAAGTCGTCTCAGATTCCACGCTTTAGGTCGAAAAGGTACAACGAGTCATCTTCGAAACACATGTTAGTAGGGTTTAGGGTTTACTTGGGGGATAAACAGTGTTAACTTGCGGAAGAAGATAAGAGAAACAACGTAATTAAACCAAGATCGATTCCGTTCTCGAGGTTAATTTCATTAGCCACTAGAAAGAAAAGGAATAAATCATATTATTTTTTGTTTTCTTTCTCCACTATCGTGATATATAGTCTCCTTCTCATATTTTGACTAGTAGGGCTTGGATCTCATGGATGCCAAAAAGGTGAAATCTGGCTCTAGAGATGGAATCAACTGTCTTCCAGAAGAGATACTTGCTAAGATGTTGTCCTTTCTTCCCACAAAACGAGCTGTTTCTACATCTATTGTCTCCAAAACGTGGAGGAATCTGTTTCCATTGATGATTCAACTCTTTGAATCTCAACATCATATCTATTTAGACGACTCAGATTTAGTTTATCCCGAGAACGAGGGTAAAAGAGAGGAAATATGTTAAGGAGAGCTTCCGGGATTTTGTGGAGAAAACCTTTCCGGATGCAATTCCATAAAGAAACTCACACTAAAAAGTCATCTTAACTGTAACGCTCGTACCGACACCACCGACCAATGGCTATGCCTTGCCTTTGAGCGAGGTATATTGTATCTTGATGTTGTACATATTTATGAAATCGATCCCAAAGACCATTTAGATTCAATTTAATTCAACCACAAATACTTTAATAAACAAGAGGAAACCTTGATCCATGCTTAATTGGCCTTGTGAATTCAAGTCTTCAATTTGACTTTCTCCTCTCTTTGACTTCTTTTCTTAATGATCCCTTTGATGGATAAAGGATCAAATCCTTCTCATGACAATCTCCTTTCGGATGGTGTTATGATGGTTCTTAATGTCGTTTATTTGTGTGAACGATTGTGTTATTTATAACCGAAATGAAAAGCCACAACTTCTCATAACCACCACCACTTAATGTATATTATACATATGCATATTAACTTTCCAGTTAGTTTATGAACCACCACCATATGCATAATTTACAATCACATAAGTTAATAAGGGAAGAGAGGAGGGTTATCAATACACTCAATTCTAATTCATTAATCCAAACCGATCCATCACGTGTCATCTTTTATATCAAAATCATTAACTTTTAGTTTGAACTTGATTATAATTAAACCGAGAGACACATAGATTACATAAAAATAAAACATTCTTACAAATGTGCGTTTTAAAATGGGGTTTTTTCGTTGGCAAACACGGTGGCCTTGTAGTGCTTTCGTAAACAACAAGACGCTGGTTAAGCTAACATTAAGAATAGAGTTTGGGCAAAACATAGTAATTTTCTTTTACACCAGCGTGTCTTCCAATGCTAAAGAGTCTCCCTCTCCATACAGTTTGGAATATATGCAATGTGTTGTTTGTGTTGATTCTTCCTGGTTGTCCAATACTTGAGGAATTATCCTTACATCACTTACGCGGTGCCAGCGCAGTTGGTCAAAATGAACACTTCTATATAATCCACAAAACCCTCAAGAGGCTCACATTTGACTTCAGTAACAGTCTTCCCCGCTAATCGCGACATGCTATTCTACACACCGAGCGTTGTTTACCTCGACTACTCTGGTTGCGCTCTTGTTCACTTTTCTTACGCTTCCAGTATCTTGGACTCCCTTGTCGAAGCCAAACCTAGATCTTTGCCCTTCAACTTCCAGTTATCGTAGCTTGGGTCTATATTCGATCATTATTGTATGCGCATCGTTAAAACCCTTTCCCTATCTTCTGCTTCTGTTAAGGTCTGACTTTTTGTCTTCGTTCTTGTCTTAATTAATATCAGTTTTCTGGTCTGAATATGACTACTAGTTTTGTTTTAATTTATGTCTTGTGTTTCAGGAGATGTATTCAACAAGTATGGACTTACCGTTCTTTTTAAACCTTGTTGAGCTTTATGTTGAGAGTGATACAAAAGAAGGTTGGCAAGTAATGCTCCCGCGTCTGCTCAGCCACACAGAGAAAGTGAGCTTTAACCTTTGGCATATCAACATAGTAGTTGACATTGTGAAAATTCATTGTTAATGGTTTGAATGGAAGAATCATTCCCTTTTTCTCACTTTTTTCTTGTTTTGGATGTCATATTAATGCATTTTTGGTTTCTTCATTGGGATCATCTAAAACAACAGCTCGAGATTTTCTTAGAGCTGCAAGAGAAAAAATAAAAGAACAAAGCTTTCATAATAAAGCTACCGAGATATATAAGAAATGATCATTAGCAAATAGCAATAGAGACTCTTACGGTTAAGATAAGCCAAAGCAAAAGTGACTATGTTGTTGAAGAGAAGTGCATAACCAATGAGAACCGCAATCCCAATCCAATACCAATTGTCATTTGTGGGAAAACTCCGTAGGTTTAAAAGGTTGAGTCCAATTGTAGTATTCGATATAGAGGATGGCTGCTTGATATTCAAAAGTCTATAGTTAATGTTCTAACAAAAGTATTATAAAGTCGAAAAAAGAGATTATTGAACATACATTCATCCACCGTGTGGCTGTGAATTCATTGACCGCAATCGCACGTTGCCCGTATGATAACGGGCGACCCAAAAACCCCAAACCCACCAAGGTTTAATATCAGCTGTAAAATAATGATAGGGTTTTATTATAACAACTCAAAAATTTGCAAGAAGTTGTAAAGTAGTTATAATTAACCTTTTGGAATAACGAATCCACCAAGCAAGAACACTACTAAGATTGATGCAGATCCAAATGTATTGGCAATGACCATATCCCTTGCTAAAGAAGCCATCATACGAAATAAACCGAGAGCCATTTGATGCACCGAGAAGAGGAATAACATGTATTAAAGGGAACAAAAAGAGATTTGTTGAAGACAGCGAAACAAAAACACAAAAAAATCGAAAAGAAGTCTAGATATATGACTGACCTGCCTGGTGAGGGAGCACAACAAGAGTCCAGACAACAGCTTCAAGGACAGAGTAAGGCACACGTAATAGCCAGCTAGTAACAGACCAGGACCAAGCAGGATGAAACGAGTTATCCCTTTGTTTGTAAAAAACTGGGAGACGCGATATCATGAAAGGCAATTCAGAGAAAAAACGTGTTATCTTATTTGGCGAAAATAAAACTATTTTATTAAAAAAAATTAGAAAGTAAAATTTTTTATTCTAATTACACTGAAAGAAATTCATAATTGATTTAGAGAAAAGAAAATCAACCAAAAACATAAAAGATGCAAAGTCTACTTAATTAGTACGACAAGAAATACGATATTTTCAATCAAAAACAAAGAAACTAGAATAGAATAGAGTAAACAAAAAAAATTTATAAAGATGGTAATCATACAATAAAAATCTTCCTCAAACCTTAGAGGCGAAAGAAAACTTAAATGAGCTGCAAAAAAATAAAATAATAATGTGATATTTTATATACTAAAAAGACATGTATACATTCAATGTGTGTACGTATGTATGTATCTATATCTTTTATCTCCACACGGTATAATCTTTGTATGAATGGATGATCTTTATTATTGAGTAATGTGTGACACGGAAAAGCCAAAATGACGTGTCAATATATTGGGACAACAGTAAATATAAGTATATAACACAGTTTATGTTAGGTAACTAGCATTTAAAAGAAGTCAATTCAAAAAGCTTTTCTCTTTCATGCTTGTTCTATAATTAATTCAGTTTTTGATATGGCAATTGGCCAAATAAAATTCAATATATTTTGCTTAACGAACCGACTAGATTAACTAGGAGAACTGTTGATTAAAAAAACCGAGAAGAACTATTAACATAGTAATCGAATAAAGTAAAACAAATAATTGCATTAAAATTGTAAATGTGTTATCTTGAATTATAATATTTACTTTGGATTTGACATTGAGATAACGGTTTATAAAATTATAAAAATTCTTTTTTTTGTAAAACTGGTTTCAATTTTTTTTGCTTTCTTTTTAAGCCTTTTACTTCAAACAATTTCACCAATCGAACCGAGAATCGAACAGTAAATGTGACTCACAATTCTCTTTGTTTTATACTTTCTGTTACTTCATCTCTAAACGAATATTTCATATTCCTAAAATGAGATAAAGAATTTGAGACCATGCTAGTGCAAGTACACAAAAAACCAAAAAGATATCTAGCTAACTGAAGATGCATTTCAACAAGTTTCATAACAATTTTGGTCTAAAGGCTAAAAGAATTGCCGAGTTTAAGAAATATACTCAAGGCTAGTTAGTCTGTAAGACTATTCACATTGGTTGTTTCACAAAGGTTAAGAAGAACGAGTTACTCTTTATAAAGGTATCAGATATAACAGCTTCTGAACCACTTTTTTTTGCTTCATATTGGCTCTCATATAAAAAACAGTAGATGTAATAAAAGATCCTTGACCTGCAAAGTTCATGAAAGTCTAACTAAGACTTGAGGCTAAAGAAAATGTTATCAATAAGGTCCATAGTAATCAAAGAATAACATACCTGAAACTGCAAACGAATCCTCAAAGCGTAACAGTTCGAGAATGCTCAATGAAAGGAAACTTGGAAAATGTAAGCACACGCGAGTTTGATTCGACATTCCCCCAAATCTCACCATTGACACGTTTTTCCAACGCGATCACTATGCACCCAATATCTGTGTCCTTGTAATAATCATAAATATCAAACCTCTGACCCCTGCTCAAAATCACCAACTTCCCACCAAAATTCGCCATTTTAGAGTCATAATAAGAAAGATTAAGAAAATCAGACCTACGTATACCCTTCACAGGTCTCCACACCACATCCCTTGGATCATACACGGCAATCGGAGATCCAAGAGAACACATATGATTAATGGTATATAACATACCATCAACCACACAAGACGACAGTGGCCAAATACTATTCTGTGGAGCTCCAACTCCCCAAGACTCCCAGTGACGTCGTCCCGGTTCGTAAGCCAAACAGTTCAAACCATCCCAAATGTAAATCTTCTCTTGCATCACCACAATTGGACCAAAGAATTTATCCAGATGAAGAGTGTTAGGGTTTTGACCAGGCACAGTTTGCCAAATATTTTTATTTACATCGAACACTTCGACCCAATCTTCATCTCGCTTCGTGCAACCTCCGATTACATAAATCTTTCCGCCAATTACTCCGGCGGCTGCGTAGTTACGAGCCCTTCGCATATCCGGGAGACAACGCCACGTATGAAATCTACAATCGATGGCAAACACACTCGAGGAGGGTTTAGATGAGTGGAGCTTTCCACCGATTATATACATCTCGTATCCGATTGTGACGACGGCAGATCCAAGATTCATTGAAGGAAGTGAACCGATCATGCTCAATTGTAAAGATTTGTTTCTCCGATGAAGAATGTACCATCTTGGGCATAAATAAGGAGTGGTTACGATAAAGGCATAAAGAACGCATTCGGTTCTGCCGAGGCGCGAGCGAGTTTCGAAGAGTCGCGGCGTAGTAAACATTTGACGAAAGGCTTTGGAGGCGAGACATAGATATGTGTAACGAGCTCTTGGAATGCGTGCGATGATGTTTTCCTTGACTTCTTCTGGAAGGTTCGGAGGATTCTGTACTTGTTGTTGCGGTTTCTCGTTTTGATTCTGTTCTTCTTTCGGTTTCTTGTTTCGATCGCCGCCGTCGGAAGTTATTTCTGAGATTTTCGCCATCGCCGCGTGACGTCAGCTGTAACGAATTAACTGAAAAGGGAGCCTAATTCGATTTTTGAAAAAAACTGCTGTGTATTTATAAGGAAACCATGATGAGTAATTCAGAAAGTTTTGTTTTATTAGAAACAAATTCCGAAAAGATCATTTGTATTAAATAACTTATATTCTTCCTAAGTCTCGTTAATACATTTTTATTTTTCTTATAAGGTTTTTTTCTTTAAGTATTTTTATTTTCACCTTTTTAAACATTAAAAAACAAAAAAAAATCTCAGTGAAACATTTCTAAAATTTCTATGTAAATCAAGAGAATAGTTGTGAAAAATCTCAATGTTATTATTCACAATTGTTCTGTACTCATACACACTTCTTGATAAGCATCTAAAACTATCTAGAAGTCTAACACTCTCCCTCGGTTTGGAGCATGTAAGTCGCAAACATCCAATTTGGGCAATAAGTAATCGATTTCGGTTTCCCTAATGCTTTGGTCATAACGTCGCCCAGCCGCTCCTTTGTGTGAATATGTCTTGTAACAATTAATTTATCTTGCACTCCATCACAAATATTGTGATAATTTGATTCAATGTGTTTACTTTTTTTATGAAAAATTGGATTCGACGCTATGTGTATTGTGGTCTAACTATCGCAATACAATTCCATTGGATCACTATGATCCACTTCCAAATCAGCTAATAACCTTTCCATCCACTTACACTCTCGCAATGCTGCAACCATGGCTTGATTCTCGGTTTATGCCGAAGAATGAGACACAATGTCTTGTTTCTTGGTCTTCCAAGACACATGTGATGTTCCTAACAACACAGCATAGGCACACAAGGATCTCCTTGTAAGCGGACAAGATTTCCAGTCCAAGTCGCATAAGGATCTTATTCGCAAGTCACACTCCTTTTTCTACATAATTCCTTATCCTAGACATCCCTTTAAATATCGCAGCACACGAATCACAACATCCCAATGCACTTCTCTAGGCGTATGATTTACTTCAGAAAAAACATGTACCATGTAAGACAACTTGGGCCTCGTGAGGGTAAGATACACAAGACGCCCTACCAACCTTCGAAATCTCCCTCGTTCGGTATAAAACGGACTGTCATCTTAAGAAATTGATGATTATATTCAATAGGCATCGCAATCGGCTTACACTCGAGCATTCCAGCTTCTGCAACTATATCCAGGGCATATTTTTGTTGACTTAGAAACATACCGAATGGTCCTATGGAGATCTCAATGCCCAGAAAAATATTTGATCTTCCCAAGATCTTTCATGCGAAATAATTTGATTAAATATGTCTTAAACTTTGCTTATCATATTGAGATCATTTCCTGCAACTACTAGATCATCAACATAGACTAACACACGCAAAGTCTTCTTGTCTTTAATATATGTAAAGAGCGAATAATCAGTGTATGACTGCTTGAATACCCACCTTTTAAGAAAACCAACAATGTGAAGCCTGCTTCAAACCATTTCACAATTTTCGCAAACGACATACCTTTGTTGGGTCATCTGTAGACCTCGGCAAAATACCCGAACCCGAGGATCCGATCCGAATCTGACTCAAAAAAATCAATCCAAATCCAAACCCGAAATTTTAAAATATCCGAACGGATCCTAAATTTCAAGAACCGAAAACCCAAATCCGACCCAAACCCGAATAGGTACCAAACATACTCGAAATATAAGTACATACTAATAACATATTAGTAATAATTATTTTTGTAATAACCCACATGCCCAAACTATTCGGATTTTCGGGTATTTTGGATATTTTCAGGTATTTCAGTTAATTTTTGGTAGATTCATCTAAAATACTCAGGTTTTTGGGTATTTTGGGTACTTTCTTAGTAGTTTGGATAGATTCGGATACAATTTTTTTGATTTTTTGGTACTGAAAGTAAAACCGAACCAAACCCAAATCCGAACTGAATCCAACCAGATATTTTAAAATATCTAAACGGGTCCTACACTTCTAAACCTGAAATAATCAATCTGAATACCCGAACGTCCAGGCCTAGTCATCTGTCTAAAAACATGGAGGTAACTTCATATAAACATCTTCAAGTAAATTTCCATGTAGAAAAACATTATTCACATCTGATACATCTGATGTACTTCCCAGTCTTTTGCTATCGCCACTTCAAGCAAAGTCCGCACCGTAGTTGAAGTGACCCTCTCTTTAAACCGGAAACAGAACGAGAATTGCCCTAGAGCATAAGGAAGTTATGGACGGAAAAGTGGGAATTTGGAGTAAGTGGTGACCCAACGAAGTAAAGCAGCCTCGGAAAGAAGGAATCCATTGTAAGGGAATTGATTGTGATCGGTGGACTAGTCGGAATGAGAAAAAGTAAGCGGGAGAAAGAGTTAGACCGGTTAAGAGGAATCGAGGTGCTTTTGTGAAGTAGTCTAGCAGGTAGGTGGTGGCGAGGTGCTTCTGTGAAGTAGCCTAGCAGATAGGTGGTGGCTAGGTGCTTATGGGAAGCAACCTAGGAGGAAAGTGGTGGCAAGCAGCTTGGCTTACCCTCCTATGAAGTCTTCTTGATGACTCATGGAGGAGGTGTCACCAAGTTTGGAGCTGAGATTTCCTTCACCTTAAGTCTTCTAATCCTATAAATATTAGTCCACTTCCTTTCTCATTAAGTTTGCAAAAATCTCTAAGAAATTCTAAGTGTGGAGAAGAATCCGCGGAGAGGAAAAAAAGAGGATTTCGTGAGAAAAGACAAGGAAAAGACTGATTTTCGGAAGAATTTCTGTTCCGCAGACAAGTTTATTCGGTCGGCAGAACAGTATTGCCTAAACCTAGATTGTGAGTTCGGTTTTTCTTTGTTTATTTCGTGGTGAATGATGCATATACATGAATAAGATGTAAGATGTAAGATGCATGAATACTAAATGGTTAGTATGTTAAGTTCTCGGTGGAATTATTTGGTGGTTTATTTGATGATATTCTTGATGCCGAGACTTGAATTGAATTGATTCACCACTGGAAATTGGTTGAGTAGCCAAGTAAAGTGGTTTGATATGGATTGAAACATGCATAATTTCGTGTGGTATGATGCATGTGTTTAAGTGTGGTCAGCGCAGTACGTAGTGAGGCTTGTGCGGCTGTGATTCCGAGGCGGGGTGAGGCGTGCTCGGTGAGACAGATCTATATGTCCTTAGTCCAATGAGAGCGGTACGCTGTGGGCGTAGCTCGCTCTATCGTGATACATACGGGGGATTGGGTCGCTACCACCAGCCGTATGTCGCATGACGATGCGTTGTTCGAATCACTCGGCATGTTCAGCCTTAGTGGTTGCATGTCGGATGAGGTAAGATGATGAACGAGATTCAGGATCGTTAGCACGTTCAGTCTGAGTGACTGTGTGTTGGCGAGGTAAAAGGATGAACGAACTAAGGAATATGGATGTTGTGGATGGTGATTGAGAACGAGAATCGACGAGAAAATGTTCTATGTATTGTTCATATTTTTGTATCTCATTCTCGGTGAATGATCCATGTGATGTGATTTTGTTTGGGGTTTGGTGGGATCATTTTATGCATGATAGGCACCCGAATTCACTAAGCAAATTAGTTTCTTATTCATTCTCCTTCCTTGCAGGAAAGCGGTAGAGAAAGCGGAGTTAAAGAAGGAACGAAGTAAAGTCGGTGTAGAGTTGGCCTTTTTGTAAAAATGTATGTTGTAAATGACTTAATGTTTTATAGATTTTGTTGTGCGCACATATACTTATGAAAGTTTGAAAATGTGGTTTTGGAACTTAAGTAAATAAACTTAAAGGTTTTGTATATTACGACTTAAGTTCCGGTATGATATTTGGCTTTGTCCGAGATAAACTAACTACGAATTCTTGTTCCGGTTGAAAAGCTAGGAATGAGGATAAGTAGGAATGGTGCTAAGGATGTTTCATCTGAGGCATTGGATTTTTTCTGAAGCTTTGGATGAGATATTCTAAGTGTCATTGTAGCGCCTTTGATTAGAAATGATCGGGGGTGTTACAGTAGTCATATTGGCTACATGAGCAAATGTCTCGTCTTAGTCTTCACCCATAACTTGGTGATTTTCCTAGGCACACAAGTCTTGCTTTGTACCTTTCTACATTTCCATTTGCATTAAACTTTAGTTTGTAAATCCACATACTTGCTAAAGCTTTTTCCTTGGAGGCAAGGTTTCCAAGTCCCATGTTTTGTTGAGTTCAAGTGCTCCTATCTCACCTAGCATTGCATTTCGCCATCTTTTATCACGCACTGCTTCACTGAAGCTTTGTGGTTCCTTACTCTCAAACACAATTGCTAAGAAAACTTGATGTTTCTTTGAAAAAAATTACACCATTCACGTAGCTCCTAATAAGGTAAGAGGTTTTACCTGGGACTGATTTTGAGGCTGAGTTGGAAGTTGAACAGGATGTGTCGCGATGTCACTTTTATCGGGGTGATCTTATGTGTTGTACAGGACATAATCATGGAGTCTCACATTAGAGGAGTTTGAACTGGAGATGGTGCGACAAAGATATCAGATGCTCGCTCAACTTGAGCCGGGGAAAAAACTTCAGGAATAGAGGCAGAAACTTCAGCGGTGATGTTAGTCATGTTTTCAGGAATGTTTGTGGTTATCGCCCCAGTACTAGTTTTAACTCCATTATTGACGACAACTTGCACATGTTCTTCTGCAATTTCTGATAATTTTTTCTTACCGCAACAGACCCATCGCATGTCAACTCCCTTGTTCAAGACTCCCCTATCCTAAACATCATAAAGAACATGAGCAAAATTTGTGATTTCAGCAGGAGCTGGTATCATTTATGTCACCTCCATATTCTCCACGGCATCTACCTGCTCCTCTACGCCCACGTTGTCCATCACTTGATCCCCTCTCGGTGAACCACTCTGGGTACCTTATGATATGCCAGCAATCACGCTTCTCATGCCCACTTTTTCACAATGAGAGCAAACAGTTGACCCTCGAGTTCGAGTTGTTGCGGCAATGATACCTTTATCACTTAAGCCAGCTCCACTCGACTCGATCTTTATCATGAACCTTACCTCATCTTGTTTGTTTCAAGACGAAAATAGCTCAGACGTCTTCTTTCTCTCTCACCACACGTTGATACACCGTATTGAGGTCTGGAAGGGGTTCAAGCTCGATAATGTTTGTGCAAACATTCCCGAACAGAGCATCATCGAGTCCCATCAGGAACTGATGCACTCTTTCTTCTTCATTTTTCTGAACGATCTTCTCTGTTGTGCCGCACGTGCACTTTTGAGGTGGTTCATAACTCAGCAATTCCTCCCACTTTTTCGACAACTTGCCAAAATATTCTTGAACTGTTGATCCCTCTTGCTTACATGAAGCAAGCTCAGCCTTTAATTGATGGATTCATACATATTTTCGGATTGAATACCTTCTCAGAAAATCTTGCCACAACTTATAGGCATTTGCAGTAAAGTTCACAGTGGAACAAATAGAGCTCGATATTGATGCCATAATCTATCCTACTATCATCGAATTGCACGTTTTCTACAACTGAGCATCATAATGATGCTTTTCACTCGGCATCGGAGGGTTTTGGTTAATGAAACTGATCTTGCGTTTGGCCTTAAGCGCGTTTTCAAGTTCAGATGTCCATTCTGAATAATTTTTTCCAGTCAATTGAACAGAAGTAATCGCATACCAGGTTTATCCGCGGGTGACAAATAGTATGGAGATTTCATCGATTTTTGTTAAAGCAAAACTCACAAATCCAAACAAGATTAACAAATCCAAACAAGATTTCATTCAAATCACCATTAACGAAAACAAAAACTTGATACTCACCCCAGATGTTCTAATTACAATGAGAAACAACAAGAAACAATGAGTAATAGTCCAGAATCGTATTACAGATGCTAATCCGAATACAGAGAAAGAGATTTTACAGAAAGATTACAACTTTTTATGAATAGTTTTCTTCTTCGGCTATTCCCTCGCTTAACACAGCTCTGTAACAAACTCTCTTCTTCTTTGATCTCCACCGTCCACGTGCCATTCATCTACTTCCCTCCAACTTGAAACCCTCTGTTACAACTAGTGTGTCCACCTCTGATTCTTTTCCTGTAATAGATCTTCCCTCTTTAGAGAACCTTGACCTCAAGGTTCAAAGGTAGGATACTAATTCTGAAAATCAAATAAGTACTCCCACATCGCCTTTTCTTCTGCTTCATATCTTTTGTTTTATTCCTCCACTCCTATCTATGAAGCATAACTGTGACATTGCTCATATACTTGTACCATCATTAACCATCGCCAAGACCCGATGATTACCAAACTATTTTGGAACATCAACTTTCTCCCTATTCCATTTATAGCCACTCAAATTCCTGTTTTTAAACTTAAACTTCCAGGATTTAGGACACTTCAGTTTCTGCATCTTCCATTGTAAGTTTATACCTCTTAAAATCTCTTGTGAGCCAGGTCTAAACAGTACACACAATGTCATTCTTCTGCTCCAGCTTTTAAACCCCTCTCTAATGTGATCATGTAGCTTCTCCTCAAGAAGAACAAACCACATGTCATATAATCGAAACATTTAAATATTGAACTCCTTTCTGATAATCATCACTCTTTTTCTGATAATTGTTCTCGTCGGATGAACACCTTCATATAATCGTCCCAACACTAAGCATTGTTGAATTATCTGAGGTTGAAACATCCTGACATTAATTTGAGTATCAATCTGCAACCTTGTCAACTACGCACTAACCAAGGAATCTTCAGATAATTTCACTCTAGAGCTAATCAACTCAAAACGAGCATGATACTCATCAATTCCATCTATTTCCTGCAACTGTTTCAGTTTTGCAATTGTATCATTCACCAAATCATTGAATTTCCCTTGCAACAGCAGTTTGTAAGTAAACCAATCCTGCATAACATGCTTCCACATAACGGATTGCACCATTGATTGGTACCAAGTAGCAGCAAAATCATCAAAATGCATTGAAGCGATACTAACTTTTAATTCCTCCGAAGTATGATCAATTAAGAAAAACTATTCGATGTTCCCTATCCATTCCTTGATTTTATCACCATTAAACCTAAGAAAATCTAGTTTCGCGGAGCCTGTAACATCAGAATAATGGTTCAAGTTACCAGACCTATCATTGCGGGTGTGATGATGTATGATCGGAGTTGTAGATTTCAACTGTGATGATTTTCCAACATTGTGATCATTCGTTTCCACCGTTGATTCCGAGAATCTTCTTTGCTCTGATACCTTTGTTAATGCAAAACTCACAAATCCACACAAGATTTCATTCAAATCGCTATCAACGAAAACAACAATTTGATACTCACCCCAGATGTTCCAATTACAATGAGAAACTATCAGAAACAATGAGTAATAGTGCAAAATCGTATTATAGATGCTAATCCGAATACAGAGAAAGAGATTTTATAGAAAGATTACAACTTTTTATGAATAGTTTTCTTCTTCGGCTACTCCCTCGCTTAACACAGCTCTGTAACAAACTCTCTCCTTCTTTGATCTCCACCGTCCACGTGTCACTCATCTACTTCCCTCCAACTTGAAACCCTCTGTTACAACTAGTGTCTCCACCTCTGATTCTTTTCTTGTAACAATTTTTCCTCACTCGACATCGTTTCTTCCTTCATATGTTATCGAGCTTCGTCACTTCTAATGTTTTTGTTTCAATTCTAAGAAAATCACGATTTTGGTAATATGGATTATGGTTTTGGTGTTTTTATTTAGGTTTAAGATATTTTTCCTTTTTTTTGCTTAGGTTTATGATTGATGTACTTTGGCTTATGATCAATTAATTTTAACATCAATATGTTTTTTTTTTGGCATAGTGTTTCTTTGCGCATTAGAAGCTTAGAGCCCCTTTTTTTAATATAATTCTGTCACATTTGTAACTCGATGCGAGATATCTATCGCTCTCTTCCTCACAACATTATTACCCTTGCCCATTACGCAACGAATCGCTGTGTCTATCTTGTTTGCACTTACAAGCTCATCACTGTGTCCCCTGTAACAAGCTTCATCTCCACTGCGAGCTTCAGTTCCTTCACCATCAGAAATGCATTGAGCTGTTGCTCTGCATACATTGGCCATGTCACAATTGGCACACCAAACTATAAACTCTCAACAATTGAGTTCCATCCGCAGTGAGATACAAAACCTCCCACTGCCTTATGGGCCAATATTTCCACCTAAGGAGACCAACCGCATATCATTCCCCGTCCATTGATACGTTCAAAAAATCCCTCCGGCAAAAGTTCATAGTTTGTCACCTCTTCAGTGCGGAGTGACCAGAGGAGCCGGTACTGACATAGCTCAACCCCATGCGCTATTGCCTTCACTAGAGGACCTCTTAACCTGCCCATACTCCCAAAAAAAGGAATACAACCGATGCCTCGGGCTGATCATCAAGCCATTTCATCAACTCGTCACGATGGGAGAGGTCCTGATCTGGATGAGGATGGGCCTTGGGGTTAAATAAGGGGCCAACAGCATAAACAGAAGGGTAATTGCGTTCATGATGAAAATAGTTCACAGAGTAAGGCTCAATATCAAAGGAGGTATTCACTACGATTCCCTTAGCCTTGGCAAACAATATGGCCAGTTTAACATAAGCATCATACCCATCTTCAACAAACAGAGCATTCGGCAGAACTTTGACTGGGACAGGGTTTACTAAGCCAGGGATTGACAACATTTCTTCAAATTTCTTACAAAAAACGACGTATCTTTCTTATGTCGATCTACTAGATACTGCATCATAGGTAGAAACCCAGAGTTTGTAGTCAAGAACACATAAAAAGGGAGAGTTACATCTTTTGCAAAGGGCGACAGAAAAAATCAGCAACTAATCCTTTGACCACAGCTCCATCCAATGCAGTAGAAGATAAGATACCCATGATTATATCTCACACAAGAGGGATATTTTTCTCAACAACATCGTATACATAGGCTTCCACAGCCTGTCTAGCAAGTGTAGGTTTCTTCTCTAACTCAGGGACATCAACAAATCTAACACACGGCTGAGAGGAAGCAATTGACTTAACATAAGTTTCCAAATGAGACTGACCTTGTAGCTTCATCACGAGGATGGTGATACGGATCCTGTCATCCTGGTCAATGAGACGCCTAGAAAATTCGATAAAAAGTAAAGCAAGTAGATCAAAACTTATACAACAGAATTGTCCTCAAAGAGAAAATGATAACAAAAGAGAACAATCGATCTGAAACTTGAGGCATACATACATCACGGATCAAAGATGCAATAATAGCAGAATTAAACAACAACTGATTGTTACATTTCAAGCGAGAGACGTAGAAAAAATCAAACATTGAAAAGCCATAAGAGGATTGAGCTTAAAATCACCGCCTGTGATCATAATCAAGGACTTCAGAATCAGTCACAGACCTCGAGTGCTGCACAATCGACCTTCCAATCGAATTAATCCAATCTTCTTTCTCCTTCTCATTATCAGCGATGAAGAACATCGTGTAACTACCACTAGATAGCTCAAACGCAAAAGGCTTATTCACAACATCCTCAGCTCCTTTCACAGTGAGACAATCACCAACGGAAATCACACCACGCGGCGTAGATCCACGAATTCCAGCAGCGGATTGATCCTTAAACCAGAGAAGCTTCCCTCGCTTGAGAACGAACCAACGGCGGCGCCAGGTCTTAATGTAATCGCCTTGCTTCGTGAGCCAACCAGAACGCTCGGGATTGGACCAGAACTCGATCCCTTCGTAATCCTCTCGATTCGGATCTTGACCCGTCGCGATTCGCCATATACTCTCCATCGTCTTCCTCAAGATCTCACACACGACTTCTTCTCCGTTCCTGAGTTCTCTCTATTATTTTGATTCGGTTAATCTAAATCCACCCAAATTGTTATGAAAACGCAGCGTTTCAGTCTCTGCGTCTTCTCTCGGACACGCAAAAAGTGTTAGGAAATTTGGAATTTCGTAACAGAAGTTGTTTCTTAATATACTAAAAATGTTTTAGTTTTATTTATTTGTATCATTTTCTGTTTTTTTCCATGTTATCTTATTTAACACATTACAAAGTACAAACGGAGACTATAACCAAAAAAAACCATGAAAATTACGAACAAAGAAAAGAAATTATAAGGGCAAAGAAATAAAAAGAAAAATATGCTCCTCTGAGTTATGAAACAAGGTACTATTGTCGGATCGGATTAGGATCATCACGTTATATGTGATTTGTATGATGATCATATGAAATAATTGTAAATATGTTACACATTGTAATATTAAGAGCCATAAAATATTAACTTATGGTTCGACGAAGCTCAAAGCTCAAAGCTCAAAGAGCTATCTGAGTAAGTAATAGTGAAATCAAAAGTAAAAAAAAAAAACAAGAACGCTTATACTCAGACATTGTCAATCCGAGGTGTGGTAGTGGTAACCTCAGGTGTCTCAAGAAAGGAAGACTCGGCAAGATCAATATCTCGGGCTAAAGCCGCTGCTTTGTTCTCACACTCTCTCTGTTCATCATCAGGGTTACTGTCTGCAACAACCCCAGCTCCAGCCTGGATATGAGCAATCCACTCTCGACGTCTCTGAGGATGCTTGTAAGAGTACAATGTGTCATAACGAGAATTTGTTGGGAAGACCATTGTTCTGAGAGCCAAGTCAATGTCCATGTCTCCATTAAACGAAATGCCTCCACTGTAAGGACCACGCCTTGTTACTTCCAGTTCATCTATCAGCTCCATGGCTTTTACCTGTATCAAATGATTTTTGAGTAATGGTGAATGTGTAATGACTTTGTGATTTTGAGAGAGAGAGAGATAGAACCTTTGGGGCTCCACTGACTGTTCCAACGGGAAGTGCAGCTCTTAGAGCGTCCCAGCTTGTTAGATGATCGAGTAAATCGCCTTTTACCTACGTAGAAGGAGATGTGTTATGCGACCAACAGAAATGGACAGTGTATTGTTGAGCTTATGTGCATGACGTGAAGTTACATATTCATGGTTTCTCTGGTCTTAGACAGAACCAGGCTTCAACCCCACATCAATTCGACAATTTTCATTATTCAACTGTTATCTCTTATAAACTAACAAGAGTGAAAAAACGAAAAGCTTAATCCAAAAGTCCATTGAGACAAAAGGACTTTAGAATTTGAAGTTTGTTTGCTTGTAAAATTGCAATAACCGTGGAGCTTATGTGCATGACATGTGATTACCGTTCTATATTCATGAGCTCAACCTCCACAGAACCGGGCTTTGAAACCTGAGTTCACAAGAAAATCCAACAATTTATATTACCAGTCTTTGTTGGCTCTGTATAAATCAAGATATTATGCTAAAAAGGAGTTTTTAGATGCGTCACCAGGTTCTACCCCTTCATATGCATGGCAAAGCATAGTTAATGGACGCGAGCTGTTAGCAAAACTATTGATGAGATCAGTGGGTAATGGTTTGGAGACTCGGGTCTGGATGGATAAATGGATTTTAGATGATATGTCTAGATGACCAGTTAATAAGGAGATGTTCATGAACTTGAATCTCCGAGTTTCTGAGCTTATAACGCAACAAGGAGCATGGGATTTTACTCGACTTAGGGAGCTGTTCCCACCGAATGATGTGAAGCGTATCATGTCCTTTCCATCAGACCTGAACTCTCAGGACGCCTGGATATTGGCTTTCTCTAAAGAAGGTACTTACTCGGTAAAAGTGGTAGTAGCTTAATCACTAAGCTCAAATTGTCCACTGTTACAAGCCCTGTAAGTGTCAGGAGGACTAATGAGCTGAAAAGAAAATTTTGGAAAGTTAAAACAGTACCAAAGATCAAGTTGTTTATGTGGAGAGCTTTATTTGGTGCTTTGGTTGTAGCTGAAACCTTGATTACACACGGTAAGCAGAAAAATCCGGTGTGTCAAGTATGTAAGAGCAATAGAAAATCTGTTTGCCACGTTTTATTTGAATGTGTAGTAGCGAGACAGGTCTGGAGCAAGGCGAATTCTATGATTGAGGATTATATGACAAGCTTGCTTCATGTTCTGGAAACAAACATGGTGGGAGTTAATCATCACAGAGCAGTTCCGTGGTTGTTGTGGGGAATCTGGAAACAGAGGAACTCATTGTTGTTTGTTGGTGGCCAAAGTGATGCAGACATAGTGATTGCTAAAGCTTTAGAGGACTCGAAAGAGTGGTTCAAACTCCAAGAAGAACCGGCAGCAGAGTCCTCATCAAGTCAACATACAGTCTCAGGTTAGCGAAAGTGGTCGAAGCCAAATGCATGGATCTTTAAGTGCAACGTGAATGGATCTTGGAGTATTTTTTCTCAGATGTGTGGAGGCTCTTGGCTGGTAAGAGATTATAAGGGAGATGTTTCCTTCCATGCTCGTGATGTTTTCTTACTGGCTCAAGATAAATTAACGGTGGAGCTTTGATGCATTGTATGGGCCGCACAAAGTGACTTACGGTTGGAGGGGATTGAAATTTGGACGGACTGTAACATGGTGGTGGAGGCGCTAAACAATCCCCGGAACTGGCCTAGGTTCTGCACTTATTTGTAGAGGTCGGCATAATTCCCATCTACTCCTATTCCCGGTCGGAAATTCCCATCACATTTCATAATGTATTTCCGTATGGTACAAAATTCTGATTTCTATTTGAGAACGAGACAGGACAGGAACGAAAATTCTCAAAATTCCATTCGGGATAAATTATATATAATAATTTGTAATAAAGTCATAGACAGTGCCATAATTTTTATTTTTTTAATATAAACATATTTTGATATTTTGTATATTAAAGTGTTTTTTCTTTTTAACTAACTAGTATTCTTGTTGACTTTGTATGCATAGAAATCCTAACTACTATTCTTGTTGACTTTGTAAGCACAGAAATCGTTAAACAAGTAAACGAAGAATTATGCGAATGAAGATCAAAACTATTTACTTGGTTTATTTTTATTTATTTCGGGAGTTACTTGGTTTATTAGGATATTAGATTGCTGAAATTTATTTTGGTTTATTTTGATTTTATTGTTTTGTGAATAAAGTTTATGTTGGGTTGTTTTTTAATTTTAAGTTTTTTCATTATTAAACACACACATTTGTGATAGTTTATCTTATGAGAATTTCCGTTTTCATTCTGTTCCGTCTCATCCCAAATTTTATATGGAATATTTTTTGTTATTCCCGAATTCTTGTCATGTTCCCTTTTCCGTAAAATTCTGTCCCAAATTCCCGTTTGTCCACCCCTACTTATTTTGATAGGTTTAGTCGCCTTTGTTGTCAGTTCCGAAAATGTGAAGTTAAATTGTCTTCGATAGCAAACATGGCTGCACGACGGATTGCCAAAAGCGTAACAAAGGACGGTTTTCTTTCTTATTTCGCATTGGGAGGACCAGCTTGGCTTCTTTCAGGTATTGAAGAAGATCGTTTCTCTTAACTGTTTAGTTATTGCCTTGTTATGTTCTTCTCTGTTTTGGGTCATACTCTATGAATATTACTCCAGACGTAAAAAGAAAAAAAAAAGTAGCTAAGCTGTTAAGAAGGAAAAATGTTTTAGTAAAATTAAGTGCATACAAAACTTTACAGAAATGAGTCTGACTTTATGAGGAAAAAAAAAAAACTTTCAAGTTTGACTGACTCCTACTCCTATATATCTTTCGGCACTCTCTTTCTTTTTCACGTTTCCATTCTCTCAGTTTCACCAGTAAGAAAAAACCTAATAATGCCGTCGAACGTGTCAAAGTGCGCAACAATGGTGAAAAGAAGAGGTACAAAGAGAAAGATTGAAATAAAGAAACGCGAAACAAAACAACAACGATCGGTGGCTTGTAGCAAACGCCGTCAAACACTCTTTTCAAAAGCGGCTGATCTCTGCCTTTTCTCAGGAGCCAACATCGCCGTTTTCGTAACCTCACCGGCTGAGAACTCCAACGTTGTTTACTCCTTCTCCGATTACCCTCCAGCTTCAGAAATTGCCGATTGTTACTTTAACGGCAAGACTCCTCTCAAGATTAATCCTCAATCCAAAGTTGGATTTTGGTGGGAAGAACCTACAGATCTTTACCATTCTTGTAATGATCTCTCTGAACTAAACATCATAGATGATCGTTTACAGAGAATGAAGAAGCATATAATGGCATGTCTCTAGAAGAAAGAAAATTCACAATTTGTTTCTAATTTCCAGCAAAACCCTAGCAGCGGTGAGATATCTAATGACGTGTCGTCTTGTTCGCAAATTGCTTGCACCGATTCTCTCGACGGGTTCCATGGCTGTCAAAACCCTAACTACTCAGAAATTGCTTCTATTGATCAGAACTCTTACTCATCTCTAGAGAAGAACTATGGCGAGCCTTCTTCAGAAGTAATTACTTGTTTTGATCAAAACCCTAGCTTCTCTGTTGACGAGATCCACGGAGAGCACTCATATGATCAATCTTGTTATTTGGTGAATGATGATCTTGGATTTGTTAACTGCTTATGGGAAACAGAGAAAGATAATAACGGAATGAGTGTATCCCAAGAAACACAAACAACCTTCAATGAGGATCAAAGGTTTTGGGAAAATCTATGTAACGACGACGACAATGTGTTTGGTCTTCTTAACGGCAACAGCAATCTTCAGGTTACTCTTCTTCCAGATCATTCTTCAACCAACGAAGAAGAGAGGTTGATGATTGATGTCGGAGAATTTTTCAGCGATGAAGATATTGAATTGCTCCAGTTGTAGTCTAAACGCAGCTTGATTGAGCATAGTTAATTTGTGTTTTCATCTTTTAAACTCTAACTTGTTCTGTTCATTAGGTTAATTACCATTTATTTTTGTTTTGTTAATTGTTTTTCATCTTGGAATTATATAAAATTGCATAATACTAAGTGTTTGACTTCTGCTCTTATTAGTGATCGAATAAAAGAGTACATTTTGTTTACATTTACATAACGGAAGAAAATAATTTATGTGTACTGAGTTTTTTACTCCTGTATTCTGTAAAGAATAAAGAAACACATCGCTATAACTCAGTAACTTCATCAAAGAAGACAATTGCGGAAGAATCGAATTTCCTGTTGTGCAATAAAAAAGTAAGTGTTAAAATTAAGAAACTGTAAACCGGGAAATTGTTTGGGAATAATAAACAAAGGGTGCTTATACCTTAAGAGCAAATGTGATGTCTGCTTCATCTACTCTAAGGCTCACTCTTTTTAGCTTCTCGTCCCGGGCTTGACTGAGTTTTAAAATCCCCTGTGCCAATCCAAAATAAATTTTCAATCAACCAAACACCACATGAGTTACTCTAAAATATAATCAATCTTCCAGAAGATGAGTATTCTTATAGGAATTAGTACCTGATCATTTAGCACTGTACACATGTTAGTGAACTCTGTGATTCCAGCTGGAGTTATCATCGAAGATTTACAAATTTCCAAGTATAACTTATTTAACTGCATC
Organism: Cardamine chenopodiifolia; assembly: GCA_963922655.1. Taxonomy (NCBI): domain Eukaryota; kingdom Viridiplantae; phylum Streptophyta; class Magnoliopsida; order Brassicales; family Brassicaceae; genus Cardamine; species Cardamine chenopodiifolia. Next base: position 12,721,859 of record OZ000478.1, on the reverse strand, counting down.
AACGTGTGTAAACAGAGATGAATATGATGTACAATGTCTACTTTATGAAGCCGTGTTTGTGTATTGTTCATTCAATGAAGATTTACCTCTGCAATGCTTCTATCCTTTTTGCTTCCTCTAAAGGCCTTTGCAGCAGAACAGACTATGATCTGTAATTTTACAATAGAAGCATGTGATTTCAGTCCAACTACATACTTTTCAGATTCGGTCTTGTTAGCCACTAAGTCATAGAACAAAGTAAACAACAACACGGATCTTCAGTATTTTTGTGAACTTATGTTTGTTTTCTTAAAACTAAATATTTGCATAATTCTGTGTAAAAAACATGTTGCAAGAATATCCTAACGGTTACTCAAGACTAGAACGAGAAGTACCAAATATCAATAAGTCTGTGTTTTGATATGTAACTTACTTGTTGGTGTTGAGGAAGAGACTGAATGGTGTCAACTACTGGAGATTTAAACGTTTTCGACAATGCAGCTATCATATGATTTATCTTGACCTGTAGGATTGTCGACAATAATAATTATGGAATAACCACGGTAACGTCAGTAAGTGAACTGAGTAAAGTAGAGAGTAAAGTACTAACCATTTGATCCTCTGGAACTGGACCACGTGGTTCTTGATCTATTGATCCTCTAACTTCTATTTCTAAGATTTCTAGAGCGCTCCTGGAAATCAAATCAATGTGAGTAAACTGGGATTTTCACCAAGAGTAAATCACAATATATATATATATATATATATATATTAAGCCATAACTATCTAATCTTGTTGCAATACAAAGAACAAACTACAAAGACAGGTTTTTCAAAAGAGAACTCACCTGCAAACACATAGAGCCTTTCTCATGTCTCCTGATGCAGCTGATACTTTCTGGGACAATGCAAAAATTATGAATAACAATAAAGAATGTCAAAATGAAAACAAGGTTAACCGGACTGGGAGAGGAAAAATGGCATATATATATTCTTACTCTGGCACAAATCTCCAAGGCATTTGACTGAAATGCAACAAATGGAAGTGCCTGTTACAACAGTGAAAAAAATAACTTAGACCAACGTAGAAAGTACTATGAGTTTAGATCACAGATATCATTATACAGTTCCAAGGTTCTGAAATTGGTCAGAGTTGAGGTAGACTTACCACAAGCCTCTCCTTCAGTATCCTAAGGATCTGCTCATTTAAATAGGCATGGAAAGTGACAACCAAAGGTTTGCCTGCATTAATTGATATAATGAGTTAGAGTAAACTAAACATGTATACTTCATCAAAACTCAGGGAAATATGGTGAAGAAAGAAGAATGTTACAACAGTACACAATGATGGAGAAATTCTTACAGTTAAGAGATTTCAATTTTGGAAGGAAACGATCTGCAAGGTCTATTGCATTTGCTACACCTGAAGGACAAAAACGAAAAATTAAACTTGCAAGTTTGTATGACCAGAGGATCAGATAAAAAATAAGAACAGTAATAACGCAAAAGATGTACCTATAAGTATACACCTTGAAAATGGCAAAGTTGTGAGCATAAAGAGCTCATGAAGGACACCTCGATCTCTTGTGATCAAGTAATCCATCTCATCTGCAATTATTAGCCTGCAGATAAAGTTTGAATAAGAAACGGCAAACGGCACAACCAATGTAAATCTAGCAGGTCACCAAATCACAAACAAACAAAAAACAAGAACCTACATCATCTTTGAGCTGGATGGTTGTTGCTTTTGAGAAAACAAAATCTGAAGTTGTTGTAGAGGTGAAGAGGAGCCATTAGCTTTCTTCCCGGACTCGTTTTTACCAAGTATCTAAAAACAAAATAATTCGGTAAATAACTATATTGAATGAGACCAAGAACTTGGACGAATTTCGATTGCATAGAGTCTTACCTTGGAGAAAATATCTGTTGTTTTTGTCAATGATGTGCAATTAACAGACACTGTTTCAGGACAAGGCAAACCTGCCTGTAAGAATTCACTAAGCATCAGTCTATCGATTAATAGATTAACACTAATCACAAGTTCTGAAGAAAATGACACAAGATTGATTACCTGATTTGCCCAGTCAACAGCCTCTTGTCTTACTTTCTCCATCGATAATGACTTCCCAGTTCCAGGGCAGCCACATATATACAAACTCCCAGCCTTCTTCTGTTCCATGCAACCTTTCACAAACTCAAATACTCGTCTTTGCTCATCCTCACGGCAAACAACAGTTGATGGTGCCTTAGACACGTGCAAGGCTTCCTTCACATCTTTCATTTGTTCATCATCTAAATATTCATATACATCAACTGTACAATCAAATACATCATTCAAATCAATTCAACACTGAAGAATCAGAAGGATCATATTCAATTATACCTCTAGGATTCCACTTTGACTGAACATTTACACAATCAGATAAGTTTTTCACCGGACTTGACAAATTTTCATCAGAATCTTCCTTAAGCTCCTGCAATCGGATAACCAATAATGAATCATTATAAATTCCTGGAAAAAAATAACTCGGATCTAAAAGTTGACGAGATTCAGACAAAGTGATACACAGGAAATATCGATCAAAAACTACAATCGGATTGAATCTCACACAAATAAACCAAGTTTAATCGCAGATCAAGGAGCTCATAAATTACCTCCTTAGACGTCCTGGGGGTTGAAACAGCACATCGTCGAGGCGATTTCCATTTCATCGGCGTAGGAATCGAATTCTCAGGTAAGGCTGCCGTCGATGCAACCTCCGCGGCTGAATCAGATCTCAACTTCTGTTTCCGAGGAGTCTTGACTTCGGCGGATCTAAGAGCTCCAATATTCTCCGATCTGGCTGCCATGGATGAACTGGGTTCAGCGATAGTAGGCATTGTAGGTTAACAGAAGGAGCCAGTAAAAAGGCGGGATATCGAGATCCAATCGAGTCGAAGTGAAGAATCAATCTCATGGTGGATACTGGTTTTTAAGAGATATCGGAAGAGGAAATGAGATAAGAAAAATAAAGAAAAAAAATTTAATAAACAAAAGAGGGAAAATGGAAGTAGCGGGAAAACGAAAATCACACACATTTTTTGGCCGCCCGGTTTTGTGAAGCTGCCGTTTTGAACCATCGGCTTCGCGGCAATTTTATTGGGCCATATTATGCTTGAACAATTTAGAGCCTTTAAAGGCCCATGTCAAAACTTATCCCCTATTGCCTTTAATTAGTAGTTTTGTTGTTGTTGTTGTCAATCAACCCTTAATTAGTTGATATATCAAAAGTGATTTTCAAATTAACATTCGTCGGTCAGCGTTGACTCCAACCGACGTTGTACTCTTTCTAATTATATTATATTTATTTATCAAAAAAGTTTTAATATTTAAAGACGACAAATTAGAAAGGCACGAGTCTTACTGTATTTTCTTTTTCTATGGAGAAATTTTATTGATCTCCATTGTTGTTGTTATGCGACATGCAACTTCGTGCGAAATCAGATTTTGTACGAATTTCATGCAAAATCTGTTGTGATTAGATGTGGTTATGGGCTCCCAACAATTTTTTCAAATTGTTTCTTTTTCAGCATTTCCATCAAAGGCTTTTCTCGTTCAATAGAATTGGTGAATAGTTAACGATTTAAAAACCGGTCATTTTTTTGTCTTACGGTGATTGTTGTTATGATCTCCGCTGGTGAGATAAGATTTTTATCAAAATCAACTATCTTTGGATTTGGAAATGGTTGAACATTTAGGATTCTGGATTAAAGAGTACGACGTTTATCATGTATAATAGTTTGGTAGATTAGATTAGGTGAAAAATGAGTCGTATTTTTCACTTTTAAATTTTTTTTTTTTAGTTATTTTATGTCTCTTTTCGTAGAGTTTGATTTCGGCGAAATTATTATTTATGGTGGTTCTGCCGGTTTTTATGTTGATTTGTTAAAATCTAAACGGAAAATAACTTAATACAAAAAAAATAATAAATTGTATAACAGAACGGAATAGTACTTCAAGAGAGTCGTAGAAGTGGAACCAAAAGACGCAGAGGCGCTGAGCAAATATGCGACGTTCTTATGGAGAGCACGGGACGATCTTTGGGCTGCTGAAGAGACATTCTTAGAAGCAATCGATGTCGATCCAACCAACTTACTACGCCGTTAATTACGCCAATTTCTTGTGGAACACTGGCGGTGATGACACATGTTTCCCTCTTGAGGAGTCTCAGGAAGACACCATATTGTTACACCTTTTGGAACAATCAAAACTCTCTTTATGGACATTATATACAAACTAATAAATATAAACATATGTAGGAAGGCTGCCCCACGACATCCTCCTCTGTTACACGGATGGATCGTGGCACGAATCAGATAGCAGAAGCGGTCAAGGGTGGATCCTAAGCAAAGGCGGGAAAATCCTACATATTGGCCTAAAGGGTACTCGCCGAAACCTATCACCCCTACATGCCGAGATTAAGGTCTTGGTATGGGCATTGCAATGCCTGCGAGAGATGGCGGTGAGTGATGTTCTTTTTGTTACAGACTGCTCAGATCTCATTGATACGTCGACAAAGCCGGAGGATTGACCAACTTTTGCATCGGAGCTGAGAGACTTGTCGCTTTTTAGATCTTCATTCGAACTTTTTAGAATTTTTTCATTCGAACTTTTTAGAATTAGACGAATTTCACGATGTAAAAATAGTTGTACATACCACTTTGCAAAATGTGCAAAAACTCGAGATTATTGTTTTTCCCATATAATCATCTAAGTGTCCGAGTGGCTCTCCTTAGAAAGTCACTTTCAACTAAATTAATAAATGGGGATTGTTGAAAAAAAAAACTAACATATGTGCATATCATGTTTGTTTGTCATGGGCTGTGTCACAAAGGAACGGTGGGTTATTAATCCTTTTGGTTGTGATCAGTCTACATAAAAGGAAGAAAAAATCTTCGGGTTTTGGTTTGGTTTGGTTTGGTGGTAATTGACCGTGCGACCGGAGCAGATCCCACCGCCTTGGGTTATGAGTCTCGTTGGGCCTGTGTTGTGGATCCAAGTGTCCTCTTTTTTTTTTTTATCCAATACATTTCTTTTATTGATTTGCACATAGGATACTTGCCAAAAAAAAAATAAGAAAAAACAATGTTACAGAAGAAGGCCCCTTGTTGTACCTGTGTGGCTTTTTGAGCCTGTGGCCTTGTTCAGTTACAAATTGTTCAATTTTATGAATACATTGAAAAGCATCAAATGAATTCGACTGTTTTGTGAAAAAAAGACTGTTTTGTGAAAAAAAGACTGTTTTCACTCTCTCAATTCTCTTAATAAAATTTCTCTTTCATTTCTTTAAAATAATTACGAGAGATATTTCTTTCAACATTAACTTCCTAATTAAAGGACTAAACACCATCTTAAAGTGTTTACTTTAGCTTGACTAAAAAAAGAAAAAAAAAAGAAAAAAAAAGTGTTTACTTTAGTTAAACTTTTTATATTCATAGTTGTCTAGCATTTTCTTGTTCCTTTAATCAATTATTCAACAAAGGAAAAAAAAGAAGGATCATCTAGTGGTTAACCCCTCTATGATTTGGTCTTGTGCTAATGTTTTTTAATCAACATCTATTGGATTCAAGGAAATCTAATAGAAGATAAACTATTAGGGTAAATGGAGTAAAATTTAAATATCTTTGAATCTTTAGTCATAACTTACCGCTCAAAAGATGCCAAGATCATATTGAAAATTACCACAAAGATTTTACAATTTCCAAACAACCTAGACTTTCAGACTTCACCGTTACTTCTAAAGCACTTGACTTTAATCAATGGAAAAATTATTAGAATAATATTATAATTAAAATTAATTACTATACTAATCTACAAAAAAAAAGATTAATTGAGTTTATTTTTAATCACAAAAGTGTCTTTCAAACCATGTGGTTAAAAAAATAATTACAAATCTACCATTATTAATTAATTCCACATTAGCATTATTTCTATTTTTTAAATAGCAAATATTTACAACTTTGTCACCGCAAACAAATAAATTGCGACACAAATCTGCGGTTCTATGTTATGCCAGATTTTTTTAAAAATTTTTTTTGCCGCAAATTGAGATTTAACGTAGATTTTTTGGTTCTAATGTTATCGCAAACTTTTTACTTAGTGGTGGAAAAATAGAAAAAAATACAGCAGATCATAACAACAAAAATATGGAATTTTTAAAAAAATTATAGACTTTTTCGACGAAAAATTAGGATTTAATAATAATAAAAAACCTAAAATTGTAGTAAAAATATTTTATTTGATTTTATTTAATTTTTATAATAGTTTTAATCCATAATAACATATATATAAATATTATTTTATTTTTATTTTTTGTTATTAAAAGAATAATGTCAATCTAATAATTTTTGTTCTGAAATATTAGTCTGGTAATTAACTTAATTGTATTATTATTCTACGCAGATAACACTTAATCAAACCCAAAATTCTCGCGAGTTATATATAAAAAAATGATAAACAAATATAAACAACACACGATCACAACCGCTTACGCAGTATACACTATTACAAAACAAGGAAGCACAGCCCTTGGATTAAACACCATAAGCTCATCATCGTCGATCCTCAATAGGGCCCCACTTTTGCTCCCAGTCTGTCCAACTAGGAGAATCGTATCCTCCATCACTCTTGTCCACGTCATCCCCAATCAAATCACACCCAACCCGACCCGCCACGACCCGACACACCAACATCGCCCGTTTCACATTCATAAACCCAAACTCTTCCTCCACGTCCTCAGGAACCGCCACGTGTCCTCTCCATCCCGTCGCGAACGTCGCGATTCCGTCGAGCTTCGGCGAGAATCCAGATCCGATGATCCCACAAATGCTACAGTACTGATGTCCACAGATATTGGAATTACCATTTTGCCCTAGATTACACATGAACGTCGAGCAATAGAATCTCAAAAGCTCGTTCCCGTCAGCGACACACCGTTCATCGTCCCACCGTGATCCGCCATTTCTAAGAGCGGCTTTAGCTTTAACAAACTCACGATACTCTTCGAATCTCGTGAGAATCTTTGGACTGTTGTAGATTTTCAGGATCCGATGGATCTCCGGGATTTTGTTACCTTGTTCCGGCCAATCTGATTTGAATATGATCTTCACGATATTCGTGCTTGATTCACCGTCGATGAGCTCCGATACGGCGTGCTTGATCGTGATATGCTGCTCGAGAAGTTGGATTTTAGGGAAAATCTCGCCGCACGAGTTGCAAGGGAATATCTCATTGCGTAGAGGGAGAAACAGAGGATTATCAGACGAGATCTTAAATTCTGAGCACGAGAATCCGGTTTGTTGAATACGGGTTTCCGGGTAGGGTTGACTTATCGTCTCCGGTTGCACGAGAGTGACGAGTGAGTTCTGTGATGATCTGGCGGAAGTTAAAGTACCGTTTGGGTGTGTTTGGTTACGGGATTTAGATATCCTCGTCGTGGATAAGAAAACCCGTTTTAAATACGTCCAAGAAGAGGATAGAGTAGAACCAGAAGAATCTGTTCCAAGCTTCTTCTTCCTCCTCTTCTGTCTACAGTCTCCTCCTCTGGGGAGGAAGAAACAGCCGAGGACGAGAAAGAAGATAGAGAGAAAATGCTGACGTAACAACGACCCGAATTTTCGCGTCGCCATTTACAGTAGTTGTTAACGAGCTTTAGACTTTGGAGTTGGTATGGAGAGAGCGAGAGAGATGAAGTTAGTAGTTAGCAGTTTCCACCATTGGAGAGGTCAGAGCTGTAAAGAAGAAGAAATGATGAAGACAAGAGAGATACTAAAGGTTAAAGAGTAGATGTGACGCTATTTCATGTCTTTTTTTGGTTAGAATATTTGTCTCCTCTTTAATTATAATACAATTTAATTTCTTTTGTATGTTTATGCGAATCTTACCGATGCATTGGTCGTGTGTGCATACAAGTGAGTGTACCTTATTTTATTATATTTACCAAAAATACCATTTTGTAGAAAGAAAGTTTTTATTTTCAACAGTTAGTATCACTATTCAGTATTGTTCATGATAATTTTGCCTTCAAAATAAAAAAATGGTTTTAGTCCACAAAAAATTATGAACACTTTATGTACATAAATTTTGTTTATGAATTTTTTCCAAAAACACATGTTCAAAAAAAAACATGAACATTTTATTTATATAAATTTTGTCTATATTTATAAAATTAATAAATTATATTTTAACCAAACAAAAAATAACTCTAAATTATTGATTTTAACCAAACAAAAAAATAAATCCTAAATTATAAAATAGGTAACACAAATATTATAAAAAAATTAAAACAAAAAAAAATTCTTAAATTGCAGAGGAAGAAGTAAAACATAATCCTCTCATGGACCAAAAAATAACATATAGTTATCTATGAAAATTCGTGGACCAAAATAAACATATATTCGAAAAAATAATTTCAGATGGTCAAAAGACAAAACGGTACTGTAAAAATAGCGTTTTTTGAATGTTAGAAAAAAATAACATTTTATTTATTTATTTATTTTATCTAAATGCTTAACAAATTTGAAATGTGTTTATTTCATTTTCGTATCTAGTGATGGTACGAAATTTCGTAGTGTTATAAGTATATGTTATAAAATTCTATATACTTAATAGCCATTTTCTTCTTCTTTCTATTCAGAATCTATTTCCCATTTTTTCTCAATTATTTGTACGATGTTATCTAATTTTCCATTTGTATTATGTTATACAATGTCTTTAGTAGAAGCCAAACTCGAAACTGTGCTAGGGAATCCAAGTCTACAAAATCTATTTAATTTTGTTTCGCAAATTTTGTTGCTTAGGATGTGGACGTAGACAGAGGAACACGTGCACATGTCTAAAATCTAATCTGAGCTCCTCGATGCATATTTTTCACAGTTCACTTAAATCAATGCATATGATCATAACGAATTAGTAAAAAAGTATCTTACTTTGTAAAAAGTTTATTCAGGTTAATTAGGATTTTGTGATTTATAACACCGAAGAGGACAAATATATAGGTTAAGGTTTCGCTTTCAGGAAAAAACAACTAAATAATAAGTGGCAGTTAGAGGTGTTAAGTTTATTAACTTATCTCAATTTGTTTGATTCTTTCAGCTTAATAAATAAATGTAATATAGTTCTAGCCGGAAAAATGTAGTATCTAAAATGCCATCAACTTCTTGTTTTATCAATCAATCGTGGTTTTTGCCGCACCATGTTTCTTTTCAAAAAACATTTTGTAATCTCTCTGAAAATAACTGCAGTTTGATGAAAGTCGTCAAATTTGACACTATGATCAGAATTAGAGGCTATCAATATGCAATACATTTTTCGGATTGATAGAAAAATAAATTAGCCTATTAAAAGTCAATTCATAGCTAATAAGCTAATCTAATAGGATTACGGTAATCATTAGATTACTACTACCACTTGGCTGGATCAGTTTAAACTGACAATTATATTCATCAAACTATCGGTAGAGAATCCCACATTGTACAATATAACAGCCAAATTAAGAAAGTGTAATTTGACTTATATGTCGTTTAGTTAATGAATGTAGAAATAAAATAATAGGGAAAGAAGAGTTAGCGATGAATGATTGAAATGGTGAATGATAATTGAAGAAGTGGGGCGACGAAAGGAAGTATATACTTTCGGAAGTAGGCCATTACGAACTCTTCCTGTCTCCATCCACATGAGGTGGCCATTGTTGTTTGTTAGAGCATCTACTACAACAGTGACATTGATAAGAGTTTTTTAAAATATATATTTTAATAGTTTTTTATTTAATTTTATTAATTTTTTAATATTATATTATTAAATAAATAATGAACCAGTAATATTGCGATATGTGGTATAGACAGTTTTTAAAATCTTTTGAGACAGTTTTTAAAATCTTTTTCCACTAAATTTGTTTTAGCTGAAAATCTCGTAAAATATTTTTTTATTTTTTTTATTAGACAAGACTCTTATCAGTCTCACCATTAGATATGGTTTTTTGGTCTAAGTTTGTGTTTTAGCTCTTCAAATGAATCTCGCCTTCTTGTTTTAGTGTTTACTGGTACGGCCATAATAGTAACATGAAACTATAGCTATTGTTATTTCTTCATAGAAATACGTACGTATTTAAACCAAATACCATAACTTAGGTTTTAGTTTACAGCGTACACCTAAGCTGTTACGTATTGCCGAAACTAGAAGATACGACTACATGATCCGTACGGTGTATTGGATTGTATTAGTTTAGTGATATATCGTTATATTGGTGAAAATCAGAAAGTGGTTTATATAGAGTCAGGAGTTATGAATTACTTTTTTCAGTAATTTTACGTTTGGTTTAGATTTTAGAAGACCTTGTCACTACAAAAAGTTAGATGTTGGTAAATGGTAAATGGATAACGCATGCAAAAAAGAAATTATTTAACGATACACAATAATAACGACGATTTAAAGAAGAATAAAATAAATAAAAGTGGTAGTCATAACTCATAAAGCCTAAGCTAGGGAGCACTTATAAAGACAAGAAGAGGGACATAACTCATAAAGACAAGAAGAGGGACACCTTCGATGAGTAAATCTGCCGCACCACAATCTTACATCATTTCTCATCCCCTAATCTTGGACCTCCACTACTAAAAAAGTGAAATTTTTATTGTTTCTAAATTTGATCTTGTTACAATTTTCGATTTTTTATTCTACCTACATTTATACGATTCAATTATTGTTCATTAAATTACAGAAAATAATGAAATAAAAATGGGAAAAAATAATAATGAAAAATATCAAGGACTGTCGACTAAGAATACGTCAAACGTTAGTAATATGATTGACATTTTCCTCTGTCTAGTCTTCTTCAACATTAACTCCCCATCCGTTTCATAAAAATTGATATCTACACTTGATTTTGTAGAAATTTATGAGTACTAGTTCTATCGAATTACACTTAGTTCTGCCAATTTTCTTTCTACTTAATTAATTCTCCGGTTATATACTATTTCACATCTTTATGAACGCAATTTAGTGGGGGTTGCCGGATTGGGTTCCACCTTTGGATCCTGCCTTTATTCCATATAAGCCGATCATGGTTCATATCCTTAAATATTGTATTACGGATAATAAATTATTTGTTAATGATGTATTTATTTTGTTTATAGTATGGAAGTTTCATCGGAGGTTCGTTTTCTACTTCGAAAATGGAATCAGAATCGAAAGTTTTTGGAACCTTTCAGAATTTCGTTTCCGTGGTGTTTCGAAAAAAATCACTTAAAAATTTATTGGAAGCTTACGATTCCGTTTTAGAAGCTTGCACTTTTATTTTAAAAATGTAATGTCACAAATAAATAAACAAAAATGAAATTATGTTTGATAGTTTTTTTTAACGTCTAAATATTATTATCACTTCGATAAAGAGTTTACAAGATTACAGAGATAATATTTATAAAACTATACTCTAAACAAAGAAGTTAAAGAACAATACAACATAAGAAGCGAAATTGACGATCTTTCAACTTTAGAAGCCTTACTCGCTAACAGCTTTGTTAATTTGTTAAGTTCCATCTCCGTATTCGAACTCAACCATTGCGATTCTTGGCTATCACTCAACTATGATGCATTATAAAAATTTTGCAAATCTCAAAACACTACTGCATGAAGACTTCAAACTCTATAACCAATGGTTGTCTATGTATGAGTTTGTCTTTCGCCTACACTTTAACAAACCAACAGAAATAATCGGCAGAAGCACTAGACATGATATTTCACCAGAATCAAACTCTACAAAGAGAGACAAAATAACTAACACAAAAAACCAGAGTGGAAAATACGACTCATTTTTCATCCAATAAATTATGTTTGATAGTTTTTTATACAAAAACTCAAACTAATTTTGCATACTAAATTTTGTATCTAATTTTCAAAAAGATCATGCTTAGAAAAATAGAAATGATGGAGATTGATAATGTTTTTATCAATAACACGAAATTTGAACGATTTTGTTCGATGGAATTGAGGAAAACAAAAACGAAGAGAGTAATTAGAAAAGTGATTTTTATGTTGGGAAATGAGAATGATGAAATTTCGAAAAAGGGAACAATGGAGTTATCTATTGGGCCTTATATGGGCTTTATATTGAGCTCATTCTTAGTTAGTTAGTAATGGACCTCGCAATAATTCTGTTGACCGTTACTTTCCGTTAGATTATGACATCTTCACTTAGCCAGTATCAAATCGCCACGTGTTGTCAGATCAGCCACGACCTTTCAAAAAAATCAGTTCCTCTCTCTTAAAGAAAAAAAGAGTAAGCAGAAGAAGAAAGAAACAGTGGAGAAAACAAAATATCTGTCTCCGCCATGAACGCGAGAGCTCTTCTTTACTCTCCAAATATCCACTCACTCTTCACTTCAAATCGTCCACCTGAGAAAACCAACCTTCGTAATCTCAAACCAGCTTCGAAGTCGTTACGGGTATGGATTTACCCGCGGAATAGGTCCGGAGTTTTCCGGGTGTTGGTTCGGAGCTCCGACAAGAGAGAAAGCGTAGTTTACGGAGATGGAGAAAGAGTGAATAGAAACGGCGTCGTTTCTGATTCTTCTAGCTCGGTCGTTGTCCCATGGTGGAAGGAGTTTCCGAAGCGGTGGGTGATAGTGCTTCTCTGTTTCTCAGCTTTTCTTCTCTGCAATATGGACAGAGTAAGCTTGCTCGTAGATTGAATTAGTTATGGAGTCGAGATTGCTCAGTTAGGAATTGGAGTTATCAATTTGGGGAAGATGATGTTTTGCAGGTGAATATGAGCATAGCTATACTTCCAATGTCAGCTGAGTACGATTGGAATCCTGCGACAGTGGGATTGATTCAGTCTTCTTTCTTCTGGGGTTACCTTCTCACTCAGGTAAGCTTTTTATTGATTCCTTAGTCAGAGGTTCTTTGTATCCATTTGCATAGATTATGAACAAATCTTGAGGTAATTTTGAGACAATTTTACATCATATTGTGTGGATTTCAATTCCTTTATGTTCTTGATATAGAATGCATTGCCATGTCCAGTTTCTATTTTTAGATGATCAATGTTTTTCAAATGATTCTCACTTACTATTATATGTGAATCTGTATGTATTTGAATCAGTGGTTTGCTGATATGATAGATAGCTGGTGGGATATGGGCAGACACTGTAGGGGGCAAAATGGTTCTTGGCTTCGGTGTTATTTGGTGGTCAGTTGCCACAATTCTTACTCCTATTGCGGCTAAACTTGGTCTTCCCTTCTTGCTCGTTGTTCGTGCTTTCATGGGAATTGGCGAGGTTTGTGATTGATTACTTTTTAAGATCTTAGATATCAATCTTGGATTGTGGGTGGATAAGGAGAATTAAATGTCTATCGTTGCTTCAGGGTGTTGCAATGCCTGCTATGAACAATATACTATCAAAGTGGGTGCCTGTGCAAGAAAGAAGTAGATCGCTTGCGCTTGTTTACAGTGGAATGTACCTTGGATCGGTCACTGGTTTAGCCTTTTCTCCTTTCTTGATTCATCAGTTTGGATGGCCTTCTGTGTTTTACTCTTTTGGGTCTCTTGGAACTGTATGGCTGACTCTTTGGCTAACGAAGGTCAGATTTCTCCACTGCTCTTAACTATTTGTAGATTTCAAATCTTGTACCATTAATGTGTGTTCTTACTTGTTGCTAACTATAGGCAGAGAGTTCACCAGTAGAAGATCTAACGTTGCTCCCTGAAGAAAGAAAGCTAATTGCAGACAATTGTGTCAGCAAAGAGCCAGTGAAGTCGATCCCGTGGAGGCTGATATTGTCGAAACCGCCGGTTTGGGCTCTCATTGGTTGCCATTTTTGTCACAACTGGGGAACATTCATTCTCTTAACCTGGATGCCAACTTATTACCATCAAGTCAGTTCTATTACTGTCTTTTAATCAAGGGGATTGATGTTTTTAGTTTTTTTTTTTCTGATTATTAAATCTCATGGACATTGTGAGGCAGGTGTTGAAGTTCAACTTAATGGAGTCAGGGCTTCTCTCAGTATTTCCATGGATGACAATGGCAATTTCTGCAAACGCTGGAGGATGGATCGCCGATACACTTGTTAGCCAAGGTTTCTCTGTCACGAATGTTCGCAAGGTACTTGCATATCACTTCTTCAGTTCATTTCAATGTAATCTTGTAAAAGTGATTCAAGTGTTAATCCTTTAATCCTTTTTCTATGATGAATCCAGATAATGCAAACAATTGGATTTCTTGGACCAGCGTTCTTCCTAACACAGCTGAAACACATAGATTCTCCTGCAATGGCTGTTTTGTGCATGGCTTGTAGCCAGGGGACTGATGCGTTTTCACAGTCTGGTCTATACTCTAACCATCAAGACATTGCTCCAAGATACTCTGTAAGTGTAATCAATTACTCTCAAGTCTTGACCAATCATGCTACTCAAAAACAAATGGATTAGCACGTTGATGTTGTTGCTGCTGGTGTGGTCTCAGGGAGTGTTACTTGGTTTGTCTAATACCGCTGGAGTATTAGCCGGAGTTCTTGGCACAGCCGCGACTGGTCACATCCTACAACACGGTCAGGGCTCTCAACACTTCTTCATTCTGAAAATGTTTCCTTAAACTCTACCAAGTTTTTTTTGCGTTTCCAATGAAATTAAACAATGAAATGAAATGCCTCAGGTTCTTGGGATGACGTTTTCACGATTTCGGTCGGTCTTTACCTTGTCGGGACCGTCGTTTGGAACCTATTTTCAACCGGAGAGAAGATAATCGATTGATACATTCCAAGAATAGTGATTTATCAGTGAATAGTTCAGCTCCAAGACCTCGTCATGTTTCACCTCACGCCAGTCTCTGATTGCAGTCTGAGAGCTTGCCGGAATATCCCATTTTTGCTAGAAAAATCTTCAGGAAATTTTCTGCTCGTTGATTTAGGCCAAACGCATATGATTGATTACTATGTAGATGAAAGATATACAGATAATTTTTTGTACAGAAACAAAGCTCACACTATGCCTGGACATTCGGGTTTTGGATTCGGGTAAAACTCGATTGTATTCGGGTTGAAGGATTTACTTTCCAATGGAATCATTTGCCAGATTCGAATTCGTATTCCGGTAGAATTTTTTGGGTTCGAGTTTCAGGTATAAAACCCTATAAAAACCTAAATTTTTCGGGTTTTGATCGGATTCGGTTTCGGATCGGGTTTGCGTATGTTACACATACATTTATATGATAGGATTTTCGAATTAGAATATTTTCTCTATATGTAGTTATGTATTTTAGGGTTTTTGGACAACCTAACAGGTTTTGGGTTTGGGTACGGATTTTCGAATTTAAGAATTTTCAGTACAATAAAATAATTTATCAGATTCATATTCGAATTCGGATAAAAACTTTTAGGATCGGATATAGATTGGGTGCTCGAGTTCGGTATTTTTTGCCCAGTCTTAAGCTCACACTATCCACGTTTCTCACGATCTCTTTTCTGCTCTATATATAAAATTTTATGTAGATATATATAGAGCAGAGTGAAACATGCAATTATTAAAATGCTATTGCGTAGCTAACAGAGTGACCAATAGTCTTCGAAACTTCTAGACACAACTAAAAACTTAAGATGTATGGCCACTAGAAGAACTTGATCTTGTGAAGGAGGAAGAGGAGTTTATGAATTGTATGCAGTCTTCTATTGCGTCTGATCTGTGAGCATCATTAATGACCGAAGGGTAAGATACACCGGAAGAAGCCTTCAATGGTGGAGATCTCTTCTTCTTCTTCTTCCTCATCACCACCAGACGTAAGCCCTTGACAAATTTATAGCTGAGAAGCTTGATCAGTCTTGCCGCTGTGACTTCTGTTTTCCTCGGTAGCCTCAAGCCACAGCTCGTTGTGCATCCTGGATTCTTACCATATGGTCCCTTGACCGAGGATTGCTTACCAGAAGTAACTGGTCTAGAGTTTGCATTGAACTGTTTTGTTCCTGTAGCTGACATATTTAGAGAGCGTGAGAGCAGTTTATGAGAACAAACTTGAGGACAGTAAGGGATTCTAAATATAAAGGGATTAATGCTGAAACAGTTGCCTGATAGAGTTCAGGTAGAGAGATCAGAGAAGCCATGATTATTAATAATGTATCAATAATGACATGATTACAATTAAAGCCATGATTACTGTAGATATTAAAAGCATATACAAAAAAAAGTAGGTGGGTTCGATTTCAAACTTATTTTAGATACTTTATGTCAAAAGAATTGTAATAACTAACAGATATAACGATCTCAAAAACTATAACGCCGAAATTTGGAAAACTAAGCTGGCCCAAGAGCAGAAGAATAACACTTTGTTTAGTTTTTCTGCATTTCCATTGTGGAAAGTAAGAGTATAAGATGGTCCACACTCCACAGATGGAACATTTGTTTAAGCGAATTAAAAGGTTCCTTCCATGAATCAACCTTTCGGTATGGTTCCATTTTGATGATCACTCATAAAAGAAATGTGAACATCTTTTGACTCCTGGAGAGGCCGAGATAAAACTAACCTTTATAGATTGTAGATACCTTACTTGAGACTTGAGGCTACACAAATAAAAAAGGAGAAAAAAAAGAGAGAATGAGAACACATATCAATGATGGGCACAAGAATATTAGCTATGATAACATGTGAGAACACTCCACTGAGATCAGAACAATTTATCAATGAATGATTGATTACTCAGTAGTTAGATACTGTCAATGAAAGGTGATTGACATATATGGCAGGTTTCAAAATGCCAAAAGCGCAGTAAGGAATACAAAAAAACTACTTCACCAAGTCTTAGAGTGGAAAGTGAAAACCTTTAGAATACTTTGAAACATGAAAGATCATTAGTGAATAGCAAATTCACTGAACACAGGAACTGGAGACATTATCACATTTGATGGGTATTCAATCACATACAGAGAGAAGTAAGAAAATTGAAACTCACGTTGCTCATCTTTAAGCATTATTCACAAACAAAACCTCTCCACCTGAACTCAGATTTTGATCCAAGAACCCTCTCACTTCATCTTCGTCTTTAAACGGCAATGGCACAACGAGATCACTATCTAAATTATACCAAACACCATTGATTTTTCTAATCACAACCCAATGCCTACTTCTCCAAAGTCCACCATATCGCTTAACCGGAACATTCAACACAATACCCATTAAATCAACTGCATCAAGATCAATTGAAGAAGCTCCACTACGTTTATCATGCCAAACAACACTCTTGCATTTTCCTTCAAGAGCTGTGATCATCACGTTTACGTCGTAGTTACCAGTGAGTGTATTGTGGTGAGGCTTGAGGAGTAAAGATAGAGGTGTCCACGTTTCTTCTTTGTTTGGATCATCGTCTACGAGCTTCTCCGCGATTGAGTTTAAGCTTTCCCGCGTGAATGCGTCTTTCTCCTAAGTCAAACGAGATCAATAAGCAAAACTCTCAATAGCTCAATTTCACGTCATCGGCGATTCCCTGGGTATTGGGTAATTAGTTCGCAGGAATGAAAATTTGAAACTGAGATAGAAAATGGATCACCTGAAATAGATTGTTGAGGGCGTGTAAGAGACAAAATTGTAATCGTTGTCGCTCGTGATAGATCTGGGATTCGGAATTCGCCATCTTCTGGAAAACTTCCTGCGAAGAAATTAGGGTTTTACTGTATTTTGAGAAGAAGGATTTGATCTCTCAATTTCAGATGAAGACGACGGGACGACTGGTTGAGTACCAAACTGTGCGGCATTTCAACATTTTGAATGTAACATACATGCTGTTTTTATTCAAAAGGAAACATCACAACGTTCACGATTTTGTAAAGGAAACAGTGTGTCGTCTCTCTCTGCCTCTCCACTTGTAGTTTATAGCTAAACTTCAACCCCTGGATTGTTGTAGGATCAAAGATGAGGTTCTTAGCTGTTCGAGCTGATCCGATCAGTAAAAAATCAAACTACAATGACTCCAAATTTTGTTGTTGTTGATGCATATGGTTCTCAGCTGTTCTTCTCACTTATGTTCTACTGCAAAATGATATGAAACGTTTTCACATTTGTGTTTATGAAAGCTGAACAATGAAAACAACAGTGGATCGTTTTCATGAGTGTTGCTGAGTGAGCTTCACTTTCTCTACATCTGCCGGAGATTTTTCTATAGCTGTAAGTGAATTATGCTGAATCTCTTAAGCTCATAAGAATCAAACAGGGCATGGGAAACTGTGGACCAAGAGTCGAGAGAGCGGAAACAGGAGAAGCTTCTTCTCCTTTAGAAAGCTACAGAAAAGAAAAAGAAACTGCACACTCCCTGCGCAGGCATTACCCTGTTCAGGTTCAAAGGGACTTTCTCAGCCTGGTCCTGGATCCCTGGTGCTTTTTTCATGTCAATTCACCATGCAAATCACACATAAAGTATTGAAAACATCAACTTAGCTTGTCAAAAGCTGTGTGGGTTAACATTCTGAGGACCACTAGTGTCATAATTATCAAAAGCTGGCTCACCACCAGACAAATGAACAAGTCTAAATGGAACTTTAAGCACATGACCAGATTCTTCATGAACAACTTCCCTGAAAACAATCAAAACCAGTGATTTCTCAACTCTTGAAAAAACAAAAACAAAAAAACTATGAAAATACTTGTGTTCTTTAGTTCTCTTAGGAAAGCACTCTTCAAAAGATGGGGTTGGTTGGAAATCAGGAGAAGAAGGATCAATGGTGTGTTTTCTCTGTTTAGCTCTCTCAGAATTAGTCGTTGGTGGATCAAATGTCAAAGTGGCTCGTGTACTTGTTTCTTTCTTGAATCAAGTTGTAGCAGCTTGAACAACCACATCAAATCCAGGTAACAAGGACGAGTTTGGAAGTTTAGGCCAAGCAGAGTGAGTTTTGTTGTTGCATACGACTGACATCAAAGTACTGTGTACCGAAGCCATAGCTGAAGAAGATACACGAAATTACTAGTATCATCAGTGTTACAGAGCAACAACACAACGATACGATCCATGGATTTAAACAGAAATATCAAAATTCACGAGCATAAAAATGATTCGAACCTGGAAGAAGAAGCTTGTGGATTTGATCAGGTGGAGGATTGAAGAAGAGGGTGGCTCGTTTGAAATCAATGAGTCACACTGAGTCGCTTCAGAGAGATAGAAGAAGAGGTTGGCTCCTGAATCCTTTGATTATTGTCACGGACGAAGACGATGCATCCAAAAAGCGAAGGTTTGCTGACGTGTCCACTTCTCAGATATTTTGTTGATAATTTGATTGCACTCTTGTTTAATGAGCATACCTTAAGATACGTGAGAAAGAGAGTGATATTTTAATTTGTCCATATCTTGATAAATGCATAAAAATATGTAAGTCCATATATTCAGATTTGATATTTCAAGTTTTCGTTGGACGTAAATGATTAATTATTACCAGTTTACTGAAATCAAATATTGTCGATCATGTTTCAATTTCAAAGAACTCACGAATTAATTGTTTAATTCTATCATATCTAGAAAAATTAGAAAACCCGCAAAATGAGTTATAAAATATTTATCTTCAAAGAGAAGAATTCTTTTCGAATAGAAAGATAAATCTTACGAGTTAACAACCATTGACGCATTTATATTTGTATATTTGAAATTAAATTAACAAATACTAGTACTCAACTGTCTTCACAAATCACAAAGAGATGATGTATGTATATCAACTATTCACCAACCAAAAAAAAAAAATCTATAATCAAAAGAGAGAGATCATATAATTCGTGTAAAAACAGTCATGGGTCTTGCCGGTGGGCTTATATGTGAAAAGCCCAAAATTAAAAAAGCTGAATAATGATTGCAAAAACTGAGAAATAACGGGGTTGACCTGCAATTTTAAGTAAATATAATAGTAATGAAAATTCAAAAGTGTCAGAAGAAAACATGTTTGCAACTAAACTACCCTCGTTTTGTCTTCCCCGCACGATCCGTACATAAATCATGGCCTTCCCTTCCCTACCACACCGACAAATTATTTAAGAAAAAAAGGAAATTTCTAAATCTGCAAAAAAAACCCTCCAAAACTTTTTGACTGGTTATCGTTTCAAAGGTAAGCTTGACCTCTCTTCTTCATTGCCTTTTCCCTTCTTCTTCATTGCCTTTTCCCTTCTTCTTCACCAGACTTTGATTTTTTTCCAATTTCTATTGTTTGGATTATTTGTCTTATAATGATTTTAAGTTTCAGGGTTGTTTGATCAAGAGACAATGGGAATTGATGCTAAAGATGTCTGCTTTATCGTCTGGAAAGTTCTTAGATTTTCATCGAATACCATTTTCAGATACGTGAAGACATACCCAGTTGTTTCTGGTGTTTCTACGTTTATGATCATCTTGTACATTTTTCTTCCGTGGGTTTTCTATTTCATGCTCTGTTCTTCTCCGTTGATAGCTTCTGCTTCGTTTTATCTCTTGAATCATGATCTGAGTTCAAAGAAAGGTGATTTAACGAAGGAGGTTAAGAGAACGGATCATGGGTTATCAGAGGGATCTGTTTCGGGAAGAACGGAGAAGGCTGAGTTAAAACACCAACGAAGTGTTCGACGAAATGCCAGAAGAAAAGTTGAAGAGGTTGGGAAAGATTGGGATTCGTCTCAGGCTAGTGAAGATGAGAGAGGTAAGGTTATTTTAACAACTCTCTATGGGGAATTACCGGAGATGATCACTTCAGATCTGGAGAAATTCAAGAGAGATGGGACATTGCTTGTAACAGAAGAAACCTTATTTGACTCTGACCTAGACAACAATGGAGATGTTATTGTTGTAGATCCATTGGAGAGGCTAACAAGTGTTGGTGTTGGTGATGGTGGTAAAACTGAAGTAGAATGTTCATCATCATCATCATCAGAAGAAGAGGACGAAGTAAAAGAAAGCCAAGTCGCAGTAGCGTGGACAGAAGTTGATCAGAAGAATTTGATGGACCTTGGGACATCTGAGATCGAACGAAACAAGAGGCTAGAGAATTTGATTCTTAGAAGAAGATCAAGGAGATTGTTTCTACTTGCAGCTGAGAGAAGCCTTATGGATATGGAAGTTCCTAGGATTAGTATTGGTCGAAACTATTATGGTTTGGATAATAAAGAAAACTATGAAATCGATGGACTTCTCATGCCAGGCTCTGCGCCTTCTGTTTTATTACCAAGAAGAAACCCTTTTGATCTTCCTTACGATCCACTCGAAGAGAAGCCGAATCTGACAGGAGATAGTTTTCAGCAAGAGTTTGCTGAGGCTAACCCGAAAGACATCTTCTTTTGCCGCCATGAGAGCTTCCATCACAGAATTTTTCCATCAGAATTTCAAAAAGATTCTAAATTGGCGTCTTCTTGGAGATATGAAGTTGATGGTAGGCCTAGGCCACTTCAAGGTATATGCTACTTCTTTCTTTCCCTAACTTGTTGTATATTAACTTAATAGATCATTAATCTGTCTAAATAAACATATTTTCGAACTTGGTGTATCATTAAGCTACTATAATTTCCATTAATGTTCTTCCATCTTTGGTTAGATTTGAACTGAAACAGAAGGACTAACTTTTGTTTTATGCGTTGATAGGCCTCTTTGAAGAATCTTCTATGACCTTATGCTAGTTTTGTTATTGCATTGATTAAGAATTCTGTATTCTTAATTATTTTTCTTGTTGATTTAGGTAGCAATGATCAACCACCTTTAATGGAAGAAAGAGATCTTACAAGAGGGAAAGGAGATGATATTGAGGCAGGGGAGGTACGGATAGAGACGGATTCAATCAGAAACGATGATAGTGACTCGAACACAACCCTTTCTCCGCGGGAAAGAGAGAAATATTTCAATGTCTCGGACCAATCAGATGCTTCAGGAACTTTCTGCAAAAGAAATGATCGTGTTGGAAACTCTCTTGCGGGTTTAGTGCCTAGAAGCAGTGGTTTGAGTTCACTAGAAACCGCGAGGCAAAGATACATGGAGCATTTTGGTTACAGCACAAGAAAATGTCATATGGTGTCACATTCAGTTGACTCTGATCTACAAGTTGAGTTTTCTGAACTCGGCTCTCCTCCCACTTCAGTTGATTGGAATGACTCTGATGATGAAGAGAGATCGTTGTTTGTTTATGAATCGGAGATCGGAAAGGAAATGAGTTTTAATGGTGGGGAATCTGAAATGTTACCTGTGGAGAAAGATGATAAAGATCTAGATGAAACAGGTTCTTTAGCTTCTCCAGAAATTGAAGAAGCAAGAAAATTGGAGCCAATGGTTCCTCAATCTGATGAAGTTTTCTCCAAAAGAGCAGAGGTCAGTTCATGTTGTTTATTCAATCTGGTTTCATGGAAATGGTTTGAATTGAACATAACCTTTGCATTTTTCCCCTCAGGAGTTAGAGAAACTTCTCGAGAACTCAGCTGATGAGATAAAGATAAGTTATGACTCGGACGAACCTGAACCATCTGAGAGGGCTGATCAAGAATCTGAAGAACCCTGTGAGAGAAATGATGGAGAAGACATGCAACAACTCGTGGAAGCTGAAACTTCTGATGTAAATAATCACGGAAACTCTGAAGCATCTGCTACTTCTCCAAGATCAGTTTTACCAGACATGTTACATCTAGACGAGAATCAATCTGAGGTTATGGATCATACATCAGATGGTCTGGTGCGAAATGTGAATCCATCTGCAGAATCATCTCATAATCATCTCATAATCAATTAAATGTAAGTTCCAAATCTGTATACAAGCACCACACATATACTTGGTTTGACGTGTGGCTTTGTATTCCCTATTGCAGGATCATTCTGAGCCAACTGAGGAAACTACAGTAGAAACCGTATGTTCGGATGCCTCGGGGAACAATTCATGAGGTGTGCAGTTTTCCCTGTCCAAAGTTACAATGCTCATAATTTACTTAACTAGAAGTATCCAAAATCTTCTTTTGCTGAACAATAAACATGAAACTCAGGGATCTGAAGTAACATTCAATGATGAGTCCAGATCGACAGAAGACCATGGATTTTCCATTGATCCATCGGCTAAAGAACTCAAAAAACATCACACAGATGTTTTTTGAGTTCTTTAGCCGATGGATCAATGGAAAATCCATGGTCTTCTGTAGATCTGTAGTTAACTGATGAAATGGTAAGCTCAGAGCCTCAGATTAAGCTTGAGATAATTTACTCAGATGAATTCAGACAGTTCTCTTTTGATAGATACTCAATAGGACTCATAAGCTTTTGGTTCTAACTTTTACAAGGAACACAATCTGATTCTCTTCTTTTGTTCGCCAGTTCTGATGCAGAGAATTCACCCCTATTTACAGAAAGTCAACAAAGAGAACCAAGTCATCTGGTTTTATAGGATCAAGCACCACCAATATAGCTGCAGAGATTCACTTTTACAGGTGCTAATGAGTACAAAAAATGGCGAAATGAAATGATAAGATTTTTGTGTAGATAGGAACTTTATGTTTGTGTTGTATCATCAAATGTATGTTTTACTACAAAAGTATAGTCTGAGAGAGTTGTATAGGTTTCTTGTGTGTGTTTTTCTTTCCTTAGGACGCACGGCAACTGAGGATATCCTCTTAAACATGTTTGTTTTTCTTTGGTTTTATATTTCATTTGCCTTGTAGAAATTTAAATATTACAAAGGTTCAAATTCAATTTAAGTTATGCATGATGAATTAAAAATTTGTAATTTGCAACTTTTAAGGCATTATTAAATGTTTTTTTTTATAATTTTATCCTGAATAATTTCATTTGGTCAAGAAAAATTAGAATTGTGAAATGTACAAATTATAAATAAATTGTCTTGATTCAGATCATAGAAACCTCTACTTCAGCCGGAAGCATCCACTTCAGCCGGAAGCCTTATGGATAAATAAATTGTCTATTCATAAAAAAATAAAAATTGCAATTGGGAGGAAGTCGAAGAATGACGAAGACGATGATGGAGAAAATTCGCGAATATTTGCAACTGAGAGATGAGGTTGACGACGCAGAAGAACTGCGAGTGGAAGAATTAGTGAAAGGAAGAAGCTTCTACGAGGATTTTAGCCTCAAGAGGAATCCGAGTCAACCGAGTCGACCCGGGTTTCATTTCTTGCTCTTTCAAGGTTCCTCTTCGTTTGACGGTTCGTCTTCTTCAATCCTTGACTTGCTATAGCTGTAGATTCAACCTGGTGACTAAGTTTTGGGGTAATTTTGATTTTAGAAGAGCAGTCCATGAGGAATTCAGATAGTATATAGAAGTAGCTTGATAAGGATTTTGGAAACGAATAATTTGAGGTTTAATGGGATGGATCAAGCCATTTAATATGGTCTTAATGTATGATCCGAATTGGTTTATTTCTCTACTGAGCCATTGGTGTGATTTTGTTTTTTGAAAGTGGTTCTTGGAAACTTGAGCAGAATCAAGAAGATATCTCCTTGAGGATAAAATATAGTAGCTTGGACTTGATTTTGTTAATTTTTCTTTTAAGACGATGTTGATCTCTTAAGATTTGGTAATGGCAGGACAGAGATGGGAATCTAGCAAATGGAGCAATTGCAAATCTTGTGGATGAGATTGGTGGAGCTGTTGTACATGTTGAAGGTTTACCTATGAATGTTTCAGTGGACATGTCCATTGCATTCCTTTCAAAAGCTAAGCTTGGTGTAAGTCTTACTCAAGTTTTTCCATCTTTAATTTTCGACCAATTGGTTGCTAAGTTCATATGATTTGCTGAAAAGTCATAGAATGGGATGATTTTGAAATGGAAATATGTTTTCAGGAGGAGTTGGAGATAACTTCGAGAGTGTTGGGAGTGAAAGGAGGTTATAAAGGAACAATCGTTGTAGTGAGGAACAAGATGACTGGAGAGATTATAGCAGAAGGTCGACATTCTTTGTTTGGCAGATAAGCTAGTAAGCTCTGAGTTGAATCTTTCTTTGGGTATTATAACACTAATCTAAAGTGTTTCACTACTATGTCTGTTTTCAATGTTATGCTTAGGTAAATTTAGTTTTCGATCTGTTACGTCGTTTTCTCCTTTCTAGTTGTGAATCTAAAAAACCTTTGTAGATAAGTTTATAAAGATAACCACCATTCAGTAATAACAGTGAGTTCTGATTATGACAATGTTAAGCTGTGATTTTGGGAGGAATTAGAAGAAGTTTCAAAGTGAAATGGTTGTCTATGAGTTATCAAAATTAGACAGTCAGCAAGAACTAAAACAATTATCTTCTCTTACTTCCATCATAAAATTTAACACAAACAATTTGCTGAGCAACAATTGTCGATACATTGGAAACTAATTGAATAGCAGAAGCAAAAATCCAGAACACAGATACAGTCAGAAATTTGCAGTACATTTTAAGTGACAACAGCAGCATCAGCAGATTGCTGAGAGGATCCTGAAGGTGGTCAGACACAGAGTCGGAGCAGAGACTGAGCTTGGAGGATGATGATTAGACCTTGAACCGGGATCTGGTTGTTGTGGATAAGGATGAGCAGCTTGTGGTGGGCCATGGTGGTAAGGAGGGTACTGCTGGTAAGGTGGTTGCATATATCCTCCACATGGTGGTGGCGGGTATGGCTGGTGCGAATAAAGGCAATGTGGTGGCATCGGATAAGAAGAAGAAGAAGCTCCTCTGTTGTCACTGGTGCTTGAACCGCTGTCTTGGGATGAAATGACTGCACCCATTCTCTGAGGGTCCATTGATGGGTAAAAGGGTCTGTCTTGATGAGGAGGTTGTGGTGGTGGTGGATGCATAGTACTGCTGCATTGGTGGAGGTTGATTATAACTGCTCGAGGTAGTAAATCACTATGAGCCACACTGCCCTGTTGGTTAGAACCATCTTGATCAGGTCTGGGAACCTGAGGTCTTCCACATGTGAGTTTTAGTCTCTGACCGTTGACAACTAGCCTGTTACTGAGCTCTTCTGCAGCC
Organism: Cardamine chenopodiifolia; assembly: GCA_963922655.1. Taxonomy (NCBI): domain Eukaryota; kingdom Viridiplantae; phylum Streptophyta; class Magnoliopsida; order Brassicales; family Brassicaceae; genus Cardamine; species Cardamine chenopodiifolia. Next base: position 12,695,930 of record OZ000478.1, on the reverse strand, counting down.
TTCTCTGCTCCTTTTCGGGTTGTGTATGTGACAAACGCACCTGTTTTCTCGGCCAAGATTCTTATGGATTCGATTTCTCCATAGGCATAGAATTGATCGTGAATGTCTTGCTCAAGGACTCTTGAGTTTAGCCCACCAACATAAAGCGTTTTGATGCTTTCATCATCTGGAGATTCCAGAGTGCCCATCTCACCATCCTTGCCTAGTAACTTCAATGCTACAGGATCGTTCACACTGCAAAATGTGTAGAATAAGATGAGAAAACAGTTCAAACGGAATGTAGTTTCTGAAATCACCAATATAACTAGCTCTTATGCAAGAGAAATTAGCAAATTTCAGTACACCTATTGCTCATTGCTTCCAAATATCGAATGTTAGCAGATAAAGAAGTAGAACCATGCATATACAAATTTGATAAATCTCATTTATGAAACTTGAGTGGGAACTCAACCTTATCAAACTTAAAACATAATAGAAGAAGATAAAAGTCAGTAGTATGCTTACCCATAGTAAAGGTCTTTAATGTTCTGCTGGGATAACCCTCCTGTTTCAGGCATCTCATGCCAATATGGACACTCAGCCCCTCTCCCCTAATGTAAAACTTACAAATCTGTTCTTTGAAGCTTAAGAATGGTTTCATTAGGTCGCATTTTCCCAAAAGCAGATTCATAATCTAGTCCAGCTCTGTCTGCATAAGAAAGCAACATCATTTTCAATACAATAATCAACTCTGTCAACATAACTGTTAGATTGAAGCTCGGATATAGAATCACCATACCTTGTGATCATGATCTTCAGCAAAGAAATCCCAGTTCACATCGCTTTTTGGGATAGAATCATGAGTAAATGTTGAGCGTCGTGCCTCTAACCTGAACTGGAAGACCATATTCAAGATCCAAGAGACAGACTTGACACACATTCTTCAGCTTGCAACATGTCTGAAAAACTTCGGTTTTCTTGTATCTTGCATCTCGGCCAGGTCGCCACTTGAAAACCGTGAATGGTCGTGTACAGATCTTACACTCCTTATCATAATCAGCCTTTGTCTGCATACAAAAGAACCACAATACATCAATCAAAGAGTAATCAATAAATAACATTCTCTAAAGCAAATTTGGATCTTTTAACATTATTTACAGACGCAAGCGATGAACCAAAGATATCAATTCGAACTAAAGATATCAATTCGAACTAAAAGTCTATAAATTTGGAGATAGAGCAAAGGTTAAGAGTTGTACTCGAAATCGCCTAAACCCTAAAATCACTAAATTTACAGCTCCAAACACTCAGAAACATTAATTCAAACGACTAAATGAGCACGAAAATGGATAAAGAAAGGACATCTTAATGAAGATCCATGAATTGCTAAACACAAAACAAACTTAAGGAAAAAAATCGAACTTGTTCGAGGAGATAAGAAGCGAAGAATTATCACCGAGACAAGACTCGCAAATGATTGGGAAATCAGAACGTTCCCATCCATCAGCCTCGTGATTTCTCAGTATTCTATGCGCCATTCTCTAATTCTCTTTTCTTCCTTTCGATTTCTGGATTTTTTCAATCTCGAACCCGGGAATATCTAAGGCAAAGTGCAGATTTGTTTTTTCGGGGCTATTTATATCGTCAAAATATCTTTTTTTTTTAATTAGACTAAACCGACTTAATCCAGTTCAATTCAAAATCACTAAATGAAGGCTTTAGTGGTGGTCTACTGAAATAATGATACGGGCTCACACAGGTGATACTTCGTCGTCAGTCACTAAATCATAGGCGGGAACGAAATACCCTAAAATGACAAAATACCGCCACAAAAACTCGTCTTCTAATATCGATTCCCGCGACATTCGCCATTTCCTCTCAGAAAATTCAAGAATCCTAATACCCTAACCGATCAATTCTAACCCCAGACGAGAAAAGATGTTGGAGCTTCGGTTAGTTCAAGGCTCTCTCCTGAAGAAGGTTCTAGAAGCGGTCAAGGATCTGGTGAACGATGCGAACTTCGACTGTTCAAGCACAGGGTTCTCGCTCCAGGCTATGGATTCGAGCCACGTGGCGCTGGTGTCTCTTCTGCTGAGATCCGAAGGTTTTGAGCACTATAGGTGCGATAGGAACATCTCCATGGGGATGAATCTTGGTAACATGTCTAAGATGTTGAAATGTGCTGGAAATGATGACATCATTACTATCAAAGCCGATGATGGCAGCGACACTGTCACCTTCATGTTCGAGAGCCCCAGTAAGCTCTCAATTTTACGTTTGTTAGTCTTTGATTTGATTGTTGTTGATACTAGTGGTCACCTAGTTCTGAATTTATAGGCTTCTTTTGATATGAACTAGTGTTAGATTGATGTGAATGATTCAGTCAATTTCTTGAAAACTATAGCTTGAAAGTGAATAAGATTTCTTGATTTAGAGAAAGTTAGCATAAGTATATTTAAAATCGTGCATAAATCTCATGATTTGAATGTATTGATGATGCAGCGCAAGACAAGATTGCAGACTTTGAGATGAAGCTGATGGATATCGACAGTGAGCATTTAGGAATACCTGATGCTGAGTACCATTCTATTGTGAGGATGCCGTCTGGTGAATTTTCCAGGATCTGCAAAGATCTCAGTAGCATTGGTGACACAGGTAATGGTGTTTCTGTTGGTGGTCTTATAGAGGGATTCAGAAATGGTGTTTTTGAGTTTTATCCAATACATGATTTTGGGTTTGATGTTGTGAGTGTAGTTGTGATCTCTGTGACAAAAGAAGGTGTGAAGTTTTCAACAGCAGGTGATATCGGGACAGCGAACATTGTACTCAGGCAGAATACAACTGTCGACAAAGTAAGAACAGCCACAAGTCATCTAAATCTAAAGCTATTTTATACTATGTTGAATTGTCCTTATGTTTGAATGTGTTTGCAGCCGGAAGATGCAATTGTGATAGAGATGAATGAACCTGTTTCGCTTTCGTTCGCATTGAGGTACATGAATTCATTCACAAAGGCAACTCCATTGTCTGAAACTGTGACAATCAGTTTGTCCTCGGAGTTACCAGTTGTGGTGGAGTATAAGGTGGCCGAGATGGGTTACATTCGATACTATTTGGCGCCTAAGATTGAAGAAGAAGAAGACATGAAGCCCTAACACGTTTGTTTGGTGGCTACAGAACCATATGGACTTGTGATAATGAATTTGTGTTCTCTTTTGCTGAAATCATCTGTTTTGTGGAAGTATTATGTTATGACAATGCAATCATGACAAAGTCTGGCTAGTTTTGCAATTTGGGAAAACTTGTTTAACATTTTTTTTTCTTCAAATAGGCAAAAACAACAAAATTTAACTTTCAAGACAGAGAGATTTGTCTGCGTGAGAAATAAAACTCGAGAGCATTGGAGTACGACTGAGAAGTGTAACAGTTATATCACATGTGCATTTGATTAGAGAGATAGCCTCCAGCATACACTGCTTGATCTCCGAGCTCTTACTCAATCCGAAGCAACTACAGTAAGATTTTCAACTGTGATTTCAGTTTTTCTAAAGTAATTTCTTACAAACACACTAAAGATGGATTGAGAAAACTCTTAACAACTAAACGTACATGGCTGCTCCAAACTGAATTATTACCCACATAGGTTGCTAAGGATTCACATGATATAACATAACTCAGCTACTTAAAATAGGATTAAGAAGTTGATGAGCTGATAAAAGGTTTTGAAACCTCCTTTTAAGCTACAAAATACCGAGGCAGTTTAATTCCAGATTCTAATCACATATATTGAATTATTTCAGATGTGATTAGATGTGAGGTTCTGAGGAAATTAGTTTGAGAAAAGATCCAGACCTTATTATACTTCATAGTACGTTCTCCTCTGCAAGGAGCACCAGCTTTGATCACACCTGTTGCGAGACCCACAGATAAGTCAGAAGTGAAAGATTCCTCTGTTTCTCCACATCTATGAGATGTCACCACACCCCACTGGACATCCCTTGCCAGTCTCACTACTTCGATGGCTTCTGTTACTGTACCAATCTGATTCACCTGTATCACCGTATGCACAATATGTCTTTGACTCTTTAGCACACACAATGCATAGTACATACAATAACACAAACCAGCATGCAAAATATACCTTGAGAAGAAGGGCATTACAAGCAGATTCCTGAATTGCCCGCTCGACACGTTTTGGATTTGACATCAACAAATCATCACCGACAACCTGCAAGAGTATAATCCTGAGGATTTAGACAAGAAAAGTGATTGTATAAACAGATATATTTTGGCATGGTTAGCCTAGTTTATTTTATGTAAAGATCTGATTGCGTCAAGACAGGTTGATCTGAAACAGCACACAGTCTAAGTTAACCATTTTTAGCAGGGGAAACTGAGTTGGACCTGACATATTCCAAGGCTGGAAAAAATATTGGTGTGTTCCCAATCCTCCTTGTCAAAAGGGTCTTCTATAAAAACAATTGGATACTCTAACCCACAAGGAGACCAAACAGAGAATAAGGTCATCAGAAAACAGTAAGAGTACTAAAACAGATGCACAAATATATATTGCAGATGGGAACAGGCATACCATCACAAAGTTCTTTGTACATATCTATCTATCATATCTAGCATGGACATCTAGATCATACTTGGTACCTGTTCAGGAAAGAACCGTTCAACAAGGTAAGAAGATACAAGAAATGTACAATATAGTTGAAACTTGCAAAGAATGATATCGATGAGCTACACATTTGATGATCTAACATCTTTTTCATGTCACAAGCTAATTGTGAATGATAATGCCTAGAACCGAACAAAGGCGTCCATGACTAAAAGTAGCCGGATAAAAACCAGTTTCCTAGGAAGCAGAAAATTACATATACAAAAATTAGTGGCGGCAACATCAATTGCTATCTTTATCTTATCATTGTACCCTGTTCGGTTGATAGCTTCTTTTACAAGCTCCAAACCTTCCTTGAGACTGCATACAGTTGCAATTACACATATTAGGCCCTATGCCAGGAAACTATAAGTCTATAACACAGTTTTCTCAACTTTGACTAATGACGTCACTACAATCAATATATGCAATAAGCTTAAACATCACATAGGGACAATATATGCACCTTGAGATATCTGGAGCAAGGCCACTATCTTCACCAGCATTACACTCCATACCATCATTCTTTTCTGCAATAACAGCCTGTCATAAACAGCAATAGATCATTCTCACCTTTATATATAAATTTACAGATGCAAATAGAAAAGTAACTTCCATAAAGCCATATATCTTTGAAACCTGACCTTTAAATGATGATATGTCTCAGATCCCCACTGCAGGGCCTCCTCAAATCTACTTGCTCCAATTGGGAGAATCATAATTTCCTAACAATATATGAAGAGATGAGAATAATTACATATGTAAATGAAATTACATTTGAAAACCAAAAAGCATTCATGAAGAACTTTGAGAAGTAAGACTAAAAGATGACAGGAAATATACGAAAGATGCAGAACAGAAACGTTAATAGCGAACTTAATGTTGAAAACCTGAATGGCAAAAGTAGTTGAAGCATGCTTCCCGCCACTAAAAACAGTGAAGGCGGGTACAGGTAACACCATGTTTGCTCTGCCACTTAGATCAGAAAGGTGCTTGCAGAGAGGGACCTGAAATAGAACTTCAATCAGGAGTTCCTAACTAAAGTAGGCAGGAAATACATAGGATAAGAGAAAATGTTGTGAAAAATTCATACTTCTTTCTCAGCAGCTCCCGCCTTACAAGCAGCAATTGACACAGCAAGTATAGCATTGGCCCCAAGTTCACTCTGCAAGATATCTAAATCAAATAAATCGCAAGGAAAGTAACAGAAAATCTACAAAATTGATAGATTCCATGAACTCTATACAATCCTGATATTACCAAATATAAGAGGCAACATATCTCCCATCTACCTTCTTTTCAGTTTTGTCCAAATCTATCATTGCCTGGTCGTTTTGACCCTGGAGTTTTGGGTCCATGAAATCTTTTCATTTATGTTCTTAACAGCTTTAGCCACACTGTTTCCAGACACATTCCTTTGTCCCCATCACGTAGTTCAAGAGCTTCATACCTAAAAATCAGTGAACCAATCTCCTCATGTCAGGCTTTATCATATTAGAAAATTGTATATCAACCATTCTAAAGGGTGAAACTAAAATCAAGATCATGCATCAACAAAATTCAAATAGACTCATTCACCATCACAAATAGAGGAATGAACATCATATGAAATGTTAGCTACCACAGAAATGAGAGTATAAGAATATATAATACGAATTCTCACGTTCACGAAGAATCACCACTGGGAACAGAAGCACGAAAAACGCCTTTGATAGTGTGTAGATCCACTTCAACTGTTAAAATTCCTCTGCTATCAAGGATCTGCCGTGCTTTGACCTTTATCACTGATGATACAGCTTTCTTCATATGATTAGCCTGTACTTTGGTTCGGCTCCGGTTCAGGATCCAGTAAGCATATTCAATTAAGAACAAGTATACCAACACCACGACGTTTCGTTTTCAATAAGCATGCGGACCGTTTGATGCTTTTGCTAGAGCACATCACTCCGTTTTCTTAGTCAAAGTGTCAATACGACAATACGGTATAGAATGATGGATTTGTTTGGGAAGAGTAAAAGCCCATTCTGAAACGGCTTTTGTCTCTCTCAAAGCACGTGCTGAGCCGTTTTAGTAACTGCTCCTCAATCGAATTCAGCTGTCATTTAAAAAACGGGCCCCATTTTGAATTTACAAACAGATTTACGAAATTCAAAAAGATTTACGAAAACTTGTTCACGAGCCATTAATTTTGAATTTTGCCACCCGTTGCCACTTCGATTTACGTGGAAGCTTGATCACCGTCGATTAACAATATTCCGATTTTGACTTACCAAATATTAGCCGTTAAAATCTCTTTTTCTTTATAAAATGGACCCCCTCTACCTCTCTCTCCCCTAAATAAAAATCATCTCAGCTTCTTCTTTCCGCTTTTTCAAAATCTCTCTCTCTCTCCCCCCCCCCTCGCTTCGTAAATCCAGTTTCTAGGGTTTTCTCGTGAGCGAAGATGCGTGAGATTCTTCATATCCAAGGAGGTCAGTGTGGAAACCAAATCGGTTCCAAGTTCTGGGAAGTGGTTTGCGTCGAGCATGGCGTCGACCAGACGGGACGTTACCAGGGAGATTCTGATCTGCAGCTTGAGAGGATTAATGTTTACTACAACGAAGCGAGCTGTGGTAGGTACGTTCCTCGTGCCGTTCTCATGGATTTGGAGCCTGGAACCATGGACAGCGTTAGATCTGGACCCTACGGTCAGATCTTTCGACCGGACAATTTCGTCTTTGGCCAGTCCGGTGCCGGAAATAACTGGGCGAAAGGCCATTACACCGAAGGTGCTGAGCTTATTGACTCTGTTCTTGATGTTGTTCGCAAAGAAGCTGAGAACTGTGACTGCCTTCAAGGTATGCTAATTCGTATCTCTTATTTAGGGTTCTGGATCTGTAAACTAGGTTGATTATTGTTTGATGGTTTTAGGTTATTTTTCTGATTTTGAACTGTTTGGGATTTGGTTCCCTTGCAGGATTTCAGGTGTGCCATTCCTTAGGAGGAGGAACTGGTTCTGGAATGGGAACTTTGTTGATATCGAAGATTAGGGAAGAGTACCCTGACCGTATGATGATGACGTTCTCTGTGTTCCCATCTCCTAAGGTGTCTGACACTGTTGTTGAGCCTTACAACGCAACACTATCTGTTCACCAGCTTGTTGAAAACGCTGATGAATGTATGGTTCTTGACAATGAAGCCTTGTATGACATTTGCTTCCGTACTCTCAAGCTTAGCACTCCTAGTTGTAAGTATCACACTCTTCTTCAATCAATATTAATATTATTATTTAGTCTCTGTGGTTTTACTGTGTTTCTTGTTTGATGCTTAGTTATTCATAAGTATGATTCAGAATACTCTAATTTAAAATTGTTAGATGTGTACTTATTCATAAGTATGATGTTAAATGCTTTAATATGAACATGGGTTTGCTGATGTGATCAGAGTGAGATTAGTCTTCTTTGATGTTTCAAATTGCTTTCATCAGCTAATGCCCTTTAGTGTTTTGAGTAAATCTACTCTGAAACGTCACTCACAACTACTTTGTTTGTCTGCTGAATGGTGCAGTTGGTGATCTGAACCACTTGATTTCTGCCACCATGTCTGGTGTAACCTGCTGTCTGAGGTTCCCTGGTCAACTGAACTCTGATCTTCGAAAGCTAGCTGTGAACCTGATCCCATTCCCTCGTCTTCACTTCTTCATGGTGGGTTTTGCTCCTCTCACCTCTCGTGGATCTCAGCAATACCGTAACCTCACTGTGCCAGAGCTCACCCAGCAAATGTGGGATTCTAAGAACATGATGTGTGCTGCTGATCCAAGACACGGTCGTTACCTCACTGCTTCAGCTATGTTCCGTGGCAAAATGAGCACCAAAGAAGTAGATGAACAGATGCTGAACGTACAAAACAAGAACTCTTCCTACTTTGTGGAATGGATCCCCAACAATGTCAAATCAACCGTCTGTGACATTCCTCCTACTGGTTTGAAGATGGCTTCAACGTTCATTGGTAACTCAACATCGATTCAAGAGATGTTTAGGCGTGTCAGCGAGCAATTCACTGCTATGTTCAGGAGGAAAGCTTTCTTGCATTGGTACACAGGTGAAGGTATGGATGAAATGGAGTTCACTGAAGCTGAAAGCAACATGAACGATCTTGTCTCTGAGTATCAGCAGTATCAAGATGCCACGGCTGATGAAGAAGGAGAATATGAAGATGAAGAAGCTGCGTATGAGCAAGAAGAAGGCTATTGAAGGAACACAACACAAAAACTTCTACTTCCAACTTCAACTACCTGTTGCTATTTACTTTTTAAACCTTCTGCTTAAGCTTTTATTATAGGTTCTGTAACTATCGCTTGCGTTATTAGTACTCTGCTTAGTAGGCGTGGGGAATCGGGTTAAACGGTTCAGTTAATTTGGTTTCTAGATTTTTTGGTTTTTCTCAAATCCTGCTGAATTGAACCCAATAAAATGTTGGATGGTTTGGTAGTTGGGTTATTCGGTACGGTTATAGGCTTAAAAATTAATTTCGAAGTGAACTGATTTTTTTTTCCGGTTAATTTGGTTAACAGAACAAATTAGGCAATAAAAAATCTTACAAGCCAATTAACAAATTTACAAGTCCATAAAAATAATTATAAACCCATTAAAAATTAGGGTTTTTTATAATACTAGACATCGACAGTGATGATGACGTAACTTTGCATTCGATGAGAACTGTTACCAAGTAGCCGTAAAGAACATCATAAACTTGTAATAACAGAGTCTACTAAGGTTTAAGCAGCTCTACTTAAGAAGCATAGAAAGAGAAAAGAGTATTGGAGGCAAAATTTACATGTAATAAGGTCGGCGATGTTGAAGTTTTTATTGTCGTTGCTCATTTGTGAGGATTTAGAGACGAAAATGAGAGATGTGAAGCAGAAATTTTCACCAGGGTATCAGAGAGGAAGGAGAAGCGGATGGGAGAGGAAAATGGAAGAAACACAAATTACTGAATTAGAATTAGGGGTTTCTATTTTATAGAATAGATTGTAAGAAATTTGGGCCTACACATTTAACATATACCCTAGCGTTTTATCTATCATTTTTTAGTCTTTCGTCTTTCTTCGAACTTATGCTCCTTATCCATGGCAGATCTTCAACGTCTCTAACTTATCCTCATTTCCTTGCTCTGAGTTCATGAATCTGCTTCGACGACAGGTGACGGTAGGAGAGAACCAAAGAACCGTTCGGTTAGGTGATGCCGAACCAAACCGAACCGAACCGAACCAGTAACCGAATTCCCAACATAATTTCGTCGATCGGTTCAAGCCTCCTCTCACAATCGGTGCCGTTAACCGAAACATTCGGTTATCTCGGGTCGGTTTTTTTGGGTTAAACCGGAAGCCCATGCCTACCTTAGGCTAAGAGGATTATCAAATATTCAAACATCAATTTTGCTCAAACGAGAAGTATCCATATTATATTAAATTCAGTTTCAATTTTCGCTTGTGGATTGTGAATTCGACAATATATTTGTGATACCGTTTCTTAACACATGTTTGGTCAATTTCCTTAACTGCAAATCCGCCAACTAGTATTAGATAGATTTCTTTCTTAACTAAGTTACAAGAGAAGAGAGGACTGAGTAACATGAGAGTTTTAGCGAGGTGTGGGATGGTAGGGACAACACGCAAGTCCGTAGATCCAATTTAACACCACAACGATGAAAGTGTAGCTGCCGTTGTCTTCAAACTCTAATTTTTGCTGAAGTTTACATTAGAATCCGGATCGGTCATCGACTATGGAAAGCTGACATCCGGAGCTTTCCATTGATATCTAAATCGTCTTCTAACTACGGTTCACTGGAAAACTGTTTTTGGAGTTGGGCGGCGGTGAAATCGAGTTGGACCTCATGATTCGATTTCGAAATCGGGTGGTTACAATATTTTTGGTCAATTGAGAGAAGAATATTTGAACAACTAATTTGCGAAAACAATAAGTTTATGGGTATTTTCTTTGTTAATTTTGCTGTGTAGACAATTTTATGGACAAATCTGGATTTAGGATCAAAACAGTATAAACTCTGGACTCCATTTAATACAAATGTTGTATAATAAAATTCTGGACTCAATTTAATCCTTAAACTCTTCTTCAGCCTTCAAGCACATTTGTTCAGCCTTACACTCAGCAACAACCTTATCAATAAGCATAAATCATAGTTTATTTTTCGTTTGTGGATATCTAAACTTGCCAATATATTAGTCAATTGCGAGGTAAACAAATCTTGATTTAAGATCAAAACAGATTTAACTCCATAGAGAATACAAATGTTTGTTGTTTTTATAAAATCAGTTGCTTTCAATGTCCATGGACTCAAGATGATCCCTCTGCTTCTTAAGCTCTTCTTCAGCCTTCTTACGCGCCTCCTCCTTAGCTTTTTCGACCTTAAACTTTGCAACAGCCTTATCAAAAACGCTCCTCACATGTCTGTTCATGAGCATGAGCTCTTGACATCCATCTTTAAAAACCTCCCTCGCCGGATCACCTAAAAATTCACACAGCCAACAAAATTTTTAGCTATTAGACACAGACATAGTTATCAAGAAAGAACATTAACTTTAGATCTGATGAACAGAGTTTTGAAAAACAGTACCTGTTGTCTGAATTTGGATACTGACCCGTTCAAGTGAAGGATGTTGGATGTTATATGTAGCCACAGTAACTCTTGGACTAGAGAAATAACAGTAATGATTAGTGACATAATCATTGACTAGCAACTCCATCAACATAGCAAGTAAAGACCTTTTTCAAAATCCTTCGATACGATTTGGCATACAATGAGAATCTCTTAACCACATAACATGAATGCAAACCAAAACACTGAATAGAACTCAAGTTCACAATCACAATACAATGTGCACACAGATTGGTTCGATCATAATTTGAAATCTCTTTGCCTATAAAAAGAGTCTCAAACTAATAGTTGACAAGAAAAGTTGACAACTATGGTACAATAGAGGTGCCAGAATCATTCTTAAACTATGAGCTCAATAGTAAGAATTTGAGAGTAAAGAACCAAGTGTGAGATACATGTAACTTCTTCTATACATATACATAAAAGATTTGAGAGACGATACTAACTCTTGGCATAACACGAATCTAAGAGCATTTCCCAGTGTGTGATCTTCTTCAGACAGAGTAAACGAAGCATGTGTATCATTCCTGAACGAGCCGTGCTCCATATCAGCTTCTGCTACTAAATTTCTCTGAAACTCAAAATCAAAATCCACCACCAACTAGAAATACAAGAAAGAGAACGAATTTAATCAAGATCACTGTAGAACTGAAAAAATCCCACAAGAAAAATTCGAAATTGAAGAAGTTTCTCTCAAAAAGGTCCTGCGAGAAGATACCGGCAATAGAAATTGCTCTAAAACCCTAAACGCTCCATTAGATGTCCTTCTTTTGATATTTTAGCGTAATTACATCTATGACCCTGTTTTGATGACGTGGCGTTACTTCTCTTAAACCCTAATTCGGCTGTCTTAGCAAAAATAGAGAAGCTTGTGTGTTTTTTTTTGCTCGTAGACTTCTCTTCACAAAATCCCATTTGAGAAAGTAAGGATTTTTGTTCTTCAAATTCAAGTTTTGAATGATATAGTTTCGATTTTTACGAATCTTTCAATTGTTTTCAGGTAGTGCAGAAAATGGCTGCTCCCAACCCTATTCCCGTCGGCATTAGTAAGGAACAGGTTCGGGTTTTTTTTTTTGTTTCCAGAGATTCCTCAATCTTGTTGTGAAACCTCGTAAAGCTCCGATCTTTGATCTAACTAGACAATGGAAGCTTAAGTTTGTAGCTGCTCTGTGTCGGCATATTGGTTTCATTTTCTGTAATATTTTACAGTTAAATCTGTATCTTCATTTAGATCTTTAAACGTAGAATATTGAAAATTGATGATGTCATTTATAGTTAGTAAAAGATTTGGATTGGTGATCCCAACTTTCTCATTTTGCTTTTGTCTTGGATTGAATCAGGCGTTTAGTATGGCACAAACAGAGATGGAGTATCGGGTAGAACTCTTTAACAAGTAATGAATCATGATCCATTCGGTTTATTTTTCGTTCTTTAATTCGCTTGTCTGGTATAAGATTAGAGATTGATGCACTCACTTTTGATAGGTAACTGGTATTAGATGAGTTTGTGTTCTGAAATGCATTGTGTGGGATTTGTCTTTTATGTTCTAATAGTGATGTAGCTAGAAGAGTACCAGTTTTTGAGTGCTGATACGGTGCAAACCGTTATGCTGCCTGAATTAGTTATCTTGAGGATGAAATCTAAAATCTTTCTATGAGAAGTTCTCGATGTAGTTGCACATGTATTGCATTGTTTTGTAGATCCAAAACTTTGATAACCTATGACTTGGTGTGCTCTGTTAGTCTTCAATGCCCCATGGCATACTAAGTTCATGGCGACTGATCTCTTGTGATTCCCCAGGTTGAAGATTATGTAGAAATGTCAGATCTTCTTATGTGTTTCTTTCTGATTAGGCCTTGTTTACTAATGCAGGCTTGCTCAAACATGCTTTAATAAATGTGTCGATAAAAGGTAAGCTTTTTCTCTTTCAAATGTTCCCTCGCATGGAACTTGTCTGTAATTGTTGAGACTAAATTAGCTGCATCAGTTTGAAATTTGTTTGTCTAAAATCAATCTCATTTCGCAGGTACAAGGAAGCTGAGTTAAACATGGGTGAGAATAGTTGCATTGACCGTTGTGTTTCCAAGTACTGGCAGGTAATGCTCTTGTGTTAGTTAAACAAAGCAGTTAACAATTACATATTTTAAATCTTTTCTTAGTTGAACACTATTATTCAAAATTAGTACTGATGTTGTCTTCATACAATCGTTTTCAGGTAAATGGAATGATCGGACAGCTTCTAAGTGCTGGCAAGCCTCCAATGTAATCCAGTTTAAAGGCAATTATTATGACCAAAAGCTCATGGAGGGACAAAACTCTGTTCTTTGTTTTTCTAAAGCTTAAGCCAATCTTGTTTCTATTTTATAGAAAGTTGCATCACATTTTTGGCGCTGATTTGGACAAATTATGTATTTCTCTTTGAACCCATTATTTCTGAAGGGATGTAATGAAATAACAAAATCAAAAATCATGAAACACATCTATTAGTGAGTTATATAATCTGTAACTTTACATTGATAAATGAAGAACTACGAGAAGTGTGTATCCTAAAGCACTAAAGCAAAGAAACTTGGGAACTTTCTATTCAGTTTTATGACTAACATGTGCACAACCAACATTGTTTCTAACTAAGATTCTGCTCAGATTCGGGGTTCTGTGATTGACGATATAAGATCAATGCTCTTCTGCAACCTTGTTCTCGTTTAAAAGTCTCTGATGATCTTCTTTGTTCCTGTTCTTACAGTCCTTTGTACTCAGTGGAAGTAAAGGTATCTGAGAAGGTCCACTAGAACGCTCTGCCATTTCTGCAATAAGAGATATGTTAAGCACAAGATTGACCATAAGCTATAAGGGATTTAGAATACTCTTTCAGGTGAATAGCAGAGAATTAACTAAGAAATGGTTTGGCAATCTGAGAACAGTTACCACTTTTTAAGTATTTTAATTATCTAATCTTTTGGATAAGTAAAAAGGCAATAATTTCAGTTTACATTATTAAACTAAGCATGGTCTGGCCAAATCTGAGAACGGTTACTACATTTTTAGCATTGTAATGATCTGATCTTTTGGGAGAATGATGAGTTCTCGATGAAACTTACCTGGCAGTTTACTGTCAACATAGAACATCACAAGGTTCACAGTGTACCTGCAGACGAAAATGTTCAAACATCGGAAGAATTTTTGAAGGACTTTATTTCTCAAAATAGATATTTGATTTCTTATTGTGCTGACCATGCAACAGCAATGTCTACTGTGTAATGTTTCCTTGATGCTATAATCAATAGGCTCTGTATAACTGCCATAAGCCAAGCCAGATGCTTGATCCACCTGAAAATTTCACAAACATGAGATGCAAAATCTTGTGAAAAGTTATGAACTTCTGTAGAATGATATAAGATAGTGTACCTTCGTGTTCCGAATCTTTGATATGTGCGTACAAAGACTAAGGTGAATATCGTATGTGATGAAAATATTAGATCTCCACAACCATATATTACTCCCTCCGGAACTGCATTTTGAACACAAGCCTTAATCAAAGGCCACTTTTATGATTGAATCAGTACCAACTAAAAATTTGTAAAATAGAGGCAATTCAAACTAACAGTTAATCAAGAGTACTTCAAGAATATTCTTTGGGGGAGGAATCTTGGCGAGCTTGGAGCCCTAATAGAAAAGTTTGTTAAGGCAGAGATAACGCCGTACATAGCACAGAAAAGGTTACAACTAATAAACCAAAGTGTGAACGCTCTGAGAATATTACCTCTCCACAATGATAATTTGGCCCCGGAAGCTGTGTTGCAAAGAATGTGATGATCCTCAGACTTTGAGAAGCCTGAAACATATAAAAGCTCAATCACCTCAACAATATTAAACCAAAAACATATTCTATCTTCTTTGTATGTATAAATAGAAGAATCAATATAGTTGTAGTAACTTACAGCTAAATAAACAAAAACTCTGCACCATATCAAAACTGTACAAATCTTCTTACTGTGGGAAACAAAGGGATGAAAGGTCCACTGCGATCAAGGTAAACCGTATGTTAGAGCCATTGAAACACAGTACAGCAAGTTGAGGCGGGGAAACAGATACTTTAGAGAGCAAAAACTTACTAAGACAAATGATCCAAAGATAGTGACAAACACAGTTCACTAACAAAGGCTTTGTCTTGCCCAAGCACCTGAAGAACCACATATCAATTACCAAACAAACCATAACTATGATACAGAACAAAGTTGATGGAATAAAAACAAAAGCAAGCCTACTGACTGGAAGAATGAAGAAACCAGCATCTTGAAGCGTTGGACCAGGCCGGTGTAAGTAGTGAACTCCCTGAGCAGCAAGTCCATGAAGGTACTAAATTTTAGAGGGACCAGAAACAATGTCAATGAAAAAAATTGAACTATCTATAAAGCTCACACATTTAAGCAAACTAACAAAAAAAAATAAAATCAGCATAACTAGTTGATCTATCAAAACACAGCTTTCGATACAAATTTTAGCAAAACTATAATCTAAACACAAAGGGAGCTAGAACCTGAAACACAAGTCCAGCGAGAACAAGCTTCCATTTTTCGGCAAGAAGAGAAGCTTTTAATGTTGCTTCTGAGTAAATTCGTCTCCACAGCTTCACATACACACAAAAACCAATTATTAAACAAAATAATTTCACCCTTAAAGAGAAAAACAGAGAGAGCTGGGATTAATGAAACCTTAGGAGCCTCGCGATCAACGTAAACCGGCATGAATGAACATTAATCTTCACCATAAAATGAAACTGTTTTTATAGAATCAGAATTCGATCGAAGATGTCACAGAAACAAATCCGGGTCACCTTAATCGATACGAATATATTCCCAAATCAATAATTTAAGGAATCGATTCAAATGGGTCTTTGTGAGACCGAATTTCTATAATCGTTCAATTGTTTTTATCACTTTAGTCAAATTAAATTAAATGAAAAAATCAAATATCAGGTGCTGTGGTGTAGTGGTTATCACGTTTGCCTTACACGCAAAAGGTCTCCAGTTCGATCCTGGGCAGCACCACCATTAGGTTTTACTCAAATTTCTTTTTTTTTCTTATTGACAAAAATTCTTACTTCTTACTCTATTTTACTTTGTTTCTTTTGGACAGAGGATTCTCAGTCTTTTTTTGCTTATTTTTTGCATCTAATGGTTTAAACCTTGTAAGGAAATGACTAGAGCTTACTAAAACAATAAAGATATCAAAATTTCATGAACTCATGAAGTAACTCCACAGTTCAATAACACTAAAAGTAACGAAAGACATCACCGATAGTAGAAGAAACAACATATATACGCAACACACAATAAGAGTTTTTATTAAATTAAATATTTATGGGTTTATATTCGATTTAAACAAAAATTTCTATTTTACGTAATCTACTTCCACGCCGTAAATACGAACCCATCATAGGACTAAAGAAGAAAATGATAAACAAAAAGAGAAATATTTATAAATATATATATATCGCCAGATTATTTGAAGAAGCAACTAAACTCTCCCCACTGCTGGTGGTTGTGAGAGATACCTCGCTGGGGCCTCAGCTTCAATAGGACCTGAAAATTACTTCACCCTCTCATTTTGAATCGATGAGAGATTGTTCTCTACACGCAAACTGTTCGGTTCCATGGTCTTTGACAGATTTCGTCCTTCGTTAACCACTATACAAATGGAGAATGCTTGCAGGAGTGAGAGTGATGTATTGTACTCAACCGCGTAAACACCTTCTCTGTAAGGAGTGAAACTCAAGAATGGTTGGTTGTTATTATCCTGTAATCCTCCCTGCAACAAATTTACATTAGTGAGTTCCTAAATGAGCCAAAGGTTGATGAAGTATTCACACTTTTGTGATGAAGAGCTTGAAGGCCTCTGAAGTAGAGGGAGAAGAGTTTTTGGGTTTATTATGTTGATTAGTGAGGATTCTAAGGTTGCAACCCATGTCCCAACCTCCACAATCACATGATCCACCTGATTTCCATCGTTGGATCAGCGATGAAAGGTCCTCCTTTATGTGCGAGACTGTGAATTCCACTTGGAAGTACCACTGTTGCGTTAACGTCTGCAAAGTAATCTCCAAGTGTGGTTTCGTTCTGTTTCTGGTCTTTGGTTGAGCCTGTGTCAACCTTTTTTGGGATCTTGATCACCATGGCAGCTACCTCGTTACTTCGCTGTGATTCAGATGCGAAGAGTACAAATTCTCTGGTTAAAAGGTTGTTGACAGAAATTTCCCCAGTGGGAATCAGAGGCTTAGAGCCAGAGACTCTCATGTGGGCAACAATGTTGGATGTGTACTCTTAATAGACGAAACATTAACAATTATTTGCATAATCATTACTAAAATGTTAACATTGAATATTCGTGTTATTTAAATTTAGATACCATCGTTTACTTTTCAATAAGAATAACACCTTGTCTAATAATTACTCTTCAGTTTTACATTATATGTTTCGCTTTAAATATAAAAAATGTTGTATGTCATCACAAAACGAACATGCTTATGATTAAATCTTAAAGATTCATCTAAACTATGTATTTCATTCTAACAAATTTTGTAGATGAATCTGAGGTAGAAGCAAGCCGAATCAGAAATAACCACACTGTCACTGCACACTTAGAAAATGACGTGAGCCATTTCTGGATTTATTTGAGTGAATATTGGATAGCAAGAGAAAGTAAATCTCCATACACTTACCACGTTGATTTTATTGTTAACACTTAACACTTCCGACGATTTTTTGTTGTTTGTTTCCTATAGTTTTTAGTTAATTTTATTTTAAGCGGAGTGACGTGAGCAAATGACTTGATTACCTTAAAGATAATCTTTTTGGTTTAATCTTCAAGATATGTTTGAGAATACCAAGGGAAAACATAACTATGGTCTTTGTAATCAAGCGAACCAACCAGAAAAGCTAGAGAGAGATAAGAACAGAGGAGTTAGATAGTCAAAAAACTAAAAATCGAAAAAGAGAGAGAGAGAGAGAGATCCAATGGCGAAGAATGAAGAGAGTGTGAAGCTACTAGGGTTTTGGATAAGCCCTTTCAGTCGTAGGGTTTAGATGGCTCTCAGACTCAAAGGCATTCCTTACGAGTACTTGGACGAAGACTTGCCCAAAAAGAACCCTTTGCTTCTTGAGCTAAACCCCGTTCACAAGAAGGTCCCAGTTCTTGTCCATCATGATAAAATATTATCCGTGATCCTCGAATACATCGACCAAACATGGAGTAACAATCCAATTCTACCTCAAGATCCCTACCAAAAAGCCATGGCTCGATTCTAGGCCAAGTTCGTTGATGAACAGGTATTCTAACAAATTACGTTAATTTTATATATTGGTTACAGATTAAATGATAATTAAAACACTTAAGAATTATTAGAAGTTCAATATACCTTTCAAACATTCATATCATGATTGTATGCAGAACAAAGTATTTTGTTTCTTATGGATGGATTAACTTGCAGATCCTACCAGTAGGGTTCATGTCCCTAGTAAAACCAGAGAAGAGGGGTAGAAGTTGCTATGGATGAGGTCCGAGAACTGATTACGTTTCTTGAGAACGAAGTCACTGGAAAAGATTTCTTCGGCGGCAAGACTATTGGATTCTTGGACATGGTTGCAGGAAGTATGATCCGTTTTGTCTGGCTCGGGCTTGGGAATGTATGGGAATTGATATGATTTCAAAGGAGAAGTTTACAGAATTAAACAGATGGATCAAGAAGTTGAATGAGGTTGAGATCGTGAGGGAATGTATACCTCCGAACATGAGCAAAATTGTGGAGAAAACTAAGTCTGCCTAAATAATAAAAGAAGACTTTTGGTTCTATACTATTTTATTATATGCTTTATCGTTTATTATTGAAATTTTCAAAATAAAGATGGAATTTAACTGCATAGTCTGCATTGTTAGTAGAAATCTCCGTGCGAGAAGTGAAATCTTATAAGCTTTATGGATATTTGACAATTACACCTTA
This sequence comes from Cardamine chenopodiifolia, assembly GCA_963922655.1. Classification (NCBI taxonomy): domain Eukaryota; kingdom Viridiplantae; phylum Streptophyta; class Magnoliopsida; order Brassicales; family Brassicaceae; genus Cardamine; species Cardamine chenopodiifolia. The sequence goes on along the minus strand of OZ000478.1, from coordinate 12,676,635 downwards.
TCTGAAAGCTTTCGTCGAGCTGGATATTCTCTTCCAGTCGAGTATGAGATCACAATGGCACAGCAGCAAAAATGAACTTTTGCTCTGTTTTCTGTTTTTTTAAAATAGTGAACAATTTATTAATATAGAGTCTGAATTTTTGAAAGTGACGCCAGCCATGATGTAGATACATTCTAGATCTCCTTCGATAATACACATGATTAATGTGCGTACATTGTACTTGTAGATGTTCTTCACAACACTAAGAAAAGTATACTAAACTGCTGTAGTAAAGGCCTAAAAACGACTTTTTCTTTTTTATTTCAAGTCAACCATAATTTACATGACATCATAAAGAGTCAAAAAGATTAGGGGAGTTACATAAAAAAAAACCCAACAAAGCTAGAGAGAGATAGATTCAATGTCTGAGAAAGAAGAGGGTGTGAAGCTTATAGGGTCTTGGACAAGCCCTTTCACTCGTAGAGTCCAGATGGCTCTCAAACTCATAGGCGTGCCTTACGATTTACTTGGACGAAGATTATTTGCTCCACAAGACTCCTTTGCTTCTCCAACTAAACCCGGTTTATAAGAAGGTTCCGGTTATGGTCCACAATGGTTAGGTATTACCCGAGTCACATCTAATACTCGAATACATCGACCAAACATGGACAAACAATCCAATTCTACCTCAAGATCCGTATGGAAAAGCTATGGCTCGATTCTGGGCCAAATTCGTCGATGAACAAGTAAATCTAAAAACCAATTCCTTTATTGACCATTCTTGCCGTGGCTTTTCAGTCAAATTATAGTCATAACATGTATATGCGTCTATCTGTTGAATAAATAGTAGATTAATAAACTTTTTCCGTAGTACTCAGACAAATGCTAGAAAATTGTATTTACGTATAATATATCTTGTGTATAATATAGTTTTAAAAATATGCGCAGTCAGTCAACTTCCAAGGTGAAGAGTGATAGACGGATCATCACTTAAGTTTTTATTGCTTATTTTCACATTCCATTCCGCATATACATATTTTTGGTGATTCCATAGCTAGCGTTACCAATTAGAATATCTATACACTATATAAAACTCTAATTCTAAATGATTTTGCTATGAAACGTTTGCTCAAAATGGCTACCGCCTAGGCCGCATCAATAAGGTTCAAGTCTCTAGTGAAAGCAGAGAAGAGAACTGAGGTTGCAATCGAGGAGGCTCAAGAACTTACTATGTTCATTGAAAAGGAAATCACGGGAAAAAAATTCTTCGGCGGAAGACGATAGGATTCTTGGACATGGTCGTAGAAAGTATGATCAGGTTTTGTCTGGCGCGAGGTTGGGAATTGATATGATTCCAGAGGAGAAGTTTCCAGAATAAAACAGATGGAAGAAGTTGAGATCGTGAGGGAATGTATTCCTCATAGAGAGGAACAAGTTGAGCACATGATGAAAATTGTAGGGCTAATAAAATCGACCTAAAAGAAAACGATAATACTCTTTGATCCAGAGATGTTAACTATAGTGTGTGTTAAGCCTTGTTATTTGAAAATTGTATGAAAAATCTACTAAATAAATGAGTGATACACGTATCCGCACTCCGCAGTGGTACTGTGGTAGTATAAATAGTTTATTTGATAGATAATTCAGATTTTAGCATCCGAAATTTTGGTTACTTAGCAACATAGTCAGGTTCGCATATGTTCCATTTAAAAAAGAAAAAGAAATAATAATTAATCTCACATATGTTACATTGACACAGTATCTCATCTAGTTGAGTACTAGTTGAAGATAAAGTAAGTACAATAAAAGAAACTAGATAATGGGCCGTCATATGTATAAGATAAAAAGTAACTGGAAAAACGCTCAACGATTTTGCCATATTCAAACAAAAACTCGATAAGTTCGAAAAATATATGTTTTTGTTTATAATTATTATAGTAGATATCTACAATATTTGAGTGTAAACTATCAACAAAAAGAAAAGATATGATGCATAAGTTGAAGAAAAATGAATGGCAGCTGGAAACTAGGGATGTAGATTTCGCAAGTTTGAGGAGGCAGATAAAGCGTAAATGATCTTTATACCCTTCAATATTAAAGTTAAGATGGAAACTAAATTTAAAACAACACTATTTCGGCTCTAACCCGTCACTTTTACCATATATTAATCTCCTAACCCACTACGCCAAAGATAATTATGTACCATTGGATAACAAAAATTGTATATAAACCTAAAATGATATAAAATAGTTTTGAAACAAATCCCGTTTAATCCTTGATTAATTGATTAGTCGATAGGTCTATTTTAACCGTCCGGCTAACGCCTAACAATAATTTTTAAAACTGATTTTATTTTATCATATGAAACATTATTATTTATGTTCCAAACTAAGGGGAAACCATTTCTTTTTCTTGTAATTATAATTAAAACAATTTGAGAAAACAAATTTCGTTTTATTGTATTAATATATATATATATATATATATATAAAGAATCAATATGCTGCTTTCAAATATGGAAGAAAATATTTGGCTAATATAATTCTAAAAAGAAGGAGAAATAAATATAAAGATTATCAATTAGTTTGAAAGACAATTGTATCATTTCCTAATTTAATTATATTTAACTTTTTTTAGTGACATATCATATAATTAACTATATATTGAAGATTTAATTCCAAAAAACTACCCTATAATATATAGTAGATTTTGAAATATACATGATTACAGGCTCACAAAAGTATCCATTGAAAGAAAGAAATACTGGGAATTAATACATATACCAAAAATGATGAACAAATGTGAAAGTAAAGTCAAAACATAATGTAGACACCTAGTGACGCAACCTTCTAGATGTCATTCGATGATATCCATGAATGATGTACTTACAGGTGTTCTCACAACACCAAAAAAACTTTACTAAACTAGTCAAAGAAGATAGGCGTTACATCTTTATCAAAAAAAGAAAGGCGTTACATGAACCGGTGGATAAATATGCATGAACCCATCAATTAATCACGACACCAGAACCATATAAAGTAGTCAAAGAAGAACAAAGGAGTAAAGATTCAAAAGAGAGAGAGAGATCCAATGGCAAAGAAAGAAGAGGAAGTGAAGCTTCTTGGTTTTTGGTCAAGCCCTTTCAGTCGTAGAGTCGAGATGGCTCTCAAACTTAAAGGCGAGCCTTATGAGTACTTGGAACAAGATATAGTGAACAAGAGCCCTTTGCTTCTCCAGCTAAATCCGGCTTACAAGAAGGTTCGGTTCTTGTCCACAATGGTAAGGTATTAGCCGAGTCACATCTTATCCTCGAGTATATCGACCAAACGTGGAAGAACAATCCAATTCTTCCTCAAGATCCTTACGAGAAAGCCATGGCTTTCTTCTGGGCCAAATTCGTTGATGAACAGGTAACTCTATACCAGTCCTTTTATTATTAAAACATTAACTAGTTGCGTAGGTGACTTCTAGAAATGATTTGACTCCTATGCCACCAACTATTAGAAGTTCATTACATTTTAAAACGTAAAATCATTTAACTCCTACTGGTAAGCTACGGGTTTCGGAAAATGTGAAATAAATATTCCGGGATTCCACACAATTTTTACCAATCGTAGATCAGTGAAGAATTTCAATTTATATTCGATCATTTCCTCAAGAAAATTCAGATTAAAATATTTTTAAAAATATATATATATATATATATATATTGTGTATGCCATTCCTAAAATTTTCATTAATTTTTGTTTGCTTATTCTATCTAGACAGAGCATGTCGAGTATATTCAACGACTCCACAAAAAATATCTATGCATAATATTATTCCAATTAATTTTGTGATGAAATGGTTACTATCTTGTAGGTCGGACCAGGGTTCTTTTCTGTGGTGAAAGCAGAGAAGGGAATAGAGGTTGCAATCGAGGAGGCTCGAGAACTCATTTTGTTTCTTGAGAAGGAAATCACCGGAAAAGATTTCTTTGGGCGGCGAGAAAATCGGATTTTTGGACATGGTCGCAGGAAGTATGATCCCATTTTGTATAGCTCGAGGCTGGGAAGGTATAGGAGTTGATATGATTCCAGAAGAGATATTTCCAGAACTAAACAGATGGATCAAGAAGTTAAAAGAAATTGAGATTGTGGTGGAATGTATTCCATCCAAAGAAAAACAAATTGAGCACATGATGAAAATCGTGAAACGAATCAAATCGGCCTAAGAGGCCACGATCTCTTCGATCGTGAGAGGTTAACTATATGCTTGTATGGCCTCGTTATTTAAAAGTTGTATGGACAACCTACTAAATAAAAATAATTTTGATGAATACCTAGATATCTATTAATTAAAGCTTTATTGAGCACATGATCATAAGAGACCACGATCTCTTCGACCGAGAGAGGTCAACTATATGTTTGAATAGCCTCGTTAATCGTTACTTCTTCTTTTTTTTTTCAACCGTTAATCGTTATTTAAGTAAAAGTTGTATGGACAATCTACTAAATAGAAATAATTTGTATGTATGAATATCTAGATATCTATTAACTAGAGCTTAATTGATATATGATAATATCTATTATCTATCATAACATACTCTATATAATTTAGATGGTATCCTAGCTCAACAAAAATTGATTGAATGGTCACCATTTAGAAACCGTTCATGAACGTTTAATAACAAAATCCAAAGTAGTATTTCACTTTTTGAAACGCAGTAACAAATACGCATGTCTAATTTTTGGTTTTCAAAAAATAAGACTATTATATGAACTAATTAATGGTGTGGTCAAGTAGTTTCAATCCTTTTACTACAAATTTAACTGTTTTAAACGATTATAATATTCAATTTCTTATCTCCAGAAAATTAATTCAGAATTTGGTTAATAATCTTCGAGTTCTCATATGAAAAGAAACAAAAAGAAAAACATATTACATGACTATCCGGTTGAATAATGTATTTCCACACAAACTATGATCCATACGATCAGATACATACAGAGTTAATGTCTCGTCTTTAATCCACATAAAATGAATGTTAAATCAAATAATAAACATAAGATAAAAGTTTGAATTTTAAATCCACATAAATTCAAAATTTGAATTTTAGTTACCCATAAACTATAGTTACATTGGTTTAATAGTCACCAAAAAATAACTAACCGATACTAATTGATTTTAAATCCACAAACCGATATTTAATTAGTTTTAATTATTTATTTTTATTTAATATGTTAAAAAAAAAACAAATTGTATCTTTCTTCCTCAATCTTCTTTTTCATTTAACTTCTTCATCATTTATAATCTTCATCATTTATAATCTTTAACTACGAGTACCAAACAAAGAAATAAATCATCAATTCGTGAAATTACCTAATCTCCAATTGAAACCAATCGTGTGGAAAAAAAATCTGGATAATTATGGTCAAAAATCTGGATTTCTCTTGTTTGATCAGTTTTCGTGTCTCGGAAAGGATTGGCTTCTTCTCGCTGTGGAATCGGTAAGCTTTTATTTTTTTGGTTTTTGATTATGGGAACTCAGTTAAGGGCCTTAATCATATCGTTAGCTTTCTTTTAGTAGATTCTTCTCTTGTCTCTCTCTCGATGCGTTCCAAATTTTACAGCTCATTGAGCTCAATTCTTAGAGCTTTTTGTCATAGTTTTTAGTGAATTAGTCTGAAATTTTGTTAGCTGTGAATTTGAAATAGATGCCTCAAAGACCGTCAAGAAGAAGATTGTCAAACATCAGCATTTAGCATTTTATAATCTTATATGGAGCTTAGTGATTTGGTTTCGTGAATTGATGATTTAGGAATTTTATGAAATAAAAGAAGAAGATCGAAGAAGAAGACAATTTGTTTTGTTTTTAATATATTACATAAAAATAAATATTAAATTAATTAAATATTAGTTTGTGGATTTAAAATCGGTTAATTATTTTTTAGTTACTATTAAATCAATGTTAACCACGAGTTATAGATAATAAAAATTTGAGTTTTAAATTTGTGTAGATATAGGATTCAAAATTTTATTCTATATGTATTATTTAATTTATTATTTATTTTATATAAATTAAAAATAAAATATTAAATTTGTGTGAATTTGATCATATAAACTATAATATAGTGGAAATAAATGTTCCACTATCACGACAAGCACAAGATGGCTCTCAAACACAAAGGCATACCGTACGATTACGTGGAAGAAATATTGGAGAACAAAAGCCCTTTGCTTCTTGAACTCAACCCTATTCACAAGAAGGTCCCTGTTCTTGTTCACAATGGTAAGACCATTCTTGAGTCTCTTGTGATTCTTGAATCCATCGACGAGACTTGGAAACACAATCCCTTTCTCCCTCAAGATCCTTACGAAAGATGCAAAGCTCGTTTCTTTGCTAAACTCATCGATGAACAAGTACACTTTTGTTGAGAATTGAGTCTTGATTAAACCTGAAATAAGAGGAAGCTTCAATGAGAAGAAGAAGCTGAAGAAGAAGAAGAAGTTGAAGAAGTGTTGTAGGAAGAAGAAGAGAAAAGTCAACAAATGAAGAAGATGGAGGTTTTGGGCTGAGAAGTATTATTGGGCCATTAATGGAGATGAGCCCAAATATGTATTTGTGTTGTTAGTTTAGTTTAGCTAAAGTAGTTATTAGTGTTTGCTTGTATCTTTAGCTAAACTAGAGTAGGTAAGAGTTTTTGGTTAACCTTGCTTTTAAGCTTGGTTATAACCTTAGGGTAATGATGCCTAGAGGGAGTAATTAAACTAGAGATCGAAATGTTTGTAGAAAGTAGTATAAGTATGTATGTGTGAGGTGTTGTATAAAAAACAATCAATATTATCAATGTAGACAATTAAAGAGAAATTCTCTCTAAGTGTTCTAAAAGGTAACTAGAGAAAAACAGAGAGCTCGCCTCTAAGAATGAATGAGGTCGGAATCTCAACACTTTTTCACTAATTCCAATTCTGAAATTAGTCATCCTTTTTTGTTTTTTTTAATGCAAAAAACAAAAAAAAAGTGGTGATTCTGGTTTTTGGAGTTGAAATAATATACGAATAGATTTGATCATTAATTTATCCAACATGTTCTAGAAGATCAATACTTTAAAGTAGTTGAAGCAAAGAATTAGAAAGCTGTAAATATTTATTAATTAGAATTAGCCAATTAATTTACTAAACTATTGTTATCTCTGACATTGTAGATTATGAGTGTTGGGTTTATATCAATGGCAAGAGTGGATGAGAAAGGAAGAGAGGTTTTGGTCGACCAGACAAGAGAACTGATTATGCATCTCGAGAAGGAACTTGTCGGAAAAGATTTCTTCGGAGGTAAGAGTGTTGGATTCTTGGACTTTGTCGCCGGGAGTTTGATTCCGTTTTGTTTGGAGAGAGATTGGGAAGGAATGGGATTAAAAGTGATTACAGAGGATAAGTTTTTAGAATTCAAGCGATGAGTGAAGAATCTGGAGGAGGTTGATATCGTGAAGGAGTATATTCCTCCAAGAGGAAACATGTTGAACACATGATCTATATAGTTGAGAGAGTTCGATCATCTTAATTAAGAAGATAAATCATGTTTGGTCTTTGATCCAATGTTTTAATCTACTCTTTGATCGTCACATGTTTCAATGTTTGTAAGCTTATCTTGTTTTTAATAAATAAAGATTTCTTTTCTAAACAATAGTGTTATTATTGTTCTGTGGCTGTGAGGGTAAGATTTATCATCCTGTCTTAACTCATCTGGATTTGGAATATCGAGAAGATAAGCTTTTAAGTTAGAAATTTATGATATGACAATCATGAAAGACTTTGGTCCCATCTCCCATAATTTTACAAAATACGACTGCGACAATTCTATCCATGGTCGCTCCTATAAATTTAAAAGGCGCATTAACTTCAAGGCTAGCTATAACTGGTTTTCAAAATTATCGTCCCATTTCTTGTATATAGCATGCAAGAGTTGAACCCTACGCTCATTGCGAATAAATATTTAAAAAGCGACTGAATTGATAATGATTTTCATTTTTTTTATGTTAATGCATAATAATTGATAATTGACTATGTAGGTGAAGCATGTTGAGGGGACGATTTGTTCTAGACTGACCGTCCCAGTTTGAAAGTGCAACGTCCACTCTTTATGGGTTAGTTCGAAGTATCAATTTGGAGGATCTTGGATCATACGAGACTACACATTATCTCCGCGGTTTCATGCACGAGATGCATTTTTACCGGCGGACAATCGATTATCGGCTGAGTTACTATGTATCCTATGGACAGTGAGAAGTTTACGTGATCTGCGTGTGAGTAGGTTCGAATTGTGGTCTGATTGTGGCTTTGCAATTTTCGCATTATCACAACCAGGGAAGTGGCCATTATTCAGATTACTTACAGATCAGATTCTTCAGGCACTTTCAGTGTTTTCGTAGCGCCTATTTCAACGTATCGTCGCCTATAGCAAACTTTATTGATTTAGACATTGCAAAAATTGTGACTAAGGAAGGCCGGTTCAGTTCTTATCTAGCTTTGGGAGGTCCGGCATGGCTTCACAATAGGATTGAGGAAGAAAGAAGTGGGTGAGTTGTCATTGATTTCCGTGAATGTTTGTCTTCGAGTTTCATAATTGAAAAAAGAAGACTCCAAACCAATCAGAGTGTGTGATTTAGAAGTTAACACAAGGCCCAAACTAAGTCAAAGCCCATCTCATCTACGTCATGGTAGGAAGCATGTTTTGGCGCCACTTGATTTGTTTCCTGAAACGTGAAACTTTGCAGTTGTACCTGCAAGTAGTGTTTAAGCAAAAGAGGAAAAAGCATGGAACAAGATACATAGAGTTCTGAGTTGTGGTTTTGTAAGCTTAAGTTAGAGATGTCTATTTAAGACTTGATTCTAGTGGATTCCGAGACACAAGCTTCTTGACGTGAGTAGGGTTTCACATTGAGATATGAACACGTAAAAAGATCATCTTGCATTTACATTTTCTCTGCTATTTTATGTTTCATACTCTGCTTCAAAGTTCTTTCATCCTAAGCTATCATCAAACGAGTGTTATGGAGAGAAAAAGAGTAGTATATGGTGATGAAACTCGCAATCTCATCCTCTTTAAACTTCACAAAATGGTATCAGAGCTCTAGGTTCAGGAGCAAATCTCTCAAGAACACTGATCCATGTCGTCTGTTATGGCTTCTATGTAAAGGTTTGATGGAAGAGGAGATTACTCATTGTGGATTGTGGAAAGAAAAGCTTCTTTCTCATCTTAAAGTCTTGGGCTTTATAGATGCTCTAAAAAATAAGGAAGTTGTTGAAACAAAAAGAGTGAAGGTCATGTCTTCAAGCTCAGAAGGGAGAAGAAAAAAACACAAAAAAGACCTTTCACTAGAAGAGAAAGAGAACAAGGCCAGATCTGTTATCATACTCAAGTGTTGCTGACAATGTCTTAAGGAAAAAACATGGAAGAGAAGACTGATGTTTTACTTGCCAGAAACACTATCAAGTTGTGTATATCTCAAAAGAAAGTTCTTTGAGTACAAGATGTGTGAAAGCAGATACGTAGAAGAGAATAAAAACGAGTTGTTAAGGATAGTTTCAGATCTAGACAAGATATGAGTCTTTATGTCTGATGAAGACAAAGAATTTTTGTTGCTTATGTTTCTCCCTAGAAAGCTTGAGCAACTCAAGTACTCACTAGGATATTGCAAGGAAACTTTGGGTAAAGTTATGATTGCAATATATATGAAGGAACTTGAGTTTGTTCAAACTGAAACGTAAACGAGAGAAGAAGAGAAATGTTTGCTTATAAGGAAAATGGGAAGATCATATTGCAAAGAAGAACAAGCTAAGGGAAAGGAGAAGGACATATCTGAATTAAGAGAAAAAAAAAGGTCCATTTTGGAAATGTGGAAAGCTAGGACATATCAAGAAAGAATGCTTCCAATAGAACACAAATAACAGGTCAAAGGAGAAGTACGTTGAAAGGAGTGAAACATCAGAAGCTAAGAGAAACTTATTTGAAGATTCTGATGAGTGGACTCTTAATCAGACAATCATCGTCGCTATTATATAACTCTTAGAAGTTAGATCTATAGTTTTCTACATTTATTTGGTCCATGCAACATTCACTTGATTAAACTTCTGCCATATCACCTTTCTACTATAACAACCGGAACTTTAAAAACATTTCTTCTTATTCATCCAAATTATTTACTGGTAATAATTAAAATTTGAGGGTGGGAGGGAAGGTGAGGAAACGGTTATCCGCAGACACTAATCTAGTTTCGACAAAACCACCTACTAACCAACCCCAACCCATTGAACTACTTTGGAGACAAGTCTCTTATGTAACCATCGACGTTTTTTAATTATTGTTCGGGGGAAACGCCGGCCAAAGACACCAGTAATTATTTCCCATCGTAAATACGGGAGGGTTCAGGGTTTAGTAAACAATAACCAGCTCATCTCCTGGGTCCCACACCATTAACTCACCCCACCAAATACTTCTTCATTTAAACCTCTCAGTTTCAGTCTTCTCGTTCCGATGTGGGAAAGTTCTAAGCTTCCAAATTTCAACGTATTCTTCGTCACTCGTTACGTCATAACTACAATCATAATATCATGTTGATTTGTTTGACTTCGATCCACACAAAATCATAGATAGGGTTGGGCACAAATCATAATTTATTTCTTAGGAAAATAGAAAAACAAAAAAGTGAAAGATTAATCACAATCTAACAGATAATTTGGATAATTTGCACATCCATATAATCATAAAAGCACCTCCATTAGAGGTTCTTAGATGGGTTTCTTAAATTTAAAAAAATAAAAAAATAAAAAAAATATGAGAAAGAATGTGAGAAGTTCTTAATTGAGAACTTTAAAAATCAGTTCTTAAAATTTTTTAATGAAAATGATTGTGGAGTTCTTAGTTAATGGTAGTGGAGTTCTTAAATTAATTATATTTTATTTTGTAGATACTTAGTGGGATTCTTAACTAATGGAGGTGCTCTAAGTTTTTACTCTATAAGTAAAGACCACTTCACACCAAAAAAGGAAGAAGCTAGCGAGACAATGGCGGAGAAATCAGAGGAAGTGAAGCTGCTGGGAATGTGGGCGAGCCCTTTCAGCCGTCGGATCGAGATAGCTCTCACAATCAAAGGTGTTCCTTACGAATTCTCAGAGCAAGATATCACCAACAAAAGCTCTTTGCTACTCCAATTAAACCCGGTTCACAAGATGATTCCGGTTCTTGTTCATAATGGTAAACCCATCTCCGAATCACTTGTGATCCTTGAGTACATCGATGATACATGGCAAAATAATCCAATTCTTCCTCAAGATCCGTATGAGAGAGCTATGGCTCGATTCTGGGCCAAATTCGTCGATGAACAGGTATGAAACAAAATTTTCAATTTCAATAACCGGTTTAGATTCTAACCGGTTTAGTGGGAGTTTTCAGATTTGTGTGACGGCGATGAAAGTGGTGGGGAAGATCGGAGAAGAGAAAGACGCGGCGGTTGAAGCGACGAGAGATTTGTTGAAGTTTTTGGAGAAAGAGCTTGTAGGGAACGATTTTCTCGGTGGGGAAAGTTTAGGATTTGTTGATATTGTGGCGACGTTGGTAGCGTTTTGGTTGATGAGAACGGAAGAGATCGTCGGAGTTAAAGTGGTTCCGGTGGAGATTTTCCCGGAGATTCATAGATGGGTGAAGAATTTGTTGGCTAATGATGTCATCAAGAAATGTATCCCTCCAGAAGATGAGCATCTCAGGTACATCAAAGCTCGCATGGATAAGCTCAATATCAAATCAGCTTAATAACACGATTACATAAACTTAATAATAAAAATAAAAAATTTGCAATGGGATCATTAAGCTCACATTTCTCAAATTTCAGATAAAGATTTGGGCTGTGACCTTCTTGTTGTATCTTGTTTTTCTATAGAGATGTCATTATCAGTTCTTGTGTTGTGTCTTAACTCTTAAGGCTTTGTCTGAAATCTGAAAGTTCTAATGTGTTGAGATGTGAATGAAGAAGGCCTGAGATTATACGTGACTTCATGTTTTCTGTACTTAAACATGAAAATTAAAAATTTATTTTCTTGTTATATCTAAAGATGTTCTCAATCCAACATTGTAAAAGAAACATTCTCTTTTTGTGCTACTCTGATTCAACCTGAACAGTTACATGATAAATCCCACAAGATTTTCTACAGAAATTTCTAACACCAGAAACAATCTCTCTAGGACTAGCTCCGGTTTCAGGTAAGATATGACACGACAATACAATTCTCCCAACTGTTATCTCCCATACATGAAGATCATAAACAATCTTAACTCCATTGATACGCTTAAGTCCTCTCTCAAGCTTCTCTATGTCTATATCACGCGGTACGCGCTCCATCAGTATTCCAAATATGTTCTTGAGCATTGGTAGTGTAGCAGCAAGAGCAAAGCCGGAGAAAACAAGAGTACATATCAAATCAACTAAAACCCATTTCGGTTTAACCCAAATGATACCTCCACCAATCATAACACCAAGTGACTGAATCATATCAGCCATTGCGTGAAGATAAGCTCCTTGTATGTTAATATTCATCTCCTTCGACGACGGTTTCTCGCCTTTTAAGGGATTCATTTCCTCATCCTCCTCTTTCTCCACCACCTCCTTGTGACTATGTTGATGCTGATGATTATGATGATGTTGGTGGTGATGATGGTTATGGTCATGTCCTAACCAAATGACCATAACCAAGTTCATTAAAAACCCGAAAACCGAAATCCCAAACATGATTTCACCATCCACCTCTCTGCTTCTGCTAAGAAGTCTTTGAATAGCTTCATAGATTATAACTCCAGAGACAAGCCAAATGAGCTGAATTGACAAGAACGCTGCTAATACTTCGAGCCGTTTAAACCCAAACGAGTTTCTCGAATTTGCTTCCCAGCTCGAGACCTTGATCGCCAACAAAGAGATGCATAGACCCACTACATCAGACAGCAAATGCGCAGCGTCTGTCATGACCGCAAGGCTATTTGCTTTAAAACCTCCCACAATCTGTACTGACATAACGATCAGGTAAAGAAAGATGATGCTGTTTAATCTTTTAATCCATTCTTCGCGTTCTCTCGACTCTGATACGCAATGTTCTTGTCTCGTAAACGTGCAAGACAGAGGAATCTCGCCTCTGTTTTCCTCTGTTTGTGATGATGGTGACTCGATGTCTTCATCATCGTTTGGTTTCAAAATATGGGTTTGCTCCAATTCCATAAGCTGTTTGTACGTTTCAAAGACTTGCATTAGAGAGGTAAAACAACATTTTGATCTTTCTTAGGGATTTTTTATGATTTAAGGATTTGAAATTTTGTTTTTTTTTAAGACAAGAAACGAACCTGGGAATCAGATGGAGAGGCAAAACGAATGTGAATTCCGTTGCTGTCTTCTTCAGAAATCTTAAATTTCATTATTTTATTTTTATGGTTAGAGATAAAGACATAATGCTAGGACATACAACGAATTACAGGCAATAAAAGGAAAAAAAGATGATCCAAAAAATATGAGAGGAGATGTTTATAGAAGGTACTTCTTGAGACGACGATCGTTAAAGTTAACAGAATGTGGAATTTTAAAAAAAATAATAATGTGGAATTTTCTTTTTGTTTGCGAATGTGGAATCTAAATAAGTCCCTGTAAAAAATGAAGAATATAGACGCTATCTCTCCTCTCTCCTCTCTCCTCTCTCCTCTTCCTTGGCACACTTCTTTGTTGGTTTTGCTTCATCATAACTACTTTTTTTTCTCGCATGTAGAATATTATTTTGACTCCATGATTCTTCTACCAGTTTTGATGTACTCGGATTTTTACAAAACTTAGAAATAATAAAATTTGTGCAGAAAGCATTCAAATTCGGATTTACGCTGAAAGAGTACAAATTTCGGAAATTTTCGTATTTCTGCAGATGTGATGAAAAACCATATTTATATAAATTTCGTGCAATATCTATTTTATGCAAAATACTATGTTTCTATTTCGTGTTCACTTAGACATCAATGAAATTATAGTTGATTTCTGTAGTTGTTCTGATAGTGGAAACAGATTTCGAAAATCTGGAAATTTGTATTGAAAGACGATGTGGATTGAAAAAAACATATTTACATCATCGAGGTTTGTCATCCACACAGTAATGGAAGCAATTGATTGTGATTACATAAAAAATCCAGTCATCTAAACGGGATTTAATTTTGTTCTTTGCAGTAAAATCTTTAATGATGAAAATAGTTGTGTTTAATATCAATATTATAATAATAGTTATTAGAATAAAGTGGGAATGTGTGGAAAATAGATCGTATTTTCTTCTCTGTCTTTTTTATTGTTGTCGGTTGTTTTATGTTTCTCTTCGGTAGAATTAGATTTATATGAAGTTATCTTTTACAGTGGTTCTGTCGGTTTTTTTAGTTGATTTGTTAAATATTAGACGAATACTACAAATTCTTACAAATGCAATTATTGGGTGTGGAAGTTGGATGATATTTTAAAATTTGCGAAATTAGTACGGTATTTTTATAGTTAGATGATAGTCCAGATTTGCAATATTTTGAATTCGAATACAAATAAAAAAAATATAATAAATTTGTTTATATTTTAGCGAGTATGAACAATTTGAAAAAATCAAATAAATTTATTTTTTATATCGTATCGTTTTTAATTTTAATTGTTTATAATTATATATATGGATGGTTTCATAACTTTGAAAACTCTATTTCAAAATAATAATAATCAAATAAACTATAAAAAAAAGTCGCTGTGGCTTGTGAGGGGTGAAAAAGAATAATCTTTTTATTTAATAGGGGAATGACGGAAAAAGTAATAAATAACATTTGTGCCGTTACGGAACAATATTTAGTTTCTTTTGCTGTGTTTGTATATGTATGAGATTTGTGTTATTGGATTTATCATCCAAAGGTGGCGTTAAGGTGTACAAAATGGACCCATTCAAATAATTCAACTAATTTTCTTGGAATCTATAGCGTGTTGATTTTTCGCCTCTTTGTTTTCTTCTTTCATTAAATAAATCAATTAAAGCAATTTACATCAATAGTATTTGATTTTATTAGATTAGGTGATGTTTGTGAAGAAAATGTTAGGTGATGTAATTATCCACGTTGATATGATATAGTTAGCATCTAAGAGTAATAATTAGTGAATTAGAAATTATTATTATTATTTAAATGTTATTGCATCCAAGCATATGCATGCTAATTCGAACATCTACTAAACAACTGATCGTTAATCCAAATTTTAATTGTTAGTAAAATTTTAGCCATGGTTGATCGCAGTCGCCAAATAACTGAATCTTCTAGAAGAAGGCCCAATAAAACGTATACAAAAGGCCCATTAGGTCGATTAAAACACTTCATTCTCGTAATACTAAAGAGAATAATTAAATAAAAAATCAACCAATCAATCAAACTGACTCATCTCAGAGCACACCAGTCGTCGGGTCTCGGTCTCCTCATCGCGGCTCAAACGCCAAAGCCAGAGCTTCACGCTTGAAAATCTCCGTTCATTTCTACCTATTTTACCGGAGATGGCGGAGAAGCCGGCGCAGGAGCAAGAGCAGAAGCGAGCGATGGAACCGGTGGTTCTAGACGATATTATTCGCCGTTTGGTTGAGTTTCGGAACACGAGGCCTGGATCGGGGAAACAAGTTCATCTCAGTGAAGGTGAAATACGTCAGCTTTGTACTGTTTCCAAAGAAATCTTTCTTCAACAACCTAATCTGCTCGAACTCGAAGCTCCTATCAAGATCTGCGGTTAGATTTTTGTTCCCTTTTGCTCAAAATGAGTGTTTTTTGGAGTGGGATTTTTGGTTTTAGGTTCTGTTCTGTTTCTGATTTAATGGGTTTCTAACAGCGAGATGTTTCATGAATTTAATCCTTACAACTATATTCATATTGAAAGATATAATCTTTGAGCTCACATTTGGTGGGTTTTAGGTTGTAAGTTTGAGCGTAAATGTTGTTTTGGACCATCAAGTGACTTAGAAATGTGAAATTGTAGTCAGTTCAGAACAATAAAATCATATCGAATGGGGTGGTTGAAAATGTATACTTTTAATACTGCAACTCTTTGATAGGATTAAGAGTTTGGACTGGTTCTTATGAGGTTATGTTTCTTTATAATAATTCTTACTAGTTAAGTTGTGGGATTTTATTGGAATTTTTTATCATGCAAGTTTAAATAGGTTTAAGAGGTATAATTCTTTTATATTCATCTTGACTAGCTAAGCTATGGGTTTTGATTGGGTCTGATGTAAGATTCTGCAAAAGCTTTACTTAGCTCGCCGGTGTTTATTCACCATTCTTTTTATGGAGATTGAAAGATCACTCTTTTTAAGACAAAGAGAAAGTTTTAGTTTTAAGATTTATTTGGCCTGCATAGTTTGGTGTTCTAAGCCGCATGGGTTTTGGTTTCTCCATCATATGCCAGTTTCCCTTACTTCTCTGGCCTCTTACTTTTGCAGGTGATATTCATGGGCAGTACTCGGATCTATTGAGGCTATTTGAATATGGAGGCTTTCCTCCCGAAGCCAATTATTTGTTCTTAGGTGATTATGTTGACCGTGGCAAGCAAAGCTTGGAAACAATATGCCTTCTTTTAGCTTACAAGATTAAGTACCCTGAGAACTTCTTCTTGCTTAGAGGGAATCATGAATCTGCCTCTATTAATCGTATTTACGGTTTCTATGACGAGTGCAAACGCAGGTTCAACGTCAGACTCTGGAAAATATTCACCGATTGCTTTAACTGTCTTCCTGTGGCCGCCTTAATTGATGACAGAATACTCTGTATGCATGGTGGGATTTCCCCAGAGCTGACAAATTTGGACCAGATCAGGAGTATTGCACGTCCAATGGATATTCCAGACTCTGGTTTGGTATGTGATTTACTATGGGCGGATCCTAGTGGAGACACCAAAGGCTGGGGAATGAATGATCGCGGTGTTTCTTACACTTTTGGAGCTGACATAGTTGCAGAGTTCTTGCAAAAAAACGACATGGACCTTATCTGTCGTGCCCATCAGGTTTACACTCTGAAATTGAGTTTATTCTGAAAACTTCGCAAGCTTAATCTGAATGTGTTGACTCTCTTCCCTTAGGTTGTTGAAGATGGTTACGAGTTCTTTGCAGAAAGACAGCTTGTTACGGTATTTTCAGCTCCCAACTATTGCGGGGAATTTGACAATGCTGGTGCAATGATGAGCATTGATGAGAGCTTAATGTGCTCATTCCAAATCCTAAAACCATCAGAAAAGAGATCGTCGTTTCAGTGACAACAATTATCCAGTCACCACCATGTTCTTATATCAACAATTCTCCACAAAGGTAAAAACTTTTTTCATACTATAGTAGCACCACCACATGTGTAATTATTGTTCTACATTTCCTACTTCAGGATTAGCTTGTTTCACTGTATTTCGCTTATATATAGCATTTCAATGAGAATTGGTTTTTCTGAATTCTGGATGTTGTTTTATTGCTCAGCTTTTGATTATCTTTTGGTATTTAATAATTTGTTGCAGTTGTATACACTGGCAAGAAGATCTAGAGAAGGGAAACTGCTCAAAATTGCGACCAAAGTGGTTGTGATTATTAGAGCATTAGACATTTTAGCTTTACAGAGACTGTCTCGAACAAAGAAACAGCTCAGGTCTCTGCTGTTATTTTAACATCTCTCACATCTACCTCCATGTGTGTTTTTTGTCTTCTTTCTGAATAACATTTAGATTCTCAATTGTACTCTCTATTTAATCATAGAGAACCCAAAGTCATAACTTTTTTTAGAGCCCCTAGTTTTTAATGATTAAAAAATCATAAATCCGTATGATTAACCTCAGATGATGCCAATTGTCACATGTAAAAATATTGGAAGTAATTACGGAATAAATGTTTGTGCACGTGTGATGCACAGAAGAGATAGAGAATATAAATATAAATTGGTATCAGAAACAACTAAATCATCACAGCATCCAGATTCCTTGTTACACAGTTTTGTTCTCCTCTCTCTCTCTCTTTCTCTCGCAGACAGAAACACACTCTTTGCCTCAGAGATCCATAGTTCTGTTATGGATTCCCTCGTTGAATCTGGTTGGCAGGTACTTTGTCCATCTTCTTGTTCTTTGATCTTGTCCCCTTTCGGATTTTGTTGTGTTAGTGTTCCCAGCGATTTAGTTTCATGGTTGTTTTCTCCGTCTCTGCCGACTTGAGTTTATGGCATTATGATACAAGTGTTGTGTGTATGCTTTGTTGTTGTCCACTGCATTGGATTGTTGTGGTCCCATTGGTTTCATGTCTATTGCCTTGTGCTTTCAGATCTGGATTTGACTGTGTTATAGTTGCAAATGAATAGCGATTTCGAATGTGATCTCAGTTGTGTTCTTAGTTTTTGTAACTTGGATTTAGTTATTTGCTGTTTTCACCTTAAACGCATTAAATAGTTGAACAAGAAAAAAAACGGATTCTTTAGGGATTGTGTAAGTAAAGTGGCTAAACTAAATGATTAGTGTTTTTGGATTTGGCTTGAAGATTTTAGTTTACGTTTAGCGTTTCTTCTTATAGCTTAGAGGACATTTGACTGTGGATGGATGGTTTCAAATTCATATTAATTTTCGTGGAATTGAACACATTTTGTCCTCCTGAGCTCATTTTTGGCAATGATGTTTGGCTCTTAGCTCAAAAGTTATAGCTATGTCACTGACCCTATTTTTTGTGAAATGAGGCAGTACCTTGTTACACATTTCAGCGACTTTCAATTGGCGTGCATTGGGAGTTTTATCCTTCATGAAAGTGTGTTTTTCTTATCCGGACTCCCTTTCATTTACCTAGAAAGGACCGGTTTGCTCAGCAATTACAAAATACAGGTTTGTCTCTTCTTCTTCTTTTCAAGATTCAAGGATCTTCCATGTACAGTTTTAGCTTTGTGTGACCGTTCAAATATGAAATGATTGAAAAGAGATTACTAAGTAATAACCTTTAGTGATAAAAGTATATGTTCTCATTTCCCTAGTTATTTGTAAATGTCAATGTGATGATTGTTTTAGCTTCCCTTTTATATTAAACAATTACTCTTGTTTGATTTTCTGTAGGCAAAAAATAATACTCCTGAAGCCCAAGGAAAATGTATTACGCGACTATTACTTTACCATATCTGCGTAAACTTGCCTCTCATGATGGCTTCTTATCCTGTCTTCAAATTCATGGGCATGAAGAGTAGTTTTCCTCTGCCGTCCTGGTATTATCAGGTTCTTTAGTCCTAAGTTTTTTTTTTTCTTTGGGTTCTGATGTTAAACTCTTCTAATTGACAATATATATTAAAAATATACAAAAATGTCAGTGTTGAGCTGCATGAGAAGAACCTGAGTTATGTTTCATCTGGTTTATAAAACCATATTTGGTGATTCTCCTGCAGGAAACTGGTGTCTGCCCAGATCTTATTCTACTTCATCATTGAGGATTTTGTATTCTATTGGGGTCATAGAATCTTGCATACTAAATGGCTATACAAGAACGTCCACAGTGTGCATCATGAGTAAGCTTCAATACTCGCTATCTTTTTTTTGTCAAGTCCTAATGGCAATAAATGATCTTATGGTTATTTACAGATACGCAACACCATTTGGTTTGACATCAGAATACGCTCATCCTGCTGAGATTCTGTTCCTTGGTTTTGCTACTATCGTTGGTCCGGCTCTCACGGGGCCTCACCTGATCACCCTCTGGTTATGGATGATGCTTAGAGTAATTGAGACAGTTGAGGCACATTGTGGTTACCATTTCCCATGGAGCCCCTCGAATTTTCTTCCTCTGTACGGCGGGTAAGATCAAACATCTAACCTGTCTCTTCCTTGAACGAGCAACACCATAAAATCTTAACAGATCATTGACATGAGTGTACAATAATTTACTTACAGTGCTGACTTCCATGACTATCATCATCGGTTGCTTTACACAAAGTCTGGGAACTACTCATCAACTTTTGTCTACATGGACTGGTAAATACCTGAACTCTGTTTCTTACCAACTTATTCCAACGCTATAGACATGTTAAATTGTTTCTGTGTTACTTCAGGATCTTTGGTACCGACAAAGGTTACAGAAAACTGAAGGCCCTAAAAGAAACCTGACAATAAACAAACGTGAAAGTTGGTTTCCAAAGAGAGAGGTCTTGTTCTCAAAACCCCTCTTTTTCTTCTGTTTTGCTTCTTTAGATTTTCTTGAATTAAAAACATTACTCATAAGAGCAAACATTATTTGCAACACTTTGGGTTGTACTATCAAAGCTGTTGGTTTAAAGCGTCTGATGTAAGTTTTCTTTGATGTTGAACCTACTCTTTTGTCTTAATCTTTAGAGACTGCTAGTGCTTGTACTTGCATTTTAGTCCCTAGGATCCAATCTCATGTCTTGACCACGGCACAGACTAAGCACTTGCAAATATCTAAAAGCTAAAATGGAACTTCATTCCTTACGTATCCTTCGTTGTGTTTTGCTTTTAGGAATAGTCTGAAAATTTTTTTTTTTCTAAAGCAAGCAAAATGTTTTTCAATGTCGAACTAGAAAGTTGAAAACAAAATGTAAACATAACTAGAAAATTTTATGGGAGACGCCACAAATCGATTTCCTCAGTTATACAGCTGTTGATTCGACGGAATCGCAAGCCGGGGTTTGAAGCTCACACTTACAATTAGCACTCACGACGGTTGCTTCACTCTACAATACAACTTCCATATCCATGCGCATGAAGCTACACTGCGTATATTTCTGAGGGTTACATCTATTTATTATAACTTCTCGTAAAATTAGATTTAATATTTACAATTGTTTTAAAATATTAAAAGTTAAATAAGAAGTTTCTTAGGTCATGCTAGATTCTATAGGAGGCTCATCAAAAAAATTTCGAAAATAGCAAAATCGTTTACGAGTTTTTTATGTAAAGATGTTGATAGCAAAATTTACGAGTCTTTTGTGTTTGATGAAAATGTTTTTGAGGTTTTTGAGAAGATCAAGCGCATTCCATTTATAACCAAATTATGATATATTGAAATTGAAAATATTATAAACTTATATTCAAAATATTAAAATTTGAACTTAATTATTAAATAAATGATTTAAGAATTTCTTTCAAAAAAGAGAGCCAGAGTAGTTGGAAGACATTGAAAAAGGAACGCAACGTCCAATTTGTTTCATGGTAAGGGGAAAAGGAGAGTGATGGACTATTTCTCCGTCTCGCATATATTTAGAAGTTTTGATAGGATGTGGAGCTTTTATTTCATTTCAAATTTGCGGTTTATATTTATTCTTATTAAACTCTGTTACGAAAAATATTTATACACTGATTTGTTTGAATTCTTACTTCCATTTGTGAGTTTAAGGTTTACATTATAACATTTTGTTTAATAGTTTTTCAATTAAAATCACTTCTATTTTTTTTACTCTATCTTCTAATAATAACAATCTCAATAAACGTTTAGGAGAATTGCGTCATTTTATCTTTAACTCTTCGTAATTATAGATTTTATATTGATAATTATTTAAAATTATAGAAAGTTGCGTCACTCATTATCACTCATCTTTAACAGTTTTATATTTATATATCCAACAATTTGGCAGTTGAGCGACCAATTACATAAATCTAAGCATGCATGCATATATGTATTCAGTCTTTGCAGACAATTAGCTACAGCAGCGGGTGCTGTAGCGAAACTGATTGCAAAATAGGAGAAATCAGCCACATTAAAATTACCAAGAAGTCCGTTTGAAGCCGGAAATTGTGAAACCTCCGTCAACATAGATGATTTGACCTGTTATATATAAAACTGCAGGTTAACAGAGAAATGCCACAAGCGATGATATTTCATTTGCCACACCAACACGCCTCAATGGTGTCAAACTCTCCACCTTTTCTTTTACATCTTTAACACTGAGAAACTGAAACAATTTTCACATAAAGCTAAATTCCATCAGAAGATAGTTAAATAATTTTATTCATGGTTATTTTATTCTTGGCCTTACATCCTTAGTCGTTGCAGTGGTGATAAAACATGGACAAACAGAGTTAACCCTTATGTTATCACTCGCCCACTCGCAAGCCAAATTTCTCGCCAGCTGATTCATGGCTCCTAAACTGTGTACATTTATGTACATCTCAATAGAAGCAAATGATCATTAATTGTTTGAGTATGCATATGAACATATATGTATACCTTTGGTTGCTCATAGATGGATGTACCAGTCAAATTTACAACCCCAAGAACGGAAGACATGAACACAATGTTCCCTAAAGAAGAGGCTTTCAACAAAGGGTTTGCAAGCTGTGAGAGATGGACACTAGACTCCAGATTCGTAGCCATTATAAATGAGAACTCTTCTGCTGTACACTCTGTGGTCGGCTTTAATACACCCGTTCCCACGTTTCTTACCTATATATTACAAAAAAAACAAACAAACATATGATGTGATCACTGTGTATCCAAGGTCGAGGAGGAAGAACGCATAAATAAACACTTACAAGGATGTTGAGTTTTCCTTGGAAGAAAGAGGAAACGGTTTCCATGAGTTTCACTCGCTGTTCACGAGAAGAAACGTTCTTTTGCTTGCCAAACAGAAATGGAGACTTGAAAGCCTTTTGCTTGCCATTCACGTAAGCGTTCTTGAAGCTGAGTTTCGTCTCTGGCACATGCGTGAACTCTTGCTCCCAACATGGCTAGTTCCTCACTACAGCTTCTCTATTCATAGAACGCATGAAAATATGAGTTTATACATCATTAAGCTTTGCTCTTTTCAGGGTTAGTGTTGATTAAACATCGAAATACCATCAAAAGATCCATACAAATCTATAATTGAAAGTGATCAGATTCAATATTGAACTAGTAATAAAGCAGGTAAGATAGGAGAATTGGGACTGACCCGATGCCTTTGGTGCCACCAGTGACAAGAGCGGTCATGCCTCCAAGACTCCATCTAGGTTTGTCTCTCAAGCTTTCCCCTGCCTTAGCCATTTCTGCACAGATCCAGCTATGAGATATTTTTTCATGGAGATTTGAACGTCACTAGTGAGAGCCGAGGAACTAGACCGTTTCTATGTAGCAACAACATCGTGGCAATGCACCTAAGTGTCAACCGAGCCATCCACTTTTGCATGAAGCATGTGGCGGTGGATTTCCAGTTTATACAAGATCTTGTGCAATCAGACATTTTTGGCACTCACATGTTACAACATTGGACTAACTTTGCAGATTTCGACATGAAAAACCAAAAAAAACTTTCCAGATTTCGATAGTCCATCGAGAGAAAACGTGTCAAGGAATGATAATGGTTGTACAACAACGTCCACAGTCTTCTCTCTTGTGTCTTATTTTTTAGAAACTGGTAGTGCTCGTGATAGTAGCATTTACTCCCTAGGATCCAATCTCATGTATTTGCATTGCGTGTGGCACAGACAAAGCACCTCCTAGTATCTAAAACCCTTAAAAGTTGAACTCATTAATCTCCTTGTCCCTCCCCTTTTAGGAGTAGCCTGTCAAAATCTTTTGAAAGTATAATGTTTTTACAATTCGAACTTGAAGTTAGTATATATTCTTCATATATTTTATTTCGTATACTTAGCTTAGTAGATCATGTTGATATACTCAAATATAGATTTGTATTTATCTTTAAATTCGAGCACTTTTATATTTATACCCTGCGTCTGTGATCAATGGAAAGTAAACAATTTAAACACTTACATGGTAGCAGAACAGAACTCGATCCAATCTATTTAATTTTTTTTATTCTTTCTCTGTTTTCTTTTGATAATGTCAAACACAACTGAATCCTCGGCCGAAATCACCACAGTTTACAATGGATCTGATCCGAATACTCCTTTGATCTCAGTTAACATGATGAGAATCACAAAACTCTTATCATCAAATTACATCACCTGGAAACTTCAGGTCCGTTCTCTCATTGAAGCTCCTGAGCTCCACGTTTTTTTGGATTACACCGACGTTGTACCGGTGTCCACTGTCACAATTGATGATTCGCCACAACCGAATCCTCTTCACAAAATTTGGAAACGCCAAGACAAGATGTTGTATAGTGCTCTTCTCGGTACCCTTACCTTGGCGGTTCAACTAATTGTTGCTAGGGCAACGACATCGAAAATCTGGAAGATTCTCACTAACACCTATGGCCGACCATCATGTGGTCATGTGAAGCAGTTCAAACAACAGCTGAAACATTACTCCAAAGGTAACCTGTCTGTTGCTAAGTACATGAGAAATATTCTCACTAAATCTGATCAGCTTGCATTGTTTAGAGCTCGGTTGGAGCATGAAGACTAGCTCGATATTATCACTGATGGTCTAAGCGATGAATTTTGACCTATTGTTAAGATGGTTAATGGCAGAGACATACCAATTACGTTGGATGAGGTAATCTAACAGATGAGGTATATATGATTCAACCACCGGGATTTATTGATAAAGAGAATCATGAGTTTGTGTGTCGTCACAAGAAGGCCATTTATGGACTCAAACAAGCTCCACGGGCATGGTACACTGAACTTAGTAATTTTTTTGCAGAGTGTTGGTTTCAAGATATCTCTCAGTGACACGTCTCTTTTTATTCTTCATTCTGGCCAAGATTTTCTTTATCTCTTGATCTATGTTGATGATATCTTAATTACGGGTAGTTGTCTAACACTCGTTAATGAGATCATTTTTACACTTGGGCGTTATTTTTCTCTTAAAGACCTAGGGAATCTTTCTTATTTTCTTGGGCTCGAGGCACATAGAACCAAGGCTGGACTTTTTCTCACTCAGCAACGGTATACCATTTACTTACTTGCTCGCACCAACATGAAAAATGCAAAGCTAGTTGCGACTCCAATGTCGAGCTCGCACACACTTACTTCACGTGGTGATCCTATGAAGGATCCAACTCTTTATCGTGGGACAGTGGGTAGTTTACGGTATCTAGCTTTAACTCGGATGGATATCTCTTTTGCGGTTAATCGTCTCTCACAGTTTATGCAACAACCAACAGCAGTCCATTGGGATGCGGCAAAACAAGTGTTGAGATATCTTGCTAGTACGGTGACTCGTGGTATTTTCTTCTTAGTGTCGACTCCACTTATGCTCCATGCTTACTCTGATGCGGATTGGGTTGGAGATCGTGATGATTGCACATCCACATGTGTGTATGTGGTTTACCTTGGCAAACAACCGATTTTTTGGTCTTCACGTAAACAAAAAGGTGTGGCACGCTCATCGACGGAGGCTGAGTATAAGGCTGTTACTGTTGCTGCTGCTGAGCTTCGTTGGATTCTCTCCCTTGCTCAAGAACTTCACATTCGTTTAGAAGGGACTCCAACAATTTACTGTGATAATATTGGGGCGACATACTTGTGTGATAATCCAGTTTTTCATTCTGTTCGTGAGTTAGTTCAAAATGGTACACTACGGATCTCGCATATAAATTCTACAGATCAATTAGCCGATGTGCTAACGAAGTCGTTGTCTAGAGCTCACTTTCGGGATTTTGCTATCAAGATTAGACTTACTCCCGGACATCCATATTGAAGAGGGATGTTAGTAGTATATATTCTTCATATATTTAGCTTTGTATATCATGTTGATATATTCAAATATAGATTTGTATTTATCTCTAAACTCGAGCACCAAACTCGAACACCTTTATATTTGTCTCTACGTTTGTGATCGATGGAAAGTAAGCAACTTAAACACTTACACTTCAAACATTAGAGAACAAAATATGAACACAAAATATGTTCATATTTGGTTGAGTCCGTGGGAGGCACAAATCCATTTCCTCATATATATTTTTGGGAGGAAATTTGATTAAGCTCGTGAAAAATCACTTAGTTTGATTTGATTTTGTTTAAAAATCATTACACGAAAGAGTATCAGGGTTGTGAAGAAAAAAATAATCACTCCCTTTCATGTATTAACCTTGTTCACAGAATCGAGTTAATTCGTACGCATTCGAAGAATAACCAAAAAGAAAACTCCCCAAGAAAAACTGAAAAATTAAAAAGAAAAATTAAAAGTGTTGTCTTCGTCTTCGACTATAGTGTCCATTTACGTGTCCGTTTCTTCTGAGATCAATCACGATGACACTCACGTTGTCACTACTGTGCTTTGCCAACGCCAGTCTCGTCAGCAATACAGACGCTTCCGTACATGCCTTCTCCGAGTTCTCCGGATCCTCACCACCTCGCCGTCTCCGACCACCACGTAGACACATACGAGCCACCGAGCAGGCGGTCTCGTTTGATATTACATCCCATAAACCGTCGCTTGCTAGTATGAGAAAATCATCGTCCGTCCTTTCCGTTACGGTTACCTCTGGCTCGCAACTCACGTAAGGTTTCAAATAATTATCTCCTATGGCTCGTGACATTGCTAAAACCCCGAGAACTCTCGGGCAGTCCCAGTATATGACTCGTCCACCAGCTCCTTCGATTCGATCCAATTCGTCTGGACGATCAGGCTACACAAAGAACACAATCTCTTGAGTTAATCCACCATTCCGATCATTACATTGGAAAAAAAAACATTTAGGTGATCAAGAATCAAGATTATGTTTTGTAAAAATCCTCACGTCGGAAAAATAATACTATATAATATATAAAACCATGCGTCAGTGCATTTACTATCAATTAATTTTGAGTTTCTGACCTTGTGATCGGTGGATAGAGGCACTGGTCTTCCTTTTCGGCAAAGAACTGCTCTAGAATCGCCACAATTAGCGACAACGATCTTATCTGGCGTTATGACTGAGACAACGGCGGTTGATCCGACGGAATCACAAGCCGGCGTTTGAAGCTCGCACTTACAATTAGCACTCACGACGGAATCTTCACTCAATAACACAACTTCCTTATCCATGCGTGTGAAGCTACGCTCCATCGTCTTTTTCCATTCTTCCTTCTCCTCTTCTCCATCTAACTTCAGTTCCTCTTGCACCAGCTTGTGAAGCCTCTCCCTACACCTCGCTGCAACCTGAGAGCAAACGATGTCGTATCAGATATATAACTGAATTTCGAATTTTGGTAAAAAATGGAGAAAAACAGAACACGACTTCGTACGTGGGAACAACCATGACCATCGTACACACCGAAGTAGTGTTGCGAATTATTTTGAGAAGAGAAGGAAGGATGAATCGCCACCGCATCTTCCATTTCTCTTCTTCTACCGCACACCGACGTAAATCCGTATCTTGGACTGATCTCTGTCGCCGGAGGCTCGCCTGACATGTCAACAATATCGTCATATCTCACCGTTTCCATTTCAAGAAAATTCTCTCGAGTGCTACGAGAAATTGACGAACAGCTCGTAGCTTGAGCCTTACGCTTACAGTTATTCTCACGCTCTTCCTTCATTACCGTCTGAAACCGTTGCCTCCGCCGTGAATATGACGGCCTCGATTCATAAGCCGCCGACGACGATGCGTCGGTCACCACTTCGTAACATATATCGGCCATGTCCGTAAAATAAATAAGAAAACTCGATCTCCGATCTCTTCAAGTGGAATTTTCTCTGTATTTTTTCCGATTGAGAAGAACAAAAACTCTTTCTCCGATGTTCTCAATAAGAAATGTTGAATCCTGATTTATTAATTCAGAAACCATTCAGTTGGAGAAATAGTGTCATTACACGTTACACGCTTTCTATTTTATACATAAGTTTTCAATACTTTATATTTTAAAATATAGTAATCCACGTAAGCATAAGTAACCAATGGGAGATTCGTGGTCCAATCAATGTCAAACAGCGAGGATCGTAGGAAGTTCCTTTCGCGCCACGATTGTAGTTCGTCGAGCTTCTCCCAAATGTAGCTTTTGTTTACTGTATTTAAAAGATGAGGAATTTCATTACGTTAGTTTTCAGTATTTGATTACATAATTACCTTAAATTCGATATTAATTTAATGTTTGCTTTCTAAACCTAACAAGCTTAGTGCTGATAATTTATATGTTTGTTACTGGACATTAGACACGTTAACAAAGGAAACCTTATATGTGACAGATAAACTTGTATCTTATAGTTTATTATTACTTTTTTTAGTCCATAGAATCATCGGAAATAAAATATGTAGGATAGTAATCAACTATGTTGTGATGGCAGTATGAACAACTTTAAAATAAATATATTAATCTTACAAAAAATATATTAGTTGTAAATGTATGTGTCTACATTTGGTAGAAATTTCATTTATGCACGAGAGAAAATTTTAAGCTTCACGCAATTCTAATCGTTCTCTCTAGAGTTAATGATAGATGAATAATTATAGTAGAAATTTGATGAAGTTAAATACACCAAAGAGTAAAGTAGATAGTTTTTTTTTTCTTTTCACTAAGCTACAGAGTATAATCTTGCCCTTGAACCAATATAGTCTACTAAAACACAAGCATGCATATATTTTAGAGACTTAGATTATTTCAAACGCAGTTTTGTGTGTGTGTGTGTGTTTATGTTAACAATTGCAAACAAATTGACAAAAATTTACATTTTAAACATTTTTTTATAAAATATATTGTAGAAATGGAAAAGCAAACGACAAACAAAAACGATCTACGATTCAAAGCATTATCTAGAACAGAGGAGTTTACATAATCAACTTCAAAAAATCTGGTTTACGTTTAATTAAGATGCTAAAATTGTGATTTTATTTAGAGAAAATATGCAAATAAAAAAAACCCATCGACGCCTAAGACAAAGGTTTGAAGGAGAAGCCGTTGATAGTAGCACCTCCATCAACGCATATTGTCTGACCAGTAATATAAGAAGCTGCCGGAAGACAGAGAAATGCTACAAGCGATGAGACTTCATTTGCCTCTCCAACACGGCCCATCGGTGGTCTACTCTCCACTTCTTTTCTAAACTCTTCATTTCCAAGAATCTGAGAGATTTTTCATTTTAATTAAAATTGAGAAGTACTAATATATAATCTTTTGGTTACCATATTGTTTTCTTATTTATTGTCTTACATCAGTAATTAAAGGAGTTCTTATGAACCATGGACACACAGAGTTAACCCTTATGTTGTCATTTGCCCACTCACATGCTAAGTTTCTTCCTAGCTGATTCATAGCTCCTGAAAACGTGCATTTATACATATCATAGCATGTCTCAGAACGGGATATGTATCATTAATTGTTTTAATATTCATATATATATATATATATATACATACCTTTAGTTGCTCCATAGATGGATGAACCATTAACATGCACAACTCCAGAAACGGAAGATATGAGCACTATGTTTCCTGAACCAGAGGCTTTCAACAAAGGATGTGCGAGCTGTGAGAGATGAAAAGCTGATTCGAGATTTGTAGCCATCATAAATGAGAAATCTTCCGCTGTATGCTTTAAAGTCGGCTTGGCTATACATGTTCCCGCATTGTTTACCTTATATAGATCCACGCCAGAAACTTAAGAAAGCACAAAAAACAACTTCTTAAATGGATCCAAGCTTATATATGTATACTTACGAGGATGTTGAGTTTTCCTTGGAAGAGAGAGGAAACGGTTTCCATGAGTTTCTCTCGTTGGTCACGAGAAGAAACGTCACAGACAGAAGTTGTGACCTCGAACCCTTTTGCTTGCCATTCACGTAAGCTTTCTTGAAGCTGAGTTTCATCTCTAGCACATGTGTGGACTCTTGCTCCCAACATGGCTAGTTCCTCCACCACGGCTTCTCTATTCATAGCACACACATATACATCAACAAGCTATTCTATTTTCAGGGGATGTGTTGATTAATTAAACATCAAAATACAATCAAGAGATCCATATAGATTTATAATTGAAATAAGAGCTCAGTTTCAATATTGAACAAGTAATAATGTAGGTAAGGTATGAGAACTGGGACTGACCCGATGCCTTTGGAGCCACCGGTGACAACAGCGGTCATGCCACAAAGACTCCATCTAGGTATGTTTCTCAAGCTTTCCCCTTTCTGAGAAGCCATTTTGGACTATGTGCCCGACTATGTGCCATGGAGCCAGATATCTTTTCATGGAGATTTGAATGTGTGGCTAAGAAAAGTTCAAAAAGTTTTATCAAAAAAAGGGGTCATAATGAATGAATGATAATGACCGTTCGTAAATACTAGGCCACAAGAATGAAGGCGTGTTGGAAAGGCTTTATTCATGTTTTTGTTAGGTTAATCAAAATAATGGGCCTAGGTTAAGAGTTAGGCCCAACTATATGTCATATTTCACTGTTTCAAAACAATGCAGGTTTCCTGAATTTCAGTTCAACCGGATCGAATTTTTTTTGTTTTGAATCGATTCTTTTTATTACGTAATTATACATATCTTCGTTTGTGTATAATATGTTATGTTTATCTCCAAAGCAAGGGTTCAATTTCGATGGTCCATCTTCAGAAGACGTGTCAAGGGATACGACTTTCTCATGCATTTTCCCCTAATGGCTCCATAAAATGTTGAAAATACATTTTGACCTCGTAAACTTTTTTACAATTATCTTCTAAATAAAAGTTTACCTCTGTAAAAATACATATTGTCTATCTCCACCACGGTTCTTCAACCATATATTATGTACAGTTATTGCTTAATTCACTTAACTGTTTATATAATCTCTGGTAAAGTAATACACTATAATAGAATTATAGACAGTGAAAGCATAAAGACTCCAGAATCTTTAAGAAACAGAACATAATGAAGGAACCAATCTCTCTGGAACCACTAGCGAATTTAGAGAGAAACGCATCAACAGTACTTTTGTTATATATTAACCACGTCAAGATAAAAAAAAAACCACATCAAGATATTTTATATGATCCGTAGGTAGGCGTGTTGGATATCCGGTAAATTATTTATATTTTTTGGGACCAAATACGAATATTTGTGGATATCCGGATCGAATTTTTTTGTGGATCCGGATCCGTTATCTCGGATATCCGGTATTTTACAAAAGAATCCAAATCCGGATATTGGCTCAAGAGGCCTACCCGTAGGTAGGTTTAGTTATTGAAACTATGATCCGAAAGTTCCAAACACATGCATATATGTGTTTTAAATCAAAGGCTTGTAGGAGAAACCGTTGACAATGGCACCTCCGTCAACGCAGATAGAGTGACCAGTTATATAAAAAGCAAAGAAGACAGAGAAATGCCACAAGCGATGAGACTTCATTTGCCTCTCCTATACGTCCTACCGATGTCTCTTTTTTTAAAGGGTTCGTCATTGAGACACTAAGATATTTTCAGATAACTTCAAGTCAGAATTAATCTTTTTTATTATCATAGTACTAATTAAGGATAAATTTTTGTTTTGGCCTTACATCCTAAGTGTAAGGAGTTTTGATGAATCAAGGAAAAACAGAGTTAACCTTATGTTGTCTCTTACCCATTCACAAGCTAAAGTTCTAGCCAGCTGATTCATGGCTCCTTAATTAATGATTTTTATACTCTTGCGTAAGCATCATAACGCATGGGAATATTGTTTACTTCCATCCCGGAGGCTCTTCTCTTGCAAGTAGGCGAACAAGATTCTCCGAAGAGATATGGGAAACGATCAAGACACGTCATCTAGGTGTTGATCATGTTAATGAAACAAGACTTCAAACTCTAATATCCGAGTTTGAAAGAATTAAGATGAAGGAGTCGGATATAATTGATAGCTTTGTGGAAAAATTATCGGAGCTAGCGTCAAAGTCGGTTTCTCTTGGACAAACGATTGATGAATCTAAACTCGTAAAGAAGTTTCTCAATAGTTTTCCAAGAAACAAATACATCCAAGCCTCCCTCGAGCAAGTTCTAAACTTGAACACTACAGGATTTGAAGATATTATTGGAAGACTTAAGGTTTATGAAGAACGCATTTTCGATGAGGAGAATCACGGTGAAACACAAGGTAAGCTGTTATTTGCAAACTCAGATCAACAAAGCTTTGCAGCATCACGATGGAAAGGACGTGGCAGAGGAAACAGAGGACGAGGCAGAGGAAGGTTCAATTCACAAGACCGGACAAATCAAGGTGATCAAAACCAAGCAAATAGAAAAGAAGGATAAATCAAAAGTGATATGTTACCGATGTGATAAGCCCGGCCATTTTGCTTCGACATGTCCTGAAAGAACACTAAAGATACGAGAAGCAAATAAAGTAGAGACGGAGGAAGCTGATCCATCACTTTATATGCATGAAGTTGTGCTTTTATATGCATGAAGTCATGAACTATCAACAATGCGGTTCACACACTTCTTATTCAAGCTAACCTCCCTACGTCCTTTTGGGTTGAAGCTTTGAATGTTGTTCTTCATATTCTCAATCTCTTACCGTGAACTTTGATTGATGGAAAGATTTCTTTCTCGATTCTCTTTAATAAACCCCCCTCCTATTCACATCTTCGAGTATTTGGTTCTCTTTGTTATCCTCACACTTACCAGCACAATAAGCTTGAACCGAGGTCTACACCTTCTGTCTTTCTCGGCTATCATCTGATTCATCGAGGCTATCAGTGTTTTGACCTTAAAACAAGAAAAATCATCATTTCTCGTTATGTCACTTTGATGAGTCAATTTTCCGTTTAGAATCATTAATTCTCAAACAGAGTCCTCATATAATTTTCTTCAAAGCGATGACGACACCTCTCCTCTGTTTCAGCAAATTCTCACCTTACCTGCTTCGCTAGTTCATCCTCGAGAGCAGTCACCTCAGCCTGCTCCTCTTCCAGCCCCTGTAGCAATCGTTAATCCTCCTCCATCTCAACAGATGGTTACATGATCTCAACATGGTATCCACAAACCAAAAAAAATCATGTCACTTCACATAGACTCTATTTCTCTTCCTAAGGGCTATAAACAAGCGCTTTTCTTTCAATGACAGACGAGTATGATATTTTGATTAAAAATAATACTGGAGTTTAGTGTCTAAACTTGCAGGTACAAATATAATGAACTCATTGTGGCTCTACAAGCACAAGTACAATGTTGATGGTTCCTTGGCAAGATACAAATCGCGGCTAGTTGCAAATGGAAAATCTCAGGAACAAGGGATAAATTTTGAAAAAAACTTCAGCCTAGTCGTCAAACCGACAACCATTCGAGCCGTTTTGAATTTTGCTGTTGAAAGGGACTGGTCGATACATCAACTTGATGTGCAAAACACATTTCTTCATGGAAATCCCACTGAACAACCTACATGCATCAGCCCCCGGGTTTTGTAAACAAGGAGTTTCCAGATTACGTTTGTCTCTTGAATAAAGCTTTATACGGTTTAAAACAGGCGCCACGCGCTTGGAATGCAAGATTTGCTGCATATATCACATGTATGGGTTTTGTTCAAAGCAATTCCGATGCATCGTTATTTGTTTTTAAGAAAGGCTCGGACATGGCTTACTTGTTACTATATGTTGATGACATAATGTTGTCTACATCATCATCCTCACTTCTGCAGTCCATAGTCACTTCCTTAAAGATTGAATTTCCAATGACATATCAAAGTAACCTCGGCTTCTTCCTCGGCATTTCAGCCGAGTTCAATGACAAAAGTATTTTTCTGTGTCAAGAACATTATGCTTCAGCATTATTCGTAGAGCTGGAATGGTAGACTGCAAACCGATCTCTACCCCTGTTGAACTTCAATCAAAACTAAAATATGAAGCTAGTCCTAAGGTGACAGATCCAATCCTCTATCAAAGTCTAGCTAGTGCGTTACAGTACTTAACCTTCACAAGACCAGATATATGCTATGCAGTTCAACAGATATGCCTGTTTATGCAGGATCCAAGAGAAAGCCATCTGCAAGCTTTTCGTCGCATTTTACTCTACTTGCAAGGATCTAAAAAAACAGGGTCTTCAAATTACCAAGTCACCATCAATCCAACTTAAGGCATATTCAGATGCGGATTGGGCAGGTTGCCAAGACACGAGACGCTCCACTTCGGGTTACTGCGTTTATCTTGGTGGTACATTGATTTCATGGTCGTCAAAGAGACAAGCCACAATTTCACGCTCAAGTGCAAAGGTCGAATGTAAAGTTGTTGCAAATGTTGTTTTTCTTAAAGCAACCTTGGTGTTTTGTGATAATGTGACTGATGTCTATCTATCTACGAACCCAATCCAACATCAAAGAACAAAACATGTGGAAATTGACATTCCACTTTGTCCGAGAAAAAGTAGCCAAAGGAGAAGTTCGTGTGATTCACATCTTGGTCTCCCAACAATATGCAGACATATTCACAAAGGATCTTCCCTCTTCGTTGTTCAACAAATTCAAGTCCAGTTTTGGAGTCATTCATCGATCATCGTTGCGAGTGACGCTGCGAGTGAAGAAGGGTATTAGCATCAAATATTTGTTGTATAGTTAGATCCTCATATCTAGGGAGATCCCTCAATTCTCTGTACCAATATACTATATATTCTATGATCAATACAGAACCTCGACAGTGAGGATTATCACAATATCTTACAGTTGAGACATCGGCGGCTCAGACACATGACACGGATGTGTTTGCGTTTGGAGTGCTAATAATAGAGATTTTATGTGGACGCAGAGCAATAGAGCCAACAAGGCCACCAGCAGAGATCAGTTTGGTGAATGGGGTGCTTCAAGAGTTCAGGAAAAACAAACTGCTCAAGTGCTGCGATGTAAGAATCAATCGAGAGGAATTGGTGGCTGGGGAAGTGCTTCTCGTTCTTAAATTAGGACTTCTATGTACAAACCAATCACCCCAAGTGAGACCACTTATGAGTGGTGCAGTATCTTGATGGTATTGAACCACTCCCTCATGACGACTACATCTTCCATGAAGTCTAACAAGAAGACTATACAAACAACTCAAAAAGTAACCTTGTAACGTGTTGAATTGCAGTAATAAAATTCTGGTTAGTGGTGAATAAAGAATGAACCCAGACCCAAAAAAAAAAAAAGATTGAACCCAGACCCAAACGCATAATCTATAAATATTACCATCTGTAAGATATTCTTTCTTCTATTAAATTGCTTTTGTGATTAACATAAAAAAAGTGAACAACAAGAATTGTTATAGCATGATGAGTGTGAAAACAACAAATCTTATACTTGGGAGACATAATAAGGCAATGACTTTGCTAATCTAAGACGCGCAAGAAAAGATATTTTTGTACTCCACCCGACTCCTGAGTGAGATCAGGCACAAATGAGAGAGGATCCGCAATATACCAAATAGTTGACACTGTACTCAAATCTATAAAAAAAATCCCAGAGGACAGCCAAGTTTCAGTGTAAAATGGCATTTCAGTTAATCCAAAATTAGTACCACAAGCAACCGCAAACAAAATTTGGTGGAGCATTCTCTTTTATCAACCCAATCACAATACCAAATTTTCATAAAAACTATTCAATGCAAAGAAACTATTACCAGAAAATTAGCCATGAATGTCTGCATAAAGTCTGCACTCAAGAATAGCAGAGTAATTGTCACTTGTTCAATTTTGCTGCCACCAACAAAGAAAGTTTGAAACATGAAAAGACAAAAGCATCGTTTAATGATTAAAAACAAAGATGTTCAAATAAAGCTGGATAAGGATTTAGTGGCTGATGCCCTTCTTTGCTTTCAATGACTCAAGTGCTTTGTTTCGCAACTCTATCTCAAGCCTCTTTGGATCTGACTCCTCCCCTTTATTATTCTTCGGACGGGTCTCAGGTTCGCCCTCTGAAGTATCAGAATGCTCTCGGTTCTTATGTTTCAGCTTTTCACCTCTACGTTCTTCCCTTTTACGACGTCTCTCCTCTCGCCTGTGTTTCTTCTCCTCCTTTCTTGTTTTCTTTTCCTCCTTCCTCCTCCTTTTAGCCTCCTTCCTATCTTCTAGGTCAGAATCAGAACTGCCATCGTCATCTGAAGATACTTCTTCCCTTGAAGACCTTTTATGCTTTATTCTCTTTTTATCCGTAGTTCGAAATCTGCTGCCTTCCTTAGAACCGGAAGAATGACTTGCATTCAGGTTGCTGTTATCCTCTTTCTCAACTTGCTCACTGTCTTTCACTTTATCAGAAAGAGAACGACTCTTTCCTTCCAATTTTTCTACTCTAACGGAGTCCTTATGTGAAACTGGAGACATCTGTGAACCGTGAATTCTATAACCAGAACGCCTCTCTGACAACTTTTCACTGTTAAGAAGTTGAATAGACCAACGTTTAACAGCCCTTAAAATTTGAAGTCAAAAGAAAATTATACTGAAAAAGGAAAAGAAACAAAATGCACCTCTTTCTCTCTTGCACCTTATCCGGTGACTGCACTGAAGTTTTCTCTAACAGCTTGGATTTTTGAACTCTGTCCTCTCTATATGCAATGCGAAAGTAGACAGATGGTCAAAGAGTTAACAACTATTGATTAGAAGAATCTGCTAGTAACTTAAAACGGTTCATACCACTTTATGTCAAAAGACATTTACAAAAATAAAATGGGAAATGATGTCATGAAGAGCATACCTATCTCGCTCTGCAGATGGATGTCCAGGAGATCTTCTGTCCCTCTGGTGTTTTCTTCCATCTGGCAAAGAAAATCTACGGCGAACAGGAGGTGAGTGCGACCTAGACAAAGATCTGCTCCAAGATGGAGACCGTCTCCTACGGCTGTCATCAGGTGATCGTGAAGCAGATGGAGATCTTCGACTTCGCCGGTTGACATGTGTTGGTGATCTGCGGTGAACAGGAGAACGCACTTTCTGATGTTGAGAGGAAGGAGAAGATCTACCTCGATCCCTAACAGGTGATATAGATCCACCCTGCTTGACATGTGAAGGGGATTCTGAGCCTCGCTCTTTGGCAGGTGGCAATGAACGGTGATTTCTAACAGGTGGAGACGGTAACCCTTTTTTCCTACCAGGAGGGGACAGTGAACTGGGTGATGGTGATTCAAGGTAATTGGCTGAACGAGATCCTGCTAGCCTCATTGGCGAAGGCGATCCTGCACGCCTAGGGGGTGGTGAAGGTAACCTTTGCCCAGTGGGTGGTGAAGGCAACCTTTGTTCAGCGGGTGGTGAAGGCAATCTTTGCCCAGCGGGTGTTCTGCGCCTAGCCACCGGTGACGGAGACCTCCCTTGCGAGTCAAACCTTCCCTGCTTAGCTGGTGGTGACCGTGACCTGTTACGCCTATACAGTGGAGATGGAGACCTGCGCCGCCTAGCTGGTGGTGAAGGAGACCTACACTGCCTAAAGGGCAATGGAGATCGACGATGCCTAGCAGGCGGTGACGGTGACCTGCGCCACCTAGCAGGTGGTGATGGTGACCTGCGTCTCCTTGCAAGCGGAGATGGTGACCTGTGCCGCCTAAAGGGCGATGGAGACCCGCGACGCCTTGAAGGAGGTGGTGACTGACGGCGTCCCTCAGGCGTAGGTCTCCTGTGACGTCTATTAGGTGACCGTGACCTGCTTCCACAAGGAGAATGTATCCTACGACGCCGAGGAGACAGAGACCTACGCAAGGAACGTGACCTGAATCTACGCCTTGAATACGACGATCTCTGCTTTCTGGGTGAAATGGAGGCATCTGATGATCGGGACAAGCTCCTGGATTTCTGTTCACTGTACAAGTAGATCAGCTATTAGCAAAAACTGTACTAGGAGTTACAGGAAATAATAGATACAGAATAAGCACGTTGGAAATCACAGGCTACAATTTCTTTGGTTCAAGGAAAACAACTGCAGAAGGTAGCATACCCAGAATAACTTCTGGAGCCTGAATTTGTTTTGCTGATTGACCTAGAACGCGACCCTCTGCAAAACAACCAATCAATATACTCACATATAAAAGCAAATGGAATTAGTATATACAAAACTATTGAAGAATTACCTAAGGGGTGAGCGGGATGCACCTCTGCGGCGTGGTGATATCAGATCCCTGCATCAAAAAGGCAATGTCAAAACCCAATCACATTATAATCTTCGGCAGAAGTAGTTTTCTGGAACATCAGCAAACCAAATGGACATGCAAAGCACTAGTAGCATAACTAAAGATGCTAAAGACTAGACGACACCACACAGCCATTGATCTAAATACTTGAACAAACCTTGGCTGCAAGTATTTAATATAGATGATCCACGTACAACACACGGACAGACTCAACCAAGAATAATAGGACAAATTCCCTGACTCCAAGTACACAACATAATAAAGAACAAAACAGCACATAGTGATGAATAGAATTCAAAGGTCTTCTATCTAATTTCAATAAGTTTTACAACATAGGTAATGAAAAACATAGGCATTAAGAGAACTCTACCTTCTCCTTTCTTTTACACCATTCTTCTCATCAGCCCTTCTCTTATCCTCTTGACGATCTCTTGATGGTCTTTTCTCCATGCCATTTGTCACCTTGGGTTCACCGCTGCTGTCCTACAGTAGTTTGAGGTAAAGCACATGAACCCTAATAATTGCAGAAGCTATCTGAATAACATGAAAGAACAGGCGAATGTTAAAACCAGAAGAGCATGTGTAAAGACTGAAACTCTAGCATGAACAAGTTAGTCTTACTATTTTCCTCAATACATCATTATCAGCGTTCTTTCTTTCAGCCTCCTTTTTTACTGCTTCTTCCTGCCACAAAAAGGAACATAGTCATCAGACGACAGGAGGAAAAAAAAATAGCCATTCATCCTCACTATTAACTACAAGATGACTTCCCAAGAATACCTGTATCTTCTTTGTTTCAGCTACTTTAGCATCCAAAAACTGCTGCGGAACACCACTTGAATTATTCTGCGCGCTTAGAAGAAGTGTCCATAGTTCTTTCATGAACTTGCCAGTATTTTTCTCCATGAATCCAGTTAGTGATATCTGAATCTCCTTACCGTTCACTACCTACATTAGGAACACCGTTCAATAGGATTTTAGTTCATCAAAAGTTTAATTAAAAAAAAAACGAAACCATATCACCTCTAGACTACGAAAAGAAAGGCTCAGTTATCAGCTACCTTCCCATCAAGGAGACCATAAATAAAGTTGATCAGCACTTCATCTTCAAAACCAAGAAGCTCAGTGACTCTAGTCGCAATCCAAGGTTTCATAACATCCATCTTCACTTTGGTCACATTCACCTGGCACAATTAAGCCATCCCTAAACTTAATTTCATAGAAAAACAAGCATTGATAATCCAATAATCGAATCTCAAATAAGTAATTCAAACGAAACAACCTATCGAATTTAGACTCAATTAGATAACCAATTTGATATTAAATTAAAAAAAAATACACCAAACTGACCAGATTCTCCAACTCCGGAGCGAATTTTTGGCTTTTCATCAATTTAGCTTGCTTGTTAGAAAACCGAGTATCCTGCTCGGCGGAGGTACCCTAAAAACTCATAACAAAGCTGAATCAGAGAGTAATCGAAACCATGGGAAAAGAAAGAGGTTGAACAAAGCTTAAGAGCTCGCGAAATTTGAATTGAATCGATCTGGATCTAAAAGATGATTTGATTACATCAATCGAAGTATTCAACAAAGAAGATGATCGGAAACTCACCCGGAAGAATCCGCCGGACATCTTTTAGGTTTTGTGGAAGTAATCGCTCTTCTCTACAACTTATGGAGAAAGATCGAAGAAGCTTCAGCTTCTCTAGTATCCGCAGATGTAAAAAGGCTTCTACAAGATTTTGAAGAGTTTTCACGAGCCCTAGCTATATGACTCACTGAATTTTTATTTTTCATCGTTACCCTCGAAATTTTGTTTAATTACATTATTGCCATTTGTTTTAACATCTTAAAAATCATGAGGGAAAAAAAAAAACATTTTCTAACTCAACTTTGATTTTTCATCAAATGGTTCTTATTTTTTTTTTCTTTTTAAGAAAAGAACTTTGAAGGAAATTTGATTATAAGAATTGGATTGATTTATTAATCGGGTGTGATTTTTTATATGGATTTTTTGATTAATTCCTTTATTTTTATCGATTTTTAACTTATTTTAGAATATTTATATGATTTAAAATTTTTGAGATATTGTACTACCCTATTTATATGGGCATAGCCATACATGTTAGCTCGAAACAACCCAAGCTAGTAACCGAAGAAAACAATAAATCAATGTAATGAAATTCAGGTAGGCCAGATTTTATATCAAATTTATTATAAATTATTTTCCCTCACATTTTATATTGCCAATTTGCTTTGATTTTTCCATGGAGGAATATCAAATAATAGATAATAAACACGAGAAGTACTCTTATCCAATAACTACAGTTGGAGTAATTTATGATATGTTATGATCA
This sequence comes from Cardamine chenopodiifolia, assembly GCA_963922655.1. Lineage (NCBI taxonomy): Eukaryota > Viridiplantae > Streptophyta > Magnoliopsida > Brassicales > Brassicaceae > Cardamine > Cardamine chenopodiifolia. The sequence continues at coordinate 12,636,405 of OZ000478.1, read as the reverse complement.
GATCCGATGCAAATAACTTTCATGTCCAAAGCAAAAAAGAAAAAAAGAAAAAAAATATTGACCCAATTACAAAGACTTGAACTTAAAAAAAAAAAAAAAAACTCACATTGTTTAGAAATGAACTCGTCCCTTTAAAGGAGAAATTGTTAGACTTAACCATTATACTACCATATTTTTTCATTTGGATCTTCCTTAAATAATTAATAATAAACTTATGAAGTTATGATGTATAAAGTCTTTGTTTCCTTGGACTTTGCTTGATGGGTTTAAGCCCATGGCTGGTCTACTTGTGATTATGGTAAATTTGATGAAATTGTAAAGGCTTAAGAAAGAAGACCAAATATTTTTTTTGGAGCTAATAGTTCTCTTTACAATTTCTTTTTTTACTTAGACGTGTAAATTAGTAACACAACTTTAAGTCAATGCTTTTTACAAGCCCAAAAAACCCAATACATATAAAAATAAGAAATATGAAAAAAAATTATTGCTTTTTACATTGTATCATGGTATTCATCTAGTTTGTAGCAGTATAAAAGAAATGATATGTTATTCCACATTTCATTTTATGGAAAGTTTCTTATGTTTTTTATATAATATAAAACGACAAAAAATAGTTAAAATGTCTAATTAATTCTAGAGGTAGTCACTTTGACAGTTTTTTTTTGTGCAAACCCACTTTTGAATAAATCACTAGAGTGATACTCAAAATAATTAGTATAGATTAATTTGTGACAGTTTGTAGAAAAAAAATTGTTTAGCATAAATCTCGGCAATGATCTTAGCATAGATATATATAGTCCGATATGCGAACTAAATCTACCAGTTTGTGAACATCACCTAACTAAAAATACCTAATTCAGAAAAACATCTAATAAGATATACCGATTTATCGAAAATAACACCTAATTAGAAATATCGATTCGCCGAAAATAACATCTAACCAGATTGATTCAGAGCAATCAAGCAACATCTAACTACAAAATATGAACGAATTGGAACAACTTACCGATCAAAAGAGTAATGTAATTACCAATTAGATCTACAAGAGGAGTGATTGGATCTATGGTAAACAAAATTGGGGTTAGATTATTAGATCTTAAATTCTTAATTTTAGCGATGAAAACAAAAATAATAGACAAATGTGCACAATTAACAAGACATAAATTGTTTAGGATTCAGTTGTCTAACCACATCCTTGAACCTTGAATTTGATGTTTAAAAATGTATACGCTTTATATTATCGTAGTTTTTAATAGTTGAGGCAAACAACTTGAAAAGCCAAAATTTTTTAAAAATATATTCCATTTTATATTGTTTATTTTAAATTTAGCACAATTTTTAATTAAAAAAGGGTTTATAAAAAGTTTAGGAATGAGTCGTATTTGATTCAAGAACATATCCAAAAGTTTTAGAAGCTTTTCCTAAACCTAAAATTTATGGTATTTTTAGAAATTTTCCAAAATTGTGGTATTTCTTGAAAATATTTGTAGTTGCATAATTTTAACTTTTTAAGTTATTTTACTGTAAAACTTAAAATCCTGAAGATCGTCTTGTCTTGCTTGAAGCGTACTTTGTAAAGCTGTGCTCTTAAACCCAAACTGAAACATAAGAACAAAAGATCTCGAAACAGTGTTCCAACGAGGAAAATAAGGTTCGTAGTTATCTTGTAAGTCTTTTATTATTTAGATTAATATTTTTTCAATCCCTTAATGCAATCGCTAGGTCAAACCAACCCTAAAAACCATTCGCAGTAAATTTATTTCTATTAATTTTCATAGTTAAATCATAAAAGTCACAAAAACCCTAAGTTCTTGCATCGCCGTCGAATTTTTCCGTCAACACTATAAAATTAATTTTCCCCGTTGAGCTCAGTTTTTTCTCTCTCTCAGTCTTAAGTCTTTCGTTAGGGGTCTTTATTTAAAACAAACAGTAACATGAAAAAATCAAATCATAGAATCTCGAGAAAGATTTGAGTACCACTTAAAGTGTTGATCTCTGGTTTGTTTTCATAGAGAAATTTGGGGATTGTATATATTGAGGTATAAAGGTTTGATCTTTACGATTTTTTTCAAGAGTTTAGCATATGATATGAACATAATATGATAAATTGATTATTTTTTTTTGGTTGTTAGGTGATAATGATACAGGAACAGGGGAGAAGACCGATGCATAGAGGTAACGAGGAATCATCTTTTGGGGATGATTATGAGAAAGAGATTGAGGTATTGCTTGGTGAACAGCAGCGACGGCAAGAAGCTGATGAGCTTGAGCGTGAGCTTAACTTATTTAGAAGCGGCTCTGCTCCGCCGACTGTGGATGGTTCTGCTAGTGCTGCCGGAGGGCTTTTTAGCGGTGGAGGTGGGACCCCTTTTTTGGAGTTTGGTGGAGGCAATAATGGGAGTGAGGAGTTTAGGAAAGATCCAGCTTACTTGACTTATTACTATGCTAACGTGAAGATGAATCCGAGGTTGCCTCCACCTTTGAGGTCTAGGGAGGATTTGAGAGTTGCTCAGAGGCTTAAAGGGAGTAGTACTGTGTTAGGTGGTATTGGGGATAGGTGGAAAGTGAACGAGAGATCTTTGTTCTCTATGCCACCTGGTTTTGATCAGATGAAGCAGCAAGAGTTTGAAGCTGAGAAAACTAATGCTTCTTCATCTGAGTGGGATGCTAATGGATTGATTGGTTTGCCGGGTTTGGGTCTTGGAGGCAAACAAAAGAGTTTTGCTGATATCTTTCAGGTTGGTGAAACCTGTTCTTTTATTACTCTTCATCAATGTTTAGATGCTGCGTTAATTTTTATTCTGTCTGCGGATTGATATTTTTCCTTATCATTGATGTTTGCTTCAACTTGTTGTTGTATGTGTAATGTGTTGTGTATATTAGTCCTGAATATTCTTGCTTATGTAAACAATGTGAATTGCTTCTGTGTAGGCTGAGATGGGGCATGTGCAGCAGCCCTCACATCCTGCAAGTCGTAATGCCTTTGATGAAAACATCGACTCGACGAATAATCTGTCTCCATCTGCCTCACAAGCCATTGGTGCGCCAACTCCGTACAGCTATGCAGCTGTTCTAGGAGCTTCTTTGTCTAGAAATGGAACTCCAGATCCTCAGGCAATTGCTAGGGTGCCTAGTCCCTGCCTTACTCCCATTGGGAGTGGAAGAGTGAGTTCAAACGATAACAGGAACACAAGTAATCAAAGCCCGTTCAACGGTGTTACATCTGGTCTCAGCGAGTCTTCTGATCTCGCAGCTGCTTTATCTGGAATGAACCTGTCAGGCAGTGGCGGGTTAGATGAAAGGGGTCAGGCTGAGCTGGATGTTGAAAAGGTCAGGAACTATATGTTTGGACTGCAAGGTGGGCATAACGAAGTCATTCAACATGGGTTCCCAAACAAATCTGATCAAGGCCATAAGGCAACTGGTTCTTGGAGTAATTCACAAATGAGAGGGTCACAAGGATCTGCTTATAATGGTGGAGATGGACTAAGTCCTTACCAGCATCTTGATAGCCCGAACTATGGCTTGAACAATTACGCATTAAATCCAACTGTAGCTTCTATGATGGCTAGCCAACTGGGGACTAGTAACTTTTCTCCAATGTATGATAATGTTTCCGCGACATCTGCTTTGGGTTTTTCTGTAATGGACTCCAGAATTTATGGGGGAGGTTTTGGTCAAAACTTCTCTGAATCACGAAATCTTGGCAGGATCAGTAATCGAATGATAGGAGGTGGTGCCGGTCGTCAGTCACATATTGCAGACCCAATGTATCATCAGTACGAACGGTTCTCTGAAAATGCTGATTTGCTTGATCTTTTTAATGATTCTTCAGTGGACAGGAACTTTATGGGTAATTCATACATGAATATGCTTGAACTCCAAAGGGTCTATCTCGGAGCTCAGAAATCACAGTATGGTGTCCCTTACAAATCTGGGAGCCCTAACAGCCATAGCTATTATGGAAGTCCAACATTTGGGTCTAATTTGTCATATCCTGGCAGCCCATTGGCTCATCATGTTATGCCAAATTCTCTTGTGTCACCTTGTAGCCCTATGAGACGAGGTGAAGTTAATATGCGATATCCCTCTGCAACAAGAAATTATTCAGGAGGGGCGATGGATTCTTGGAACATGGATGCTAGTTTGGATGTAGGCTTTGGATCTTCACTGCTTGAAGAGTTCAAAACTAACAAAACAAGAGGTTTTGAACTTTCTGAAATAGCTGGCCATGTTGTAGAGTTCAGGTTGTCATCTATTTCCTTGAAACTCTTTACCTTTTTTCTTGTGTACCATTTGTCTGAAGCTAACGTGTATTGTTTGCTTTTTGTGGAATGGCTGACTAGTGCGGATCAATATGGGAGCCGGTTTATTCAGCAGAAACTCGAGACAGCAACAACTGATGAGAAAAACATGGTTTATGAGGAGATAACGCCAGAAGCTCTTGCCCTAATGACTGATGTTTTCGGAAACTATGTGATTCAGAAGGTAGATTTATTTAATCTTCTTCTTTGTTTTTGGAGTTCTCACAGTTTTAGCAAGAGAGGTTACTGAATTTGCTATTCTTCCTACAGTTCTTTGAGCATGGACTCCCTTCGCAGAGGAGAGAATTAGCTGAGAAGCTCTTTGGCAATGTGTTACCTCTTAGCTTACAGATGTATGGTTGTCGTGTCATCCAGAAGGTAAAGTCTAATTCTCACCTGTTGTACAGTTCTCTATAAGTCTATTTTTCATTCTCAAGAACCGTTACAGTTTTGTTATCCTTCTTTGTTTACCTTTTTAGGCAATTGAGGTGGTTGATGTAGACCAGAAAATTAAGATGGTGAAAGAACTTGATGGACATGTAATGCGATGCGTACGCGATCAGAATGGGAACCATGTAATTCAGAAGTGCATCGAATGTGTGCCTGAAGAAAACATCGAATTTATTATTTCGACTTTCTTTGGTCAAGTTGTGATTCTCTCCACTCACCCATATGGATGCCGTGTTATTCAGGTCCTTGCTCTTAGTGATGAAGAAAGATGCCACCTTTCTTGACCTTATGCTTCTATGTAAAACTCTTCTCGTCTTATGTTGCAGAGGGTATTGGAGCACTGCCATGACCCAGATACACAGAGTAAGGTAATGGAAGAAATTCTGTCTACTGTTAGTACGCTGGCCCAAGATCAGTATGGAAACTATGTTGTTCAGGTTTGTAGTAAATATGATTTTCTCCGCAACTGGTTATTATATATTGTTTGCGCAAAACTGATACACATTTTGTGGTCAGCATATACTGGAGCACGGTAAGTCTGATGAGCGCACTGTGATAATCAAAGAATTAGCAGGGAAGATTGTTCAGATGAGCCAGCAGAAGTTTGCATCAAACGTTGTTGAGAAATGTTTGACTTTTGGAGGTCCAGAGGAACGAGAATTGCTTGTGAATGAGATGCTGGGCACAACTGATGAAAACGAGCCTCTTCAGGTTTGTCAAACACATACTTTCAGATGATTTTTTGGGAAAATAAAGAGGCTAATAAGCTCATAATCTTCTTCTTGTGTATATAGGCGATGATGAAGGATCAGTTTGCAAACTATGTAGTGCAGAAAGTTCTGGAGACATGCGATGACCAACAGCGTGAGCTGATACTTACTCGTATTAAAGTGCATCTTAATGCTTTAAAGAAATACACTTACGGAAAGCATATCGTTGCCCGTGTGGAAAAACTCGTTACTGCTGGTGGTACGTAGATGTCTCTTCCCTTTTATGGATACAAAGTTTCAGCCTGTATCTGCCACAAAGCATTGTCTTTTTTACTGCTTTTGAGTTCTACGAGTAATTGAGCTTAGAGAGACAAGATAAGCATCTCTATTGGATTTCAGTGTCTCTAAGTAGTTTTTTCTCACTTGCAGAGAGGAGAATGGCTTTGCATTCCTTAAACCAGCCTCAGATGGCGTAAGGCCGCAAGTGTTGTACAGCTTAACTAGGGTGGATGGCTCAGCCTTGGCGTTTTGAGAGGTAAGATCTAAACCGGAAATAAATCTTGCGGGAAATTTTTGAAAGAGAGCTTTGTTTTCTCTGCAAAAATCTGTAAAATTGTGTAGTTTCTTACGGTTTTTCTATAAATAGAACCAAACATCCCTCTTTAGGCTGATGAGTGAGAGATAAAAAGACAGAGAATGGTGTAAAGATGGGTTGAGAAATGGTGAGGATTTTTAGGGTTTCCTTCACACATAAGTGAATGGTTGTTTCATTGCCAATGTGTAGAAGAGAGATATGTTTATGCTTTTAGGACAATCCCAGTTTTTAGAGTTTTTTTCCCAATCTATGTAATTTGTTTCATTAAACTCTTGTTTCCGGATATCGCAAGGCACTCTTTCGTTTCTGGAAAATTTTCCAAGTCTTGTTGTTTCTATCGTTCTAGCTACTTGTTATGCAAGAAACATATGATAGATGTGACAAAATCAGAGCCTTACAAATATGGCCTCTCTATAACATTGGAACCAAAATCATTCAAGATCAATATCAATGTCGTCATCTTCAATCTTCTGACCAAAACCTCTTGGTCCAGCTCTGGCTCTTTGTGCTTTCTTCTTCCCACCTTTCTTAGACTTCTTTGCTGCTTCGGCTTTCTCAAACTTCTCTTTCTCCCTCTTCCCCAAAAAATCAGCCACTCCAATGTACACAACCTGTAAAAATTTATTCTCAGGATCTTAAAAACCGGTTTAGAAACTCACTAACCGGGTTTCAGGTTTGGTTCTGACAAATAGATATGGATAAGATTGGTCAGTGGATAAAACTTACACCAATGGTGAGAACCGTGAGAGCAGCAAAAGCGACAAAGAGAAGCACTTGTATAATCAAGGCAACACTATCTTGATCACCACTAGAAACAATAGCTTCTGAGGAAGAAGAAGAAGAAGAATCAGAAGAAATGATCTCTTGGGAAATTTCTTCTGGTGTTGCAGAGAATCTCCATAGTTTAGTTTTGTCTTGGTGAAGAACTTTAGGAGCCTGTATGTTGGAAGATAGGATCTTTCTTCTTGAAGCAGACCAAGAGAGTGAAGATAAATGGTGAGTTTTAGATGGATTTTGGAATCTTGGTCTGAAATTGGAGAAAGATAGAGATGGTGTTGCTGTCGCAGACATCGTTTACTTACTCCCTCAACTCTTATCTTTTCAGATTCTTTCTGGACATAACCCACTTCAGTTTTTTTACATCCAACGGCTCATGTCTTCTTGAGATTGAGAACAGATTAAAGAGATTACAGATGGCCGAGAAAAGTCCAATATCAATATCTGTGGCTTTTTAATAATAGAGTTCATAAACATTTTGATCAAATTTATGACAAACAAGAATCAAATATCTTAAAAGAAAAAGGGTCATATCAAAAGTTAAAATTTAGAAATTAGGGGATAAGAAACCACTAAAATCTCTAATATACTAAAGCTATCTTTGTTTAGAAATTAGAATCGTCATCATACAATATTAAGTTCGATTTTTTGTCAACATATTAAGTCCGATTTGACACCATCATAAACCATTATGATACATATCCTCATCAAAAGAAAAGAAAAAAAATACTCAATTTCTCAAACATATATAATTATAAATTATACAAATATCAAGCGCTCCAATTAAATAGCTAACCAAAAAACATAAGGAATTGAGATAAGTAACCTATTAACCGAAAAAAATATAAAATATTGGTCCGATGTAATGAGTAGCGCTGGAACGGATACGAACACAAATAACGGAAATAGAAATAGGGATAGAAAACGGCAAGTAAAAATTTATGGATATGGATACGGCATAAATATGTTAATAAACATATAATAACACATTCATAAATTTAAATATATAAAAAGAAAATCACACATAATATTTTTTTACAACAGACCTTAGTTTAATATTTTAAAAAGACAAAAAATAAGCTAATCAAGAATAATATATCTTCCAAATCTGGTTCATCTAGTGAGAGGTCCCCAAATTCCAAATATCTAATGTCTCGCAAACGAATGATTAATGAGAGATGATAACTTGATAACTTGATAACAAAGGTCAAGGTCAAACAATATACAATTATAAACAACCAAAAATTGATAAAATATTGTAATATACACACAAAAGTCAAAACCAAAAAACTTAAGAGAAGGGGAATAAGAGGACGGAGATAACAATCATACAAATATACAAATTCAACATATAAAAAAATAGTGGTGAAGAAGGTAGAAAAAGTGTAAAACCGTAAAAGAGGAAGTGAAGAGTTGTGTTTATATGCAGAAAAGGATAAATATTATATATAGATGTGTGATTAGAAAATCCTAATATTATCATCAAACCTTTAATATTTTTATTTTTTTTGAAAATTAAGTTAAACATCACATATACATTGTATATGTCTTACAAGTCGGAAACGTTTTTGGAGACATTTTCATCTAACTATTATTTCCCATCCTCTTTCATTGGCATGTGTATCGAGACGTCTTGGAAACGTTTTGAAAGTGTCCATGTGCCGTCTCCGTCCTCGGGACGTTATCGGTATGTGAGACGACACCCAAATCCATCCCGTGCTTCCTAGATAATATTATTTCCCCATTTTCCATTTTTATAAAGAAATTGCTTCGTCAAAGCTAGGATCGTGTCCAGGACTAAGATTACTAATGAGTTTTTATTTTCTTTATAAAATTAACTAGGTTTTTGTGAATAAGAGATATAAACATACATATGTATATATACAGATGTGAGAAAAGATGCAATATATATATATATATATATATTAAAAAACTATCAACGAAATTTGAAAATAAAAGCAAAGTGGGAAAGTGGATAAAATCAAAAGATTGAGGCTCGATACCCTACCACAAATACGTGAATTCAGAAGCTCGCATGTGGAACACGAATTCTCTTGTGGTGTGCACATTAAAATCAAAAGTCTTTAGACAAATAAAAGACCTGATAGTTTCCAATTCTCCTTTGTGAATAAAGACCCAAATTTTTTATAAAGAAGATAGAAGAACGTTTTTTTTCTTTTTCTTTTGGTTTTATCACAACCTTTTCATGATCACGGCTTTTTACTTTTCAAGTAAAAAATGTTTTATTTCATACATTACTAACAATCTTTTGTAATTTTGGGGGGGGGGGTTCCTTATAAATTCTTCTTTAGAGTTTCAGACAAACAAATTATGTGATTTGATAAATAAAAAGAAAATTATGGAAATAACATGTTCTCCTTGTTAAATACAGTAAAATCTCTATAAATTAACAATGTTGAGATTTTGATATTTTTATTAATTTATCGTGATATTAATTTATTTATAAACTAATAATTATTAATTTAAATAATTTTTAATAAAATATTTATGTTAAAATATTTCACTGTCAAATATAGAACACAAGCTTGAACGATTTAAATTGCATTATAGTAATATGTTGTAAGCTATCAATCTTGAAATCTTGTTTTGGAAATATAATACTTAAAAATATATAATCAAATTAAATTTGACGTAACAAAACTAGTTTTGGTAATATCGTAACCCTCGGAACTTCTTCGTAGTGGCTCAATGCTCAAACATGAGCTGATCGTTCGTTAGGAACAATTTATAGATCATCAAATTCCCACCTCTTAGGAAAACTGCTTATAGGTAAAAAAAAAAGAGGAGCCCGAGCCAAAGGGATTACCCACAGCACACATCCATGGAATCTTTCCACCCCCAACATCTCTATTCTTTCTATTCCGAATGGCTCCCAGTATTTGGAAGTATAATGATAACAAATTTAGATAAATTTATTTTTTAAAAGAGCATTCATCAATAATAATATATATCGAGAAATCAAAATTATGGTTATTAGATTATAAAGTTAAAAATGATGGTATCGTTGTTTTAAAAAAAAATTGTTTCTTTATTTTCATGATGGTATAGTTGATTTACAACCAATAATCCTTATTAAATTAGTTTTGGCATTTGAAACTATTAAAAAATTCTGCAATTCGAAAACACAACACCAGTACATATATAATGTAATATGAAAAATTTTAAAAATTAAGAAAACTATTAAAATATAAGAAAATTCAAATATACGAAAACAACATATATTTTAGCTATTTTTGTGTATATTCATAGAATTATTATTTTATAATATTATTTTGACCATATTTTTATAAAAATATTTCTAAAAAATTATTATCTTATTATTTTATCGTATTTTACCGATTTTTACATTGATCTGATTCGAAAATAGAAAATTTGATTATTTTATAATATTTATTAATTTACAGAATATTAATTTATAGAAGATTTACTGTACACTCTTTCCTTTCCATATCTTAACCTCTATCACGGATACGTATGGTCGAACCGTTAGCAACGGTCATTGTCATAGTGTACAATTTTTGAGATGAGAAGTTTCAAAGTTCAAAACTATCACAGCTAGTTGTGACATTCTGACCTCTCTTCCACTTCTTTGAGGTCAGTTTCATCTCTCACTTATTCTCTCTTTTTCGGTCCTCTATTTTAACAGAGACAAAGAGAACATTACTCCCTCTTACTCTCTTGTATTCTTTGTTTTGTTTCTTGTTCTTTGATAAACACAAAACGTTTAGAAAAAAGAGTAGAGAGAAACTTGATTGTCTACATTGTTTACATGATCAAAAGATGATATTACACAAAACAACACACACATACATATAGTGGTTTTCTCCATTTACTACACTACACACACTTGTCCTTATACCTTACTCCTAGGTTCTAAACTCTTACACAAGCCACACTAATAGGACACTAACAACACCTAACATCACTGCATTAGACTTACCTAACACAACAACTCTTTTGATTTTCTCAAGAGGGAGTGTTGAGAACTAAACTATGTTTGTGGTGGAGGAACTAGCCATGTTGGGAGCATGAGTCCACACATGTGCCAGAGACGAAACTCATCTTCAAGAACACCTACGTGAATGGTAAGAAAAACCAAGTGTTGTTAGCTCGACTGAAAAATACCTTAGGCAAAACTTAGATGTCACATAATCGAGTGACGATTGAGACAAAACTAATATTACATGTTGTGCTTTCGGTTCTGAGCGATTATGGGGTTTGGTCCAAAACCTCCTAGTATTCAAAAAAAAAAAAAAGAAAGAATGGCAAGCAAAAGGGTTTCAAATCACCACTTCTGTTTGCGATGTTTCTTCTCGAGACCAACGAGAGAAACTCATGGAAACCGTTTCCTCTCTCTTCCAAGGAAAACTCAATATCTTCGTAAGTTTACAGACTCCTCAAGCTTGGGATCTACAAGAACCAAATCAAGTTTTTTTTTTTAACTGTGGGTTTGTTTTGGGACTATATATATAGGTAAACAATGTGGGAACGCTTATAGTCAAGCCGACCACAGAGTATACAGCAGAAGAATTCTCGTTTCTGATGGCAGCAAGTCTTGAGTCAGCTTTCCATCTCTCACAGCTCACACACCCTTTGTTGAAAGCCTCTGGTTCAGGGAGCATCGTGCTCATGTCCTCCGCTGCTGGGGTCGTACATGTCAATATTGTTGGATCCATTTATGGAGCAACCAAAGGTACTCCATATACGCTTTAAAAAAAGTTCCTTGCGTTATGATCATGCTTATGAAGGTGTATATAAACGCATTTCAGGAACTAAGAATCAGCTGGCCAGAAACTTAGCTTGTGAATGGGCGAGCGACAACATAAAGGTTAACACTGTTTGTCCTTGGTTCATCATAACTCCTTTAACTAACGACGTAAGACCAAATAAAAATTTCTCCTTTAAGTACTATGAAAATAAAAGGCTTAGTTTTCACTTATTGTGAAAATATCTCAGTGTCTCGGTGATGAAGAGATTAAAAAAGTAGTGGCGCGTAGGACATCGGTAGGACGAGTCGGAGAGGCAAATGAAGTCTCACCGCTTGTGGCATTTCTCTGTCTTCCTTCAGCTTCTTATATTACTGGTCAAGCCATCTGCGTTGACGGATGTGCCACTCTCAAACGGTTTCTCCTTCAAGCCTCTGATTTAAGACACATATATGTGTAATGCATGTGTTTGGAACATATTTCTAATATCTAAATCTACGTGTTATATCAAATATCTCGACGGTCTAAAAGTCGTGGTCAATATATAATAGAAATATAATTTTGATGCGTTTGTTTCTAAATACGTTGATGGTGTCAGATAGATTGGGGCCGTCTTCTTCTTGTTATTCTCTATGTTTTGTTTCTTGAAAATTCTTGACTAATTTTATGCTTGCGGTGAACGAGAGTTCAATATCTGAAATTTGTTGTCTAAAATTTCGAAAAAGTATACTTTTGTAAACGTATTATTTTTAATCTTTTGATATTTTTGATATAATTTAATAGATATATAACTTTTAAAGTAGTAAATAATTGCTAAAAATATGTTTCGATTCAATTACATTCTAGTCATATATAAAGTTGAGCACGTCTCATAAGAATTTGAGACGTACTTTTGATCCAAGCCGTGTAAGTAGCCTAAGAAAACAAACAAAGCATAACATGCATCTAGTTTAGCCATGGATAGAAAAGACAATAGACGAAAAGGATGTCGAAGTGAATAGTTGAGGAGTGACGAAAACGTTTGTTGTCGAAGACATCGTTCGCTCACTTCCACTCTCTTTCTCTTCAGAATCAAAAACATAACCGACTTTAGTTTTTTACATCCAACGGTTCATGTCTTCTTGAGATTGAGAAAATATTAAAGAGATTAAAGATGGACCGAGAAAGCCTCGGTTTAGTGAGTTCATAATTTTTTTGATCAAATTTATGACAAATCATATTATACAATACAAATTGGCTCAAATTACCATTAAAAATAAATGCATTTTTAAAGTATTTTTAGTGGGAATTTCTAAGGTGGGTATATCATGATTAAACGAAAAAAAAAACAAAATAAAGAGAAAGAGAGTGAGAAGAGGTTCTTTGAAAAAGTCAGGAGAAACTCATCCAATAATTTGTCTATCATTGATTGCTTTAATTTTTAAAAAATTTTAATTATATAATCAGTTTATATAATTTTTTTAATACTCTGTGGTTTTTTATGAATGCAGATGCTCTTATATAATTTATTTTCAAAGTAAGCCATAGGAGTATTTATAAATTTATACTAGAGCCACGATCTCAAGTTTGATGAAGCAGTTTCTTAAGAATATGTAAAAACCGGAAAACCCCATATTATATATCGGATCAGTATTGTATATTATCTTGATTAACAACATGCTTTTATGGTTCTTGGTTGGCTAATATACAGCTTGCTTAGCTAGTATTTGTACAAATTCTAATTATATATGCTTGAAAAGTAAAGTAATTCTTTATTTCTTTTTTTTGATGAGGAAACGTAGCATAATGGTTTGTATTAGTGTCAAATAAAATGTAATAATGTGGTATAATGAAAAAATCTAACAAAAAAAAATTCACTAGGTCTTTGTCATTTCCAGAATTTGAACAAAATCATAAATTTTCTACTTCAGTTTTTTTTTTAATTCTACATTAAAATATGACTAAGTAATAAGTATGTCTTTAGTTTTTTTTTTTTGTGAAAGTATTATTTTCAAACAATTTCGATGCATAAATGCTATCCAAATTCGCGTATATACTTTTTGCATCAAAATGTTTTAAATGGAAATGGATTTGCATCCAAACGCATTCATCATTTGAACGCATATTTTGGCAAAACTAAACGACATGAACCTTTTGCATGCCAACGCTGAAACGAACATGACCTTTGTTCTAGATTTCATCGTGCTATTTCCAAGCCGGCCGCGATTGTTGTCAAAGAAATTCAGCTCACCATCATCCGTAGGTTGGCCAGTCTAGACAGACCAACCCTCATTAATCATTAGCTCCAGCGCTCGCCATTAGGCGAATCTTACCTGTCCTGATAGTTCGGGTTCTTCCAAAGCTAGTACAATACTAGCTCAGATCCAATTAAGATCTCGTCCGTAAAGTCTCGGTAAAATTTGGTACTAAATGTGCATTTACGTACCTAATAGCTTTTACTCTCTTCAATCTCTATCTCATTGTATTCTTTTCTCTTCGCTTCCTGTAAGTTTCAAATGGTACCGGTTCCAGGGGAACCAATAGAAATAACATACAGTACTTGCAAAAAAATAAACGTGACCTTTGTTTTATCTAATTTTATTTGAGAAGAAGTGAAGCCTCTAGAGGAAGTAAAAAAAAAATACTTGAGAAGATTAAAATATTAACCCTTTTAGCTAAAAAATATATAAGCCATGGATTTTTTACCAAGTTTAAGAAAACAATAAATGATGTAGTTCATTAATTATTATTGTGTTCTTCTAACAAAAAAGTTAATCTCACGTTGGCTTTTTCTCCACTTATCTCTCTAAAAACAAAATATTCTTTGTAAAAGTAAATGTATTGATTAACTAATTGACTTTTTAAATAAAAAAATCAATTTTTCTGATACAAAAAAACCCAGAAAATCAGTCTATTTGAAACAGAGAGTACCAAACTAATTCAGTCTTATATCATCTTATATATGATTTACTTTGATTTGTAATTTGTCTTCTTACTACACAAGTCTCAACGTCATTAGATACGATAGCTTTCCTCAATATTCCTTTTAGGATTTATCCTCTTAACCTCCTATGATTTATTCATTATTAATAGCCATTTATCATTATAATCTCTCATCAAACTAGAACAGAATCCTTCACAGTGGCTAGATTAGAACAGAGCAGGTCGAGTTTTTTAACTGGTCAGACAATTTGCTTCGACGGAGGTGCCACGGTCAACGGCTTATCTTTGAAATAAACGTTTTTATGTTTTAAGAAAAATATTTTTTAAGAAAATGAAATGTAGAATCATGAATTTTTTTGTGAACCTTTTTCACATGTAAATATAAAACACAAACCAAAAGATTGGTTTTTTTTGAAACAATAACGACCTAAAGTATATATGCATAGTACTTGTGTTCTACGCGATCATAGTGGTCAAAGTGCTAGATTATACTAAACAAGATGAGGTTTAATATTAAAATCTTAAAAAAACTTTTGTAATTCGACCAATTCAATTTATCTGTCAATAACTCAGCGGCTCAACCTAAATTAATATTTTAATAAGAGGACATTTAGCTTAAAAAAAAAAAGTTTCAGAATGTTACGCATGTTCATTATTTTCAATGCATGGTTAGCTTTATATTTCCTAATATGTTTTGATTTATCTCTTATCACAATTAAGATTGATTATCAATTTATCATAATTAGCTAATAAAACATAATTATAAATGTCATTTCAAAAAACTCTTTACAGTTCCCTAAAATATAGTTTAACGTTATTGACTGAATATAGTTTGTGATTTTATTATCCTAGTTACCAGCCCCGGTTTGCGAGTCTCTAAGCCAGTCTCAAGAGAAGATAGTGTCTAGTGTCTACATTGGGGTGCGTGCATTTCTAGAACACGTTTGAGAAAAAAAATATAGTTTAGGGTTAAGAGATAAGAGATCATTTTACTCGTTTAGCTCTGCGATTGTTACATATGTCATATGATTCTTGCATAACAAGTAACAGTACTGATATCAACAACAAAACTGAGAAAAAATTTAGAAACAAAAAAGAGTTGTCGTGAAATAGAAGAAAACACGAGCTTGATGAAAACCTAAAAGTGGGATTTGTTCCTAAAAGCATTCTTCAACACATTGGCATGAGAGTCATTCTTTATGTACATGTGAAGCAAAAACTAAAAATCCTCGAGCCATTTTCTTTACATCATTCTTTGCCTTTTTTCACTCACTCTTATCCGCCTAAGGGGATGTTTAGTTCTATATATCATAAAAACGGTAAGAAACTACACAATGTACAGATTCTGCCGAGAACAAAACAAAGCTCTCTTTCATAATTTCCTGCAGAATTTGTGATTTAGATCTTACCTAATTCATAAAACGTTATGGCAGAGCCATCCACCCTAGTTAAGCTGTACACCACCTACGGCTTTACGCCACTTGAGGTTGAGTTAATGACTGCAAAGCCATTCTCCTCTCTGCATATAAGAAAAGACCATTTATAGACATTGAAGTGCTAATATTGTCTCGGGGGATTATCTATAGGCGGCTTTTGTAGTAGATAAAGGTTGAAACATTGGATCCATTAGAAGGGAAAGAACATGCACATACCTCCAGCAGCAACAAGTTTTTCAACACGGGCAACAATATGCTTTCCATAAGTGTATTTCTTTAAAGCATTAAGATGCACTTTAATACGAGTAAGTATCAGTTCACGTTGTTGGTCATCGCATGTCTCCAGAACCTTTTGAACTACATAGTTTGCAAACTGATCCTTCATCATCGCCTATATACACGAGAGAAGCATATGAGCTTATTGGTTTCTTTATTCCTCCCAAACAATCATCTGAAAGTATGTGATTGACAAACCTGAAGAGGCTCGTTTTCATCTGTTGTGCCCAACATCTCATTCACGAGCAATTTCCGTTCCTCTGGACCTCCAAAAGCCAAACACTTCTCAACAACGTTTGATGCAAATTTCTGCTGGCTCATCAGAACAATCTTCCCCGCTAATTCTTTGATTATCACAGCACGCTCATCAGGCTTTCCGTGCTCCAGTACATGCTGTCCACAAAACGTGTATCAGTTTTACGCAAACAATATAAGATAACCAGTTGCAGAGAAAATCATATAATTTACAAACCTGAATAACATAGTTTCCATACTGATCTTGCGCCAGTATGCTAACAACGGACAAGATTTCTTCCATCACCTTACTCTGTGTATCCGGGTTATGGCAATGTTCCAATACCCTCTGCAACAGGAAACAAGAAAAGAATTTTACATCAAAGCGTACGATCAAGAAAGGTATCATCTTTCTTTACAATCAAGAGCAAGAACCTGAATAACACGGCACCCATATGGGTGAGTGGAGAGGGTCACAACTTGACCAAAGAATGTCGAAATAATAAATTCGATGTTTTCTTCAGGTACACATTCGATGCACTTCTGAATTACATGGTTCCCATTCTGATCGCGTACGCATTGCATCACATGTCCATCAAGTTCTTTCACCATCTTAATTTTCTGGTTTAGCTCAACCACCTCAATTGCCTAAAAAGGTAAACAAAGAAGGATAACAAAACTGTAATGGTTCTTGAGAATGAAAAATAGACTTATAAAGAACTGTAAAAACAGGTGAGAAATAGACTTTACCTTCTGGATGACACGACAACCATACATCTGTAAGCTCAGAGGCAACACATTGCTAAAGAGCTTCTCTGCTAATTCTCTCCTCTGTGATGGGAGTCCATGCTCAAAGAACTGTAGGAAGATTAGCAAACTCAGGAATCTCTCTTGCTAAAAATGTGAGAACTCCAAAAAAACAAAGAAGAAGATTAAATAAATCTACCTTCTGAATCACATAGTTTCCGAAAACATCAGTCATCAAGGCAAGAGCTTCTGGCATGATATCCTCATAAACCATGTTTTTCTCATCAGTTGTAGCTGTTTCGAGTTTTTGCTGAATAAACCGGCTCCCATATTGATCCGCACTGGTCAGCCATTCCATAAAAAGCAAACAATACACGTTAGCTTCACACAAACGGTACACAAGAAAACAAGGTAAAGAGCTTCAAGGAAATAGATGACAACCTGAACTCTACAACATGGCCAGCTATGTCAGAAAGTTCGAAACCTCTTGTTTTGTTACTTTTGAACTCTTCAAGCAATGAAGATCCAAAGCCTACATCCAAACTAGCATCCATGTTCCACGAATCCATCGCCCCTCCTGAATAGTTTCTTGTTGCAGAGGGATATCGCATATTAACTTCACCTCGTCTCATAGGGCTACAAGGTGACACAAGAGAATTTGG
The DNA here is from genome assembly GCA_963922655.1 of Cardamine chenopodiifolia. Classification (NCBI taxonomy): domain Eukaryota; kingdom Viridiplantae; phylum Streptophyta; class Magnoliopsida; order Brassicales; family Brassicaceae; genus Cardamine; species Cardamine chenopodiifolia. Next base: position 12,618,565 of record OZ000478.1, on the reverse strand, counting down.
CATAACATGATGAGCCAATGGGCTACCAGGATATGACATATTAGACCCAAATGTTGGACTTCCATAATAGCTATGGCTGTTAGGGCTCCCAGATTTGTATGGGACACCATACTGTGATTTCTGAGCTCCAAGATAGGCCCTTTGGAGTTCAAGCATATTCATGTATGAATTACCCATAAAGTTCCTGTCCATTGAAGAATCATTAAAAAGATCACGCGAATCAGCATTTTCAGAGAACCTTTCGTTCTGATGATACATTGGGTCTGCAATATGTGACTGAAGACCGGTACCACCTCCCATCATTCGATTACTGATCCTGCCACGATTATGTGATTCAGAGAAGCTTTGACCAAAACCTCCCCCATAAAGTCTGGAGTCCATTACAGAAAAACCCAAAGCAGATGCCGCGGAAACATTATCATACATTGGAGAAAAGTTACTAGTCCCCAGTTGGCTAGCCATCATAGAAGCTACAGCTGGATTTAATGCGTAATTGGTCAGTCCAGAGTTCGGGCTATCAAGATGCTGGTAGGGACTAGCTAGTCCACCTCCACCATTATAAGCAGATCCTTGTGACCCTCTCATTTGAGAATTCCTCGAAGAATCAGTTGCCTTGTGGGCTTGATCAGATTTCCTTGGGAACCCGTTTTGATTGATTTCGTTATGTCCACCTTGCAGTCCAAACATATAGTTCCTGACCTTTTCGACATCCCGTTCAGCCTGACCCCGTTCATCTAACCCGCCACTGCCTGAGAGGTTCATTCCAGATAAAGCAGCTGCGAGATCAGAAGACTCATCGAGACCAGCTGTAACACCGTTGAACGGGCTTTCATTACTTGTGTTCCTCTTATCGTTTAAACTCACTCTTCCACTCCCAATGGGAGTAAGGCAGGGACTAGGCACCCTAGCAACGGCCTGTGGATCTGGAGTTCCATTTCTTGACAAAGAAGCTCCCAGAACAGCTGCATAGCTGTATGGAGTAGGCGCGCCAATGGCTTGTGAGGCAGATGGAGACTGATTATTCGTAGAGTCGATATTTTTGTCAAAGGCATTACGACTTGCAGGACGTGAGGGCTGCTGCCTATGCCCCATCTCACCCTAAATAGAAGCAATCCACCAAGCTTACATTAAGCAAGAATATTCAGGACTAGTATACACAACACATTACACATAAAAAACAGCAAACATCAATGAGAAGGAAAGAGGGCATTCATCAGACAGAATAAGATTGGCATCTAAACAGCGATGCAGCATAATGATCAGAACAGATTTCACCGACCTGAAAGATATCAGCGAAACTCTTCTGTTTGCCTCCAAGACCCAAACCCGGCAAACCAATCAGTCCATTAGCATCCCACTCAGAAGAAGACGCATTAGTTTTCTCAGCCACAAACTCTTGCTGCTTCATCTGATCAAAACCAGGCGGCATAGAGAACAAAGATCGACTCTCATTCACTTTCCACCTATCTCCAATACCACCTAACACAGTACTACTCCCTTTAAGCCTCTGAGCAACTCTCAAATCCTCCCTAGACTTCAAAGGTGGAGGCAACCTCGGATTCAACTTTATATTAGCATAGTAATAAGTCACGTAAGCTGGATCTTTCCTAAACTCCTCACTCCCATTATTGCCTCCACCAAACTCCAAAAAAGGGGTCCCACCACCACCGCTAAAAAGCCCTCCGGCAGCACTAACAGAACCATCCACAGTCGGCGGAGCAGAGCCACTTCTATATATGTTAAGCTCTCGTTCAAGCTCATCAGCTTCTTCTTGCCGTCGCTGCTGCTCACCAAGCAGTACTCCAATATCTTTCTCATAATCATCCCCAAAAGATGAATCCTCGTTACCTCTATGCATCGGTCTTCTTCCCAGTTCCGGTATCATCACTACCAAACAACAACAAAAAACCCCAAAATCAATTTAAGAAAATCCTAAAGATCAAACCTTTCAACCCCAACATTCTCTATTAGAACTAACCCAAAGATCAAAACTTTAAGCTCTACACAAATCCATTCAATGATTAATTTTCATCAATCTTATGTCGCCATGTGTTACTCTTGTTTTTCAATTAACAAGACCAAAAACCCCTAACAATGATCAGATTATAAATTAAAAAACTTGAAGCTTTATGGAGAAAATGGGCTTTATAATCCGACGGCGATTGTAAGAACCCTTTAGGGTTTTTGTGAAATTAAAAGAAAAATAAAGGAAAAATGATTTGTGACATGGAGGCTGGAGCTATGGAGCTTTAGACATATGAACTAAGTAAATGTAATTTTATCCACACCAACTAATATTTAATGCATGGTTACATACTATACTTTTGTCTCTTTATGATAGGATATGTTAGTTGGGGTCAAAATCAAATTCAAGAAAAAAAAAAAACTGACCCAATATTTAAATTTGACCTCACCCAAATTCAGATTGACAAATTGAAGGTTTACCCAAAAATGGTTTTTTTTTGTCAAATAATTTTCTCATTCATTAAACTAGATGAATAGATGATACATTGAACTTAATGGACATGCCCGAAAAGTTAGTCTAACACCTAGAACATTAGAATAAATATAAACTATTATAAATTATAAATTATTATTAATGTTTTAGATTATATTTATTATTTTTTAGCATCTTATTTATTATTAATATATATTTTGTATTGTATTAATTAAAATTATTCGTATAAAATTACGTATGTACGGTGTTATGTTTGTAGACAAATTTATTTGATAACATAATTTAGTATAAAAAATAAGTGGTGTTATGTATATATTTTCACATTATTCAATATCACTGATTATAAATTCGATCCGAGATCTGTTGTTATGATTCGTTTTTATCTACTTTGACTCATATTGACCTGCCATAACCCATTGTAAAAATTAGAATATTTGAAAATATGAATCATGATTCAAATCTGAATGATACAATATTGGATCCGTTAAAACTAAATCCATATACTTTTTGAACAATTTTTAAAAAACTATATAAATATTTTTGACATTAAAAGTGATAACATCTTATCTTCTTATAAGTTAAAAAACTATATAATTCTTGATAAAGTTAAAATATATATTTTAAACATTCATCAGATTATAAACTTTTTATAGATTTTAAATATTAAAGTTTAAATATTTATAATATTTTAAACTAAGTATTTAAAATATTTTTTGTTTTTTTATTCAGTAAAATTATTGGTTTAACTAAAGAATCAGACTAAACGAATGTTTTTTTAAAATTTAGACACCTAATAAGTCAAGTTTCTTTCTCATTCAGATTTGAAATCATTTTTTGTCCTTTTTATAATATGACTCAAAACCATTGCTCAAAATTTTTAACCGATGTGGGACATTGAACACACTTTTCTTTCTTCATCGATTAAGTAATATATATTCGTTTCTAAAAATTTGATCAGCAATAGAAAAAATCTACATTTTTATTAGCTATATATATTATATGATAATTCAAAATAATTGAAAATAAGATCAAACAAAGATGATAGATGAATCATAATTTTATATCTTAAAATTTTTTTTCAAATATAATAAATTAAAATAAATAATATGGTATTGTTAAATGTCAAATCTTACGTTTTCAATTTTGATTGCTTAACAAGTAAAGAGTAATTTTAATTTTAGTCCATAATTAATAAGAGAGAGAAAGTGAGTTAAATTTTTGGAAACTAAAAATTATTTTAAATGTTATTTATGATTTTTATTTTAATTATATTAGTTTTATGATTATTATTGTATGCTTAATGACTTTATTAAAAAATTATTGCTCAAATTTTTAACCAATGTGAGAAGTTGAATACACTTTTTTTTATTAACTATATGTATTATATGATAATTCAAAATAATTTGAAAAGAAGATCTAACAAAAATGATAGAAGAATTACAATTTTAAATCTTAACAAAATCTTTCAAATATAATAACTTAAAATAAACAATATGGTATAATTAGATATCAAATCTTAGTTTTTCAATTTTTATTAGTTAAATTTCTTTTTTAAAAGTTAATTTTCGCCCATATTTAGTTAGAGAGAAATTAAATTTATTCTTTTAGAAACTAATAATTATTTAAAATATTATTTACAATTTTTAATTTAATTATATTAATTTTGTCATTACTATTGTATCCTTAATAATTTTATTTAAAAAATCTAAAAACTAATGATATTTTATGTAATATAACACATGAAAATTGATTTTTTTTTCAACATTGCTCAAATAATAATATAAAAATTAAAGATAGAGATACAAATTTTAAAATAAGTTGATAGATTGTGAATTTGTGAGAAGAAATGTTGAAACTATCTAACAGAAGCACACACAGAAAACCAGTATTCAACCTAAATTCATCAACTAACACTACAATAGTCAACATACCAAGTGTGACTTTGTGCAAACTCTATAATCTCGATTTGCACCGTAATGATCCATGTTGTCTCTACTGATCCCGTGAAGACCATTACACTAGAGAACAAATCGGTTAGGACATAAAAATGTATTTTAGACGATGAGTTGAAAGAAGCACACCTTTTGTGAGAGGATTCTCTCCTTTGAGAAGGAGAATATATAAGAAGATCTTTCCTGGCCTAGGCAGGAGGAAAGTAGGAATAGTAAAGGTGCTAAAACTAGTTGTACCAAACTTGAATCACTACAAGAAAGCAGTTGCAAAACTGATGGAATTTATAACGGATTCACAATCTATCGAAAAGTTCTGACGGTTTTACGATTGATAACATCCGTCGGAAAATAATCGACAGATTTCCGATGGACAAGCACAAATCCGTCAGAAATCCATTGAAATTTATGAATGTTAACTTCTGACGGATTTCTAATCGACATCCGTCGGAAAACCGTCGATAAATAAGAAAGTTAATATAATCGTTGTCATAGCCGCTTGAATTTTGTACATACTGACTGAATTCTGACGGATTTTTGATGGCTATGACTTCTATAATTATGTTTCCACATTTTTTCATTCATTCACACCACTTATTCATTCAATTACATTATAAAAATCGCAAAAGTTGAAAAGATATGTCTTTTGGTAAATATTTTCGGTCATGAGTGAACGAACATATGATGGATCTGGAGTCGAACTTATTGAAAGATGACTATGCACGAGGAATCTGCGAGTTCATGGAATTAGCCAGAAATCAGCGGAGAGCAAAAAAATGGAAAGATTAAATGTCATGTAGTATATGCCGGAATTCTCATAATGTTAAAATTGATTTAGTTTGGCATCACTATGTACAATAATTTTTAGATTTGTTGTTTTAACGTTTCTTTTTTAATTTGAATAAGTTTATTTTTTTGGATACTTTTTATTTTGTTTTTTTATAATTTAAATTTTATTTATAAAATTATTTAATTATATATTTTTAAACCTTTATTTTCAATCCGTCGGAAACTAACCCATCGGATATATCGAAAATATGATATCGGGAATCCGTCAGAAATCCGTCAAAAATCCGTCGAAATTTAGTCCATCGTAAATCTGTCATTTATTCCGTCGAAAAAGAAATTGACGGTTATCCGTCGAATAATCGACGGATTTTTTCTGACAGATTTTTGACATAATCCAGATATCGGATTTTCGACGACTTTTTGACGGATATAAGATATCTGAAATCCGTCAAAAATATCAACAGATTTCCGACGATGACTTCATTTTTGATCATTTAGAACATATGAATATGGCAGTCAATTTCACGATGTTTTCTTGTAGTGAATGAACCATAGAAGCATATCTAGTCCAAGGTACAAGTTGCAAAAGGGTGCTCAATGTATAAGGGGTTAGAGACTGAGAAGCATTACCAACAAAGGCAATTATCCATGCAAAAGAGAGAGAAGGCACCAGTGAAGTAGATCGGAGATGGCGGACGCAGCCTGACCTGGCGAATGAACCCGTTTGTAGCATGCAACAGTAACGTTTTGGAACAGGTCAAAAGAATGTCTTTGTAGGGCTTTGTGTCCTACGTGATCATAGTGGTCAAAGTGCTAAATAGATATTAGGTTTAATACACCACAGTTAGTTGAGTTTGTGTCTTTTCGACATGTCTCTTTAACACGTCGTGTCTGTTCATGTGTTTTACCGACAATCTTACCATGTTTATCATGTATTACAGTTTGATATATTAGATTGGCTGGGAAATGAGTTGTATTTTCCACTCTGGATTTTTTTAGTTATTTTATGTCTCTCTTCGTAGAGTTTGATTCCGGTGAAATTATCATTCGTGGTGTTTCTGCTGGTTATTTCTGATGGTTTGTTAAAGTTTAGGCGAAAGACAAACTCATACAGAGACAACCATTGATTGTGAAGTTTGAAGTCTTCACGCAGTGGTGTTTTAAGATTTGCGAAATTCTTATAGTGCGTCATAGTTGGGTGATAATCAAGAATCGCAATGGTCGAATATATAGAAGGAATTTAACAGATTTGTTAATCTGTTAGCAAATAAAGGTTTTAAAGTTGAAAAATCATTAATTTCACTTTTTATGTTACATCGTTATTCAGTTTATTTGTTTAGAGTATATGAGTACTATTTCTGTAATTTTGTAAACTATTGATCAAAATGATAATAATATTTAGACGTTAAAAAAAACATATTAGGTTTAATATTAAAATCAAACAAAATTTTGTAATTCAATCAATTGAAATTATCCGCTATAACTCAATGGTTCAAGACATAACCACAAAAAACATACATTTAGTTCGGTAATGATTTGATTTTTCTCGTCAATTTTATTTATTATTTTAAATACAGAAAAAACAATCCTTCAATAAAAGAAATCTACGGTTCATGGAAAATATAAAGTGAAATCCCTAAAAAGTAGATACGTTATTGACTTTAAGTATAGTCTAACTGTAATCTTAGTTACCTATTCCGGTTCGAGAGTCCCTAAACCGGTATCAAGATTCTGAGAATAGTTAGTAATACGTTATTTTACTTGTTAGGCTCTGCGATTCTTACATATACGATATAACAACAAAACTAAGAAAATTATAGAAACAAAAGACTTGTCGTGAAATAGATAATAAGAATTTGATGAAAACCTAAAAGTGGGATTTGGTCCTAAAAGCATTCTTCAGCACATTGGCATGAGAGCCATTCTTTTTGTACATGTGAAGCAAAAACTAAAAATCCTCAAGCCATTTTCTTTACATCATTCTCTGCCTTTTTTCACTCACTCTTATCATCAGCCTAAGGGGGATGTTTAGTTCTATATATCGTAAAAACGGTAAGAAACTACACAATGTACAGATTCTGCCGAGAACAAAACAAAGCTCTCTTTCATAATTTCCCGCAGAATTTTTGGTTTAGATCTTACCTAATTCATAAAACGTTATGGCAGAGCCATCCACCCTAGTTAAGCTGTACACCACCTACGGCTTTACGCCACTTGAGGTTGAGTTAATGACTGCAAAGCCATTCTCCTCTCTGCATATAAGAAAAGACCATTTATAGACATTGAAGTGCTAATATTGTCTCGGGGGATTATCTATAGGCGGCTTTTGTAGTAGATAAAGGTTGAAACATTGGATCCATTAGAAGGGAAAGAACATGCACATACCTCCAGCAGCAACAAGTTTTTCAACACGGGCAACAATATGCTTTCCATAAGTGTATTTCTTTAAAGCATTAAGATGCACTTTAATACGAGTAAGTATCAGTTCACGTTGTTGGTCATCGCATGTCTCCAGAACCTTTTGAACTACATAGTTTGCAAACTGATCCTTCATCATCGCCTATATACACGAGAGAAGCATATGAGCTTATTGGTTTCTTTATTCCTCCCAAACAATCATCTGAAAGTATGTGATTGACAAACCTGAAGAGGCTCGTTTTCATCTGTTGTGCCCAACATCTCATTCACGAGCAATTTCCGTTCCTCTGGACCTCCAAAAGCCAAACACTTCTCAACAACGTTTGATGCAAATTTCTGCTGGCTCATCAGAACAATCTTCCCCGCTAATTCTTTGATTATCACAGCACGCTCATCAGGCTTTCCGTGCTCCAGTACATGCTGTCCACAAAACATGTATCAGTTTTACGCAAACAATATAAGATAACCAGTTGCAGAGAAAATCATATAATTTACAAACCTGAATAACATAGTTTCCATACTGATCTTGCGCCAGTATGCTAACAACGGACAAGATTTCTTCCATCACTTTACTCTGTGTATCCGGGTTATGGCAATGTTCCAATACCCTCTGCAACAGGAAACAAGAAAAGAATTTTACATCAAAGCATACGATCAAGAAAGGTATCATCTTTCTTTACAATCAAGAGCAAGAACCTGAATAACACGGCACCCATATGGGTGAGTGGAGAGGGTCACAACTTGACCAAAGAATGTCGAAATAATAAATTCGATGTTTTCTTCAGGTACACATTCGATGCACTTCTGAATTACATGGTTCCCATTCTGATCGCGTACGCATCGCATCACATGTCCATCAAGTTCTTTCACCATCTTAATTTTCTGGTTTAGCTCAACCACCTCAATTGCCTAAAAAGGTAAACAAAGAAGGATAACAAAACTGTAACGGTTCTTGAGAATGAAAAATAGACTTATAAAGAACTGTAAAAACAGGTGAGAAATAGACTTTACCTTCTGGATGACACGACAACCATACATCTGTAAGCTCAGAGGCAACACATTGCTAAAGAGCTTCTCTGCTAATTCTCTCCTCTGTGATGGGAGTCCATGCTCAAAGAACTGTAGGAAGATTAGCAAACTCGGGAATCTCTCTTGCTAAAAATGTGAGAACTCCAAAAAAAACAAAGAAGAAGATTAAATAAATCTACCTTCTGAATCACATAGTTTCCGAAAACATCAGTCATCAAGGCAAGAGCTTCTGGCATGATCTCCTCATAAACCATGTTTTTCTCATCAGTTGTAGCTGTTTCGAGTTTTTGCTGAATAAACCGGCTCCCATATTGATCCGCACTGGTCAGCCATTCCATAAAAAGCAAACAATACACGTTAGCTTCACACAAACGGTACACAAGAAAACAAGGTAAAGAGCTTCAAGGAAATAGATGACAACCTGAACTCTACAACATGGCCAGCTATGTCAGAAAGTTCGAAACCTCTTGTTTTGTTACTTTTGAACTCTTCAAGCAATGAAGATCCAAAGCCTACATCCAAACTAGCATCCATGTTCCACGAATCCATCGCCCCTCCTGAATAGTTTCTTGTTGCAGAGGGATATCGCATATTAACTTCACCTCGTCTCATAGGGCTACAAGGTGACACAAGAGAATTTGGCATAACATGATGAGCCAATGGGCTGCCAGGATATGACATATTAGACCCAAATGTTGGACTTCCATAATAGCTATGGCTGTTAGGGCTCCCAGATTTGTAAGGGACACCATACTGTGATTTCTGAGCTCCAAGATAGGCCCTTTGGAGTTCAAGCATATTCATGTATGAATTACCCATAAAGTTCCTGTCCATTGAAGAATCATTAAAAAGATCACGCGAATCAGCAGTTTCAGAGAACCTTTCGTTCTGATGATACATTGGGTCTGCAATATGTGACTGAAGACCGGTACCACCTCCCATCATTCGATTACTGATCCTGCCACGATTATGTGATTCAGAGAAGCTTTGACCAAAACCTCCCCCATAAAGTCTGGAGTCCATTACAGAAAAACCCAAAGCAGATGCCGCGGAAACATTATCATACATTGGAGAAAAGTTACTAGTCCCCAGTTGGCTAGCCATCATAGAAGCTACAGCTGGATTTAATGCGTAATTGGTCAGTCCAGAGTTCGGGCTATCAAGATGCTGGTAGGGACTAGCTAGTCCACCTCCACCATTATAAGCAGATCCTTGTGACCCTCTCATTTGAGAATTCCTCGAAGAATCAGTTGCCTTGTGGGCTTGATCAGATTTCCTTGGGAACCCGTTTTGATTGATTTCGTTATGTCCACCTTGCAGTCCAAACATATAGTTCCTGACCTTTTCGACATCCCGTTCAGCCTGACCCCGTTCATCTAACCCGCCACTGCCTGAGAGGTTCATTCCAGATAAAGCAGCTGCGAGATCAGAAGACTCATCGAGACCAGCTGTAACACCGTTGAACGGGCTTTCATTACTTGTGTTCCTCTTATCGTTTAAACTCACTCTTCCACTCCCAATGGGAGTAAGGCAGGGACTAGGCACCCTAGCAACGGCCTGTGGATCTGGAGTTCCATTTCTTGACAAAGAAGCTCCCAGAACAGCTGCATAGCTGTATGGAGTAGGCGCGCCAATGGCTTGTGAGGCAGATGGAGACTGATTATTCGTAGAGTCGATATTTTTGTCAAAGGCATTACGACTTGCAGGACGTGAGGGCTGCTGCCTATGCCCCATCTCACCCTAAATAGAAGCAATCCACCAAGCTTACATTAAGCAAGAATATTCAGGACTAGTATACACAACACATTACACATAAAAAACAGCAAACATCAATGAGAAGGAAAGAGGGCATTCATCAGACAGAATAAGATTGGCATCTAAACAGCGATGCAGCATAATGATCAGAACAGATTTCACCGACCTGAAAGATATCAGCGAAACTCTTCTGTTTGCCTCCAAGACCCAAACCCGGCAAACCAATCAGTCCATTAGCATCCCACTCAGAAGAAGACGCATTAGTTTTCTCAGCCACAAACTCTTGCTGCTTCATCTGATCAAAACCAGGCGGCATAGAGAACAAAGATCGACTCTCATTCACTTTCCACCTATCTCCAATACCACCTAACACAGTACTACTCCCTTTAAGCCTCTGAGCAACTCTCAAATCCTCCCTAGACTTCAAAGGTGGAGGCAACCTCGGATTCAACTTTATATTAGCATAGTAATAAGTCACGTAAGCTGGATCTTTCCTAAACTCCTCACTCCCATTATTGCCTCCACCAAACTCCAAAAAAGGGGTCCCACCACCACCGCTAAAAAGCCCTCCGGCAGCACTAACAGAACCATCCACAGTCGGCGGAGCAGAGCCACTTCTATATATGTTAAGCTCTCGTTCAAGCTCATCAGCTTCTTCTTGCCGTCGCTGCTGCTCACCAAGCAGTACTCCAATAACTTTCTCATAATCATCCCCAAAAGATGAATCCTGCATCGGTCTTCTTCCCAGCTCCGATATCATCATTACCTAAAACAACAACAAAAACTCCAAAATCAATTTATGAAAAATCCTAAAGATCAAACAGGAACCGAAAACAGCCCTAACAATGATCAGATGAGAAATAGATAAAAATTGAAGCTTTTATAGAATGGGTTTTATAATCCGACGGCGATTGCAAGAATCCTTTAGAGGTTCTCTGAAATTAAAAAATAAAAAATAAAAAATTACTGTGAATCATTATTTAGGGTTGTTGATCTGACCTAGCGAGTTGCATAAGGTATGAAAAAAATGCATTAATTAAAAAAATATAATAAACAGAAAGAACTTATTGTCTTTGTGTTTGAGCTGAGGAATCTCAGACTCACACGTTTGAGCTGTGTTTGAGATCTTTTTGTTCTGTGTGTTACAGTTTGGGTTTAAGGACGCAGCTTTTTAAAACAAAGTACAACACTTCAAGATGATGATACGATCTTCATGATTTTATTTATATTTATATAGATCCTACCTTAGAGCACCCAGATTAATGAATTCTCACAAAAATTTCTACAAAAAATATAATAATATAATATTAATTGAGTTTCTCATATAGTTGAGAAACCTATGTGTTAGTTTTTAAATATAGAACTTTTAGTGCGAGTCTCTCACACTATTTGACATTATTTGAAAAACCTTTATGAATATTATATTATTATAATTATTGTAGAAACGCGTGAGAACTCACTAATGTGATGCTCAGTTTCTTCACAATTTTGAAATTAGAAAATTTACTTATTTAGCGATACAATATATATACATAAATGTTAAAGTACTACATATTCGAATTGTAATTTCTGATATCTTCTGATCAAAAAGTTATTTAAATATACTTTTTAAATTATAATCTAATTTCTTTACATTTGAATAAATAAATATGACAATTTTGTTCTACTTTTAAAGATGAATTATTACAAACTGTTTTCACACTTTCGAATTTAAGCTATTTGGTCCAGTTGTTATTTTTTTGACTAGATATTAATAGTATCATACTATTCCTGTTTTTTTTTTGTTCTTTGATCATGATTCAGATTGATTCACCACAAACAGAAATAAATTAATAGGTGCAACTCTGAAATACCATTGACAAATCCATTGGATTTGCATGTTCTCTCTGTAATAGTAGTTCGTTATAAATGCTTTGTTTGATATAAAACCAAATCTCAAAAGGTAAGATTGTGAGTTTTCAGAAATGGAAATAATTTAGTCTTTCTGGCTTTTTTAAAGTCTTTCTTTATTTTTTACTTTGTTACTTTTCATCTTTTATATATTAATTTCCTAAATGAGAAATTAAATTTTGGTCGCTAGTCAAAATGGTATTATTAAATGGTATTTATTTATAACTAAGAGGGGGAGGAGTAATTATTCCGGTTAAAATGTATAATAACGGTTAGTATGAAAGTAATAATGCGATTAAATTAAGAAAGGTATATTTTGCTCTGTGATCGTGCTCGGTCATGATTGCTTTCCGAAGTCCACGAGTCGGCGCATGAATCGGTGATGGCTTTAGACGGGGAAAATGGAAAATTGTTAGGTTAACTCAAATTCATATATTGGCTTTGATTTGTGTTTCATTTTTATCCTACTTTGTGATTTTGTGTAGATAAGGCCCATTGACCTCGGTCTTATAATTCCAAGTATATTCACTTGCATCCGTATTGATGCATCGTTCTCGAAGACACCAATATTTGGATTATAATTCTTCTTTTTTCTTTCCGCTGAAAAATATGTTATTTCAAACAATCAATCAATAATTTTGCGAAAAATTATTGGGTTCATTCCAATGTATCAACCCCTTTATTCACTTTTATGCTTAGCGTCTTTATTCACATTCTCTATATTTAGCCAATAAAAATATGCCAAATACTATTACGTTCAAACATAAATAATAAATTAAAACTGTAATTAAACAAATAAAACAAATTAAAAAAATAATATGTGTTTATGGTATATATTCATTTATTTATAACTTTTTTACGGAATAAATATTATAAACATGTTTGAGTTTTTTATTCTATATAGATGTAAAGTATATTATCTTTTCTTGTAATATTCTTACGTGATAAATAAAATTATATATTTAGATTTTTCATTCTATTTGGGTGTAAGGTAAAATATTTTTTTTGTAACCTTGTTACTGAATAGATATTGTAAAATCATATGTCTGGGTTTTTTATTTCATGTGAGTGTGGAAAATAATATCATTCTTTTGTAATTTTGTTACGAAATAAATAATATAAAATCATAAATTCAAAATAAAACCTTTTATTCAATCATAATAACATCAAAATTTTCGCTTTTATTCTAGAAATGAGGAGAAAATGTTAATGGTGTTAACAAAAAACTTAAAGATTTTTTTAAAAATTTGTTTTATTTTCATAAATATTGATATAATTATTTTCATAAATATTGATATAATTTTCTTATAAAATTTATGAACGTATTAGATATTACGTTTGTTGATCTTGTTTTTCCGCCAAAATTGTAATTTCACGCTTTTGGCAGAAAACACATTTTTAAGATTTTATGCTATATCGCAAAAACGTAATTCCACGATTTTGCATTTTTACAGGAAAAAACTCGATTTCAAGATTTTGGAAAGAATATGAATCTGAGATTTTGCGGTTTCGGTCAAAAACGCCATTTTCTGTTTTTTGCTAAAATTGTGATTTTATAATTTTGGCAGAAAAACGTCTTTTTGCTATTTTCCGTCGAAATTGCGATTTCATGAGTTTTGCGGAAAATTTGATTTTAAGATTTTATGGTTTTATCGCAAAAACATAATTCCGTATTTTTTTGTTTTTAGCAGATAATCTTCATTTTACAATTTTTCACAAAAAAAACTCTTTTTTTGGAAAAATGTAATTCCGAGATTTTGCGCTTTCGACCGGAAACACTATTTTGCAATTTATACTAAAATTATGATTTCACGTTTTTGACAGAAAAAACGTAATTGTGTGATTTTCTATCCAAATTGCGATTTCACTGTTTTTGCGGAAAAACCTGATTCTTAGATTTTATGATTTTATTGCAAAAAATGTAATTTCAATATTTTGCGTTTTTAGCAAAAAATTGTCATGTCACTATTTTAGCAAAAAACTCTATTTCACAATTTTGAAAAAAATATAATTATGAGATTTTGTTTTGACCAGAAATATCATTGCCAATTTTGCCAAAACTGTGATTTCACAGTTTTGGCAGAAAAACATCATTTTGCGATTTTCTATCAAAATTGTGATTTCACGGATTTTTCGTAAAAACCTGATTCTGAGATTTTTTTGTTTTATCACAAAAACGTAATTCTGTGATTTTGCTTTTTTAGATGAAAATCATCATTTCACGGTTTTTTTTGCAAAAAACTCTATTTCACGATTTTGGAAAAATGTAATTCCGTAATTTTACAATTTTGGCCGAAAACACCATTTTGTGATTTTTGTTTAAATTTTTGATTTCACGGTTTTGGCAGAAAAACGTTATTTTGCGATTTTCTGTCGAAACTGTAATTTTACGTGTTTTGCGGAAAACCCCGATTCTGAGTATTTTTGGTTTCATCTCAAAAATGAAATTCCGCAGATTTGCATTTTTAGCGGGAAACTTCATTTCATGAATTTTTCTCAAAAAGTTTAATTCACAATTTTGGCAAAAAATATAATTCCAAGATTTTGCCAATCTGGAAAAAAACCTCAATTCGCGATTTTGTGATTTACTGCAAAAATGCAATTTTGTGATTATACGTTTTCCGTAGAAAAATCAATTTTATGGTTATTCACTTTTAAATTTATTAGATGATTTTGCAATTCTAAATATTGTTTTATAAGAATATAATTAAAATTCAAATATGATTAGATTAAACTATGAGCATTTTAGTTATTTTTTTTGTTAAAAGTATTTAGATGGATATGAAAATTTACAATGAGTAATTAAATAAACAAAAATTCATTCAGATGGATTATCCAGATGAACAACCTAAAATAAAAACAAACAACATTTAAATGGATTATCTAAATGAAATATTTAAATTGATCATTTGGATTGAAATGATAAATGAGCAAACAAACAGAGTTTTTGTGAGAAAAAAACAATTCTTCTTATATCTTTTGTTCATAATTGGCTAGAATTCTTATTATATTGAAATGAATGAAACTCATTGATTTACATATTGTATTCCATTAATCTCCAAGTTTACAAAGACCTACCCACAACTTATTTCTCGTTGTTCCATTATCTCGCAACAAATACCAGTAAAAGAATTGGTTTCTTTTGATAAGTGGAAAATCTCATATCAAAATCCTAATCTCTTAGATATGTTGAAAATCGGATATATTTGTTATGTTAGATGTCCATTGTGATAACATGATTGAAGTTACAGTAGAAAAACTTGAACTTTAGTCTCAATTTCATGATAAAATTTTCAACGACTTAACCACCTTGAATAGCTTGTAAAATTTGCACGACCAATTTTCCATAAACCAATTACCAATTAAAGTAATAATATTTTGTTCTATAAAAAAAAAGAACTCAAAAGAGGGTTTACAAAAGTATTGATTAAAGTAATTCACTCAGTCAGAAACAAAAAGATATGTAGTTGAAATTACAGCGGATAATATTACGGGATACAAATAGAAATTCCGAAGAAAGTAACAGTAAAGGAGAAGGGTTGAAGTTGGTAAACCTACAAGACACAACTAACGACCTCCATTATTATGTTCTTTCTTACTCTCTTTTTTTTTAGTCAGAGTTATTTCTTACTTTCTTACTTTTACTAAATCCATCATTTTGATTCTTCATCATATACCGATCCAATAGCCCAACTTTTCAAATAAAAGGAATAATTCTCTCACACTTTAAAGAGAATCAAGTTTGAACCTGTGTTTGATAAAATTGCAACACAAGTGGAACAACCACTAGCCCACATATTCCTTCCAAATTAGAAATATAGTCTTCATTTATTAATTACTCTAGTTTTTGCTAATATTTTTTTTAATCTGGAGGGGTTAGAACATTTAGCAAACATTCATTAGAAGTGACAAAAAGCCCGAATATAACTAGTTATGTATTAAAATTTTTAATTATAAGTCGTTTAATTGTGTTTAATTTATACCATCACTAGTTTTTTCCACTATATTTTAGTTTATTGTATGAAAATAATTGTTTACTCATTACAAAAGAAAATTAAAATAGTATGTTTGGGTTCTCCTTTCTAATTTAAATTTTAAAATTAAAATTTTCCAATAATGGTTTTGAGTCATTTTGAGACAGAATACGTTGTAATATTGGAAAAAACTAATGGTGGTACATTTGAAAATGTAGATAGATTAATTTTATATTTAAATGAAAACATGTTCGAATTGATAAAATTCACTTTTAGATACTGGAAACAAAATTTCTGTGCAGATTTATTAGTGCAATCATACGTGCAATGTTTTTTGTATCATTTTTGTCTAAATTTATTAGATATTCTTGTAAATCGAGACATTGATAATGTAAATTATTTTTTCTTAAAATAGATGGAAAAAAGAAAAGAAAATAGGTTAGCAAATGGATTTTAAAGTGGAAGTCACAGATGGAGCGTTCTAGCGAGTTAATTCATATGCGTGCGATGCTTCAATAATTTTGATAAATTCAATACCATCAACGGTCTATATCGAATATTGGTGTGCATGTTTGTAAACAAATACAAGAATCGTCTTTTTCCTAGCTAGACACAAGAAAACATATATTCGCACTTACATTTTTTAATTTGTATAACGTTATCTAGAAGATATAATTTGGAAGAATCGAAACTCGTTAAGCAATTTGGTGGCTCATTAATATTTTTGTACTTATCTAATATTCTCTGAGCACTCGAACAAAAATCAAGCCATATCACTTTTTTATCAATGACTACAAATATGCAAGTAATTCTTTTGAGCTAATCAAAATTTGAAACATCAGTCTTAACAATTTTCATCCCACCTATTAATTAGATATTTTAGCCACTCAAATGTTTTTTTTCTTTTTTTTTTATTATTCTTTACAAATTTTTTTCTGATATAAACAATCAACAACTCCAGCTGAAACATTCAGAGTCAAGAAGCAGATTCTAATCAGAAGCGGTTCTAACCAGAAGCAAATTTTCACTTCAGTCAAAACGGAGAAGTCTTCTGCTTCAATAAAGACAGAGTTTTCACTTCAAAAGGTAACTTCCACAAAACTTATTCCTTCTCAGACGCTCCTGCTAGCTAAGAAAATTCTTTGTCCAAACAAAGTTTTTTGTCGTCTTGCACAACCATTTTGATGCTTTCAATTTGTTAAATGAGAAATGTGTCATGTTGACAACTTCACTCTAAATCTCTATATAAACTTAGCTTGACTGTATCCGAAAAACTAAGCAATGATAATCAGAAATATTTAGCATTTCTCTACTCAAAGTTCTTTGCTTTCTTTTTATTTACATGGTATCAAAATGATGACAAGTCCAAATTCGAATGATCCTTTTTCAATAGCTACTCTAAGTATTACTCAGTGTGTTACCATTAAACTCACTGAGAAAAATTATATGCTAAGGAAATCTCAGTTCGAATCTTTTCTTGCTAGTTAGCTTCTTCTTGGATACATTAATGGGTCTGAATTTTTCCTCCTACACCGATGACCTCAATATTTGGAGATGTTGTCACTGAATCAAGGAACCCTGACTTCATCCGTTGGTGTCGACAAGATCAAGTGGTGAGATCCTGGCTACTTGGTTCTTTGTCTGAAGAGATCCTGGGAAAGGTGTATCATTTCACTACATCTCATGACGTCTGATTTTCTCTAGCTAAGAATCTCAACAGGATTTCAACATTAAGACAATTTGAGCTTCAACAAAAACTCCAAATCATCTCAAAAGATAACAAAACTACAGACGCTTATCTTACTGAGTTTAAAGGGATTTGTGATCAAATGAGCTCCATAAGATTACTTGTTATTAAGAATATGAAGATATTTGGAGTGTTAAATGGTTTAGGAAAGGAATATGAGGTTATTGCTGCGACTATTAAAAGCTCTATGAACAATTTTCCTGATCAGTCCTATGAATCCATTATGGCTCAAATCATTGGTTTTGATGATAATTGAAATCTTATGTTGTGAACTCGGAAGTAACACCACATATGGTTTTTACAATTGAAGATGGTGATTCTGGCTACTCAAACTGTGACAGAGGTTCATCACGAGGTCATGACTCTTTCTATACTAGAGGAAGAGGTTTCCACCAACAAATCCATAATGGTTCAGCCTCACAAGATCAAACCTCTCAACCAATGTGTCAGATATGTGGAAAGATTGGTCATCCTGCATACAAATGATGAAAATTCTTTGATCATGCTTACCAGGGCCAGGATATACATAGTGCTCTTGCTATAATGCAAATCTCTGAGAAGAAAGACAACTCTGGAAATTATTGGTATCCAGACACAAGTGAAACATCTCATGTTACCCACACTTCTCAGAATTTACAGATATGACAATCTTATTCCGGTTCAGACATAATCATGGTTGGTAATGGTGACTTCCTTCCCATTACTCATATTGGTTCCATTGCCTTGTCAACCTTAACAAGTACATTGCCCTTAGAGAAAGTTCTAGTCTGTCTTGACATAGCTAATAATTTATTATCTAGTGTCTAAACTTACTTCAGATTATCCATGCAAATTCACCTTTGATTATGATCATGTGAAAATTAAAGACAAGAGAACAAAACAGCTCCTCACGCAAGGTAGCAGAAGTAAATGCCTCGATGTGTTGGAGAATCCAGAGTTCATGGCTTTCTATTCTACAAGACATCAAACCACAAGCGTAGAATTATGACATAGAAGATTGGGACATGCAAACCAATAGATTCTTCAACTACTATCTGAAAAGAAGTTTATATTCATAAATAAAACTTCTCTAAAGTTGTGTGAGTCTTGCCAACTTGGGAAAACTTCAAGACTTCCTTTTCTATCTTCATATTTTGTTGCTTCTAAACCTTTTGAAAGAGTACATTGTGATATTTGGGGTCCATCTCCTATTATATCAAATCAAGGTTTTCGACATTATGTGGTTTTTATTGATAATTATTCATGATTCAGTTGGTTTATCTCTTGAAGCACAAATCTGACTTTTTCTTAATCTTTAAATTGTTTCAATGTCTTGTGGAAAATCTATTAAAAGAAAAAGATAGATATGTTTTAGTGTGATGGTGGTAGAGAATTCACTAGCAATGCATTTGTAAATCATCTTGCTTCTTGTGGAATCAAATAGTTAATATCATGTCCACACACTTCTCAACAAAATGGGATTGCTGAGAGGAAACATAAGCATTTAACAGAGCTTAGTCTTTCAATGTTGTTTGACGGAAACATTTCTCATCACTTTTGGGTAAAAGCTTTCTTTACTGCAAAATTTTTGAGTAATATGCTTCCTACATCAGTGTATGTTTCATCACTCAACTATTTTGATAGGTTATTTGGAAAAGCACCAATTTACACTTCACTAAGAACTTTTGGCTGAGCTTGCTTCCCCCTTCTCCGGCCGTATACTCAAATCAAGTTTGATCCAAGGTCGTCAAAGTGTGTTTTTCTTGGATATACTGAGAAATACAAAGGTTACATGTGTTTCTACCCTCCAACAAAGAGAGTCTACATCAGCATACATGTAGTGTTTAATGATTCAAGAATTTCTTTTTGTGATGAATACAAACATCTACAACTTGCATCAACTACACCATTTGTATCTGCTTGGCAAGCCGGTTTTATTTCAGATGATCAAGCTTCTTTATCAGATACTGAGGCTGAAGAGTTACCTCCACCATCTTTTCAGACCACAACTGTTCCAGTAGCCACGACTTCAACAAATGCTACAGAGATAAACTCTCTACAAGTTGAAAATCCAAGCTTATAGACATGTATATATCAAGACACTGATAACACTTTCACCACTGATAATTTTCCACCTCTACAACCAGCTGCTTCTGTGGCAAACACACACTCTATGACCACTAGAGGTAAATCATGGAAAGTAAAGCTTAATCCCATGTATATTATTTTCTCAGTTAAAAATGACATACCATGTTTGCCAAAATCATTTGCAGAGGCTCTTCAATATTAAGGTTGGACTGCAGCAATGAATGAAGAGATTGATTATATTAAGGAAAACCACACGTGGGAGTTGGTTCCTTAAACATCATACATGAAATTATTGGTTGTAGATGGGTATTCACAGTAAAGCTAAATGATGATGGAACTTTGAATAAATTAAAAGCCCGTCAACTTGCTAAAGGTTTCTTGCAAGAAGAGGGAGTTGATTATGTTGAAACCCATAGCCCTGTTGTTAGAACTTCAACTATGAGGATGGTTCTACACACATCCACAATTATGAAATAGGAGATATGGCAACTAGATGTTAAGAATGCCTTCTTATACAATGATTTAGAAGATACAGTTTTCATGATACATCAACCAGGATTTATCAATGTGAGTAAAGCAGGATATGTATGTCGTCTCACCAAGGCTCTATATGGTCTGAAAAAAGGTCCACGTGCTTGGTTTGATAAATTCAGCAATTACTTTATGGAGTATGGTTTTGTCTGCTACACATCTGATCCTTCACTCTTTGTTTATCATAAGAATTATAATGTGATGTTTCTTCTCACGTACGTTGATGATATGGTGATTACAGGAAATAACAATTCTTTATTGCAACAGTTCATTGACAGTTTGACATTCTTTTCCATATGAAGGATATGGGTCTTTGTATTATTTTCTGGGGATTCAAGCTACTTTTACAGAAAATGTCTTATTTTTAAGTTAGCAAAAGTATGTAGAAATGTTGTTAATCACTGCTGGTATGCTTGATTGTGCTCCCATGCCCACTCCTCTTCCCATACAGTTGGATCGTGTTCCCCATCAAACAGCTGCCTTCTTTGATCCGATTTACTTTAGATGTCTTGCCAGAAAACTTCAATATTTAACTTTTACTCGGCCAAACATAAAATTTGCAGTCAATTTTGTGTGTCATAAGATGCACTCACTTACCATTGTAGACTTCAATCTCCTCAAGCATATTCTCATATATTTGAAAGGAACGTTAGATTATGGTTTGACTCTGCGTCATGATACTGACTTCACACTACGAGCATATAGTGATAGTGACTGGGCTGGTTGCAAAGATACTCGGATATCAACTGGAGGTTTTTGTACCTTTCTTGGCAAAAATAACATCTCTTGGTTTGCAAAGCGTTAACCAACTGTCTCCAACTCCTCTACTAAGGCTGAATATAGGTCTTTATCTCTCGGAGCTTCAGAATTGACTTGGATTGACTCACTGTTAAAGGAAACTGGTGTTCCGCAATATGCTCCTACTGAACTCTAGTGTCATAGTTTGTCTGCAGTCTATCTAATTGCCAATCTGGTACTACATTCTCGTTCAAAACACTTAGATATTGATTATCATTATGTGAGAGAACGTGTTGTTCTTGGTACTTTGGTAGTGAAGCATATCCCAGCTGCATTACAACTGGCTAACATTTTTCACTAAGTCGTCTCCTCAAGAGCCTTTTTGTTCACTTTGGTTCAAATTCGGTGTTAAGAGCCTTCTCACACCAAGTTTGAGGGGTTCTATCAGCAACTCCAGCTCAAACATTCTGAGTCAAGAAACGGATTCCAAGCAAAGGCAAGTTTTCACCTCAGTCAACACATAGAAGTCCTATGTTTCAGTAAAAACAGAGTTTTCACCTCAAGAGGTAACTTCTACAAAGGTTTCTCCTTCTCACACGCTCTTACCAGCTAAAAGATTCTTTGTTCAAACAAAATCTATGTCGTCTTGCATATCCAATTTGATGCTTTACAACTTTGTTAAATAAGAGACGTGTCATGTGACAACCTCATTCTAATTTTCTATATAAACTTAGCTTGTTGTATCCGAAAAACTAAGCAATAAAAATATGAAATATTCAACATTTTTCACTCAAAGTTCTCTGCTTTCTTCTTATTTACATGAGCAAGACACCAAACTTAACTTACGGTGAAAACATTCCTTATTAAGTTCGACAATATCATATAGTCAAATGAGATAATGGAAATGTAGTGAGTAATTTTAACATATTTAAACAACGGATGCACCATCTTAATTCTATAGTTACCAAATATCTAGGAAAAGTAGATGAGACAGATAAACAGGAGATTTTCCAAGTGAAGCTGAACCCAACGATCGTTGTCTTATGTTGCTTGAAAGGATAGATGAATTTGGTGAAGTGTCAAAAATATAGAGGGAGAGACTTCCAGGAGACTGTGAAGATCCTTTAATTTAAGCTGAGACTGTGAAGATCCTTTAATTTAAGCTTAGTTAGATTAACTCAAGACTCTTTTTGTTGGAACATATGTTTTCAGACAACCAACGTACACGTCCCATCCACTATATTATCCTTGTTTACCGAATAAATTACTGTATTCGCTAATTACTTTCCTTAATTTTTAGACTTAGTACCGAAACTTCCGACCAATTAAGGGGTAACCTTGCCTTTTGATAAGTGATAAATTTTTTAATTCCTCTTAATAATATAGCTTTACAATAATATAACAAATGAGTTATTACGGATTGATCACTAATAATAAAATATGAATACTTTGGCAGTTTATTACTTTCCCTAAATGCATTCTATCAAAACATTACATCTTAATAAACAGAATTATTTATTGTTTAGTTGTTGTCGCGATTATGTGTTTCTATCTAATATTTTTTTAACACATTATCATTTTGTTGGTACTAAAGATTGTATTTAGAGCTACAATCATCATTAGTTAAAGCACACAATTAGTTAACTTCGAATTCACTCGGTTCGTCAACAATAACATCAACACTATATCATCTTATTCATCACTTATCCGAATATATTATAATCTACTTTTTCTTCCTTAAATTTGTTACCAACCATTAACCCAACCATTTACCTCTCTCCCTTGTATATATGCACAACACTCTCCCTCTATGTTCAAATATACCACTCGAGAGCTTCACCAGAAAAACGATTAAAAAATCATATTTTATAACAAAAAAAAATTGAAAAAATATTTCCCTGAATTTTCAAACAAAGATTATACATGGCTACGTGGATTTTGCATTATCTTCTTGTGGCACTTCTGATTGCCATTAGTTACAACATCGATGCAGCATCTGCAGGAATCACGCGGCACTACCAATTCGATGTAATTAGATATTTTTCTGAATTAGAGATCATATATATTAGTTTTAAATAAATTTTCTGTTTAATACAATATTTAAAATCATTTCTTCTAATTTTTCTTCTGCAGATTCAACTTAAAAACATCACAAGATTGTGTAAGACAAAAACAATCGTGACGGTCAATGGAAAATTCCCAGGACCTAAGGTTACCGCAAGAGAAGGAGATAATCTACAGATCAAAGTTGTTAATCATGTCTCTAGTAACATTTCCATCCACTGGTAAATTACTAATTCGTAGTCTTGTAGTGATAATAATTTTTCAACTTTTATTTAATTTCTTTTGAACCTCAATGAATAGATAAATGTATACATGTAGGCACGGTATCCGACAGCTACGGAGCGGATGGGCGGATGGACCTTCCTATGTGACACAATGTCCAATTCGGACCGGACAAAGTTATGTTTACAACTTCACGGTGACTGGACAAAGAGGAACCTTGTGGTGGCATGCTCACATTCAATGGATGAGAGCCACCGTATACGGACCCTTGATCATTCTCCCTAAACTTCATCAGCCTTACCCTTTTCCCAAACTCTACAAACAAGTCCCTATAATCTTTGGTAATAATATTTCATACCCGTAACTTTTTTTACCCTATATACGAGTCCCATCGATTGATCAATGTTCTAAATATCTGTCGGCAAAAAAACCATTCACATATCCGTTTTGATGTAAGGATCGGAAAATTGAAGCTTTTAATTTGTGTATAGGTGAATGGTTTAATGCTGATCCTCAAGCAGTGGTGCAACAAGCTCTTCAGACGGGTGGTGGTCCAAATGCCTCTGATGCTCATACTTTTAATGGGCTTCCAGGCCCATTATACAATTGCTCTACAAAAGGTAATGACATCTTTTTTAAGCTGTCCAAAACAAAACGCTGATTTAAGTTTTGTAACACGAGTTGGTGCACATTTATTAGACACGTACAAACTAATGGTGAAACCGGGAAAGACGTATCTACTACGACTGATCAATGCTGCACTCAATGACGAACTCTTCTTTACCATAGCCAATCATACATTGACGGTTGTCGAAGCTGACGCTTGCTACGTTAAACCATTCCAAACCAACATTGTACTTCTCGGACCGGGCCAAACCACCAACGTACTACTCAAAACCAAACCTACTTACCCAAATGCAACCTTCTACATGTTGGCAAGACCTTACTTCACCGGCCAAGGAACAATTGATAATACAACCGTTGCTGGAATTCTCAAATACCAACATAAACCAACGTCAAATCATTTGAAATCTTCTAAAAACATTCCTATTATTAAACCTTCTCTTCCTCCCATCAACAGTACGAGTTACGCTGCAATTTTTACAAAAATGTTTAGAAGCTTGGCGAGTTCTACATTTCCCGCAAACGTACCAAAAACCGTGGATAAGAAATATTTCTTTACCGTCGGTTTAGGAACCAACCCTTGTCCTACAAATCAAACATGCCAAGGACCAACTAATACCACGAAATTCGCAGCATCAATCAACAATGTGTCTTTCATCTTACCAAACAAGACTTCTCTATTACAATCATACTTCGATGGCAAGTCCAAGAGTGTTTTCATGACTGATTTCCCAAGTGTTCCTGTTTCTCCATTTAATTACACTGGTATGCCACCAAACAATACAATGGTCTCAAGAGGGACCAAACTCGTGGTCTTGAAGTACAATACAACTGTTGAGTTAGTGTTGCAGGGAACTAGCATCTTGGGTATTGAGGCCCACCCTATCCATCTTCATGGCTTCAACTTTTATGTGGTGGGTCAAGGTTTCGGCAATTTTGACCCAATCCGTGACCCAAAACAATATAACCTAGTCGACCCGGTCGAACGAAACACCATCAATGTTCCCTCTGGTGGTTGGGTTGCCATCCGCTTCCTTGCTGATAATCCCGGTATGTTTTATTGATTTATTTATTTATTTTGGGTGTTAATAACATTTACATTTTTATTTTGAATTCAAATGGTGATACCTCAACAGTATAATACAAACTATTACGCCAATGTGGTATCAATTTTATGAATTAACGGAACTCCCCAACTATATATGTTTCTATTTTGATAATTGTTTTGATGGTGAAAGGTGTGTGGCTAATGCATTGCCACATCGAGATTCATCTGAGTTGGGGTCTGACCATGGCTTGGATAGTTTTGGATGGAGAACTTCCAAATCAGAAGCTCCTTCCTCCACCCTCAGATTTCCCGAAATGTTGACTCTGACCGATCCAACGCCTCTGCCAATGCCACGTCACCTTTTTCACCTTTCTCGGAATGTATTTCCTTAAAAGCAACATGTGTCTCTCTTTTTCATTTTTTTCCCTCTTTAGTTCTTTTGTGTTTTGAATTATCACCTGAGAATTGAGTTTTTTTTTCTTCCCTTGTTTCTTGTAACAAGAGTAACCTAAAGAGTTATGGCCGTGGTAATTATTTCATTGTACGATATTTTGACGTAAAAATAAATAATTGAAAAAGTTTTGTAATAAACGAAAAAGGCATTAGCACAAATCTGCAACGCTCGTGATCTTTTTTTATTAAACAAACGTTTTTGTTTATATGATAATGACAAAAGATGGAGTCGTTGAAAACTTTTTATATAATATTCCACTTTTTTCCCCTAATAAAGTGAAATGATAGATTTCATCTCATGTTCGGCAGATTCCCACGCCTTACGCACCCGTTCGCCACTTTGTTCTCAACTCTTCCCACCTCCTGGACGGGATAATGCCGACTAGTTTCTAAGTACGTAACTTTTTAAACATAATAGAGTAATTTCATCCTAAGTTTTTATAAAGTAAAATGTGGAGATATATTGATACCAACGAAATTTCATTTGCCAAGAGGGAATCTCTACCATCAAAGAGACAAAAACCCAGAAAAATATGTTTAAGAATATGTTTACAAAAGCAAACAGAAAAAATATTGCCACCAAATACTGCCATAAAATGCAAAAAGGAATAAAATAATATTAATTAATAAGGCTAATAAAAAACAAAATGTGAGTAGAGTTCCAGACATTATTGGTGTTTGCAAGATCTATACCATCATGCCATTTTTTTGATATATTCTTATCATCATCATGTTGACATTAACTGGACTCCATTATCGTTTCGTAATCAGTAATAAGTTAAAAGAAAAGCTTCAGATCTTTGACCAGAATCACCAGATGATATGAATCATGATTCCATTTTAGAATAATTAAGATATCAAATAGTAGTCATATTATTTATAAACATAAAATTGAAGATTGATTTTGTTAAATTGTATCAATTCTTTTTCCATGACCTTGAATATGACTATTCAGTGTAAATCCTAACAAAAACACTGTACTTCATGATACACCAATCCTCTACATAATTGTATTTTAATATTTTTAATCTAAACAAAGACATCAATAATTCCTATCTAAATGTAAAAGCTTGCATCAATGATACATATATACACATGTCTATGATTGTGTATGTGTAGCATATATATGCAAGTAAATATTTGAAAAAGAGCATAGAAACCCTAATTTTTAAAACAAAATCTCTTCTTACAACGTACTTCTATGGAAAACCTCAATAATTCAGACTGATGTAATTACAAGGAATAAAAAAAAGAAAGAGATCTAATTATTAAGAATCTCCATGTTTATGCCAACAAACAAGCATAGCCACACACCTTCTCATGATGTAAAACCTTGCCTTCTGTTCTTTAGCCAAGCTGCTATATTTCTGGGTGATAGATGAAGAAGAAGAAGACGAAGAAGAATTTCTTCTCTCTTTTCTTGAGAAGCTTCTGGAGATTGAAGACGAAGAAGAAGAGGAGGAGGAAGGAACAGAGCATTTAGTAGAGGAACTCCTTATGAATATTGGAGACTTTGTAGAGGAAGCATTTGTTGAGTAACTTCTAGAGAACTTTGACTTAGAAGAAGAAGAAGCTGTTGTCTCTTTCTTCGACAGCTTCCACTTCTCCTCCATATATAATGTGTGCTTCTGCTGAGACTTCGGATTCAGGCTAAGGTTCAGATGAATGGGTTACGTGTGTTTCTTGTGTATATTTGAGTGTGAGTTTGTGGTGATTGAAGTCAAAGAAGCGATAGTGATTCAGAGAGAGGGAGGGAGAGAGAGAGTGAGAGTGTCTCTTTGCTTATATATGGTACTTCTTGATTTAATAATACTTGTAAGAAATCAATGTAGATAACAAATAGAAAAAATAAATCAATGGAAACAATGAAAATTCTGTTATTATAATTTAATATTTAATTAGCTCGTTGTGAGGTATGAACTTTTTTCCGTCGGGTTAGGAACTATTTTTTTTGCGTCGAGTTAGAAACTGTTTAAATTTAGTGTCCACTTGATTTTAATTATCTTAATTTCTTAAGAACTTAATGTATATCTTTGTTCAACTATAATAAAAGATTAAATTATAGCCCTTGGAAAAAGTTCCAATTATGAACATTTGTTGGTTTTTTGCGCCTAGTTTTATTGTGGGATCCTGAAGCACAGGGAAATTTTATTCGTTGGTGTTAATTAGGTGGTCTGTGGATTTTTGTTGCTCTCCACGGCGCTTTCGCATTAATAGGTTTTATGTTACGTCAATTTGAACTTGTTTGATCTGTTCAATTGCGATTTTATAATGCAATCGCATTCTCTGATCTAATTGCTGTTTTTGTTTCTGTCTTCCTAATTTATCCACTAGGTCAATCTAATTGGTTCTTTGCGCCTAGTTTTGGTGTAGCGGCTACATTTCGATTCATCCTCTTTTTCCAAGGGTTTCAACATTTTTTTAATTTCATTCTAATTAATTTTATTCTAATAATAACTAATAATAAAGTTAGCAGCGTAATTTAGAAAATCAAATTGAAGATTTTGATATTATAATACAATGAATAATGATAAATCCTCTCTTGAATCGCCAAATAGATATTCTTTTTTTTTTTTTTCATTTTTTGATAGATTAGAAATCGACAAATCAAAAAAAAAAGTAAGTGGACCTAACCCATCGAATCATGACTATATCCACACTATTATGATATTCAAATTCGATAGAGATAAAATTGAAACAGTAAATTTTTTTATTACATATTTTTTTATTAGGAAATCCATTGATATCTCTTATTAAATCTTCTTGTTTCTATATATTTCATAGGAAATATATTGCATTCCTGCCTAAGGAAAGAAAGTCTTATTCCAAATTAATACTAAAAGGCATTTCAATATCTTTTTTTGACTTGAGAACATAACAAGATCCTAAATTCTATTTGTATAAGAATCAAATTGTATTAAAAATAAACAAAAATCGAATCATGGCTTCAGATATCAATCAAATATTTCCATATTGATGCATACGAGATGACAATGTAATGTGATCGAAGGTGTATGTGAGAAAGAAACTCTCATTTACAGTTTTCTATTATTTTATTTAAATATTAAATTAAATATAAAATATAAATAAGAAATTTTCTCCTTTTTTTACAGATACATAAGGGCATGTACATAAAGATATCAAAAAAAATAGAAAAAAATATATTTAAAGTTCCCTTTTTGTTTCAACTCGTCAACTAAAAAAAGATATAAAAGAAAAATAACAATAGTTGATACTATAATATTTAATACACAAGTATTTAATACCCACAAAAAAACAAAATTCTTTATCTGAGTAATGAGTCATCCGACAATTCATGATTTAGACTCTAACTACTTATTAATAAACTAATAGCATGGAAGAAACAAAAAGACCAATAAAATCAAATATTTTGATTTTCGAAACCAATTAAATGAAATTCTAAGGATTCAATGTTATGGGACAGTGCGCGAGAAATCAAATCATAAACAAATGATAGAATTTCGATCGCTCTGAAAATGCCATAATATATAACATTAAAATATATAACATTAAGGTATTCGGAAATGGTTGAAGTAGATGAATAGGAGGATCGCTATAACTATAGCCCTTGGTAAATTTACCAAAGATGAAAAAGATTTATTTGATATTATGGATGACTGGTTACGAAGGGACCGCTTCGTTTTTGTAGGTTGGTCTGGTTTATTGCTCTTTCCTTGTACCTATTTCGCTTTAGGGGGTTGATTCACATGTACAACCTTTGTAACTTCATGGTATACTAATGGATTGGCCAGATCCTATTTAGAAGGTTGCAATTTTTTAACCGCTGCAGTTTCCAATCCTGCTAATAGTTTAGCACATTCTTTGTTGTTACTGTGGGGTCCTGAAGCACAAAGAGAGTTTACTCGTTGGTGTCAATTAAGTGATATGTGGACTTTTGTTGCTCTCCACGGCGCTTTCGCATTAATAGGTTTTATGTTACGTCAATTTGAACTTGCTCGATTTGTTCAATTGCGATCTTATAATACAATCACATTCTCTGGTCCAATTGTTGTTTTTGATTTTGTCTTCCTAATTTATCCACTCGATCTGCTTGATTCTTTGCTCCTAGTTTGGTGTAGCGGCTATATTTCGATTTATCTTTTTTGCGCCTAGTTTCACTAGCTTGTAACCAAGTCCGAGGATTAAAATCCAATAAACAAATATTTTAAACATCAAAATAATATTAAAATTTAGGAGCATTAATTTTACGATTCGTTGATATAGCGAAGTGGTTTTGTCCTATCTTTTTTACTTAATGGCACAGGGTTCGAGTGCTAAATCTGGAGTTTTTGTCAGGCCTGCTTGTAACTATAGCAGGTCTATACTTTTTTTTCCAACATAGCACGTCTATATTAAAATGCTGGACAAAATTAGTGGTTTCCAAAAAGTTTTTTATCCTACAAAAATAATATCAAAAGGTGGTGTACATTAGGGTAATTACAATTCGTCACCTTTTTTTGTGAGCATCTTCTCTCTTCTCTATTCTCTTTTTAAACAATATTCTTTTTTTTCACAAAATGTATCATTTAGAATTTTATTTTTATTTTATGAAACTTATTATTTTTTATTTTTAATGTGATTTTCGGATCTAATTTTCTAATATATTTTAATCCAAATCTACTTTTGTTTGAATTTAAATAATTAAATCACTTATTAAATATCAGTATATATATATTAATTTATGAAAAATGTGTCAAAAGGACATTATTTATGAAATTGAGGGAATATACATAATATTATGTGTTTATGGGAAAATATGAATATCTATGAATTATGAATAACTTCCATTTCCTTTTAAAATGTTGCATGGGGCAATGAGTTTTTTTGGGTATACAGAATCCACAAGGTTTGGTGATGAGGGCTTTTACTTAGCGTTGACGATATAGGTAATGCTTTGATTAAGGCCATCTCTATCCTTTAGAACCCCATAACGGATTTTTATCAATATTTTTATTATAAACAGTATTGGTAAATGTGTTTTAAGAAATTTTTGTTAATAACTAGTTCTAAAAACTCTTATTTAAGAATCGGTTTTTAAGAAAAAAATTTTAAAACACGTTTACCGATATAATTTATAATTTTTTAATCTTAAAAATTTATCTTAAGAACTCCTCTAGAAACTCCATTGGAAGTGCTCTAATTAGATAACCTGTGCATTTAAAGTGAATTATTCCATAGATGACATGGCAAATTTTGATTGGATGGATCTTATAGAACTCGAGGTCTTATGCTTACTGCCACAAGATCTACCACATTATCGAATTCCATCTGCCATTAATGTCGAAGGAACCAATGTCGTACGTTTATAACTTTATATACATAATATATGTATATATTAATAAGACATACATCTCTATATAATAGTATATATATGCACAATCATAATCTTCATTTAAAACTCGTCACATGAAAGAGATCCCAACATGGGGAGCACGAGAAAATTTATCGGTATTGCTTTCATATCAGTGTGTATATGTAGGCATATGTTTATTATTATAATTTATATGATTGAAATAATGTATATTACTCCATTAGAGATCCCTATATATTATTGCCATAGTGGGGCAGGAATCACAATAAATAATGTGGAGGAGGAATATAATAATTTAAAAATAAATGGTCTAGTAGTAGAGTTAAATTTCCGCGAAATAAGAATCATGCAAACGGGTCAAATTTACAATACATATAGAGTAATAGAGAATATTCCGGATAGAGCTTGGCTATTCCGCCTGGCATAATACTCTCTACATTTTTAATGAAGATTTATGTTTTGAGACTTTTAAAACACTTTAATCATTAGTTTTTTATTAATTAAATTTATTAAAATAATACAAGAAATGGACAAACTAGGAACTTGAACATTAACTTTACATAGAAAATTGGAAAAAGTCATCTTTATAAAAGTAAAAAAAAAAAACTCAAAACATGCATTTTCAGGAGAAAATATATTTTGAAGAAATTAGTTTCTTTTTTTTTTTGTTGGTAACAAGAAATGTAGTCTTTACAATTAAATAACTAATATATAAAATACTGGATATTGAGATGGAAAACGAAAACACTTGTAAGGCTATTATTTTCAAATATTGGAAACTAATTTTTGTAAAATAAAAAATATTATTGTGTGGGGGCTGGAGAGGAGGGGCAAAAGATGGATGGAAAGATAGTGTTGTGTATGATAATGATAGTAAGATAATCGAAACATTAACAAAAAAGGTAATCGAAACATTTGAGATATTTCTGCTGGTTGCTGGATAATCACGCAAGGCTAAAAAGTTAGTTTTTGTAAGATGAAAACTTTCATTTTCTTAGTTATATTTTTAACACAGGCATCGTATACGACTAATTAATTTTTCAAAAATAGAGAAAATCGTAAAATGGTAAAAACATAAAAAAATGTTGTGAATGGTAGAAAAAAGTAGAATCACATTTCATAAAAATTGAAAACATGAAAAAATGGTATACTCATTTATCACTCATGTTTGTCTACAATAATTGTAAGGCCATTATTTTCAAATATTGGAAACTAATTTTTGTATTCAAATAAAAATAAAGTATTATCGTGTGGTGGTTGCAGAGGAGGGGCAAAGAGGGATGGAAAGATAGGTGTTCGAGTATGATAATGGTTCTAAAAGAGAGGAAGAGTAGACATGTTTGGTCTAATAATATTCTACATGTTCTTATTCACTTATGTCTAAAACCAGCCTGGATATACGCAAAAAAAAACCCACATTACATTGTCCCCATTTCTTGTTTTGTATTTCTATCCACCACATATTTTAAATCTGCTTTCTCTAAACCCTTAACACCCTAAAAACAATATTCATTTGATCTATATATCACTCAAATACTTGTTTAATCATGTATTGACGGATATTCAAACTCGTGCTAACGAACAAATCGGCTGTTAAACTTAAAATTAACACCTTACTTACATAGTTTTTCGATTTTTTTTCAAAATCATGAGTTGATACAGATTCGAAAAAAAGAAAGAAGCAAAAAACATATGACTAGTTAAAATGGGACTTCAATAAAAACAGAGGCAATGACATAGATTGACTCAAATTTTAGATATAGTTACTACTTTAACTTGTTTGTGTTTTGGTAAATTTGAAAAAGGTTAAAAGACAATAAAATAAAATCTTTATTTTTACAATTACGAAAATTAGCATTTATATTTTTATGTTTTGTATTTTTTTTTACATATGTAAAAAAAATTTCGTCAAAAAAAAAACTACCACCACCGTTGCTGCCACCACCACCGTCACCGCCGCTACCGCCGCCACTGTCGCCACCATCGCCTCCATCGAGGCCGCCACCATCGCCATCACCGTCGCCACCGTCGCAACTACCGTCGCCACCGTCGCAACTACCGTCGCCACCGTCGCAACTACCGTCGCCACCATCGCAACTACCGTCGCCACTGTCGCCACCACCTTAGTCCAAAAAAAAAATTCAATAAGTCTGCGGTATCTACTCAATAAGTCTGTGGTAACTACTCAATAAGTCTGTGGTAACTACTCAATAAGTCTGTGGTAACTACTCAATAAGTCTGTCGTAACTACATAACTCAATAAGTTTGTCGTAACTACATAACTCAATAAGTCTATCGTAACTACTCAATAAGTCTGCCGTATCAACTCAATAAGTCTGATGTAACTACTCAATAAATCTGTCGTAACTACATAACTCAATTACTCTGCCGGAACTACTCAATAAGTATCTGCTGTAACTACTCAATAAGTCTGCTGTAACTACCCAATAAGTCTGCCGTAACTACATAACTCAATAAATCTGCCGTAAGTACTCAATAAATCTGTCGTAACTATCTAATAAGTCTGCCATAACTACTCAATAAGTCTGCTGTAACTACCCAATAAATCTGCCGTAACTACATAACTCAAAAAGTCTGTCGTAACTACTTAATAAGTCTGCCGTAACTACATAACTCAATAAATCTGCGACAACGTTTCAATAAGTATGCGATAACTACAATAAGTCTGCGGTAACTATTCAATAAGTCTGCGATAACTACCGTCGTCGCCACCACTGGCGCCGCCACCGTCGCCATCACCATCGCTACCACTTTCGTGCAAAAAAAAAAAATTCAATAAGTCTGCGGTAACTACTCAATAAGTCTGGGGTAACTACTCAATAAGTCTGGGGTAACTACTCAATAAGTCTGCCTTAACTACATAACTCAATAAGTCTGCCGTAACTATTCAATAAGTCTGACGTAATTACTCAATAAGTCTGCGATAACTACAATAAGTCTACGGTAACTACTTAATAAGTCTACGGTAACTACTCAATAAGTCTACAATAACTACCGTCGTAGCCACCACTGGCGCCGCCACCGTCGCCATCACCATTGCTACCACTTTCGTGCAAAAAAAAAAATTCAATAAGTCTGCGGTAACTACTCAATAAGTCTGCGGTAACTACTTAATAAGTCTGGGGTAACTACATAACTCAATAAGTCTGCCGTAACTATTCAATAAGTCTGACGTAATTACTCAATAAGTCTACGGTAACTACTCAATAAGTCTACAATAACTACCGTCGTTGCCACCACCAGCGCCATCACCGTTGTCGCCACCGTCGCCCCCATCGGCGTCGCCAACACCGGCACCATCACCGTCGTCACCACCGTCGCCACCACTTTCGTCCAAAAAAAAATTCAATAAGTATGTGGTAACTACTCAATAAGTTTGCGGTAACTACTCAATAAATCTGTCGTAACTACTCAATAAGTCTGTCATAACTACATAACTCAATAATTATGCTGTAACTACTCAATAAGTCTGCCGTAACTACTTAATAAGTCTGTCGTAACTACATAACTCAATAAGTCTGCCGTAACTATTCAATAAGTCTGCCGTAACTACATAACTCAATAAGTCTGCCGTAACTACTCAATAAGTCTGTCGTAACTACATAACTCAATAAGTCTGCCGTAACTACATAACTCAATAAGTTTGTAATAACTACAATAAGTCTGCGGTAACTAAATAAGTCTGCGGTAACGAAATAAGTTTGCGGTAACTAAAATAAGTCTGTGTTAACTAAATAAGTCTGCGATAACTAAATAAGTTTGCGGTAACTGAAATAAGTCTGCGGTAACTAAGATAACTCAATAACTCTGCAGTAACGTGAAATAAGTCTGCGATAAAATAAATCTGCGACAACGTTAACTGAATGACATTTTTGTAAATTTTTGCTGCGCTAGAATTAATCATTAATGACACTATCGTAATTATTTTATTTTTACACAGTATTACAAGAATATGTTTAGGATTTAAACCCTATATTTAATTTAAAATACACATGAATCATTCTACCAATTAAACTACAATTTTGAGTCATACTCGTCATCGTCCCATAAAAACATTTACCAGTTTTTATATATGGAATTATATACTTTTCTTCACTATAAAAAAAACGAAAGACCCTAGTAATAATCTATATACTCAAATTGAAGTTCTTTTGCTATGAATTTTACAAAGTCCTCTTTTCACGATAACAGTGGAAAAATACCTTTCTCATAATTAACTTAGTTAAAATCTTAGGTAGTATAATAAATTTGACAAATTGTCGAAATTATTTGTTCGGTTTAAATAACCAACGGATTAAAAAAGAAAACAAGTGTCCAATGGTTTACAAAGGCAAAAAACTGCATCTCACTGATTCACTACGTTGACCTGATCGCCATGTGATTTCCAGATATAGAAATATATAGTTGGAAGCTTAGATATTAGTAGTACGTTAGTTGTCAAAACAAAAAAACAAGAATATGAATGCATAAGTATGTACGTTAATAAAAAGTATGCACGTTAATAACGCACCGACTGGCCACGTATGTCTCCACTATCTATAAACTAGATCTAGACGTCCGGTTCAACCCGAACAAACCAAACCGATCAAACCGAATTTTATTAGTTTTCGGTTTTTATTCTATTGTACAATGTAAACCGATCGACAAAATTTTAAATTGATTTCGGATATCGGTTCAATTTGGTTCGATAAACGGTTAATCGATCTGTTTTTCAGTTTAAAGAAACAACATATAAAACACAAAAAACCCTAGATCTGTTTTTCTTCTATCTACTTCTTCTTCTCTTTTCTATCTCCTACAACCTTCTTCTCCGTTTCTTAGACCGTCTTCTCCGTTTCTTAGACCGTCTTCTCCATTCCTTCCACTTTCTTCCCCTTCGACCTCGTCTTAAACTTCTTTTTCACCACTCTTTTCTTTTATTCTTCTTCTCCTCTCTCTCTTTAGTTGAGATCGTTTCCTAGAAGAAATTCTTCCTCCTTCAACCCTTAATTGCAATGTTTAGATTTGTCTTTTAATATTTGGAGATTTGTTATATTGACAGATTTTGTACCTTGGAAGAGAGAGGAGCGGTTAGAGAAAATTCGTGATGAATCCGATATGATTTCTCGTAGCAGCGGCGGGTCGGCGGCTAGGAGACTAGTTGTAAATTTAGGGTTTCAGTTTATAAATGGACCCAAAATATTTTGATGGATTTGAGTTTGTAAATAGGTCCAATAATAATATTAGGTTTAAATTTTAAGGCCAAAATTAATTATGCCTAACCGAATTAAAACCGAATAAACCGAGATTTTTTATTCGGTTTAGTTCGGAATCAATTTTATAACCTATAACCGAACCGAAAAAACCGAGTTTCAAATCGATCCGAACTAAATTTTTATTCCGTTTAATTCGATAATTTTTTTTATAGCCGAATAACCCGCATACAGTATAAACTGTGGCTTAATGGTTCATTTGATTGGTCAAATGTTTCAAATTTTTCAATTTATTTATTTTAATATGTATTGTCAGGAACTTACCTGTGATTTGACCATTATCATTACCGATCATGGTAATATTAACAAATAGTTTCCCCCAAATTAATAGTTAGATTAAACTATAACAATTACTATTTTTTAAAAATAATTACAGATATTATAAAAATATTAAACGCCACGAGAAAACTAGATATTAGAATATATGCTGAAATTTTGCATTAAATTTTTAAAATTTTAAATTTGGTGCAACACAAAAATTATTGAATTAATTGAGTCTTAAAACGTAAAATTTCTGTATGTATTTTTATTAGTGAGCAAAGCTCAAATCATTTTCTTAATCAATTTAATTTAGTCTTTAAACGTAAATTTGTCGTATATTTTTTCCTTAGTGAGGTAATGCTCAATATCCATCTTGCATCTTAGATTCCCTCTTGGATCCACATATCCGCTTTCCTGTTAATTCCAGTAAGTAAAAACAATTTAAATGCATAATTTATGACTCAGTTTTATAATTCGTCTGAGTTCTATTTAGTTTTTCTCCTCTAGCATAATTGGTTTGATTAGGCACGTCGCAAAAGTAAATAGATTTAAATAATTACATAAGCGTGTTTATATGGAAAAAGGTCATGTTAGAATGTCCTAAATTACTAAAAAAGACTGGCCCTGAAAATAATTTACTTCATAATTATTTAGTTAAAATTTACTAGTTGAGACTTCAGACTTCAGACAGACTTCTCAGAGTTGAGCAATAGGAGATTCTTTGACCGACCAATGGGGAAAACTTTTGATGGGTCAAATGTTGTGCACAGATAAGTCAAAATCAACTTACACGGTATGTTCATAATCAACTTACAAAATTTCTTATATAATTGATAGAATTATGGAACTTTTAGAATCTACCTAAAAAAGTATTTGGTTCGCCCTAAAAAAACCTGTTTTTAAGCACTTTTCCAAAAACTGTCGTTCAATCCGATCTAGCCGACTGCTTCCACCAAGGTTGGTTTCTCTATTACCCTATCATCGTTTTTCGTCGAGTTTCAGCCGGTTGTCAGCTCATCGAGTCTTTCTTTGGTCTCTGACCGTGAGGAAAGGCCGACAGAAAGTTTAGTTGTTTTCGTATTTGCTATTTTTTATCTTTTCTCTTGTCCTCCTCTGCTTTCAGATTTTGTCACCGGAATTTGTCACCAGCCTCTAGTGTCGCGCCTCTCTCTTTTTCCCTGGCTATGATAGCCACTGTCTCTACCACCGATGTTCTTCCGTCGAATCCACCGGAACCACCTGACTGGCCCCTCTCCTTTGTGAAGCACCTCTCGGACCCTCTTCTGCCTTCTGTTATTGGAGTGTTTTGCTCCTTCCTCCGGCTCTCCTTCACTGGATCTGGCTTCCCGTCGCTGGTGAGTCTTCCTATCTGCCTTGCAAATTTGCCCCATTCTGATGGGTTTTTTTTCCTAACACTTATGCTTGTCAAGTTTGCCTTGAAGAACTTAACGCTTGCCTCTCTCGGACCACTGTTAGAACAACCTCCGATCCGGTCTCACACCCCCAGGTTTACTCTTACTCCTCGCCTTCAGACGCCTTGTATATGGAATGGTTTCGAAATAGGATCGAGGATTTGGCTCTGGTTTTGGATAGGTCGAGTTAAGTCATTCGTTTACCATTTACTATAGTAAGTAGATATTTCTTTGGAGTTTTCAGGGTTTTGTCTCTTCTATTGTGGCAGTGGAAGTTTTCCTAGTCTGATACTTCCATTCACCCCGTCAATCGGGTCTTGTTGGAGTTTAATTGTCATGTTTCATCCTCTTTGGAGGTTGCTATCCTGTCATATTTCTCACTTGTTTTAAGTGGATTTGTCGTAGGAGGCTTTCGTTTGAAAACTGCTTTTACTTTGGTATTTGTATTTAGCAAAGACTTAGCAAAATGGTGATTCATCGCCTCAGTTTTGTGGCCGTTTATGTGATTGTCAAGTGTGCATTTGTCGCTGCTTCAATCTCGGGATGCAGACCATTGAATGTGCTCTTTATTTCCCAAGGGTTCGTCTCATCTTTCAGCTCTAACAGTGTCGAGATCAGAAGACTTCTCCACAACATCTATCCTTTTTTTTTCAGTGTTTTCATTTACTTGCTGTGTGTTTGGCGTTGTTTCAGGTTTTTGTAAACATTTTCTCTATTCATAAAGATTAAATATTCTATAAAATAGGTTTGACAAAAAAAAATGGATAGAATTATGTTATCTCTTATAATGTTGTTTGCTATTAAGCTTTATAATGTCGATTTTCTGTTCGTAATTAATAATGTGGAAGTTTTGGAGAAGAAATTTTTTTTTCAGACTTTTTGTTTTTGAAAACCCTTAATCAAAAAAAAAAAGAATCAAACTTTTTAAAATAATTGTAACAAAAACAAATCCTACCGTAGATGACCAAGTTTCAAGTTTATCATCAATTAAACAAACCGTGCTTGATTTTTTTAATAACCGTTCTTTCTACATGATAAAAGTTCTTAATTTTAAAGTTTATTTTGCCAAATTTAAAAGTTGATATAGTAAAAGTGTTTAGCCGATGGATCTTTTTCTTTTTATTACTACGTGTCAATTAGTAAACATTGTAACACGAGAATCGAAAAGAGAGAGATTGTGTGTATAAGAAGATGCGTTCAGGTGTTGGAGTTGGATGATGAAAGCATACTACTATCTTTGGTATAAGAAATTATAAATTTAGGTGTAAAAAGAAAAAAAAATTAGTTATT
Organism: Cardamine chenopodiifolia; assembly: GCA_963922655.1. Classification (NCBI taxonomy): domain Eukaryota; kingdom Viridiplantae; phylum Streptophyta; class Magnoliopsida; order Brassicales; family Brassicaceae; genus Cardamine; species Cardamine chenopodiifolia. The sequence goes on along the minus strand of OZ000478.1, from coordinate 12,579,241 downwards.
TTTTTTACGAGAGAGTAATTTTTATATGAGAAATTAGTAAAAAGTTTTCTCGGGCTTTCAGTTGTTGCTGGAAGCATTCTAATGATTGATTCTTTTCGAGGTTTCTATTTGTAGCGCGTCTTCGGCATGCACTTGTTCTATAGATTCGATTGCTGGTTGCTCTTGGTTCAGTGATCTCAGTTTTAGATCTTGGTTTTTAGATGTTAGCCTTTTCATTCTGTTTTTAAACTGTGTTTTAAAGTTTGCCTCTCTTTTGTGCTTTTGTCTCTGGGAGTATCTATGGACTCTCCAGCTTTGTTCCTGAAAGGATTTTGATCCTTGTCGGCTTTGTATAACTCTTATAAAAACTATCAATGCAGTTTCTAAATGAAAAAAAAAACTCTGAACCGAAGTCCAAACAAATCTTTTTCTAAATGAAAAAGAATTTTCCGAAGAATTGGAAATTCTTTTTTCGAACCAATGATTATAAATTTTCTAAAAGAATGAAGTTCAACGAAACATGTAAGATTTGTTTATTGTATCTTTTCTTTTTATTCTGGAGTTTTCTTTCTTATGCTTTTTTACATCATTCTTGTTGTGGAATTTCAATAACTATTAGATAATCCCAAATGTAGTATATACGTTTATTTTTGTTAATTCAAATGTAGTATATATATTGTAAAGTTTGATTGATATTTTTTTCCTGTTTATTTAAAGAGTCAATTTTTGAAATGAAAATTTTCATAAATGAGCTGACGAGATATTTCACCTTCAAAACTATCATATAATACTAGATAAAGTTTTGGCTCACTGCATAGCTCTGGAGCCAATCTTGGCTCACTGCATAGCTCTGTAAGCTTGGTATCAAGTTTTAGAGTGGGTCGGATTTTAATTCGGTTTGATATCAGGTTTAAATGGTTTGATATTGCGTTTAGGTTATAAACTGATGAAACCAACATCTAGGAGTTTTGAGGTTTATAACTTTCAATTCGGAGAGATATATCCGAAACTATTTATTCGAAAACATTTAAAACAAGACTTTAGTTTAGGCTGTATTTAGTGATATATAATAATTATCACGAGAAAATAAATCGTCGATCCTTCATAAATTTATTATGAAAAATTAATAATGTGTGAAATTAGAATATAAAGGACATTGCTTGACAATAAATTAAACGATAGTCAATTTTTAGAATTTTCTCTTATTTATTTAAATGATCTCGCTTAGAAAACTAACAATGATCGTTTTTATAATAAAAATGAACAAGAATATAAAGAAAAAGTATGCATTAAACAGTCGACAAAGAAATACGTACTAAAATTCTGTTTTGCACTTAGAAAGTTCTTAACTTCGTTTTTTGCTTTTGCACTTTGTAAGTTTTGACTGCAAAAACTTGTCAACTACATAGATATGATTTATGATGATGACGATGATGTCATACCCAAAGGATGAGGTGTTAGAGGAATATGTGGTAGATGACAATCATAGATGACAATCATAATATGTGTTAGAAGATGATGAATTTACTGGTATTAGTAGTAGTTTTGAATATGATATTACCGATGATTCTAATGAAAGTTATGAAGATCATACGGCATAATTTTTTTTGACTGAGATAGGAATCAATCGTTCACGTATATGAAAAATCTTAGAATAAGATTAAACTGAAATGGTGGCTAAATATGATTAAAATAGAAGATTTTTTTTTTTGAGTTTTGACATCAAATAAATCTCTTTTTTTTTTGTGTGTGGTAAGTTGGTTTGTGATAATTGATGTAACTGAAAGGCAAACAGATCCAAAATAGACCATACTTCTCGGTATATTACAAGTGATAGATAGTAATCTGTGCACACAGATAAATAGTAATATGTGTTGTGCATTATATATTTATAAATTATTACTAGTGTTTTACATTATATTTATTTTTATGTTTTTAATATTTTATTTATTTCATTATTATTATTATATATAATTTGTGTTGTTAAATTTACTAATATATATATAATATGATTTACTATTATAAAATAACAATAATATTGTAGTTTGTATTAATAGTTATAAGATACAAATTATAAAAACTTTAAAAATTATGCACTTTGTAAATTAACATAATACAAATTATTTTTGTTTTTTCAGTCAAAACCCGTATTTATTAAATAAAATTTTGCTATTTGTTTAGTGTAAGATTATCTCTAACTATTTATCGGTCCATGTCCATATTTTTATGTATCTCAAACAAAGAAAAATTATTTTTGTTCCTCCGAGAAACCGAAACTGTTCTTCTTCTTCTTCAACAACGAAAATCACAACAGATCAACCCAAAACCACGATTTCTCATAAGAGCATATCATCCTTCGTCACTTTTCTGATTGCTGAGACATGCACGCTTCTTGGTTGTTGAGACAAGCCACAAATATCAATATGACCAAGCTCATCGAAGCCGATTTAGTTGTTTATATTGTGGTTGACGGAGTGCCTTTTGAGGCTCAAGCTGAGGTCGAACCATATGGATTGAACGACGAGATCATTAGTAGAAATGATGTGCAAGCAATGAAGACTCTGTCGTGTCACCCTTCTGCCGACCTCAATAGATTTTTAAGTTTGTTTTGTTGTTGCTTCCCTTTTTTTTTGCTGTTATAAAAATATTGTTCGGAGAGATTTTTACTCTTTATTTTTAATGGAAATTTCTATCTTTAAGATCGACTTGCTTTTGACGCAAAGTATAACTTGTTTATAGCCAACTAAAATTTACCAAGTGTAGGACGTCTCCTGACTTATCTTGGGTGAACTTTTGAGCTCGAAGCTCGGCTTTTACCGAAACTGGGCCCGGCTTATTAAATTTTTTAGGGTTTTTAGGACACTAACTAAAGGTTGAATTACGAGTTAAACGTTCGATATACACCCTACTTTTTAATATGTCAAAGTCAGGTTCCGATTATGCGAGATGTCGACTTATTTACTTGGACGACTTATCTGAGTGCGAGACTGAGGTCGGCTTTGTTTGTTTATTGGAATTTTAGGATATGAACTAAATGTCAACTTGCAAGCAAAAAGCTCCATTTACTGATTTCCTGTTAATGTCAAAGTCAGGTTCCGATAGTGCAAGATGTCTACTTATTTGTCTCAAGCGACTTATCTGAGTGTGAGAATGAGATCGACTTTGTTATTATACGTTACAAGACTAGGCTTAGTTTATCTGTTCTTCATACGAGGATGAGCTTGGCTTTATAAGTTAACGGTGCAAGACTAGCTTCGACTTATCGATTTTTATGCGAGACATGGTTCAACTTTATTATTTAACGGCATGAGACTAGGCTCGGCTTTTCTGATCTTCATGTGAGAATAAACTCGACTTTATATTTTCTTAGTACAAGACTGGACTCGGCTTAGAAGATATTTTCATGGAATGCATGAAGCGTTAGAATCGAACACCTAGCAAGGGTGACAATTTTAGCTTAGTGTGAGGTTCAAGCTCATCTTGTGTTTAGCGATTGCTTCTAGAGCAAAATAATTTTTTACTAGGATAATAGTTGTACCTCAAAAGAGGTTGCCTACATACCCTTTAAATGGGATCAAACCAAAATATAGTTTTTACATATCGATGTAATGCTCATGGCGAGCTCTTTTTTTTTTAAACGAGATCGTTCTATTGATGTCCTTAGTAGTAGTAGCGTTTGAGATTGATCAAGTTTCATGAGTTTTTGATCCGCTTGTCGCTGATTGTAATGAGCTCGTAGACTGCTAGTTGAACGACTTTTGAGATTAAGTAAGGATCTTCCCATTTAGCTTCTAGTTTGTTGTTGCATTCGACTGTATTGGAGAAAATTTTGCATAAAAAAAGGTAGACTTCTTCAAAGAATCTGTTTCAGACCTTCTTATTGTAATATCGAGCTACTGACTTCTGATACTTTTGTATGCAAAGTAGTGCATATTCGTGTAATTCTTCAATTTTGTCTAAGCTGTTAAGGAGTATCTCATCATTAAGGTCGGTGTTCTCAGACATTTTGGATCTGCGTAATGTGTAAACATTTGCCTCTGCAAGCACAAGTTTTTCACTCCATGAGCTAAGGAAAAATGCAATCTATTTGTACCTCATCGGGGTGTGGGTCGGTATAACCATAAGACTACTTCTAACTCGTTTGCCCAATTGATTTTCTTCCGACAAAGTCATTTCTTGAGGCCATCCAAGATAGTTTTGTTAGTTGCTTCGTCTTGACTATTATCTTGAGGGTAGCGAGTTGTGGATTTACAAAGTTTGATATTCCATTTATCATATAATCTTTCAATCTTCGCATATGTTAGGTTGGTTCCATTGTCAGTGATGATCTTGTGTGGTAGGCAATGTCGGCATATGATATTCTTCCACAAAAATTTGCTATCCTCGTCATCAGTGATGGAATTGTATCCCTTTGCTTCAACCCACTTTATGAAGTAGTCAGTAAGGACGAGTATATACCTCTACTGATTAGAGGGCGACAAAGGACCGATAATGTCCATAGCCCAACGCATAAATGGGTATGAAACTGATCTAGCTTTTAATAGTTCCGTCCGAGAGTTAATCATTTGTGCGTGCTATTGGCAATTCTTGCTCCGAGCTTCGAACGTCTCATAATCGACGACCATGGTTGGCTAGTAGTGTCTGTGTTTTCGAATTTTCAGTGTTAGAGCAAGCCCTCCAGAATTTTCAATACTCGATCATAGTGCGTGGGGTCGATGCTCACCATATCGACGTGTTCTTTGTTCAAACTTGTCGTTTCTTGGAAGATGGGATCCTTCTTGGTTATGTTGTCTATTATTGAGTGCACAATGTTAGACGTTGCTCTGAGCTTTTTCTCGTCTCCGAGAAACAGTTTGAATCCCTTTGATAGTGTAGATTCCTTGTCTAGAGGGGAAACACATGCATTGATGATAGTTTGATGTTACTGCCTTCATCACGTGGAGCCATGAAGTTCCCATAATTACGTTGTAAATGGCGAGTTGATTGATGATAACGAATTTGACGATCTGGACCATGTTGTCGGCTTTTACATAAAATTTGATAGTACCGATGGTCGTGACTTGTTTACAATCAAAACCAGTGAGTGGGCACGTAAAAAGTTTTATCTCAAGGTCAATTATTCCCTTTTTTCAATGTTTCTTTGTAGATTAAGTTGACCAAACTTCTAGTGTCTATTAGGATTTTAGTTACGTAACATTCGCATATATCGAGATTGATAACAAGTGGCTTGTTATGAGGCATATCCATACCCTCATTATCGGTTTCTGAAAAGATAATTGGAGATCATCTCCAATGAGATTAACTCTGGCTGGTTGACTCCATTTTTCTGACATCTCTACCTTCTTCTAGTGCTTTTTAGCGTTACTTGCTGTTAATTCGCCCATGATTACCATGACCCGATGTCTAATGTTTCCATTATTTGTCGGTTGGTATTCTCTACCTCTTTTAGGCCATTTTTTCCTGTGATCTAGTCGACCTATTGGTTTAACAATACTTGCAGGTCACCGTTGGCGATCATATCTAGGTGATTCAACTGATCTCTTGGCTCTATTGTCTTCATTTGTGGGTTGGCATCTCGTGTATGGATTGTGCACGGCATCCGGATCCTCTTTTTTTTTAGAAGAAATAGTTGAAGTTGTCGGCATTCAGATGTGAAATGTCCTAGTCGTTCATGAAAATCACAGTAAGAGGTGGTTGCTTTGTTTCATTCGTATCCTTCGGATCAAACATATCCTTCGGTATCAGGTCAAATGTAACAATCAGATCGGACATAACCCTCAGATTGGGTTTCGGGTCGAGCGTATCTTTCAGATCGGACATATCCCTTAGATCAGGCTTCTTGTCGAATGTGTCCATCAGATCGAGCTTCAAGTCAGATGTATTTATTATATGGTAGTGATGGGCGTTGTTCGTCGCTGACATAGTAAGTAGTTGTTGCCTTCTTGCCTTTGTCGTTGTCGTAGCTATCATAATATTGTCGAGGTTCATGGTATTCTTTTGGCTTGTCTTTAAAGGAGCTCGGTGTGTTGGGGAGAGCATGTGGCTTTTGTAATACCTCGCGTTTATTGCACAATGAACAGTGTCTTCCAATGTGATTTGTGCGTGTTCCATTAGGGTTTTGCGATAGTAGCATTTAAACCATAATCCCTTCAGAGAGCCTCAATATCCGCAGTGTCATCGATTGTTACGCAGGATGCTACTTCTTTAAAACGATCTATATAGCCTCTCTAGCTATCACCTTTCTTCTAAGTAATCTTCAAAGGTCGGCGCTTGATTCTCCTCTGGGAATAAATATGGAGTACTGCTGCATAAAGACTTGCAATAGGTCCACGAAGAATTCAACCGTGAATGGCTTCATCTTAGAAAACCACTTAAGGGCTGCTCTACCTAGATGTCCTACGAATAACTGGCAGAGGACCGCATCTCTCTCTTCATTGGATAATCTTACCCGACTTGTAGAAATCTTGAAAGTGGTTAGGTAACTACGTGGATATGTTTTCCCATCATAGGTCGGTAGCTTAAGTTTGCCGATTTGACGCAAATTGGTTTCTGATATTCTGGTCGTAAAAGGAGTTTGTTGAGCTTCTTAATATAGTTTATCGATCTCTGGTGCAGAACTAATCGCACGATGCATCCATGATTTTATATCTTTGATGGTTTTTATTAGTTATGTATCACGTTCTCTAGTACTTGCGAGTTCTTCGTACAAATCTTGTGGAGTTAGCGGCATAGATGTTGTGACGTTGTTTAGAGCATCCAACAGATTTTGTTTGTAAATAATCGTTCATGACGGACGTTTAAAGGTCATCAAGTTTGTCTTCCGGGGATCGTCTTCCTGTAGACATGGTTTGTCTTGTTCTGTGGTGGCTGCTGCTTAGCCTTCCCTAGTATATTGATCTGTTAGGTATTGCAAGAGAATAGAGAGATCATCATACTGTGCGGCGTGAGAGGTGGAACTCGTGGTGGTATATGTGATCACCAAGAGTTTGTTTATCAAGCGATTGCTCTTTGCCTACTAAAAATTCAAGTGTTTTCTTATAATGTTTATGGCAAAGAGCAATCTCTTGATAAACAAACTCTTGGTGGTGATTGTATGGTCGGAGAAATCGTTATAACTATTAGGCTCGTTAAAATATTTAATATACGAGTCCTTTACTATATTAGATGAATAGTCGAAGACTATTGACTAATTATAAGAATGATAGGATACTTTTTGGGATAAAATATAAATATTATTCAAAATAATTTCGAGTAATACATCTTTCATAACTAGATGTTGATTTCATACCAAAAAAATTAAAAACATATAAGCAATTAAAGCCAGTGTAACAATTGCCTTAATTTCATGGTTACGGTATAAAATTACAATGATAAAATTAACTAAAAGGAAAATGGAATATGACCACAATCACAATGCTCTCGGCGAGAGGTCTTATCGAAGACTACAAGAGCAGTTCCGGGGAAGCCGCAGTCAAAAAGGCTCAAACTCAGACCAGAAGTGGATGGAAAAACGAATCAAACGATGACTCACGCTTAAGGGAGAAGAGGAGAACCGGAAGTGCTAGCCCAAAGCAGTCCACGGTCCTACCCCTTAAACATCTCGCCGTTGAAAAGCAATCTGAACTCACCAGTTCAAGCCAGAACAATGAATTACAAGATTCCCAAGACTACAAAAAGAAACTTCCAGAATTTAATGTTGATATAAATGTTGATGCTGCTTCAGCCAAAATCTCTGCGGTTCCTGTTTCAAATATTACTAATACTACAAAGACTTCAATGGGATTTGGGTCACGGTGTTGATGTCTGCTAAACAGAGCTCCATGGCCATAGAAAAAGTGCAACCCCCATGTCTTTGCGGCTCCTGTTTCAACTATGCATTATCCTACAACGGCTTTGATAAGTTTTGGGTCAGGATGTGAGTTGATGTATGCTAAATAGAGCTCCACAGGCTTGGAAAAAGTGCAACCCCTTTTTTTTTAGCAGCTTTGGAGGGTGTTATCGTTCTAGTGGATCCAACAGAGGATGCGTTTGATTCTGGAGGGGTTATGCAGTCCACCAAGGAGGGTTCAAAGTCCAGTGATTTTGTGAATTCCTTGGTCCCTAATGTAGGTCTGGATCCCAAAAAAAGAGCAGTCCTCTGTTTTTGTTGCCGAGAGGGTCTCTTTTCAGGCTGTTTTATGCAATGGAGTTGACATTCAAGTCCATGAAACAGGCACCACATAGTGGTTACGATGCTGGCTTGAATGCTGAGAGACATGCCTTTATTTCCGCTATGAATGGAGCTACGGGTCGAGCCTATAAGCAACGATCTTCAAAGAGCATTCATAAAGGGACTGCAGATGCTTTCAAACAAACAAAAGAGACTGCTCAAAGTGGGTTCGACAAAAGGAACACCCAAAAAAACATTAATGTCAGCTTTCTTTTGGAACATTAGGGGATTCAATAAGGCAAAAAAGCATTTGGTAGTTAAAAATTGGATTAATTCAAAGAGTATGTTGTTTGGTGGTGCGATGAAAACAAGGGTTCAAGAGCATAGAGCGGCTGCGATTGTGTCGTCTATCTTATCTAACTTGTCTATGGTATCAAATTATGAGCATAATCCGCTAAGTCGTATTTGGATTCTTTGGAGCAATAAGGTGTCTTTAAAGGTGGCGTCAAAGAGTACTTAGATTATCTCTTATCTGGTTAAACTCGATCAAGGTTCTGATTTTCTCTGTTTTTTATCTATACATCTAATTCAGGGGATGAAAGGTATGGAGAGAGCTAGAAGAGCTTCAAGCTTCGACAATTTTTTTGTGGAATACCTTGGCCTTGTTTTGGGGATTTCAACGATATTCTGGCTAGTGATGAGCATTCTAGTGGTCTTTCAGTTGCCACTATGTCTAGTATGTCGGTTTTTCAGGATATAGTTCGGGTATGTTCTTTTGTGGACATGGATTTCCATGGCCCCTCTTCTCCTGGTGCAATAAGAGAGAAAATGAGTTAATTTTCAAAAAGCTTGTTAAGGTTCTAATTAACGATGATTGGCTGCATACGTATCTTAACTCGTATTGTAACTTTGAGGGTGTTAGTCTCAAAAATCCTGAGAAGATCAAATCACGGGTGGTAAGGTATTTCACTGATATTTTTACTCACACTCCTTTGGATTTTACAGGGGTTACGGATTAAGAGTTGGATATGCTACTCGAGTTTTGTTGCTCCAAGGCTGCGAAGGTAAAGCTAACTTCAGTAGTTTCTATTGAAGAAATCAAAGGGGTACTTTTCTCCATGTTGTCAAATAAATATCCTGGTCTGGAAGGTTACACGATCGAGTTCTTTAAGGAGTTGTGGCATGTTGTTGGTAATGACTTTGTAGTGGCGGTTCAATCTTTCTTCTCCCATGGTTTCCTAACTAAGGGGATCAATGCGACAATTTTGGCCCTAATTCCTAAGAAGACTGACACAATGGTAATGAAAGACTATTGTCCCATCTCCTGCTGTAATGTTCTCTATAAGGCGATCTCCAAGGTTCTAGCAAATCGTATCAAGCAAATTTTAAATGGTTTTATTGCTCCAAATCAATCTGCATTTATAAAAGATCATTATCTTATGGAGAACCTCCTCTTCGGAATTGGTAAAAGACTATCACAAAGTCGACATCGCGGTCCGCTATCCCATGAAGATTGACATATCCAAAGCTTTTGACTCTGTCCAAGTCCAATGGTCTTTCTTATTAAAAGTGCTCACTACCATCCAGCTCCAGGCTATCTTCATCCATTGGATTAGGCTATGTATTACAACTTCCTCCTTCTCGGTACAAGTAAATGGTGAACTTACATGGTTTTTTCAGAGTATTAGAGTTTTGAGACAGGGCTGCTCTTTATCTCCCTATCTCTTTGTTATTTGTATGAATGTGCTTTCGATGATATTGAATAAGGCAGCGGATGCAGGGAAGTTTGGGTATCACCCAGGTTGTCGTGGTTTGGATATTACTCACATCTGTTTTGCAGATGATATTCTAATTTTCTCGGATGGGAAGCCGCGTTCTATCGAGGGCATTCTAGATTTTTTAAGGAGTTTGGTCGGTTCTCGGGGATACAGATAAGTTTGATATGGAGAGTCTTCCGGTAAAGTATTTAGAGCTGCCGCTCCTTACAAAGGAAATGTCAAAGACTGATTTCCAGCCTCTCATTGATAAGATCACGATTCGGATTCATTTATGGTAGTATCTTTTTCACTCATTTGCGGGTAGGCTTCAACTTCTTACTTTGGTTAGCTCAAGTCTAACAAATTTTTGGATTTCTGTTTTTCATTTGTCTAGTGCTTGTATTAGGAAAATTAAGAGAATCAGCGCTGCTTTTCTTTGATCGGGACCAGACTTAAATCCTCGAAAGGCTAAGATGACCTTGAAAGATGTTTGTTGTCCTAAGAAGGAGAAAGGATTATGTATCAAATCAATCGAGGATGCAAATAAAGTTAGTTGTTATAAGCTTATTTGGCGAATAGCCTCAGCTCGGTCCTTCTAGTGGGTTAATTGGGTGAAGAAAAATTTGATCCAGACAAGCTCCTTTTGGTCGGTTAATATGCTTTCTAGTGCGGGTTCTTGGATTTGGTGGAAGTTGATTAAATACTGAGACCAGGCCAAGCCTTTCCATAAGATGGAGGTGAGAAATGGTAGGGATACTTCCTTTTGGTTTGATGTTTGGTCTTCTTTGGGTCGTCTCCATGATATTTTATGTGATAGGGTTGTATGGACATGGGGATCCCTTTATCGGCTACTCTGGATGAAGTCTTTGCAACTCATAGAGTGAGACAGAGGAAAACTTCTGTGTTGAACACAATTGAGGAGGAGATTGAGAAGCTAAGAAAATTTGGGAGCATGGGGCCGAACATCTCTTTTTGGCGTCAAGCCCCTGGAATCTTCAAATGAGTATTTTCGTCGAAAAACACTTGGAAACAATTAAAGGTTGTGGACGAAATCACGGGCTGGTACAAAGGTGTGTGGTTCTCTTTTGCAACTCTGAAATACTCTTCCTTTGTTTGGCTTGCAGTTCACAACAGGTTGTCAACGGGAGATAGGATGCTGGCTTGGGCACAATCATCTCTTCTTTGAGTGCATGTTTACGTCTCTTATATGGGAAAAGCTTACTTGTGCATTTTTTCAGAGGAGGTATGTTTCTCGGTTTGAAGATATCATTACTATTATCTATGCCTTTGTGTTTGGTGGTGATCGTAGGTTCATATTAATGTATGTTTTTCAAGCGGCGGTTTATATCTTCTGGCAAGAGCATAATCAATGCAGACATAGCGAACAACCAAAGGATCAAACTTCTCTCATCAAAGACATTGATAGAATTATGCAAAATCGTCTTTCGACCATTCAGCGGCAAGGACGATATATCGGCATCTTATGTGATTGGTTCGGGGCTAGAGAAATTTAACTCTCGGATTTTGTTTGCTTTCATTTACCTTCTGCTTATTTTCTTTTCAGCTATATAATTAATAGTGTGTACTCTTTTTTTCAAGAACTGATTTTGTTCCAATTGGATTTTCCAATCTTGGGTTTTAAGGAAGCCACCATTTTTTATTTTTTCTAAGAATTTTCCTGTTATTCTTTCTATCTTTTTTCAAAAAACGAAAATATTTGTTATGAAATATTTTTTTGAATATAATCTTACATATTATTCAAAAAAATAAATTGTATCCCTCATTATAAGATTGTTTACATATATATTATTAATAAAATGAGGCAGGAGTGGGATGCAATTGTTGGAGATCTGACCATCACATCGAAAAGGTCTTTGTTGGTGCCGATGTTGGTGTCGATGAAAGGCAATGACAACAAGAACACATGGGTGTTCCTCAAACCTTGGAGCTTAGACTTGTGGGTCACCACTACTTGTGTTTTCATATTCATTGGTTTTGTGTATGGTTGTTCGAACACAGAGTCAACAACGACTTTCGTGGACCGCCTCACCACCAAATCGGCACTATTTTCTGGTTCTCCTTCTCCATTATGGTTTTTGCGCACAGTAAGTTCATACGACTAACCAAGAATCAAATAATGATAAATTATTGTTAAAATCTTATTGGCTTCTTTCTCAAAACAAATTTACATTAGATCTCAACTTATTGTCAAAAAAGAATAATAATACAATATTGAACTTGATCTTATTTATATAGGTGAGAAGGTGGTGATCAATTTAGCAAGCTTTGTGGTGGTTGTCTAGTGTTTGTGTTGACTCAGAGCTACACAGCAAATCTCACCTCTTTTCTCACAGTACAACGGTTTCAACCAACAGTCATAAGTATAAAGCATCTCATTAGAAATGGGGAGTTTGTAGGGTACCAACATGGCTCTTTCGTGTTTGATATTCTAAAAAATCTGGGATTTCCGGAATCTCAGCTCAAACCTTTTGGGTCTCCCGAAGAATGCGACTAGTTTTTGTCCAAGGGGAGAAAGTTGTTTAGAGAGATTTGATGAAAAAGATATATAGTCGCATATGTCCAAAGAGAGTGCTGTTCGTACTGTGAATTCATCTATTAATTACTCAATGCATTCCAAGCCCTTCGACCGTGCAGATCACACCATTGCCACTGTGTTTGTCTTCCATCCCGAACAGAGAAATTTTCACTCTGCAACTGGAACAAGATTGAGATGAAGAATCTGATATTCAATGTGAAGGTGAATAATAGAGAAAAGTAGCAAAACTGCATAGCCGGTTAGCCACTTTGGTTCATGCAATGTTTTTTCGTGTATAAATAGTAATATTGCTTTTGGTGACTATATTGTTGAATTTAAACCAAGGTTAACATCTTGTATTCGTATGTTTGTTTTCAAACTAAGCGTCAAAGTTAGATCTCTGAGTTTGGATTCAAATCTTCTTCTTTATAACTAGTTATACAAAAATTAAGGAGATTTGGATAAAAACAAATTTGTTTTGCAAAAAAAAAAAAAAGCGTTTGTCTACGCTTGTGAGACATCGCATCTATAACATGGTGTTCTAATATCAATTGTTGAGAATTGAACATCTAGCTTCTAATATTATCGAATCTGGAATTGTTGATCTTGAGATACAGTTTTGGTATTCTATTACAAAGTACATAATTGAAGAAGAGAAAAAATGTGAAAGCACCATTGGTCTATTGGTTAAGGTTCAAGGGTTTTCTACACCAGATTTGAAGTTCGATTATCAGAAAGTGCAGTTTTTTGCAAATTAAAAGATGCAAAACTTTTTAGAGGTTCCAGAGTGTTACAGATAGAGTGATCCGTCGTGATCTCGTGTGTTGTGGGAAGAGTCAGTCCATCATAGGGATGTCGTACATGCAAAACCGTTCGTCGTAGATCCGAGTGTTGCGGAGAACACGTCCATGATAGGGATGTCATGCATGCAGAACCATCTGGTGAGGAGAATTTGCGTCGTGGAAGCGTTGTCTAGAGAACATGTTCATCGAAATTGCATTATACTGCACGTAGTCGATTAATATCATAATATGATTAGATCAATTATCTATAATAATAATGATGTAATAAAAGACAAAAAAAAAGAAGAAAAAAAAAATATGGAAACTCGAGAATTTAGGATTGTAAAATGGAAAATAATATTTTTAACCTTCAAAGAGACAAATGCTAACACTTTAAATCTTGGTAGTATTACAGTAACACTTTAACCATTCAAACTATTTTTGCTAATATTATAAACCTTCAAATTAGCCCCTGCATTTTTTGCAGTCGCATAACTAGCCCCCACGTTTTTTTCATCGTTAACTTCGTCAAAATAAAATGAGAAACGAAGAGTAAAAATGAGTTTTAAAGAGTGAAATTTGAAACAAATGAGCTCTAGAATCCAAAATTGTGTTATAACAAAGAAGAAATATGCAAAATTCAAAGATTTTGGAGTAAAAGAGAACGAATCGACAAGGTTAAAAAGGAGAAAATTGAATAAAGATTTTGATAGAATTACCCGTTCCGTCTAAATGCAGAGGCTATTTTGAAAATTTAAAATGTTAGCAAAAATAATTTAAAAATTTAAAGTGTTAGTATAATATTATCAAGGTTTAATGTGCGAATATTTGTCGTCTTGAAGGTTAAAAATGCTATTTTCCGAATTCAAAGCATTTGATTTGCGTAGACCAAAAGATCCATCATATTTATCATATTTTACAAATACTTATAGTTCTGAAAGATCATTATCTCGAGCAAGAAGAAGAGTAACTGAGAAAAAAATAAAAAGTTTTAAACACATTGGTATGTGATAGCAAACACTCTCTGAAATATCATTTTTCCTTTAGCGAACCCTCTCTATGACCAAGTTTCTCTGTTGACGGGCGCTTCCTAGAGCCTTTGAAAGATTGTGTTTTCCAAAACCTCTAGTTCAACTCCCAAGCTTGGAAAGGATATATGGTCTTTATTTAACCTAAACTAAAAAAACTTCTTCTCGAATTGGAGTCTTTTTCGACCTATAATTAAGGATCTAACCCAAACTAAATCACTCGAGGTCCTCCAGTTATCCTTTATAAAGTAAACCAGACTAAATGAATTTCAAGGGAATCAATTCTTCAACGCATTTGAAATCTATATTGTCACAATATTTTATATCAACCCTATAAAATTGTGAAGGTTGTGACCTACGTACATTTAGATTCGCCAGTTCTATCCCATCATATGTGAAGTAGTCTTTTGGGATTAATGTTTTTTCATTGTTTTAGAAAAACTAATGTTGACAAAATCAATACTTGTTTCTTAAAAGGGGCGGCTCAAAGAAATTAGTCCCACATGTGCTACTCGTAAAAAATTGGCCCTTTCTTCATACTCAGTTTATTCTATGAAAACTTATACTCACATTATATCTTATAATAACCATATGGTTAAGTCAAAAGAAAATATAACAACAATATATAACTATTCAAACAAACAACATTGCTTTCTTTGCATGTTATGACTTGTGAAAAAAGCATGTTCTGACTTCTGAACAAGGCACCGCGCAAAATTTCTAAAAATTTGTGAGGGTTTTAATTCAGAGAAAAAGAAAAAGCAATTAGAAAATTATGTCGAAGAGGAAGAAAATCATTGTTTATTTGTGCCAGAAAAAAAAAACAAAAAAAAAACTTACAATTTATAAAAGTATTTTGCCTTTCTACTATAAAATAGAAAAGAATAGTATATAATGATAAAAATGGATTTCAAAAAGATCTTTTAACATAATATATATATATATATAACATTAAAATATTTATGACCTCAAAATTACCCAAAACATTTGGGCCCTCAAAATTACAGATGCTCTAAGAGTTAAAGATATTAAAGATGCTCTAAGAGTTAAAAATACTAAAGATGCTCTAAGAGTTAAAGATACTCTAAGAGTTAAAGATACTCTAAGAGTTAAAGATACTCTCTACAATCTCAGCGTTAAAAATATCAAAGATGCTCTAAGAGTTAAAGATATTAAAGATGCTCTAAGAGTTAAAAATACTAAAGATGCTCTAAGAGTTAAAAATACTAAAGATGCTCTAAGAGTTAAAGATACTCCGTACAATCTCAACGTTAAAAATATTAATATTTAATTTATGTCTTATTTCTGGGAAACGTGTGAGAAAATGTAGTCCTCCAACAGCCAATTGGCCAAGTAGTAGTAGTTTTTTTTGTCATCTGTAGTAGTAGTTTTATACAATAGTTTTTGGAATATTGCTTTTCAGAACAAATTTTTTATCTATTCAAAATTATAGACTAAATAGATTTTCTGAAAAATAGGGAGACCAGTTTATAGGTTTCTTAATATAATAATAATAGAAACTAGAATCCACAACAAAATTTTGAGATTTCAATGAAAAAACCCACGACACTTCTTCTTTTATTCTCTTTTTCATTGAAAAATACAGAGACTATTTTCCACTTTCTTTTTTCATGACACTTCTCTAATTCTCCTTTTCAAATAGAAAAGAAAAAAATCAAAAACTAAAACCAGCATTCTAAGTTTTTTTAAAAACTCAATTCTACTGCAAAAAGACTAAATACCAAAAACCAAAAACCCATTCTTAAAACTAATTAGGAGTGGTTCTAGATTTCCACACTAATTTTGCCAAGATCAGCCTCACTTCTATTAACCTGTCGTTGTCCGATTTCTATGTGGACCATCCTAACTACCGCACAAGACTTGCTATTTACGTCAGA
The DNA here is from genome assembly GCA_963922655.1 of Cardamine chenopodiifolia. Classification (NCBI taxonomy): domain Eukaryota; kingdom Viridiplantae; phylum Streptophyta; class Magnoliopsida; order Brassicales; family Brassicaceae; genus Cardamine; species Cardamine chenopodiifolia. The sequence continues at coordinate 12,563,112 of OZ000478.1, read as the reverse complement.
GATTCCGTGGAAGATACTATTCAGGCTTCAGCTGCAGGTTTGTTACTTTTCTGTTTCATGAAACATATTTTAGATTTATTATTTATTAGTTGCAGTTGAATGAAACGTATTACATATAACTTAAGGTTACAACAAGACATTTATTAAGCTGGTTACTATTTTCCATTGAATCTTGAACAATATTTTAGATAACTATTAAAAATAAAAGTGTCTTCTTATGTGGTTTATATGCTAAAATTCTTGGTGACGAATTAATATTGTCCCATTAAATATCATCAAGTCATAAAGTATAAATGCTGTTAGCATTTAGTGAAATTTTAAACTTTCTTCTTTTATTTTTGGTTGCTTGTGGTGCAAGCAGCCTTAGACTTAATCAAGAACGAGCAAGTGAGCGCCATCATCGGACCAAGAAACTCTATGCAAGCAGAGTTTATGATCAGACTCGCCAAAAAAACTCAAGTACCGACCATCACATTCTCAGCATCAAGCCCTTTTTTGACATCCATCAAAAGCCCTTACTTCGTCCGAGCCATTTTCGATGACTCATCACAGGTCAAAGCCATTGCAGACATTGTCAAATCCTTCGGGTGGAGAAGTGTGACCGCCATTTATGTGGACAACGAGTTAGGTGAAGGAATCATGCGTTACTTATCTGACGCTTTACAAGACGTGCAAGTCAATAGAAGTGTGATCTCTCCGGAGGCAAATGATGATCAGATTCTAAAATAACTGTATAAGCTCATGACGAGGCAGACGAGGGTATTCATTGTCCACATGAAATCAAGTCTTGCTTTCCAGGTTTTTCATAAAGCTAAAGAAATTGGGATGATGGAGGAAGGGTATGTATGGTTAATGACCAATGGAATGATGCATATGATGAGATATATGAACCATGGTCGTAGCTTAAATACTATAGAGGGCATGTTAGGTGTGAGGAGCCATATCCCCAAATCCAAAAAGCTTGAAGATTTTATAAAAATGTTCAAGAAGGAGAATCCATTAGATCCGAACGTTTTTGCATTATTGGCGTATGATTCGATCACTGCATTGGCCATGGCCGTGGAGAAAACTAGCTTCAAAAGATTGGGGTATGATAATGGAAGTGCCTCATCAAATAAAAGGACAGACTTGGGGACCGTAGGAGTCTCTCGCTATCGTCCAAGTCTTATAAAGGCTCTCTCGGATGTAAGTTTCAAGGGCTTAGCAGGAGAGTTTAAACTCGTTGACAGGCAGCTCAAGTCATCAAAATTTGAGATTATCAATTTTATTGGAAAGGAAGAGAGGATTATCGGATATTGGACGCCAAACAATGGACTTGTGAATGCAAATTCAAACAAAACGATGTCGTGTACAGGGGAAAGGTTTGGGCCAGTGATATGGCCAAGGAAGTCAACAGTTGTTCCCAAAGGATGGGAGATTCCAACAAGTGGGAAGAAGATTAAAGTAGGCGTTCCATTAAGGAAAGGCTTCCTCAATTTTGTGGAGGTAAACATAGATCCAATCACTAACATAATGACCCCAAAGGGTTTCGGCATCGACATCTTTGAAGCTGCTCTTAAGAAGTTGCCATATTCATTCATTCCTCAATACTACCACTTTGAGTCTCCAGATGCTTACTACAATGACTTGGTCTACCAAGTCTCTAACGGGGTTAGTTCTTTTTTTCTTAATATGAAATTCATGCAATTACATCATAAAATCAGTTAGTAATGAGCTTACTGAACTATGTTTCTGGTATAATTAGATTATAACTTTTATTTTTATATGAGATATCTAACATATTATATAATAAATGGAGCAGACTTGGGATGCAGTTGCTGGAGATTTAACCATCACAGCACACAGGTATTTTATGTTGACTTCACGTTACCGTTCACAGAGTCAAGAGTGTCTATGATGGTGCCGGTGAGAGACGATGAGAATAGGAACGCATGGGTGTTCCTCAAACCTTGGAGCTTAGACCTATGGGTCACCACTGGTTGTTTCTTCGTCCTTATTGGTTTTGTTGTATGGATGTTCGAACATAGAGTCAACCCCGACTTCCGTGGACCGCCTCACCACCAGATCGGCACTAGCTTTTGGTTCTCCTTCTCCACCATGTTTTTTGCCCACCGTAAGTCCTTACACCAATAATGATATATGTTATAAAGTTTATTGGCTTTCATTTCAGAACCAATTTTACAATGTTTTGCGTTGTTTAACTATTAAACATTACTTAACTTTTTCTCGTTTTGATATTTTTTTAATAAGAATGAAGATTCTAAAGATAAAGTAACTTGCATGTGTAAATAGGTGAGACGGTAGTGAGCAACTTCTCAAGGTTTATGGTGGTTGTGTGGTGCTTTGTGATGCTTGTGCTCACTCAGAGCTACACAGCAAATCTCACCTCTTTCTTGACGGTACAACGTTTCCAACCAGTGGCCACAAATGTGAAAGATCTCATAAAAAATGGGGACTATGTAGGGTACCAACATGGGACTTTCGTTAAAGATATTCTAATAAGTCTGGGATTTGATCAATCTAAGATGAAGCCTTATCGTTCTGCCGAAGAATGCGACGACCTTTTGTCAAAGGGGACATAAAAAAATGGCATTGCAGTAGCTTTTGACGAAGTGCCCTATCTTAAGGCTATCCTTTCTCAATATTGCTCCAAATATGCCGTGGTTGAACCTTCATTTCATACTGCTGGTTTTGGCTTTGTAAGTTTCTTCTTTCCCCTTTCAATTTACTTTTACAAAATAGGGAAAAAATAAACACATTTTCAGTATCTTGGTGTTTACATTGTTTGTTTCCATGATCAATGTGTAGGCATTCGCCAAAAATTCGCCTTTGACAGGAGATGTCTCAAGGGCTATCTTAAATGTGATTCAAGGAGATGAAATGCGACACATCGAAAACAAATGGTTCATGAAACAAAATGATTGTCCTGATCCAATGACTGCTCTTTCGTCTAACCGTCTCAGCATCTCTAGCTTCTGGGGCATGTTTCTAATAGCAGGCATTGTTTCATTCTTGTCACTCCTCGTCTCCGTTGCTCATTTTTTATACAAACATAGGCACACTCTATCTGATGATTCCGAAGATTCGATGCGGAGAAGGCTAGCTTTTTTGTTCCGAATCTTCGATGAGAAAGACATAAATTCTCATACTTTCAAGAATAGTTCACCTTTGACTCACTTCACTCCGAGCCCTTCAACTGTGCAAATTCCACCATGGCCACAAAACGCATCACAAAACAGGGAGTCTTTTACTCCGAACGAAGAAAGTTTCACTAGGCAATCTATACATCATGAAGATGGAGAATCTGATATTGAATGTGGAGTTGAACAATAGAGAGAAGATAATTGTGAGAGAAAAGGAAAGATAACATCATGAGATTGGTTTGAAATGTTTAATTTTTTGGTTTAATTGAAATTGGGTTAAATTGGTTTGAAATCGGTTTAAATTTAACGGTTAATTATTTTCTGGTTATTATTAAACCAATAATAACCACAAAATAGATAATTAAGATTCAAATTTTGAAGTTGTATGAATTTAGGATTCAAACTTTTTTATGGTATGTATTAAGCAATTACTTTTGTGGTAGATGAATATTGAAACGAGATCTTAAATTTGTGTACGTATGATCATATATGTTATAATTTATGTAGAAATAGCATGTTTCCCCTCTAATTTGGCCTGTTTTCTTTTGTAAATGAATTATTCTCCAAATCTTATGTAAAGTTGCAGTGTAATGAAATTTCTTTTAATTGCTTGTACCCGTCGAAATATCTTTGAACTCTTAAGCATACATCTCTAACTAGCTTATTGCTATCATATTGCATTAATATATTTGTGTTTATGTTTGGATCCAAAGTAAACGCCAATTTTAATATTAGATATATAGTATAAATAGATTGAAACTATTTTTATATATAGCAAATTCTGAACCAAGGATTCAAACTTTAAAATTAATATATTTGAATCTAGCTTTGGTTTCAGTGTATCTAAAGACTTCGATATCTTATTTTTTTGGATCTGCCCTAGATTATATCTCTAGTATCCTAAATACTGTATCTATCCTTTCTGGAATTGGTATGTTTTCTTGTTCTTCTATATCATTTTCTACAAATGCAATAATATGGGATCTTTATTAAAGATTCCGTTCAGACATAAAGACTGAGGTAGACGTAATTGTTTTGTACGGAAACAAAACGTAATCTCTATTTTTTAGTTGTAAACTTTTAATTGGTATAGTATTAACTATTAATGAGTTATGCAAAGTCAAAAATAACTAATTCCCAAAATCAAAAATAGCTAATCGTATTTATATATTAAAATAAAAAAATGTTAGAAAAAAATAGTTTTTATGTTTTAATTTGTCAATTTCAGAAAAATTAACAGCTTTGTTTTTGCTAAAATCAAATAATTATAATTCTGCCATTGTTTTTTTTAAGATATGATCCACCTATTTTTCTAAAAATACCACATTATCTCTCTTTTTTTTTTCTGCACCGAAATTTTCTTTCTCATTTTCTTTTTCTTTTTTTTCTTTATCTCTTAAAAAAATATCAATTTTTGTAATTTTTAAAAAAACTATTCTTGAAAACTACCATAAAACTATTTAAAAAATGTGGTATTTAGCAAATAAAAAACATCAAACATAATTTGCTATGATACCCTTGAAATAATTCAATTAGAAAACACGGAAGTATAGAATGCTTTGAGCCATGGAAGGGAGACAACACATATTTAGTTAGTCTCGTGATAAACCGAACCACCACGTGTCTGCAGTAGGGTACGTGCATCGGTGCATGCGACCGAACACACCTTGTGACTAAGCTTACGTGGGACTTTAGATTTCCATAAACGAAAAAGATTGAAACGAATCTCATTCACTGTCGCCGATTTGTCTCTGTCTAAGTCAGAGGGAATCAGAGGTTTGGTCAGAGTAAAATGATTTTGCAATGGTCCACTTGAGAGTCTCTAAGCTACTCCGAGGCTTTGGTGGAGAGATTTAACATGCTCCAACCCTTTCTTGTCCCTTTTGTCCCCCTCTGTTTAATAAAGCCCTACCTCAAATTTTTCATCACACGATTTGTTCTTGGAAGTACCTCTCTCAATCTTTCTGTTTCTTAATTTTTTTTTTTGATTTGATGTGAGACAACTAAAACGTGTACAGAGAAACGAGGGGAGACTCGAGAGTGGTAATCACACGATGTTCTTTTGGATTAGATACGTGAAGTAGCCGAAACTTTAATTAAGTTTGTGAAGACTATCCACATCGGGAATTAGAAAGAGACTTGACTAATATATAAGAGATATGTGTCAATCCATTAATTGCCAATTGGTTTTGAGTTGGAAGTCCATAGATTTTAACATGGTATCAGAGTTGAACACACATTGTTTAACATGGTATCAGAGCCTGAACAGACATTGTCTCACCAAACTAAAATCGATTCGGTTCGTTGAAAAAAGATCTGATCGATCTTGAAATTAATCATAAAGTGGCATATTGTCGAGATCAATGGTTAAAAATAACATGATCTCGAGAGGACATGCGAAGAATATCCCACATCGGAAATTAAAAAGGGACTTGACTAATATATAATGAATATGGACTAATCGACTCATTACCAATTGGTTTTGAGTTGGAAACCCATAGACCTTGACAAAGTTTAACCTCTATTTTCAATCGAATGAGATGATTCTTTCAGAACTATAACTATCTCTTCTTATTACGTAAATGTGTCAATAAATATACATAGTCCATCTCCGAAAATAACTCTACAACGAGATATGTATGACTCCGGTGCCATGGTTTCCATATAGAGTTTATGCTTGATCTTAATTATAAGTTCCACTACGTTGTTTATGAGGGAAACAAGTTATGTATAAATGTATATATATTATATTCTCAATGATTATTGTGTTTGTTTGTCTATATGTATGATTTAAAGAGCAATAATTCTTTCATTGACAACAAGACAGCATTTGTTTATGAAATTCTAATGGTTAGTACCCTTTTTGGTTAATGGTTAAAATATTGAAAGCAAAATAACCATCTGATGGTTAGTACTTAATACTGACATATATAAAACCATTAACAATTTCCTACATTTCTTTTGGAAGAACAAACCCATATCTTTATTAGAAAAAAACAAACCCATATACAATTATCTACTAATTAAGAAAACTAAACAATTGTTCATCATATATTGATAGTAAATATTTTTGAACTATTCTTCGAACTTAATTAAGATGTTTATCTAAGTTAAAAATAGTGAAATAAGGATATTTTTGTTTTAAAAAATAAATTTAAACTTAAAGATATAAAATAGCAAAATAAGCAAGAAGCAACAATGACATAGACGTATCCCTTCACCCAGTCACCTCTCTTTAACCCTATAGCATTTCTCAACTCGGTCAAACACCTTTTTGTATTCGGTCAATCACTTTTCCCACCAAGTTATTATTATGTAGATTGAGATCACTATTGATATATTTTTAATATCAACCTGATAAACACAGTCGTAAATCTATGGATCCGCTAAAGACAGCCCAAATTTAAATGGGTAAAACAAATCCTGACAGCCCATATAGTTGATTCTTATTTTAATAATTTTAAAATTACCGATTAGTTATCGCCGTCGGCGACTTATATTTCTATTAACTATACCATGTTATTGCGGTCGGCGACCTTATTTTTATATACATATATATAATAGCAGTGATACAACTAATTAATATATGTTCTTTTAAAAATTAAGTTATGTATACATTATATATATATATATATCCACGCTAATCATTATTGTTTCAACTAATTTGTTAATATACACAACGAATATTTATTTATTTGTTATTTACCTTTTTCTTCTCCGTTCTCTCCAATTTTATGTTCTAGAATTATTAATCCGGTGAGTCTTTCTCCATAATGGAACAATGGTTCACACGTAGCCATGGTAGCTCTCTTCTCCACTTTGAGGGACTTCCTTGGAGGTTCAATGTCTAGTTCAAACCGGTGGTGACTTTTCGGCGACGACCTCAGATCTGATTGAATTGGTTACCAGCAGCGGCGTAGCCTTCTTCTTGCTACATCACCTCTTCTAGGTTTCTTGTTTTGACCATGCCCATTTTGTAACTAATTTGTTTTTACTTATGCCAATTTCGGACCCATTTTGGATTATAAGCTTTTTATCATTTTGTCTTTTGTATGTATTCCAAAAAAAAAAAAAAAAAAAAAAAAAAACTGGGAAAGATGATAGTTTTTATGTTTTAATTCGCCAATATGGTAGTTTTTGAAAAATATTTTTATTATTCAAATAACATTTTTGTCTTTGGTAAAATCAAATCATTATAACTCTATCGTTGCTAAAAATTTCTCTCATTTCTTCTCCTCGTTTTTCTCTTCTTTTGTTCTCTACGAGACATAATTAACTTTTGTAATTATCCCAACCACTATTTTCGAAAACTATCCTATAAACTATCCATTTCCAAAAAAAACATTTATAAGACCATAATTACCCAAAACTACATGGTTTGTTAAATTACCCAAAAATTAATTGAAAACCTTTTAACAAAAGAGGTTTTATTTTGAATACATTTGTGGATGTCTTCTTAATACATGGTAAGTGATTTGGAGGAAATTTTCTGTCCAAATTTCTATCTCTTCAGTCATGATTTTAGTTTTCAATTTTTTTGACATGCTTTTTTAGTTTTAATATTGCCTGCATATAATATGACAAAAGCTAGCCCATATTTTTTTCAAAGGTCCAATAAGCCTAAAATTAGGCCATACATGCACTTCAAGTATCACAGCTTTAAATAAAAAGCTTTAAGCCTCTAATCTCCCAATAACCAAACACCAAACTTCTCTTTGGAAATCAATTTGAGATTAAAAAAAAAAAAAGTACAACAATCCACAGAAACCGAAACCGGTTCTGGAGACCGAGAACACATTTGGATTCTGGAGACCGAAACCGGTTCCAGACAATAATCCACAGAAACAACAAGTACAACAACACAGTCGCGTATTATGTCTTGTCGACCAAGCAGAGTTCATAAACCTTTCTCTCTCTCTCTCCGATAAACTTCAGTTAAACAATTAAAAAACCCAAACTTTCTTCTGGGTTCTCCATCAAAAACCCTAAAATTCCTTATCTTGTTTCATTTTCATTCCTTCCATTTGAATATGTGAATATTGTTTAAGAAAAATGTTTGCTGAGAAGAGTGTTAGTAACTTATATGTTGCGTTGGAATTGACCTGAGACATGTGTTGTTACTCTGCTGAGAAATAGCCATCTACTGATGTTTTGGGAATTTAGGGATATATTGATTGTTTTAAGACTAAATGGAATTTTGAATCATCTATATGCCATTTTTCGGCTTTTACTGCAGTCTGGATTCTCACCAGTGAAATTATTTTAGCTTGTTAGAAGTTATGATTGTTATTTTGTGTAGCTAAATAGATTTTAAAAAGCCTGAGTCATTTATAGGGACCCTCATTTATATAGCAACCGCTTTTGAAGATACTCTTCTTGTATTGAGACCTGTTGGTGCTACTGAAGGATTCTAATAGTTTTATGTTTTTGTTGCAATACAGAGGGTTCTTCAGATAAGAATGAAAATGAGAACATAGGAGATGTTCACGAATCGGTTCCAAAATTTGCTAATTCCTCTGCTCGCTCTTGGTCTGTTCTTTTCTTCTTTCTCATTTGGCTCTGGAGATCAGAAACAGGCAAGCATATTTAAACAAAAATATTTGTGATATTATATGAAATTGATGATTTGGCCCTTGCTCGTATGTTATCCACTAATATCCTGTGGTACCTGTTTTTTTGTACCACGAGGCACAGCAGCGCTCGGGTTTGCAGAATATGTTCCAAACGAAAACCTTCTCATGACCAAAGAACAACTCTTCGACATGACTTGCATGACCCTCGGTGGCCGTGCAGCTGAGCAGGTAAAATTTCCTAATTGCGACTTTGGGAAGTTCACGATTTTAGTCCTGCGTTTCGAAATTTAAATGAAAACAGAATGGGACAAGATTTTCAATATCGAATTTCTATTTTCCATCCTCAACCGAAAATAGAGGAATGTCGATATGGTTCAAGATGTTTCAAGTTTCTGGTGCTTTTTCAACGCAGGTATTGATAGGAAAAATCTCTACGGTTGCCCAAAACGATCTGGAGAAGGTGACAAAGATGACTTACGCGCAAGTAGCTGTGTACGGTTTCAGTGACAAGGTTGGGCTACTCTCATTTCCACCTAGAGACGATGGCTACGACTTCTCTAAACCATACAGCAACAAAACTGGTGCGATCATAGACGAGGAAGTTAGGGAATGGGTGAGCAAAGCTTATGAGCGGACCGTGGAGCTGATCAAGGAACACAAGGAGAAAATGGCTGAGATCCAGAGCTTTTACTGGAGAAAGAAGTGCTGCATCAAGATGAGCTTTTAAAAGTTTTGGGTGAACGTCCGTTTAAATCGCTGAGGTGACTAATGATGACCGCTTCAAGTCCGGGTTTGAGGAGAGTGAGAAGGACTCAACCACCACAACGACGGTGGAGCCTGTGGTGGATGAAGGAGCTCCTCCACCGCTTGAACCTCAGTTCATTCCAACTTAACAGATGGTATGGAGAGAGTCTTCACTGTTACAATTGTAAATTTTAATTAAGAATGCAATAACACAATTTCAAAAGATAAAACACTCTTGTTCTTCAATGTTTTTTTTGTGATGAAGGGAACTGTTAGCAATGATTGCTTCTAATAAGAATTTGTTTATTTTTAATAAAACTAGGAGAGAATCCGCTCTATGCGCCTGTTTTGTTTTAATTTGAGTTTTAAATAACATGTTTTTAGATCTTGATAATCTGTGTAATCTCTTTCATACGAAATATTTATTTATTTATCAATTTTCATACTCTTTTCATTTTTCAAAATTTTTAAATTAATTTTTATTTTTCATCAATTTACCATTTTGAGGTTTTCGTTTTATGTCTTTCATTGAATCCATCTCTTTTTCTATGTTTTAAATTTTGTATTTTTTTGTATTCATTTTTCTTTTCTATATATTTTTTCTTTTTCTCTCAGTTTTTTTATATAATTTGTTATCTTCTCGATTATGTATTGAATATTTTTTCATGACTTATAATTCTATAGGTTTGAGTTAACTTCTTTAACTTATTCAATCTAAAAATATAGCCCCTTTATCTATTATATATAGGATTTCAGTCTACCGATAAATTATTACCTTATAATTGTACTACCAAACATGAAAAATTCATTATGAAAAAACTTGTGAAATTTTGATGGCATCATGTTTCTAATCATCCAACCCCAAGCTCTACTCGGACGATGACTCCCAATTAAACTATAATCCCTTCTCGAAATTCCTGAATTTAGTTCATTTTCAGTCTCAAAATATATCAGATGGGAACATATCAACAACCTAAAGGATGTTTCACATCTTAGTTTAGATCTGAGCTTTAAGACGCATATGTCTTGTCCCGAGGGTCCTTGTTGCTTAGGTTCCAATCCAAGCTAATCCCATAAATTAGTGAGGCAATATATGAATGCATAAACAGATATTTTTTTTGATGAAAGGCTTAAAAGTAGTAAGTATTCAGTAGTAAATATTCTTAAACCGAATTTTATGACAAAAGATTTCAGTTTAAAGAAATTTCGGTAGGTTTACAATTTTGAGCTCGTTTCTCATATGCCACAAAATGACTATTTTAACTTTAATGAAATTTGAGTTTTGATTTGGTTTTTGTGGTACAACTGGTATTATAATAGTACAACTGGTACTAAGATTTCTGGTATAACTGGCTAGTTGTACTCAATTGTACCCAAGTATGTGGTACAACTGAATATAACTTAACACGAGAGGTTCGAGTTCGAGTTCAGGGTTCTGAGTTCTTCTACTTAGTATTCCTAAAAATGGCATTTGAGCAATTGATCCCAGAATGAATTTTAGTTGCACGAGGAGATAGTCTGTATGTGGAAAGCACTAAGTTTAATGTTTATGACGCCATTAAAATTCAAGTTGCATAGGCCGACCTTGCCCCATCAATAAAAATGAGAAGCTAATTAGTGTAGAAAACTCGAATGCTAATTGTGTAATTGATCGTTGACTTTCTGTAAGCTTGAGATTGTCTCGTGATTTTCTGTATTAATTATTTTTCACACATATCATTATTGGTGTATATAAGTATTACAATGTCAATTAGCATTTAGAAACACATCGATATCTCTCTAATCTATCATATCGTTCTTTACTTAGATAATCTCTTTCGACAACTCTATGGATTCGGATTCAGAACCACAGACGAAGCTCATATCACTCATTACTCAACTAATGCGTTTCACCGATACAAGTTATTGGATTTCTGATTCAAAAGTCATATCACTCATTATTCAAATAATCTCTTTGGTCAGGTCAATGGATTTACATTCCCAGCCAAAGCCAGAGTCCAAGCTCATATCACTCATTAACCAAACAATCTCTCTGGTTAGCTCAATGGATTTGGATTTCAAACCGAAGCCGAAGTTGAAGCTCATACCACCAAGTAATCAAAATATTCAAATACTCTCTATGGATTTGGATTCCAAGCCAAAGCCAATGTTGGAGCTCATCTCACTCATTTCTAAAAAAACATCTACGGAGCCGGACCTGGATTCGAATAAGTCACTCGTTGGTGAAACATTGAGATTGGAGCCAGAGCCAGAGCTCATATCACTCATTCATCAACTATTCTCCTTTGTAATCTCTATGGATTTAGAGTGGAACAAGCTTATTTCCTTTTTCCCTGTGGCACAAGTTACATTGGAAGAAGGAAAATTTCATGTGGTTGAAGAAGTTTCTTTGAGGACTAATAACAAGTGGCATTGTCTCCCTGTAAATTGGGAGAGGTTCAAGTCACACGGAGAAGAAGAAGATGAAACCCATTTTCGACGTCGAGGTTGTAATGGCGATAACCATCAAGAAAATAAAAAAGCTCTAGTTGAGGTCAAACAAAGGCTTCTTCATCCAAAACATTATCTCCAGCTTGTTTTATTGCAAGTACAAAGCGCAACGAGGAAATGTTATTGTCGTGATGAAGATCTTCTACGGATATTTTATTCTTGCTTGGCTTGCGATTTCGCTATTAAGTTTTCTTGTGTGGAGAAACCACCAGTCTTATATGTGCCTTGGACAATTCAAGCTCTGCTTTCTATATGTGTTCTCCTTGTGACTTTGTGGTTCATCGAAGTTGTATCAGCTTATCACGTGTCATAAGGATATCTCGCAATTACCATCGTATCTCTTTTACCTCTTCTTTTGACCAAGGAGATTGGTTTTGTGGTCTTTGTCGTATGAAGATCGACAATGATTATGGAGGCTATTCTTGCAACAAAGGAAATGTTCGTATGCACTTCATTTTAAATATGCCACACAGAGTAATGTGTGGGATGGTGTAGAATTTGAAGGAGAGACAGAAGAAATTGAAGAAGAAGAAGCTGAGCCATTTTTAAGGATAAGCGATGGAATCACAACATTTTAGACGTCAACATCATCATTTGAAACTTGAAACATTGGTAGAGACTACGACGAGAATAAGCAGTGTCAAGCATGCATCATGCCAATTTATACTCTTGTATGCAATGTGATTTCATTCTTCACCAAGATTGTGTAAAAATTTCTCGCAAAATACATCACCCGATACATCCACATCTACTCATTCTAGTGGGATATAAAGGCGGTGTTACATGTCGTAATGTTAAATGTTCAGCCTATCCTTGGTTCTGCACAGCTGGTTTCTTCTATGGGTGCAGTAAAAAAGGATGTCGTTTTAAGCAACACGTGCACTGTGCCACAATATCTGAGCCATTGGTCCATGAAAGTCATATGCATCCTTTATTCCTAACATCCAAACCAGGAGAGTATAGAAGATGTTGGGTTTGCCAAAACACTTATATGGCAACATTCAATTGCATTGAGTGAGGCTTTGCTTTGTGTTTTGGATGTGCTACTTTACCTCAAAGGGTTAGATATAAACATGAAAAGCATATGCTAACTCTTTCTTATGGCAAGGAGACAAGTACGTCCATGCCTTATTGGTGTGAAGTTTCCGAGGAAATAGTAAATCTAAATGAGCGGTTTTATATGTGTGATGAGTCATGTTGTGTCACTCTACATGTTAAATCTATGCTTGGGGATGAAATGTACATGAAGCCTGGATCATCATGGCTCTTCCACAATAACAAGGTAGATGTTCTTCCCAACAATCATCACACGTCTCGACCTTTTTGCTACGTTTGTGAGAATCCTTGTCCATACAAAATAGTAGACCGATAAGGAATGTGACCTTTGGATTAATATTGTGTTCCATAACTTGTATTTCTCAGAAATATTATTGAATTTGTTGTACTGATTTGTCAAACACTGTAATTTGTATTTTGTTTTCTTTCTGTTTTTTCTCTGTAGTTTTAAACGGAATGCTTATGTATATATTAATTAAAATAACTATAATTCTCTGGTTGAAATTTCTGGATTTGTTCATTTTCAGTCTCATGATATATCAGATAGGAACATAATTAACAACAACCTAGAGGAGATGTAGACACAACTCAGTTAAAGATCCGAGCTTTCAGAACACATCTGTATTATCCTGAGGGTCCTTGTTAGGTTCCAATCCAAGCTGTTCCCAAAAATTGGTAAAAGAATGTATGAATGCTTAAACAGATAACTTTCTTCAGTAGAGCTATGGACATGATTTTAACCCTTAAGTGAGTATTTCTTCCCTGTGAACACTTGAAACTTAGCTTCATCAGATTTTGTTGAACTCTCTTGCTCGATGTTCTTTGGATCAACCTATTAAGAAGCCATAAACACGATAAGTTATCTTCAAAGGATGACTAAATTGGATCACATGAATGGAAAAATTCAGAGAAGAGCGACATACTTTGACAGTTTCTTTTGCAGCTGACGGTTTGCTGTTTGAACCAAAGACAAGTTTTCCTGATCTTTTTCTTGGTGTAGAGATTGACAACTTCTCATCGGCATTCCCATTCTCAGTTGGCTTTTCCTGTTGTTTTATATCTTTTGCTTCATCAGTATCTTCTGCTTTTGTGTGTGTTTTTCCATCTAACCGTTTTCCCGATCCAGTGAATGGTGTGAATTTGGGAAGTTTGTTTGCTGGTTCCTCTTCCTCAACTACAAGGAACAGAAAACAAAACATAAGTACAATTTGAGGCTATTGTTTCGCGAAAGAATTCAATAAATAACGTCCAAATGAACTCAAAGAAACCTTCAAGAGGTCGCTTTTTTGAAGGAGTCAGCTTCTGTGGCTTCTCAGGTTCTTTGTAATCAAGAGGAGGAGCAAAATCAACCTCACAATCCGTTTCGATAATACTAACAGCTAAAGAAGGTTTTGCCTCAATCACATTGATATAATATTGCTTGTTGTTATAAGGAACCATAATTGTATCGCCCGTGGTTAAGCAAGAGTAGCTCCTAAGCGTAGTCTCCAAGCTGCAAAACGCAATGTAAGAAAGACATTCCTCAAAAACAGATTCAGTAGCGTCAACACACTCAGAAACGATTCAGTTTGAAAACTACAAACATGGCTTTTGGATTTGAAATGTCCAAGAAATCTTGAGTGTGAGGCTGCAGCTTAATGTAAGTCCCTTTAACCAAGCTGATACTCTTAATTTGTGCAATATCTCCTTCTTGAAGAGACATGTTTTGCATCATCTATATAAGTAATGTCAACAAAAACAAAGAAGATCAGATTAAGAGAACTAGTGAAAGAAACAAAAGACAAAGGAGGTGCAAATAAGTATTACCCAATACGGCAAGTAAACTAGGCCTTCATCTGCGGTGAATTCTAGGACACCGCAATGTGTAGTCTTCCCAATAGATACATTAATCAGTTGAAACAGCATTGGGAATTCAATATGCAAAGAAGCTGAAAAAGATTGATTTAGAAACCAGAGAAAGGCAGAAAGTAAAGTAGAAGAAGAAGCAGTATCAATGGCTCACCAAGACGATCCAGAGCTGAAGGAGGCATGATAACTACAGAAGATCACAAATATACATAAGTATAATGTCATCATAAAGAAACTATACGAGAGATTAAGAGAAGAGAGTAGTAATTTTACTTTTGTCACCCTTCTCAAGATGTGCCTGCATTTATTTAAAGTGTCTGAAATTAGAATAGTCATCTTTATAATCTTGTTTAGAAGTATCAAAGATATGAGATACAAGAATAAACAGACCTTGTCAATGAATGTAACTGGGTAACAACGGTAACATTGCTCGAAGCTAGAAGCATCTCCATTCATATCTCCACTGTCACAAAATCAACAAGTCAGTAAAAAAAGAAAAACACTTCAAATCTGATCTCCATTAAGTAGTTTACAACAAAAGCCATTGAGGCAAATCGTCGAAAACCTTGTGGGCATTAATAAAACAGAGCAAAAAGAAACGAGTCTTTAAAAACTTCAGAAATCAGAATTCCCAAACGATTGTCCAACGATCCGAACTTCAATTCAAAGTTTCAAACCCCAAAAAGATAAGATCGCCGCAGAAGAAAAAAGGCGATCATCGGCAACCCAAAAACAAGCTAAAATCCAAACTTATGAACACTTAGTCGACGAATCCAGATTGAGTAAATTAACTTAACATGAACGAGAGAGATGATCGTGACAATCTTGAACACTTTTCTGAGTATAAACCCAAGGTAAGACGTAAGAAGAACGATAAAGTTTAGTAGAAGTTGATGAACCGTACCGATGGAGCCGAAGAGTAGGGTTTAGAAGCTTGAAGATGGTCTTAGTCAATGGCAGATAGGAACTGAAAAATTGGAAAGTTGTTTCGATTCACAGTGGAGATTTTATAGGTTTTAGCGGCCCGTGGAAACAGAGATCGTATGTATCAAGATTAAAAAGGTATTTACACATTAATCGGTTGTTTACTTCCACCCAGTTTATCCTACGTGGAATTTTTATACAAAGTTTTCTTTTTATTATGTAACTACATTCAATTCTGCGGTATCAATTATTTTATTTTTATGTACCAAATTTTTTGTATTTTTTATTTCTTTTTATTTTTGTATATGATATATATATATATATATATTTAGTTTTTATTTTTTTAGTGTTTATATATGGCTTTATTCATGTAATTTTAACTTTAGAAAACTTAAAGGTTTGAGTGTGCTTTTTCATTGTACTTATACGGAAATTAATCGCTTTTGGCGGTCTTTTATAACTCTGATGTTGTACGGTTATTTTGTTAGATTACAAATAAAAGATAAAAAAAAAATAATTTATAAAGTGATTAGTAGGTAAATTTACTAATTGAAAATTTTATGTATAACTAATTTCTGTAACATAAATAAGTACCTTCATTTCAAGTTAAACTTTAAGAGAATGTAATTATAGAAATGATAAAATGTTTAGTGCATACGTATAAATAGAACCGAATTAGATATTAACTTAATTCGAATAACATTTTTTTCCTAAGTAAATGAAAACCAAAACCATTGTATCGGTAATGATTACATAAATTCAAACCATTGTAATCATAAATCATAAGAATGTTAGAAGCGTACTATTGGAATTTATACGATGACGCCTTCTAATCTTTTTTGTCTTTGAGATTTCAATTCTTTATCTAGAATAAATACTCTCAACCATATTTTTATGTTACTTTTGATCAATCCATATAAAACTGACCATGAAAAAACCCAAGTTGTGGCAAATATAGTCATACTTCGGTCAAATATTGTCTTTGACTCTTGTTGATAGTCATCGCAAAGGCCAGAGATACCATAAATTATTTGCGACGCATTCTAAATGGTAGTTTGGCGTTAGATGGTGATATGAGAATCTTGAAAATTAAACTTTGTCTTCATTCCTATCTCATGTGATGACTAGTGCCTTTAAAATATGACCAATCATTTGTATAATTCGCAGTTTAATTCTATTTCATAACCCATCTTTATGATTATGATCTAAGTTCCTTAGCAACAAAATAGGAGTTCCGACTTTCAAATGTAAACTATGCATTGGTAAACTTGAGATTTTGATAGAGTTTAAAAAATCAATAGTAATGTTCTTTAGCTTCAATTAGGTATGAATATACTTACAGTAGAATCTGTGCAAACTTTGAAATCAGTAGTAATGTCCATTTGCTTTAACTGGACAGCTAGATCTCCCAACAATATGCCATCGTTCTTAGTTCCACTTGAAATGATGACCTAAAATCTCTAAACTATTATAACACAAAAAACCAACTTATGAGTAACGATGACCAAGATATAAGACATAAAATTATCAATGTTTTAGATTATTTTGAATCTTATGTCTATTCTTAGTGAATTAAAAAAGTATATCTTTAATTGCATTTTATAATAACTAATATATATATATATATATTATATTTATTAATCTATATTATAAAATTAGTTATCTAACATTTATCTTTGATCTATCCATTTTGGGATGAAAACTTGTCATGTTCCATATTTGTCGGGAACTTTCTGTCTTGTACCAATCCCTTTTATATAGTTACATGTTTTTCGATTTGATTATTTTAGTCTAATGGGTAAGAGATTGAGTAAGAGAACGAGATACATGTGTAGAGATTTTACCAACCCGTTGATCATTATGATCTAATCAATATTTTAGATTATTTTTAATCTCATTTATATTCTTAGTGAATTCAAAAAGAAAAATAGTATATTGTTAGTTGCATTTTATAATAACTAACACATAAATTATTTTTTTAAATGTACTTCTCAAATAATAATATAGATATTTCTTATTTTTATAGAGTTTAAATATTATTAATATTTAAAACTTTTATAGTGTGTAAATATTATTAATAGTTAAAACTTGTATAGAGCTTAAATATTACTAATACTTAAAACAAATTGTAGAGTTTAAATATTATTAATATTTTAAAAAATTTGTAGATTTTAAATATTATTAATATTTTAAAAAATTATAGAGCTTAAATATTATTAATATTTTAAGTTTAGATAGATTTTAAATATTACAAATATTTGAAACATTTTAAATATATAATAATAATATTTTAAAATTTTTATAAAATTTAAATATTTATAATATTTGAATCTTTTAAAAAGTTTAAATATTTATAATATTTTTTAAAAAATTAAAGTTTAAATTTGTTCAACTAAAAAACTGAATTAAACAGAAGAAAACATTTAAATTTGGACGCATGATAAGTCAAACTTCCTGCTTATTGGTATTTAAAATTATTTTGGTCCTTTTTTTATATTATGACTCTGAGCTATTGTCCACCTATGTGGGACATTGAACAGTCACATTTAATTTTTTATCGTTTGAGTAATATATGTCCGTTTTTAAAATTTTGAATTATTATATACAGAAAAAATCTAAAAATTTATTAGTTATATGTATTTTATAATTATTCAAAATCATTTAAAAATAAAATCAAATAAAGGTGAAAGGAGATTAATACATTGTTTTCAATATATGGATTTAAATTAGGTAGAGAGATTTTAAAAAATTTGAAATTTGTGTTAGTTTCCATACAAAAATTTTCATATTGATTTTTATTACGTAGATGATTGTTGAATGTAAAAATAAGTATATAAATGTTTGGATATATTGATTAAAAATTTTTTTAATAGTATAGAGAGATTTAGTAATTTACTAGTTTCGAGAGGAGTGGACAAATTACTGAATCGAATGGTATTTTAACAAACTGAAATTCGTTAAATCGAACCGAACGAGTATAAATTGCTATATCAAATTCTCTGAATGGTATTTTACCAAATAAACTGTTTACCCGAAATTGACTAAATACGAATAATTTAATTAAATATATTTAAAATACATTTGAATATACTAAATTTTTTATAAAATTAGTTATTTTATGTTCATTTTGTTATAATTTTTTGTGCAAAACTAAACTGAACCTAATCTGAACAAAATCTTTTATCCAATGGAACCTACTTTTAAATTCCAAATAACCGAATCAAATAACTGAATGCCACCTCTACTCAAGAACCTAGATTGCTGGAGAACCGAATCGAACCAGTCTAGACCAGCACAAGAACAAGCACCAAACCAGACGGCTTAAAATCTTACCGGATATGGAACTTTCCATATTAAGCACTTCACAGAATCAAAAGTTTACAACTATACAAATCGGAGAAAAATTGAGCTATGAACTGTTGAAAAACCTACCATATATATATATATATATATATATATATTTCTAAAGATTACATGATTTTTGTAACAAAACTTTATAACAATAATCATCACTCACTAACAGGAACCCAACAAGAAGAAGCATAAAGAGTTCGACCTTTCCAACCTTGTAACAACCATTTACTATTTTCATCAACCACAAAGTCTTTATGATAACGCCATCTCTTTAGCTTTTCTCTATACGACTCAACCAGGCCATCCTTAACCGGTTTCTGCCTAAACCCGGCTCTAACCATCCTTACCTGCCACTGCCTATAAGTCTCTGGCCTTTCTACCCGATCAGCTTCCTCGCACGCTATCACATTCATAGCTTCTCTCCCGTAAAACTCCCTCTCGAACCTAATCCTCTCTTGGTTATCCCGAGGTAACGTCGAATCGAACATGTCGAAGAGAGCCGAGTAATGGTAAACCGCTTCTTTGAACCGCGAAGTAAAGAACGGTGCGTTGAATGAACCGTTTACGATTGAGTGGATGAAAACGTCCGGGTTCATGTTTCTTATTAGCTTTAAGATCGCGTCTCTCGGGCAATTCTCTTCGCTTCCAGTCTCGTCTTGAAGGTTCTTGAGCCTGAGTCCTGCATTAACAGCTAAGACTTCGTTTGGTCGTATATCGAGGTCTTCCATTCGGATTGTTTCCCAGTTCTGTGATGCAATGGCTTTGTACTCGAATGGGACGTTAAACCGCTTACAGTACTCTGTCAGTCTCCGTCCTGTCTCCTCTATTCTTTCCGCAGGGCGAAACCCGCGCTGAGGCAGCTCGATTCCAGTAATCCGTAGTTTCTGCGGTACATTTCGACTAGATATCTTTTGAATAAACATTGGCCACTGAAACCCGTAGAGAATCCCGAAATCAATTATATGAAGAACAGGAGCATCTTTAGCCGCATCAAGAATCATATTAATGGAAAAGAAATACATTAAGGTAACAAACGGAGATGAAGAAAGATAAACTCGATACGCTTTAAGTGTATCTGCTGCGGTATCTTTCAATGAGGTTATAGCATTGTAATAAGTCTGGATCGCCAGACCCGTGCTTCCCTGTAAACGCGCCTCAAGCGCATTAGCGAAACAATGAGCAAGTCTCTGCCCTGAATCACCGAGAGGTGAAGATTGTTGCCTTATCTGCATCAACAGATCACAAGCCATGATTTTATCGCCTGTCGAAATGGCTTGTGCGCAATGAGTAAGAAGTGTACGAAAATCAACCACCTGACTCTTTTTCTTCGTCCTCTTGTTCTTCCCTTCTCGTTTCTTATCACTCTGAATACCTTGAATCTCGGTTTTTGGATCGCAATCGCCATCAAGAAGCAAAACCTCATCAAACATTTCTGTTATCTTCCCATCTTCAACACTAGTTGCAGATTGTTTACTACTCCTAGTTTCCTCAAAATCAAACATTTCCCTCTCACGATTCTTCTTAACTCTCAACTGATCAGACAAACCCATCTCTTCTCTGACCGAACCGCGCCTTTGGGGTTTTTCGGTTTCCAGATTAATAACCCATTGATCACTATTAGGTAGAAATTTCCTAGCTTCTTCAAGCCCTTTCTTGAACTGTAAAGCTGATTCTGCATCGCTAAACATACTCTTAACCAGAATCTCATTCACAGGTGGATCGATTTGCCGATTAGCAGAATCGATACTTCCACTTGCATCACCAGAGCTTCTCCAAAAGCCATCACTAGTAGTAATCATCGAATCAGAACTAAAGGACTGATTTTGAGAATCTGTAATGACTTGTTGCAACATTTCCTCTGTTTTTTGTAAAGCCAATGAATCGTAAAACATAGACTGTTTATAATCCCCAAAACTCTCTTCCATAAGGATCTGACTCACATATTTCAACAAAGTATGAGATGGAGGAGAATACTGATCTTCCGTTGGATCAGCAGCAAGAAAATTAGGGTTTTGATCGAAATCACCAAATGAATTTGGTAAAATATTATTCTCAACACAATACTCGAAGCTGTTAACAGATTCAGAGGAGTTGGGATCCATAATCAAAACCCTAATTAATAAAATTTGTTGCTCTGTAGTAAAACCCACATAGAAAGCTACAGAAGAAGAAGAACAACAAAAAACAGAGAGTCAAAGGTTTTTAATCAAAGAGAATTAAAAATTCAAACTTTAGGTTCCAGAAGCAACGGAAAATTGAAAAAAACGGGAAATGGATGTCATTGCTTACCTCAGATTGATTGATGAAGTGGAAACAATCTGATGACGTACGAGGTTAAAGTAATGATCTTTTTAGATTATTACATACAGATGTATTTGTGATTGAGGACAGGTTTTAGATCAGTACGGCCAGGTGAAGTTTTCACAGGAAAGAAGTGGTCGGGAAGGAGACAAGTCTTGCGACTTGTGTCAAGAAGTCAAGACAGACTTTGGTGGCGGCTTTTTTGACTTGTCTCATGACTGTAGTACAGTAGGGCTTTTCGCCCAACTCTTTGTTCCATTGTGACCAAAAATTCACTACTCTTTTTTTTTTTTATATTAGGAGGTTATGCACTAAAATTCATAATTTTTTTTGCTCAAAACCATAACATATAATATTAGTTTCGTTTCAATTGTCCCTCAATCATGTAATCTCTAAGTGATTTCTAAGTGATCTCTAAGTTTTGCCTAGAATCTTTTCTAATCGAGCTAACCATACACTTATTTGATTAGGTATAATACTCTAAAATGAAGGAGGATGAAATTACATTCACACCAATCATGAGGATAATGTGAGCGTCTTTGAATTATTTTGCTTCGATGGCACATTGGTTTATCTTTTCTTACACTATTTTATTTTATTTTTGAAAATTTTCATTGCATAAATTAAAAATGGCAATAGAACTCACCGAGTATTTTATTTTATTTGAGGAACAATATACGTATTTATGATTAGTGAGTGTCTATTTTTTACACTACGACACAAATTTTCTTGGACGACATGTTATTTCATAAAATGGAAACAATCATGTGCGACAAGAAGAACATTTTAGTCAAAACGCGCTAGACATTTTTCACTTATCTATGCTTTTGCTACTTATGTTATATGTACCATAAATTATTTACCAAAATAAATAACCATTATCCAACATTTTCAATATACATTATTTTACAAGTAAAATAATCTTTTACATCATGGCATCATGCGTGGAGAACAATCTCTCTTGTGCTTAGTAAGTGATCCGGATACTGTTACATAAAGCCTAGAAACCCCTAAGAAGACAAGAAACCTAAAACTGTAACCAGTATACAAATCCGGATGTCATGTGAGAACACAAAGAGACTATCAACACAAAGCCCTATACACAATCAGTTACTTGGGATTCAAGACAAAAACCATCTACAAAGGAACCAAAATAGATGAAGCATATACAATTCTTCCTTTCCAACCTTGAAGCAACCAATTACCATCTTGATCAACATCAAACTCTTTGCTTTTGTATCCACTTTCCACCAACAACTTCAGTTTCTGAACCAGTTCCTTATCCAGCGGAATCTGTCTAAACCCGGCTCTCATTGCTCTCGCCTGCCACTGCTTATAACTCTCTGGTCTCTCCACTCTCTCTGTCCCCTCACATGCGACCACGTTCATGATCTCCCTCCCATAGAACTCCTTCTCAAACATAACCCTCACTGGATCTTCCCTTGTCAGATTCGTATCACACATGTCAAACAGAGAAGAGTAATGAAACAGAACTTCTCTAAACCTTGTGACAACGAAAGGCGCATTGTAAGATCCGCTGAGGATCGCGGGGATTGAACATGTTTGGTTTTATCTTCCTTATCAGCTTCAGAACCGTATCTCTAGGGCTGTGCACTGCTTCTGTCTCATCTAAGAGGTTTCTAAACCGAAATAGAGAGTTGACCGCGACAAACTCACCTTTCCTTAGCTTCAAGTCCTCCAATGTGATTGTTTCCCATTTCTGCGCAATCGCATTGTACTCAAAAGGAACATTGAACTTCTGACAATACTTAGCCAAGCGACGACCTGTCTCAATAACTCCCTCGGCTGGTCTAAACCCACGTTGAGGCAGCTCTATACCGGTTATACGAAGCTTACATGTTCCACCATGTCTCCAAGCAAGACGATGAATCATAGGAGGCCACTGGAAACCATAAGATATCCCAAAAAATCTATGATATGGAGGGTTTTGGCATTGGATTTGGCAGCAAAGTTCATAATGCTGTGATTAGCAAATATGATTGCGATTTTCTTGAATGGGCAGACAGATATGTATGTCTGGTAAGCTTTCAACATGTCGAAAGCCGTTGTTTTCTTCGAAGACAAAGCAGTATAAACCTGTGTACCTATCCCACCCAACCGCGCTTCAAGACAATTTGCGAAATAATGAGCTAATCTCTCTGTTCCATCGCCGTAAGACGAAGAATGTTGCCTAACCTTTCTTAACAGTTCATCAGCGGTTCTTCGATCATTAGCCGACACAGCTTGAGCACAAGAAACCAAAAGAGTCCTCAAATCAGGTGTATCTTTAATATAACTGTTACCACTAGCAGCTGCTTTCTCGCCTTTATGATTCTTACTAAAGGATGAAGCTTTCGCCGGTTCCTTCAGGAAATTCTCATTAAGAATGCATATAGGTTGTTCCTTAGGCCTACCAAATAGCAGAATTTTATCAAACATCTCAGATAGCTCAGTTTGATCAACATTAAAAGCTGATTGCTTCTTACTTCTTTCTTCATCAAAATGTTCGTCTTCGCGCCAATGGCTTTTCTTTCCGGTTAATCTGTAAGGAACAGAGTTACCTTTCTCCTTGGATCCAAAAGCCGGGTTGTAATTTTCAACATCTGTAACCAAGTTAGAACTCTTAGGAAGGAACTTACTAGCTTCCTCCATACCTTTCTTGAATTGAACCGCTAATTCGCCATCATTAAACATATTAGAAACCAAATCCTCACTAAAACTTGACGAGAAAACCGCATTACCGCCACTTGATCTAGTAGAAGTGGACTGGAAAACGAAGTTATTTGGGATCGGTGATTGTAACCAAGAAGAAGGTCTATTATTCTCCACACAATCAAAACTCCAATGATAATCATAGGAGGTAGTTGTGGTGCTTGAAGCATAAGAAGAACCATCAGGACTATTAACCAATAGAGCAGGGCTAGTAGTAACCAGAGGCTGAGAATCCGAATTCGGATCCGGGTACGTTTCGCCGAGAGCTTCATAGAGAGATTTCTCAGCTGCTTGAAGAGACAAAGCATCATGAAACATACAAGGCTTCTCTTCCATGTCTTCTTCCATAAGCACTTGACTTATGTATTTCAGAACTGAATCAGAGAAATCAGCATCCGAAGAAGCAAAAGCAAGATTCTGTTGAGAATATGGCTCTGGTGGAGGAACAGATCCAATATCTAACAAAGGTTGATCATTTAGATAGAATCCGTTTCCTAAACCGGGAAAAACAATCCAGACCATGGATCCAGGGAGGCCAGCCGAGTAAGAACCCATTGATGAAATCAAGAACCCTAAAAAACCCTAGAAATTGCTCCACAAGTAAACGAAAATCTTGTTATCTTCCTAGTCTCCGCAGATAACAAGGTTGAATCTTTCTCTCTTCTTGATCAAGAATAGAGAATCTAATCAAGAACAGAGTTTTTAAATCCCAAGTAGATAAATTTTTGTTTTTGGTAAGAAACAAATCGCAAACGCACATGTTGGGGACTAAGATGATGCAAACGATTCTGATAGCTATGGAAGAATCCTTCGTGTAGGAGGAAGTGGTCTGTGTGCTAGTGGTGGAGACATGTATTTGTTTTGTTATGTATAAACTAGAGAGAAAAATAAATGAATGATAGCTACAATTTTCGAATTATTTAATAAGAACATTTTGTCAGTACTTTGTCTTCTTTATATGAATCAGAAATCCACTTCGGTCAGGAAATTTCTTGGGACATTCGAGTTAAGAAAAGGTTTATTTGCATAATAGCCTAACTCGATTTTGTTTAAGAAACCAACTGTCAAAAGTTTTTAGTAACTAATGATTTTTTAAGTTGTGAAAATTTAAAGATACACTAACCTATTTGGTAAAGAGAAATAGATAGATATGATGATTAAAAAATAGCATGCATCATGTTAAAAATAGATTTGTAGGATAAAAACAAAATTATCGTGATAATACAAAATAACGTAAAATTTTAGATAAAATATAATAAACTTTAAAAAAAAAAGAAAGATATATCCGGTGAAATGAGAAGAGATCAATCAAAATAAGTTAACAGACGTCGTGAAATATATAAAAATAACATGACATACTTACATAGTAGTGTTTCATTGAAAATTAACATATAAACAGAAATAATACATGTGCTTTTAAACAATAACACGGAAATAACATGAGTTTTGAAAAAATAAAATAACATAGAGATGAGTGATGTGTTAAGACAAAAAAAACTTTAGTTTGAGTTCCACAACTCCTCTGAAACGTCCTGTTTATTAAAAATTATTTTCTTATTTTTTGTTTTATAATTACTTTTTGCAATTCCCCTAAAAATAGAGTAATCAGTACAAATTTATTACAATCACAACTATAAAATTCTGCAATTTGGCGCCATCCGGTTTTGTAAAGGTAGAGTCAAATTATGATTTTATAATTTTTACATCAAATGATAATAATGCTACTGCTACAGAACCCATGATTATGCAACCTTGATCCAAATAAAGATTTTTGAACTTTTTAAATTAATAACCCATAGATAAACAAGTAAACAACACTATAATCCACCGACGGACGTAACATTAAAATGGGTGAAGAGGTAAGAAATAAAGACGATAGATGTGATAAAGTTGGCGTTAAAGTTAAAACTCTCGTAAGAGTTTAATGCTCTATAAAAATATTTCTAGGATTTGTGAATTATTTTATAAGACCACAAAACTCATAAAGATGATCAACTCAAATCTTGTTACCCACTGCTTGAAATGTCATGGTTGTGGCCCTAGTGGGATTATCAAATTTGCATTAACTATGTAAGACCCTAAAAGATATGATTAGATACTTTTTAAGTAATCAATTTCAACTTTGAACTCCCACTAAGATGTGATGATTAGTTAAATCTTAAAACAAACAAACATAGTATATACTATACTAAAGATCTTTTAGTATCCTTGAAATCTTTTATCAAAAAAAATCATAGTATATACTATATACTAAAGAGACAATTGCAAAACTAGATCATCAAACTGCCCAATGAAAAAGAACACAATTATTAACCTTAGCTTTAGGAGGTTTTATTCAAATTCTACCCATTAATCAAACAAAAAAAGGTTTTATTCAAAACAAGTTTATATTAATTCAATTATATAAATGATATGATATAAAACTAATTAATATTTTCATTATCATTTAATTTTTTTTTTGTCAACCATTATTATTTAATTTATTTGAAGCTATATAGGCTTTCGATATATATATGCACATCATAAATCTATATTTAACAACAAAACTTTCATTCAACTTTCTCTCCATTCTATGAATAATTGTCATACATATGCAGTAAAACAAGAAGTGGAACAAGACATTAATGATCAAGAAAGAAGAATCAGAAGAGTATGATCAAATTAAATGAACGAACAATCTTTCTCTTCCCCAACACATTCCTACTTTCTACAAGAGTATAAAATTAGAGGTTTAGTGATATTAGCGGCATAATTGGGAACACAACTGCTGAATCTTAGACGGGCTATCGTTAGAGAGCTTATACATCTCTGTTCTCCCATTCGCGATACATGTCAAGTTCATCTGCTTCCCAATTTGGCTTGACTGCACCATATTCACCAGTTACACAATTACTCTCAGCTTCAAAAACTCGAATATGAAAAAAGATCGAAATATGAAATGTATATGTATATATTCTATCTTCTTTTCTTAACGCTTTTCTGGTTTTATCTAATCAAATCTTATAGAAACTGTTTTTCTCTAGTCCAAAAAACCCGGTGTCGATGGTCACACATAAACATCACTAAACTATGCAGCTAATAAGATAACTAGATATGGTAAATAGAGAGCATAAGAAGTTTTTACCTCACAGTAAACATTTTGAGATTTACAGCTCCATAGCGACGTAGGAATACAGCTGAGATAATGACACCATGAACAATGCTTGTTCAAATCCGTTCCTCGAAGAAGCACTACAAGTCCAGCTGTATATCTGACAACATATTTCATAAATTTTCATCATAGTTTTGACTGGAATTTTATATTTCGTTATGGAATCGATACATGGTGAAGAAACAGAAGTATACCCAGCTATCAAAAGAATTAAAGAGGTGATCCAGAGAACATATTGGTATGGCTTGTGTTTGGATTTAGCAGACGGTGCAGCATAACCTCGAGGATTGTTCCTCTGGTTGAAGTATCCATATTGAGGACGGATCAAGAAAACAAAGCCTAGAAGAAACCCGGATGTGAATCCTCCAAGATGCGCAAAGTTGTCTACATGTGGAAGAATACCTACTGCTAAATTAATGGCTATGATGAAGATGAGAGTCAAAAGAGCTGCAAACTGCAAAATGGAGAAAACCGATGAAGCTTTTAGATACATCATTCACGGAAATGGGAGAAAAAGATAACAAACTTGGCTACCTTATTTGCGTAAATAGTCCAGTTAGTGAGTAGCTCTGAAAGCATAGCACCAAGCAAACCAAATAACGCTCCAGAGGCACCAACGGATATACCAGCTCGGTTAAAGAGAGAAGATAACAAACTTCCACCAAATCCAGAAATCATATACAGCAATCCAATGCGTACTGTCAAAGGAAAAACGAATCAAAAGAAGATGAGAGTTTCATAACCGTGAACACAAATATCAATAAAAGTCTAGTCTTCAGCATCAACCATACACATTTTGGCACGTTATTCAACTCATAGTCCAGAAATCACATTAGTTCTAAACATCAATCACGAGCAAGAAAGAGCCAGAACTGAGAGTTAAAATTTCATCCTTAGCAACAAGATATGAAAACTAAGATGCATACCAAAACCAAATTCTTGCTCGAGACGAATGCCAATGAAGATAAGGCTCAACATGTTGGCAAGAACATGAAAAACCCCAGCATGTAGCCATATACAAGTGAACAAACGCCACACCTGGTGCTTATGAACCACCCTTGATACATCTAATGCCCCCATCTTCTCCAGTCTGGTATCAAATAACGCATAATTGTAACACTTTAACGACCAAAATAAAAAAAAATCTCTTCACTACTAAGTAAGTCACTAGTCTTCATTTCCAGAAATATTCGTCTACAAAACAAGTCTGAAGCAAACATAGACATAAAACATTGATACTTCAAATGCTGCCATAAACTCAAAAACTCTTGCAACTAATTACAAACTATGCTAAAATGCAATGCCACAACTTAACCTCACAATTTATGTATTGGAATTTGCCAATTTATCCACCAAATTTCTTATTCAGCCCCACACTCAAAGATCTAGAAAAGAGTAACATTTTTCAACAGGAGAAGTTGACAACATCCAAAGTTCATAAATTTGTACAAACTAATGAACTTTTTAAGAACCCATCACCATTTTAACAAATCCAATCAATCAGAAACAAAAAAATTCAAACACAGAGAACACAAATCTTAAATCAAATATCGAATCTTTTCAAATCAAAGGTAAGAGCTTTACGTCAAAGAAGAAGGACCCAAAAGAGGATTCTCTTTCATAGGCTGAAAAGAAAATCTCCCAAGAAACCTAGCTGAGCAATTAGCCGAATTCTGAGGACAATTGTTAATAAACATCGAAACGGCGAAAAGAACAATGTTAGCCACCACAATAGCTGGAACAAGCCATGGAAACCAAAGCTTAAACGGTCTAAACTCCGCAAAAGAAGCTCTCTCTCTCCGCCGACGATTCGCCGGAGAAATTTGTAAGGTGACATTGTTTGTTATCGGTGGATTCACCACTTTGATCTCTAGACCTTCCCGCCGATCTCGAGCCATTTCGAAGCTAATAAACCTCTCTCTTCTCCTTCGAATCGAAGAACAGAGCTAAAAGAAAGGATCAAGCTTCACGACATTGTTTCTACAGAGGGACGAAGAAGGAAGGGTAAGATGAATCAATCGCCTTTCCTCTTTTGTGGGTATTTCCTTGTGAACAAGTTAATTATAAAATTTAATTAAGATAAAATATGTTAGGAAACAAATAATTATTGATTTTAATTTTATAATATATTAGTTTTTAAAAAAATTTTGGTTAATCACATGTTAAGAGTTTTAAAAGATTCGACTATTAATTGCGGAAACAGTAGCTTCATTAATCACATGATGATTTCAACAATATATTAATCTAGTTGTGTGTAATAGAGCAAGAGTTGAAATATTGAAAATATTCCTTTCCGTTTCTTGTAAATCTTAGAAAATATGTTCTTTACCTTCTAATCCAAATGATTTATTAATTTGACTGTTAGCTTCTAAAACCGTTAAACACATTAATATAATATTATGCATATAATAATTAATAAATATCTTGAAACGGTATCTTATCAAACTCGAGGTTTGGTATTAATAATTGGATACAATAGAGTTTTATAAAATCCTCTTAAGTAGATTTGAGCTAGATTCCATGGAACTAGAAGTGGATATCCAGAAGTAACTTTTTGAAATTTTATTGGAAGCATATACGTGTTAGAGGATATATATATATATATATATATATATATATATACTAAAACACCAAACATCAAACTATATTATAAAAAAATTATTTAGCAATACAAATTTAATACATAAAATTAAATATAGATCAGAATGTTCAAAATTAACGATACAAATGATTTGATGCTCTTTATAGAGTACTTAGGAGTAAAGATGGATCAATCGGACCTCTAAATATTAAAAGTAGTGCAACAAGGAACGTTCGATTCTCTCATGGAGTTTTTCGTCTCTCGGGGTACTCCGATGTCTCTCTCAATACAAGGCCAGGGCGGATCTACCTTACGATTTACTTGCCCCGGCCAAATGCTAAATTTTAAAATTTTTAGTTAAGTGTTTAGTTGATTTATTGGTGAAATGCTAAATATTATATGATTATGCCCGGATGGATAATTTCGAGATAAAATTGTTTTTGTGATCCACCCTTCCTCTTTTCTTTGTTTTTTGTCTTTTCTCTTTCTTTTGTTTTGTTTGTCAGCCTAAAGAATATAAAAATTATTAATTCTAAGTTTACAATCATTCTGAAAAATAAATTAAATGATATTAAAATTATATTATGCTCCGAATTAAAAATAATTTTGGATTCGCTACTTTACACTTATATGCATAAAAATTTTCTGAGGCTTTAGCAGTTCTTGAAGATAAGGTTCTTGCTCGGGTTCTTTAGCGACAAATTTTCCTCCTTTGACAATATGATTAGATAATAGTAGAAAGAAACTTTGTATATTTTGGTTTGAAGTGTGCATTAAGTTTGTGCGTCTAAGTAGCGTGATTGATGCATCTTTCTGAGTTTGTGGTTTTGTGGTTTTGTTTGTACATTTAAATGCGTGTTTGATGTATTCTTCTTAATAATTAAGAATGAGATCATTATGGTAAGATAATTTGTGTTTTTTAAAGAAAATTTTAATTTAGGTGCATGATTACATATTAAGAACAGTGCCGGGCGGTGGCATAAGCTGCATAAGGCATTTTCTTTTTGTGGTGAAGTTTGGGGCATCTTCCTCTATGATACTACTAATATGAGTTTTATCTTGGGTTGACTTTGGTAGACCCCTTGAACTATTGAATCACATTTTATATCCACCCAAACTTTTAAATTCATCATTAATCCATCCATACTATTCAAATCAAATTAATTCCATAAATTTAATAAAATATATTTAAATAATTAAAATACGTTTTAAAAATTGCATTTGCCCATAATCCGACCCAAAACCATCTATCCCAACCTGAGAATAATTAAAAAAAACAAATACTACAATCTCTATCATCCTCCTTCTCCTTGAAGTTAGGGTTCATATAGAGTTTTTGTTTCATTTTAAATATTTGAAAGGTTTGAGAGACTACTTGTAATGTATTTGTATTGGTAGCAAAAAGTTGAATGAGTATTGCTTATGCATTTCAAAAGACTGTAATTGAATTTGGAGTTTTGGAGTATTATCTATATGTAACTGAATTTTCTTATTAAATTAGTCATTTGAGCGTCATGACTCATCGTTCAAGCCGATGATGCAGGTCATGTTTTATAAACTAAGTTATATATATGTACAAGTCGAACTTGTTATTGTTTCTCCTTGTATTTGCAGAATTAGTATTGCTTTTGGATATAATTGTTAAGTAGAAATGTGATGGAGAAATGTATCAAAGAAAACATAATTCTAACTGGATTTGGAACTCTGTCTTTGGGTTCATATTTAAGATGGTAAGAAAGGAAATATCAGATATACTTTGTTTTTCTCTAGTAATATTATTTTGAATACTAGAGATCAAATTACCTTTGCTTATAAACTTGCAATGGAAACCAGTAGTTTTTGAAATCAGAATACATATGCCTGCAACTTATAACATCTGTTTCAATAATGTTTTCATAATGATTTCGATAATGATAACGAGTGCCTTGTGATCTCACTAATATTTTTGAATATCTCACTAATCTTGTTCTGCATCACTGTTCCCATAAGACCGATTTAAAAAGGTTGAAAAGCTCATTAACCTCTACTTATCTCTACCTAGCCAGGTTAATGATCTTACCAAAAACTAGAAACATGACGATGCTACAAATCGAATCAAGTCCATGGAACTACCACGGATTCGCGGTTCCTTATCCGACCTATTTCCACCCTTCAAACAGCGCATAGATCATCCAATGGCAGATGCGAATGAGAAGAATCAAACGTCGTTACCTATTCTCTTTTGTTGGTGCCCCGCGTCCAAACATCGGTGACAGTATAAGAGTCGAGATCATGGACCAATGTAAAGCTCCAAGAAGAAAATGCAAGCTTCTAGAATGCGTTTCAGGTTCTCAAAAATGCTATAAACCCGATCAGATCATGAAATTCCTCTTGAGTTCAACGTTCTGTCTCCAACCTCCTGGTGACTCCTACACGCGCCGCTCTACGTTTGACTCGATTTTTAGCGGGTTGCATACCGGTTTTCTTCCATCCAGGATCAGCATACGCACAATACATTTGGCATTTAGCTAAATAATCTACTTTATACCGGGGAAGGACGTGAAAGAAGGTAAAGCGAGTATAGAGAAGGCTTTGAGTAAGAACACGCGGGCGAAAGTTGTTGCGATGAAAGAAGAAGTGATAAAATTGATACCCAAGTTGATGTATTTTAACCTGTCGGGTAAGAGAGATGACTTGGGAAGGTTTGAAGATGAATTTGATGTCGCAGTGCAAGGTGTTTTGCAGAGAGTGGAAGGATTAAGGAAGAGGATAGAAGAAGGGGACGAGGAGATTTTTGATTTTCCGGAGCAGTTTTCTTGGAAATATAATGTGTTTGGGAATGATGAGAGGCATGAGTGCGATTCTTACTTTGATAGGCCTTGATTGGTTGAGTATAAGATTGTCTCTGATGTGTGTGTGTTTTAATTAGAGAGATCTACGAAAAAAACAAAATTTCATGAGAGAGATTTGAAAAAGCTACTTGCTACTGTTAAGACGATATTATCCTTATTGAGTAGGCCTAGGTTGGCGGGCCGATCCGCTCCGCCCCACAAAAAGCCCGCGGGTATTAGTCTAAATTTTCAAAACCCGACTCGCCCCGCCCGCATCAGGTTTTTAAAACCAACTCCGCAATCAACCCGTAGTTACCCGCACGCTCTGCGGTTTATCCGCAAAAAAAACCATGCGTAACCTGCCCCGCCTCGCGTAAAACCCACACAAAAACCAAATTCGCTTATAACCCGCATAAATCCGTATAAACCCGCATAAAACAAGCGTAAACCCATATAAATCCGCATAAAACCTATATCCGCACAAAACCCGCATAAAAACCCAAACCCGCAACATTTTGTTTTTATGCGATACCCGCGGGCCCCTCGGGATTTACCCGTTAAACCCGATAGAAATTTCAACCCGTCCTGCGAGACCCGCTAAAATATAGATTCAAAAATAAAAGCCCATACTTGCCCCGCGCGGACCGCTGGCCCAATTCCGAGTCCTATTATTGAGTGAAAACAAATCATGGTATACAAAAATATTATTTGGTACATGAAAGCATATTTTTTTTCGTGGACACAACATAACATAGAGAGTGATGTCGATGGTGTATGATAGATGAAAATAGAAAACCAAATTAATATAATTTAAATAAGAATAAGAACAGACAATTAGAAAAAATAGTGTCATTAGATTTAATCAATTACTGAAAAATATACCCTAAGTTTGGGCTAGAGAACCCAAACCATACCCGCGAAAGACGAAAAATAAAACAAAGTAACAAAACAAACCGAATAAAACATGTGTTGTGTATGTGAAAATTGAAGTCCTGGAGTAAGAAGAAATCTATACCCTAAACACATATTAGGGAATCCAAACAAATGATTTTATGATATTTATTCCGTAACAAGGTTACAAAATAAGAATACTATATCCTACACTAAAATGGAATGGAGAATCCAAACTATGATTTTACAATATTTTATCCCGTAATAATGTTACAAAAGAAAGATACTATATTCAACATCTACATGGAATGGAAAACCCAAACATATGATTTTACAATATTTATTTTGTGAAAAGGTTATAAATGAATGAATCTATATCTTAAACACATATTTGTGGACAAAACAAAATTGCATATATATGTATACGAAAAAACATGGACAAAAAAAACTTAAAACAAAATTGTCTCGTGCACAAAACACAATATATATTTGTCTATAGAAACACATAGGCGAAAAAAAACAATTTTTTTACACTTTTCATAATAATAATAATGAATAATTAGAAAATAATGTCATAAAAAAGTTTGAATCAATTACCAAAATTAATATTCTAAAAACTATATTATAGATATAGAAACTAAACAAAATATTTTACATATTTAAGCATAATCGTCTCGTGGACAAAAAAAATATATAAAAAAAAAACAGAAAAATGAGCTGATGATAAGGCAAAATAGTATTTTTACACCAGGAAAATGTATTTTTCAAGAATGTTGTCAGAATAGCTTCTTTCGAAAGTCCTGCTTTTTCCAAATAAACTTTTTTAATTACTGGGAGGTAAGTCAATGCTATGGTAGAAAGAAGTCACGAGGCCTATTTTTTAGTTGGTTTTGTTTGATTCATACAGTTTCAGGGGAAACTAAAGGTTTCTTACTTTTTGCTAGCTATCAAAATTTATGTCCAAATTGCCAAAAACAGATGGGTAGTGAAACCATAAAAAAGTCGGTGTATTTTCAGGTGATTTAGAAAATAGTGTGATATCATATGGATAAAGTAACATGATATTTATTAAAAACAGGGAATGTTACTCATAAGAAACACAGTGATTATGATTTTGTCAAAAAAAATATTTTCTTAAAAAAGCTGTAGAATTTGGCTATCTAGTTACATAAACTCATATTTAAATGTTTTTAGAATCCATTGGCAAACATCATGAAGGTTGGTTGCAGGCTGATCATATCTACATAATAAATATAAAGTTCAAAAGTGAATGGTAACCACATGAGTATGAAGGCGTCTGTAGTCCAACGGTTAGGATAATTGCCTTCCAAGCAATAGACCCGGGTTCGACTCCCGGCAGACGCAAGTTTTTGTTCCATCGGTTTTTTTTTTTGATTACTTCTTCAGGATACCTTGTTCCTGATTAAATGTCGTTTAATTCAACTTCAATTTATTCATTGACATATTTTCTTGATTAAAGCTAGAAATAGTTCGACACCAGTGAAATGTTTTTGCTCCAAATTTTGATAAACTGAAAAACTTTTACCATATTTCAGAATAAACACATACTTTAGTTTATTACACGAAACAAAAATATAATAGTTGACAAAACTAAAGGAAACAACAAGTTCAATTGAAAATTTGAAATCTACCAAAGCTAGTTCCCATCTTCAGAAAACAAAAAGCATGAAGGGCCAACGTAAAGAAGAATGTAATCAGAGAAAACCATGATAAGGCACATTCTGCTAAACTTCTTAGGAGTAGCTTAAGCACAAGACAGTGTGTCTCTATCAGAAGCTAGACAAGCTATATACCAGAATCCACGCAAGCTGAGACACAATGCATCACAAACCAAATCAACTTTCAAGATTGAAGAAAATCTAGAGATTATTGTAACCTTTGAGAACTGTAGGGAGAGAGAAAGAAAATCTACATACCAGGAATAAACTTAAAGAGGCAAATAGACCGTCTTGGAGCAGAGCTGCGTGACCACCAAAGTCTTCTTCATCGATCTTTAGAATCAACGCATAGTAACCGTATACTATGCCAGAGGAGATTACCAAAAATCTGCCAAATTTAAGAGTCAAATGACGTTACTTGTTAAAGCAAACTAACTCAACACGAAAGGCTTGCTATTTATATACTGTAATAGTCGTCAAAAGCACTTGTAGCTAAAACTAGTTCCATGTAAAGATTTACAAAAAATTCAATGCAATAAAAACAGAAATTGAACATTGGGGTTTTGATGGGTATTTCTCTGTTATGACAAACAAATTTCACTTAGTTGTAACGGTACCACCGGAAAATTAAGAATTCTAATAGGCCTTCAAAACAACGTGGAGTCTTCTTTTTGCAAACAAGTATACAATTTTAGGCTACGCACGAGCTGAATTTCTTAAAAGTAGATAGATAAGCACAAAATCGTATTCGTGTAAGATTATAATTGTCTGAAGTGATGGCTTTTAAGAGTTAGAATTCTAATCAACAATATAGATTATAGAACAAAGCAAGGGAAACCAAAGAATACAGTGGCCAAATAGATTCGACTTCGTGCATCAAGCACAACTGATTTCTATAAACTCTAGCTCGAGTTTAGGCAGGAGGTTCCAACTCTTTATAGTCATTATACTGTATACATTGTAATAAGATAAAATGAAGAACTTACAGAAGTAGCCAAATGCCTCCAACCAAAGGTATCGCACCCCACGCCAATCCGCAGAGTAATCCAACTACTTGCCTAATCCAATGCAATACATCTCCCAATTGATCCTATCCAAAAACCAACCACAGACTTCAAAAATCATTACAGAAGCATAAACCAACCGGCGATATTGCTTTATTATCCAAATTTCAGCTAATCCCCAATATTAAAACATATTCATTGTTTACCCATAACAAGTTCTTATAGTCAAAGCTATACAGTTAAGCTACAAAATTCAGTGTAAGCCACAGGATAAGTATATCAACTTTAGAGCTCTCAATTGCTCGTCTAAACTACAATTGAATTATGCACCAAATTCTATGGTTTGAGGAATCAAAGAACTAACCAACGAACTCAAAGTTAACAGATTCCACGATCGGTTCTATAGCCCTAGAAATCACAGAACGATAAGTATGGGAGAGTAAAGAGTATACCTTGTCCCAGGAAGCTTCTGAATCAAACAACTTGGCGAATTTGAAAGAACCCAAGTGACCGTTTTGGTGGTAAATCTGATCATGCTGATCTTGATGATTCGACTTCGCAGATTTGCCTTCTTTCATATTTTCTGATCCGATGCAAAACCCAGTTCACAAGATCGGATTGAGTGTCAAAAACCCTGCTCCGATTCGACTGATGAGTGTAGAACCGAATTTAGGGTTCTTGCCTCGTACCAATTTCTATGAGTTCTGAATTCTGATTCAGATCTACCACCACCCGAAAAAAAAACAATATTTTGTTTTATTTTTTTTAATTCTCCTTTTTAAAAATAGATATAGTTTCTGTGTCACGCACGTGACAATAATGGAGCTGGAAAAAAAGTACAACAAAAATCCAAAAAAACTCTTCCACTTACAGTTTTGTCTTATCTGTTCAAAATTTGGAATTAGACAAACATGATATGATCTTAAAGAACAAGAAATCTATAATTAACATGAACTCAGACCAGTTTGAAAAGAACAAAAACAGCAAACATTAAAGAAACCAAGCAGAGTACTTGTGTCAGAGACTAGCGTGCAAAAGGGGTTACTTCAGTTCCGAAGTTTACAGTCAATTCTAAGGAGTTCTTTGAGTCATCATCTTGATGAATCTGTCCTGTCCTTGAATTCTCATAAATCAAACACTCTTTAAGTATATTAACAACTTTGGACATTGTTGGTCTATCAGATGAAGAATGACTCACGCAAGACATTGATAGTTCAAGAATCCTCCAAACTGTATTAGAGTCATAATCTCCACCAAGGTTTGGGTCAACAATTTTTTCAATATCTCCTTTGCTTATAAGAATCTTTACACATTCTGCTATATGAGCTTTTTCTCTTGTTAGCTCAATCACAGATCGGTTTGTGATGATTTCTAGTAGTACTATACCGAAGCTGTACACATCACTCTTCTCGTTTAATCAATTTGTTAAGTAATATCTGCAAAATGAATAGTTTATGGAACTTAATGAAGAAAGAAAAAGTTGAATTTAGTGGTCTATGAGTTAGAGAACTCACTCAGGATCAAGATATCCGGGTGTTCCAGCAACTACTGTTGCCACTTGAGTTTCACCGCCTACGGAAAATGATCTTGAAAGTCCAAAATCCGCAAGTTTGGCATCGAAACGATCATCTAATAGTATATTTTTACTTTTGACATCTCTATGAACCATTGGGGGCTCACACCCAACATGTAGGTACTCTAATCCTGTGGATGGAAAATCAAATCCATGTTGAGTGATTATTGTAAATTTGGTAGGAAAAAGAGTAAGAAGGGATTGAAAAATATATGAAGTTTGAGTGCATTATAATGTCTTTGCAATGTTATAAAAAGGTGATGGAAAATGTTAAAAAGTTAGAAAGAAAGAACCTTGTGCCGCCTCGACAGCGATTTTTAGTCTACTAGCCCATTTTAAACTTGATCCAGGAGATTCTCCTGTAAATGAAAAAGCTAAATCCTTACAAGTTAAAGACATAAAAAATTATTTGATTCAGAGACGAATAAAAAATAAAGGTCTTGTATTAATGTTTAATTACCTGATAAATGTTGTTGAAGGTCTCCATTTGCCATGTACTCATAGATTAGTGCCAAATGACCTCCTTCATCACAGTAGCCAACAAGGCTTACCAAATTTATGTGATGAACTCTTAGAAGAAGCTCCACCTTTTAAGTTCATTTCATATATATATATATATATATCCCTCAATAAGATATATATTTAGATCAAACAAGTGCAAAATGTTAATGTACCTCTGCCTTAAATTACTTATATCCTTGAACTGATGACTTAGAGAGAACTTTAACAGCTACTGGTTCAGTATCGCTCAAAGAACCGTGGTAGACAACTCCAAACCCTCCTTCTCCAAGAACTTTTTTGAAGTTATCCGTAAGCTCCACGACTTCTGGATAACTGAACCTTTTCTTTTTAGCAAAGATTGATGACTTTCTTGGTAACTCGCGTGTAGCAACTGTACATGCAAAGATCATATAAGCAATCCCATTATTATATGCCATGAAACTGTTGAGTATTAAGCCTTTGTGTGCTTCTTGATCAATGAATATATTAATCTATGTACCTTTTGATAAGGGCCTTTTCTTTCTCAAAACAAAAACGAAAACCAACAAGGCAATAAGAGCTGCAAGTGAAGCAACGGATGCAACAACCGGTACTAGGACTTTCTTGTTGTTGCATGAGTCGGAGAGACATAGATTTGGGTTTCCTTGAACACTATTAAACAATAATTTTACTGACTACGCAAAATCATCAAGAACAATAAACTGTTAAAGAGAAACTTACACCAATTTTAATCCTTTCTTTTCTCTATCGCGCAGGGCTTGAGGAATTGGACTAGTTAAGCTATTCCACCCTAAGTTTCTGTCAAAACAGAGAAGAACATTATTATATAAATATACATCTCATTCATAAATCTGGTGAAAATATATGATCACTTATTGTTTACCAATAAATATACTCACATGATCAACAATGATTCCATGTTGGCTAGAAATTCAGGCACTCCTCCGGTCAGATTGTTATTCGATAAGTCCCTAGCAGTCGATTAAGATAAACAATTAAGAAGAAATCTAAAGCTTCTAACAACATTAATGCAGTATTATTGATATAGTTATCTCACAGTTCTTGTAGATGGGTTAGATTTTGTATGCTAGGTGCTATGATCCCCTTTAGTCCACTTGATGATAAGTCTCTGGTTATAAGAACAGAAAACACATTTTTAGAGATTTAAATATTTATTATTAAATCTGTGGTTAAAAAATCTTACAAGGAAGTGATTCTTGGTGGAAGAGAAGCATTTGTGTAGCTACAGTTTATACCCTCCCATTTGAACAGTTGAGGCATGCATGGATCACCTTGCCAGTCGATTCTACTTAATTCATAAGTAGCTCGAACATTCTGGACCGCAGCGACTGAAAATCATACTGAAAATAAAAAACAGAAACATCTATAAATATCACGAAAATTCGATACTAGTGATGAATGATTTGACAAACCATCCTCTGGATTAGTTTCTGCATCTGGGAACTCAATAATCTGGAAGCTTCCATGGCATTGATCATTGGTGGGAGAGTTGAGCCCTGAGTCATAACCAGATCCACTGTACATTCCATAAACCTACATTTCATAGGCGAGTTGTTGTATAGAGTCTCTAGCTGTAACTTTGGAGGACGATAAGCTGAAATTGTAATGTTTCCGTCATTTCCTTTCCATATAATGTCGAACTCTCGTGTGTCGTTGCCTTTAAGTGGTTGTATCTCAGTGAAATGAAGGTATATGAGAGCTTGATCCTCACGGTTATCGACAAAAAAGTCAAAAGATAACTTCTCAGTCACGTTTTTGCTAATGACTGCCTTTGAAATTACTTCTTGAGGTAACTCATAAGGAGTAGAAGTGTTTACATTGAGACTTGTGTTTATAAAATTCAACCCAAAAGAAAGACTTATTGGCTTCCATTCACGATCATATAAATCTTCAGGATACCTGAACATTAAACATCAGTTATCAAAATGTTAATAGCTTTTTACAAAACTCTGTTGCTTGTAAAGTAAGTAAAGTTAAATTACCGAATATTGGAACCAAAAAAATCGCTAGCATAATAGCGTTTTAAGAGCTTCAAAGAACCATTTTGAGTGATGTAAGTGTCATCTCTCAAAGGTCTAAGTTCCAAGGCTGAAATGATTGGTATAGTCTTCCCTGTTTTAACAAGACATACCTGCAAAGAGCTTGACTTTGTGATGTGTATGATCTCTTCCGTTCGAGAAACTAAAGAGCTTTTTAAATCGACCGTTGTCCATATATTAGGACCTAAATAAAGATCAAATTTTGGGCCATCGTTAAGCCCGTCGTAGTTTCCATAGAGGAATAGAGCTTTGACAAGATATTTTGTGCCTGAAGAGACGTTAAGATTATAGCAGTTTTGTATTCCGTCTGGAAAATATCTTAGAGCTGTAAATGGCTTATAAGCTTCTTCCCAAACCTTTTGGACTCGACCACTTTGACCACCTTGAGTGAAGTTGGCGTCGGATGTATATACTAATCCAGTTAATGGTTCGGCATAAGGAGATACCGCGGGATGTAAACCGCAATCCAAGTTGATGAATTCTGGTAAGAGTGGACAAAGAGATCGATTTCGTGTAGAAGAAACAAAAGAGAATGTAATTTCAAGGCTTTATAAGAACAAAGTGTTAAAAGAGTACTGTACCTTTTGGATCATGCTGAGCTTGAACTAGATTTATAGTAATGGCAAAAGCCACAATGATCAAAGATAGCAAAATTCCTTGAAGACTTTCCGTTTTTTGTGGAGTTTTAAGACAAGAAAACAGTTTTCGCCTGTGTTTAGTTTCTCATTTGATTTTAAGTCAAGATTAAGGTTGATAGTTGACTTTTGACTTTTTGATTATAAAAATTTGTTGACAGAACAGAAACAACGGGATAATATTTAAGTGGTCACCATGACCATAACGTGGTTACAACCTTTATTCCTCTATGCTTTATTTTAATTAATTGCAATCTTATGATTGATTGATGTGGAAAGAAACAAAGAGCAGAAACTTGGAACATCAATGGCCCAAGTGGTTTGTTATAACCATAAAGAGGAGTACCTTATTTAACATCTATTTATAGAGAAAAGAATATGTAAGCTCAATATGAGAAATACCTCTAACCAGAAGCTGGCTGAATTAGCAGAATATTATGAATTATAGTGCAAAAGTAGTGAATTAAGCAGTGGCAATGTAACTGTTATATGTAGAAACTTTTGAGTATTAAAAAGTCACTTCTATATATGGTCAAAGTTTAGACCTTTTACATTGTTTGGATCTGGAAAAACATTTCAACATTTGATACAAGAAATAATTAAACTCCACTACAAAAAAAGAGGTTATTTCCGACGGGCATTTCCGACGGGTGTCACACGGTCGTTAATACGACGGTTTACCGGCGAAAACAAACCGTCCGTTTGCCATGTGAGGTGTTATGAATGTGATTATCGGTAGAGATTACCGTGCATCAGGGGTTACTTCAGCGGTGAAGCTGGTGCTCAGTTTGATAGAACTCTTTGAGTCTACGTCTGATTTTCCTCCTTTGTTTGAGTTCTCATATATGAGACATTCTTTAAGTTCACTAACAATGTGAGACATGTCTGGTCTTCCTGCTGAAGAAGGGTTCACGCATGACATAGCTAGCTCAAGAGCTTTCCAAACGGAACTTGAGTCATAACCCCCATTCAGTTTTGGATCCATAATGCTCTCAATATCTCCCTTGGTAAGCATCAACCCCACCCAATCTGCTATATGAGGCTTTTCACGGGTTTTCTGAATCACAGGCTGGTTTGAAATAATCTCTAATAGAACAATCCCTAAACTGTATACATCACTCTTCTCGGTGAACCAATTTGTTCGATAATATCTGCACAACAAGTCACAGATTATTTATCATAACTAATGATGAATGAAGTTTTAAAGTGGAAAATAAAAAATTTCTTACTCAGGATCAAGATATCCAGGAGTGCCAGCAACATTTGTTGACACGTGAGATTCATCTCCAATTGGAAAAGATCTTGAAAGTCCAAAATCAGCAAGTTTTGCCTGGAAGTTCTCGTCCAAAAGTATATTCGTTGTTTTGACATCTCTGTGAATCATTGGGGGTTTGCATCCAATGTGTAAGTACTCTAATCCTGTTGTATTGAAGTCCATTAATGTGTTATACTTAAACGAATGCAATAGATAAAAAAACTATATATCAATTTGCGTTTAGAAATAATGTAAGAATATATATATATATATATATATATATATATATATTGAGGACTACTTGAAAGTAGAACATACCTTGTGCAGTTTCTATTGCGATTCCAAGTCTTCTTTTCCAATTTAAAATAGCCAAATTCGATTCTCCTATATTTTCAAATGTCAAGTTCTTCTAAAGGTTTTAATTGTTCTATGTTAAATATCCAGGGAACATGAAAATTTAACAAGGAATCATATTGTCTTTAGTAAATACTTTTGGTTGAATACATGTTTACCTGAAAGATGTTGTTTTAAGTTGCCGTTAGCTGCATACTCATAAACAAGTGCCAAGTGCTCTTCTTCATTACAGTATCCAACAAGGTTTACCAAATTTGTATGGTGAACTCTCAAAAGCAGCTCTACCTGATCAACCATGTAACAATCTTTTCAACCATGTAACAATATTTTCAACCATGTAACAATCTTTATCAGGGGCCCTTGAATTAACTAATTTGTTAGGAACAACATAAAATACATATATTTTTTTCTATTTTGTTCTAAAGAAAGCTTAATTAGTACCTCTGCCTTAAATTGCTTATAACCTTGAGTTGATGAATGAGAGAGAACTTTAACAGCTACTTGTTCGGTGTCATTCAAAAAACCATGATACACAACTCCAAAACCTCCTTCTCCTATACCTCTTTCAAAGTTATTTGTCATTGCTTCGACCTCCGAATATGTAAACCTTTTAGTTTTAGTTAAAATTTCTGATTTAGTAGTTGGTGATCTGCGACGAACTGTATTGGAAAATTTAGATACAATACCTAAAAATCCATTATATTATTGATGAATCTCTTGTAAATACCTTTTGACGCCTTTTTCTTTTTGTAAATGAAAAAAAGAAGTAGCGCAACTACAATAAGGAGTATAGCAGCAACCAATGCAACAACTGGTACAAAGGGTTTTTTATTGCTACTTTTGCAATTATCAACAAGACATAGCTTTGGATTTCCGTCAGTGCTACGTACAATACAAAGCACACGTTTCATGGATAAATACTTAAATTAGTAGAAATGATGGGATGGAGGTTCATGTGTAAACGTGAAATTTGAAATGCTTACTTTAGATTTATCCCATTATTCTGCACTTTATCACGAAGGGCTTGAGGAACCACACCTTCTAAATTGTTCCGACCTAAGTTTCTATCGAGGCAGATATAAAGTACATGTAAGTGTAACTAAACTTAGTCGAAACTTGTAAAAGTTATGAAGCAAATAAATGTCAATTATCTCATTCAAGAAAAAGCTTACATGATCGACAATGATTTCATGTTGGCCAAAAATTCAGGTATTTCTCCGGATAAACTGTTACTTGATAAGTTCCTAGCGTTTGTAAAATTTATTAGAAAAGTTAGTTGGATTGTTTTAGGATAAAACAACTTTAAGTGCAAA
Organism: Cardamine chenopodiifolia; assembly: GCA_963922655.1. NCBI lineage: Eukaryota > Viridiplantae > Streptophyta > Magnoliopsida > Brassicales > Brassicaceae > Cardamine > Cardamine chenopodiifolia. The sequence goes on along the minus strand of OZ000478.1, from coordinate 12,519,160 downwards.
CCATATTCTATCTACGTACTAGTAACAGAATAAATAAAGGTAGTCTCACATAAGATACACCATTATTCAAAGATAGATACAACATTATTCAAAGATAGACAACTATTCGCTAGGGGTGAACTCAAAACCAATTCACAAGGAATAAAATAGTCCATGTTCTTTATATACTAGTATTTATCCCTTCACACTTTTGATGTGAGATCCTAATTACACTAAATACTTACTTTCAACGAAGTTTTAATATATCTAAATTTTCACCAAAATATAGTTAAACATACAAAATGAGTTCCATAACATATGACAAAAAGAAAGCTTTTCAAATACATCTATAAAATGAGAAACTTACAGTTCTTGAAGCTGGGTCAATTTTTGAAAAAGGGTCGTTATAATCCCTGTTAACCCGCGGCCTGATAAGTCTCTGTTTACAAATAGAATATACTTTAAGATACATTGGCTTCAGCTGCAAACTTATTAGAGAGATTGAACTTACAAGGAAATGATTCTTGGGGGAATAGAGTTATCGGTGTAGCTGCATTCTATATGAGCCCACCTATACTCTTTAGGAAGGCAAGGATCTCCTTGCCAACTTATTATGTTCAATCCATAAGCGGCTTCTATATTCTTGATAGCAACGACTGGCGTAGAAGTAACATATGTAGATATGCAACGTTAATAGTAAGAGTAGGACATAAGGGAGAGGGAGACTTAATCAATTTAAAAATGAATACTCATTAGGTTGAGGAACATATATACCATCGTCAGAAAACGTTTCCGAGTATGGGAACTCGATAACAGTGTAAACCTCATAGGCATTAAGTATTGGTGGAAGAGTTGATCTTTTAGTCCTCACTAGCTTCACAAAGCCAGATTCACCCTCGCATTCCATTGGTGATGTGTTGAATAAGGTATCCGTTTGAAACGTCTTAGGTCTATAAGCCAGATTTGAAATGTTTCCAGGCCATATAATGTCGAACTCCCTGCTCTCGTTGGCTTTTAGAGTTCCGATTTCGGCAAAATGTAGGTACAAATAGAATTGGTCACCAGAATTATTTCCACCACAGTAAATGCGTTCGGGCGTTCCGGGCGAGATAATTATGTCTTCTGGTAGCTCATACAGATTAGAAGAATTCACATTAGGAGCCGTCGTTATTGGTATGGAGTGGTTCAAACCAAAATAATCCCAGTAACGATCAAAAACATCATCAGGATACCTGGCACATTATTTGGATTAACCATATGACTGAAGAAATAAATCGTAGGGGCATTGTCTCCCTTTTGCATACAATGTCACAGATTCAGTTGACTTACCGTCTAGGCCTATAAGTCTCCACACCCCCACGCCGTATTAGCTTCAAGGAACCAGATTGAGTAATATAGATATCATTTCTCAAAGGCCGTAGCTCCAAGCTTGATATGAAAGGTATAGTTGGTCCTGTTTTGACAAGACAAATCTGCAAAGAGTTTGACTTTGAAATGTGAATGATCTCTTCCTTTTTGTCGTCCGAGGAGTCCACCATAGTCCATATATAAGGCCCTATATACAGATCAAATCTGGGAACAATATTAAAGCCATCATAATTTCCGTATACGAAGCCAGCTCTGATAAGATACTTAGTATCCTGGTTCACACTTATATCATAGCAATTTCGTGCTCCATCAGGAAAATATCTTAAGACATTATATGGCTTGTAGTCATTATCTTTTTGGACTCTACCACTTTTCCCACTTGAGATAAATTCTACATCAGAGGAGAATACCAATCCTGTTTCTTTTTCGGTATAAGGAGACTCTGTGATGTGTAAACCACAATCCAAGCTGATAAATCCTGCTAAGTCACAATACGAGACAACTGTGAGAATTTTTGGTTTGTCTGTTCAAAGCTAATATGAAAAGCCTTGAAGAGAACCAAAGTGTTAAAAAATTGAAATTTGCATTGTTAATTTTCTTAAAATAAAATGATCTAAAAAGAATTGTATGCACAAACACTACAAATAATGCAGATATTACCTTCTGAATTCTGAGCATGAACAAGGTGTACAATGGAAAAAGTGTTGAGTATCAATACCAACAATAATCCTTGATGACCTTTCATTTTCAAAATGAATGTGCTTATGCAAATTTTATCAAAAGAAAAACTGTGCTTATGTATATGAACAAACTTAGAGAAATGAAAGAGATATGGTTAGGTCGACCTCAACAAATGTAGCAGGCGGAAAGGAAGCATATGAACGAATAAAAAGAATTTAAAATGATATAAAAAAAATTAAAAGAGGCCCAATTGGGATAAACTTAGCATTTAGTACATATACGGCGAACAGGTAGGATTGTGGAAAGTTCTCCCATATAAATATGTCCAACTCTAAAGATGCGAGCACGTCTCTAGTGCTGTGTGTAAACAGAAATGTGAACACAAAAAATCGTTGTCTTGAAAATTACCTAATGTCTTTTCGTACAAAATTCATTGCTTTATGCGTTATTTAGTTCATTGCAATCTTATTATTGATTGAGATGGAAAGAAATAACATCTTCAAACTGGACCATCAATGTTGTATTATTTTTGTAACCACAAAACAATATCTAGTATCTTTATAGAAAATATAATTAAGCTCAATGTGCAACCAGAAGCAGGTTAAATTAGCACATTATTATGAATTATTGTGCACTTGAGACACTATGATGTTTGAAATGAAGTAGATACATTTTCTATTTATCTAGATGTGTAGAAAAAATAACGATCAATTTGCATCAGAATTTTCCAGCCGTCGATAACTAGTCGGGTCCCCATGCTACTACTATATAATACTATGGTGAAAAAGCTATCTGTCACTAAGAGGTGTTATTAACTTCTTATAGTTATATAATATATCACAAATTCACAACTAATTTAGATAAATATCACCAAATATATTTCACAAGATACACATCAAACTACGAAAATTTAACTTCAATCTTACAAGATATAAGTGAAAGTCTTAGTGATCATTGGCAGAAAAAATCGTAAAACACATGAATTTTATAAATATTATTTTGAGAAGATAAACCCGCAAGGACATATTTGGCAAGGTAGCGAGCTTTAGCGATCACGTCGGTATCAATATCCACGCTGACTTCATAAGAACTTTTTTTTTTTTTTGTCGCCACCCTCTCCTATCCGAGAGCTTTCAGATATGAGACACTCTTTTAGATCATTAGAACCTCGAGACATGCTTGGTCTTCTTGTGGAAGACGGACTCACACATGACATTGCTATTTCAATGGCCTTCCAGACAAACCCAATGTCATAATTTTTGGTGGAGGTTTGGATCCATAATATTTCTTAGATCTCCATTTGTTATCATTAAGCTGACCCATTCAACTAAGTGAGGCTTTTCACGGGATTTTTGAATGATAGGAAGGTTAGTCATGATCTCCAACAATAGAATTCCGAAACTGTATATATCATTCTTTTATGTTAGCCAATTTGTTTGATAATAACTGCAAAATCATAATTATTTATGATTATTGAGTATCAAAAGTGATAGTGATTTGTGTACTGACATATGAAGTAATATTTACTCGGGATCAAGATATCCAAGAATGTCAGCAACAACAGTTGACACATATGATTCATTTCCTTCAGGAAAATATCTCGAAAGCCCAAAGTCGGTTAATTTGGCTTGGAAATGTTGATCCAACAGTATGTTCGTAGTTTTGCTATCTCTGTGAACCATTGGTGGTTTGCATCCTGTGTGTAAATACTCCAATCTTATGTAATAAATTTAATGTTAGTATTTTGTGTGTGTATATATATATATATGAAGTTATGGGCCAAATCTCATAGTCTCCTTTGTCGAGTTCAGAGATTATATAAATTTGTTCTTCGTAACCCCTCCCAAGCAGATGAATGGGAACTTAGGAGGGCAGACTTTTTTTAACGTCAGTGTTGTTTTTGGCAAGTGAATTGTTTTAACGTCAATGTAGGAGCTACTTAGTTTAACGTCAGTGTTGTTTTTGGCAAATAAAGTGTTTCATAAAATGTCTTAGCCAGGATTTTTTTCCATTGCGTCATATGCTAACATAAAGTTCCTTTTCAATTGACTCGAGGAAGAAATAATACAATCTTTTTAAAAAATTTGTGGTAAACTGAACTAATACTATTGAAAGTCCTAATTGTTAACTAAAGAATTGTCTAAGTTTAATGAATAAATTTGAGCGTACCTGAGGCTGCATCCAGAGTTATTTTAAGCCTACTCTCCTAATTCACCACGTTTTCCTTTATCAATCAAACAAAAGTTTCATCTATTTCAAAATGTGATCTTATTTCAAATTTACTAATTAAGACATCATAGTTAGATTTTAACAGATTATAATAAAAATGTGCTATTACCTAACAAATGCTGCTTTAAGTATCCATTTGGCATCTACTCGTAGCGAGTACCAAGTGGTCCCCCTCGTCACAATACCCAACAAGACTGCCAAATTTATATGGTGAACTCTCATACGAAGTTCCACCTAAGCAATATATCAATCATCAGCTAATACTCTTAATTAAACACAGGAAGTACATATACACATAAATTGGATTTCGAGATCACTAGAAAAAAGAATACCTCTGCCATGAAATGCTTATAGCATTGAGATGATGATTGAGAGAGTAATTTAACAGCTACTTGTTGGGTACCATTAACAAAACCATGATAAACAACTCCAAACCCTCCTTCACCTAAAGCTCTTTCAAAATTATTTGTCATTTCTTGAACCTCAATATATGTAAACCTAATCTTTTTCGATTGGAATGATGATTTTGCTTGATTAGTGTGCCTAACATCCACTACAGGCATACTTGGTGGTGGTGGAGCGTGTAGATCTACACGATAAATATTTGAGTAACTACTTATATTGAAACATTTTTCTAATGATTAATGGCTCGAGAATTACCAGCCGAAGGCACCTTCTTCTTCCGGAAAACAAAAATAAGAGCTATGACTAGCACTATACCAAGCAGAGAGGCAGCTGATGCAAACAAGAATTCTTTTTCTCTTTTGGATGGCATGAACTAACTCTACACAAATTTGGGTTTCCTTCAAGGCTAGTAAGAACATGATACATAAAAGTTGTTAATGAACTAGCCATACGAACCATATCTTGTGATAAGTTAATCGACGCAAACTTCCTTAAATCTCTTTCTTTTTTAAAACTTCAAACACATTTCTTTTTATTTTTTCATTTTTTTGGTCAAACGAGCAAACACATTTCTTTTATTCATACAAAGATTCCCAAAAAAAAAATAGTATGTAAAGCATGCAAGACTAAATTCTATTGAGAAATGTGGCTATGTACCCCTGAGGTTCTCTAAAGTATAATTTTTGAATAGTTATAAATGCATACTCTGAGAAGAAAAAAAAGGATTCTTACTTTAAGACAAGTTGTCTTTCTTTTTGAGTATCAAGAAGAGCTTGAGGAACTGAACTATTGAGATTGTTCCCACTTTAAGTTTTTGTCACTATAAGAAAATAGTGCAGAATTGACAGTTTTATCTGTCAGAATTCATTGGAAATAGTTGTTTTTGATTGATTTTCGATAGATATATTCGTCTGTTCTAAATGGTCAGAATGAAACTATTGTCAAAAATCCGTTGGTATTTCCGACGGATTCTGGATATTTAATTTCCGACGAAATAGTCCGTCAAAAATCCAATATCTGGATTCCGTTGGAAAATACCGTCGCTAATCCGATGGAACAACTGATGGATTTAAGACGGTGTATATTCCGACGAATTTCCGATATCTTGTTTCCAACGAATTTCCTTTGGATAACCGATACTAGGTTTCCGTTGGATAACCGATACCGGATTTCCGAGGGATGTTAAATTAAATTTTTTTAAATATAAAATTAAATAATTATATTAAATAAAAATATAATTATAATTATACTTAAATAATAATAATATTTAATTAAAATTATTAAACCAAAATAAAAAATATTCTTAACGAAATAAAAAGTATTCAAAAGAAAATTTAAATTATTCAAAATTAAAAAAAAAAAGATAATTAGAAATCTAAAAATTTCTAATGTTGAAGAGGCAGTTGGAATGAACGGAAGAATGCATCCATCTGATCCTGCATTGTTTTGAGATGTTCAGCCGTGTTTTATTCGATAGTCTCAATCTTGTTGTTGAGGGCTTTGATCTCGGCTAACTTTTCTTCCAGTTGCGCTATAAGATGAGAATCTCCGTAAAACCTCGAAGTTGTCGAAAAAAACGACAAGTACTCATCTGGAAGTCCAAAAATACGGCATTTAGATTTTGGAGTGACATACGGAACAAAAGATAGTAAATCATTAGAAAAGAATTAAATAAAAGAAAAACTAAAGAAAACAATTAATTTTACTTAGTTTGTAGAAAAATTCGTTAAGCTTCTCAACGGGAACCTCAGTGCAAGGAAGAATTCCTTCAACAATCGGTTGTGATAGGAGAAACTCCTTTCCTACCCTTGTCACATTCTCCATGATCTTTCGAGCAACCGGATCTTAGATTTGTCCCGTCTTGCGGTTCGTGTGCACATCTTGTAGCAAAGCAAGATGAGATGGACAGACACCTTCTTGACGAAAGTGAAATATTTTATTAAAACTTTAAGTAAGTAAATAAAGTGAAATTAAAATATAAATTTTAAAAAAATTACTAGTTGTTGTTCCCGGGAAGCCTTACTCGTTGCTCCCAAATTGTGAGTGGCAATTCCTTTGCTCTTCCGGTCACTCTTCCGGTTGGTTGATTGAGTAGCCGATGTTGCTTGGGTTTCATCCATCCTCTAATACTCAACCAACCCGTTCCAGAGGTCTAGGTTTCCAAGCAACTCCCTAGGAATGTCATTTTTATTTCACTTGTCCTTCCACTAGTTCAACTTCCTTGAGTACACTTTCGATTCCTTAGCATCAAACTCACGTCTAACCCAAGACGTGAGGTCTCTATCCCAAGTGAAATCTTGCTGCAAAATGAAATGGTTAAAATATAAAAACTTCCTAGAAAATCTATTATCATAAATAAAAAAAACTTGAAATTTTAATGTTAAAAATAAAAGTAAAACATACCGCAAATTGACGAAATCATAGATCACGCTCATGCAATGGCATAAGGGAGTATGTCGCATACAGACACTGAAACATTCCGTTGAGCATACGGTTGATAGACTTCGATATCCCATTATGGGATATATGGAACCTATAAAATAAATTAATTTTAAAATTTTAAAGAATAAACGAATTAAATAAAAAACTGAAAAATAAAGTTACCAAGTATTGTTTCCATCACAATCGGTATGAAGATGAGACAATCTTTCCCGCCCGGGTTGTGAAACAAAGTCCTCTATTTCATCTGGGTCGGAGCGGAACCCTCTTGATGAGTAGCTGAAGGAGATTGCATACAGAACATGACTGGAGTGGTTCAAACTCGCTGCTCGCCCACATCTCGCCCACCCGACCCGGATGCGGATCAAAATCGACCATAATTCCTGAAAATAAAAACAAAAACTGAAATTATAAACATATGCAAACAATATTTAATCATATAAAAGTTGACAAATCATTTAAAACTATTTAAAAACTATAAAAATATAAAAACAATGGCTGGAAATGTAAAAATATAAAAGTATAAAACTAGTAAAATTATGGTGGAATGACATATCACGTTTCAACACCATAATTTCATAGAATTTGTAACTCATAGTTAATGGTTGGAAGAATACATCGAGTGATATACTAAGATGCTCTAGACCGGGAACAAGAACATAGAGGAACAAAAACTATTTACACATACACAAAGATGGAGGCAAATTGTAAGGTATTACGATTACATGTCACAACAAATACTATCTTCCATGCTTTACAAATGGTATAAAACCACATGTACATAATTCGAAGTATATATTCCTTCGCTTAACGCAAAATCCGGATATATTGATTGAAAATATTTTCACGCTTCTACGTCTGAAAGAGGTGTAATTTCTCCTTATTGACTATGTTCTCCATGTCATCTCATTGTCTCTGTCATGCATTAAGATTGATATAACTTCTTCAACATCTCCGTTAACAGTAAATACCACATCCTTTTATATATAATTTGAACTCTGCCACTAATCTCCTGAAACCGGGGTTTACAACAGAATAAACATTTTTGCGGTTTTCATCTTCTCTCCAATATATCATACAGTTGTCAATGCACACATATATCATCTAATACGGCAAACCAAGACCAGCTATAAGTTTATGTACCCCGTAGTACGATGCTGGTGAAAGATTATCTTCAGATAATATATCTTTCACAAAATATACTATCGCATAAACACATTTCTCCGCTAAATTGTAATCCATCTTAGTATTCATCATTCTACTGGCAGATGATAAAGGTAAATTACCTTCTCTACAACCGCTATATATCGGCTGTTTTGCTGCGTCTAAAAAAATCTTTGTGCTTCTAAATTTGGTTCTTTAACCCTATATTCATCTACAGCGGCTGACTGCATATTCTCTCTAAATACATCATTCACCATCTCAATGGTACCTACACCAAAATCTACTTATGTTCTATGTTTTCCTAAGTTATCCGCAACATATAGTTCACTAGTACTATCATAATCATAATTTATTTCTCCATGTAGACACCAAATTTTGTAACCCGGCATAAACCATTGCAATAAAAATGCCTTCAAACTATCTATGTCTTAATATTATGTGTTGTAACTCGGCATAAACCATTGCAATAAAAATGCCTTTAAACTATCTATGTCTTAATATTATTTGAATTCGCGTAAATAGAACATAGACATTTCAATTTACGAGTTTTTTTGCTTTCGGTTATTTTCCTGCCAATTTCATGAATTCTCATATACCTCAAGCATACTCGTTTTTGAATAATTTTGATCCATCATTGGTTCATCTATCCATGATAAAAAATTTCTAGAAGATGACATCTCTTTTCATTGTTTTGTTTAAGTAATGTATTGTGCTGTGATTATATGTAAGAGTATGAAAACATATATATAACTCCATCCATAAGTCATCGAAATTTTCAAATTCCAAATGGCTATAAACGGCTATATAAACGTCCATATTTTCTGACGGATTTTTGGCTAACCCATCGGATTTCCGGCTAATCCGTCGAAAATCCATCTTAATTTTAAAAATTCAAATGGCTATAAAACAATTATATCAATGTTTATATGTTCTGATAGATTTCTGATGGTCTATTAAAAAATAGTCGGAAATTTTCGACGGACTATTATCGGTTAGAAATTTTTTGTTGGATTTCCGACGCAAACGTTCTATCGGAAGTCCACCGGTTTGCCATCAGATTTGTAGTATCTTTCTTATAGTGATATATCCCATCTTCTAGTTTCTGTTATGAAAAGATCAGATACAATTAAGGATATATTGCAATTAGCCTGTATAGGGCAAAGAGGTCTAGGCTTATCATCCATAATCCAATTAAGGCTCTTTCATATGCAGGAAAAGGGAAACAAATTTAGGTTACAAAAAATTTAGAGCATAACTACATGCATACATATTAAGAGGTATTAGAGTCTATAGAATTTGAGAGAGAGAAATAATCAGTAATTTTAATGTTATATGCGTACATAATTTTCTTAAAACGATCTCCCAAGGATGTTGCACTCTAGAGTTGATAAATTGTATAGATTTGATCTATGAGACTGTGAGATCTCAGAGAACAAGTGAATATATTGAATGGTCACATAGAAACTGCGGAAAACTTCTGATAGTCCTCTTGATCCTTCGGATATAACGAATCATGATAGATCAAGTTTGATTTTTAGATACGACACACTAAGCAATTAATTTTGTTCACAAATAACAGATGATAATCGCTCTCAATGTAAAAGTTTGATAAAAAAATTCATTGATTTTCTTCACTTGTCTTATAAGAGTACTTAAAAGGCTAAAATGGGTCCAAATGTGATTAAGTACCCCTTCAATTACTTCTTTGAATTTTTTGGCTATAAAACGAGTAATGGGTCTAACTGATGTAATTAAAACTTCTCCAGCTATAAATTTATCCTCAACAACAAGCTCTTTCTTTTGGATTCAAATTTCGTGTCTTTAGTGTTGTCCATAATCATATCAATTTTACCCAAAAAAAAAACGTACGTAATCGGGATTTTGGAATCAATATTTCTTCTAAATCGAACAGCAGGTAGTTTTCCAACAACGCCAAACTTTTATAAATGGATAACAGACCTTTATTTAAAAGGCTTTTACATTAAAATTTTTGTTTTCCTTTTTCATTCGAAATTTTAACATTAAAATCTTAAAATATACAATACTGAAAGAAAAAAAAAGAAAAAATATTCTAAACTATACGAACTATAGGTCACGACATAATTATATATGAACTAATTTATTGTTCTAATAACTACACCAACTACTGAATTCGCATAATGACATGCATGAAATATCATAAATCATATACACAATTACACAAAGTATACACAAAGTATTAGTATCACATAATGACATACAAAAAATATCATAAATCATTTACTATTTTAATTTTAAAATCATAATATCCGGATCAATAGATCCTTGTTACATATATTTTAAAATATACATATAATATTTTTTATATAATATAATAAATAGAATAATTGGTCAAAATATCAACAATATAAATTTCATTTAAAGATTTCTGTATTATTTTAGAAATCAATAACAAATATGTTCTAAAATCTTTATAAAAATCAACTTGAAATCAGTTGGTAGAGCATTGGGCTTTTAACCTAATGGTCGCATGTTCAAGTCCTGCTATACCCACACCATCTTTTTAAAATTATTTTTTGTTACTATTTTAATTTTTATCTAGTGTAAGAATGTACACAATTTGATATCCTGGAATTTCATGATACGAAATTTGATTCGTTAGATCTAAAAAAGTTACATGTATCTATTCAAAATAGGTAAAAGTTAAAATAGTATTAAATTTTTGTTTTTTTCCTTATATCTCAGTGGAGGACGTTTTACGCTTACAAGGCGGAGCATAAATACTAAAATAAATTACTATTTTAATTTGTACTTATTTTGAACAGATCCGGGTAATTGTTTTTCCGATTTGATGGACAAAATTCGGTATCATGAAATTCTAGGATATCAAATATGTGTCCACTCCTCACTTTATAAAAAATTAAAATAGTAATATAAAATTTATTTTAAAAGTGTAAAAGAAAATTTAATATAAAACATTTCAAGTTGATTTTATAAAGATTTTAGAACATATTTATTATTTATTTCTGAAAAAATTTATAAAATTTATTTTATTGATATTTTGACCAATTATTTTATCATTATATAATATACAATATATATATATATAAATGAATCTGACGATCTAGATATTATGATTTAAACTAAAAATAGTAAAAATAATTACAGTGTTGTGCACATAATTTATAATATTTCGTGAGACACAAAATTGACGAAAAATTTAACTCAGTATAATATTTTCAGAAACAAAACCAATAAAAACGAGATTTCTCGATAAACAAAACTCTATAAATGAAAAAAAAAACACGAATCTGAAATTATAATTCAAATATCAAATGTCACTCATTAAAACTTTAGGTAAGAGTTGAAAAATGGGTGTGGTGATACTTGAGAAATTTATTTTATTTTTGATTAAAATACCATTTAATATTTCACCTTTATCCATAGTTCAAATATAATTGTATATAGTTTAGTCTTAGTTAGACCACTTGAGACGTGCCAGGAGTAATATGACCCAATTACATTGGAGAGTTTTTCCACACCAACCTGTATGATGTGACTTAAAATTTAATTATTTCACAATAAACTGTATATATATATATATATATATATATATTGAATTATAAAGTATTGTGCGATATGTACAACCTGAAACTTTAATTTTTGTTTTGCAGCAAGTACATATTCCATCGCATTTTGTCCTTTTCCCGGTAACCATGACAAACTCTTTCATATCAAAAAGTTGGCATGTTAATTTGAAAATTGAGGGTCATCGCCAATTTTTACTGGCGTTGAGCATTGGAGCTTTTGCAATTATACATCTTGTTCATGCTCAACCTGATCAAAAAGGTAAACTGTTTTCTAGTTTTATATTTTTAGTTAAGTTTATTTCTTACTGTTTCATGTTCACTCTTTGACATATAAAGCTTGTAAACGTAACCAGCAAAATTTACATATAATGAAGATTACCTCTCATCCTAGTGGTCGAGACTGCTGACCAATCTGTACTAGAAATAAATACGAAAACATAGTATGGACATCCGTCCACGAGATTTATTTTTAAAAAAATGATGATTCTCTATATTTTTAACACTTCTGATTGTGTTTCTTAGGCTTGACGCTTCAATTGTGGACGGAAAGTACTATTTACACTTGTAAACTTTTTGTGTCTTTCCAGGATTCATCAGTTTAGACTGCGGTTTACCCCCTAATGAGTCTCCGTATACTGATCCAGTAACTGGATTAACATTTTTATCTGACGCTAATTTTATCCAAAGTGGCAAACGCAGTGAAGCTGGAGATGATGAGACCTATATCTACCGACAGTATAAGGATCTCCGATATTTTCCCGATGGAATACGGAACTGCTATAATCTGACAGTAAACAAAGGAATCAACTATCTAATAAGAGCAGGGTTCTCATATGGAAATTATGATGGCCTTAATGCAAATCCCAGATTTGATATGCATATAGGGCCTAATATGTGGACTGCGGTTGATTTGAAATTCAACAATGATCACGAGATCATTTACATGACAAAGTCAAATTTATTGCAGATTTGTCTTGTCAAGACAGGAGAAACCATACCAATGATATCTACCTTGGAGCTACGGCCATTAAGAAATAATTCTTATATAACACAACTCGGTCCCTTGAACCTAATAGACCGGCGGCACTTTAAGAGCAATTCGGACGGCTTTATACGGTATGTTACTCAGATTTTAGTAACTCGATTTGCTATTTTTCATTCATGAAATGCTTCAATTAATTTGATCAACGGGTTTTATTAGTTCAATCTTGAAGAGAAGGTTTGAGAGAGGGCACTGCATTATATAATATTTAGTTGTAGGATACTGGCCTTCTGCATAAGGCTGATGAGGTAATAACTTACTTGGTTGAGTACCGCCTATAGGAGACAAAGTTATGTGAAGGTTTGTTCGAATGCATGTGCTAGTGGTGCTTTGCTCTAAATATGATTCTAATGGAATATGAGTCCAGTTTCGTCGGTTTAATAGTTTGCTATAGCCGGTTAATCTATGTAAATATTGTGCTTAATTGCTTATCATTTTTGTTCCTAGTGACAGGAACATAACTCGGTAATAGAAATAAAAAAGCCAATGTATTGTCAACATTGTTCTAGCTCTCCTGTTACACTTAATCACATGGCACCTCTTGCTTATTGGTGTGGTTATATTTTAACCTCGGTTTTTCTCACCAATACAACATCTCTTAGCTGTTTTCCAACAAACTTCCTATTGAAATACTCACCAATAAAGCTCATGATTATAGTCAGATAAAAACATTTGGTTACTAATCATGCACTAATAGAAAACAAGTTGTTTGTGACGGTCATATTTGTCGGTCACTTGTCGGAAAGAAGCATAACTGACGGGTTTTACGACGGGGAGGTATGTCGTATCTAGAGTGTCAGAAAATCAAATCCCGTCGTTTTCTTATAGGAAAGAAACCGACGGCATACCGACAATTAATTGATGACAGAATAACGATAAAGAATCTGTCGGTAAGTTAACCCCTTGAACCGTTAGTTTTCTGTTGTAATATATTTTACAACGGCATACCGACGGATTGGTTTACGACGGGAAACCGACTGTTTTAGTGCATAACATCTAGATTTTGCCTCAGTAAATGGTCTTTCCAATAAGATAAATCCCAGAAAATATTCTTCTTGTGCCAATTATGGTTAACCCCAACACCGTCAACTGGAACATGTCCGTTACCCCCACACTCGGTCGTCATTTGAGCTCCAAAATCTCGTAGTTGATCTAAAATAGAACGACCATCTAAATATGGGGGAGATCCGTCTACAACTCTTTTATTTGCAGTAAACAAAGTTCGCGATCGACGATAGGGAAGTCGTTTAGGTAGAAATCGTCTATGACAATCAAACCAACAACACTTTCGGCCGTGACGCAACTGGAATGCATATGTGTTGTCTTGGCAATATGGACACGATAATCTACCATGTGTAGTCCATCCTGATAATATACCATATGCTAGAAAATCACTTATGGTCCACATAAGAACAGCACGCATGTTGAAATTTTGCTGCAATGAAACATCGTACGCTTCTGTTCCATGATCCCATAACATTTGTAACTCATGGATCAACGGCTGAAGGAAGACATCTAGTGATCTCTTAGGATGCTCTGGTCCCGGCACAAGTATAGAGAGAAATAAAAACTCTCGACGCATGCACATAGAAGGAGGCAATTGTACGGTGTTACTATAACGGGCCAAAGTGAATACTGTCTACCATGCCTTCCGAAAGGGTTAAAACCATCAGTACATAATCCAAGATACACGTTCCTACGCTTGAAGGCAAAATCAGGATATATCGACTGAAAATGTTTCCATGTTTCTGCATCTAAAGGATGTGTAATCTCTCCATCTTGCCTATGCTCCGCATGCCATCTCATTGCCGCTACCGTGCATTCTGAATGATATAACCTTTTCAACCTCTCTGTAAGCGGCAAATACCACATCCTTTTATAAGGAATTGGAACCCATCCACTGCCCTCTTGAAACCGTGGTTTTTGACACCATTTACAGCTACGTAGATCTTCATCTTTTCTCCAAAAGATCATACAATTGTCGATGCATACATCTATCATACGATACGGTAAACCAATACCTGCAACAAGCTTTTGAATCTCGTAGTATGAAGCAGGTGACATATTATCTTCAGGCAATAGATTTTTTACAAACTCTGTAAACGCATTAACACACTCTTCTGATAAATTGAAATCTGTCTTAATGCTCATCATTCTACTGGCAGATGATAATGGGGAATGCCCATCTCGACAACCCTTATAGAGAGGCTGCTTAGCTCCATCTAACATGTCAAAAAACCGGCGTGCCTCTGCATTTGGTTCTTTAACCATATCTCTGTCAAACTCAGCCAATGATGTAGTCTCCCTAAATGCATCATTGACCATTGTAACAGTGCATATTCTGAAATCAACCTCCGGTATCTCTTCCCTAATGTTTCCCCCAACAATACGTTCGCTACTACTACCTAACTCTGTTTGGGTTTCTCCATGGAGAAACCAAATCTTGTAACCTCGCATAAACTCATTCTTGTACAAATGATTCCATATCAACTCGATCTTTACATTACGCAAATTCAAACAATTTGAACAAGAACATTTTATTTTACCACGTCTTTGAGCTGGCAGTTGATTCCCTGCAAATGTCATGAACTCCATTATACCTCGGGCGTAATCATCTTTCAACAATCCAGACTATGAATCTTTTATCGGTTCATCCATCCATGACCGAAAATTACTAGAAGAAGCCATTGACCAAATTAAAGAGAGATTTGATATTGATTTCAGGTTATAATGTGTGACACAGTAAAATTTCAGTTTTATATGAATTCACACGTCGGGTTGCCGTCGGATATCCTTCGTAATATTGTTGCCGACACTCCCAACAATTTATCACGTGGTGATATGGGTGTACCAAACTATGAAAATATGAACTTGTGTTAGAATGCTGTCGGAAATTACTGACGGCATTACCGACAGACATATTTACGACGGTAATCCTACGTAATTATTAAATTTTCCAACCTCGTCGGTAAATTTTTGACAGCATTACCGACGGACTTGGTACCGTCGGAAATTAACAACGGCAAACCGACGGATCCATTTCGCCGATATACTATCTTATTTCTATCAGTTATTTTCGATGGATTTTAATCCGTCGGAAATTAACTATTTTTCTTGTAGTGATGTTATGGATCCACTAGATTAGATTATATTTTATAGATGCATCCCGGTTTCAAATTCAACTACTACTATACTGGTTAAACAGGATTTATAATTCATTATTTTCAGTGAAGAAAAAACGAAAGCAAAATATGCAATATTTCAAAAATTGCCCCTATTTTATATTGCTAACCCAAATAGATACTGTTCTAGGTATCCTGATGATGCCCTTGATCGCAAGTGGGTTCAACATGATTTGTCTGTAATAGATGTAAACACCACTCTCAACGTGAATTCATCTACTCCCTTTGAAGTACCAGAAGTTGTCAGTAAGGCCGGAGTCACACCCAAAAATATCAGTGAATCATTTATTTTATATTTCGTGTTTCCGCAAGACAGTAGCGACAAATTTATTGTATACCTTCACTTAGCTGAGGTCCAAACCTTAAGTGCCAATGATACCAGGGAATTCAACATTGTGTGGGATGGAAATATTATTCACACAGCTTATAGCCCTAAGATGTTACAAGCAGATACCATATACAACATAGCACCAATAAGATGCAGCAGAATGGTTTGCTTTTTGGACCTCGTAAAAACTCAAAGGTCAACTCTTCCTCCACTTGCCAACGCTATTGAGACATTCACAGTTCTGGAATTTCCATATGCTGAAACAAATCCGAATGATGGTACATCACTGTTCCTTCAGACTTAACTAGAAAACTCTAATGTTATTATATTAGTTATTAAGGATTTTTTACTTCTGTGTTTTCTTTTGTTATATTATTAAATTGACTTCTCTGTTTGTCGCTACTATTAGGGCTGTCAAAAAATGAGTTAACACGCAGGTTCCGCGGGTTTTGACCCGCCGCGGGGCGGGTGCGGATCGACGAAAAAAAATTTTTGGCAGATCAACTGCGAGTGCGGGTTGAATATTTTTCTTGCGGGGCAGGTGCGGGTCGTTGGTTCAAAACCCGCGGGTTGGCGGATTACCCGCAAATATTAGTTTTTTTTAATAGATATTCGGCGGGTTGCGGGTTGAAAAGCGGGTTGATCCGAAATAAATCATAACTTTTTTTTTAATTTTTTACAAAAAAAAAAAAAAGCGGGTCGCGGATTATCCGCGAGTTTTACGGATTTTGAACGGAATGAATATGGGTTAATCAATTTTGATCAGCGAGTTAGAAGATTTGCAGGTGACTCACTTTGACAGTCCTAGCTACTATAAAGAATATCCAAGATATATCTGGATTAAAAATAGTAAGCTGGCAAGGAGACCCTTGCGTCCCTGAATTATTCAAATGGGAAGATATAAAATGCAGCTACACAAATAAGTCTACTCCTCCTAGAATCATTTCCTTGTAAGATCAAGATCTCATACACATATTTTTCTTTATTATTCTCAAGTATCTATTTTCTACTTGAAATTTTTCTTCTTTCTTAAAATATCTTCTGTTAATGTAAAACAGAGATTTATCATCACGCGGGATGAAGGGGAGTATACCGTCAGGCTTACAAAATTTGACCGAGTTACAGAAACTGTAAGTACTGCATTCCGTGTTGGAAGCTTTAATTGCTCGGTAGTGACTGTTCACTGGTATTTTTAATTTTACAACAGCAAAGAAAATGAAGAAGATTTTGATTTTAATTAAAAAAAGGAAAATAAGATGATGAAGATTGCAAGAAAATTTTTTATAGCAAATGAAGATCTTAGCTTTCTTTAATGAAAAATAAATATTGAATTTCTTTATAAAAATGTACTCCATGTGGTACTTTTTATAGGCAGTTTTAGAAATTTGTTTCTTTCAATTTATTTGATTTTTCAAGTTTTCTATGCAAAATTTTAATTTATTTTTCTTTTGTAACCATATATATTATGTAGTGTCTTTAATCATTTTTGGAATTTTTTAAAATGCGATATTAAATTATGTTTTAAAATACGATATTAAACTATATAGTTTGTTTAGTCTCCGTTATTTTAGCTAAACATTTTTATAAACTTAAAACAGAGAGAATATTTTACTGCTCAGACGAATCATTATCCATAAAGATGAATACAAACTAAATGATTATGCGCAATTTTATAAAACTACAGGGACTTGTCAAATAACAGTTTTACAGGGGAAGTGCCCGAGTTTCTAGCCCGTATGAAGTCACTTTCGATCATGTAAGTATGGAAGCTGGACAAACATTCACTGTCATTATAATTGTCTCTGTAATTAGTTGATATCAATGCCATGTTTTCTACATTAACAAAAAAAAAAAATTCTATGTTTCCTATGCTTTCACAGAAACTTAGGTTGGAACAATCTAATGGGTCCGATTCCTCAAGCCCTTCGTGATAGAGAAGAAAATGGGCTAAAGCTAACGTAAGAATTTCACCTTTATTTTTATTTTTATTTTCGATCTTATTCAGTACCACTTGTGATCTGTAGGATCAAAGGAAACCCAGAGATTTGTGGTGATGGATCATGCAAAAACAACAATCAAAATTACGTTTTACCTGTTGTTGCATCGGCTTCTTCTGTGGTCGTCATTGTATAGTACTGATCCTTATTTTTGTTCTCAAAAAGAAAAGGCTAACTCAAGGTAATTAGTTATAGATGTAATATATCATTAATGTGACATGATGGCATACTAAAGGATGCATCTCATGTAACCCTTATGTTGTTGACAGCTTAATATTTCTATACAGTTCCAAATGAGTTACCAACTAGTAAGCCGTCCATATTCACACAGACAAA
Source organism: Cardamine chenopodiifolia (assembly GCA_963922655.1). NCBI lineage: Eukaryota > Viridiplantae > Streptophyta > Magnoliopsida > Brassicales > Brassicaceae > Cardamine > Cardamine chenopodiifolia. The sequence continues at coordinate 12,500,441 of OZ000478.1, read as the reverse complement.
GCGGTTCACTTATCCAGAGGTCGTAGCGTTGACAAACAACTTTGAACGAGTGATTGGAGAAGGAGGGTTTGGAGTTGTGTATCATGGTTCTTTGAATGGTACCGTACCAGTTGCTGTTAAACTACTCTCTCAGTCATCAATTCAAGGCTACAAGGAATTTAAGGCAGAGGTATGTTAACTTTTACATATATCTTATTACGAAAGCACGGACGAGATCTAAATAATGTGTTAACATGGTTTGGTAGGTTGATCTTCTTTTGAGAGTTCACCACGTCAATCTAGTAAGTCTTGTTGGGTATTGTGATGAAGAAGACCACTTAGCACTCCTTTATGAGTATGCACCCCATGGAGATTTAAGAGAACATCTCTCAGGTAGAAATTTTAATACACCACATTTTAGAAACCATGATCACATGCAAGATTTTGATGTTTCCTACTTTTACAAAATCACTGGAATATTGATAGGAGAACGTGGTTGTTCCCCTTTGAAGTGGTCAAGTAGACTACAAATTGTCATCGAGACTGCACAAGGTTCCTTCTTTGCTCAGAATCCATCAATAATTTCAATCGCCTAACGAGAACTAATTTAATAGATATATAGGACTAGAGTACTTGCATACTGGTTAATGGTACATCGTGATGTCAAAACAACAAATATACTTTTGGACGAGAACTTCCATGCGAAACTAGCAGATTTTGGACTTTCAAGATCTTATCCAATTGGAGGTGAAACTCCTGTATCAACAACAGCTATTGCTGGCACTCCAGGATATCTTGACCCCGAGTAAGTGTAACATAATCGAATTAATTTGACTCAATTAAATTTTCTTTCTCCATTTAAAAATAAATGTTTAAGTTTGTAATGCAGATATTATCGAACAAATAAGTTGAATGAGAAGAGTGATGTATACAGTTTCGGAATTGTATTATTGGAGATGATCACAAGCCGACCTGTGATTCAGCAAACCCGTGAAAGGCCACATATAGCAGCATGGGTGGGTTACATGCTTTCCAAGGGAGATATCGAAAATGTTGTGGACCCAAGATTCAATAAGGATTATGAGCCTAATTCTATCTGGAAAGCTCTTGAAATAACAATGTCATGTGTGAATCCTTCTTCTGGGGAAAGACCAAACATGTCTCAAGTTATCAATGAACTAAAAGAGTGTCTAATATCTAACAAATCAAGCCAAGGAGGAAGACAAGACATGGGTTCAAAGAGTTCCGTTGAACTTATAAGCACAAGTGTTACAGCCGAGATTATCCCCAACGCACGGTAACTTCTGCCAGCAGTCCTATCACTAAGGACATCTGTTACCAGTAAAACTCTATTGTTTACTGATATTTGTGCTCGTGTGTAATATTGCGGCTATGGGTGTGCAACTGTGCACTATGGGTTTGATTTTACTTTTACCATTGTTCTAAGTGTGGAAAATTTCCATTAAAATACAACTTAGACAAAAAAAAAAATACATCAATTTTTTATTTATTATTATCTTCAACATGTATGAATTTTTATTACTCTTTGAACAATACACCGACTAATTAATTTAGTCACTGAAGGGTGTATTCGTCGAAAATCTATCAGAAATAGTTATATGTTCTAAATTGTCAAAAATGAAGTCATCGTCAAAAATTCGTTGGTATTTCCGACGGATTTCAGATATCTTATATTCGACAGATATATCCTTCAGAAATCCGATATCTGGATTCTATCGGAACTCCGTCGGAAAAAATCCGTCGGTTACTTTTTCTAAAAAATAACTGACGGATTTATGACGGATTATAATCCGACGAATTTCCGATGGATTTATGATATCTTATTTCAGAAGGATTCTTGATATCGGAGATCCGACGGAATTTGTTCCGACGGATTTAAAATAAAAGTTTTTAAAAAAGAATATAATTAAATATAATTAAAATTAAAATTAAATAAAAATTATCCAAAACAAAATAAAAATTATTCAAAAGAAAATTAAAATTATTCAAAATTAAAAAAAAAACATGAAAACTGTAAATGTAAACATTTCTAATTTTGAGGACACAGTTGGAAGGAACCAAAGAAGGCATTCATCTGATCTTGCATTGCTTTGAATTGTGCAGCCGTGTTTTCTTTGATAGTTTCAATCTTGTCGTTGAAAACTTCGATCTCGGCTGACTTTTCTTCCAGTTGCGTTATAAGTTTAGGATCTCTATAATGCCTCAAAGTTGTTGAAGATGGCGATGAGTACTCCTCTAAAAGTCTAAACATACGGTATTTGGAATTTGTAGTGACCTACGAAACAAAAAATAGTAAATCATTAGAAAATAACTAAAGCGATAAAAAAAAAACAAATGTTACTTACTTGATACTTAGGGTTGTTACCCTACGAAGAAGTTCCATGTGATCGTCGATCTACGGCTTGAAGGCCAGTACTATATGAAGTCTGTCCAGAGAGTAGCTGCTTTAACAAACAAATGTCTAATGAAGCATCAAAAATCTCGGCCTAGAATGAGCGAAGTCGTTTCACTTCTTGGAAGCATCATCGATGAAGAGACGAAAAACGCTCCTCCACCACTTGCTGATGAAACAGAAGAGGTCATCAAAGCTGAGGTAAATGGAGAGAGTGAGCCTGAATTGACGAAGCAAGGGAGTAATTATTTCAAGAAGGTTCTTGATCTTAGGGATAAGATGAACTTAAACAAGTCGCTTTCGAAGCTAGATTGGCGAAACTGGACACTGGGACTAGCAGAACATGGTAAAGATAGTTTCTTCATTGTATATAAACTACTTGGCCAAATCATTGTAAGTTACTAACGCGAAAAAAAGGCCTCATGTTTGTTACTATCGAATCGCTTTGTTATGCATTTGCTTGAAGTTGAAGACATGGGAGCTCATTTAGACTTATGTTAGTTAATTTTCGTACTACAATGATCAAATTGTCAAATCTCTGCGTTGTGTAAATGAGTCATGAACTGAATCCTTTCGGTACATAAACAGAAGCAAAATTGTACATCCGAACTTAACAGAACATCATTGTTTCGTACTCACACAAACAGAGGCGAGTCAGACGGGCACGGATAAGCAGTAGCTATGGCGCCTACAGCGGTTTGTTGAGCAAAGCCTGCATTTGTTTTTTTGTTGATAACAACACTATCGCTCCTCCTACGTATTCTTTTATCGATCTTATCGAAGTTTCTTCCTCCTGCTTCATTCAAAGTTTGGATGTGTTCGAGTTGAGAAACAACCTCGTTCATGTTTGGCCTCAGCTTAATCTCATATGTGAGGCATCTCAGCGTCAGATTTGCTATTTTAAAAGCTTCTTCCATTGAGTATTGATCTTGTAGACGGTTATCGATAACTCGGAATAACTTCCTTTTGTTTGCAAGTAACGGTCTTGCCCATTCCACCAGCTTTTGCTCTCCTAGTGGACGGTTCTTGTCCACAACTCTCCGTCCAGACAACACCTCCAAAAGCACAACACCATAGCTATAGACATCACTCTTGGTTGTTAAATGACCTATAAGAAAAGTGAAAGAGTAAGAAAATAGTAATCAAATCAAATCACAGAAAGAAAAAGACTTTTGAGACTAACCGGTTGAAAGATATTCAGGAGCTACGTATCCGTAAGTACCCATGATCCTTGTCGAAACATGGCTTTTTTCACCCATTGGACCATCTTTAGCCAACCCGAAATCCGAAAGCTTGGCATTGTACTCCTGTGATCAAGGGTTAACATAAAGCAACTTCCATAGCTTTATTCATCAAACCAAAGATTATAAAAAAAAGCGGATATACATACCGAATCAAGAAGTATATTCGAAGTTTTGAAGTCGCGGTATATGACACTATTCTCGGCACTGTGAAGAAAAGCAAGACCTTTTGCAGCACCAAGAGCAACTTTCAACCGTAGAGTCCAAGATAATGGTTGGAAATAAGAACCTCCTACAACAACAAGAAACAAAAATCAAATATTCGAAAACGTTTTCGAATCAACATAATCTTGAGAATACACAAAGAGTTAAAGAGAGACAATACTTCTGAATAAATGATTCTCTAAGCTTCCACGAGGCATGAACTCATAAACAAGAAGACGATACTCATCCTCAAGACAATAACCAATTAGTTTCACAAGATTCGGATGCGAAAACTGTCCCAAGTAATTCACTTCAGCCTACAACAACAACAACAAACATAAACAATCTTCAAATCTTGTCAAAAGTTACAAAAGACCTCAAATTGATTAAACTTTCTTGAATTTACTTACCAGCCATTCTTGATGACCTTGCCAACCATCTTGGTTAAGCTTTTTAACAGCAATAACCATACCGGTTCCCGGTTTAGATGCAGTAAGAGACTGCTCATCAATCCAACCTTTAAAAACAGAACCAAATCCACCTTCACCAAGAACATTATCGGGTCTAAAATTCCTAGTTGCTGCTTTAAGCTCAGCAAAACTGAAACTTTTGAGGTTAGGAGATTGCAAGATCTCTCCTTCGGTTCGAGGGCTTGTTCTAATAGACACAGATGAGCCTTTGCTTCCCATACTTTGTGAATCATTAGCCTCTGAGCTCATATACTTCGAACTTGTACCTATACAACCACCAAATACATATATTGTATACAAAAAAAGGTTAAATTTCACCTTTTTGATAATACCCATAAAACTCTGCATTTTGTGCCGCTCGTCTTTTTTTCTCTGACTGTTTTCTTAGTTTTGATGAATTGTGAATTAACCAAACACCCAAAACGACAAAAGTTTTAGAAAAAAATATTATGAACCTTTGATAGATTTGTCAAAACTGTACACTAAAGCCTAACTTTTAAGTTAAGTCCCCAACCACCAAAAAACCTAACCTCGAATTAAACAAAAACTTTAATAAATTAACAAATAAATACTATTTTCAACTCAAATTAACGAAACTTATAAAAACCTCGAAATTAATAAAACTTCACATAATTCAAGATTTTTGTTATTCAATTCAACATTTTGCATGAGTGGTGTTATTTTATAAATGGAAGATAACTTTTTAAGAAAAATATAATTACCTGGCTTACCTGGACTCACAGCTTTAATCTGAGCACTTAAGCAAATCCCCATGAGTTTGAGGAGAATCAAAACAAAACCCTTTTGATATCACTAACTAGGGAACAAAAATATTTAAACTTTATCAATGGAAATTGGAAAGTTGAAGTAGAAAGAGATGAATTTAAGAGGATAAAGAAGATTTTACATTTTTCTGTCAGTCAGAGTGTTTGAAAGGACAACTTTTGCAAATTTGCTGCAAGTAGCTGAGAGAGAGAAAGAGAGGCGTTGGAAGGTGGCATTGATGATGCACCGGTCTCTCCTTTAAAACCCATCTCTTTATTTTTCTTTGTTTTTATAATATTTTATTTAAGTTCAATGTCGTTTTTGTTTCTTTCTTTCTTAGTCTTCGACAATTTTGTTTTTTTTTTTACATTAGAAGACATGATTGTGCAAGATATAAGACATTTGTAAAAAGAAAACAAAAATACTCGGCGAAATTGGTGATATGAAAGTTCTTTTTGTAAAAATAATCACTGAAAAACAGCCAAAATTTTCAAAGTACCATGTGTTCCTGATTGGATCATATTACAATATAATTTGTTAACTAGCTTGTTTGGGCATTTTAAGTGGTTTCTACTAAATCATATATTAGTTCATTTTAACTAATTTAATATATGATGTTATGCTTTATCAAATAAAAATAAATAAAAAAGCATACTCCTGTTTTCTTAAATACATGACGCTTTATAATTGATCTTTTGTTTCAAATTAAATATCGTTTTAGATTTTTGATGTAAAATTTTAAATAAATTTTCAATTATAATTTTATTTTAATGAATTTATTACTCAGAGAGCTAAAATTTTTTATAATATATTAATTAAGGATACGATAAAAATTATTAATTTTTAATATATGTAAAAAAACTTAAAAGATATTTATTTCAAAATAGATAAAGTATAATGATATGGAGTATATTTCCTCATTTTTAAAATATTAAATGTTTTACCTAAAAACGCAGAAATTAAGAAATGATTTTTACTTTTAAAAGTATCTTTTAATATATAAAATAAAAATAATTCAACCAATTATGAAAAAACTGCAAAATACTATAAAATAAAGTTAGTGATATCAAAAATACATAGAAATATGAAAACATCTTATATTTAAAAAAAAATTAAAACATATTATATTTTAAAACAAAAGAAATGTTATTTAAATAATACACAATTATATCCACAAAATTTGCCCCATTGCCGATTAGAAATAATTAAGGAACAAAAAGAAGTAAATCACTTACACGGCGGTCAAATCCTTCTCAGCCGTTGGATCTTTAATTTTAAGAGTTTAACTTCACGATGGCAACCTGACTCGGCTCATGTCGGCTTTGGTTTTGCCAAGTTTTAAATGCCATTTAATTTCTTCTGTTCACTTTAACTTACATTTATTTCCTTTTTTGTCATTTTTATCCAATCATAAAATGTTCAATTTCATTGACTTTGGTATTACGGTTAATCATATTGATAATGTTTTGGTCTCTAGAAGCATATACTACTAATTTATAAGCACGTTAGGCACCTGAAAAGTAAAAGCAAGAAAATTAAAAGTTTTTCATTTGCTCTCTCTACAACCACCTGTACTAAAATACACATTCAAGTTTGTTTTTCATATAAATACAGCTCTTAACGATATTAACTAAATTCAAGCATTATAAACTACACCAAACTAATGTACTCTTTTATGACTTATATTGGGTAGATGATAACTCTTTACCGATAAAATATGAATCAAAGCTCATACATCTCCCTGCATCCGGTAGTCGAAAATTAGGACATGACCCGACTCCTTCAAAACGTGGTTTTGGATTGAACCGCTTGAGCTATAGGTTTCGTGTTAAACAACATTGTTTTCATTAAGCCTTTTATCAGAAAATGTCACCGTTCGAATTATTGCTAGGAGAATGAAACACTAGATTTAGCCATTTTCGGAAATTTTGCCGATCCAAACTCTTTGTCGGGATCCGAAATGAACGGTGACGAAAGCAGAAAAGGACACGAGCTAATGAGGAATATTGACTTATGTCTCGTTGACCATATCTTATTACAAAAATAAAATATAAAATATATTCCAACCAAAAAATTCGTGATATATAAAGAAATAAATCTTTACTAAAACAAAGTTTTTTGACAAAAAAAATATTTGTTGGTGTCAACTCGTTTTATATGACATCGAAAGCCCGTCATTTTATAAAACCCAAGAAAATCTACGTTGTTAAAAGAATATGGTCAAACCTTGAAATTAATTTATTTCAAATTCATTAATTAATAGTATTGAAGTTATTTTTGTGATTAAATTCATGAATTAATAACATAGTCAAAGATTAGAATTAACTAGTGAATTAATTCTGAAATTTATGGTCGTATAAGAAAGCACGAAGAGAAAAAATGAAACTATATAAAAGAGAAGAAACAAACGTAGAAGCTCTCTTTTCGGAACAAATTTTCCACAAAAGCAATGTTATACTAGAAATTCATAGTCTATTATCATATATAATCAAATAGTTATTATACTAAAGCTTGATTCTTTTACACAAAGAAAATCGTATTGATACTTGCTATGTTTTCATATCTTATATTATGTTATGGAACATTAGTTCACTTGGTATGACCACGAGACCTCTGAGTTTCATATGAGAGACATTAATCAAGTATCATTCATCAAAAATCCTTTGACTACACCAGAAACTCTCTTACCTACCAAATTAATGTCTGATTTTGGAGTTAAAAGATTTTATTTTTGTGAGAATGACCTCTTTTTCACTTGGCCAAGAAATTGTTAGGAGGGGAAGGTGAGTTTCTGGTATCTTGATTCATTCTCTCGAGCATACAACGCAAACCCAGACTAACTAATGCTTTTGATCTATTATTATAAAACATAGAATCTCTGAGTTTTTAAAGCACGGGTTCGTTTAGTTTTATGTCGTGTGGTCAAGAGAATAAATCAAGACACTAGAAACTTACATCATCTTCCTGCTAACAATTTCTTGGCGAAGCAAAAAAGTGGTCGTCCGCTAAAAGATAAAACATTAACTCCAAAACCAAACATTAATTTGGTAGGTAAATGGGTTTCTGGTGTAGTTGAATGATCTTTTGACGCATGATAACTGATTAACGTCAAGGTGAAAGAGTCTGACATGAATCTCAAAGGTTTTGTGTTCATACCAAGAAAAGTCACTCTAATCAGTTCAGAAAATGATGTGGATCCTCTTGTTAAAATGTATGGGAGAGAAAAAAATCAAGAAAAACCAAACTAATGAATCTCTCCCTAGTGATCAACCAATGAAAGATGATGTCACTAACTTGGAGATGTCTGACTCTGCCTAAGCATTGGCTCTAGTGCCACAAGAGATCAATGGCAATCGCGGTTCAAGCGAAATAAGCTCTGATGGAGAACTATGGAGACATCGAAGCTACGACTTGGTTAGTGGAGTTTTACGAATTCCACAGACAATGATGACGGTTAGTCAATCGAATCTTTTCTTGCTGCAGAAAGAGACAAAACAACATAAATCTTTTCTTGTAGCTAAAATAGCACAACGACAAACTGTTTCTAAGGAATCTTTTGTTTAGTAAAGTTCAGTTTACAAGCGTCAACAATACGGATTTATACAATTACTTGGACAACGACTGGGGTGGCTCAATGAAGACAAAAAAGCACGTATGGTTTATGTATTATTCTTGGATCTTTTGTGTTTTGTTGGCAATCAAGAAAACAACAAACATTGGCTCAATCTACGGTAAAACAGAGTATATCGTAGTGTCTAATCAAACTATTTGGTTACAAGATTGGCAAGAATCCGGTGGAACATCGATGAACAAAACAGATTGAAATTAAGTATCATTTCCTCTTGGAAGTAGAACACAAAGATTTTGTTCAACTCAAGTATTTTAAGATATTGTTGTTGTCTTCTAAACTATAGAGTTTCAGATTAATAAAAAAGTTTGTTTGTTTAAAACAAAAAAAATCTTAATCACAATCAAATAAATTGTGATACTTAACTCTATTTTCATCTCTTATATTATGTTATGTAACATTAGTTCCTGACGGAATATTATTCAAAATTATACGGTTTTACTGTTAGGTAGCTAATGAATTTTCTCCATGAAGATAATACATTTACTAAATGAATCGTAAGAAAGTCAACTCGCAAAAAGGACTCGTGGATAGTGGGATAATATTATATTGGTTCAATTTATATTAAAATTTAAGTAATGAGCGTATATTATTCGCCAGAAAATAATCAAACAATGCCCGCGATAGTATCAAACTATCAACCTATCCAACCGTATATTCAAGCAATGAATGTATTATTGGCCGTAAAATAATCAAACATATGTTCTTGTCAGTCGTCACATTGTAAAAGTAAAACAGTAAAAGATCCACTTTTTCACCATTGCTTTAATACACAATTAATATGTCTCACCATACTTTTAATACCACAAAAGTCTCGTGCAAACTTTTTACCACAGAATTTAACTGAATGACGGAGATCAAATACAATACAGTAATTATTGAACCAACTGAAAGAAGAATGAAAAAGTGAATTCTTAACTTAATTTCTTATTTCTGAGGTGAAAAATGAGAAGATACAAAAATTGTGAGAACCATATAGCTAGGAATATGATCTTGAGTCATTTTCTCTAGCAATCTCCATATTGATTCAAAATGTCAAATATAACTCTCTCTGTCTCTCTCTCTTCCAAAGGTCTCATACGGTCAAATTAGCACGAGACCAACCTAAAACATAGTTCAAAATTAGAACAAGCCTCACACCAGCTCTAGATTCTTGACTTCACCATACCATATAAGAAAAAATTGTGGAAAAAAATAGATTGTGAAATTAGGACATAGCAATCGTCTTTTAACAATAAAATTATGATAGGATCAGTTTCTTAGAACTTCTCCAAAAAAAAAAAAATCATTTTGTCGTTTCTTCTTTAATTCAGTACTAAACGATCACGGTGGAGTTTGACGAACATATATTTTCTTTTGGATGGTATCTTGAATTCTTGATACACTAACTGAACTACCGACGCTGGATTTCACATTCACACTAACATAGGTTACTTGAAAACGGTTATCATAGATGATTTAAGACGATGATAGTTTAAGATATATATTGCTTCTCAATTTTTATTGAAACAAGCTTAACACGAAAGTATATGGTCCGGACGTTCGGTTAGTTTAAAAAAAAGCCACAATATAATATTTGATTAGAAGAAACCAACGAGAATAGAGTCTTGTGGGTTTTGTTGAGCGTAATCCTAAAAAAATTTGTTAGTCCATCTTTTCAACGTAATGGTGATTCTTGATTGATCCATCACTATGACTATCATGATCGTCATTCGTCACCATCATCAGATTATATAATATTATTATTGTTGAATATTCTTAACTAGTAGATTCAAATGTGATGCTGGTTTTTTTTTTCTCACTTGGTCAACTGTACAGACTAGAGTAAATCAACAAAGATCTTGAACGATAATCTAAGTTATCATATTCAGATAGAGATCACTTCTATGGCATATGTCACAGAACATCATTAGATAATATAAACGGCTCTTTCAAGATAGTGTCGTGTGGAAAATATGTAATACGAAGTACAAATTTTTGTTGAAATTACCATTATAAAAAGAAATCAATAGAGCTAGTTTCTGTCTTGGATCGCAGTGCGATTAACTTAATCCTGGTGAATGAATTACCTTGACTTTTCTAGTTTTTCCATGACGATATAAAGTCTATTAAAGGCGGTTTTATTGCTGAGTCAATGTAGTATAATAATCCATGCAACCTTTTTAACTAGTCTTTCTTTATTAATGATTTAAGTTTGAAAAACCGATGACCCCATATCAAACTCGCAAGTGTATTGTCTGTGATATATGCCTAAGTATAACCATAATCATCTTTTAAAGAAAATAATATAAAATGTGTTATGCGTTATATATTCGCTGTCATCTAATATGAAATAATGGTTGATTACATATTAATTATAACTCTATTGATCTAAATCATGTTGATGCCAAGGCCCGGTCCAAAGCATAAATAATTTTATGTTATATCTATGAAAGTATTTAATCATTGGGTTTCTTAATAAAATACTCCCTCCGTACTCAGTTTACGATGTTTTACAAAAAAAAATTGTCATAAACATAAATGTTTTGTAGTTTTATGCAGAAATTATGTAATATTTTGTGTTTTACTCTTATTAATTATAGTTAAAATGAAGAAAATATTTAAGATTTAATTAGAAAATATGGATATTTTAGTTTTTATTAAAAGAAATTTAATATGCATAACTTTAAAAATATATCTTTATGAAACACAGCGATTTTAAAAAAAACACAATATGAGACAACAAAAATAAAAGTATTGAAATACACAGAAATTAGAGGGTATAAGTACAATATAATAAAAACTAAGTTTAATATTTATCCAAAATTTGTGCAAGTCAATTTAAAAGTTATCCACAGTATAATTCTTCTAGTTGACTATATAATTGATTAAAACAACGTTATTTTGGAAAAAAACACTACATATTATTTTATTTGTATCTAGTTGTTTTTGTGTCTAAAATAATATATATATTTTTTTAATTATTAATTTTTATTTAATATAATTAAAAAAAACAAAAATATACTTCTTTATTGTTCTTCTTGGTAAAACTCAATATTTATTATAAACTATTGAGATTTTAGAGTAATTAACAAATCAATAACCATAATAGAACTGCATCACAGCAATTAACCAAACTCTAATAACAATAAAAAACAAACACGAAAACAAACCCTAATTCTAAAAATTCATCTCCAAACCGATCAAGATTCTAATCAGATCTCAGGTCTGTTCTACCGGAAATTACCAAAAAAAAAAAAAACTTGATTTATTTGCAGATATCCCTATAATTACCCTCAAACTTCATCATCTTCCTTTTGGCCATTCTTCTCAAATCAGAGGGCATAGGAGAAGAAAAATTCGAACCTTTCTTCGTCCATCTTTCTCCGTCGCTACTCGCTAACGATCTCTTCCGTCAGATCTGGTAAGCAATTCAATCTTCTCTTCCTTTCAGATTGATGATTTCACTGAAACCCTAGAATCTATCCCCTTTAATCACCAAATTAGTATCTAGGTCTTTGACGATTGAGGATTCAAAACCCTAACTTTCTGTGTAATCTGGTGAATCGATCGAATTCAATTACGGAGATTTTGATCTGTCTCGTTTTGATTAGCTTGTGAAGTCTAGGTTCTGATGAATTGGGGCTTAAAAACCCTAGATTTTTTGAGTAATCGATTGAATTTAACTGCGTAGATATTGATTTTTCTCGTTTTGGTTAGGTTGTCAGATTTTCTAGGGTTTGGTTAAGATGCCGGCGACTGCAGGAAGAGTGCGTATGCCCGCAAACAATAGGGTTCATAGTAGTGCAGCGCTTCAAACTCATGGAATTTGGCAAAGTGCGATTGGTTATGATCCTTATGCACCAACTAGTAAAGAAGAGCCAAAGACGACTCAACAGAAATCTGAAGATCCTGAGAACTCATATGCGAGTTTTCAAGGTCTTTTAGCTCTTGCGAGAATCACTGGTTCGAATAACGATGAGGCTCGTGGTTCTTGTAAGAAATGTGGCCGTGTTGGGCATTTGACGTTTCAATGTAGGAACTTTTTGAGTACGAAGGATGATAAGGAGAAAGATCCAGCTGCGATTGAAGCTGCGGTTATGTCGGGGTTGGAGAAGATTAGAAGCAGAGTTGGGAAAGGTGAGGTTATGGAGGAGGAGAGTAGTGAAGAGGAAGAGGAGAGTGAGAGTTCTGATTCTGATGTTGATTCTGAGATGGAGAGGATTATAGCTGAGAGGTTTGGGAAGAAGAAGAAGAGTGCGAGTAGTAGGGTTAAGAAGACGAGTTCTTTGAGGAAGAAGAAGAAGCGTGATGTTTCTGATGAGTCGGATTCTGATTCTGGTGAAGATAGGAAGAGAAGGAGGAGGTCGAAGAAGCGGAAGGTGCATAAGAGAAGGAGTTTGAGTGAGTCTGAGGATGAAGATGAGGGAAGGAGTAAGAGAAGAAAGGAGAGAAGAGGAAGAAAGAGAGATGATGATGATTCTGATGAGTCTGAGGATGAAGATGATAGACGTGTGAAGAGAAAGAGTAGAAAGGAGAAGAGGAGAAGGAGAAGCCGACGTAATCACTCTGATGAGTCTGATTCTGATTCTTCTGAAGATGATAGAAGACAGAAGCGAAGCAACAAAGTTGCAGCTTCTTCTGACTCGGATGTTTCAGGCGATGATGTTTCACGTGTTGGAAGAGGTTCGTCTAAGCGATATGAGAAGAAGAGCAGGAAACGTCATCACAGGAAAGAGTGAAAGTAAGATCAATCTCTATCAATCTATGTCAAATTTGGGAATAATGAAACTTATCTTCTATGTGATTTGATTTGTGTTTGAATTTGCAATGAATACTCTTGTTTGGTCTGTTTGTTTCAAGAATGTGTTAACATTAAAACTCTGTTGCTTCAAGAGTGATCATAAATTTGATTATTGTTATTAAAGTTTTGAGTTTTACGTTATTACTAATTCATTTTGAGGTCGGCAACATGTCACTGTGGAGAGATCACGAGACTCGTGGGTTGGTTTTGGCATGGCTCTAAAAGGACAATTTCGTCATTTAGAAAGCTCGAGTTTCATTTCGATTCAGACAACATCTATCTCTTCATGGGTCCTTTTAAACTCTTCTCAACCGTTGAACAAAAGTTTTAAATATCCACCGTTAAACCCATTTATAAATCCCAAGAAAATAGGTGAAACTGTTTCAGAAAAAGATCAAAGAGCAAAAAGTATCCAAAAAAAAAAAGAACAGAGGAAGAAGAAGAAGAAAAAAGATGCCTTCAAGCACATTTTCCGGAACTGTGAGCACACCGAAGCTGTCGGTGGCAGTTGACATGGGAAACCCGTTTCTCAACCTCACCGTTGATGCTTTCCTCAAGATCGGAGCTGTAATTTCTGATCTCTTTCTCTGTGATCTCTTTGATGTATCATTTTTCTATGATCTCTTGTGATCTTTCTCTTTGATGGGTTTAGGTTGGAGTTTCTAAATCTCTTGCAGAAGACACTTACAAGGCCATTGACAAAGGTAACTCCATAAAGCCATTAACTTGATCAAACACACATAAGTGCTTATCATTACCTGATTTGTTCTTGTGAAGAGTTTATCATTATCTATGTAAACTTGACTCATTAATACACATCTGGTGGATCTGTTTTTCTGCTTATCATTATCTGATTTGTTCTTGGTGTTTGCAAAATTTGATTTTTACTGTGTGGGTTGTTCACTATTTGTAGGGAGTCTCTCCAAGAGCACTTTGGAGCATGCGGTGAGTACTATTACTGCATCAAATTTATGTGTATATATGTCATGTGTGTGTTTGTGTGGAGTTGAAAATCTTCTTTAAACATTGTTGCAGCTTAAGAACCTGTGCAAAGAAGGTGTTTACTGGGGTACGTTACTTTCATATTCCATGGTTTTAGTTTCAGCAATGGGTATATAAATTGATTAAGAAAAGATTAAATTTTTCGATATTTGAACATGATTAGGATCTGTGGCTGGAGTTTATGTTGGAACAGAGTATGGAATTGAACGTATCCGTGGTACCAGAGATTGGGTAATGCATTCAGTACATTTCATATTTTGCTATAAGATTTTAAGATATTTGTTGCAAAACTTTATGAACTAATTGGTTAAGTTTTTGTATCAGAAAAATGCAATGTTAGCAGGCGCGGCGACAGGAGCAGTGATCTCTGCGGCTAGTAACAAAGGCAAAGACAAGGTTGTGGTCGATGCCATTCTCGGTGGCGCGCTTGCAACAGCTTCTCAGTTCCTTAACAATCATTATTTCTACTGATTTCAATCTTCCTATAGGAACCAATTTGGTTTTCCAAATTTGGTTTATATGGTGGATTCGTTTGTTTACTCTTTCAATAAACAATGTAGTGTTCTTGAATGAATACATTTCAGTATCATCTTGAACATTAATATTCCTTTAGCTATTTAAATATATGAGAAATGCCTCAAAAATGATGAAAATTCATATAGAGAGTAGCAATGGTTTTGTGGTTTCTATGAAACTATCTCGCTCATTCCAAAGGTTACTTTGTTTCCCAGTATGTCCGATGTGTACTTTACCTATCACTATAGTGAATCAGAGCAAATAGTGAAGTCAAGGTCTTATCATTTTATATGATTCATTATCAATGAGGAAATTGGCGAGAAATATTTTTTTCTTTTTTAAGTTCAACTTGTAGAATAGTTAGTTTTTTTTAAAAACTATTAGATAACTGGATATTTAATTATTTATGGATGTTAAATACCACAATAACATTCGATTTAGATTTACTATAAAATTTTGACTTTGAAACATTAAATAATAACCTTTTATTTTTCAAATCAATTTCTACTAAATTGGATTTTTAATGAATAGATGGGATTAAATTTACAACTTCAATTTTGGGCCTTAACGTTGAAGTCTCAACCCAATATCGCTAGTAAAAAGATTCATGGACTTAAATACGTACGGATAGGGGTTTTTTTTTTGACGTGTATGGATATGACCTTGTATATATAGCTTCTAACAATTTTTTTGAGTAAAAAAAATAGTTCTAACATCTAAGATATCATTCATGTATATATAAAATCAGTTTCGTATTTTCAAAAATTATATTCATGCATCCAAAATCATTTTACAAAAAAAAATTTCCCAACAATAAATGCACATTGGTGGTATAATTAACTAAATAAATTATTTTTAAAACTACACACAAATTCGTTTTGTATGGAATATCGGACTTGGGAAAAAAAACATACTTTGCCATCCAATTTGTTGAATGTTGAGAAGCGTGTTCCTTACCAACATTGTAAAATTACCTTGGAATTTCTAAGAAAAGTTAAACATGTTATCCTATGATTGTAAACGAGTTATCTACTCCATTAGTCCAATGAATTTAGATCATGTGGCTGTCATCTTCCTTTCATAAGATGCAAACATTTTTGAAATATTGCGGCCGTCAGCGATAAATATATGCGTAAATCTTAAAATTAGGGTTGCTTTTCAGCTTGAAGAAATTTTTTAGGCACATGGTGCTATTTATTATGATAATAAGCATAAGAACTTTTTTGTTGAAAAAATATATTTTACATGACAGAAAATCAATGTTTTTATTTTAAAAATGTGCGAGTTAAAATATCTTTTGTTTCAACATCTAACTTATGCTCGACCTTGTAGTTAATTTTTATTTTTCTTTATGCTTTATGAATTTGTAATATGGTTATTGTGGCATAGATATAATCAAGCCAACCACATTGTTGCTTCATCAGGTTCGTTTTTTTCATACTTGATACACAATAGTCAAAAATACCATCTGATTCCGAATGAAATGCATTGCTGTATACAAATCCAGAGCTATAAACTGCCATCGTTGGAATGTTAACAATCACCTCCACTTAAAAATAAGAATTTATTTGTTACTAAGTAAAATTATCACTCTCTACCATAGATTGTACTACAAATTATAAATATATTGGTCACCGTCTATGGGTCCATTATCATCCAATAATCAATGTGTTATTTTGAAAAATTTGAAAGAAACTGTCAACTAGTTCAACATATATTATAAGTTTTTCTTATATATATTATGAGTGTTTTTTTCATGTATTGTTTTCATTCACATGATATTGAAAATCATTTTTCTCTAGATGCTCTGGTATTAAGCTGTCCAACATCAAACACACTTGATTATGGAGTTTAAGAAACTCTGAATCATAAAAAAGTAAATACATTCTGGTTGCATAGAAAAGGTAGTCAAATCAAAATTTTAAAACAAAATTTTCAAAATTTGGAGTATTAATGCGTATTTTTGCGTTTCAACGCGATCACCTAGTTAATCATTCTTCTCATTACATTTCACTTTCAGCCACTATATTTCTTCACGAAAATGATCTAAATATACATAGATTATATCCTCACAATTTAAAAGGAATAATATACTTGATATATGTACAAAAACGTGTGTAGTTGTTGGTTTAAGAGTGTGTCTCGGTGTGTGTTGTTCACTATAAGTATGGAAGTAGTGGAGAAAATAATGGTGGAGGTGAAAGAGACCATGCTGTCTGCAACAAATTCTTATGGATTTATGTTTGCTTAATGGCTACCATCTCTCCGTCGCTCTCTCGTATCCTCTTCTACTACTTTTCACCTCAAGCAATACTTCTCATTCAACCAAATATGTGAGATTCAATCAAATCATTTCAAGTTAATCTCACATTGTGTACAATTGTGTACAATGAAATTTTCATTTTTTTACATTAAGAAGAGCTAAACAATAAAGTTTATCCATAGGATAAACCAAGATGGGGCTATCTATCTTGAGTTCATGCTTCACTTGTTGGAGAGTAATCAAAATATCCATATGATATTCATATATCTAATAATGACAAGTGAGAATAAAATTAAAAACGTAATAATAATTTGGAATTTAGGAGAGTAACATGTATATGACATATACGTCCATAATAGGTAAACTGCAGAGAAGTGGGTTGAAGATGAGTCAAGACAACAATACTTTAGTGCCAGCAAAGCCGTGAGATGCACCAAATTGTAAACTGACACAAAAGACCCACTTCTCTTATTATTCTTACGAACTAATCCCCACCATTAAGGGCCACTAATCCAATTTATTAAGAAGCAAATTAGTAATTTTACTCTCTCGAATATATTGTAAGGTGGTCAATGATGCAACAAGTAGTCTTTATTCTATATTTTTACTTTTTTACTTTCTTCATGCAAATTTATTAAATAGTTCTTCTCGGTAAGTCATTTGACCCGTTTAATCATTAATTTAGTGTCACCTTGGTGTTATATTTTTACATATATTGTTCTTTATTTTTGTTTCGAAAATTGATTCAAATCCTAATACGATATAGAAACTGAAATTTATAGCATTGACTTTCCCATCTGCTTCAGTATTTGAATTTGCCAGAACATCCAGGGATTTTATAAGGTTTGAATATAAACTCCAAAATTTAAAATATTTTCCAAATGAAGATACCCTAATAAAAAAATTTATCGTGACATTATATTTTAATATGGAACAATACAAGGCGAGTGAATGGAGGGCTCTCCACTTGCAATATTACAAATGATGATGGATCTTGAATTATCAAGTGTTATGAGATAAATGGTTATTAAAGTTGAAATCAACATTTATGTTAATTAGCTATATCGTAGAAAAATCTCAACCTTAAAACCTAATATGCTTTCTTTTAATTAATTAACTAAAAAGGGAAATGCGCAAGTTGGATATGTCTCCACTTAACTTTTCATGTTTTTTTTGTCAACATGTTTAAATATAAATTTTAGTGTCTTTATTGTCTTTGGACACCTACTCTAATTTTTTTATTTTTTCTAGATGTCTAACGATAAATGTATTCGACTCTTTCTTCCTCCTTGAAAGTTGCCCCTGAGTTATCACGTGTCTACTAGATAAATTTAACTCCTAAAACACACTAAGGAT
Source organism: Cardamine chenopodiifolia (assembly GCA_963922655.1). Taxonomy (NCBI): domain Eukaryota; kingdom Viridiplantae; phylum Streptophyta; class Magnoliopsida; order Brassicales; family Brassicaceae; genus Cardamine; species Cardamine chenopodiifolia. The sequence continues at coordinate 12,481,821 of OZ000478.1, read as the reverse complement.
TATAGCAGATCTTGTTTTACTACCAAAGCAATTTGAGAATTAATGAGTTTAAAACATTTGCGCAAGACATCAGAGGATTTATCATTCTCAATGATTTGTCTGCACTCTTCGCATGCATCATTTATGGATTACCTTCTCACTTTTCCTATGAGACGATTTGACACCATTTCTATAAGGCAACGGCTCAACCAATATTGAAGAATAATCAAAATAAAATATCAATATATAAATTCATTATGTGAGCAAGTCTTGATCTTAAAATTTCAACATCCTCTGGCTGGCGAGATAGGTCATGGTCTCACCATCTTGATCTGGCTCTGTATTTTCAAACTATAGATACTTAACAAAGGAAAAATCTTCTACTAACATTTTAGAGATACATATTTTAAAGAATCAAAATTGAATTTTTATTTACAGCAATTGTCATTCAGTGCTGAACTATCTAAAATAAATTAACAGAAAAATCAATTTCAATTTTAATTTGAAATCTATACAATCGTTGACTAATCTTTGACTAAAATTTTTTATTGAATTGAGCAAAACCAAAGAGGATCCGGATTCTAACCCGTTTTTGCATTAGAGTTAAATGGGTTGGATGAATTGATTTTGGTTAACAAGAAAATAATTAAAAAGATCCGATTGAATATTAATGATCCACTCTTTTAAAATCGGATCTTGGACCATTTTAGTTGACTCAGGTTAAAAAAATGGACTAATGCTGAAAATCAAATTAATGCTGAAATCTAAACTAATGATGAATGTTTCTATTAATCAGTGCAATCCCTATTAAATAGTCTAAACATACATTAACTAAAAACAATATGAAAAATCAGAAACTAACATTTCTTTGCTGATTTTATTGTTTCCGAAATCTAGTTTGTTGCGGACTTTATTGGTTATAAATCTATTTTGTTTGAACTCAAAGCTAATTAAACACCAAAATAATTTAAATTTTAAAATTATTCTAGCATATCTTTCAAAAAATCACATAAATTATTTCCAAACATGGATTCTATTATTTCCAATTATTTTTTATACATTTATTATTTTATATTTTTAAAATTCCACGGAAAGCTAAAAAAATTATCCCTAAATCACCTCCTTCTTCTCATTATATAAGTTCATATCATCTGTTAAGCTAAACACCATTTTGTTTTACAGCTTTTATATTCATTGTTTTGCTTTTCTTATTGATTTTGATTTTAACTATTATCTTTGTTTTAATTTATGAAAGAAATATTTTTCTAATTGGCCTTTTTTGTATTCTTGTAGTTACATATTAATGATGATAACATAGAGTTTTGGCGAAACATCAAAGTTAATTCTAAGTAATGTAAATGTTCATCTACTACAACTTTTAATTCCAATTTCTTATTATAATTTTTTGGTGTGGATTAAGAAAATGGTGGGAAGCATTGAGGCCAAGAGTCGGCAACCTGATGTGTTTGTTCAACATAATGGTATTAATATAGAGGAGAAACGTTAATTTTTTTTTGTCTATTAGAGAAATCAAACAAAAATCCATTTCTCGTTATGACACGATTATTTTACATGGTGGTGGTGGTGGTGAGAAGTAGCTAACCGAAGGAAGATTGAGAAGGTATATGATTGATTTCTTACAATGTCTCTATTTGTTTTATTTGCTCTATTTGTTTGTAAAGTGTTCATGAAAGCTCTGTTTATGTTTATTGCATACTCTTAAGTTATTGTTTATATTTTCTCTTTAATTTTTTTGTGCAACCATTCTTTTAATTGATAGATAGTTTTCAAACTTCAATGAAGGAGGATGTGATACATGCAAACAAAGTCGCTTTAGCTAATGTATATGCGGCAATGGCCGAAAGTGCAACAAAATGAAATGAAATAGAAAAAAACAGATGACAAAAAGCTTGAAATTAAAACATAACTTTCTGGAGCTCGTTCGTTTGGCCACCGGCATTAAGAAGAAGAATGAGGTTCTAACAATCCGGAAAACATACCAAAAAGGTGATACCAACTGCATGAATTGCAAGCAAAGCTGATAAACAGTGAAGATGATGGGTGCTACCTTGGGAGTGAAACTTCCCATAGAAGCTTGCCAAGGTGCTTCAAATAGAACCATCTTCATCACAATACTCCCTGTATCAATACCACTAAACACATGGATGATAAAATGCTTCATAAAGGAGAAATTAGGACTATGACAATCCAAAGAATCCAGATTAACTGGTAATGTGTGAATAAGAGGAAATTTATGTCCAAACCGTCACAAAGGATAGGCGACACCATCAAAACAACTATTTAGAGTTTAGGGTTTAGGGTTTAAATAACCGAATTAATCGAGAAAGAAACTGCATATTGCAGTAAGAATTTACACAAAAGCGATAAAGATGCCACAAAAGGGCACAAATGTGAAGCCAAAGGTAACCAGAACCGTCCTAAAGAAATGAATGCTACCCGAATTCCATAAATCCAGAGCCACACATTCAACGACGGTCCAATAACTTCCAAAAGTAGAAGAATTAGAAAGCAAAGAGCAAAAGCATACCTGGGAAGCGGGAGCGGGAGTGGGAGTGGGAGCGGGAGCAGAGGAGAGGTAGTTATCATAGTAGTGGTTAGGAAACAACAAACTTCAAACTCTCTAAACCAAACAGCATAGGAACAACCATCAAAAACGAGGTCACAAAAGAGGTACGAGTGGCCAGACAAGAGGCATGAGAAATTGAGAGGCTCAGAGGCCCAAAGAAGGAAACAACACTCATAACAGCTGAACAATGTGCATAACCAAACCTGCAAAATGCATTAAATGATCGCACTAAGGCGAGAAACGTGTCACCAGAGGACAAAAGAGGTCATCTCAAAGGACCGAACTCGGAAGGCTGTAATGAACTAAGAGGAACCAGATGTAGCAAATAGGTTTTAGGCGGCGAGAAAGATGACCGTGAATCTAGCGGGTCCGGTGGATCTAGGGGCTTCGGTGGGTGATGTTGATTCAGTTGTGCCAGGTAGATCTTTACCTGAAGGTGAGAGCAGGAAGAAGAGATTTGATTTGCGGCCACGACGATGAATTAACTCGGATCCAGAGAGCAAAATTAGGCATGAGAACAAATATCGCGAGAGAAACACGACAAGAGACAACACAATTTGAAGAGGTCGGAACATGTACTCACTGGCGACAAAACCAACTGGCATGAGGTGACCAATGGTTCTTTGGGAGGCACCATTCAGGAGGAGATCTGCTCAGTGGAAGGATGACGGATGCTCATCTTGATGCGGTGGAGGATACTTGACAGCTACTTCATTCTTCGTGCATGGGAGAGAAGGGTCTCTAGGACGAACTAGATGTGATTTTTAATTAAAATTTTCTATCTTTATATGTCATATAATATTTGATGTATTATTTTTTTTGTTTTTTGAGTAGCTATTGTTGGCAAATTGGCTGCCAAGAAACTGCATTTCAAAATTCAACGTAAAAGAAACTTGGATTTTGAGACGACTATTGAGCATCAGTGGTCATCAGACAGTCCATAGAATGATACATGTCAAAATTCACCAGAGAACAATCCTCAATCCACATTTGGTCTATTTGTGGGGTTTTCTTTGTATTATGAAGCTTACAAATGTGTCTCATAATGGATTTATGTTCTATTCCAAGTTTCTAAATATTCTTTGTATACATCTTGACAGTGATATGTACAATGACTAACCATCGAGCTAAAAGGAATGGTTGACCGCATTATAAGCATGCACCACCAATTATTTGAAACTATACAAGCTAGAGGTTTATTTAAAATGCTTATGTCTCTTATATTTCATTCATTTTATCTTCTTTTCCGGGTTTGCAGAGCCATCTCTGTAACTTTTTGTTCTTGCCACGACGTTTGGCTTGTAGGTACACCTAGTAACTGGAGTCATGTTATCAAGTAGATTGGGATGTCTATGTTTACTAGACTGAACCAGGAGCAAGTTTCCTTCACGACCAAAGAGTTTCACATTTACATGACTTCTGACGGGTAAGAAACTTATATTCTGTTATTTTTGTTTCGATTAGGCATATATGAGAAAACTTGGTTTCTGCAATGCATTGAAGCATGAGTATATATTAAACAAAGATACTGAGGTTTTTATTTCTTCTTTTTCTAAATATACCATAACTTATTGTTGATAAGCTGAAGAAGATACAACATCTCTGAGAGCAGAGCTTAACTCGATTCAATAACAAGCAATGTACGATCAGAGTTAGGATTTGATGACTACACGCAGAGCTTATAAAGTAGAGGATGTAATAAGGATTTTATGATGAGAGTAAGCTTTTTATAACTATTCTCGTTGGGAATTTGACATGAAAGATTAAGAAGAATCTGATCTTACATGTAAATATTGAATTATATGGAATTTATGCCATCATTTTTCTCATGTTTATTGATTTGATGCAGAGAACAAGAAGGGAAATTCTTCTTTGGGTTGACTACTGCAACTGCTCATGCGGAGGATGATGATCTCAATGATGCTTGGCTTCAATTTGCAAAAGAAACACCATGTTCAGCAACAAAAGCAATGTGTTCTTAGACTCCTAAAAAAGCCTTGAGGAAAAAGGTTAAGCTTGTTGTGGGAGCTATAACAAAAGGGTTGGAGAAGAACAAACATGAAAAAAAGAAGACAAGACTGCAGTTGATAAGCAACCCACTAAAAAGTAGCTACGTGGTGATAAGAACTCAACTCCAATTCCTTTATTTCTTATCAACGAACTGTTACAATGAAGAAGATACTGAGGCTTTAGGCTCCAAATATTCAACCCTAGTAAACTCACGCAGGAGTCACAATACACATAAACCAATTCTCACTAATTGGATGCATGTAACAGAATATCCTACTCTCTATTTATACTATCTCTAGTCCAAAGAGTAACACTTCTTTCTTCACTTTTCCATATGAGTATTCGCTTCTAGCTCAGCATTCACTGCCACGTAAGCCTTGCACAATACTCTCCAAACTCAACTCCAACTCTGAAACTGGACGTAGAAGCTGAAATCTCCCTTGTGTTGTATTAGAATTTTCACATCACCAAGCGTTAACTGTTGCAAATCTTGTAAAGTTTGTTTCATCCACATTTTGCAAAGCAGCCTTGATATATGTGTTTCTCGCCTCAATTGCACATGCTTAAATATGGTCCCCTGCACACGTGATTTAGTATGAACACAAAAACTGATGAAGTTGTTGTTTCCCCGTGGACTGAGTGCAAAATGAATCATATACATATGCTCATCACATGATCACAACAATACTGTCCCAACATAACTCCAAGTCTAAAACTGTTTGTGATTGCTTAGATCTCCATTTGTGCCATAATTGGAACCTAACAACATCACTAAATATTTGTATCCTGCCACTTGAATCCCTCCTCATATGAAAAATAATTACTGAAAACACTCCCAAATACCACAAAAACTGAAACGAGTTATCTTGTTTCATAAACGGCAGACTTTGAAGTCTTTTCACCTCGACAAGAAACTTCACAGGATCATTAAATCTCCCCTGGAACAACTTGTAACTCGTGTAAAACTTATGTCTTGTATCCTCCAAAACAACTTACAATTTGTTTCCGTGAAAAGTTGTGTCCTTTTCTGTAAATTCTGCTCCTCCAAAAGTGACGGTAGTAGCTTAGATTTCCATTTATGCTTTAGTTGGAAAAGCATATCACCAAAAAAAAGACTAAGTCAGGTCTCTGGATTTGTAGCTGGTGTTGAACTTGAAATCATCTTTGAACACCACTGTCACACTCCATTGTGAAATAAATTGTGTCTGCATATAAAGTAAAAGAATCTCACCTATTTTTGATTTCTCGTGTTGAGTGGAAACCACTACAAAAGATTCCTCTTCAAACAATAATTTTTCCTTCGACATTGTGTTTTTCTCTGGTTTGAAACTTGGAGCTCTAGAACTTGAGAGATTACTGTTTCTTCCGCATTTGCTGAAACATGGAAAAGAGCAATCGACGATTGCATTTGAATCCTTGACCTCTTGAATTTTTTACTTCTTTTTGAACTTGAAATACCACGTTTTTTTGAAGTATTTCCTCTGCCTATTCTAAGTATTCACCAGTTCTATTGGGTGAGACATACCATCAAACATCTAGTTTAATTTTTGCTTAGCCTTGACAGCTATTGATTTATGTGTCAATGCATCTACCTCGTCAACATGTAAAACATATAGTTGCTCTCCTGGATGAACAAACATAACATCAACTCTAAAACCAGATTGAAAATCATCAACAACAAGTACAATTGGTGACTGCTATTGAACCATTGATTCAGAAGAATAAATCCACTCTGCTTCTTGCTCTGCATCAAAGATTGAATTTGTAACTTGCAAAGGTTTTGGAACACAATCAGTAACAGGGTTTTAAGATGTCGTCTCCTGTAATTCATGTTCTTCCCTTTTGGTAGTCAACTCCTCCTCAACTGATTCTCTGTCCAAAATCAATGATGCGATTTCAGTCGATTCTTTAACATAAATAAATTTTTGAGTCATTTTTTTCTCCAAAATTTGTTCCGGTGAAGATTGTCGCTTGACGTGGCCAAATTTAGCTAACAATCATTTCTTGAAATCAAGCCAATCTACAAAAAGAACCTGATTTGCCTCCAAGAGATACCAACTGAGTGCATCCCCATCCAAACTCAATGATACTATATTCACTCTCTCTTCCTCATCGTAATAGCACATCTTGAAGAATCTTTGAACAGGACCAATCCAACCATAAGGATATAATCCTCAGAACACATGAATTTCAACTTTTTCTCAAGAAGAATTGTGTCAGCCATCATCGATTCTGTTTCACCAATCACTTCGGCCTTTTGATTATCTTTTTGATTATTGATCATTTGTTGCATAAATCTTTTGTTCTCCATCTGTAACCTCATTTTTCTGTATCTTCTCTTTTGCCAAAGCTCAATAACAAAACTTCTTTCAAGTCTTCCTAGCTTTGGAAAGGCATAAACGATTGTCGCCGTTGAACCTGAGCTTTTGCTTCACCGGCTATGAAGCCATGTGCAAGATGCAATTTCTGAAAGTCAGAGAGATCATCCAATACAAAGCGATTCTCCATCCACTCGATCCACGGTCTTAATTCAAAGCTATCACCGAAGAAAACATGAATCTCCATGAATATCATCACGATTGCTTCGATCCGAACGTCACGACGCACCAATTTGATAAGAACTCAACTCTGATTCCTTTATTTCTTATCAACGATCTATTACAATGAAGAAGATAATAAGGTATCAGGCCCAAATCTTTAACCCTATAAAAATCATGCAGGAGTCGCAACACACATACACAAATGCTCACTAATTGGATGCATGTAACAGAATATCCTACTTTATATTTATACTACTTTTAGTCCAAAGAATAACACTTCTTCACTTTTCTAGATGAGTCTTCACTTCCAGCTCACCATTCACTGCCACGTAAGCCTTCAACAACCTATTATGTTGCATAGCGCTCCTCATGTGTGAGCTTCATTTATGTTTTTATCACCTAGTTATGCTTTTCTAACATCAAGTGCATCAAGGTTTCGATCAAGGATTTTTTGCCCTTTGTCACATATTTGTTGTTATAAGTTTGTAACATAAGCAAGGAAAATAAAGAGTAACAACATTTTAAACGATCTTTTTGAGTTGTGTAGGTATGCAAGATGCACACGCTCTGTCTCAATTGGTGAGTTTTTGTTTGTTTTCTCCCTTTATGGCATTTAGTTATATTTATTAAAATAATCAATAATTAGTCGCTTTTTGATTGCATATAGAGCAACTAAAATGCGACTAAGTTTGGTTTATAATTTTATAAACAATAAAAATATATAGCCCAATTTAAAAAAATAAACATAAAGAAGTTGCATTTTCGTTGCTTATTAAGCAACGTACATGCGATTAAGTTATGATACCATATATTATTCTTTAATTAATCAATTTTTAAAAAAGTAACCGACAAAAATGCGACTAAACTCAAGTTATTTTATGGACAGGAAGTAACAAAAATGCAACAAAACAGAGACGACATTTTAGTTGCAATTAGTTGCATATTGTCGAATTCTAGGTTGGTTGATTCCTCTTAATCCTTTTCGCGGCACAAGTTAATTTGCCTCATTCTCTCTTGATTCATGTATCTCCATCGCCTATGTTTTGAAATCATCTTCTTGGCTGTGAAATCACCCTTTATTGTCGCTACTGTCCCTCATTCCTCTTCTTCCATATCACCGCTAACCGATAGACTACAAGAAAAAAATTCACTACTAATTTCTGGGATTACTTCTCAGCTTAGTGATTCAAGGTTACTCGATTCCTGGGTTAACTTCTCACTACAAATTCATGTGTTTCCTTTGGCATAATCACATCTATTGAAGGTAACTCCATATAGGTCGGCGAAATCATCTCCTTTTCCTCTATGTTTTTCTGTATTTTTTAAGGGTTTCCAAAAAATTATAATCTGTACTTTTTATTTGAGCTAATATGGAGAAGAAATATAAACAAAATTTCACCAGTTTGCTTGCTTCTTTGCAGAAACTAAACTCAGTAATTTTGCTCAGGTCGGCGATTCTAAATAACTCAAATTCCCATCATTGACTTGTGCTTTAACTCAAATTTTAATTTTTATCTTACATTGTCATATATTAGTCGCTTATTTTGTGATGATACATAGTTGCATTATGTAGTAGTAAAGTAAACAACTAACAGTTTTAGTCGTAAATAAGTTGCAAATTATGCAACAAAAATGCGACTACCAGTAAAGGGGATGAGTTATTTTCAACTGATTACTTTAGTCGTATTTTAGTCTCATTTTCCGTATATGCAACTATTATGAGACTAATATTGTAGTCCCATTTTAATTGTTTTTTTTTGCAGTGGACGAAACTTATTTGTTTAGGACAGAACAATAAATTACATAAAAAATGTAGGGCATATTACTGTTACAATTTTCAAATACTTTAAATTTTCTTTTCTGGTAAAACAAAATTTTCATTTCGAAAATCAACATTTAGAAGTAAAATATATGACTAAAATTTGAGGCATAATTCCATGCTCACTCCATATCAAATTTAAATGGATATACGAAAGAAATGAAGAAATTCTGGTTTTTCAAAATTTAAAATTTGAAACGGTTATACGACATGTTTAACCATCCGTAAATTTAAATTTAACTTTAAAATTTTTAACAATCAGCCTAAATGTATGACCGCTTTTATACTATATATATATATATTGTTGAAATGTTAAATTTATTAATCAACAAAAAGTTTTATATAAAAGAAAAACTGATTATGATCCAGAGTTAAAGAAGACTTGCAAGTCTCGGGTTATCATAATATCGGGCTGAGGAAATTCTATTGCGAAGTAATCTCTCTGTTAGTCATGTCGTGTGCGCCACCGAGTGCTAAGCGTTGTTGTGGCTTCTCTCATTTCGCTCATGCCAAATATGATAAATAGCAGATTAAAAGGCTAACATGTGAGGATGAGCTCCAGCTTACCAAACTTGTGATGAGTGAGGCGTGCTACTGTGATGTGCCAGTCCGGGTTCGGGTGGACTCCTAACAAGTCACCAATTAGGTCGCTCCAAACTGTAAAAGTGTATGGACATGCAAAAAACAAGTCATCCCTCGTCTCATCGGGTTCACCACAAAAAAATACATGGTTGAATATAACCCCAACTGTGCATTCCTCGAACCAGTTGCCAAACGATGCTTGATTGCTAATCATGTTATAAATGCATAACGGAAAACCCTTTCCAGAAACCAAACAACCTTACTCCAATTCACACGAGGCTAATGAATACGGACCTGCTACCATGTTTCCTCGAAGAGAAAGTATCATTAAAATCCCTTGGTGTGTCTCCATAATCCTCTATCCTCACCTGCTTCAGCATGTGGCATTGGTTCAACCCAAAATTTTTCACTTAAAGATTGCATCTGATGGTTGCAACATCATCGAATTCTTCACCCCATTATCGTGACTGCTTCAGAAATTGTAGAGAAATGTGGAATGCCCAACTGACACAAGCCTACATCACCAGTAATATCAATCAGTCTTTCCATAGCTAACCACTTATCAGACCAGAATAGAGTAAGTGTCTCACCTCATATCTTCATAGTGATAAACTCCGCAGCTAATGGTCGCAGTCGCAGTTTTAAGAGCTTCTATCACATCCATAATTGTGTATTGAGCATCCCATAGTTGGCTTTATATATTTCCACGTACAAAATTAAAGTTTGGGTGTACTATGCAAGGAATTCAAGATAATAACTATTCCAACGTCAAATTTATTGTTCTGTAAAGGAATTAGATTAATGTCTTTTAATTCTTTTTCTCGAATTATTTTGAGTCTATGACACCGTATTTCTCTTTACTTTTGGGAAACAAGTATCAACAGTCCATATTTTTTTTGTGTAGGAGATGATGTCGATAACATGAGTTTTGGGAAACAAGAAATATATTATGTTTGAGAAGTAAGATTAACTTGTAGGTAAAACTTACCGTGTGTTATTTTCACATAACTCAAAACTTAACCACAACGTCCGACACTTAGAAAAATAGCTGTGTGTGATGTATTAAATTGTGAGTTTTAGATGTGATTAGTAATAGTTAAAATCTATTTTATTTTTGTAACATTTTAAATGAATTAATCTTAATTTTTTTCTTATCACATTTTATTCGGTAGTAAAATCGTTGTAAATTTGAGACGATTTACGCTAGAAAATTTTGAGATATATTTTTCTAATATTTGAGATTTGCATCCTACCTACATCACGACACTAGGACCATCCGATCCAGGTTTGCCATTTTATTTGTTAAGATCCACATATTGACAGAATTTTCAGTGGATTTTCCAAATATGTTACAGTCCATCTCAGTTTCTTGTTTTTTATTGGCAAAACAAACTTTGAATTCCTAAATTCAACACTTATAAAAAACGTGACTCAAATTGAGAATAACTCCATGCTCAATATATCAATTTTAATGGATATACAATTAAAATTAACAAATTCTGGTTTTTTCAAAATTTAAAATTTGAAATGGCTATTAGACGTGTTTAACAACCCGCCTAATTCTTGTTTTTTTATAAATTTTTACACATTCAATATGTCTAAACTTAATACATCTTTTTTTCTTTCCATTGAAGCGAATCCATAAAATTTAATAAATTTTAATTTTTTAAAATTTATTAAAATTTGAAACAGTAATAAGGCGTGTTTATTATTATTATTTGAAACATAATTTTTTATTATTATTTTTACTTTTTAATAATATATCTAAACGTATTTACAACTTTTTTTCCTTTGAACTGACTCCATAAAAAATAAAATGTTCTGTTTTTTTTAAAAAAATTTTAAATTTTAAAATTTGCAACGGCTGTGAGACATGTTTAACAATCCGTGTAAATTTTTTAACAATATATCTAAACGTATTTCAATTTTTTTTCTTTCCGTTGAACTGAATCCATAAAATTTAACAAATTCTGGGTTTTTTAGAATTTAAATTTTGAAACAGCAATGAGACGTGTTTAACAATCTGCATAAACTTTCAATTTTTTTTGTTTAACTTTTTAACAATATGTTTAACTTATTACAACTTCTTTCTTTTCGCTGAACCTAATCCATAAAAATTAACAAATTCTTGTTTTTTTTTTTAATTTAAAATTTGAAACGGCAATAAGACGTGTTTAATAATCTGCCTAAACCTTTTAACTCTATTTTAACTTTTTAACAATATGGTTAAACATATTACAATTTTTTTTTTCTGTTGAACCGAATCCTTAAAATTTTAACAAATTCTGGTTAAAAAAAATTGAAAAGGCTTTACGACGTATTTAACAATCCGTCTAAACTTTTTAACTATTTTTAAAAAAATTGTAACCATATACTTTACCGTATTAGATTTTTTTTTTCTTTTTGTTGAACCGAATCCTAAACTCCAAAATTCAACATTTGGGTAATATAAGGCAAATGTGGAAAGAATCTCAAATTACAATATATTTTCAACAAAATTATGGATTCCGTTATAGAAATTAATTTGTAAATGGATTTGCCAAAAACATCTTAAATATGTCTAAAATATTGACTTTATATATTTCTATAGTATTGAAGGTTGAGGTTTAATATGCAAGGAATTCAAGATAATTACTATTCCAACTTCAAATTTACTTTTACTGTAAAATAATTAGGTTAGCATCTTTCAATTCTTTCTCTGGAATTATTTTGAGTACATGACACCGTATAAAAGTAATAACTCGTGTATACATATGCTATTACCCAATCTCAAATCCAATAACTTTCCATTAGAAAAAGTCTGTTACTGTACAAGTACGAAACATATGATAAATTACTTCTTTTTTGGTTTAGTTCCAATCAAACCGTAAACAAAAGGAAATGATTCCAAGCATTCGAGTCATGCTGGCGTGATTTAGATTAGTAATTATCACAACCTCCAACTCCAATATATAAATATACCACCCACCCCATAAAATTGAAATAAAATAACATTAGACAATAGACAGACTTAAATAATTAACAAAAAATTAGCATTTAAGTTTTTAGTTGGCAGAAAATAAAAATTAAGAAATAAAAGGGAAGAGAGTGATCGTAGTAAGCTGCGGGCGAGAGCCGAAGAGGCATTATGAGAGTTGACGAGAATTTATGAAATAACCCAAGAGTCAGTCATCATCTAACACGTGGCAAACTCTCAGACCATCACGTGATCCAACGGTGATATAAGACACAACTTTCGAAGAAGTGTACTTTTAAGAAAAAAAACAAGAATTAATGGATTCGTTTGAAGGACTGTGGCTGTTTTGACTTTTAGAGATTTAATTCTAAAAAAAAGTCTAAATCCCAAAATCTCATTCTTTCCTTAATTGGACTTTGTAAATTTTCCACAGCTTTGAGTTTATAATTCCTAACATGGTCAGTTCATTTTCAATCCCACGCGCCATAGAGGCGCCTGTATTTGATCTAAACTATTCGATATTTTTTAGAATAGACCATTAACTAATCTTAGTATTTCATTTAATTAAGTAAATTTCCATTTTCTTTAGTAATGATTTCAGTCGGGTAAATTTAAGAATACATACATACCTTTAATACTAATATTTATGATTTTGGGCAAATTAAAAAATTAACTTATTACATTACTCGATATCACACTATCATAATATTAATAATTGTATACAAGCTTTTAAAAAATTACACGCTATATTTATAATCTTACATTAATATTAAAAACATATTATTATATATTTTATTCATTAATATGCAATTAGTATTTACTAGGTAATATATTATTTAATTTTTATATAATATTGTCAATTTTTTTTTTTTTATTCGATTTTTTTTAATCTTTTTGTTTAAAATATATGTAGATGAATATTATCTCTATAATTTTGTAAACTTTTGACGACGTGATAATAATAATATTTATATTTTCAAAAAATATAAATAAAATTTTGATTAAACAGTAAAAATAAAATTTTCTTATCTAGTAGTTTACGACAGTATCTACCAATATAACAATTTTTTACCAACTCAAATTCAAATTCCATGAAAGAAAAAAAAATTTCCTTAATTATTTAAATTGGAGCATTATAAAATCAACTTCTAACGGTAATTCTAATTCGTGCGTGGTATAAACGCGCTCTTTTTTTTGCGAGAGTGGACATAAGACTTCACACATTTCACAAACCCCTGAGTTGAAAAAAAAAAACTCCAACCCTTGTCGAGAGAGCTCGATGGAAAAATTAACTTTTATAAAAACCTTTTTATATTTATTTCCCTTCAATTTTTTTTCCTTTTCAAATTTAACAGAATAATATTATTATAATATCTCTCATTTTTCCCCTTTATATTCTCTTTCCTTTATAATTTCCACTAAAAAAATTATTTTTCCTCCACATAAGTCAACTCTCTCTCTCTCTCTCTCACTCAGCTTCTTCAACCTCTGTCTCTTGAGATTTCTGATTTCTCTTCCATGGATCATCAATCTTCGACTATAATCTAAACTCCTTCGGTGTATTTGAAATTATCAATCTCCAAAGAAAAAAAAATCAGTTTTTAAAATGGGTAACGGAATCGGGAAGCTAAGCAAATGTTTCACCGGCGGAGGAGAAAATTGCCGGAAAAACGAGATGTCGATTCTCGAACCATATCCTCTCGATGAAGGTTTAGGTCACTCTTTCTGTTACGTGCGACCCGACCTGAACCGGATTTCATCTTCAAAAGTTCATTCAGAAGAAACGACGACGTTCCGTACAATCTCCGGCGCTTCCGTAAGTGCTAACACCGCCACACCACTCTCTACTTCTCTCTACGATCCGTACGGACACATCGATCGAGCCGCCGCGTTCGAAAGCACGACGTCGTTTGCATCGATCCCTTTACAACCGATCCCGAGAAGCTCTGGTCCGATCGTATCCGGTTCAGGTCCTTTAGAAAGAGGGTTCCTTTCCGGTCCGATTGAGCGAGGTTTCATGTCCGGTCCACTTGATGGTTTAGGATTATTCTCTGGTCCAATAGATAAAACCGGTTCCGATAAATTTCAACGTAGCTTTTCTCATGGTTTAGCTAATATCCGGGTCGGGTCAAAAACTGGATCTCTTGTTCGGGTTCTCCGTCGAGCAATTTCGAAGACGATTACGAGAGGACAAAACTCGGTTATAGCTCCGGTTAATGGAATTGCAACGGTTAAAGAACCGGATTGGGTATTTGGGTCGGATAAAACCCGGATCCAGCAACAACAACACCAGAACGAGAATAATCTCACCGTTAATAGTTTGAATTTCAGTAGTGAAGGAAGCGTATTAGACGACGACGTTTCGCTTGAAAGCCAGAATCTTCAGTGGGCCCAAGGTAAAGCCGGTGAGGATCGTGTACATGTAGTTGTATCCGAAGAACATGGATGGCTGTTCGTTGGTATCTACGATGGATTCAACGGTCCAGATGCACCGGATTATTTACTCTCTCATTTATATCCAGCCGTTCATCGTGAGCTCAAAGGATTGTTATGGGATGATCCTAAAACGGAGTCAAAATCTTCCGATGAAGCTGATGTAGAGAATTGTGAATCGAGTTCGGAGAAAAAGTCAAAGAATTGGGAAAAAAGTCAACGAAGGTGGAGATGTGAGTGGGATCGAGAGAGACTTGATCTAGACCGTTTAATGAAAGAAAAGATTAATCGGAGTAACGGGTCGGATCTAGATCCGGATCCGAACTCATCAGACGTTTTAAAAGCTTTGTCACAAGCTTTAAGGAAGACTGAAGAAGCGTATCTGGAGAATGCAGATATGATGCTCGACGAAAATCCTGAACTAGCTTTAATGGGTTCTTGTGTTTTAGTGATGTTGATGAAAGGTGAAGATGTTTATTTGATGAATGTTGGTGATAGTAGAGCAGTGCTTGGGCAAAAAGCTGAGACTGAGTATTGGATTGGGAAGATTAAACAAGATTTAGAACGAATCAATGAAGAAACAATGAATGATTTTGATGGTTGTTGTGAGGAAGAACGAGCTAGTTTGGTTCCGAATTTATCGGCTTTTCAGCTTACTATTGATCATAGCGCAAATGTAGAAGAGGTATGAACTATATCAATTTTTACGGTTATTTATCGAAGAATCGGTTATATTTTTAGCTAATGAAGTCTTGTTTTTGTTGTTCAGGAAGTTGATAGGATTAGAAAAGAGCATCCGGATGACGATACCGCTGTGTCGAATGAACGGGTTAAAGGTTCACTAAAGGTTACAAGAGCTTTTGGCGCCGGTTTCCTCAAGCAGGTACTTAAACAACATTCTTGGTGATATTGGCTCTGCTTTTTTTTATCATTGGAACAATCCAATTTCTTACTTTGGGATATACATTATTTGCAGCCTAAATGGAATAATGCGCTTCTTGAGATGTTTCAAATCGATTACATAGGGACGTCTCCTTATATCAATTGTTTGCCATCACTTTACCATCATAGATTAGGCTCGAAAGACCGGTTTCTGATACTATCCTCGGATGGTCTCTACCAATATTTCACTAATGAAGAAGCGGTTTCGGAGGTTGAACTCTTTATCACATTACAGCCTGAAGGTGATCCGGCTCAGCACTTGGTTCAAGAACTTCTTTTCCATGCTGCTAAGAAAGCCGGTAATAATCTATCGAAATGAGAAATCGTCGATTTGAAGTATTGAGTCTAGTGTGAATCAACTTTAAATCTTTGTTATTGATGTTTCTAGGTATGGATTTCCATGAACTGCTTGAGATACCACAAGGGGAACGGAGACGGTATCACGATGATGTTTCCATTGTAGTGATCTCTTTGGAAGGAAGAATGTGGAAATCTTGTGTATAAAAGTAAAAAAAAAATCATATATGAACATAGAGAAAACTTAAAGCGTTTCTGAGATAAGCTCCGATTCGATGCAACTGATTTGGTTTTATGAGTTCGAGTTTTAAATCTCGGACAAAATGAAAAAGCTCGATCGCTTATCGAATTTAAAACCTCGGAAACTTGAGAAGAAGATGAAATTATGTATTATATGTTAATAAACAGTAAGAACAAGTTTTGACTCTGGAATTAGAAACAAGTCATGCTTTTTTTGTTAATCTATATATCTGTTTTAATTTGATTGTTTATTGTTCTCATTCATTCCATATTGAAAGATGAATCTAGGCTTCAAAACCAACTCTTTGACCTCGAATTTAAGACACTTAGATTTAGATTCGATATTGTGGAACACGTTTACTTATTGGTCAACAATGCAAGCTATTGAAGTAGTTAGTGTAGTCCAACTTCTAACTGTAATGGAATAGAGAAGTAAATGTAGGAAGATGAAGAAGAGGAAGTGGTCGATATCCAAACTTGTCCCATTTATAATTTAAATGTCTCTTCTCACTTAACTGTTCTTACTTCCCACCAAATCTTAGCCTCTTTGTTTCTGTACTGTTTCCACCAACTTAAGGCAAATACAAGTTTGGATCTTTCTGTTTTTAGTCTCCATTATACATTTCACGACTCTTGATCTACATTTCAATAATGCATATTACCTTTTTGATAGAATATTTTTTAACAATCATAAAACCTAAAGTATACAAACTTGAAACATTAATCAAGAACTGAGAAACAATATCTACCTCGATGATTCCATAGAAAGTACTCTCTTTGCAAACTATTAATCAATAGATTTGAAACTTTGAAACCATCAACATATATATAAATAAACAATAATATACATTAACTGCAACCGGTTATAAATAAATTAACGAATGTAGAACTTTTAAAAATATTATTTAATTATATACGTGTAGTTTAAATAATAAAACTTTCATGAGACTCATAATTTTAGACAATTTAACAGGAATTTGTCCAACTTAAATTGTCTAAAATTGACGTCATAACCGCAGCTGCATGCAGATGCAACACCCACATGAAATAGGCTTCTGAAAGAATTTAATCTCGTTGTAAAACAATTTAATGTATTGAACTCTGACCGGAGATGAGCATACTCCAACCGTAGCTCACTCTCTTTGGCTGAAACATCGAATCCAATGCAAGATCTGCATATCGATAGAGAGATCAGACCTGAATCATGGCTTTGTTCTGTGCTTTCAGCAAATCATTCCGTTGTTGTAGATAAATCCTCATCCGACGATGGTGATTCATATTTGCTCTTTGAATCCACTAGTCAAATGAAAAAAAAACTTTAGTTAAACAACATTATTTCAAAAACTTTACTATATCAAACAACAATTTCTTTTGTTTTTTTGCAACCAAACTAAATCATGGTTGAAACAAAACATAATCGAAAAACAGAGATATGAAATAGAGATTTGAGAAGGTTTGCATTTAATCGTTTGAAATCCATCAAAACGATTCAATGCCTAAAAATGGTATGAGACGGTCATGCTTGTGCTCTTTAAAACATTTTTAGTACCCAACATAGAAGTGTAATAGATGAATTTGATTTCAGATTTAGTCTAATATGGTGAATATCTAATTAGTAGATAATGGAAATCCTTACTTGGAGCGGAAAAATCCACCATCAGCTCGAGCCTCGAACAAATCAACTCGAATCTGAGATCGAGGTATGGTATATATCCGAGAGGGAGATGACTACCTTGATGATTCTGCAAAAAAAAGTATTTTTTTTTGCAAACAACTAATCAATGGAACTTCGAAACCATCAAAATATAAAAGAAAAATGTAATATATATCAATTGCAAATACTTTTGTAATAAATAAATATATTTAAAAAAATTTTAAATTATATACGTGTAGTTTAAAAGAAAGGACTTTCATGAAATTCAAATTTTATACAATTTAATAGGAACATTTGTCCTTGTTAAATTGTATGGATATGACCAGACCGTCATACCAACTTTCTTAATCTATCTACGTTTATGGTTTATTTATTTTATACCGGCGTTTGCGGGATTACCGGACAAAATTGGAGACAGCTCGGTACGGTTGGACTTCCAATCAATAATATGAGAATGTTCAGTCGAAAGAGTAGAGACATGAGTGAGCCCCTTACGTTTTGGTTAGCCCTATCGGTTTGGCTAGATAAGAGGCAATTTTTAATTTAATCAACTGGGAGAAAAACAAGACATCTGAATAAGAGATATGAACAGTTCCATAGTCTCAAATTAGAGGCTATGGAACTATTTATATCTTCTATTCATATGTCTTGTTTTTTCTCCCGATCGATTAAATTAAAAATTGTCTCTTGTTTAGCTAAATCACTAACCAAAACGTAAGGGGCTCCACTCATGTATCTACTCTTTCGGATGAGCATTCTCATGTTATTGACCGGAAGTCCAACCGTACCGAGCTGCTTCCAATTTTCTGGTTATCCCGCAAACCCCGAGCCTCGAGTTGAGGTTGGATTCCTCCATTCCAAGTAAAGACTTTCATGTCTACTAATTAGATATTCACCATATTAGACGAAATCGAATTCATCTATTACAGTTCTACGTTGGGTACTAAAAATGTTTAAATGGCACAAGCATGGTCGTCTCATACTACTTGTAGGCATTGAATTGTTTGGATGGAATTCAAACGATCAATACAAACATTATTAAATCTCTGTTTTTGGATTATGTGGTGTTCCACACCATGGTTTAACTTTGTTGTAAAAAAAAACTATTGTTTCTGATATAGCAATTTTTTTTATAATAACGTTGTTTAACCAAAGTTTTTTTCTTTGATCCTAATGGATTCAAATAGCAAATATGAATCATCATCCTCGGATTGAGGCCTTGGCCTCTCCATCTAAGATCTTGCACGGATCTTTCCTGGTCAGAGCTCAATACATTGACTTGTTTCACGGCGACATTAAATTATTTCAGAAGCCTATTTTATACATGAGGCTTGTGACAAATCTTATGAATCCTGTAAGTGTAACAAATAATAAAGTATGTTTAATTTACCTCCTTTTTATTATATTATTTCTTTGTTTGTTTAGGTAAGTTTGCAAACAGTCTTCCCTTCAATCATCGCGGATGTGTCTATGGAATTACGACACCATGGATTCCAAATGATACAAAAATGTTAAACTTTATCTTATTTTCAAAGATTTAATTACTGATAGTTTCTTTTATCTTTATATTAGTAGATTAATGTGGATTTTATGCCACAAATCTCTCCTTTTGTTGAAACCCGGAATGTGAAACTTCTTCAATGCTCAAGAACGATACATGGGTTATCGTAGATATATCTATGTATTGCGCGACATTTACGACCTGAGTTTATGAAATTTCCTTCTGGATTTCTTGTCCAGCAATGGTTTATCCAAAGGTAAAATTTGAATTTTAATCGAGCTTAATTATATATATGATATCTGACTCGGTTACTAAATGCAGCTAACCATTCTTGACCACAAAGACTTGAAGAGATGACTCTCTGCTCTCCAAAGGCACTGTTCTGTCGGTTCCTATAACCCAAAATAGGGAAATTCCGGCTTTGTTTTATTAGTTATCCTTTTTGGTTTAGTTTTGTTATACCGGTTATAGTGCATTTAATATATTAAGTGACTAATTCATTGTTTTTACAGTCGACTGGTTCTAAGGAATGGTACACGATTCAAGAAACATACTTTTGAGGCATCAGGAGCAATGATAATCCCTGCTTGCCTCGAAGCACCATCTCTTGAAGCTGTAAACAACGGTGGGGATTTATCCCACGTCGAGCTTTTACCGTTCGGATTCACAACAATGCCACGCGGACTACAAGGATGTGTCATGCTTGCTGGATGCCAGGTCAAGGCCCGCCAAGCCATAGTCGAGAGCTCGGATCAGCTGGTGAGTTATCTCAAGAGCATGGTCACTCAAACTCTGGAAGATGTCCAAAATGTCCTCCGTTGAAGCTTCATGGTCTCTGAGTGTTTTTCTTTGAATAACTTTTTCAGTCAAACATTTTCTTATAGTCTCTCTTGAATGAGAAAATTGGTTCGTCTCCCTCTATAATATAGTGGCAATCACGCTCTATTTGTTTGGTTCATTCGTGGAAGACCGGATTGTTGGCTATGTGTATAGCTGTCATGTTGTCACAATATAAAATTGCAGCTTCGAAACCATCCACGCAAAGATCATGAAGCAAATGTTGCAACCAAGTCATTTCATGCACTGCTAGGGACATTGAACGATACTCTGCTTTGGTAGATGACATGGATACTATATCTTACCTCTTCGACTTCCATAATACCAAAGAAGAACCAACAAACATGCCAGTGACAAACTTGCCCGTATCAGGACAAGAACCAAAATCTGAATCTGCAAAACCTGATAATTTCAAATCTGTAGATGCATAATAGAATAACCTGACCAACTGTTCCTTTTAGATAATGTATCACCTTGTATACAACTAGAAGATGTGGAACACGACGTGAGGAAGTGTATTGACATAGCTTGTGCACTGCATATGTAATATCTGGTCTAGTGAATGTGAGATACATGAGCTTACCAACCAGTCTTCGATAATGTTCTACATCTTCAAGTAAAACACCATCGTCCTTAGACATCTTGAGATTGGGTTCCATTGGAAAAGAAGATGGCTTGCATCCAATCAAACCAGTCTCATCCAATAACTCAAGAGTGTACTTTCGTTGACAAATAGAAATCCATGTAGCATTCCTTGAAATTTCAAGGCCAAGAAAGTTTTTGAGATATCCTTAGTCGCGCAGTTTGAAAGAACATTGTAATGCTTCCTTCAACAACTCAGAAGCCTTATTGTAGCTGCTAGCAATAATAATGTCGTCCACATACACCAAAACATCCATATAGATATTTCCAGAATTCTTAATAAAGAGAGTATGATCACCTGATGATTTGGTTGTTGGAGTTTTAAGCTTTGGTTAACTTATAAACCAAGTAACTCTATACCGAAGGAATGGTTTAGTGTTTAAGGGTTTTATTAAGTTATAAGATAAGCTTAGGATAATATTAGATAAGTTTGGATTTATTTAGGATTTATCTAATTCCTAACTCTAATAGGTTTATGTGAGGTGTGCTTTCCCTATATAAACACTTGATGGGTTGTGTCAAGGTTTAAGAAGAGAGTTAAAGGAGTATTAGTTTTGAGTGATTTTCTAATACAATTTAAGTAAAGGATTTCTTAAACCTTCTCTTGTTCTTGTCTATTTCGATTCTTTGTTTTCAATAATTGGTATCAGAGCTTCAAGGTGTTTGATCCTTGGAGGAAGAGAGCTTCAAGGTGTTTGATCCTTGGAGAAAGAAAGCTTCAAGGTGTTTGATCCTTGGAGGAAGAGAGCTTCAAGGTGTTTGATCCTTGGAGAAAGAAAGCTTCAAGGTGTTTGATCCTTGGAGAAAGAGAGATTCAAGGTGTTTGATCCTTGGAGAAAGAGAGAGAGAGATCAATAGAAGACAAGAACGTGATGTTTTCGAGATGAGAGATATCACGAACGTTGCTCAACAAAAGGATGTAGTTCCTAGATTCTTACAATGTCCCATGTTGAATTCAACTAACTACATGGTGTGGTCCATGAGGATGAAAGTTATGTTGCAAATTCATAAGGTATGGGAGACAATAGAACCGGGATCAAGCGATCCTCACAAGAATGTTGTCGCAACCGGTTTGCTATTCCAATCAATCTCGGAGACTCTTATCTTACAAGTAGGAGAGCAAAATTCTCCGAAAGGAATTTGGGAAGCAATCAAGGCTCGTAATCTTGGAGCTGATTGCGTTAAGGAGGCGAGGCTTCAAACTCTCAAAGCTGAGTTTGAAAGAATTAAGATGCGAGATACAGATACAATAGATAGCTTTGCCGGAAAGCTATCGGAACTAGCTTCAAAATCGCCCTCTCTTGGTGAATCGATTGATGAGGCTAAACTTGTGAAAAAATTTCTTAATTGTCTACCAAGGAGCAAGTATATCCAAATCGTTGATTCTCTTGAACATGTCCTAGACTTGAAAACAACAAGCTTCGAGGATATAATCGGAAGGCTCAAGGCATACGAAGAAAGAATTCATGAAGACAATTATGGAGAGACGCAAGATAAGTTGCTTTTCACAAATACGGATCAACAAAACTTTGTTGGAGGAAGAAGTTGTGGCTTTGGAAGAGGAGGAAGAGGCCGTGGAAGATCAAACTACCAAGATATCTCGCAAACGGAGCAAAGTCAAACGAAGAAAAAGAAAGACTACTCGAAGATAACTTGTTTCCAATGTGAGAAAAAGGTCACTTTGCCTCTAATTGTCCCGAGAAGAAGCAAAAGCCTCAAGAAGTAAACAAAGTTGAGACGTAAGAAGCGGATCTACCCCTCTATCTCCATGAGATAGTGTTCTTGAAGGAAGAAAAAGTTCAACCGAAGAACTATGAAATCGAGAATCAAGAAGAAGGACTTTGGTATCTGGACAATGGAGCTAGCAATCATATGACCGGTGTGAAGACATATTTTTGTGAACTCAATGAAAGTATCAAAGGGAAGGTGAGATTCGGAGATGGATCTTGTGTCGAGATAGGTGGGAAAGGCTCGATTCTTTTCCAAAGCAAAACCGAAGAACAAACACTAATCAAGGACATCTATTATATTCCAAGTTTGAAGAGTAATATTCTTAGCTTAGGACAAGCTACGGAAGTTAGGTGTGAAGTCTTAATGAGACAAGATCATCTCACGATACACGATCCAAATGGAAGGCTTCTAGTGAAAGTAACAAGATCTCCTAATAGGCTCTACAAAATCAAGCTACAAATCGGTAAACCGTTATGTTTTCACTCAAGAATAGATGATGAAGCATGGATATGGCACGCTAGGATGGGGCATGTAAGTTTTAAAACACTTAATCTCATGTCTAAACACGAGCTTGTTCAAGGTTTACCAAAAATTGAAGAAGAGAAGAGGTTGTGCGAATCTTGCTTGGTTGGGAAGCAAGCTCGACACTCGTTCCCTAAGAGCTCTATTTTTCGAGCTTCTAAGGCTTTGGAACTGCTACATGGTGACTTATGCGGTCCCATAACTCCATCTACAATCGCCCATAACAAATACATATTTGTTATAGTAGATGATTTCTCAAGATACATATGGACGATTTTGATGAGAGAAAAGAGTGAGGCGTTCGAAAAATTCAAGACACTCAAAGGGATGATTGAAAAGAAGTATGGGTGTATGGTCATGACTTTAAAGACTGATAGAGGAGGAGAATTCACCTCAAAAGAGTTCCAAGACTTTTGTGAAGAAAGCGGGATCAAGAGACATCTTACGACTCCTTATACTCCTCAACAAAATGGAGTTGTTGAGAGGAGAAATAGGACTCTTATGGAAATGACAAGGAGCATACTTAAAGCCATGAAAGTCCCAAATTATCTATGGGGAGAAGCTGTTCGCCTTTCAACCTATTTGATCAATAGAGTTTCGACGAGAGCATTAAACAATATAACCCCCTACGAGTGCTTAAAAGAGAAGAAGCCGGGAAGGAACAAAAAGCCGACATATTGACAAAAGCTTTGGCGAGGATTAAGCTTGGAGAAATGAGAGACTTGACCGGTGTTCAAGATCTTTCAAAAGTTAACTCCAAAACTTAAGAAGGAGATTGGTGAAGCCTAACTGTATCAAAGAATCTGAAAACTTTAAGAACCATTGTCGTGAAGCTTGTTAAGGCAATATAAGGATTTGCTTAGCTTGCAAACAACATTAGGAGGTGGTAAAGACATGTAGATCTCTTCCTTTAAATCCCCATTTAAGAAAGCCTTAGAGATGTCCAACTCTGTAAGAGACCATCCTTTAGCAGCAGCAACCGCAATAAGCAATATAACAGTAACTAACTTTGCAACAGGCGAGAAAGTATCAACATAATCAAGACTCTTTTGCTGAGTATATCCTTTATAGCCTGAAGAATACCCAAGAAAAACACAAGCATGTGCTCTGTCTTGAAACTTGTGACGTTGTTTTGATGAGGTGCTAGCGTAACATAGGCAACCAAACGTCTTTAGATGAATGTACTCAGGTTTCTTCTTAGTCAACATCTCGTAAGGTGATGACGGGTGTTCTATTGATAAGAAAGACCACCGTTGGAACACAATCACCCCAGAACGATAGAGGAACCTGAGAGTGAAAAAGAAGTGATCTCGCAAACATTCGAAATGTGTTGGTGTTTCCGCTTCACTACTGAGTGTTGCTCAGGGCATGAGTGATATGAAATAATTCCTTTCTGCTAATACAATGCTTTAAACTTCAATTCGGGAGCATTGTCAGACCGCACTGACTTCACTTTGGCATCAAATTTCCTTTCCACCATCGCAAGAAACTCAGGAAAAACTGTGAGAACATCACTCTTAAGCCGGAGAAGATAAACCCAAGTAACACGTGCGTGATCGTCTGTCAAAATATATTTGTAGCCTTCTTTTAGTTAATTCAGAAAATGGTCCACAAACGTCTATGTGAACCATTTCAAATGGTGTAGAACAAAATTTTTGACGAGTAGGGTATGATAACTTTTTCTGTTTGGCTCTTTATCAAATATCACAATATAATAATCCTTTATTTTTAGCTTTAGAAATCCCAAAGCAAGTCTATACGCTCAAAAGAAGTATGCCCAAGTCTATGATGCCAAACAGTTGCATCAATTACAGAATTTGTAAGAAAATAAACTAAAATTCTCAAGAAATCATAATTAGATAAGGAATTGAAATTGCAGATAAACTAAACTAAAATTT
Organism: Cardamine chenopodiifolia; assembly: GCA_963922655.1. Lineage (NCBI taxonomy): Eukaryota > Viridiplantae > Streptophyta > Magnoliopsida > Brassicales > Brassicaceae > Cardamine > Cardamine chenopodiifolia. The sequence continues at coordinate 12,456,651 of OZ000478.1, read as the reverse complement.
CGTAGTTGAAAAGAAAAAAAAATTCAAATTCGTAAAACAAAAATCTGTGGAGTTAAGAAAAAAAAAAGAATTCTTGATTAAAGTTGGGCCAACAGTGTAGTTTCGTATACCCATAGTGGGCTTTAAATGTTAGGATATTTTTCTATCATAAATAAAACATTGTATGTAAAAAATCAGCTGAGTTTAATTTAGTGGATAAACTATTAAACATTGGAGTAATATCGGACAATATTTTTCTAAAACTTTCTTTTTATAATCGAATTTTAACTTATATTTTATTTTAGTTTAGTGAATAGGACTATTCAACATTGATGTCTAGCTTTATTTATAAACTAGATTTTTAACCCATCCATGCCCGAACTATTGCAAATCTTCATACTATTTCAAAATATTTTGACCTAAAAAATATAATTTAAACCTTTTTCCTTCTCTTTACGATGATAAATAATCTATTACTGAGTTAGAGTATTGCTTTCATACGGCAGGAGTCATTGGTTCAAATCCAATAGTAGGTATAACTTATTAGACACCATGATCAATGGTGTCTAATAAATTTTTGTAACCAGCTTTTTTTTTTTAGTGTTTTTCTCGCTTTTTGATCCGATTTTTTTTATATATTTTTTTTTTTTTACACGTCAGCTAGTTACAAAATCAAATCGTATTGAAACTATTTTTTGTATTTTCAACGATAAATAAAACTGTAACAACATGTTTGTTTCTAAATTTATAAATGATAAACTGTAACAATAAAATTGCATTTCTAAAATCGTAGGTGGACGCATTAAAATAGTATAGATATAAAGTTATTTTCAAAAACAGTAAAAATGAATTTTAGTATGTGACCCGGTTCAGTGGGGTCCTCTCGCATCTTCTTCATAGAAGTTATAAAAAGCTTCACATTTGTTTCTTCTTCTTCATCCCTCTTCATATCATTGATTCCTCTCAAACGAGCAAAGCAAAAGCTTCAGCTTCTTCCATTGATTCGATGCGTCCTTCTTCCATATTAGTTCCAAAAGCTTCTCTTTTCATTTTTTTCTCTCCCACTACCGTATTGATTTTGATTTCGTAGATCGTTCGATGGATTTTTTTTTTTTGATAAAAATTAATCATAGAGATTTGAATTATCCTAATCCATTTTCACAACTCTGGGTTTGATTAATCAATGATTTAATCGTGAAATCTTTGGATTGAAGAATCAATCGAATCTTCACTGTGTTAGAGACTGATGTTTTAGGAAATGGAACTTTTAAAGTTATGTGATTAGTTGATTTTGCTAGTGACAACTGAATCCTTATCTCGTTTTCAGTGTCCAAAGCAGCCATTGATATGTAAAGTTCCAGTCTCTGTAACTCCAGTTTGGATCTGCACCGTTTTAATTTGGATTCCTATTAAATTGATGTGTTCCTTTTGGCAGAGATCTATGAACATGAATTTTTCGTTTTGTTCAACCTCTTCTGAGCTTTCATATCCAAGTGAAAATATTCTGAGATTTTGCTCTCCTGACTTGGTTGAGAAATGGAAGAAGAATTACATTACTTTACCTTGTCGTGGTACAAGTAAGGTTTTCTCGTCAAGCCATATCGTGCCAGGACAATTGGAAGACTCGTCGATTATTAGAGAGGCTTGGTATTGTGAGGACTTTGTTGATTGATAATTATGATAGTTATACATTCAATATATATCAGGCACTAAGTACTATAAATGGAGGTAAACTTCATAGTGTCTATCTTTTATCTCTTTGTTAATCTCTATACATGTGTTTTGCGGTTTTTTGAACTCTTTTTTTTGTATCTTGTGTAGTGCCTCCTGTGGTTATTCGAAACGATGAGTGGACTTGGGACGAAGCTTACCATTACTTATATGAAGATGTTTCTTTCAATAATATTGTAATATCACCTGGACCTGGTTCAACTATGTGCCCAGCTGATATAGGTATCAGACCAGTTAATCTAGGCTTTTATTGAACTTTTGCATTCTTTTCTCAAACTTCATTTTGGCTCTCTGCAGGGATATGTCTTCGCCTTTTGCGTGAATGTCATGATATTCCAATTCTAGGCGTCTGTATTGGCCACCAGGTAATTTTATCTTCATAAACATTGCAGCATTTCGTTTGTTAGTGTCACGAATGGTTATTTCTTTACAGTAAGACAACATGCTTTGGCAGGCATTGGGTTATTATATACATGGAGCTCATGTGGTGCATGCCCCGGAGCCAGTCCATGGACGGTTGAGGTATTGAGTAGTGTAATTTTCAGTATGCTGGACTTTTTCTAATGCTCTCTCTGTGTCTTCTATTAATCACCTTCTCATCAAATGAATTTTTGTTAAAATTTTTGCTATTTGGTCAAATCTCCTCTATTTCTCATTTCTCAGTGTCTGTTAGATATTCTACTCACCATTCCATATATTTCATGTAGTGGGATTGAACATGATGGGAACATATTGTTTTCTGATATTCCATCCGGGAGAAACTCTGATTTCAAGGCAGGTCATCTACTTTTTAATAAGCAACATTTTATTGATTTTTTCTAGATGCAGAGTAAAAGTTTGTGTTGGGGATCCTATTCTGCAGGTTGTTTGATACCATTCGCTGATCATAGATAAGGAATCATTGCCAAAGGAACTTGTACCAATAGCGTGGACGATTTATGATAACACTGGTTCTTACTCTGAGAAGAAGTTCTGTGTTCCTGTGAATAACAATGGGAGCTCACTGGGGAACGGATCTGTCACTTCTATTCCGGAAAATTTGGAAAATGGAAGTCATTGGCCTTCGTCTCTAGTTGATGGAAAACAAAATAGACACATTCTCATGGGCATCATGCATTCTTCTTTCCCCATTATGGTTTACATGTTTGATGTTTATTAGAAATCATATTTGGACGAAGTTTTGTCCATTGTTCTGTTGTCTTTGACATGCATTTTACTTTCAGTTTCATCCAGAGAGTATTGCTACCATATATGGAAGTCAACTATTTAAGAATTTCAAAGACATAACTGTGGATTATTAGAGTCGCTGCAAGTCTCCATCCTTGCGTCGAAGAAACTTAAATGACACTGGTGCGCTCCTTTAAGCTTAATGGTTTCATTAGTAATAGATTGCTATTTCTGCCTCTTTCTTCTCTTATTCCAGTTTAAGACCTAATATTGTTCTAGCATCCTCTGGCGTAAATTTATAATTAACTGTCTTGGAGCTTCTCCTGAATAATAAATATGTTTAGCAAACACTCAGGTGCCTGGTGCTACTCGGTTACTGAAAAAAATTTCCAGAACTAGAAGTGTAGGAAACAGCTATAGCTATTATGGGAGCCCTAAGAAGTCTCTGTTTACTGCCAAGACAAATGGTGTAGACGTCTTCAATCTGGTGGATTTATCTTACCCAAAACCTCATGCAAAATTGCTGAGGTTAAAATGGAAGAAGCTTGAAGGTCTTAAACATAAAGTTGATGGATCAAGAAACATATTCCGCAAGAAAATGGAAGGATCAAACGCTTCCTACAATAGATTCATCTCAGTGCAAAGCAAGTTTTGTCCCTGACAAATTCCGAGAGCAGTATATCAATGATTTTGAGAGCTGTATGAAGTATATCAAAGACGGGGAGAGCTACTAGCTTTGTTTAACTACTAAAAACAGATGGAGAATAGGGAATTCTGATTCTTTGGGACTTTATCTCCATTTAAGAGAGAAGAATCCAGCACCTTATGCCGCCTTTCTCAACTTCTCAAATGCAAATTTATCTTTATGCTGTTCGTCGCCAGAAAGGTTTCTTCAGCTAGATAGAAATGGAATGCTAGAAGCAAAGCCAATTAGGGGTACTATAGCTCGTGGCTCCACACCTGAAAAAGATGAACTTCTTAAAATGCAATTGAAACTAAGGTACACCAAACACATTTTCCCCATTCTTTCGCCTTTGCATCTCATGAAAGTCTCGGATTGTTCTAGAATCTTTGAATGTGTCTGAATTGTTGGCATATCTCTGTTTTGTAACAGTGAGAAGAATCAAGCAGAGAATCTGATGATTGTCGACCTTCTAAGGAATGCTCTCGGTCGTGTCTGTGAGCCAGGCTCAGTAACCTAACCTCATGGATGTGGAATCATACAGAACAGTACACACTATGGTAAGCATGATCCGTGGACTTAAAAAACAGACATTAGTCCAGTGGAATGTGTAAGAGCAGCTTTCCCTGGCGGTTCAATGACCGGTGCACCAAAACTAAGATCAGTTGAGATTCTCGATTCGCTAGAGAACTGTTCGAGAGGTCTTTACTCTGGCTCAATCGGGTATTTTTTGTATAATGGTACGTTTGATCTGAATATTGTGATAAGAACAGTTGTGATACATGAAGATGAAGCTTCAGTTGGAGCAGGTGGAGCAATAGTTGCATTATCAAACCCTGAAGATGAGTTTGAGGAAATGCTTCTTAAGACTAGAGCTCCTGCTAATGCGGTCTTGGAGTTTTGTTGTGATCTGAGGAGACAATAGTTGTGTCTCTTCAAAGTTTAAAGTTCAAAGGTCAAAGAATTGCTTTGGTGTGTTGTGCCTTTAAATTTTTATCTTTATTGTTATTATTATTATTATTATTATTATTATTATTATTATAAATTTAGTCGCAAATTTCTATAGGAAAAGTGTTTTTGTACCCCTAGTTCAAAAACTTTATAGTTGTAAGATAAAATTTTTAAAGATAGTTATTTGATTGATATCATTCAAATAAAAGAGAGTTTTTATTTAAAAAAATTTATTCTTTTGGGGTTAAGAAACAACTTATTAAATAGTTGTCCGATAGTTATTTGAATGATGTCTCTCAAATAAAATATAGCTTTTAAAAACATATTTATAAACAACTTATTAAAAACTAAAAACTATTTTAATAAGGCACAACACACCAAAGCAAATTTTTAAAGATAGTTTATCTCTCAAATGATAGTTTTTAAAGATGTAACACCACTCTCATATCCTTCACTTTCACAGTTTTGAGTACTAGGGTTTATTTATTGAGTCAGACTGCAAACGTAAAAAATATCCATGAATCATTGGACAGTTGCTTGCAAAATAATTTCTGGCGACCATAAACATTAAATGACTTATTTGGCAGATAGCTAAATGCATAGCCAAATTTGGCAACATAGAAACAAATTGGTAAAACCGTAACCAAATGTGTGCGCTTTAATGTTTTTGATTCAGCGTTTTAAGACCCGGACTGGTCCGGCCAATCGGCCCGGTTAATCCGAGATCTGGATGTTCTTCCGGTTTAAATTTCATGCTAAAAAACGACAATGTAAAAACCGATAAAATTTGGAAAAAAACTGTTATTAGCTCGGAATCCAGTGAATTGATCGAATCGACCAGATACCAGTTTAAGAAAATCTATTAATTTTTTTAGAATTTGATTTTAAAACCTCTTTATTTCAAATAAAGGGTGTGATTTTATAATTAAAATATAGGATTACAATATTTTTTTAGAAAATTTTCAAGTCTACTCGTCTCCTCTCATTATCGACTCATGCTCCTGATTCGTCTCCTTCTCAACTCCAACTGTTTGGTTCGTCTTTTGTTTTTTCTGAATTTATATTCTCTAATCTCTTTTTTAGGTTTTATTTATTTTACTTATAAATTCCTCTATTCTCTGTTTCTTAATTAAAATCAACTAAATTTGTCACGATCCACATTAGATAGTACATAGAATTATTATTATTGTTAGATTCCTTTACGAGTTTTATTATTTTATCTTCTTAGAAATTGTTATTAATAAAATATTCTTGCATCTTCTTAGAAATTTTTGTGCTGCTTTGTACATGTATATATATAATAATATATAAAATGTTCTTTATTCTGTCGACTTGTCGGTCGATCCGGTTCGACCGATAATACGGTGATCTGAAAGATAATCTGATTCTTTATCCGGATTAGGTATAAAAATATTGGTTGATTTGAAACAAAAATCTTGGTATTATGTGTAAAATTTCATCTAAAAATAACATAGGTATTTTTTTGAAAAACATGCGTGAAATTCATGTTATTTAAAAATATCTCTTGCGTGATAAATGAACTAACATAATTAGAACATTGCCAATTTGCCATGAACGATTTTGCAAATAAATAACCAAGATATGGTTATTTAGTTCTATTGCTAAAAAATATTCTTTTACTGCCGAAGATGGGAAACATCAAATGTATTTACCATCTTGAAGAGGAGTATCAAAGCAAAATTTATGGGTTAATTTCTTTGATTTTTTTCGGTTTGGTTGGTTGTATTTTAGCCCATTGTTCAATTAAGTTTATGAAGGACTTATTTTCTCCCATTAGCTTTCGTCTCAAATGGTGAACGAAAATATTATAAAAAATAAGACCATATTTGCTGAAAGTTGATAATGAATTTGAATGAATATAGGTTGAAATAGTTAAAATTAAGAAATACACGTATACAATCATTAGCGCTAATTAGACATTAAATTGAAGGATAAAAAACATCAATAGACATATAATAAGTTATAGGACAAATCACGGCAGACTACAAGACAAGATATTGTAATGATATTTAGTTGTCCGCAGAGACATATGTTCCGCCAAAACTACATTATTAATAGTCAATGATTGTAATTACACTGAAATTGAAACTAAAACCAACGAAGAAAAAAAGACAAAGAAAGAAGAAGGGTAGGAGAAGGAAATAGATGATGGGAAGCAAAATGATTGAGCATGAGATGTAAATTCAATTGTGTTTCCATGAGAGTGAGTGCTTAACTTTTATTTATGTATCCATTTTATTATATTTATCTAATTCAACTGGAGTATTTAACTTTTATCTGAACAAGAAGTTAAATTATCGGCTTAACTTCAGTGGTTGATTGGGATAACTTTTTCAAACAATCCCGAGAATTTAGATTTAGATTCTTTTTAATTTAAAATAATAATTGAAAATGTGTTATACTTTTTGGGGTAGATGGTATTTAAAAATGTGATCTTCAACAAATCTAACAAACGCATTTGGTGCCACCATTTACATTCTTTTTTTGTTTGTGGTGTAATAAAGGGCACGTAATTAAGCGCGTACAAAGCATTGTGCTACTATAATAATAATTGGTACATGATGTTTATCTTTAATATTTTTTTTATAAAATTATTTTTATTGATTAGTTTAATCGACCGAAATAATTTAGTAGACATATGTTTCACTCGATGTTACAAAATTAATTAAAATGTGAGAGTTGTAGTATATTTTGAATTGTCATTAGTATATTGTTATGATGTGTTTGTTCCATTTGTTCTATCTTTTCTGTTGCAACAATTTGGGACTGTGGGACTAGACATCATCTAATCAGTTTGCGTACTATAAGTTTATTAAGATTTTACAATAATTTGTAATTTTAGTTTATTTATTTATAATGAATTATTTTAAAACTTTTGTCCTATTAGGATTACCAAGATTCTCTCGTGATTTGATTGAACATTTCTATCTACGTGAATAAATCTTAGATTTATTTACTTTTGGAAGTAGAAGCTTAACAACTTGAAAAAAGAAAACAAAACTTTTTACGAAGTAAAACAAATCGTCACTCTTTCAAAGGTACTGAAATGATATATATCTTATTATTATTTTTTTATTTTTTTTGGTTTAAGTATATCGTAGGTGGGTGTTAATTATGTCTCCAATTTCTTTGTTATTTTGACAAAAGAAACACATGCCTTGGGGTTTTGTTAAGAGACAATATAACACATCTTAATCTAATAAAATCAGGACAAAAACTTTAATTATCTCCAGCAATCTTTTTTGTTTTGTTATTAGTTTATACATAAAAACATATGGGCATAACACAGACAAACATGTACAATAACTGACAAATGTTGAGAGATATGTCGATGGAATCTAGATTTTTAGTAGCATAAAACATTTAAGATTTTGTCAGTTAGGTGGGTAGTTTAATGTCTTCGGATCGGTATTTAATCTATTATAACGATTGGTAATTATTTTGTCAGTTAAATCGATCTAGCTAGATATACTTACACACACAAAAGGTAATGGATGTATGATATGTCAAGTTAAATGGTAAAAATTAGAGATATAGTGATGTGTAAGAGTGTTTATATAGGTGGATGTGATAACATTAGAAGGCATGTGAGATCGATGTTCACATGCATCAAAGTTAGGATCAAAGAGAAAGTAAATAATAGAAAATAATGATCTAACCAATTGAATAAGATGAAAGAGACAGACCATCTTCCTTTAGACTTTAAATTCAATAATTTTTCTTAGCTAGCTTATAACTAAAGGAAAGTAATTGACCTTTTTCTTTTTAACCAACAAAACTGGCCTTTTCTTGTTTCTATGTCAATACGCTTTCAACCCTTTTCTTATCTTCACACAATTATTATATATGCCTCCTATTTTGAATTTCTTTGATGGAAATTTTTATTTATTTAACTAATATGCAAATGAGACACGTAAATTTTTTGAAATTTAAACATGAGTGTGTATTTTAATTGCTGGTTTTTAATAGGTAAAACTAAAAATAACTAACGAGGTTTTCTATATCTTTTAAAATGAAACTAGATTTTATTTTCTTCTCTACTAAATATTTTAGTATGGCTGAAATAGTCACCTGGATCTTAAAGCAAAATGCGCCCTTAAAAGGCGAGAAACATGTGATAGGTACAGAGATTAACAAATTTTTACGAAAATCTTACTATATAAAAAAGCAATCTTACATAAAGTATAGTTGTTGCATCGGATCCTTCAACATTAATTAAAAACCCGAATGTTCTCCAACGAAATTATTAGTTATATAACCACAATTCATATTAACTAACTCGTACATAGTATTACTATTATATTAAGCAAATTAAGCCACCAAAGCCACAAACTCTCTTTCTTTCTCTCTCCCTCATCAAAATTATATATCTCCTTCCTTTTATGCTTTAAGTTTCAGCTACGGTTCTTCTCAAAGATGAGTTTCTCGGACGCTGGAATTGTTCTCTCCGATCAAAACAATCTTTGCGAAGCGGAACTAGGGTTCCTTCGTGAACCCTCTTTAGGGTTTTCAGACCGGAACGTTCACTCATCTCCACAACACGGGTTCCACATCATTTCTCCTATATATCAAGAATTACAAGATCAAGATCTTGAAACTAAATCCCTAGAGAGAAGTAATTGCTCAAGCGAAGGATTAAAGGTAAACAAAAAGGAACAAGAAGAAGATTTTTGTAAGACTCCGACCCGTGACGACCAGATTCTCCCGGCGTTTCCAAAAATCTGTCCACCGGCGCCGAGGAAACCTAAAGTAGTCCCGTCGAGAAGTTTTAAGGTTAGAAATTCGTATAAAAGCAGGAGAATGATCATTCTAAATGTTTCTAGAGAGATCGATTGTTTGTTTAATCCAACATCTCAATGTAGCAAAATTAAGAAAGCCAAATATATCTGATGTTTTCATATGTGTCTTTCATATTAACAAAATTAAGAAAACCAAATTGTAATACACTACGAGTTACATAATGTAGTGAGAATCTATTTCATTTTATGTTTTTAGTTGATAAGGCTTTTCATTTTGGATAAAACTGTCCGTAACATATTTTGAGCTTAATCAGCTTTAATTTTGCATGGTTTTATTTTGTTTTCTCTTGGTTTTAGAATATTTTGCATTGGAGATAATCGGTATGTATGCACGGCGAATCGGTAGAATTTTAGATTACATAATTACAAGCATTGGAAAGCAGAGTTGGTGAAATTAAATACTTTGGTTATGTAAAAGGTGGATTTGAGTCTCGAAAAGATACTTAAAAGTTTAAAGGTGTAGTATTGCTAACCTACAGAAGATTTAAATGCTCGATCACTGAAATCAAGGTGAATGTGTTTCCCTATATTGCCGGCTGGTCCAGCTCACAACAAGTTCTAGACGTCCTATCCGAGTTTATGCTATTAATTACTACTCCTTGCGTTTCAAAATATATGATGTTAAAAAAAAAAAAATTAATATAAAATGTTATTATATTTATATGTAGTTTTAATTTTATTGAATCTTTTATGACCAATAATATTTTGCAGTTTTATCATAATTGGTTGAATTATTTTATTTTATATATTAAATAATATTTTCAAAGTAAAAATAATTTTTTAATCTCCATAATTTTAACTAGAACATTTTATATTTGAAATGATAAGAATATTAATTGAAAAAACGAATTTATCTACGCTAAGTAGTAAGTACTGTAATGCAAGAACTAGTAGGAATTTGTATCTAAGATGGTCCATATGGGTCTATCCAGGTGGGCCGAAAATGAAATCGAAGGACCAGCCCAAATTTTATTAATTACACACGTATAGTCAAAGATTTAATAAAGATTTATTTATTTATTTTATTTTTTATCTTATTCAGTATTTTTGTCTAAAGTAGAGGTGGGCATTCCAGTTAACGGTTTGATTAAGATTCGGTTTTTTTATTTTACAAAAATAAAACCATTAAAAACTGAATTAAATTCGGTTTGGTTTCAGTTTGGTTTTTTTCAGTTTACGGTTTTATAAAAAAAGAAACTATTTAAATATCATTTGTATTTCGGTTCGATTCGAATTCTGTTACTTTCGGTTTATTCCATGATTTTTTATAAAAATTTTACATAACATGAGCACATCTACCATTAAGACAATAAAATTTTCTTCAAATATTTTTTTTAAAAAGCAATAGATTTTTTATTTTGAATTATATCATCTTCTATTTGAAGTCTATTAAACCATAAATATATTCCAACATGAGCATAATGATCAATTAAATATTATTGTAATACATAATGGTGTTATAGACTATATCATTTTCTATATGGTTTTACTTATGTGTCTCTAAAAATTATTGGAGTAAGGCTTTTAAATAAATAATATTAGAATTAGAAATTTTATTCATGTATCCGCATAAAATATATTTTAAATCACCATATATATTGATTAAATTTTAACTAAACAAATATTATAATAAAAAGATTTAAAAACCAAAAAATTGAATGGTTTTACGATTTTAAAACAAACCGAACCAAAACGAAAGCATTTTTAATAATGGGAACCAAATCAAAACCAAATCAAATCATCTAATTATGGTTCGGTTCGATTTGATTTTTTGGTTTCAGTTATTTTACCCACCACTAATCTAAAGTATAGAGATGTATGTTGAAGACATCTTTACCTAATGTTGATTTTTTAGTCGGGATCAAATCTAGAAGCCTTTAAACCTTTGATCAATGGGCCGAGGGTGCTTCCACACCTAATGTTAATTATGTTTATGTATATTTAAGATAAATATTTTCAACATTAGGTAAGATATCTTCAATATATATCTCTATTTTTAGATGGAAAAAATAAAAAATAATATAATATATATTTAAGATAGTTATTATTGTGAACAAAAGAACTAGAACTAAAAGAAAGGATAAAAGAAGAAGTATATGATATATATGTATATATATATATATATGTCACCTATTTTATTTTCCAACAAAATAATATGTGATTTTTATTAATTACAAATCTCATGGTCAAAGATTATTTATATAGATCTATTTCCTTCTTTTTTCTAGTTCTATTTCCTTTGTTCTTATTTCACAATAATAACTATATTAAAATATGTATATTGAAAATTAACATATTCACATTAGGTCACATTGTCACACACACATATATATACATATATATATATCTACCTTTTTATATAGGTATTATTGGGAACAGAAGAAAAAGAACTAGGAAAAGTAAAAATAAAAGAAATATGTAGAAAGACTCTTTGACTGCGAGATGTGTAATTAATAAAATCACATACTTGGTAGGAAAATTAAATACATGTTAAATCCAGAACCTTGACAAAGAGAATGTTCCACTCTAGATCCAGTTTCACCTATATTGGTTTATATGTTTTGTTTTAACCAATGTCATAAAAATAACCTACATCGAAATCCCTCAAGAAAAAAAAAACAAAAAGAAAATTAAATGAAAACAAAAAGATCGTCTTGAATGATAATGTTGATTTTCCTAAGGAATTAAAAATGATTATGTATGAAAGCACAAGGTCTTCTAGGAATATAGATTCTTTTGAAATGAAGAGAACTGAGCCAAATTCCTTTTCTTTTTTAAAGTAAACATGCCACTGCATACATAGAGCCAAAGAAGCCAATTCACCTACACCATATAATGTTTTGGATCTATTCAAATTTATAAATACTCTATAGTGTGTTTAGTATTATCTCACAAATTGTACATGTGTTCATCCCAACAAAACCAAAACATGATTTGGTTAATGAGTGTGAGCATTTGTCTACCCATATGGGTCTATCAAAATGGGCTGAAAATACAATCAAAGCCTACGTCCAAATGTTGTCTTCTCCCATAAGTAGAAAAATGCTCACACTCATTAACCAAATCATGTTTTAGGTGTGTCGTACGTCTGTTCTCATGCATTACTTCTGAATAGATTTTTCACGAGCAGTTCCATATTCGTTCGGTTCGAACAAAACCGAGCAGTCCGCAATGAAACTCGCACCACCTTCAATAACAATGGAAGAGGACAAGAATAGTTTGAGACATGTATATATCTTTTAAATGTTGGAATCTCTCAATTTGCCTTTTAGAAATCGCATTAGTAACTTCTGTTGGTAAGTTTGTAACACTCCGATATCTGATATATGATAGTGCATGAGGATATTTTAAGAAATTTGATTTGGCTAGATATGTCAACAAAGTGCATTTATCTTTTATGTCATTTGTCCAGAAAAAATTCAGAGTTAAACGTGTTTAATCTGGAGTAATTTAAAAACGAGTGATCTACCGGAAAGTCATTGCCGGTATCGTGTGAGTGGAAATAAAACATGAAAAAATCATGAGATAATTTCTAGGAATACTAACAAACCTTTAAAGCTTCACCTGAAATAATACACCATCTGTCGAACAGAACTCACAAACTAAAAGAGAGCATGAGAATAACTGGATGATAACGGTCAGGGCGTTACGAAGTTAGCGATGTCGCTGAGACCGTTCCAATCCCCGTTTTCCATTTACATATGGACCTCTGATCTTAAATATTAATATGGGTCATGAATCATGGCTGTCACTATATATTTTAGTCATGATCGTAAAGTCCTCTAACCATCAGACGATTTATATTTTATAGCTCACTAGTGAGAATTGCAAAACACAACATATACATTTTTCATATATCAACTACCACCAAACATATTATTTCAAAATCATAAAATAAAAATCACAACACATGACCCAAAAAAGAAAGAAAAAAAGGAACAGAAAATTACAAACAAACACGTACGAGTATTTTGAAAAGCACACTTGGCAATTTTAGTACAAACACGAATAAAAACGTTGGACAATATCTCATCACAAATGCTTAGAGAGACTTCAAGAGATTCTTAACGAGCATCTTGTGGTGACTGAGAATTTTTGACTTTGTGACTGAGAATTTTTTTCGACCAAATCTGCTGCGTGAACCATCTTTCTAAAAACATAACTCAAATACAATATTATGATTTTCAAATTTAGATTTTAACTCTTTAATTTAAAAATCTCTAGTTTTTCTTCAAATCAAACGATCGTTTGTGATTGAATCAAGCATAGAAGTAGCATATGACTCCGACATTATTGAGTAAACAGTATACAACAAAACTTTATACTCGATAATATCAAAGTCAAATGCTAGCAACTTCAGCATTTTTCTTCAATCAAAAATGATGGCCTCGAATAATAAGAAAAAAAATTCCATTAAAAGACCATATATGTACATGTTAAAATCCAAATTTTTAAAAGGTTCAATCGAAATAAGGTGGTGAAAAATGCTTTTCTTGAGCTCCATCAAATACTACTTCTTAAATCTCTCCATGACAAAAATGAACAATGTCTACTATATTCAATTAAAACACAAAAACGTAAATTATTAGAAATAAAGATCATATATTAGAGATAAAGATCCTAATTAGATATGGATTATATATGTTCTAAATAGAAGTTAATTAAAAATCATATATATAAATACCAGTGTATTATATTCATAATCAATACATATAAATATTCAAAACATAACTTGCTTTTTAGCATAAATACTTACAGCGATAGTATCAACAGAAATTGTTGATTGGCTTCACGGATGAAAAAAAAAGGATTATAATGGGAAGGAGCCATGACTCATGATACATCACGGAACCCACTTGAAGCAGTCAATAACGTGTTTATGTCAGACTATTTCTGACTTTAATAAACATGTTTTGTGATTTGCGATTTCTATTTTAAAAGTTTAAGCCATTTAGAAGTTTCAAAGTAATTAATTTTGCAAAAAAAAAAAGTGTTAAAATAATCCATACCATACCTTTTTTTTGAATATAGATTTTAGTTGTTGAACATAGATTTTAGTAACAAGCTTAGACTTATGTATTTATATTGTCTCATATGCTTGGTTTTGCAAACCCAATTACAGCCCACTATGTGTTGACAGCTAGTAATGAAACAACAGTTCCAATTTCTGTTTTGTTCGAGAACCTAAAGCTCTAGATTCATTGCTAGTAACCATGGTAGTGATAATTTCCACTGAGTCTAGAACTATATCAAGTTTATGTATATTTAAGTTTAGGTTATGAATACTAAGTTTCTGTATTAATAAATTTCGTTCATACGTTAAATAAATAAATAAATAATTCTCATATTATTTTGCCAGTTCATGTATACGTATTTAAGTATTGAGTACGAGAGTCGATGGGGCATAAGTCGTATATAGTCAGTTGGCATTGTTACGGATTAAGATGTGATATGATCTTAAGAAGCACATGAAGCATGGAGTATGAAAAGGAGTTTGAATTCTAGGAGTAAAATGAACCCAAAGTTTATTGGATCATTGAACCAAACCTTAATGGATCAAAGGAAATGTACAGAATCGAGGAGAGTTTAGCAATGCCAATCGTCCTATGACCCATTCAAAGATCAAAAATTTTCAAAAAAGCAATCGGAGGACTTCTTCACAACATATGGAGCCAACGTAATCAAGACATCAAGGCTTATCAAACCACTTTGGTTTTGATACAAGTCAAGTACGTTTAACAATGGAAAGAGTGTATTCTTTGTACTTTTTTCCTTTGACAAGTTTTGTTCCAATGAGATTTTTTACAAGGTTTTTAATGAGGTAAATGATCCACTCCACCGTTGCTTATTATTAGTTTGAGAAGCCCAAGGCCTTATCCATCTATTCCTCATGAGACCAATGCCCATTTCTATCATCTTCTCATGCGGCAAAGATGAGCATTCTTTCTCATTTCAAATCTATTCAAACTTTGTCTTAATGTTTTTTTGTTTTTATGCATTTACGTTTTCAAGTGTTTAATGATATCGAGACTAGGTGTGGTAGTCTCGAAATGCCTTCTTCCTTTTCTTTATATTTCGTGTAACTAATGAGAAAAAATCAATCAATCTTTTTATTAACCCCCCCCCCCCTTTTAGTTTGATTCAATGTGTTGGTGCATATACCCGATTTATCAAAGGGCTATTCTGTATCCCTTTGTGGCGTCAATCAATTTTGCCAAAGATTATCCCCCCTTCTCAACCTCTAAGTGATGTTTCGTGGGAGAGATATCTTCAAGTCACCATCAAGAATCCATAATCTCGTCGAGGCGTGGCTGAGATCGCATCAAGTGGTATCAGAGCCACTTAGAAGTTGAGTGATTCAATCGATTCACACTTGTCTTATCATTTCTCAATTTGATTTTGATCTGATTGATTTTTGTTGCTTTTTGTCGAATTGTATTCTATTTTGAATTGATTTATTCTGCTTGAAAATATGTTAGATTAAATTTTAAAATCACCTAGAGATCATTTTTGGATCAATCTATAATAGTTTTGATTGATTAAAATTCTAAATAATATAGAAAATGTTTTAGGTTTTGATCGCGTGGTGAGCAAGTAGTCGAATAGTCATTTTGTGTTTTAGGGTTTATGTTGTTTATTTGATCAAATTTGTTCGTGTGTTAAGAAGACAATAGGCTAGTGATCTCGTTTATTATTGTTTTAGATCATCAAGGAGTTTTCGAGAGGTTCAAAAGCAAGCACGATGACAGAAGAAGAAAAAGGGCCAAATCGCAACAAGTTGTTACTGGAAACCTTCACCACTCGAATGGAAAGGATCGATTCTCTTCGTCAAGAATTCAGACCTCAATCTGACCATAGAGAAGGTTTACGGTATAGAAGAGAACTGAAAAGTCATCCATGATGGTTCATGTACTCCTTGGAAGACCGTGGTAATCAGACCGAAGAGTCATCCATGACGGTTTCACAAATAGACACTCGTTCGACTTCAAATGACGGAATACGACTCTATTCCCGATGACACCTCATGAGGTATATCAAGACCAACTCCAACTTAAAATCAAGGATACGTAAGTAAGCAAACCCTCAAACTTCTTTATAAAGGCTGGTAAGATCAACAAGACTTTGAATTCGGAGCAGCTTATTCTCTTGTTTGTTTATAAAGAAGTTGTCTTAAGCTTATCAAACCTTGCATTGGTGCTACTGAGTGAGTTGATAAAACTTTTGCAGAACTTTGAGGATATTTTTTCCGAAGACAATCCTAAATGATTACCACCTACTCGAGGCGTAAAGCACCAAATCAACTTTGTCCTGGGAGAAACACTACCTAATCGGCCAGCCTATAGAACCAATATGGTGGAGGCTAAGGAATTACAAAGACAAGTTGAGGAGCTCATGAAAAAGGCGATATTCGAGAGAGTATAAATTCGTCAGTCGTACCCGTCTTACTTGTGCCAAAGAAGGATAGAAGTTGGCGCATGTGTGTTGATTGTCGGGCAATCAATAATATCACGGTGAAGTATTGACATCCTATTCCTAGATTAGATGATATGCTTAATGAGTTTCATGGTTCTAGCATCTTTTCTAAGATAGATTTTAAAAGTGATTATCATCGAAATAGGATGAACAAAAGTGCTAAGTGGGAAAATGCTTTAGAAATGAAACTAGGATTAAAAAAAGGTTGGTTAAGACGAATGCACCTAATATAATCATGAGAATCATGAAACATGTTCTTAGAGCTTTTAGAAGTTATTTTGTTGTGATTTACATTGATAATATTTTAGTGAACAACAAAGAATTAGGAGACATGTCATGCATTCCAACTCAATTCTAGATGTTATTAAAGAAAAACCGTATGCTAAATGGATTAATTACTCTTTTTATACGAATAAATTTTTCCAAGCTTTTGTTGTGAATGTAGAAAACATGAAAACATTTTCACCTAATGGCACTAGTGTGAAGCTCACAGTTAGCAACCCAAAACCAGAGCTGTCAATAAAGAATTTTGTTAATCTTGTGAAAGATGAATATGATAAAGCACGGTGTGATTGTGTGTGGAGATATAGTAGAAATGGACATTAACGAGTATGGACTTATAAGTTACCAGCTTAAATCCTACAAGTTCTATATTGAACAAGGGCCACCGGTTGTATTTAACTCCTTTGGTGAGATGCTTGTGGAGTCATCTTTTGATCCAACAAAGAACAAGGAGTTTGAGTTTCTTCCTCAACAAAATGTGGTTAAAAGTGACAACTCAAAACGGAGAAAGACCAATACATCAAGAAGAAGATACTAGATGTCAAGAAACAGGAAGTTCATATTGGTAGCTTACCGGTGATGGTGAAATCTGTCATTTGCGCTACAAGTGACAAAGGAGAAAGAAAACTGATTATCATCGAGATTGCAAGAGACCGGAACACAATCTTAGGGGCTAGAATTGGAATGAATAGTAGTGAAGAAAATTTTACTAATCAAAGGAACACAAAGGGAGCCTCTTCACATCATTTTTACAAAACCGGAGTTGAAGAAAGCAATCCATCATACCTTAAGCCATACTTTGGGACGTTTGGATATGGAGGATACTTTGATCAACAAGCCAACAAGTCACGACATAGAATGGTCTTTGAGGTTGGAAACCAAGTGTGGGTTCTCTTGAGAAAAGAAAGGTTTCCAGTTGAAAGAAAATCCAAGTTAATGCCTAGAATTGACGGACCATTCAAGATCACATGGAGGATCAACTACAATGTAAATCAACTTGACCTCCAAGTAAGTATAATGTAAATTCTAGTTTCAACATTTCTGATCTTGTTCCTTATATTGCAGATCAAGCATATTTGTTTATTTGAGGACAAATCCTTTTCAAGTGGGAGAGGGTTATATGATCCTCGGACGCACAAGGAGCGTGGAACAACGAAAGGAGCTTGAACCCGAGGAGCAGGTTGAACTGGAGCTTATTGAATCAAAGGAAAGGCATGGAACCGAAGAGATTCTAGCAATGCCAATCTCTCTCATGACCCGTTCAAAGACCAAGTTTTTCAAAGAAGCAATCGGAGGACTTCTTCACAACATATCAAGCCAACATGATCAAGACATCAAGGCTTATCAAACCACTTTGGTTTTGATACAAGACGAGTAAGTTTAACAATGGGAAGAGTGTATTCTTTGTACTTTTTCCCATTGTCAAGTTTTGTCCCAATGGGTTTTCTTGACAAGGTTTTTAATGAGGCAAAGGATCCACTCATCCATTGTCCATTATTAGCTTAAGAAGCCCAATGCCTTATTCATCTATTCCTCACGAGACCAAGACTAGTTTCTGTCATCTTCTCACTCGGCAAAGAGGAGCTTTCTTTCTCATTTCAAACTATTCAAACTTTGTCTTAATGTTTTCTTGTTTTTATGCATTTACATTTTCTGAGTGTTTAATGATCTCGAGACTAGGTGAGTTAGTCTTGAAATCCCTTCTTCCTTCTCTTTATAATTCATGTAATTCATGAGAACAAATCAATCAATCTTTTTTATTAAACTCCCCCTTTAATTTGATTTAATGTGTTGGTGCGTATATCTATCACAACCGATCTATTTGGTGTAAAGATAAAAGATCATCTGACAAATCAAAAGGATATTTCGCATCCCTTTATGGCGTCAATCAATTCATCACCTTGCTTTGTCTCTTCATCGATTTATCACCAAAGATTATCCTTTTTTCTCAACCTCGAAGTATCATTTGTTTGTGGGAAAAATCTCTTCACATCACCATCGAAAATCATTCATTTCGTCGAGGTGTAGCTGAGATCGCATCAAAATGACTAGTGTGAGAGTAGGTAACTGAATTGAGACGACAAGTGTGACAGCAGATAATTGAATTGAGACGTTGATTTGGGATCGCATTATCGATCGAAGAAGATATACTTTTGAATTTTCTGGGTTGGTGTTATAAGTTACAAATCTTGGTGGGTTAAGGTATCTAATCAAAATCTGCTTTCATCAAACCTTGAATCGGGTCCCATAACCCGACAGGCGGCAACTAAATTAAGCACCAAAGTGGATCCTACAAGGTAGAATTGAGATGCCAATGCATGATAAATTGTTAAATTACGCAATTGTGAATCTGTGATTAGGGATGAAATTATTAATAAGTCAATTTAGTACCAAAAAAGTGGGTCCTACGAGATAGAATTTGAGGCAAAAGCAGCAAAACTTTGATTAGAGGTGAAATTATCATCCAAGCCGAAATTATATTGCACAACCGATATAATCTCCTTCAAAAATTCAAATATTCGAGTAATATGGATCACTTAATAAAATTTTGAATTTAAATTTTCACTAACTACTGTATATGAAATTTCTATATTGTTTCATATAGTATGTAGTTTTGATGTAAATTTGTATTTATTAAATAGTTTTATTTTTATGTATAGTAGATTTAAAAAGTTCTGAAATTTGTATAAATATATAAATTTATATATTTATACAAATTTCAGAACTTTTTATAAATTTTCATAATTTTGAATAATATTTTATTGTTTGTTTTCTTATATTACAAAATCCAAATCTAAATATCAACCAAAAAAAATTAATGCGACATCCGAAATCTGAAGTATATATATTTGAAAATCACCGGATTCTAATTGTTATAGTTTGGATTGGATTCCGATATCTTAAAATTCAATAATAGTTTATTTGTTTATACCTAATTATGATTACTTCTATTTTTGGTGTCTTTATAATAACTATTTTAGGTGTGTTTTTCTTTTCTCGGCATGTATTCAACCTACTCTTTCGGCTCAAACACGTTTTTAGCTACATAAAAAGTAACAATCTACGACTCAGTCTGTCCGTTTGTCTAATTTCATATTGTTAATTAGGTTTGTTTTCTTAAGTCGATTTACACAAACAAATATCCACCGAACCGGTATTGCCTACGACTCTATAGCGAGCGACTCTTAACGTACAAAATAATTTGTCCACGAATAAACAAAAAGTGGCCATGTGTATGTACTAGTTTAAATGATTTGACCAATGTTAATAATATATAGGTAGATATTTTAGTTGAAGCTAAGAGCCAAATTCAAAAATATTTATATTTTGTTCGAGACCACAAGTTGAGGGAGGTAGAAAGTGGTAGGACCATGTGGGGTCAACGATCCCCAACACACCACCGAGAGGCCCTTTATCTTCTTCTGATTATCATTCTCCATCTCAATCTCCTTTGGCAACTTAGCAGCCGTTCACATCACATTTGTTCCCATCACATTTGTTCCCATCTCACTGATACAACCTTAAGTATCCGTTTTAACAATATAAGAGTGTAGATTTTGAGTCAAAATTCGAACTAATCGCTAAGATATGTAGAAAATCGGATATTTTTGAGTCGAAATCTGAACTAATTGCTAAAACCACAACAATTTTCGTAAATTATAGCATTCCATTCGTGGTTTAAGCGTTTAGGAATATTGTTGATTAAATTATTAATCAATTTTCCTTCATGAAAAATAGGCGAAAAGTCTACTTTGATTATTATTAATCGGATGTTTTTTTTTATAAAAAGTCTAGTATAGAAAATCCGGTATTTTTATTAGTTAAGGTGTACCAACATATGAAAAACCACAACGATTTTCTTATATTCGAGTTATGGGTTTAACGTACTAGATTATATTATCGATTTTCAATCCAAGAAAAAAATAATTTGAGGAATAGGCGAAAAGCCTAGTTTGCTTTTTCTTAGTAGTTTAGTGAGAAAATAAACAAAAAAAAAGTGAGACAAAGGACAAAAGATTATGGGCTTCCCTTTCAAATCAAGTAAACCAAATAATAACAACAAACCATTCTGGCCAAACTCATCAAAGAAACAACAAATCCTTGCATTACACAACTTCACTTCTTTTTTCCTTATTTCAATCTTCATCCCTCCCAACAAAATGTCTAACATAAATTCATCTATATTTTATACATTCTCACAATTTCACCGCCTCATCTTTTCAATTACCCCCCGCCCTCAAAATGTCTTGGTCGGGTTACAACAGATTCGATCCTTACAATATCGGTTTGTCCATGATGTTTTCGGCTGCGATTCGTCCCGAGCCACGGCCGGTTATTTTTCCGAATGATCCAATGGTTGATAGTCCCATGAAGCTACTGCTTTCTTCCCCGAGGTTTATTGATCTTCTATGCTTTCTGAGTTTTGAGGAGCTAACATCACCTGTCTCACGATCAACAACATCATCTTGGCTCTTGCTCTTTTCGTTGTTGTTGTTGTTCTGGGCGACGACTAACCGTGCAATGGTGCTTCTACAGAACGGGCAGACTGGTGGAGTCACGGTTGAGGTCGTTGGGTTCGGTTTGTTGTGACAGCACAGTGCAAGCGTGCATTGTGCACACATTTGGTGACCACAGTCTTTGACTTCAATTGTACATACTTGCTCAAAACAAATACAGCACAGTTCTGTATCACTCACCTATAAGAAACGTTATTATACAGCGTTAAAATAGGTTCTTTAAACGCAAACAAACAATCGAGCCATGGGGTTAAGCTAAAGGATGTAATATTACCTCGGACATGTTATCATCTGAGGCTGTGTCGGAGAAGGATGGTGATGTTAAAGAGAAACCAGTTCCCTTGAGTATGGTTTTCTCTCTTTCCCTGTTAGCCTCCATTAGAGCCTGCTCTAGAAGCAGTTTCGCCTCGTCATTAAGCTCGCTGATGAACTTTAATGGCGATGGCCAAACAAGAGGCTCTGCAGAGGACGGATTAAGCAAAGCTCCACATGCTCCGTGCTTGTACTTCATTGCAACCGCATAAGGTATCCTTCTGTAAAGAGATTTCAAGATTCAACTTAATCCTTGACAAGATGATAAGTGATAAGTGGCAATAGAAAATGTTTTTTATATATATACCCAGAAGCGTCTCTCTGAAGACGATCAGCACCCCAAGCAAGCAATTTTCTAACGCAATCGATAGATCCGCTTCTAGCTGCCAAATGAAGAGGTGTACTTCCTGGAGAACTGTTTCAACAAATTATCAGCTTGAATGAATTCAAACTTCTAGCAAATATTGATTTCAATGCATGACTAGAAAATCCATTACCCATATACGCTAGTGGATGCACAAACAAGAGAACCACTGTCCAACAAAACATTCACACATTCAGGTCGTCTCTGTCGAGCAGCTAGATGCAATGGAGTCGCTCCTTTATCATCTCTTATGTTCACAAATCTTGCATATCCCCTGCAAATGCAAATCTCAAGTGTGAGCTTTGATCAAAACTACACAAAGAAATATAAAGAAAAAAACTGATCAAGAGATTCACCAGTGAACAGCAACAGGACTAGATTGAGCAGCAGAGAGAATAGCTTGAACACAATTAGCATGTCCATAGTATGCAGCGTAATGCAAGCATGTTCTTCGATTAACAGAATCAAACATTAAAATCTGCAGATTTAGCAAACCACAGATTTCAAAATCCAAATACCAAATTGATTACACAAAACGTAAGAACATGAGAACGAGACGTATTTCGCGTTACATTAGCTCCAACTTCAGCGAGTTTCTTCACACAGGAGATCCTCCCATACATCGCAGCCAACATTAATGGAGACTAGAAGAATCACAACGAGAAAAAAAATCAGCAAAAATATTCACAAAACTATAAACAATCAGATCAATGCGAAATCAGATGTTATTATTATTAAACCTGCTTATGACGATTCAACAAATCTGGATTCGTAAATCGTTCAAGAAGCAACGACAAAATCTGCAAATAGAAACATCAGTAACATCGAATCTAACAAGAAAATTCGAAAATCCAGGTCTATCATCAAAAATCTGAAACAAAAATCACCAGATTCCGGCGAGATCTCGGAGAAAATCTCCAAAACTAACCTCGATCTGACCACTAGCAGCAGCGACATGAAGAACGGAGTGACGATCATAAGCAGTAGTCTGATGCAAAACACTAGGCTCCGCCGTCATAACACGCCGCACAGTGACGATATCGCCGCACTGCACGGAGGAGAATATACCGTGCTCCGGTCTAGCTCCACAGCTCATACTCTGCCCCATCTCCTATAGCTTCTCGAACGCACCGGAGAGCTTTGTATTAGAGATGATGAAAGGTTAAGATAGGCACAACGACACCGTCTGCCACCGGTGAGGCGCTCCGATGGAAGAATTAAGCGCCACCGTGACGCAGAACAGTGGTTGGAAGAGCTTTACAATGGAGAAGAAGAGGGAAGTTTCACATTTATGTACACATTAATAAGGCCATTGGCATTGAGATATTAAATTTTTTTTAATTTGTTTTTTCTTTTGGAAAGTGAATTTAAAAAAAAACGGAGATAAAGAGAGACGACGACTCTATTGGAGTTTGGGGATTTGCCCGACGGGCAGTAATATTTTGTTTGCCCGCGTCAGTTTGATTACAGTTCCTCTATGATTTCGGGCAGCTTGTCAGATATTTTCTCTTCTTTCTTTTGGGGCCAATTTCTCATTTTTATTCTCTTATTTTCTTGTTTCTTTTTGCGGGATTAATCATGTGTAGTTCTTTCATTTGCCAAAGTCCAAAGATCGATATTTTGTCAACCAGAAACTGGTCTGATGAAAAGTTTTTAGTAATCATAGTAGAATTGGAAAACATAACAATCATATTGATTTGCAATGTTTACAACAAATATCAAATCCAAAAAATATACTAGATAGTAATCTATGTTGTGCAGCTTGGAAAATTATTTACTTCATATTTTGTTCATTTATCTAATTATAAATTATTATTAGTGTTTTACATTAGATTTATTTTATGTTTTACTATTTTATTTATTATTATATATGATTTGTGTTGTATTAATTAAATATTAATATATAATTATGTATGTACGGTATTATATTTGTAGACAAATTTATTTAATAATTTAGATTATAACATAATTTGGTTGTAAAAGTTAAGTGGTGTTATGTATATATTTTCACATTATTCAAAAAAATCTATAACAATTTGATTTAATCCAATATCATTTATTATCAATGATTAGAAATTTAATCCAAGATCCGTTATGACCCGTCTTTATATGTTTTGACTCGTCTTGCCCGTCTTGACCCATTATAATCCATTGTAAAAATTAGAACATTTGAAATCTGAATCCTGATTTAAATCTAGATGATACAATATTATATCCGCCAAAACTAAATTTATACACTCTTTGAACAATTTTTTTAAAACTATATAAATATTTTGGACATTAAAATTGATAACATTGTAACTTGTTATAAGTTAAAAAATTATATAATCCTTGATAAAGTTTAAAATAATATTTAAAAATTAATAAGATTATAAAAATTTTATATATTTAAAATATCAAAGTTTAAATATTTATAATATTTTAAACTAAATATTTAAAATAAATTTTTATTTCTTTTATTGGTGAAATTATTGGTTTAATTAAAGAAACAGAGTAAAATAATAATTTTTTAAAAATTTAGACGCCTAATAAGTCAATTTTATTTTTCATTCAGATTTGAAATTATTTTGGTCATTTTTTATAATATGACTCGGAACCATTCTTCAATTTTTTTAACCGATGTGGGATGTTGAGCATACATTTTTTGCTTCATCGATTGAGTAATATATCTTTGTTTATTAAAATTCGATTCACAACATATTCAGAAAGAAAAATCTACATTTTTTTAACTATATGTATTATATGATAATTCAAAATAATTTGAAAATAAGATCAAATAAAGATGATAGATGAATCATATTTTTATATCTTAACAAAATCTTTCAAATATAATAACTTAAAAATAAATAATGTATAATTAGATATAAAATCCTAGTTTTTTCAATTTTGAATTATTCAAAATTAAAAATATTAAATTTAATTTTCGTCCATATTTAATAAGAGAGAAAGTGAGTTTAATATTTTTATAAAATAATAATTATTTAAGATATTATTTATGATTTTTAATTTAATTATATTAGTTTTATGATAATTATTATTGTACGTCTAATGACTTTATTTAAAACTATTATTCAAAACTTTTAAACCATGTAGCATGTTGAACACACATTTTTCTTCATCAATTGAGTAATATATCTCCAATTCTAAAAAAAATTGATTCACAACATATGCAGAAACATCTATATTTTTATTAACTATATGTATTTTATAATAATTCAAACTAATAAGATCAAACAAAAATGATAGAAGAATCATAATTTTAAATCCTATCCAATATTTCAAATATAATAACTTAAAATAAATAATATGGTATACTTAGATATCAAATCTTATTTTTCAATATTGACTGTTAACAATTTTTTTAAATGACTTTTAGTTTTTTTACATATTTAGTTAGAGAGAAAAATTAATTTATTTATTTTTTAAACTAATAATTATTTAAAATATTATTTCAATTTTTTAATTCAAAATATTATTTACAATTTTTAATTTAAAATATTATTTACAGTTTTAAAAATATTATTTTAATTTAATTACATTAATTTGTGATTACTATTGTAATTTTAATGACTTTATTTTAAAAATTTTAAAGACCAATGTCATTTTATGTAATATAACACATAAAAATTGGTTATTTTCTTTTCAACATTTCTCTAATAATAGTATATAGATTTAATCAAATATTTGGAATAATATATGTTGAAATTGTAAACATTTGAAATGCTTTATGTTCAAATTATAAATTATGTGTTATTCAATCATAGTTTTTTATAATAAATTTCAAATGTGGTATTGTTATATATTTATAAATTTATAGTATTTGTAAATGCCAATTAATGTATAGAGTTATCGAAACGTTTTAAACATATTTTCTATTTAAAAAAAATACAAATGTCCAAATTATATGATTTTGAAATAATATATAATGAAATTATAAGAAAAAGATGATCACATTTTTTCTGAGTTCTTCCAAATTGTTAAAATCATATAAAAACTTATGAAATAATCACAAATGAGTGAAATGGTTTTTTCTTTTTTTTTAACTTTCAGATTCCAACTCTCCAACTTTCCGTGCAAGGAGAAGAATGATGGAAATTGTTTAGGTAATTATTCGGCTATTAATACGATCATGACATACAAACTAAATTTCGTCAACAATACGTTGGAATAAATGTGGTGAGCTTCCACAACTTGACTCGCAGCATATTACAACCTCGGAAGGTTGAAATTCTAAGCCATTCCCCAAACTTTGAGCATCATCAGACATATTGTACACTCTTCCGACAAAACATCAATCCATAAAGTAGAAAACTACTCGAGACACTTTGATCACTTCACATTCCCCGGAAACAAATCATAATCGATCTTCTAGAATCTATAACTATATAGACCCGACCCACTTATGTAAGATCAATCTTTAGTTAATCATATAGGTAACAAATAGAATGAGAGTTTGATGAAGTCATAGGTTACGTATGTACTATTATTTCTTAATATATCATCATCACACAAAAAATTTCTAGTTTTTCAATCCCTACAAATATCATCTAAAAAACTATGAAAATGGGTATACGTAGTTTTAATTGGAATATAACTTTAAAACACCATGACATCTTTTAAAAAATCCGTAAAATAGTTATGTTAATAAAAAAATTTTAATCAATAAAAATAATTTTAAAAATAAATAAATCATGACTAAATATTCTAAGATTTAAGCTGATTTTTTTGTAGTCATATGAAGGTGCTATTATCTGCATTTAAAAAAGGCATGGCAAACCCTAAATAAATCATGTGCTTTCATGCATAATTAATACAAATAATATGATTTCATATAAAATAGTGTGTTATATGTTAAATAACATGTTAATTGACCAAATGAAAGAAATCTGTGGTCAATACATATAAAATAGTATATACAAAAGAGTAAAAGCCAACAAGCAGCCCACTTGAATTTTCTCGTCGGAGTCCAAGTGGCCGTTTGATGACTTTCGCTTCCCGATGTAGACTTCAACATCAAATGCTTATTTGGCTTTTTCTTTATTTGTTTTTTTTATTTAATTAAATATGAAGAGCCATTCTAGATTTCTAAAGTTCAGATTATGTCTAAAGATGATATAAGATGGTAAATGTTTTGGTGAGAAGAAATAGGTTGTAAGAAATAATGTTATAATTAAAGACGATAAAAGAAAACAGCAAAAAATTTGATAGTACGTTAAGAAATGGTTAATAGGTTATATAATATTCGATTGGTAAAAATAACGATACAATAAAAGATAGCAGCACGATTAGAAAAATCAATACAGTTACTTTTTACTTCTTTTTGAAAACCTATTTCCGTATCACTTACCATATATTTTCCCGCTTAAAAATTCATACCGCTAATATTGTTTTTTCTTATTGCGGTGCAAATTGTATTGCAGTAAATTACCACTAATCGAAGTAACGAGGACTAGTAACTGGTTTTGATATTCAATATATTCTAGTTTTAAATTGTTAGATTTGAGAACACACAAAATCAAAAGAATCAATATATTACAAAAAAGCATGTTATAATTTACGGTCATTTTGGTTGGAAATCTGTTGAAAATAACTATTTTTAATAGATTTATGATGGAAATGACCGTCATTTTTAAGTGTCAAAAATCTAAAATCCGTCCAATATCTATCATGAATTTTTGACGGGTTTTTAACGGATAGTATTCCAATGGATTTCTGACAGTTTTCGTTATTGGTAACACCGTCAGAAATTCGTCAGTAACATCGTCAAAAATCCATAGATAATATATTTGTCGAAAATCCATCGGAAACTATATTCTTATAGATTTTTGATAGTCATGGTTTCAGACGGATTTCGACGATATTTTTTGACAGACTTATGACAGATATAATATTTATTATTTTAAATAATATTAATAGTTTTGGTATTTATTTATTAGGTGTATTAATAATAATATAGTTAAATTTAGAATTTTAAATATAATTCAAATTCAAATGTAAATATTTCAAATCCAAAAAAAATATTCAAAAACAAAAAACATTCATAAAACGTAAAAAATAAGGACCGAAAAGCTCGCATCTCGGCCATGAAATCCTCCATCATCTTCTTCTGCGTTTCCATCATAGCTTTGGTCGCTTCCATCTCAGTTTTGGTCGTTGTGTTTATGGCAGTCAATTCTTCAAAACGTCAATCATTCTCCACATAGGCTTCTTTGATGGTTTTGATCTCATCTTTCAAATATGTGATCTCAATGGTCTTCTATGAAAGTTGGACTCTAAGCTCAACTTCTTCTGAAAACCGCGAAGTGGCATAAGATGAAGCATGGTGCTCCTTTGGAACCCCAAAAAGATGACATTTGCTCTTCGAATTTGCCTAGAATTAAATCAAATAAAATGTAAATGTAAAAGTAATAAAACAAACTTCAAAATTTTATAAGAAAATAAAGATTGTTTACTTCGATAACGTGTTCGTTCTATTTCTCGATAGAAATCTTGTTGGAAGAGCCTCCTTCTTCTGCCGGTTGAGATTGAAGATACTCCTCTCCGAGCGACTTCACGGTATCGACGCATTCCCGAGCGACTTGACCTTGAATTTGCTTCGCCTTCTTGTTGGTGTGAATATCCTCCACCAATCTAAGATGTGAGAGATGCACACCGTCTATCAGAAACTGTAAAATAACAAAAACAAGTAATAAAATTATAAGTTAAAAATAAATTAAGACAAATAAAAAATATATTAAAAATTTACCAATTGCTCTTCTCGGGACAACAAGCTCGTCGCTCCAGCGTTGTGCATCTCAATTCTTTTACCTCCACGCCTAGTTAGCCGGTTGCCGGAGTTCATCTTCGAGGTTTTATTGGTCTCGGCTTGCTTCCAATAATCGACAAAGTCATTCCAAAACTCAGATTTGTAGATGAACTCCTTGGGCACCTCATTGTGCCTCCACTTGTTCGTCCAACTCGTAAAGCTTCTTCGAGTACATTCTGGAAGCTTTGGTTTCGAACTCCGTTCTAATCCTACTATGGTGCTCCATATCCCAGTTAAACTTTTGCTACAAAAAATACAAAATTTATATTAAATAATAAAATATAGAAATAAAAAGTTAAGTCCTAAAAAAGAAATACCTACCACAAATTTCCTCAACCATAACTCGTGCTCTTGCGAAAGCATGGTCGAGAACGTCGGCTACGAATGATTAATCATTCCATTAAGCATTCGGTTGATTGTTTTTGGTTATTTCATTGGAATAACCAAACCTACAAAAAAATATGGAAAGTTAGATGTGTAGATAATGTCGGTTGCGTCTCTGGAATATGTGTAGACGGGTTCTGGGAACCATCTTCCCTAACTCTACTCCTTGTCGCATCCGAGATCACCCCACCTCGTCGAGCACTCGCACCGGAAGTATGATAATGACCATAATCCCTTCAATTGTACAAGATATCATCTTCTCTCTAATATATCATACAATTATCGATACACATATATGATATAATATAGCAACCCAAGACTTGTTACAAGCTCTGAATCTTGTAGTATGATGCTGGTGAAAAATTATCTTCCGAAAATATCTTTCACAAAATTTGTTATCGTATCAACACATTCTTCTGCCAAATTGTAGTTCATGTTAATGGTCATTATTATACTTGCAGATGAAAAAAGCAAATGACTTCTCTACACCCCTTATATAGTGGCTGCTTCGGTGCATAGAACATATCAAAAAACTTTTGTGCTCCTAAATTTGATTATTCACTTTATTTCCATCTACAACGGCAGATGACATATTCTCTCTAAATGCATCGTTCACCATCTCAACAGTGCCTACACTAAGATATACTTTCTTTTTATGTTCTCCTAAAATTTCTGCAACATATAGTTCACTAGTACTATCATAATTATAATTTTTTTTCCCATGTACATATCAAATCTTGTAACCCTAAATAAACTCATTCATATACAAGTGATTATAAACAAACTCTATCTTAACATTATGCGAATTCCGACAATTAGAACATGAACATTTCAACTTACGACTTTTCGCGACTGGTTGATTTACTACCAATTACATGAACTTGCATATACCTCGTGCATAGTCTTCTTTCACTAAGTTTGACTCTGGATCCATCATCGGTTCGTCCATCCATGACCGAAAATATCTAGAAGAATATATTTCTTCTGATTTCAAAGAATTTTTAGTAATGTATTGAGTTATGAATGTATGTGGGAGTGTGGAAACATATTTATAAACTCGTCGCCCATAAAAAATCCATCACAAATTTTAAAATCTTAAACAGCTATAAACGTCAAAATCTCAAACGGCAATATAATGGATATATTAACGTATATATTTTCTGATGGATGTTGTTTAGTCAGAATACCGTTAGAAATTTCCGACGACAGATATATTTGTCGGAATATCCATCGGTTTTCCGACTGTTTTCTTGTAGTAATACATTTGTCTACAATCTAAACTACTCCTCCGACCACCACCACCACCGCCGATTGATTTCCTTCCTCCTCTGCCACCATTAATAGCAGAAGAAGCAAGCATCCATGGATATCTTCTTAAGATCTTCAACATTCGCATAACTCTTCCCCGTCATCCCAATCATCCCTTTACTCTTCTTCTCTCCATCATTCCCTAATACACTTCCTCTCATCGATCCAACAAACACGATGGCATTTTTACTCTACATATTGAAGCTGGGAAAGTGAATGAGAAAAAGTCGATTTCAATCCAGATTTTATTAATTTAGCTCAATCAGTTCTGATTTCTCTTCCAAGGAATCAAATTCTAATTAATCAGTTGACGATCCATAGAAGAGAAATCAGAAACTGATTGAGCTAACTTGATAAAATCTGGATTGAAATCGACTTTTTCTCATTCACTTTCCCAACTCTCTGTTGAAGAAATTATTCACATCATTTGAATAAGATGAAATTTATTATTATTTTTGATGAAACATTTTTTGTAGGTATATCTATTTGTGTGTTTATGGTAATAATAATAAATTTCATAGCATAACTGGTATTGAACATAAGTTTTATATTAAAAGTCATGGGTTAGAGTGTTGTTTGATCACATTTTTTTTTATCTTTAATTACGTGGATCCCACGGCATCAAGATTAATGATAAGTTAATACAAAATGTATATGTTTGCTCAATTTGATAAATTGAGGCATTAGATTCAAAAAGTCTATTAGTTCATGTATATAAATACTTTAATTAAGGTACGAAATAACCGATTTTTCGATATACGGAATTGTGTAACTAATTTTTCAAACTGTATTAATGACAATACGACGTTTCAGTCGAAAGAAATAGTTAATTACTTACATCTATTTGGAATATTGGACCCACAGAAATAGTTGCATCTATTTGACCTTAGAATGGCTTTTTTTCTTACGGTCGAGTAAACATAAAACCTAACGTTTCTGTTTTGGTAACGTAAAACCTAACGTTTCAATCGAAAGAATTTCACTAAAATAGATCATGTCATCGACTTGATCTATTTTGATATAAAACGAATCACCTAACTTTCAAGACAAAATATTCTTTTCTTTTTGCGGCCAAAATTGTTTGCATTTATTTACTTGGACAAATTTGTTTTTGAAAACACTACATAGATGTTCGAAGAATTTATTTTATGTTCCATGAATTAACTAACCTGGCCTTTTTTTGTCGGCCCACTGAGCTATTTACTGTCGTATTGAATTATTCATCGAAAAATTATTCCAGCAAAACAATAAATATGTTCATTAAGGTACTTGTACTCATATTTACTGAAGAAAAAAATTAAGAGTTATTACTTATATATAGTACAGTCCAATCTACGAAAAATATTAAATCTATTTGCATTAAAATCTAAGTGATTTTTGTGTGTGTCTATAAGGTTTTCTCACTCATTGGTGTGGTTATTTTGACTAACCACCACGCATAATGTCTATATATTCATGAAGGGAAATATTATAATATTGTTGACCAACTTAATATTGTTACCATATGGAATAGTCGTAGCAGTGTTTAACTGTTTACTATATACTCTTATCATCAATTGAAGAGTATTCGAAGCGTGTTGTCGTATGGGTCCTTAAACAAGTCTCATTATTGTACCAATTGATCAAATATTTCATTTTGTGTATGACTTTTTGTGTCATGCACAATACCATGGCGACATAACTGTTTTGTGTCAGATTAGCATTTGTCTTGAGGATCTTATTTTGTTTTGGGGTCCACCAATTCCATTACGAATTACTAACGTAATTGATTGAAATATGGGCAAGAAGAAAAAAAATTCCATGTTTGGTGCGGACAATATGCCTAATGAAATATATATCCCATCTATCTTACAAACAAGAATTTAACGTTTATTTACTTTCACTTTATATACATGAAACAAAGTAAAATTTTGCTAAATAGCAATTGATAATTTTAATTAAGTAAATGGCAGTTTGAAAAATTCTTATTAACAAATAATAAAAAATGTACCAATACAAAATTTTATATAAAAATACATATGTCTTAGATTCCTCCAAAGCCAAATTTTAAAGTGTAAAAACGTCTAACTTGAATAAATTTTTTAAGTCAAGATTGGATTTCTTTGACGAAGAACGGAATCTAAAAGAAAATCGAAGACTGATTGATTTGTTGATATGCAGAGAGGAGAAGTATACGAGGCAGAAATCGACCAATAATCTAAAAGAAATGAACGCTTGTACGAGAAATTCCAAATAGATATAAAAACAAGAAATAAGAAAATTAAGACGCTTAAAAAAATCTTAAACGAGTAAAACTTTGGTAAATTATAAAATAAATGATCTTAAAACATGAATAATATCAAATCTATAAATGATATAATATTTATTATATATATCATATAATAAATATAATATGAGACTGTTCTATATGGTGCGGAACAGCTCTAATAATAACGTATATATATATATATATTTCATTATTATTAGAAGCTTATCATTCTTGTCCCACACATTTCTATTTAGAGCTTTAACAATATTTTTTATATAATTGATGCAAATTTGAATACTCGATTTAGTAAAGTGGTTCTATTTGACAAGAAAAAAATCATAGTGACTCTTAAATGTTTAGTTTTCTTCCCTTTTCGTATCGATTTGAAAAAACAGTGAAGAATAATATGAATTCGAGTGATTGAAGGTAGAATAACTATTTTCACAGTCCTTTGCGTAATAATTTGTTTTTTGTTTTTAATTTGAAAGGCGAATCAGCCATCACTCGCTCAGCAACCCTTTTATGATTTGATTTCACGGTTCGTGCATGTTGATCAAAATAAATAAAGATACCCACATGTGACGTCATCTCAATAGCTAATAAAGAAGAGACTCATCCCTCGATCTTTTTGTTTTTACATGATTTGATTCTACTCTCATCTGTTATTTTTTAGGTAAACTAATAATTCTAAAAATAATATAAAAGGGAAACGTATGGTGAGTGGAAATATAGAATAACACGGAATAAATAAATAAAATAAATGGAAAGCGTACGGTAGATGGAGTTGTTGATAATACCAAAGGTGAACAAATTTTTGGGCTCAATTTTATCAACAAGAAAGAAAAAAACTTTATGAAATTGTAAAACGAGACAACTCTGAAAAATAAATAATTGATCGGCACGCGAGCCCGTGTCAGACTCGACAATTTTCTCTTCTTTTTATTTTTTCACGACGTTTTCTTACTTCCATGTCTCGTTTTTTTTTTTTTTTTTCCTATTTACTCCTTTTTACACTTTCATGATTTCACAGCTTTGCTACATATACATTCACATCTGCACAGTTGCATTGGCTAATCAAGTGGAAAATCTTAATTTTCTCTGCATGCAGATGTTTAAATTAAACAATCTTATGATATTGCAAGATTTTTCTCATAAGAAAATAGTATCCTGTTACCAAGATTTTATTAATTAGAAGAACGCGAGGATGGATTCCAAAAGTCAACGAGAAAACGTCATTCTAATCAAGCTTATATAAAAATGTTAGATTCTGAACTTGAAAAAATCAACAGATATATTAAATGTTATACTTTTTAAAAATAAATTTATATAAATGTTATACTTAAAATCCAATAATTAACCCGTGTAAACAAAATAATAATACATAAATATGAGTGAAGGATGTACTTGCATTCTCTACTAGTAACCGTAAATAGATGAATTTATTGCAGATATTGAGCTGCAATATGAACTTCAAAAAAGTATTTTCCTTGTTGTCCTTTGTCAGGTTTGCTATTGTCCTTTATCAGTTTCAGTGTCTAATTTTATGTGTTTTAATTTTCTTTAGAGTTTGGCTCTCAATGCCACCTGGAAGACTACTATAAATCTTGATTCCTAATCGGCTATATAACATGAAAAAGGTATTGCTTCACCTTCTTTTCATTTCTGTTAAGTTCTATTTCAGTTATTTTGCTATAACTCATGTTCTTAAATGTGTAAGTGACTCTTTCTGTAGGTGGTTAGGACTTGGTGAATGTTGAATGCTCAAAAGTCAGGTTCTATGTGTTGTAGCCTTGCAGGCTAGGACTTTGGATTATATGTCTTGCAGGTTTTTGTAACTTTCACTTTTGACCTATGGTTTTTAGATATTGTTGTTGTGTTACGGTGTTTCAAGTTTGAAATTTTGGATTTTAGATTATGGATTTAAATAAGTATGAAGTTTCAGTTTTACTTTGGTCTGTTTTGTATTTTGCATATTTTGAACTTAGTAATTTTGGTTTTTTTGGATTTTTTGTTAATTCGAATTATTATTTGGAACCGGATTAGATCAATGACAATTTCGGTTCTTTATTAGATTACAAATAATTTATAAAATTGATCTAAACTCAAATAAATTTAAATCCGATCCAATTCGAACAACAGTTAGGTATCGTTCGAATCCTAAACAATCTTATATAATTATTTTGATTTGAATCGGAATCCGAAACCGGACGTCCATATCTAGTAGAGACAAACATAGATTGATCTCTTAATTTCGCTGCAAGATTGTTTGGTGGATCTAAATGTCATACGTGGCAAATTCGAGGTTAAAAAAAAGCGGTTGTCATATTATCAGTCTTTCAGAATTTGTGTATGATATTTTCTCACAATTAATCAATAAAAATTCCCAAATACGGATTAAAAATATATATTTATTTGAATAGGTAAAACATCTTTTAGTTTTTTTAATTGTTGTCTATGGCTAGAAAATGTTACAACTAGTGCTAACTGCTAAATAATCTTGATTTGAACACGCTGCATTAATAATTAATTTTATGTATTATTATTTAGATTCTTAGTTGGCAAATATTTTAAGACCAAAAAGTATTAATGTTTCTTTTGATGTCTTTTGAGTTTTGACACCACCAAAAACATTTTTTCTTTAAATAAAAACGTATAGAACTTATCTAATTTGTTGAGTAAGCAGACAAATTCTGATCTTGTTATTATAAGCAAGAGTGTATCAGAGAATCCTATAACTTGCACGACTTATTTACATGTGACATAACGAGGTTAAATCAAGTGACATAAGATTCCAAAAGATTCTTCCAATTATATAAACTTCTTAAGAATCAACTTGATAAATTCAGTATGAATGAATGTTATATCATGTAGGGCAGGGATCTAAATGAGAAAGAAATTAAATTGGATTTGAATTTTACGGTTGAAATATCTGCCAGATATAACTATTCAAATAACTAAAATACTTTATATAAGAGAGATCGGAATTGAAGAAGACGCATGATGAATTTTCAAATAAGACTTCTCGAAAATGCTATTATAAAATATAAAAGTAGTCTCCGCCTAATATGAATAAAATGGTGGTCAGAACTCAGAAAGCAATAAGAGCCTTGTTTGTCCAATGGGAAGCCGGATTAAGATGTGATTGATATAGTTAATTAGATGTTTAATTGGAAAGTGGCTTTCATAGGTTTGCTTAGACGCAATTAGGTAGCTCAAAATGGTCTCTGATGGAGGAGACGAGAAGAATCCAAAATTAGGTGACTTTTCGATTAGATTCTGATTAGTCATTTAACATCCCGACTAATGCCGTAAAATCTACTTGTATTGTGGGAGTATTGTCGAAGAAATCAAAAGGATCTTAAGCCCAAATTGTTCGAGTCAAACCCAATACTGTGCTAAGCCCACAATATAGCGTGGGCTATGTATCCTATAGCCGAACATTTAGTTTATTTATTTATTTATTAACTTTTATGAGGAGAACATTAAATAATTATAGTAAATGATAATGAAAATAAGAGAGAGAAAATAACTTTTATGTTAATTAAGTGTAGTGCGATTGAAGATTTTCTGTAACATGTTGAATTTAAGATTCTAAATTATCAAATTGAATTTTTAGACGTATATAATGAGTAATGACTATTAAATAACTCTGAAAAGAATTGTTACTAATAGTGTTATATAGACGTAATTTTACTTAAACATTTGTTTAAAGAAAATAAATAGCTTGAATGTTTGACTTAGACATTTAAATAGTTTGAATTTTTTTTGTTGGAATAATGTAAAAATTGAAAGGTTTTATTGTATTTAAAGATATTTCAGTTTTCTCTTCCAACCTTGGTCATGCTTTATTTAAAGATCTTTCTAATACAAAAAGAATATACAAAAGGTTATCACTTATTAGGATAACTTGGATTTATGTGTGTCAAAAGGAGGATAAAGAAATAAATGATGTGAATATGAAGCTAAATAATTTGGAGCATTTTTATATTGCGTCTGACTCTGGGCAGTGGGCGATTCATCCCAGCCTTTTTCGTCCTTTATTAAATTTTAATTTATAACTTTGAGCAAAGAATTATGTCTTCAGAAATTAAAAAGTCCAACGCGAAATACAATGGACCATCAAATGATTCTCTCACATGAGTTTCTCACTTTTCTCTACAATTGAGCTCATTATCGTCGTGGCCCATTGGACTTCATTTCCAGCCCTATATCTCGTTTTGTTTGGATCTAAAATAGTCTAACGGTCAACATTAGTCATACACGTACATGAAATGTTGTGGGTTACATCCAACAACAACTCGGGTAATAAAGAAAATTCTTCGTTATATCAAAAATACTATGAATTTTGGATTGTATTATTTTTATCTCTAAGGATTACAGATTTGTTGGATATATCAATAACAACCGAGGTGGAGACGTAGATGACTTAAAAAGCATAAATAATTTCGTATTCTACATTAGAAATATAATTTTTACATGGATGTCAAAGAAGTAACTGATCGTTATCTAATTTACTTTTGAAGCGGAGTATGTAGCGGCTACTTTATGTTTTTGTCATGCTATTTAGTTACAGAAATTGTTAAAAGAGTCAAGTTTGCCACAAAAAGAGTCAACGGAAATTTTTGTGGATAACAAGTCAGCAATAACATTGGCAAAGAATCCGATTTTTCATGGTCGAAGTAAGCACATTGACACACATTATCACTACATTAGAAAGTGTGTCAACAAAAAGGAAGTCCAACTGGAGTACGTGAAGACAAATGATCAAATAGCTGATATCTTTACTAAGCTTCTTAAATGCGAAGATTTTATCAAGATGAGAAGTTTGTTTTGAGTAGCAAAATCAAGTTTAAGAGGAGGTGTTGGGAGTTAAACTTGATTTTTGATCAAATTTAATTATTGGCTCAATTATCCAATAATCATCTTTTGGGCCATATTCAACACAATAACCAACTTCTAGAGTTTTCTCTAGAAATATCATCGCTTCCACCTCCATAAAAAGAGAATTGTAGAAAATAATTTAGATATTATTATATAGATATCTAGACAATTTGTAATAAAATAAGATAGATATTAAAAAAGAATAATCTAAATTTAAGATTAAAATATTAAGATATTTTGTAGTTTTGTAACTAAGTTAAGAAGTTATTAAGAAAAAAGAGTTAAAAATAAAAAAATCTTCCATTTCCTAAATTTTTTTTTAAATACTTAAACATTTTTCCATCGTCTAGGTAAGCTCACATCGCAACGCCCTAGGTAAGCTCCTAGGTAAGCTCACATCGCAACGCCCTAAAAACCAAAGATCCGCTGCACGAAAAATTCGCCTTCTAGCAAAACAGAACAGCCAAAACCGAGCCGCCATTGCTGCATCAGGCGCAATCCCTCTTCTGGTGAATCTCCTCACGGTTTCTGATGACTCCCAGACTCAAGAGCACGCTGTGACATCGATTCTTAACCTCTCGATATGCGAAGAGAACAAAAGAAGGATTGTTTTAACAGGTGGAGTGGTTCCAGGTATTGTTCATGTCCTCCAGAAAGGTAGCATGGAAGCTAGAGAAAACGCAGCAGCTACACTTTTCAGCCTGTCGGTTATAGACAAGAATAAAGTGAATATACGAGCCGCTGGAGTGATCCCGCCTCTTGTGACCTTGCTAAGCGAAGGATCACAGAGAGGCAAAAAAGACGCAGCAACCGCTCTGTTCAACCTCTGCATATTTCAAGGGAACAAAGGAAAAGCTGTGAGAGCTGGTTTAGTTCCTGTGCTAATGCGGTTACTAACAGAACCCGAAGGCGCAATGGTTGATGAAGCACTTGCTATATTAGCCATAGTATCTACTCACCCGGACGGGAAATGGTGGTTGGAGCTGCTGATGCGACTCCGGGTATGGTAGTTTATTAGAAGTGGGTCACCGCGGAACAAAGAAAACGTAGCTGCGGTATTAGTACACTTATGTTCATGGAATCAACAGTATTTGGTTGAAGCTCAGAAATTAGGGATTATGGGACTTTTAATAGAAATGGCTGAGAATGGTACTGACAGAGGAAAACGCAAAGCTGCACAGTTACTTAACCGCTTTAGCTGTTTTAACGACCAGCAAAAACAGTTGGGTTTGGGTTTGGAAGATCAAGTCTCTCTGATATGATCTGAGTTTAGGGTTTAAGGTTTGCTTTTACATTCACAGTTTTTTTAATCAAACTCACACAGAAAGAACAAGATTTCCAAACCTGTAAATCACTTTTATCGCAAACTCGCAATTTTTGTTCGTAGTATAAATGATGTTCGTAATCTTGTTTCATGATTTCTGCTTCGTCAATGGTCTTTTAGGAAATGAGTTTTGTCTGATAATTCTGTACCATCTCTTTAATGGGTTCTGATGAAGCATCATAGGCTTCTTTGTTTCCTCAGTATTTGTTACACACTCTGTTTCCAGTTCCTTGAGCAGCATTTTAAAACCTTCCACCTGTATCAAAAGTTACAAATTTTTGAGAAAATAATGCATATTGGTGCAGCTTAGTTATTTATATATGTGAATGTTTATCATTTTTTGATGAAATATATCTTCCAGAGTTTTAGGGTTTAGATTTTATTTAGTTTTGGTATTGATTAATAATGTTGAATTTTTTTTTTTTGTGTTTTCGGTACAACAAATTTAAGAATGCTTGATCTTATTTAGAGTTTTCATACTAATCCCTAGAAGTTTATGCTACGTTAGAAATGAAAGCTTACACAAAAGCTTACTGTGAAGTATCCAAATTCATCTGGGTCAAACTCTTCCATTATCTGTGCTACATATTCATCGGCTTTGTTCTCGATGGTCGACATATTGTTAGCAGACGCAATAATAAGACTAATAAAATGTGAGCAAAACAAAAACAAAACACTATTTATCAAAACCATTATCTTTTAACTTCGTCTTGTGTTAATCTACCATCATCATCTTTATCCACT
This sequence comes from Cardamine chenopodiifolia, assembly GCA_963922655.1. NCBI lineage: Eukaryota > Viridiplantae > Streptophyta > Magnoliopsida > Brassicales > Brassicaceae > Cardamine > Cardamine chenopodiifolia. The sequence goes on along the minus strand of OZ000478.1, from coordinate 12,416,679 downwards.
CTGCATTTCACAAACTCATTTGTTTCATTTACATTTCATTCCCAGAGATATAAAACGAGAAAAAAAAACTTACATGTCGAAAATCATCATAAAGCCTTGAGTCAAAGCTTTGATCATTTACTTGATCCCAGAATTCTAATAGTTAAACTTTATCAATCACATCCCCTCTTATACATCTTCGTCTAGCTAATGCATCAAACAATTCCAAAGCAAATTCCTTTGAGTTTATCCCTGAATTATTAGATTTAAAATCTTCATTTTTAACCAAAAAAATAATCTTCATTTTATACAAAACAATAAAAATTCTATTTAGAATTATTACTAACTCAATACCATATAATAACCTAGTACTAACCTAAATTTCCAACTCAAAATCAATTTACAATAAAGATACCTATGCATTTACCGAATTTCGAAGATTCAGCAGCCCGCCAGTATTAGCTAGTACCTTATCAAACCGCCTCTCCACGGCGGTCCAACCACCTTCCGTTGTCTCGATGAACATTTTCAGCCCTTTTCAGGACTCGGCAGCCGTCGACTTTGACTGATCTCTTGGTGTAGATAACGTTTTAAAACGCTTTAGCTCCTTACACTCGTGATCACGTGCTCCTCCGCGTCCTCGGAGTTATTCATCAATGGAATTTGGTAGCTAGGTGAGGATGGTCCGCTCATCTGATGCTTCCCCACTCGTTTACTTAGGGGTCATAGTCTCTTACGTCAAAGCTCACTCTTCTCTCCATAGAAGAACACACAACCTGACGACAAAAAAAAAAAAAGAACACAGAACCTGAAAGTTTTGGTTTTCTTTTTTTGACGAAAATTTTAAACCAAACGATCATTGATTTCCTAGAATGTATTTCTTAGATCAAATAAGTCGTTACTCGTTAGTATTTAAATATTTATTTGGCCGACCTTTTTAATAGTCATTTAAAAGAAACCTATTTAAGTAGTCAATATCTATTAAATTACGTAAACTTCTATCCAAGTATGAAGAGGAATGGTCTCAATATCTCTTATACAATAAACTCAAGGTTGAAAACAGTTGGCTGTATTAAATAGGCAATATTGACAAGTATTATAATTATAAACTTCGCCCTGGAAGCCGCGTAATCGGTATGAGGGACTTGCCACCGACCCATCTCAATTCCCCCAATTTCAGAATAATAGTAAGAAAAAAAACTGTTTTTACCATTTTTTACCATCAAAAAGCTCTTTAAACTTTATCAAAATTGCTCCACAGCTATTAATATTGGTACCCAACCATATATTAATAAATATTGGAATCGTCGTTTTCAAAAACATAAAGATAAAACATCGATTTCGTGATCTACAGAGTTGGATGGTTAACTGTTGTATATAAGGAGTCAATTTTTATAGCTCATTACGTTGAATCAATAACATTAACGTATTTTGATATTTCCTTCTCCAACTAGTAGATAAATTAAATACTACAATTGATACTTAAATGTACACTTACGAAGAAGTAATTCGGTTAAGACTATATGATCATATTACTAACTAATGTGTACTTTACCAAAAAAAAACCTAATGTGTATTAAGTATCTAAGCAGTAACTGAGTTTTGAAAAGATACCTCGATAAGATTTAGAGCTAGAAAAAGGTCAAAGTCCAAGCAAGTACCGCAGAGAGAGCTAGATGTTGAGGAGATTATCAAGAAAACAATAATTGTTAAGGAGACGACATTACAGAGAATCCATATAAACTGGTAAAACCAAAACGCCATCTAACCTTATAGATATTGAGATGGACTGGAAAATAGTATACACAGTGGCAGTTATTGCTGACGGTGACTTAAAATCAGTGGTAGAGATCAGTATTGGGCTTGTCAACACACATGACTGAACGATAAATAGACGATTATACAAGTTTAGATATGTATATTAATTTTAAGACAATAAGTTTCTGACATGAAACTTATTATTTTTTTTGTAGCCTGTAGGGGCATATATATATTATTAAAATTAACAATGGTAGAAACTATATTAATGGCGATTGATTTTACAAATCGAATCTTAGATTAAAAAGAACCCATTAATACATGCATTTCAAGTATATATTTATGTCAAATAAATCCAAGATTCATCTTATTTACATGTAAAAGTAAGGTTGTTTAATATTCTAACAATTTGTTTTTTTTTAAGTAAAGGGTTCTCAACTTTTCATGGATGTACGGAATATTTATACTGGAAAGTAAAGGTTAAAACGTGGTACGTACATGCATCTTCATATTCACAGATCTTTATTAAGACTGAAAAAGATAAAGGCAAAGCTCCTTAAAATGTGAGATATATAAGCTTTTTGGTAATTTTATAACTTTACTATCTCCAGAGAGACACGGAATTGTATGATCAAATTCGTCAGTCTGTAACACCCTTTTACTTTATGAATTTACTTTATGAATTATCCTGTTGGTCCCGTAAAATCATCTATTATATTAACTTTGACAAAAAAGGCAATGAATGATAAAATCCTAAGTAATGTTTCTGATTGGTTCTCACATACTCAGGACTTAGAAATATCCAGAAAAAGATTTATAGTTCAGCACAAAAGCAAATAAAATATAACATACAAATAAGTTAGTATTATTTTTTGAAAATTCGAGTTAAGAATACGAATTGAACAAACCAAAACTCAACAGACACTTATACATCTACCAAGTTCAGGATAATCACACAATACGATTACTTCTTTAATTGTCACACCTGATATAATCCTATATGCACCCATTGACTATAACAAACCGATTCTAATATACCTTTTAGTTTCTCCATATGAATCAACGTCTAATAAACATTCACATAAGGTGATGGGGATGATCGTTACAAGAAGACCCGGGGAGACCCAAACTGGTCCAATAGTGATTGGATTGGTTTCCTGGAGATGTCAAATCGGAAACCGGTCGGTTTATATTACTCAAATGAGCTTCTTCCATTTTCACTGGAGCTGTTTGAGAAACCCTAGTAGCCCCAATAGAAGATATTCCCATCTTGCCCTCGTTCGGGAAATTATATAATCCCATGGTTCGATCAAATAAAGCAAAGTGGCTCGCTGATCCAAGAGAAGTCATAATGTTACTCTCATTGTTGTTGTTGCCCATGACCAGACCAGATGCGTTAGCTCCATGAAAAACCCCTAAATCATTCAAGAAACTTGAACTAGTGTTACCGTTTGCACCATTATTTCCATTAATGGCCGCTAAGTTTAAACCGATACCACCGAGTTGAGTGAGGTTTTGTAGAGTGGGCAAAAACGGAAATTGACTATTTGTTTGGAGCTGGACATTACTATTAGTTGTAGGACTTGGAGCGTTGTCCATTGACGTTGACTGCGTAAGGTTGCCGGATTTACCTTTCTTGTTCCTCCGACAGCCACCACCGACAGGTACGTTCCTCAAGGCGCCACCACGTGTCCAGTAGCGGCGGCAAGCCTTGCAGAAGTGACGTGGCTGCGTGAGGTTGTAGTTGTTGTAGTAACAGAACTTGGTATTGGCTGAGTCGCATCGAGGGCACTTTAGGGCTCCCTCAGGTGGCTGAGTGTTCTTAGCTAGCCTCGCTCTCTCAGCTGCTGAGCCATTGAGACTGGCCGGATCAATAGCGGCGGCAGCTGCGTTGTCAACATGGTGATGATTAGGGTTAGGGTTTTGTGGGAAGTGCTGAGCGATTACTTGGTGGTGGCCATTAACCAAACTTCCACTTTCTTGAATCTGAAGATGATGAGGATGATTATTCGAATTCGTAGACTGCAAAAAATTAAAAAAACAAACAAAAAGAAATTCAATTACACAATACAAGAAAAAGAACTAGAAACTTAATATAAATTTAATCTTTGGTGGTTTGTTACTATTTTTTTTGTTTTAAGAACCTATAGTATGTATTTGGTCTATATATATAGGTGAGATTATAAAGCAAGAAATACCATTATATGTTTTGGAACTTTGAAAAAAGAAGAGATCTAGTAAAGATGAATGAAGATGAGAATAGGAATATATCTTTTAGAAAAATGAATCAAAATTATTAATATAGAATCAAAGCAATCAATGGAGAATTTAAGAGAGCTAGAAACCACGCAAAAAGAGAGAAAAGTAAGAAAATATTAGGTAATGGAAGATCAAAGAACCTGTGGCCAGTTAATTGGTGGGTCTAAAAAGCTTGAGGCGGATGAAAAAACCATTGTTCTTCTTCCCTTTGACCTCTTTGTTTTTTCTTTCTTTAATAAAGTTTGATGGATCTTTAAAACTCAAAAGAACAAAAATGGTGGGAGAATCAAAATAAAAACGAAAGAGGGGAACCAAAGACTAATTAAGAGGATGTGAGGAGAGCACAGAACCAAAAGGGAAAGAGAGAAGACAGAGTTTTGAGAGAAGAGGATGATAGAGGAGGAGCAAAAGATAAAGCGAGAACATAATGCTTTTTTAAAACATGGGTCATGTTCTTATGCTTTATTTCTTTTTATATATAATTCCCACTCTCATGCATTATTTGTATACGCGTGTATATTATACCAAATATATTATCTTTTGTGATTCCTTTTTAGGGTTTGAGTGGGGGGACGTTTCTTCGCCTATAAGGTTCCCTCTGTCGAATAATAACTATATATATCTATATGTATGTATATGTGCGTGTCTATTTATACTTCCATATGATTTATAATTAAGGTCTAAGTATGAAAAGAACAGAGGGGCCTATAAGTTAGAATAAATAACCAAAGTTGTTCTAGAGACAACCAAAAAAGACCTTTCTTTGTAGTATTATAATTTTAATTTTTTTTGTCAACGTGTAGTATTTTAAAATTTTAATTGATGTAATTATAAACAAAATACTAGCTATAAGGATTTCAGCTTTATCTGATATTAACTAAAGTAAAACAAGTTTGGGGAAATTTCCAGATAAATTGGTTTAGCTTTGGTAAGAGGAATTTGTGAGAAGTTGTCTAGTCAAATAATTTTTAATTTTTAATTTTTAATATTTTCAAAAATGCAAATCTTCTTTTTGGTCTATTTAGTCATTAGTTTATCGTCTACTGTTTCGTAGTTCAACATTTTATATGTCGGAGTCTGGTTATCCTGAAACTGTGACGTGCTAAGGAGACTTAGATTCTAATGCTCAAACAAAAAAAAAAGATGAAAAATACCGAATTTGTAGTGAACTAATGGTAATTCAATATTGCAACTGAAAAAGTGTAGTAAATGTGTGTTTTTCTCTTTCTTTTTGTTTAGAGTCCTGTCGTATATTAATTAATTAAAATTCAATATATGATGATGAACATATAATGGAGGTTTATGGTGCTGTTAAAAAGAAAATGGAGGTCTATAACATTTTTATTTATGTGTACATGTGCAGATCTGTTTGAGCGTAATGTCAAATAATTTGCGTACGTATAATTAACTTTTATAGACTAAATTGCTGAGCCCCATATGTAAAGCATATCATCATGCTTCTGTTTGGAACTTTTGGTGGGAAATTTTTCTATAATGAAATGAAGAAAAATAGAATTATATACATCGGCTCTCTGGGGTCACTATAATTCTTGTTCTCTCTTCTTTAAATATTAATTAGATTGGAAAATTGAACCAGGGTTTTACATAGGCACCTGCATATATCCTTGATGGAGTAATAAAAAGAGGGGAATATATGACGTTTTCAAACCCGCCTTTAATAAAACTAGTAAAACTATAGTAAAAAGTCACTCTAAAAAAAATATAATAGGTTCGCACTTATATTTTTTGGCGTCGTGTATGCTATTTTATCTTGCAGTTACAAAAAGGATAAAAGCAATAGATGACTTTGAAACAAAAATCAATGAACAAAATAACTATGAACTAAAGTAACGTGTATGGGGTAAAAGGATTTCATATTTTTATTGGATTTCTCTGTTTTTTTCAATAGATCTTATTCTCGAGATAATTTGTTTTTTTTTTTTAAATATGTTACGCTATTGTTTCTTGGAACATGTTGTTTTGAAAAAGTTTAATAAGTTTTTTTAAATGGCTTTATTTTATTTTAATTCATATTATTTTTAATTTTGAAATTTTTTTGAAAAATCAATTGGGGAAGATGGTTTTGTCAATTCTTTTTGTTTTAGACGTGAGTCCATAATTATTTAACAAATAAATCCTGGCATACACTATTTTTTAATTGTTTTTAGATTCATAGTCATTTTGCAAATTGACCCTAAAAAAGGTTACCTATTTATGAATAATGCCCCACCCCCACCCCAAAATAAAAGACCTCATATTAGTGTATGCCAATAAAACGCCACGGAAATATAGACCGTTGTTAAACTGCTAGCTTTTGGTTAATTTGTCATAATTATCATTTTGTAGTTGATTAACTTTGCTTAATAACGTTCATTATCATATAGATCCGTAATTATGAAAGTTAATTAGGGTATCTTTTCTGGGGCAACCAGGCAAGACCGCAAGAGTAGTCTTATCCCTGATATGTCGTCGTTCTCGTCCTTCTTTATTAGATATCAATCTACACATGCTTTTATTTTTTTCATGGCGATGGTTTTATTTATATATCGAATGTATTATTACATTTTAAAGATATCGAATGTATTGTTGTTTTTAATATATTTGAAAGTATATATATAATCTTTTAATGTTACAATAAAACGAATGAAAGGGATAAACAAAAAACCAATATAAAACAACGATTGAATTTAAATGGTGACTATTAACCACCCAACTTTTAATATTTTTAAAACAAATAATCGGAATCTAATTGTCTGCTTGATATTGTTAACCTATAAATTTATATATTTTGTAAAGTTGAGAAGATTGATAAGCAATGTAACAAATGTATGCGAGACAAAAATCTCTTCATAAATTGGTTTCAGCCGCGTAGGAAAGAAACTCTGAAAGAAATATTTCCAAATGTCTTCAAGAAAATGTTTTAGATATAGAATCTCTTCAAATTTAGAATTTTTCTTAATAGCTAGAAACACTGTAAGCATCATTGAGAAAAAAAAAAGGGTATGCATCTGCTAAACGCAAGTAAAATAGAAAAATATTCAAACGTCTCCATTAAAACTATAGACAAATTAAAATGTAGAGTCAAATTGCAAGATTTCTCTTTTCTTTACAAAAATATAAATAAAAGTTGAGGCATAAAACAAAAGTTGTAAATGTCAGGTTTCATCTTGTTCATGCTTCTTTTCCCTTTCCTTCCGTCTTTTGACACCGAGTAAAGTTAATCTCCAAACTAAGATTCAGTCATTCTTGTTAAAATAAATGTTTTTCTTCTCCATCTCATTAATTAATCATCAAATGCTAAATTTCTTTTTCAGAAAGAGACTGCCGAAAATGGCCTATATGCTGCATTATTCCTCTAAAACAAATAATCTTAACGTTGATGCATGAAGTCATCAGCTAACCTTTTCTTATCGAAGCCCACTCACCTCTTATCCCTCTTCATTTTGTTTTTTTCCTCTCTCTCTCTCTCTCTCTCACTCTCTCTCTCTCTCTCTCTCTCTCCCCTTTTAAACTTGGATGAACAAGTACATTCAGGGCCAGCCTGAAAATTGAAGGACCCCAAACAAAAATTATTTAAAAGCCACAATTAATACATTAAGAGAAATTAAAAAAGCTGTGTATGAAGGAGTGTTTGAATCAGTGACACTTGCAGAGGAGAAGATGAGTAAAGACCACTAGACTATGTTAGATTTATGGAAAATTTGGCCCCTAAAAATAATTAATATACTTTTTGGCCCCAAGCCAATGTTTGATTAATTTGTATCAAGGGTCGGCTCTGCGTAGATTATGTATGAAAAAAAATCATAGAATTTTCACAAAATTAGATGAGACATCTTCTCTTTGAACCTCTTTTATCCGCGAGTTTTTTTTTCGCTTAACAATTTAGCTAGCGCAGCAATAAGAAATTCAATGAATTGTTTTGTCTTAAGTCAATGCTTCAATTATGAACGTTAACTAGTTTATTGCTTTAGGAGCTTCTTTTTCGTCCAAACATTCTCTAGAGCAATAGTGGAAGCTTCGATTACGAATTCCATATGACTACATTATCATATCGCTTTCCATTTTTATTTTAAAGAATTACCAGTCATTAGCTTCATCTGCCTAAAACAAAATTTCATAATTAGTTTTTAAGAACTCAAACATGTCTATAAATTGTACCACTCAAAACTTAGATGAAGATCGAGACAATTCAACCAGGTTAAAAGAAGACGCTTTTCTGTGGTTATAATTTGTACCACTCATATCATAATGTATAATCTGAATTCTGTACATACTGGATTTTTTTGTTTGTCATTTTTCTGTATATCCTTTTCGAATCAATTTTATTTAGTGACAATATTCATGTCACGTTGATATGTCGATTAGAGAGTGATTATGGCTACAAATTTCTATGTGTCAATACCATATTAATGCAAATATCTTATATAATACTCACTCTGTTTCATATTAAGTTTCGTTTTAGTTTAAAATTTATTTCTGTTTACAATGCAGTCTTTTTATAAATTTTTTATTATTATCTGTATGATTTTAATGTAGTGACCATTAAAAATGTCAGTATATTAATGAGGGATAAAACAGAAAAATTCTTTATTTTTTTAATTAGTGTGCAAAATTTTTAAAGTACATAAATAAATTGCAAGGTAGGGTGTAATTAATGTTGACTAAATTGAGATATTTTAATATTTCTTTGATATTTTGAACAAAAATAAATGGTGAGATATTACTACAAATGTCATTCATTTATTAGTTTGATACTAGGATATGACCGCTTATACACGCGGGTTTGTATTTTATTATATACGTATTGATTATAAGGTATAAGTTTTTGATATGTCCATGTCCCATTCAAATTTTTTTGTAGGCATCAATGGTAAAGACCAGCCTGAAAATAATATATCATAATTTATCATATTTTCATGTTTTACAAAGTATTTAACAATGAAAAAAAAAAGTTTGTACAAAGTTGAAGGAATTTGATTGTAATAATAGTTCTGACTTAACTCGTGGTTCAACATAAATATTTAGTTCTTTATGCATTCTAACTATACGGAAAAATAAATAAAATTAAATCATGAGTACTTCAAGAAACACTTTTCCAGTTCAATGTGCACATACGCAATATTGCCACTAACATAACAAATTATAAAACTCATTATGACATCTAAAGGAAATCTCTAGGAATGACACATATCAAGAGAGTTATGATGCTATTACCCAAGTTCAACTATAATAAGTTATGTTATCAGATCTTTTGCATTATTCAAACTCTATACAACTATAAACACTGAAACTTTGAACTTCAAGCTCAAACTGAATTACTATAGTACCATGTTTAAAGTGATTGAATCGAAGTAGTCGAGATCTACTCCTTAGATACTGATAGAAACACTAAATTTTCAAAGGCGTAGTTACAACAATTACCATGAAGATTTTGAGAGGGACTGAAACGTATCTGGTACCAGAGGTGTCTTGGACGTTTTTTTTGTCATCCGACCATGGGTGATAAAATTGGGAGTTGGTGTGGCAGTCCCTGGAGTGTTTTTTTCTTTTTCTTTCATGTCTATGATTTCTAAAAATATATCACTCTGGTCAAACTGACAAATATCTGCACAAATTTAAATCTTACAATGAGAATCATGTATACCAAATCTAAAAAAAAATTTTGCACTCTCTGCACTTTAATTTGATGAGTTTAAAAAGTTGACTACAAAGATTCCATGAATAAGTAACTCATGTTACATCCAACCATCAAACCACATATCTATGTTTACTATGTGAAGGAAACATATCATGCACTGACTAAGAGGCATCTGAAAACATCTTCCCTATGATTGATAAAGGATTACATGGACTGGATTCTGGAAGAATAAGTCTAACTTTTTCATCAAGCTTATCCGAATCTCACTCGGCAAATCAGTCACTAACTTGCACAATCTTTTACTATACAGAGTAATCCCCCTCATAAGCATAATACTCAACTCTGTGAAAACCAAAAACTTTCTATACCTTAAGATTACATAAAAACCACCATACAAAAATAACTCTGGAATTCTTGCTCCACACATAAGTAATAATCTTGTTTTCTTTCAGTATCTTTAGTTAATCTTTTGTATAAAGCGGAGGCAAAGAATTAAGTGTTTCAGTGTAATGATTTAGTTGATGAAAACGTAAACGAAACAATTTCATTGGCATTCCTTCACAATATATAACAAAATATACAAAACTCTTATGATAGCAAATATTTAAACGTATGATTACATAAAAAATGGTTAGCACTTTGAGAATTCCTTCTACATATCACTTTATTGTCAATGTGTCATCATATAAGAAGCATTTTTCGATCAAATAAGCAAGTAAAAATATTCACAAGCATACATATATAACTAAATTGGGAGTATACAATCAACAACTTTATCTCAAGAGTATCAAAACCATGGTTACAAATGAGTCAATGTCAGATGAACATACGAAGCTGAGAAAAAGTTACATAGATTCAAAAGAAGCTTAGTGATAAAATTCACGGACATAAAATACAATCAACATCAGACATTATACAGGTGAAACCCAAACGGCAAAAGCCGTAAATCCGACAAAAGATCTCAAATTGAATATAATCTACGTATAATATGCACTAAACGAAGAGGGATTCAAAATATTAGAAACAAGTGGATATTTTACAGTTCAATTTAGAAAGGATAAACTCAATAGCATCAAAAATTCAAGAGCCAAAGGCGGTGAGTTGCCAAAACCGTCTCCATCGATGCGGATTGTGGAATTCCCAAATCTCGACATCCTCTAGTCCTTGTAACATCTATCAAACGTCCCAGCGAAGACCATTTTGTCCATCCAAAAGGAAGAATGTAAACCCAATCAGTAATCAATATTAATTATCCTTAAAAAAATGTGTTAACATTCATTCTTGTGTTTTTTCAGATGTGACTGAACCTTTGTTTGTCGAGGTTGATCAAATCTACCATTTAGCATGTCCTGCATCTCCAATTTTCTATAAATATAACCCTGTTAAGGTTTGTTAATTATCGATTAATCGATTTATAATGTTTTTGACTCGTAATCTTTTCAATGGTAGACGATAAAAACAAATGTGATTGGCACACTTAACATGTTAGGACTAGCTAAGCGAGTTGGAGCTAGAATTTTGCTTACTTCAACATCTGAAGTGTATGGTGATCCTCTTGTTCATCCTCAAACCGAGAACTATTGGGGGAATGTAAACCCGATCGGTAAGTCATTTATAACAATTAATTGTAATCATCTCAGCTTACAAATCAGTGAACTGACACAAAATCTAATGCATATTATAATGTGCTAGAAGTTGTTACGATGAAGGAAGACGTGTTGCAGAGACTTTGATGTTTGATTACCATAGACAACATGGGATTGGTAAATAAATCCCTCTTTTACTTTTACCATTTCCTTGAAAATTACTTTGACTTTAACTTGCTGGCTGATTAGTTAATTATTACTGTTACCGGGCCATTGTAGAGATATGCATAGCAAGGATATTCAACACATATGGTCCTTGTATGAACATTGATGATGGTCGTGTCGTGAGCAACTTCATTGCTCAAGCTCTCAGGTGAAACTAACTTGTTCTTTTTTTTTTTTTTTTTTTATAACCGAGTAAATTTTGAGTCGAATGTTAGACTAATCCTATGATAATATCGTTATGGGTTTTACAGGGGAGAAGCTCTGACTGTTCAGAAATTGGGAACATAAACTCACAGTTTCTGTTATGTTTCAGACATGGTATGTATGTTCATTGTATATAGCAACTCATTATCTTTATCAGTTTCAAAATATTTAATTGATAACACTGCAGAATCGCATAATGATAAAATATTACAATTATAGTTGCATTGATCTTACAAAATCGCGGAAAATAGAAGAATGAAAATGTGATTCCAAAATAAAAGTGTGAATGGTAACAAAGATTTGATCGAATTCAGAAATGATTAAACTTTGGTTTTGTAGGTGGAAGGTCTAATAGGCAATCCAGGCGAATTCACGATGGTTGAACTTGCTGAGACGGTTAAAGAGGTTAGCATTGTTGTTGTTGTTGTTTCATTTTACATATAATGTGATTGTAGTTGTGTAGCAAATAAGTAATGAGAAGTGATGTAGCTTATTAAACCCGAAGTGGAGATAAAGATGGTAGAGAACATACCAGATGATCCAAGACAGAGGAAACCAGACATAAGTAAAGCTAAAGAAGTTCTTGGTTGGGAACCAAAGGTTAAGCTCCGTGAAGGTCTTCCTCTTATGGAAGAAGATTTTCGTCTAAGGCTTGGTGTTTCCAAGAAGTGAAACTTATATCAAAAATTAAAAATGTGTTTTAAATTTCTTGGATTTGTGTTTTTTTAACCTTTCTTTTTGCATTTTTTGAGTTTGTAGAGAATAAGCATCCTAACAATGAACGTTTTAGAAGGTGATGATGTTACCACTTGATTTTTATTAGGAGAATGTGATCAACGAGCTAGATGTTTTGAGCTTAGTTGACAACATGAGTCATTATATTCATTGTGAAAGACTAAGCATTCATTAATCAATCAAAGAATCTCATTATCACTCACGCCACTGGTTTGAAAATCGAACCAATAACACACATTTTGAAGAGTTTTTTGAGATCAATGTGATCCTTACGTCTCGGCAAGAAAAACACCTAACAATTCACAATCAATAAAGAGTTTGAGTTAGAAGATATATAAGATCTTTGAGCTCAACGACCTTATAAGTTATAACGATTCTGTTTGTAATTAGAAACAAGCATCGAAAGCGCCTCAAAAAGACATCGCTAGCTAAAGTTCTCTTCCTATACTCTTCCTATAGGGGTGGGCATTCCGGTTCGCGTATAGAAATTTACTCTTCAATATAATAATGGGACGATGACCAGTTTGACCCAAAATTATAGTTTAATTGCTAGAATGACTTGTGTATATTTCGAGTTAAAAATAGGATCTAAATCCCAAGCATATCCTTACAATGCTGTGTAAAAAATAAAATAATTATGATAGTGCCATTAATGATTAATTCCAGCGCGGAAAAAAATTACAAAAATGCCATTCAGTTATCTTAATTACCGCAGACTTATTTTAGTTACCGCAGAGTTATTTTAGTTACCGCAAATTTATTTAGTTATCGTAGACTTATCTTAGTTACCGCAGACTTATTTTGTTACTGCAGACTTATTAAACATTGTCGCAGACTTATTTAGTTACAGCAGACTTATTGTAGTTATCGCAGACTTATTGAAACGTTATCGCAGACTTATTGAGTTATGTAGTTACGACAGACTTATTAAGTAGTTACGACAGACTTATTGAGTAGTTACCGCAGACTTATTGGGTTATTTAGTTACGGCAGACTTATTAAGTAGTTACCACAGACTTATTGAAATTTTTGTTTGGACGAAAGTGGTGGCGACGGTGGCAGCGCCGGTGGTGGTGGTGTTATCGCAGACTTATTGAATAGTTACCGCAGACTTATTGAGTAGTTACCGCAGACTTATTGAGTAGTTACCGCAGACTTATTGTAGTTATCGCAGACTTATTGAAACGTTGTCGCAGACTTATTGAATTATGTAGTTACGCCAGACTTATTGGGTAGTTACCGCGGACTTATTGTTGTTATCGCAAACTTATTGAGTTATGTAGTTACGACAGACTTATTGGATAGTTATCGCAGTCTTATTGAGTAGTTATTGCAGACTTATTGGGTTATGTAGTTAACGCAGACTTATTGAGAAGTTACCGCAGACTTATTGAGAAGTTACCGCAGACTTATTGCGTTATATAGTTACAGCAGATTTATTGGGTAGTTACCGCAGACTTATTGGAGTTATCGCAGACTTATTGAAACGTTGTTGCAGACTTATTGAGTTATGTAGTTACCGCAGACTTATTGGAGTTATCGCAGACTTATTGTAGTTATCGCAAACTTATTAAAACGTTGTCGCAGACTTATTGAAACGTTGTCGCAGACTTATTGAGTTATGTAGTTACGGCAGACTTATTGGGTAGTTACCGCAGACTTATTGTTGTTATCGCAGACTTATTGAAACGTTGTCGCAGACTTATTGAGTAATGTAGTTACGACAGACTTATTGGGTAGTTATCGCAGACTTATTGAGTAGTTACGACAGACTTATTGAGTTATGTAGTTACGTCAGACTTATTGAGTAGTTACCGCAGACTTATTAAGCAGTTACCGCAGACTTATTGAGTTATATAGTTACGGCAGACTTATTGAGTAGTTACCGCAGACTTATTGAGCAGTTACCGCAGACTTATTGAGCAGTTACCGCAGACTTATTGAGTTATATAGTTACAGCAGATTTATTAAGTAGTTACCGCAGACTTATTAAGTAGTTACCACAGACTTATTGAGTAGTTACCACAGACTTATTGAGTAGTTACCGCAGACTTATTGAGTTATGTAGTTATGACAGACTTATTAAGTAGTTACGGCAGACTTATTCAGTAGTTACGGCAGACTTATTGAATTTTTTATTTTTAGACGAAGGTGGTGGTGGCGACGGTGGCGGCACCGGTGGGGGCGACGGTGGGGGCAACAGTGGCGGCGCCGGTGGTGGTGGTGGCCGGTGGTTGTGGTGGTGGTGGTCGGCGACGGTGGTGGTGGTGGCGGCGGCGGTGGTGGTGGTGGTAGTTTTTTTTTGACGAAATTTTTTTTACATACGAAAAAAAAAATTACAAAACATAAAAATATAAATGACAATTTTCGTAATTACAAAAATAAAGGTTTGGTTTTATTGTCTTTTAACCATTTTCAAATTTGCCAAAATTTAGACAAGTCAAATTAGCAATTAACTCTAAAATTTGAGTTAATCTATGCCATTACCTCTATAATAATTTACCGTGTTCGGGTTCGGATTCCGGTAGACCTTTTGGGGTTTGGATCCGATTCAGGTTTCATCTATTAAACTCTATAAAACCCCAAAAAATCGGGTTTTGATCGGGTTCGGATTCTGGTAGACTTTTTAGATTTTGGATCGGATTCAGGTTTCATCTATTAAACTCTATAAAACCCCAAAAAATCGGGTTTTGATCGGGTTCAGTTTCGCATTCGGGTAGAACTTTTTGGCTTCGGGTCGTGTTCAAGTTTCAGCTATAAAACCTATAAAAACCCAAAAAATTCGGGTTTTGATTGTATTCAGGTTCGGATTCAGATTTTTTGAGTTTTTTGGATTTTTTGGTTCGGATTCGGATCAATTAGGGTGTTTTCTCATGGATAATTGTGTATTATTGAGTTTTCGAATATTCTAACGGGTTTCGAATATAAAAATTTATATTCCAATAAAATAATTTGTCGGATTCGGATTCTCGTAGAACTTTTCGGATCAGATACTCGAGTTCATTGTTTTTTCCCAGCCCTAGCTAAAGGTCTAGCAATATACTTTATAAAGCATTGATGGTTAATAAGGACAACAGATACGCTGTAGCACACTTGTTAATTTCAATGATGAAGTCTGGGTTCAAATCCCCGCAGCAGAATAATATTTTATTTTTTGGTCAGTTAAAGGACATAATATATGCTTGTCTAAGTTGACTTTTTAAGAAGAAACCATAGGAGAAGGGAAGAGTTTTGATCTTTGATGACCTTAGACATAGAGATCTCTTGACTGCAACTTGTTTTTAAGATTTATGTTTCAAGTTACGGTATGAAGCTAATCATTTTTGTAGTTGAAAAATGCCTTCTAACAAATTTCTGAGTTAATTAATCTTTTCAGTGTTGAATCAAGAACAAGAGTTGATTGAAGAAACTCACTAAATTCTAAACACGTGACAGGTGGAAAATACTAATATTTTTATATCGTTTATATAGTGATTGATGATAAATATGTTCAGCAGATCCGCTGTAGCACTCTGGTTATACTAATTTCAATGATGAATGAAATCCGGGTTCAACCCCCGGCAGCGGAATATTTTTAAATTATTTATTATTATTTTTTTAGACAGCTAAAATCGAATATGGTAAATCTAAGTTGACCTAGTAAGAAGAAACCACTGGAGAAGGGAAGAGTTTTGATCTTTGTTGACTTTAGAGATATGCAACGACCTTATAAACCGACTCTGTTTTCGATTAGAAGCAGAATTGAAAACGACCCCAAAACGACATCGCTTTCATTAAAAACAAACACACCCATTATCCTTAACCGGCCCGGTTAACTCACTGGTTCAGCTGCAGAAAAGAAAACCGAGCAAAACAAAAAAGAAAAGACAAATAAAATGCACAATCCGTGTCATTAGTTACGAAACCAATTTAGCACCGTCGATTAATATATCTAATCAGCGTTCCATATTTCTCCTAAAGCTTTCTCACAGATCACTATTTTCAGCCGTACAATAATAGATTAAAACAAACAGCCACGATTCATTTCCTGAAATGAGCATCTTCTTTATAAGTCTCAACATCCCAACTCCGATCAAACCATCATCTCTGAAACTAAAACTCGATTCTTTTTCAATTATCGAGAAAAAAATCCCAAATTTCCCAGGAAAATGTCAGGAAGAGGAAAAGGAGGGAAAGGATTAGGCAAAGGAGGAGCGAAAAGGCACAGAAAAGTCCTTAGAGACAACATTCAAGGAATCACAAAGCCAGCGATTCGTCGTCTTGCTCGTAGAGGAGGAGTGAAGCGAATTAGTGGTTTGATCTATGAAGAAACAAGAGGAGTGTTGAAGATCTTTCTCGAGAATGTGATTAGAGATGCCGTGACGTATACTGAGCACGCTAGGAGGAAGACGGTGACTGCTATGGATGTTGTTTATGCTTTGAAGAGACAAGGACGAACGCTTTATGGATTCGGTGGTTAAAATTTGAGATTTTTAGAGATTTGATTTCTGGAAGTTGATTGATGATTAAGTCTTGCTGTCAAGAAATTCAGAAATAAGGGATTTAGGGTTTGGTTTATTGTTATGAAGTTCTATTATTGTTAATGATAGTACCAATTGCCCTGCTAATTACTCTGAAATATCAATTGGCTTGATAAAATTTCTCTATAAATCTGAAATCAGATGCAACGGATTTGTAGCATTGACTTTTTGAAGTTTAAAATCAAATTAGAACTAAAAGTATACATTTTAAAGTATGGTGAATAATAAAAAAGACTCCTGAATTCTAGGGCTGAAATTTTGTTGAAGATGTGTTTATGCTCACCGGTGCTTAATATTTTTTTTTTAACTTTTAAGAATTTGATGTGACTTTACATTACGACTGTGAAGTGTTGCAATTGAATTCTGCTTTAATCTAGTAGTTTTATAGTTTTATAGTTTTATAGTTTTATAGTTTTATAGTTTTATAGTTTTATAGTTTTATAGTTTTATTTATCCTTAATGTAATAAAATTTTTGCAAATTATTCAGTTTTGAAATTTAGACTCAAATTTCATGTGCCGCGCCAAACTGAAGCGCTTTTAGATCGAATGCCACTCATCGATCCAGCACATACTTTGTAGACGATGCACTCACCGTCATCAAATATAATCAACGGTCTATAGACAACGACAGAGAATCTAAAACAAAATACGAGAAAAAGAAAGGGCCCTACCGGATTCGAACCGGTGACCTATTGATCTGCAGTCAATTGCTCTACCACTGAGCTAAGGACCCTTATTGTTAATCCTTTGCGATAAAAAATATATTAATAAAACTTACTAAAAGTTTCTAACGTTTTCGATACCAAATCATTGCCATGACAAATCTATTAATCAAGATTAAAGTCAAATATAGAGTAAATTTGAGCAATTCAGAGTTTGGAGACTAATATAAGACTCATAAACTTGTGAAATTTACGGCTAAATTTGTTTATAGGCTGAAACTTTGATAAATATATGTTTCAATTTTCTCACCGGTGCTCAAATTGGGAGAATTTTATTTTCATGTCTACATTAAGATTGTGACGTTGAGTTATAAAGTCAAATGTGGACTAAATTTGTGAAGATCTAAGGACCCTTGTTGTTATATCATTGCAATGACAATATACTAACGTTACGAAATGTTTCTAACATTGTTCAATATCTACAACACTTTCGACACCAAGACATGATCGGAGAAAAGAAACAGAAGCAAGTACCATAACTCCGGCGAATATTGTCG
Organism: Cardamine chenopodiifolia; assembly: GCA_963922655.1. Lineage (NCBI taxonomy): Eukaryota > Viridiplantae > Streptophyta > Magnoliopsida > Brassicales > Brassicaceae > Cardamine > Cardamine chenopodiifolia. The sequence goes on along the minus strand of OZ000478.1, from coordinate 12,398,555 downwards.
GCAAAAAAAATCCAAAGCTGATCGCTTCACCATTTCAGACGCCACGATCACAATCCCTCCCGGTAAATCCATCGGAATCCTCACGAACCCATCGAAAGATGACGACAGTGTACGGAAATAAGGGCTCAAAACTTGAGCTTTCTCACAACTCAAACACATAACAACTGACTTGAAGCTTTAAGAGAAGAACTTGATGAATGCAGAATAAGAACTGAAACTTTAAGAAGATGAAGAACTGAAACAGAGAAATGGAAATGATGCAGATGCAAAGCTGATTAAAGAAGAGTGATGCAGAGCTAAAACATAAAAGAGCACACAGGGTTTAACGAGTTCAGGCCTCCAAAGTGGAGACCCTACATCTCGCCGGGAAACCTCCCGGAAATCCACTAAACCACTTCAAGAGCTTACAACTTTTTCTCTCACTTCCCACCGGAGATATAAAGCTCTCTGTCTTGCTCTCTCTCTCTTTTTCTCAACTCAGCCCCTTCCACTCTCTCACGTCTCTATCCTCTATTTTAGAAACAAAAGAAACAAAACATGTGGTCCTAAAACTTGTTCCCAAAGTCTTTGACAACTTCTTCTAGTACGGTTCTCTCCCATTGGTGCTTTCCATATGAATCTTAAGCTTTATTCCGATAAAGCAACCAAATGCATTTAAGATGTCTTGTACTAGTGAACCCTCCACATGCTTCAGAGTATATGCTTTTACTTGAAGATATTCAGACCCTTTGTTTGCAACCAAATTTTCTTCTTCTTCATCTTTCTTTTGTTTAAGCCACTTAACTTCACAGACAGTTTGGACACAAACGCCATCTCCGGAACAAATGAAGCCACAACTATTAGAGTCTCAACTCAATTCCAACTCAATGTCAACAAACCTTAATATAGCCCATGTGCTTAGGGTTTTTCACAAGTAGTTTCATATAAAGATGCATGTTATGTAAACACTCAATTCAATCTAGAGAGCTGTCACTTTGTGCAACTCATATTTTTGAACCCTTTTATGATATCATTTCAAAAATTAATTTGAGCTTAGTGTTCTTGATTTAAGTTTTTTTTTTTCCACAATAAAACTCTTAATGAACTATCTTATTTCTTAGTATATTTTTCTATCTAAGAAAGCTTGAAATTTGAAACTTTATTGTTTATAAATCTCTTCCACAGCCACTCTCAACATTAAGAGCACCGTCCACGCGGTTGCCTGAACAAGAATAGGCCATCGCGTAGAGATTTTCCAAAGAATTGACTCCATTGAAAGAATCAAATTAGGTGTTTTAGTTTTGAGTGAATTAGAAATTAACCAAGTAGCACTTGTACCAGTGGCGTAATCAGGACATCACCAAAGTGTAAAAATTCTGGCCCCCTGAATTCGAAACTGCTTGGGAGGGGTTAAAAGGTTTTTTCAATGGAAAAATCTATTAAAAAGCTGAACCTGGCAAAAAGACGATATTAACAACTTTTAAATATATATTAATTTGGAATTCCGGAGTAATTTTCAGAATTAATGAGATGAACAGTTTACAAAACTGAGAATGGTTTATCATGAGATGACAAAAAGATGCAAATTTTTAATATTGAGAATGGTTTTATCATGAGAACAGTATAAACAAACCTTATGATAAACCATTCTCAATATTAAAAAATTTTGCATCTTTTTGTCACATCTCTGTTTATTTGTCATAGCTAAACAGTCTAAACAAAACCTACTAATACAAATTTAACAATCATTTCTAAGATAAATAAACAAGAATTAAGCTAATACCATAATCTACCATTAAACATAAACACAAAATATTACGATCTCAATTCGTAAATATCTACTTCAAAAGAAACATTAAAAACCATAAAATTCTTCAACAAATTACATCCAAATCAAAACCTAAAAACACCATAGCCCATAATAAAGAAACAAACCAAGATCAAGATCCTAAACCCAGATCAAGAATCTAAGAGCTAGTAAACTTAGTAACAGCCTTAGTTCCTTCAGAAACAGCATGCTTAGCAAGTTCACCAGGAAGAACAAGTCTAACAGCAGTTTGAATCTCACGAGAAGTAATCGTCGGCTTCTTATTATACCTAGCAAGCTTCGAAGCTTCTTGAGCAAGTTTCTCAAATATATCATTAATGAAACTGTTCATTATCCCCATAGCTTTGCTTGAGATTCCAATATCTGGATGAACTTGTTTCAATACTTTGAAGATATAGATCTTGTATGTCTCTGTGCTTTTCTTCACTCGTTTCTTCTTCTTCTCAGCTCCGGCGATTGCTTCTTTCGGTAGCTTTTTTCCGGCTTTTGGTTTTTTCTCCGCTGGTGCTTTCTCTGCTGCTTTCTCTTCTTCGGCTGGTTTCTTCTCTGCTGGTTTCTTTCCTGCTTTTGGTGCCATAGTGAATTTTGATTTTCTCGGGAAAGTTTTAGGATTGGTGTTGATGCAAATGAAGGTGAAGATGGAGAAGAAGCGGTGAAAGATATTAAGGAGGAATAAATTGATTTTATTGGATGAGAGGAGTTCACGAGGATTTATGTTTTAATATGTTTGTGTCCGTTGGATGGAAGATATTAAATATCTTAATCAACGGCTGAGAGAGATTGTTTTTCTTCTCTGCCGAGATTGCTGACGTGGTTGAGTACTTTTAACGTTTGGTGTCGTTTACTCGATAAACCTTTGATATTGATGACACGTTTAAATAATATGATAGTTACAGTTGGTAATTTTTTTTGCTGTTATTTTAGTTGATGTAAAAATGCTAACTGCGTTAAAACATTAATAGTGATAAATAAACACAATATCAAAATTTGTAGATAATGTTAATGTGGAACATTGATGTTTTTTTTTTCCGTAGACCATGATTATTATTTTATTAAGATCACTGGTTTCTTTAATGACTGAAAATAAAGAAATTTCAAAACCAGCCCACTTGTCCTCAACAAACACTTAGGTCTAGCCTGGGCGTTTGGTTTGAACCGACAAATCAAATCGATCGAACCGAAATTTTTGATTCTCAGATTGGTTCAGTTCGACGCACAATAACCGATCAGTTTTCTTAGTTTAAAAGAAACACATATAAAAACTAAAAAACCTAAATCTACATCATTTTCAGCTTGATTCCTTGTAAAAGTGTATGAGTAGTTTAGCCAAGAAACTAATACAGTTATTTATAAAGAAATAATGAGACAATGACACATACATCATTACAATCTTCACCAAGAAAGCTCAAAAACTCATACAAAACTAATCAAAGCATACCTAGTTTATTTGATTCGATTTCTAAAATCAAAGAGCTACTTAATTCCATAGATTGGATTCCCAAAATCAAAGCATGAGTCCACGAAAAAAGAAGCAAAGAAGACAACTGTCAAAGTGATGATTCCCTAAATTTTAGGTATTCACTTCCAACCATTAGTTTAGTGGAAATGAGACCCCATTAAGGCTTCATAGTGACTAAGATGAAAATGATAGTTTTGAAAATTGTTGAAGACTATCATTATCGATTGTTTTCATAACTTTCTAATAGTAATAGGTCTTCTCTTGACAAACTTAACCGTCTTTTTTCAGTTTGGGCTTTAAGAGAAATTCATGTTTGGAAATATGGTTCTCTTAGTTAGGACTTCAGTGATTGTTGTATTTTGGGGATTAATATGCTTGAAAATTATGTGGGATGGAAAGTAGTATAATGCTATTATATTTTTATTCTGAAAAACTTATAGAATAGGCCACACATAAACTAATCATTGATTAAATATGATTTAGAAATTATGTAAATATACATATTTGTCAGGTTACATAAATTTATTCTACTAGGTAAAAAAATGAAGTACATACAACTTTGAAACATTAGAAAAAAACAAAAACTAGAAATCCCAGTATATTATCTAAATACTACCTCAAAATACAATATTTTATTTATGTTGACTTTGTACTATCAGTTTAGATTTTAAAACCGTTTTAGTTAAGCAAACATTACAAGAAACATGACAACCATTTTGGTCCAAATTTGGTAGGAATTTATAAATTCTAACAATTTTTTGACAAAATAAAATTAGTTTGAAATTAAAAGTTGGAAATGTATTTTGGTCAGAAATTGATCAGAATAATGTTGGTCAGAAATTGGTCAGAAAGAATACTCAGAAATTGGTCAGAATTTTTCTGACTATACTCGACCAATTTCCAACCAAATAAATTTAAAGAAGATAGGAAATTAGTCTGATTTTTTAAATAATAAAAATTATAAATTTTTAAAAAGTTAATTGAAGATTAACTTACAAAAATAATAAAAGTAGAAAAATAATTAGATAACAATATAGAAAAAATAATAAAGTGTGAATTTTTTATAAATAAATAAAATTAATATCTTAATTGCTTGAATGATTGAAATTTTTGGAGAGATTTTATAAAGTTTGAGAGATTTATAAGTTTTAGAAGTTTAAAGAGATTTTAAAGAGAAGATAGAGAGCTGTTTGAAAGTTGGAAGTGATTTGGAAAGAAAAAATCGTGTGAGTTATATAGAATTTCATTAGTCATAAATTGGTCAAAAATCACTTTTATGCCAGATTCAAAATTTTTAAATAATTTCCGACCAATTATCGACCAACCCTAGAAATTTGTCAGAATTGGTTAAATAATTTCTGATCAATTTTCGATCAATCCGAGAACTGGTCAGAAATTGGTCAGAAATTTTATATCATTTCTAACCAATTTTCGACCAATTCTCTGGTTGGTCGGAAATTGGTAAGAAATTATTTAACTATTTCAGAAATTATTTAACCATTTCGAAAATGGGTATATGATATTTTCTTGTATTTTTTGACCACATTGTTTTAACTAATTTCCAATTATTTTTCCGACCAATTCTGGCTAAATCATATTTGAAATTATCGAACCAATTTCCAACCATTATACCGACCAATTTCTGACTAAATTTTTTTGTTTGAAAAATTTAACAATTTCCCGACGATTTTAAAAATCGTCTGGTAAAATACAATATTTTCAATCTTAACAAAAAAAAAAGAGAGAAACAAATACTCAAAATAGTCGAAAATATTTTCGACCACTAATATTAGTTGGAAATAAACATGTTTTCTTGTAATGGAAGAAAGAAAGATAATGCTGAATTCAATATGAATCCTTTTCGTCAATGTTCTCAATTTTTTTTTCCTAACATCTCTACCTAAATTCATTAACCTTTTACTTAGTACGTTTGAGACTGAACATATCTATAAATTTTTTGTTAAAAGGGTTAGATTGATTATATTTACGTCAACGTTCCAAACAATTTATTTTAGCGGTCACATTGATAGTCGCCTATGTATCCCAGCTAAGATGCTATATTATTAACATTGCTTAGGTTTCTCTACGAAGATTTCTGGGAAGCTAATCTAATAAAAGATAATTGCGTTGGTCCATACAACAAAATGGGAGCTAATCCACCAATCGATTTTATGACTATAACCACTAAACTACATGACTATAACCACTAAACTACAATCACTTGCTTATTCTTATCATATCTTTAATTAGGTACACAAATGTTTATCACCTGTTGTTTAATCAAATAACTTCGAAACCAAGATACTAATCGTGTTAGGATTATGATCAATTAAATTAAACATTAACTTTAGCTTTATCGAGTTTAGGATACGATAAGAATAGATTTTCTTAGGATTTGGTGTTAGCAAAACCTATTGTCATAGGGATTAAGAGTTGAGTCTTCTCCCTATAAATATCACAAGCTTTGATATATTGAGAATCACAAGAGTTGTTTAGTTTTTGGTGAAGCTTTTCTAAACATTAATAAGAAGAGAGTTCTTATTAAATCATTCTTGTGACATACCAACCAAGAATTGGTATCAGAGCCTTACGAGAAGGGATCAATCGCAATTCGAGGAGGAGGCGCGATCAAAGCTTGACTTGTGCGGACCTATATCACCATCAACACCCTCAAGAAATAGGTACATATTCGTGTTAATTGATGATCACTCACGTTACATGTGGACTATCTTGTTGAGAGAAAAAAGTGATGCATTTGAGAGGTTCAAACGTTTCTTGATAATGGTGGAGCAACAAACCAGGAAGAAGATTAAAACACTCCGAACTGATCGAGGAGGAGAGTTCACATCGGTTGAATTCAACGAGTTTTGCGAGACAAACGGAATTCAACGTCATCTAACCGCACCATATACTCCGCAACAAAATGGTGTCGTAGAAAGACGTAATAGGACTCTAATGGAAATGACAAGAAGCATGTTAAAGACCATGAATCTACCAAATTATTTGTAGGGAGAGGCAGTACGACACTCAACTTATTTGATAAATCGTATTCCCACAAAGACATTGGTTAATCAAACTCCATACGAATGCTTCTCGGGTAAGAAACCGAATATTGAGCATTTGCGAGTTTTCAGGTGCTTAGCTCATGTCAAAGTGGAGGCAACACATCTAAAGAAGCTTGATGAGAAGTCAAGACCACTCGTAAACCTAGGAACAGAACCGAGATCCAAAGCCTATTGATTATACGACCCTAAAGATAGAAAGGTGGTTGTAAGCCGTGATGTAGTTTTCATCGAGAACAAAGGATGGGGCTGGAATGAGCGAGATTTTGGAGATGATGGAGAACCCGGAAGGTTTGAGATGGTCCGCGGAAACATTGTCTATGTCGGGGGAGAGAATGAAACCGAAGAGGAGCTAGAACCTGATGAAGAAACAAGAACCAAAACAACAAGCGATCATCTCAATCTAGAATCAAACCAAGAAGGTATAGCAACCAGTTATCAACAAGAACTAAGGAGATCAACTCGAGAGAAAACAAAGCCTAAGTATCTTGAGGATTATGAGTTATTTTGCGAGTGTGAGCAATTGTTATTATCCATTAATGGAGAACCGGAATGCTATGCGGAAGCCGAGAACTCGAATGAATGGACCGAAGCGATGGAATCCGAGATTGAATCCATCAACAAGAACAAGACATGGGTATTGGTTGAAAAGATGAGAGAAGTAAAACCTATTGGGTTGAAATGGGTTTTTAAAATCAAGAGGAATGCGGATAGAACCATAAGCAAGTATAAGGCGCGCTTAGTGGCAAAAGGTTATGTGCAATAATAAGGTATAGACTTCGACGAAGTTTTTGCTCCGATGGCACGCATCGAATCAATCCGCTTACTCATTAGCTTGGCCGCAACAAAAGGATGGGAGATTCATCACTTAGATGTCAAGACCGCCTTCTTGCATGGAGAACTAAAGGAAGTAGTCTATGTTACTCAACCCGAGGGATTCCGGAAAAGAGAAGAAGAAGAAAAAGTCTATAGACTCTACAAGGCTTTATACAAATTAAGACAAGCACCTAGAGCATGGAACACCAAACTCGATCAAGTCCTTAAAGGTTTGAAGTTTTCAAGATGCTCAAAAGAACAATCTGTGTATTGCTAGCAAGATGAAGGGTATCGTCTCATCGTAGCCGTGTACGTAGATGATCTCTTTGTCACCGGGTCTTCTCTCGAGATCATTAGCGAGTTTAAGATAGACATGTCGAGTAAGTTTGAGATGACAGATCTAGGGAAGCTTACTTACTATCTTGGAATAGAAGTAACACCAGATTTTGAAGGAATCAGTGTTAAACAAGAGGGATACGCTCAAAAGATCTTGATGGATACATGTATGGAGACATGTAACGCTGCTTACATCCCAATGGATCTCGGTCTCAAGTTATCTAAAGCGGAGGACGAGTCAAATGTCGATGCAACAAGATATCGAAGGACAATAGGATGTTTACGATATCTACCCCACACTCGGCCGGATCTAGCATACTCCGTAGGAGTTCTTAGTCGATATATGCACAGCACAAAAAAGTCTCATGCTCAAGCAATTAAACATGTTCTTCGATACATAAAAGGCACCATGAGCTAAGGAGTGAAGTTCAAGCGGAATGGTAAAGAAAGGATCATCGGCTATAGTGATAGTAGTCACAACATAGATATTGACGATGGCAAAAGCACGGGAGGTCATGTCTTTTACTTCGATCGGTGCCTATCACGTGGTGCTCTCAAAAGCTACCTACCATAGCTTTGTCATCTTGCGAGGCTGAGTTTATGGCTGCTACCACCGCCGCTTGTCAAGCGATTTGGCTTCAAGAACTACTTAGTGAAGTAGTCGGAACAAAGAGCAAGAAGGTTACCATTCGAGTAGACAACAAGTCCGCAATCGCACTCACCAAGATCTCGGTATTTCACGAAAGAAGCAAGCATATACTTTCAAAGTATCATTTCATCCGTGAATGCATCGAGAATGATCAAGTGGACGTGGAACACGTACCCGGGACGGAGCAACGAGCGGACATACTCATCGAAGGACTAGCACGGACAAAGTTCAAGGAGATGAGGGATACCTTCATGATCCAAGTTCAAAGATCAAGGGGGAGAATATTGGTTAATCAAATAACTTGGAAGCCAAGATACTAATCATGTTAGGATTATGATCAATTAAATTAAATATTAAACTTAGCCTTATCGAGTTTAGGATAAGATAAGAATAGATTCTCTTAGGATTTGGTGTTAGCAAAACCTATTGTCATAGAGATTAAGAGCTGAGTTTTCTCCATATAAATATCACAAGCTTTGAGAACTTTAATATATTGAAAATCACAAAAGTTGTTTAGTTTTTGGTAAACCTTTTCTAAATATTAATAAGAAAAGAATTCTTATTAAATCATTCTTGTGACATACCAATCAAGATTACCATCGATTTATTTTAATTGTGATTTATTTTTCTGTGGATATTTTTATTCTGCATGACCAGAACATAAGTATTGGAATACTAATTAGTCTTCTTTTTAAATCAAAAAATCATATCAAAAACGAAAAGAAATGTCGAAATTTCTAGGAAATAACTCTCTTTTTTTTGTTACCAAAAGTTTTTAGCAAATTTGTAGTAAATGACATTTGTAGCATGAACACAAAAGTTATAAACAAAACTTCATAGTTATAGACAATTTATCTAATTAATACTAGTCACTTTACCGTCGTCTATATATCTAGCTAGGATGGTTGCTATACTGATGTTACTTATGTTGAAACTTGGTTTCTCATTGAAAATTTCTAGGAAACTAAACTAAAAAAATATTTTTCCAATTGGTCCAATCATGCAACAAAATGGGAGCGACGCGTCTCATAAGTAATACCACAAATATTCATCCTGATCATCAAAGATATATGCAACCGCAAAAATGGATTTCTGATCTAAATCCACAAGACTATATATGACCACTACACTACAAAGTGGCTTATTATTATATATCGTATCATTCTGTACACATAAATGTTTATCACCAGCTGACTCATTTCAATTGAGATTTATTTATGTGGATATTTGTTTGTTCTCCGTGACCAAGATACAACTTTTGGAATACTAATCAGCCTTTTTCTTAAAACAAAAAGTCATAGTGAAAAGGAAAATAAATCTCGAAATTTCTAGTACATGACTTTCTCTTTATTCCGCAAAAAGGTTTTAGCAAATGACATTTGTACCATGAATACCAAGTTTTAGGGAAAGCTAGATGTCCTATTTCTAGACACAAATAACAAAACCAAGATTTTCTATTTAATTATAGACAAAATAATGTCAGAATAGTTTATAATATAGAACCAAATAATTGTGGAATATGATTCTACTGGAATTCTACTATTAACAAAACAGTAAAATTATTAAACCATTTCCAACCTACTCCATATTTACTTCTAAATTTAATTTTAGAATAAAATAATCTCTAATCCTATTTTATTTCAGCTACAAAATATCTAGAAATCTCCAATATTTATTCTATATTTAGAGTTTTCCAATTTCAATATAGAGTAAAATTGAATATCTTCATTTTGAAGTTGGAAATGGAGTAGAGCCTCTATTTTGAATCTAACTCTAAAATATAATTTCTCTATTTTGAATTTTGGGACAAAAAATGGAGTAACAGATTGAGATGTTCTAAGACTCTGAACCTAATGTGCTTTCATTTATTTGAGGTACTCTCAGAACTTCCATATATCTGTAAAAAAAAAAGAGTATAATGCAAATCCAAGTTGTTATTATCTTTTTTTTTTAATAAGTATGTAAATATCATTAATGGAATGAAAGGGTTTGTATTATTAATGGAATGAAAGGGAAAGCTTAACATTGGAATTTTTTCATAGCCACTTTAACCAGATTTGCATCAAGTTATCGAAGCCTTTCTTTGATCTCTTGGCGAGTATCGTGTCACGGATTTGCCTGTCAATCTGCTTGACTATTGCATGAGGAGTGGAGGCTGTTTGATTATGAAACCTGATATTCCTCTCATGCCACATAGAGTAGATGATAGATTGGACTAGAAGCCTCTTGACAAGAGTAGGAGGTGTGTTGGACTGAACCAGAAGCCATTCTTGGAGCGCTTGCCATGTGTGGAAGTAGAAAGGTGAGTAACCCATTCTTTTCATTCCCAGATTTCAGATTTGTTCACTTGTTTCATATCTTAGAAATAAGCGATCCCTTGTTTCTTCAAACAGTCCACATAAGCAACAAAACGATGGATTGTTTTGGGCCCATCTAGCTGTGCGGGCATGAGTAGGTAAGCGGTCTAACTGAGTCATCCACATGTTGAAAGCTAGTTTAGGGATCGAGCCTATGAACCAAACATTCTCATCCCAGCTCTCAATAGTTTTCTTTGGCCTATGGATCTCCCATGTGTTCTTAGTAGAGAAGATTGTGTTCTGATTTGTAACCGCTTGCCAATAGTAGCAGTCCTTCCTCGAGGATGAACTGGGTAGTGGTAAGGAGGTGAGGCATGTCTGGAACCGCACCGCATCACTAAGCGTGCTGGGGGTAGATTCCATCCTAGAAGATTTACCACATGTGTCACCTTTGAAGAGATGTGGATTCCAATTTCTCGCGGATCAATATCACCAAACAAAGATATTAATGGCCCCAGCTCAATCCCACTGTCATACCAGAAACTCGCGCTTGTCCCATCACCAATGTTACACCGCATAAACTGTTTTGCCTAATGACGCAACTTGAGGATGTATTTCCTCAAGACAAACCTTAGGCAGTATTATTATATTTTTGTTGAAATTTTATCCAAAACTAATGTTTTCAGAATTCGAATTAGAGATGTGTACAGAATCGATGAGACACTCAAAGAATTCAACAAAAAGATTATTACCGAAACAAACCTATATTAACTCGACAGTATATAATATTTATATCTGTATCTATGCATGACGGTACCATAAAGTTCTTCGTACAAAAATTACTGGAAGCCTAAAAAATAAAATATTATATAAATAACTTAATTACTCTACACAAGTATACCCCCAAATTTTTTTTTTTAGAAAATCAACTTCCCAACTTCAAATCTTCGTTCTCTAAAGGCGTCAAGTTCAAATCCAAACACAAAACCCTCTTTCCATTACCACCGCCGGATTTCTTCATCGTCACCGGAGCTGGCGCCAAAATCCGGCCACTGCCTCCTCCTCCTCCTCTATGCTTCCTCATGTGACCACCCAAGGCTTGCCCTACAGAAAACTCGGCACCGCATATAGGACACTCGTGTTTCACCGGTTTGACTCTCTTAGGAGAAGGAGGCGCGTGTCCTTCAAGCGCCGCCGCTCTACGGTGGCTGGCTCGGTGGCCCCCCAAGGCTTGGAACGATGGAAACTCTTTGTTGCATGTTTTGCACGCGAAAACGAGGCTTTTGGTGACGTTTTGACGAGCCTTTGATATAAGAATCATGCAACTTGCCATCTTGTTTATCATCTCCATCTCTGATCTTTGCCTTTCCATTTGATTGATTTCTCAAAAAAAACTTAACCTTTTTTTTGGGGTTAAGAAATGAAAAATATTTAAACGAAGACTTTGTTAAATAATGGATGTTTGATCGTGTTTATATAAGCAAAAACTTAGCTTAGCTTATTGCATTGACTTTTTTGTATACGGAGTACTGAAATTCTTGTTTTACCCTTTCCTATTGCTGAGGAAACACCTTTTCGTTGACCCCTACGTTCAATAGTAGTTTCGTGTTATTCTATACAAAAACAGCAAAAACTAAAATAAAAGATAACTGAGTTTTCATTTGATTGCTTATTAATCATCATGCTCAACCGCTTTCGAAACAGAATATACGCCCATGAGTTAGCGCACTTACTTAAAATACCTTTCTTATTGATAGATTATAGTTTCTAAAAGGATGAAAATTGTTAATTAGCAGTTTCACTATTAAAATTATAAAATAAGCCAGTCAGTTCATACAAAGTTTTACTATTATCAAACCTTTCTCTTTTATTACACTCGCACTTTCACACGCGTGCATCTCAAATTCTTCTTTTCCACCTTTTTATTTTATTTTTTGTACGTGTAGATAGATCTATCTTCATTCAACTTCACGCATGAAAACTCCGTTACGTGTTATCTTCAATGTTTTAGGTGTGGAATTTAATTCTTAATGACTCTGAAATCTTTTTTCCTGAGTTCATCTAGGCACGGGCATCTGTTTTTTTTTGTTTATACGGTTTAGTTTATTTGGTTGTTAAAAATTTTGCCGAATTGAATCAAATAAAACTTCGGCTCATTCGATTTAGTATTCGATTTATTCGGTTCAGTTATAAAATATTAAATCAATTCCGAAAAAATCAAAATTTTTTCTATTTTGGTTATTTTAAACCGAATAGACCAATTTAAACCAAATACAAGCCATTATGAGTTCACGAAAACCCAAACCCATAAAAACTAGGGTTTTCGTGCTAAACCAAAGGAACTGCCTTTAATCTTAACCTCATAGATGCTAGGTATGTACCCTTGAACCTACCTATCTTTTAGAAAGAGGAAGACTGATGGAAATGGAGCCGGTCGATCTCACCTTCCGACGAGATTTAATACCCAATAGCCACAATCTAAATCAATCACAAGGCACAATACATTAATAAATCCCATCTGATTTGATAATATGAGTTAGTTGAAGATTATCTCTTTCATTTTTGATGATAATCGGTTAGATTTGAAAACTTACCAGTGAATCCAACCGAGAGCTTGGTGATGAGAACGTTGGTAAAGCCGAAAAAAAACAATGTCATGACGTAAAAGAAGATAAGAAAAAAAGTGAAGAAAAAATAAGAAAATAAGAGAAGAACGAAGAAAAAGAAGAATGAAGAAGAAGATTTATTCTTTCATGAGAGAGGAGAAGAGACGAGATATTAGAAAGGAAGGAAAGAAAACTAAGTTTTTTTTTTAATATATATGGTGTTCTCTTAACTGAAAACCGATCAGATTTGATGTACCAAACTGAAAATCGAAATCAATTTAGAATTTTGCCGATCGGTTAATGACCTCTAAACTAAACTGAACCGAAAACCAAAATTGTCGGTTTGATCGATTTGGTTTATGCCGATTGTCCGGAGCTAGTTCATACTTTTAATTAATAAATCGAAACCTAGATATTAGCTTATATGGACTTTAAAATTTTACTTTCTGCTAAACTAGATGTAAATAGTTTCATTCTTATTAATTAAAAGGATGAAAATACAAAATACCGTTTATAACCAACAATTATCAAAAGTTAAACTGATGCTTTAAACCAAAGAAACGATTTCAATGTTTTTATTTGAGTTAATTAATCTTTCAGTGTTGAATCAAGAACAAGAGTTGATTGAAGAAACTCACTTAAATCTAAACACGTGACAGGTGGAAAATACTAATATTTTTATACCATTTATAGAGTGATTGATGATAAATATGTTCAGCAGATCCGCTGTAGCACACTGGTTAATTTCAATGATGAATGTAATCCGGGTTCAACCCCCGGCAGGGGAATATTTTTAAATTATTTTTTTAGACAGCTAAAATTATTTTCCATCAATAATCTTATTAAGTTTTATAATGAATCAGTTTTAAAGGTTTTTTCATTAATAAATTAGTTGAGAAATTTATAATAGATTGACTGAAATTAAAGGGATTTTTTTCATTATAATCTCCCAAATAAAAGATATTGAAATATTGGTTTCTAATAAACTAGTTTACAAATGTATTTAGACACAATAACAAACCCAATACATTCACTCTATAATATCAAATTGCTCAAGCAAGTTAATTACAGTTTTATATGAGCATAATATCAGACATATTAATCAGGGTGTTATGTGGTTAAGAAACAAGTTCGAGTCATTACAATACAATTTTAATAATAGCTGATCATTGTAGATGTTTTAATCCAAATAAATATATTTAAATTTAAACATGCTATTGTTGAATGATAAATTTTGTAAAAAAATGTAGATGAATGTATAAGTATTCACATATAGACTGAGAAATACTTCTATTCAAGAATTTTTAAATGATAAAAAAAATTCTTATAATAATGGGTTAATTTATGATACTAGTAGTTTTGGAAATTTTTTTATATTTTAGCTAAGAGTGGAGAAAACATGAATTCATCTTAGAATCGAAGAACTTTTAGGTGATCAGTAATTGTCATTTATAAAAGATTCAACCATCCATATTTAGTTTTTATTACACTGTTTTATATATTCGGGCTTATATTTTATTCCCCGATATCCATTAAGAAATTTGGAAATTTTAATTTAGTTTGGTTTTGATTATGATGCGTTTGGTTCAATTCTTCTACAGTCCTTAAATTCAACACTAACTGTTTTGTTTTGCGAATCACATGGGTTTTGGGTACAAGATCGACGTCTAGTTATCTGAAATCTATTTTTGAAAAATGAGAGATGTGAAATCGCTTTTTAATCAAAATTTTTTTGTTAAATAGTTTACCGTGAAAAAATAATTTTCACTAAAAAAATCCGTACACGAAAGTAGATTGGCAGCGCGTGAAGTTAAGTGTTCATATATGTTTGGAAAAGGGTAGAAAAAAAATAGAAGATCCAAGAAAAATAAAAATAATATTTTTCTATTAAAAAGTCCATGATCCACGCTGACCTTTGCATAGTTTTTACATCTTTTAACTTTAATCTTCTTTTATATTATTTAAGAATGTAAATATATAGTCTAGTCTCACTTTTTCAATATTTCACAATTTAAATTTTTTAGATTTTATATTTGTATAGTTTTTTAGTCTTTTCTAATATCTATAAAACTTAGAATTTGAAAGAAACTGGATTAGTGAAGATAAGAAGAACTAGCGGTCAAGCTACAACGACACGAGGACATCGATAGGAGGCATCAACCATTTGTACCATTTTCGTGATGTCACGGGCACACATCAGTCTCACCCAGCAGCTTGACGTGCCTGATATGGAGTTTATGCAAAACCATCCTAGAAATTAACATGCAGATTGCAGCGGCCTTGCATAGTTGATAGGGTGCAACGGTCTCCTCCACTGATTTCATGTGACCGCTAGACCAATTTTTGCTGTGGGTTTAACTTGGTTTAAGTTGGGTTCACTCATATTTTGTTTCCTTCCTATAAATACTTGTAAAAATACAATAACCCTAAGTTTTCTTCTTTGAAAAGTCGGTTTTGATATTCAAACTCTCTAAATATTTTTGATTTATTTTTATAATATTATGCAACTCCAATGAAAGATTCTATATCTTTGTAAATGCATCTTATACTATTATGCAACTCCAATTAAGTTGATTGTTAGTTCATTATAGAATAGTAGAGTTCATGATCCAATGTTTTTATCTTGTTTTCGTTTTTCCATTTTACTTCTTTTCCTTTCTTATTTCTTTATAAAAACCAAAAACTATTTTGTTCTACATTAGTTTGAATCTCGCATCTTTAGTGTGTGATCTTTAATCCTTGTGGATTTGATCCTAAAGTGTTATGCACAATAGGTTTATTTGATAAACCGGTTAAAAATCACTTATCAAATTGATGCCGTTGCTAGGGACTAAAGGATTGCCAGTAGAGTTAGGATTCAAATTGAGATTAAAGCCTTTTTATTTCTTTTTGTTGTTATTCTTTCTCCTTTGTTTTCTTGTGATCTTGATCTCTTAGGTGCGCAACTAGGAATAAAGGAGAAATGCAAGGATGGAGTGATTAAGAAGAAACAACCGTCAAGCTAGCAACGTTAAACGTGCCTTTGAGAACTCTCCCAAGCCTATTTCTTGTCAAGATAGTGACACAAAACAAGCATTGAATAAGGAGGCTTCAATAAGCGTTGCAACCAAGCTCTTCATTCCATAAAGCTCTAAGGTATCGACTTCACCTTTGTATATATATTTTTAATTTCATTTTTGAGTCTTTGTTTTGTTTCCTCTCACTGTGAGAAGTAAGTCCGGGGGAGGGAACAATGTGCTAATTTATATTTGAGTTGTTCTTTTGCCTTTTAGTGAGTCATTCCATTGTACGTATATTTATGCATTGGAAAAGCAAAAAAAAATCAAATTTTTTTTTGAAAATAACAAAAGAAGCATATAAGTTTGCATTATATATGCATAAGAGATGGACTACCATGTAAAGGTTCATGCTTACTTTGCAATGTGATTCCCTTGATAATGTCCATGTATTGCTTAATCGATCTTCAAAGTTATGAATCTTTTCACTTCGATCTCTCCGCTCGAAAGTTAGGCCCTTGATTAATGCTTGTTTGGTTGCTTTACACTCTAACTTATTGCAATTTAACACGGACTTAACTCTCTCGCTTAGGGATTTGAAATGCATAGTCAAGGTTTTAAACATTCATCCAAGTTTCCTTATCCGACTTTTAGCATCCTTTGTTGACTTGGAAGATCATTTTCATCTTTTAAAATGGATCACACCCTTACCTAAACCTTTCTTTTCAAATCTACATATGATATTCTTGAGTGAGACATCTTTTTGTGCTTGCATTTGCAAAATCTCTAGAGAAGGTGAATGACAAATCCTCTCTTCCATAGTTTAAAGGGTCATTGGCTAGAGTAGAATGGAGTTTGTGGTTTTCATTTTGTGGGATAATGTGAGATGAAAACCCGAAAAAAAATAGGAAAACCAAATGGTCTTGACTTGAGAGGAAGATACTAGAGAACAAAAAAATATAGAAAAAAATACTCTAAGTTAAGATAAAAAAAATTATAGTCTCTGTTCTAAAAAGCTCAATAATAAAGAAAAAAAAAATGAAAGGAAGAGTGCGCATTACAAAAAGAAAGAAAAGAGCAAGTGTTTGAAAGAAAAATTCTCTAATTAGTTAAGCTAAAAGATTTGGTTGTGTGATTCCACTTGATTGAGATTTGTGGTTTGGATTCCTAAGAGATAAAAGATAATTAGATGCTAAGTCATAGGGTTTAATATAGAACAGAGCATAGGAATTAGTAGAATAGTGGAAGAGGAACTTGTATTAATATTTGGTCTCAATCTCCATTGCTTTTACAAAATGTCTTGCATACCATTTCGAGAGTAAACCACAAACACTTTGAACCATCTCTTCTACACTTAATCCTTTTTCCACCAAGCTAAATGATTGTGATTTCATTTCTTTTAGTGACATTACATGTCATTTGCATAATTGAATGTTAAAGAGTTGATATGCATGATTGCAAATGAATGTCTTGAGTTTTATTTTTAGAGTAAAAGATTGGAGTTGCAATAAGTGTAAGGAGGATGATTGATTAGGGATTCGTTTATGCATAACTTGAAGTATTATCTTGAGAAAATGATGTTAATGGCTTAATTGATTTTTCATGGTTAATAATCCCACTTTCACGCCTTTTTCTCGATTTGTCTCTTGTTGTTTACATGTTTTACTCCTTTTTTGATCACTTTAATCTCCTTTAACATCATTTAGGAGTCTCACTTTTTCATTATCCTGAATTTTATAAGTCTTAGGTTTTATGTCTTGCATTTGCATAGTCTTTGAGTCTTTTTAAGTGTCTATGGTACTTGGAGCTTGAAAGAAATTGGATTGGTGAAGATCGAAAGGACTAGCGGCCAAGATGTAGCGACTTGAGGACGTCGATATGAGGCATCAACCATTTGTAGCGGTTTCATGATGTCGTGGGCATGCAACAGTCTCACCCAGTAGCTTGACATGCCCGCTACAAAGTTGATGCAAAACCACCTGAGAAACTGACAGGTAGATCACAACGGCCTTGCGTAGTTGATAAGGTGAAGCAGTCTCCTCCACCGATTTCATGTGAAAGATGGATCGGTTTTTGATGTGGGTTTGACTTGGTTTAAGTTGCAAAAGATCGAAAGAACTAGCGACCAAGCTGAAGCGACCTGAGGACGTTAATAGGAGGCAGCGACCATTTGTAGCATTTTCATGAGGATGCGGTAGACCTGAAAAAAATAGATTCAACCCACGAGACCCATGGGTTTTGACCCGCGACGGGGCAGATGTGGGTTTTGAAAAAATCAAAATTTTGCGGGTTGGATGTGGGTGTGGGATAAGCTGTTTGGATTATGAGTCGGGTGCGGGTTGTGAAATCAAAATCCCCGGATTGGCGGGTAACATGCAAATATGATTTTTTTCTTAATACACATTTTACAGGTTTGGCGGGTTAGAGAAACGGTTTAGCTGATTGCAGACCCGCCAACCTGCATATTAATTCAAAATCTTTTAAAAAAGCTGATTAGCCGGTAACTCGCGAGTTCTACGTTTTTTGAGGAGGGCATGTGTGGATAGAATTTTTGAATCTGCGGGTCAAGCGGGTTGGCGGATTAGCGGGTAAAATATTTTTGGAACCCGTGGGTTGGCGGGACGGGTTGGATCCTCTTGACACTCCTATTTTGCGGACATGTAGAAATCTCAGCCAGCGGATTGATGTGCCCACTACAAAGTTGATGCAAAATCACCCGAGAAACTAAAGGGCAGATCGCAACAGCCTTGTGTAGTTGATAGGGTGCAACGGTCTCCTCCACCGGTTTCATGTGACAGCTAGGACTGTCAAAATATCATCCTCCCCACGAGTCCCGTGGGTTCGGGTCGATGGAGGAAAAAATTTTACGGGTCGGTCGTGGATGCGGGTTAAAGAATTGGGATGCGTGCGGGTTGTGGGATCAAACTCTGCGGGTTGGTGGGTAACCCACAATTAGGAATTTTTTTTTGTTTTTTTTAATACACATTTTTGCGGGTTTGGCTGGTTAGAAAAAATGAGTTGGCGGATCGGAGACCCGTCAACCCGCAAGTTAATTAGAAAACCTTTATAAAAAAGTGGGTTAGCGGGTTACCCGCGGATTTTGCGGTTTTTGAGCTGGACAGGTGCGGGTAAAAGTTTTGAATTCGTGGGTCAAACGGGTTGGCAGGTAAAATTTTTTTGGAACTCACGGGTTGGTGGGATGGGTTAGACCCATGTGACAGGCCTAGTGACCGCTGGACCGGTTTTTGTTGTGGGTTTGACTTGGTTTAAGTTTGGTTGACTCATATTTTGGTTCTTCCCTTTAAATACTTGTAAAAACACAAAACCCTAAGTTTTCTTTTTTGGAGAGTTGGTTTTAATATCCAAACTCTCTAGTTGTTTTGGATTGAGTTTTATAATATTATTCAACTCTAATGAAAGATTTTTCATCTATTTTGTAAATTCATCTTTTTATCTTTTTCTTTTCCTTTTTCTTCATTTAGAATGTTAGTTTTTTAGTTGAAATATGAGTCATGTTAGATTGTGATCAATTGATGAGTAGATGATGATTGCTTAGTTTGATTATGGTTATACCTTCATTTATTTTATTATTAATGCTAGATTGGCCAAAGAATTGGTAGTTTAGAGCTTAAACATTCACGTCCGGAAAGTGTTCGATGAAATGTTTGAACCAAACATTTTATGAGTTTTACATACATAGCCAATGTGAATTGATAGTTAGGTTGTTTAGTGAACTTATTGCGATTTTTTATTAATTCTCATTGATTATGAGATTGCTAACGGAAATTATGTTAATACTTAATTAGTAAAGTGATTAGTGTCACAGAAATGGATTAGTCATAATTGTGAGTTCCATGTTCTAGGATGATGCTTAATTTAATTTATTGCATCATTATTTGATTGTTAGTTCACTATTAAAATAGTAGAGCTCATGGCCCAATGTTTTTATCTTATTTTCGTTCTTTCATTTTACTTCTTTTCGTTCTTCTATTTTACTTCTTTTCGTTTCTTGTTTATTTATAAAAACCAAAAACTATTTTGTTTTATAATAGTTTGAATATCACATCTCTAGTGCGTAATTTTCAATCTTTATAGATTCGATCATATAATACTATGCACGATAAATTTATCTAATAGACCGGTTGAACATTAAATATTTGAAATTACATGTGTTCTTTAGTAAAACATATTTCAAGATTCTTGACTCAAATCTTACTAATCTCTAATCTCTACGGAGTCTAAAATTTACCTAATTATTATATCATGATTCCTTTCATGCTTTACAATTACGTGGATAATTTTGTCTCAGATAATTAGATGTAAGATTTTGTTTAAGTGAAGAACAAACCTTTTTCCAGATAGCATTTACAATACAATTTTTCCATTGCCTTCCGCTTTGGAAAACAGTTTCCCATACAATATATTTTTCCTTTGTACATCTTTTGATGCTATCAGGAAAATCTTTTTCCTTTGATGACTTGAGAAGAAGTATACATCCGCCTGCTAGCACACATGGTCATAATTCCATTTCAAACAGATTCTTACATTCACAAATTCTTAATAAACTTATGTTATGCGAGATCAGTTTGCCTAAAAAATGTTTGATGGCAGTTTAAGCTCAGGAAAAATGATTATCGCAGAAAAAGGAATGAACTTCGAGTAGTATGTTTGAGTTATTCGCTTAACCTAATTTTCGTCCATCGTTGATGCTTCTCAGCCTCCAGATTTAGCACTTTGGCTACATTGTATTGTAGCAATTAGCTAAGCAAACAATGGTTAACTATCCAACTATAAGTTGTGTCTTTTCTACAATGTGTTATGAGTAACAATTCAGTTACATGGATTAAGAGCTCTGAACCCCTCTATTTAAAAAGTTTGAGGGGAGAAAAAGTAGTCATATTATCAAAGATCTGTGATCGAATGATCTTGATACCGAAATCTCAAAGAAGAACTTATGTAAAAGAACAAATTATCTTTTACTAGATTTTAGAAACTTCTCAAACTAAAAATTTTGTCTCTAAGCTTGTTGAACATCTCTCAACCTAGCTTCTTATTTATAGGGATAGACAACTCCTATTCCTATAGGGAAATAGACAACTCCTATTTCTATTAGAACTCTCTAATGATAGAAATCCTAATCTTAATCACATTCGAATTACCTAACATTCTCCCTCGTAATTCGAACACTTGAGCTTCGAAGATCTTCAACTCCTATTAGACTTCTCATTTCGGCAAGCTTGACTTGAGCTAGAGGTTTTGTGAGAATATCTGCTCGTTGTTCTTCTCCGGAAACATGCTCCACATTGATTTGTCCATTTTCGATACACTCTCGAATAAAATGATATTTCTTGTGGATGTGTTTGCTCCGGCCGTGAAAAACAGGGTTCTTGGTTAAGGCTATTGCGGATTTGTTATCGAGTAACAATGTCACACTTTCATGCTTCCAACCCGTTACTTCACATAGAAGGTCTTGAAGCCATATTGCTTGCTTTGCCGCTTCTGTTGCCGCCATGAACTCTGCTTCGCAGGAAGATAACGCGACCGTGGGAAGTTTCTGAGAGCACCACGAGATTGGTGATGTTCCGAAGTAGAGAACATGACCAGCCGTGCTCTTCCCGTCGTCCAGGTTTATGTCGTGGCTGCTATCGCTGAAGCCTATTAGCTTCTTGTCTCCTTCTCTTTTGAAATTAAGACCATAGCTCTTAGTTCCTTGTAAATATCTCAACACATGTTTCATGGCTGCTCCATGTGACGTCCGAGGGCTCTGCATATATCTGCTTAACATGCCAACCGAATAAGAAAGATCTGGACGTGTGTGTAGTAAGTACCTTAAACACCCGATGATTTTCCGGTAATTTGTGGCGTCTATTTCTTCTTCATCTTCAGCTTTGTGTAGCTTTAAACTTGATTCCATAGGTATATGCGCTCGATTACATGACTCCATTGAAGCTTCTTTAATTATCTTTGCCGCATATGTTTCTTGTTTCAAAGTAATCCCATTAGAACCTTGAGAGAACTCGATTCCAAGATAATATGTAAGCTTTCCAAGATCTGTCATGTCAAATTCGCTACCCATTCCTTTCTTGAAATCTAGTATGATTTTCAACGATGTTCCTGTGACGAATAAGTCGTCGACATACACAGCCACTATAAGATCTTGATCATGCTCTGTTTTCCGATATACCGCCTGTTCCTTGGAGCATTTTTCGAACTTCATTCCTCGTAGAATCTGATCTAGCTTGGTGTTCCAAGCTCTCGGAGCTTGTTTCAGTCCGTATAAAGCTTTGTAGAGTTTGTAGACTTTTCTTTCTTCTCCTTCTCTTACGAATCCATCCGGTTGATGTACATAGACCGTTTCTTTTAACTCACCATGTAGAAACGCAGTCTTGACATCAAGATGATGTATTTCCCAACCTCCTGTTGCGGCGAGGGAAGAAAGAAACCGGATAGTCTCTAGTCGAGCTACAGGTGCAAACACCTCATCGTAATCGATTCCATGCTCTTGAACATATCCCTTTGCTACAAGACGAGCTTTGTATTTGTTGATGCTTCCATCTGAATTGTTCTTGATTTTGAAAATCCATTTTAATCCTATTGGTTTCACGCCTGATGGTTTGTTAACTAGCTCCCATGTCTTGTTTTTGTTAATTGAATCTATCTCAGATTGTGCTACTTCCATCCATTCTTTCGAATCTTCAGCTTCATGAAATGTGCTCGGTTCTCCATCGATACTAAGCAGAAGTTCTTCGTCGAGTATGTCTGCTAGTAACACGTAATCTTCTAGGTATTTAGGTCTGCTTTTTTCGCGGCTTGATCTTCTCAGAACTGAGTTGGTTTTGTGATCAAGGCCTTGTGAAATCTCCTCTGGACCTTCGATACTCCTTTGCGAATTCCGAGATGAGGAACTGCTTGGAGGAGAGAGAGTTTTCGAGTTTCTCTCTCTATTCGTAGAAACAAAGTCTTCTTCTCTGTTTGGAACAGAGCTCGAAACAAAGCTAGTTCCATCTTCAATGATTGAACGAATGTTTGTCCCATCATCTATGGTTTCTCTCCAAACCATTGTGAACATTCCAGGCACTATATTTTGATCATTATCGCATGACTTATTCCATTCCCAGCCACTTGCCTTGTTGAAGACTACATCTTGACTCACATAGATTTTACTTGTAGAAGGGTTGTAAAGTCGGTAAGCCTTCATCCCTGGTTCCGTTCCGAGATATACAAGAGGTCTAGATCGATCATCCAACTTCTTCAAGTTGATCGCTTCTACCCTTGCAAATACCTTGCAACCAAAGATTCTAAGGTGATCCAAGTTTAGCTTGTTTCCTTTGAATGACTCGTATGGAGTTTGATCATTCAAGGCTTTCGTGGTCACTCTATTGATCAAGTAAGTGGCGTGTCTTACTGCTTCTCCCCATAGGTGATTCGGCATTCCCATTGTTTTTAACATACTCCTTGTCATCTCAAGCAAAGTGCGATTTCGTCGTTCAACTACACCGTTTTGTTGAGATGTGTAGGGTGCGATGAGCTGTCTTGAGATGCCATTGTCTTCACAAAATATTTGAAAATCGATAGAAGTAAACTCTCCCCCTCTATCGGTTCGAAAAATTTTGATTCTCTCCCCCGTTTCACTCTCCACCAAGCTTTTGAATTTCTTGAATTTCTCGAAAGCTTCACTTTTCTCCTTTAACAAGATGGTCCACATGTATCTTGAGAAATCATCAATCAATACAAATATGTATCGATTTCTTGCTGTGGTTGATAGTGTGATTGGGCTGCACAAGTCACCATAAATTAGTTCTAACTTTTGTTTTGTTCTGAATTTTGTAGCTTGCGGGAACGGTTGTCGGGTTTGTTTTCCTATAAGGCAGCACTCGCATATTCTCTTCTCGTCTTCAAAGTTGGGTAACCCATGAGCTAGCTTCTTCTTGGACATTGTTGACATCGTTTTAAAGTTAACGTGTCCTAGCCTTGCTTGCCAACGCCAAGCTTCGTCATCAAGTTTGGTGAGTAAATTTTCCGGAACTCCAATCGTAAGTTGTATCTTGTACATACGATTAGGAGATCGAAGTACTTTCATGAGTAGTATACCATCGGAATCGTGCATGGTAAGGTAGTTTTCTTTTAACCTTACATCGCATCTTGCTTTCGTAGCCTGTCCTAGGCTTATGATATTGCTCTTAAGGTCTGGAATCCAATAGATGTCTTTGATGATTGTTTGTTCACCGGTTTTTGCTTGGATTATTATCGATCCCTTTCCTTTGATGTCTACACATGACTCATCTCCGAACTTGACTTTTCCTCTAATGTTTTCATTTAATTCTGAAAAATAGGATCTCTTTCCCGTCATATGGTTACGCACCGTTATCCAAATACCAAGTGCTTAGTTTACTCGCTTCTTCTTCTTCGTATTTGCTTGGAAATATTTTTTGCTCATTCAAAAATATTACCTCGTGCATGTAAAGGGCTGCATCGGCTTCCTCTATTTCTGCTAGGTTCGTTTCATGGCGATTCTTACCTTTTTCCGGACACATATTAGCGAAGTGTCCTTTCTTCTCACAACGCCAACAAGTAACATATGATCGATCCTTCTTTTGTTTTTCTTTGTTTTCATTCTGATCATTGTTATTTCTTTGTTGTGCGTTAAATCGTCCTCTTCCACGGCTCCTTCCACGGTTTCCTCGGCCTCTAGCCCGGCCATTAAAACCACCTCTTGAAGCTTGCTCGTAGGAGGCGTTAAATAAGAGTTTGTTCTTATCAACTCTTTGGTTTTCTTCTCCTATTCTTTCTTCGTAGGCTTTTAACCTACCAATTATGTCTTCAAAACCAACTGTTTTGAGATCTAGAACTTGCTCTAATGAAGCAACGATGTGAATAAACTTGCTTCTTGGCAAACTGTTCAAGAATTTCTTAACAAGCTTATGCTCTTCGATGTTTTGTCCTAGGGCGGCTGATCTAGAAGCTAAACTCGAGATCCTCCCTGCAAAATCATCAATATTTTCGGTTTCATTCATTGTCAAACGATCGAATTCTGAGACAAGAGTTTGAAGTCTTGCTTCTCGCACTCGGTCTGCTCCCAAGTATCGAGATTTTATTGCTTCCCACATAGCTTGAACCTCTTCTAACTCGCTGATTTGCAAGATCAAATTTTCGGGGATAGATTGGAAGAGTAAGGCCATTGCGATGACATTCTTCTTTGCATCCGTTGTGCCTGGTTCTACCGCTTCCCAAACTTCATGAACCTTCAATGTTACCTTCATTCTCATCGCCCACACGGTGTAATTAGTGGCAGTGAGCATTGGACATTGAACTGACGAGATCTTGGGTTCCTTCTCCTGTGGTGCTGCGACGATGACTCCTTCCATGTTTCTGGTCTTACTCCGCTCAAGATTGTTTGATTAAACTCAAGCTCTGATACCAAATGTGATCGAATGATCTTGATACCGAAATCTCAAAGAAGAACTTATGTAAAAGAACAAATTATCTTTTACTAGGTTTTAGAAACTTCTCAAAACTAAAAATTTTGTCTCTAAGCTTGTTGAACATCTCTCAACCTATCTTCTTATTTATAGGGATAGACAACTCCTATTCCTATAGGGAAATAGACAACTCCTATTTCTATTAGAACTCTCTAATGATAGAAATCCTAATCCTAATCACATTCGAATTACCTAACAAGATCTACTCCATCAAAAACTTCACTTAACTCGATGAGACCATGAAAATGAGGAAACTTCTTCACTTCTTTTCTAAAAAAGAATCTTGCGGAAAGACTTTGTAGGAAAAATATTTAGTTCCATTTTCAAAAGCAAGAAGGGATATATTGTGGCAAACCCAATAAAATTTGATACACGACCAACAAAATCCCAACAAGATGTTTAATGAGATTTTCAAGTTTGTTTCGGTTTAAAATTGTGGTGTATATATTAATTTAATTTTAAAATTTTGTTAGAATTCAATTAAAAATAACAAAATTGCCTTTAATCTTAGTGGTTAACGGGCTTTTCCACCATAATTTGATTTCAGTAGATTGCGTTTTTCCGCAAAATAGGAATTAGACTCTAGATCGGACATTGTCAATCTAAATAATGTAAAAAATAACAGATTAGAAAATGAAAAAAACTCATCCCTTATTACCAAAATCAGTTTCGAAGTTGGAAGTAACATTTGGGCCAGTGGTTGTCCCACTTCTGATTCTATTCCATCAATCCATGTTTGAATCTGCCTTTTCTCTTAAGTGAGATAAAGTTATTTCTCTTAAATTACTGGGCCGGCCCACTATAGTACAGTGATGAAAAAAACAATATATATATATTTTAACCAATACACTACAACTGTTTTTACTTAGGCGTTTATATAACTTATATATGATGTGAGAACTTAAGGAAAATGCCTCAACCTATATATACACGATTCATGCTCATATTATTTGGTCATCTCTCAATTGAATCAATTAAACAATAGTCGTATCTTTTTGGATGTTTAAATTGGTTATAAGATATTGGCTATAGTCGAAAAATGTCGAATTCCATCATTCCGATATATCGGAATAGTGACAAAACGTGACTATGATATTGGCGATATGCCATATGTTTGGTCCTTGAATAATACAATACAAATCCAATTGTTGATTTTGGTATCGACACATTATTTTTGTTCTGAATGTGTAACAATACAATGACCAATATTTATGGTTTCGCAAATTTCAAAACACCACTGCGTGAAAATTTCAAACTTCATACTTCATAATCAATGGTTGTCTCTATATAAATTTGTCTTTTGCCTAAACTTTAACAAACCAACAGAAATAACTGGCAAAAACACCACGAATGATAACTTCACCGGAATCAAACTCTACGAAGAGAGACATAAAACACAAAAAAAAATCCAGAGTGAAAAATACAACTCATTTCTAACCCAATCTAATCTATCAAACTGTAATACATGATAAACATGGTGAGATTGTCGGTAAAACACATGAACAGACACGATTTGTTGAAAAGACACGTCGTAAAGACACCAACTCAACTAAATTGTGGTGTGAAAGAGAATATTGGTACTCAAAGTCGAGATCACAGAGAAATTGCTGGTGAAACATGATCGGCAAAACCATGAAGAGGAGAAAGACAATCAATCAAAAAATCGTCCACATTCGTGTCTTTCCAATTTGCCGTCTTTAAATAATGAAGTATTTTTTATAGATAAATCTTATAATATAATTAGAAAGAGTACAGCCGACACCGGAGTCGGCGCCGGCCAACGAGTTTACAAAAAAAATAAAGAAGAAAAGTTGAGTTGGAAGATCATTTTTGAAAAAAATTGAGAGCGAAAAGAAGTTAGAGAGAAATTTTTTAAAGAGAGGTTTTAAAAAATTTGGGCCTTTCAACCTTAAAATTTTAAACAAATTAACAATAAACATGTTGTATTTGCTCATTTTGCCAACTTCTAGAGAGGACCAGTCCAACATATGTTGTTGCTTAAAGCTAGGGATGGGTATTTCGATTTACAGTTTGGTTACGGTTCAAATTTTTTGGTTTTACGGTTTATCAGTTTTATAAAAGATAAGACCATTTACGGTTTTTCTCAGTTTACGGTTTATCGGTTTTATAAAACTAAAACCATTTAATTACCATTTACATTTCGGTTCGGTTTGATTTCGGTTATTTTTGGTTTATTTTATGATTTTTCATAAAAATTTTACGTAACATGAGCATATTTACCATTAGACAATAAAATTTTTTCAAATATTTTTCTTAAGAAACAATAGATTTTCTATTTCGAATTATATCATCTTGTATTTGAAGCCTATTCAAGCATAAATATATTCGAACACGAGGATAATAATCAACTAAATATTATTGCAATACATAATGGTGTTATAAACTATATTATTTTCTATATGGTTTTATTTATTTGTCTCTATTACTTATCGAAGTAAGGATTTTAAATAAATAATATTAAACTTAAAAATTTTATTTATGTATCCGCATAAAATATATTATCACCATATAAATTGATTAAACCGAAATATTTTTAATAATAGTAAACCAAACGGTTTTTATATTAAATTAAAATCGAACTGAATCATTTAATTACAGTTCGGTTCGGTTTTCTGGTTTTGGTTATTTTACCCATTTCTTCTAAAAACAATATATATTAAGTCATGTATTTTTATAACGCAAATAAGCACGGTGCCGTAATAAGTTTTGTAATTTGATGCCCCTAAATTGTATATATATTATTTGATGTCTAAAGCATAGTTTTTCATCTGCTATAATCCAGGCTTGGGCCTGTGCCTAGAGATCCGAAAATACAATTTTAAAAACGTGTTGGAAACTTGTTTTTTTTTCTTTTAGAAACTTACATTTCCGGTAGTCATTATTCTTATACATTTTTTTATTTATAAAAAATATCGAGAACTAATATAGTCCTTTGTGATGTGTACGTCATTTTCATTATTTAAATATTTTACTTAGAGATTTTATTTTAATTATATGAAATCTGTTGAAAAGATTAATTTGATTAGTTGGATAAAAGTATTTCGTAAAATTTAAATATAATAATTTTTCTTTTGATAATAAAGATTTTGAGACAGATTTTGATTGAGTTAAAATAAATATAATAATTTAGATTTTTTAGTTGGGTTGCGTAAAAATAAACTATCAAATTTATGTTATTATAACAACTTTTAATATAATATAATGTTTAATTATATATATATATATAATATGTACCTACTTCCTAATTACTTTAAAAATATATATATTTTTACGTATTTATATGTTTTTACTGCTACGTATCGGCTTTTAATTCTATGCAACTTAGCTATATAACCAAATTTCTAGTGGCGGTTGGTGATTTTTAGTGGCTATTGGTGATTAGTATAGTTTTAGCTATTATTTTAAGATTTAATTTCCGATAAAAACGATGGTACACTTTTGTAGTGAATTTCAATGTGAAGATAAACATCATAAATAATAAATAACAGATGTCGTCTCGCCAAAAAATTGTTATCATGAAACATATAAGCACTAGCTAATTAATATAATAAAGCGACTATTTGCATAAGTTTAATTTTTAACATTTCTACTTAAATAGCCAGCTAAGTGACAACACATCATGCGGGCGCTTTCACTACTATATAAACATATTCTTATCACAAACAAATAATACACAATAACCCATACAAAAAAATAAAAATTATTTACTGTATCCATGGCGAGAAAGAAGTTAACATTAGCTTACATTTCTGATGACACCATAAGGAAACAATCATTCAAGCTTACATTTCTGATGACACTATAAGGAAACAATCATTCAAGCACAGAAAGAAAGGACTTATGAAGAAGCTCGATGAGCTCAAGATTATATGCGGTTGGCTGCATGTGCAGTCATCTACAATCCATTCAACACAAATCCAGAGGTGTAGCCATCAAACTCAGAGGTGAATAATGTTATCGAAGAATCACCTCATACTGTAGATCGGTGAATGAATAGATCGGTGAGCCACCAAGAGTTTCTCAATCAATACATTGCAAAAGTCGAGAAGAAGAATAAAAAGATGATTGAAGAAAATAATGAGGATTGCATGAGGGAGGTCATGTACAAGTGCCTTGGTGGGAAAATGATAAGATTTTCTTATGAACGATAATGAACGTCGTGACTTGTGTAAGTTTATTGATCAATCTCTTAAGGCTCTTTTACAACATAAAAATGTAACCTTAAGCAATCCACATTTTGAAACTGAGAATCTTCCTCAACGGCTATGATCGGAAACATGACACTAATCCCTGCGTTCATGGCACCAACGACTATGGATGAAGCCAGTTCCTCCTCTTTTCTAAATGTCCCTAGCTTCAACTCTTCTCAACTAACCAACAAGGTGCAGTGCATAGTCTCTTCAAACCAGGAACTTGAGCAAGTTAATTCTTTTGCAACTAATCTCCTCCCCAATAACGACCAAGAACTTTGTATTCCATCTATGAATCAGGTGTATATTTATTTAAAATCTTTATTCAATTTACTGTCCTAGTTTTACACTCTTTTCAACTAACAAATTATTGCAGTCAATAATACCTTCTTACCAAGGATCAGAGGATTTTAATTTTCTTGATCTCTTACCCAATAACAATCTAGAAGTTTACATTCCGGTTATGGATAAGGTTTGTGTTTTTTTTTTGTTTTATCACCATTCATGTATTTTAAATCATAATAAATATCAACAACAATATTGTTTATTCGTTTGTATCTCAGGATGAATTTTACAATCCAAATCAAACGGAGAATCATCAAAAAGGAATCGTTGAAGAAATGATGAAATATGCTGAGCAAACGGGTTTTCCTTGGATGGAAGAGAACCATCATTATAATCACAACCAGTTCTAAAATATCAACAATGTTATGTTTCCTTTGTTTCGAATAATGTTTTCAGTGACAAGCCAAATCTTATACCTTAGTTCATCAAGTTTGTTTTTTTTTTAAATAATGTGTTCCCTATAATGTTGGAGCAATTAGTGGCAAATCATGATTTCATATTCAGAGCCAGAATCATTTTTGCGTTATTGTTTGTATTTTAATTTAATTAAAAAGCATTATTTTGCAAATTCTTTTACAAATATTGGATTGCCAATTTAAGATATTTTTCAAAGAATTTTCCTTTTTCATGAATTTTATCCAAATAAGAAAAAAATTTGAACATTATGGATTGAATTAAATTATATATTCATTTGAACTAAGGTAACACATTTTTAAATTTAAACCAGTTTTGCTAGTTTAAGGAAATGGCATGGCAGCGTCAACGTGGCAAATTCTTATTTTGCGAAGAAATGCGATGTAGTAACTTTTATGGAAAAGCCACATAAGTGGATACTAACAATTTGACTAAAAACACATTTTACGCGAAAACAATGGTTAAAAAATATTTTATTTGTTTGTTTCTAAAGCAAAACTCAAAGTTATAAGAATTATTTTGTTTGTTTTTTCTGAATGTTTGTAATCACCAAACCAGAACTCAAAGTACTTTTAACAAAATAGATAATTATATTTGTTTATAAGTTATATAATATTATAATATGTGGTTTTACTATGTTTCACTATGTGATAAATTATTTTAATCCAGATAGGTAAAGCAATTGAAAATCATAGGGTTTCATCTGTAACTTTAAAAATTGGAATATTAATTTCCTCTTTGGATTCGGCCCCATTATTTTTTAGAGGATGAACTTATCAAATTTTTTTACCGAAAATCTATTTACCCCTAGAATTACTCGGACTCTACAATGAACCAAATACCTTAATACTAACTATAAAATATCTCCATTTTTAAGGAAAAAGTATCTTAATCGTTTTTTCAAAAGTGAAAAAAAATCCAAAGTTTGTAAAATCTTATCTAATGGACCCTTGACAACCTGTAAAATTAATTGACACAAGGAGATATATCAATTCATAAGATGCAATATATGATATATGTTTTCTAAAAATAGTCATTTAAGCCCAATGTCCAAAAATTTAAATGATTTTTAAGAAAAAGTAACTGCATAAAATTTTCAAAATAAAAAAAATCCTTGGCAAAATCTATCTAATAGGAATTTGACAAGCTGTAAAATTAATTGTTACATAAAAACTTTGTTTTCCAACTCAGAAATAAGATTTTCAAGATAGTCATTTAATCCTAATGCCCAAGAAAAGTAAATAATTTGAATTAAAATATCTTTTCTTTTTAAGAAAAAGTAAATACATCATTTTCAATAACTGAAAAAAGAACTTGGCAAACTCCTATCTAATAAAGACTTGACAATCTAAAAAAATTATTAAATACAACAAATCATTTTTCGTACTCGAAAATATCTTAATTTCAGAAGATGCAATATATGATAGTTGTTTTCTAAAATTAGTCTTTTAAATCTAATGTCCAAAAAAGGTAAATGATTTGAATGAATATATTAGCTGTTACTCAGTAAGATGATCAATGCCATTCATTTGTATAAGTATAGTACATGCAACAATTCACCAAATTTACTTACAATGTTTTTTTAACAAGAATAAAATGATAGTTTCTTTTAACTATTTTTGGATTATACATTGATACCTATTAAGAAGGTAATAACTCAAATTTTAACAAAAGAAAAAGAAAAGAAGGCAATATCTAAATTTTACAAGTATAGTGATGAATAAATATTTATTTCGTCTGTGTAATTTTGTTACTAGATTTGGTGATCATGTGACAATTTCATGCTTCTAGGACACCCTCGTCTTATCTCGGGAAGGGCAATCTGGGCCTTGGCCCTGACTTTTGAGTTGTGTTTCCTACTGCTTCAAAAGACATATTTCGTGGGCTGCAATTCAAACCCACGATATCTTTATTAAAAAAAAAATCAGATTGTCTTATGACTAACTTGAAAGACAATCATGGAGGTCCCTTTTTCCTAGAAAAGCAATTCCTTTTCTGAATCTTTTGAAATATGTTGGGTCCTTTTAACCTACAAATGATGAACATAACTGAAATATTACTCACCATCATCATTACGACATATGACCTTTGCCCAGTTCGTTCACTTTTAGTTCATCATTATGGCAACCGATACCAATAATAATATCACTTTTCTTCACCAGGTGATTTAACATTCCCACTAAATTACCATTTTGGAAACTTCCTTTTCCTTTTTGTATAGCCCAAATGAAATGTTTATCTTTGCGTTTCAAACTAATAGACGTAGGGTTATAATACATAATTTATTGCTTGCGGTTCTTCAAAAAAAAAATTATTTGTTAAAGGTTGTTCAAAATTTTGTGATACCAACACACTTTTCTGAAGGTAAAAATTGATGATAAAAGATGAAATATTCTGTAAATGATATAACTAGTTACAATATCAGTTAGCAGGCAACTTGTAGTAAAACTCAAGGGTTAAACTCAAGTTGTCAACTTGAAGTTGACGTAAGATTTTTGATGGCTGATCATAAATATTGTTTGATACTACCTTTGACCAAATCGATATCCAAAAAATGGTTGCATTAATTATTTAAGCAAAATTGTATTTTGATGATGAATTTATAGTGGATAATAAATGCTAAAAGTTAGAAAATTTACCACAATATATTTGATTGCACTAATGATAAGATTTATTGCTGAAATCACGTATTTGGGTCTACGTTGTATTTGTAACACTGCATTTGTTAAGAACTTTTTGGCAGAAAATAACGATTTTTGTTTTTAATCGTGTTTTCTCTCTCCCTAGTGTCGTTGCTCTATTTTCTCCGTTTCCTCTCCTCTCCGATCGGCGGAAGGGTTGGCTCTTCCGATTTTAATGCGGTTCATAATAAATAAGAAGAGGTTTGCCGGATTTCTTCTCCGGCTCAAGGAGGAGTTGGTTGAGACCTCACGGTGGTCGGGTTTGCTTATGTCGGTTCGTGAGACGTTTGAGAACGGTGACTTGTGAGCTCAGTCGAGATCGGCTCTGAGGCCCTGTCCTTTTCCATAGTGGAAATTGAGCGGCGGTTTTTACGCAGATGAAGACGGCTGTTGATCGGAAGTTTTTGTCGGCTGACCTTTGGATTTCTTGGTGGTTTAGCTCCGCTTTTGGCCGGTCTGTCAAAATTCCGACGGCTACCAGTGTCCTGGAATGGGTCCGATGGGGTTGAGTGGATTAGGAGCGTCGCGACTGCGATGGAGGCGGTTCATGCTCACTTGACTTGCTTCGGGAGCTTCACTTCGGCAGTGCACTGATGGGTTTGGTCTTGAAACGAGAGATGTTTCCTCTGATTGTGGCGATTGGCTTTGGTCTTGAGCTTATCGCAGTGGTTGAGCACGAATCCGCCGGAACGAGTCAAGTTCGTAAAAGGGTCTTCCTCGTGGTTGCGGCTGATACTACTCCTGTTTAACCTAACCAGATTCCAGTTCTGTGTGTTTGGTATTGTAATTCGATTGTTTCAAACCAATCTTAAACTGATGCCTATTCAAAAATGGAGTGTAATACTATTTAATTTAATACATCAAAGATTATCGTAAAAACAAAAAAAAAAAACTTTTGGCAGAAAATAGTTTTGGGGGTCTGACATTTTGTAGGTAGCGAACTCAATTTAAAATACAGCATGAAAAGAAAAGAAAAAACAGTAGGAGAAATGTACTTTCAGAAGAAAAAAATTGTGATTAAGTTTCAAGACTGGTGCATAGGACTTTTGATTTGTCGCATAGCAAATGCAGATTGACAAAGAGAGAATTTTTGGATTGTAGAACGCGTGCGAGTTATCGGATCAAAATCCGTAGGTTGGCGGATAACCCGCAAATGTGGTTTTTTCTAATACATATTTGGTGGGTTGAAAAGCGGGTTGACGGATTTCCACCCTAAAAAATCGTAAATTAATTTAAAATTCTTCAAAAAAAACGGATTAGCGGATTATCCGTAAATTTTGAGTGGAATAGATGCGGATTGAACTGGGTTGGAACGCCAAGTGGCTTTATATTCAGGGGTTCCCGCTATAGCCGAACACTATTTTTGATCCGCAAATCAAACGGATTAAAAATTTGCGGATAAAATTTTTATTCTGACCCGCCGATACTGCGGATTGATTTATTTGAGAGGCCTATGGGTGAATATCAGGAACAGTTCAAATTTAATATAGGTCTTGTGCCATAGAATAAGAAAGAGTCCTTTTTCCTCTTTAAGTCAGAAAAAGATGGTCCTCATATTTTATAATAAATGTATTCAAATTTAAAAATTAATGAATTTATCTTTTCTATCCCTCATTAATATACTAAATATTTTTTCATTGGTTATTACTTTAAACTAATATGGGTGATACTATAAATTTTGCCAACAGAAAAACATAAAATGATATTTATAAGAAAACAAATTTAAACTAAAAAATGGCACTTAATATAAAATAGAGGGAGTAATTGTTATATGAGAGTAGAAAAAACAATAAAATCCAAGAAAAACAAAAATAGTGGGCTCACAAAAAAATTATTATGCCCACAGTTTTAAGTTTTATTAACAATTCACATAATTCTTTCAAGCATCACGATTTTTTTTCCAAAATAATTAGCATTCATATTTAAATAAAACGAATTACAGCTATACTATAGGATCATAAAGTATTTAGTTAAACAAGTAGATTGGAGAATAAAAAGTACTGTATACATTTTAAAAACACAAATGCAAAAAGAATAGTAGTGATAGTTTTTTTGATAAAAAAAAATGTGAAACCATATTGTTTAGGATATAGTGAACGCATAGAGTACGTAGTAACTCGGGAGTGATCTAAATTCAAAGTTTGGTTCTAGAAGACTTTCTCAGGTTTAATTAAGAGTAGTGATAGTTGTTGCATACTTGCATCATATGTTGAAGCTTACTAATGTGTTTGATGGTAGCAACTTACCCACGTCCTCTGCGACCTCTCAATGACTTTTTTCTCTCACATTCTATCTTTTGAATTTTCTGCGCTGGTTTGAGAACTCGGCTTCAGATTTAGCTAGTCGCTCAACAATTTTACTGGGTTTAATTAGGATACCCAAAATTAGTATTGCTATAACTAGAGAGTTTATTTTACCGTGAATAACGTTGATCACTTTTTTTTTATTTTTTGCTATTTATGCTGATATATGTTTTTGAAATATTAAAGTAGCAACTAGCTAGGAAGTAGATACAAAACTTTTACATCATATTTTGTTTTGTAATACTTCATCCGTTGTCGTTTTAAAATTTTATTTTTTTCATAAAATGTCGTTTTATGTTTTCAATGCAGAATTGAAAGATAAATCTCATTTGTGTATCTATTATTTCAGGTTATTAATTAGAAAATTAAAGTTATTTAATGTATTAATAAAGAGTATAGAAGAAATTTACTTAATTTTCTTAAAATGTGTGAAAAATTTCAGAATGACATTTTTAAGGAACAGAAAAAGTGATAAGTTTATTTATTATAAATAAGCATTTGTTAGCGTACAATATCCTAGACAAATATTTTCTTTTTTCATACTAAATAGAGAAAAAAAAGTTTGCAACTCATTTTTGAGATTTGGAGAAAATTAATTACAGAAAAACCAAAAACTTAAATGGGAAAGCTCAGATGTAAAATTAATTCCAATATTTTTTATCAAAAAATAAAATAAAAATAATGCCAATATGGTTTTCACGACGTATGAACCAAGAAAATAACCGTGTAATATTGGTGTGACTTACAAAAGGTCAAAAGCTAGCCAAGCAAATGCTGGACAGATCAAATGGTTTTTACAAAACAAATATGCGAATAAAGGTAACAAAATTCATATAACCGATAACAAACTCGGTTAACCTTAACCAGTACAATCTCATTAAATTTGAACTCTCATGTTGATTCCAAAGCTTCTCTCAAACATGAGAATGTCTTCTAGAACCAAAATTTGAGTTACTACTTACTCTATTCAGTGAATATATCGTCCCGGAGCTGGTTTCACATTTTATCAAACTTTTTTTTATATTTGGATAAAAACGTGACTGCTTATTTTATTTTATTTTTGTATTTTCATTTGCGGTTACAATACTTGAGTACTGTCAATTTTCTACTATTTTCTCTTAACCTTCCCCTATTTCACAGCAATATATTATAGAGAAATTTGTCTAAAATAATCAACTATTTTAAGGAAAAGTTATAATTTTTTTTAAAATTTTTTATTGCTAAAATGATTTAGTTTGGAAATATATATTTTCATAACTAAAAGTATCCTTTTTAACTAAAAAATTAAAATAAATAAATTATCATTTTATTTGATTAGTTATTTTTAATTTTTATATATATATATAATTAGAACTGCATTTAAATATTTTTCTATAAATTTTTTTTGATAAGAGTCAAAGAATAATTTTGTTATGAAAAACTTAAAAATTATTATAAAAATTTGCTAAATATTAGCAAAACTCTGCCAAATATTTGTAAAATCTGTTAAATGTTCTCAGAGTCTGCAAAATTTGCAAAATACTTGTAAAATCTACCAATTGCTTGCAAAGTCTGTCATTTGTTCGCAGAGTTTGCCAAATGCTCTCAGAATCTGCCAAATGCTGGCAGAGTCTTCCAAATGCTGGTAGAGTCTGCCAAATGTTCACAAATCTGCCAAATATTCAGAGTTTGTCAAATGCTTGCAGAGCCTGCCAATTACTCGCAGAGTCTGCCAACTAATCTACAAAACATTTGCAAAATCTTCTAGTTATTCATGCAGAATCTGTCAAATATTTGCATTGTCTGCCAATTATTCTACAGATTCTACCAATATATGTAAAATTTGTTAGATTCTCATGGAGTTTGCCAGTTACTCAGCAGAGTCTGCAAAATGTCTGCAAAGTCTATCAAATATGTTAAAAATCCGCTAAATGTGTGCAAAGTCTGGCAAATGAGTGCATAATCAGCCAAATATATACAAAGTTTGTCAGATGCTAAAAGAGTCTGTCAGATGCTCGCAAAATTTATCAAGCTCATAAAATCTGTCAAATGTTCATAGAATTTTCAAAAAGTATTTTTACAAAAAAATGTCTTAAATTTTTTAAAAGTTTTAATAAGTTACTTTGGTTATTTCAAAAATAAAATGAGTTATTGTAACAAATCACCATATATTATATGTATTGTGCTTTTATAAAATCAATCATCAAACACTTGACCCCTTTTGTATTTTAATTTCATAAAGGAACCTCATATTTGCATATGATGCTCCTTTAATGTTCTTAAAACCTAAAATTCTACATTCTCCTTATTTTTGAAAAACTTATAAAAATATGAGAAAATAATTAATTTAAATTTTATTTTATATAGATCTTAAACTGAATCAATTTCAACAGAATATTGCCATGAATTTATGGGTGAGCAAAAAGGCCACTTTCCGTAACAAATATTTAATACTAATGCAAATTTATTTTTAGCAAAGATTATTACATATTTCTTTTATGTCATTGGAATCGACAAGACCCGATCTATAACTCAATTTTTATTTTTAAAGTGATGTGCTGGAGTCGAATTCCAATAAAAAAAGTCACATAAATGTACTGTTAACCACTTGAGTAAAAATATTTGAGATCATTACGCGATTGAATATATTTGTTTTCGATTACTTTTGTACAAAAAATGATTACAAAGACTGAACTAACTATGAAATACTATACGTGGTTCACTTGATCGTTTAACAAACATTACTAGTACGGTTGTATTGGTTTTAGGATTAAATACGTAAATTTTTACAGTTTTGGATTCAATTTTACTCGAAACATTAGACGTGAGTCATTTGATCATCCAAAATTTGATCTAAGTGTTTTATCCGTGACGGTCTTTCGGGAAGCTCTTGTCAAAAAATTTAGTCACTCTATAAACTTAGTTCGACCTTTCGATGAAATCCGAAAACGTCGAGGATGATGGTAAATAAGTAACTATATAGAACGGTTGCTTCGTAAGTCGAAAAATTGCGATTGTCTTAAAGTGATAGAATCCTAAGTTTTGTTTTCTTACCATCATCAATGATTTTGTCCTACAAAGGCTAAACCAACTTATATATAAACATGTGCGGACGTGTGTATATGTTATATTGCGAATGATTGATATAAACATGGTGCGAATGACTGATATTCTAATTGTTTTT
Source organism: Cardamine chenopodiifolia (assembly GCA_963922655.1). Taxonomy (NCBI): domain Eukaryota; kingdom Viridiplantae; phylum Streptophyta; class Magnoliopsida; order Brassicales; family Brassicaceae; genus Cardamine; species Cardamine chenopodiifolia. The sequence continues at coordinate 12,359,931 of OZ000478.1, read as the reverse complement.
ACCTCAACTTTTAACTTTTGCACTCATCATTTCCAAGTACAAATCCTTAGGTAGTCTAAAGACTAGCCTAACGAACCATACTGACAGATCGTGTTAAGGTGTTCATTATTTTATACGAACTATTCTTGAACTAAAGGATTTGATTGTTCATATAATCGATTAAAGAGTGCGGAAATGATTAAGGGTATTCACTATTTTATACGCTCTTTTCTTGAAAGAAATATGGTTTTATATGCGGATTTTAGGTTTAATCTGTTTTAAACAATATATTCTTTTGGGGGAATTCTAGATTCAAATCTTTCGGAGTTTAATTATGCTGTAAGTTAATAGATATTAGTTAATTTTAAAGTTTTATTTATCCAAATCGATAATCTAAACACTCAAATAATTATATGACCCTTATTTTTCCCCATAAGAATAAAGTATATTGATCTAACAGAATAGTTTCAAATAGTCTAATCCAAAAAAATCACGTAGTTCGGGCCAACTATGAACAAGACCTAATAATCCGGTTTAAAATACAAGATCTTACACTGAATATGAAAATTAAATTTTTTACCCTAATATGAAATATATAACATTAAAAACGAAGAGAATATACATTTAGTTAGTACTCCCTCTATTTCTTAATAGAAGATGATTAAAAGAAATTTTTTGTTTCACAAAATAGATGTTTTATATTATGAAAGAAGAATATAGAATTGTAAAAACTTTTTAATATGTGTGGCAATGTATAAATCAGACAATTTCATGTGGTTTCATGTAACTGAGGAAAAATTCAATTTTATTTCAGGCGTTATACTTTATTTTAAAGAATTTCATGTGGTTTATGTAAAATAATATGTCGGGCCACAAGTTTTCTTTATTCCTTTGGACATTATATGAGGCATTTGGTTTTTGGGGTTCAGACAACTCAATCTTTAACACTCGAAGAAGATATTAGTGTCAAGTCGAACGTCTTTTCTATCTCGCAATCACAAACATTGATGTAATTTTATGTAACAACTGCGTTTAAACAACGAGTGTTATTTCTTTTGTACAAATTGACGAAATAAAATAGTTTCTGGAAAACTAAAGCCCTATTGTTTGGCAGTCAACAACAGCGACTAATTGTTGTTCATTTGGATGTTATAGTGGTCAATTTTATTATTTGCCCAATTATTTAACGTTCATATTGAAATACAGCGACTGGGAACAAAAAAGACATTAAATAGAGTTTGGTTTAGTCTTTTTTTGAAAGAGATTATGACCTTTGATAAAGATGTCGCAAGTTCGAATTCACATTAAATGAATGATATTTGCAAAAAGAATATATTTTTTTTTCTTCAAAAGAACTTTATTAATTAGCAAACATATAATCCTTATTTACAACCGAAACTAAAAATCATAGACAAAAATTAAACAAAACCCATTGAAAAGAAGAGAAAATACAAGTCTTTGCAAAAAAATCAGCACATGAATTTTGATGTCGAAGATGATAAGAAAATTTAATCTAATGAAATTGAGCTCTCCACAAATTGATTTTCTGAAAATAGTGCTGTAGACGTATATTTCTGGAATTGTTATTCATTAACTGGATAAGTTTTTTATTATCGCCGTCAGAAAAAAAAATTTGGTATCCTAAGCTCCAACAAAAATAGTTTAAACCAAAACTAGATTACAAACTTTGCAGTTATTGAAAAAATAATTACTAAAATACTTTTATTATTTTAAATAGAAATCACATAACTTTTTGGGGATAACAAAATAGTTTCTCAATAAATGGCTAAAACCACGATTAATACTCCTATAATATAAAGCACCTGCGGTTATAATTAAATGTTCCACATATGTGATTTCTTTTTTGGGGGGACGAGTCGAGAAGGGCTTTAAGATATTCGTTGGAATTGGTACACTATTTTACTATCTTAAAATGTTTTTTTTTGTTTTGTTTTGTTAAAACTATCTTAAAATGTTGTATTGGTGTAATATTATGCAACCAATGAGATATTTAAATGAATATTAGTGATGGCTATACTCGTATAAGATTATAATGTTGTAGCGCGCAACACAACTATAAACTCAATTGCATGGAAAAAGCACGCTATAAACACAATAGCCCTTGTTTCAAATTGCATGTGTTTCTAGAAGATTATCAAAAAGGTTTAAGAGAAATATAACAGAGAAACAAGAAACAGAGGAAAGAAGAATACATGCAATTTGCAAGTTCATATTCTTCTAAAAGAGCATACATAGTTACACTTACATCTTGGTCAGAGAGTCTCCAAAAAATTATTTCAAAAACAAGGAAGCAAGAGTTTCACAGTTCAGAGAAAATCCTGATTATTGAAAAGTATGTGATCGTTCAGTTTGTTGTTTAACAACGTGTACTCTGTTTAATCCCCGTTTGTAATGTTATAGTGGTATTGGGTCTAGGGTTAATGACTTAAATTTATTCCAGTCCTTGATTTGATTCCACTGTACACAAAGACTGTACGTGGACCATTGGGTCATTAGAACTTTGGTTCGGATGCTTTATTTGTGGTCGACTAGGAGGAAATTAATTATGAAGGAGCCTATTCACACCCCGACATGTATTAAACGTTTCGGCGAAACTCGCATATCCGAAGCTAAATCTAAAAATACTTTTTACTCAATTTAATTATGTAACTAACACTTTTTTCCGACTTAGCAAGAATGGTTATCTTCATTTCGTTGGATCAGGTGTAGTTTCAACACGTTTACTAATTACGAATTTATAAATCCACAAATTTCATAAAAGCAAGTAATGTAACTTGTAGTGGTAAATTTTTTAAAAACTCTTTGTTATTATGCTTGCTTAAAAATGAATAAATTTTAGACATCGTTAATGAGTTAATGCGAATTGTAAAATCTTTACAAAATGTAATGTTATTAAATTTACAAAAATAAATAGCATAAATGTGATGCAAAATCTTCATTTTATTTATTTAAACAAGATTATAGATGTTTAGATATGATGGTATACGCAATAAAAACTTTTTACAATCTTAAATTAAAATTGTGCTGTATATTTTATTTATCTGTTTCATATATATATATATATATTGATTCATACTGCCTTTTGTATTTAACGAGAAGCTTAGTTTAAATTTTCAAATAGGTACTAATTAATAGAATCATGTTTAAACGAAGGCTAATCTAGATCTTGAGGAATGGTAAGTGATTTCGAGTCAATAGATTTTGTATTAATTTCGAATAAATAGAATTATGTTTAGAGAAATGCTTGTCAAGATTTTGAGGAATGGTAATTACTTATCTAGTTATATAATTAATAAAAGCCCTTGGAAGGATGCTATTGTTGTTAAAGAAAAAGGCCAAAACGGTTTTGGTTTTTTTTTTTTTTTTTTTTTAGTGAGAAAAGGGTGTTTAAGCAAACTTGATTTAATAATAATTGTCACTAAATTATATAATGCTTAGGTGAGTGAAGCAACCCAATACATTGAATCCAATGAAAGACAAGACATTACTCCTTATAATCCGCCAGTCTTATCTTTGGCCACATGCTTATCAAATTTAGGGGCTTGTCTTTTCCCATCCCATGTCTACGCCTTGTTATTTTATTGACAAAATTAATGCAAAGTATCTATCCACGTGTTTGCACAGTGCATAGATGATACATAATTTGTTTTTTTTATCACTCAGTTCATTCTTGTCTTTATCATGCATTAAGAGTTCAGTTACAAAGGTCAAAACTAGGTATATACTTCTAGCACTAACTATTAATTTCACTATAACAGATTAACAGGTACATATTTTGTCTAAATCAGACATTGAGAAGTAGTTTAGATAAATATATTGTCATATTAATTATAAAACTATTTTTATTAAGTAGGTTCTGATACACATGTTGACAGATTAGGCATGACACATGGTGGTATCTTATATCATCAAACGACATGAGGTTAATTTTTGTGTTATTAACCTTAGGCTGAAAACCTGCTAATGTAGACAAAATATGTATGCCACAATGTTTTTTATTTAACGGCGGATTCAATATTGAAGAAGATTAGTTGCCGACAAAAGAAAAAAAAAACAGAACATCATCAGTTTAATTTTTTTTTTTAAGTTGGGTCATACGAAATGGTTAGACGCGGAAATAGTTGAGAGTGTGAAAGAATGACCATTTGATCATTTGTTTCGCATTTTACCTAATGTTAATCTTCTACGTTTCCTATTTCCAGTTTGTACATGCAACAAATTATATTTGAAAAATGTAACGATGTGTGAAAACTCCTGCATACATTGCAACGAGACAACAAAGGTTATCTCTGGCATTATTCTCATTCGTTCTCAGTACTCTCTCCACATTCTTCATTTGTCTCTTCCAATTGTAATTGTTAAAATTTATACCAAATTGTTTATATGTATAGTTCTCGATATATACATTTTTATATACTACATATATTTTAAATGAACAAAAATAATAATGAATTAGTAGGAATTTTTTTAAATTGGTTACATAAATAAATATAAATCTGAGCTAAATTTATATTTTTAAGATATTAATGAGTTTCGCTAAAACATTTACGTAGTTCTTTGCTTCCAAGTATATTTTGTAGTAATTCAATTGATTTTACTTTAAATAGTTGAGATTATTTAAATGATAAAGGTTCTGATTATCTAAAACATCATGACGTTGATAAGAGGCATAACTACGTCATATTTAATAAAATTATTAAAATCTAAAAAATTCATGATTCCTTTTTTTATCTATGTAAAGAACTAATGATTTTATCTATAGAAAAAATTCTAAAAAATGAGCAATTTTTAAATTTTATTGTCAAATAAGAATTTCACACCCTACGAATCCCTTTTCACAATAAAATTATGATCTCCACAATAAAATGATGAAAAGATCTATTTCACAAATTGGCATTTATCTATATTAGCTGAATCTACAAATGGAACTTTAAAATTGTTTGAAACAAATTCTTGTCAATATAACTAGCTATCAGCCGACTCAATCTAGAGGTATCAAACATTAAGTTCGATTTGCTATTTTATCCACTTTATTTTTACTTATATTCCATAAGTGTGACTCGATGGAAAAACAAACTCGTGTCCTAGATAATATAAACCAAAAACGAATTAGTAAGATATAAAAATTAAAAACAGAAACCTAACAAAAATTTTAGAAAAACAAATGCTACTGTAACATAGCAGTTAATTATTAATTAAATATTTTTAGTGATAATAATGTTATGCCGCAAATATTTGTCTAATTAACAATTCATGTGAATGACGAAGCCCATGCGGTGTTCATTTTCAACTAAAAATGATTAATTATTGGGAATGCAAGTCAAATATTTGTATGTAATTCAGTTTCTCGGGCAGTTCATAAGGAAATCTAGGAGCCTCTCGTGGTTCGATAGAATATTTTATAAAAATATACGTCCCTCTTTATAAATAAAAAATATTTATTCCTTGATCCATTTATTAAACAATATTGTTGTTATGTTCATCCTTGGATTCACGTAGAGCCAATGATTGTCGCCATCGTGCAACCTCCGCTGATCAAGTATTTTGTACGGTAGGACCGTAGGACCCGCTTTATATCTCTTTAATTTCGGGGGCATCCATGCGGATACATAACCTCTAACATAATTTAATTTATAAATATAACATTTTATTAATTGTACGTCTATTGGTATATACTTGGTATATAGTCTCATGTTTATCTCTCGTAATGTTGTAGTTATCTCTATGGAGATAATCTCCACTTAGATATGATCCTATCATCAGTTGAATCCTACTTGTATTGTGTATATATACACAATCTGTACATCAATGGAAATCACCATTCAAAACATCGTTTATAATACATCATTATCTTTATGGAACATTTTTATGCAATTATTTTTCTATTTTGTTTCTATGCAATTTCATCTTTTTTAATATATCGTTATTTTTCTATGAAATTTCATCTACGACTAATTCTATTTTTGTTTTCAATATCTTAAACCCAAAAATACACTGATATTTTTGACATATCCAACATAACAAATCTCACTGCCACAAATCTTATCACCTGAGGCCTCCAAATTTTGTCCCTCCTTGAGCAAGACGAGCTTCATATCTTCATTAATGATGAAGATCATACTCTAGATGCAACAATCACCACCGCCGCTGGAGTATCTCAAGGAAATCCTAACCTTGCTACTTGGAAACGACATGATAAACTGCTTTACAACAGCTTACTTGGTATGCCATTTATCCTTGTTCAACCGATTGTTGCTAGAGCAACAACAACCAAAGAAATCTAGCAGATTCTCAGTCGCACATACAGGAAACCGTCACGATTTCATATCAAATAGCTCCGACAACACCTCAAGCGCAACAATAAAGGAACTCAATCGGTGAATGACTACATGCAAGGTATCATTGGTAAAGCAGATCAGTTGGCCCTCCTTGGGGCACCTATCGAGCATGAAGATCTCATGGACTTCATCATTGATGGTCTCCGTGATGACTGCAGCTCTATTATCGAGATGGTCAATGACATAGACACATCTATCACACGAGGAACTTGACGAGAAACTCATTAACATAGAAAACACACTGGTCATCCTCGTTGATGATGTCTCTATTCCAGTCACTGCAAATACGATGCAGTTTCACCAACAACAGTCATAATCCTTTGATCATGGCATCTCAAACTATCGAGGTACTTGCGGTGGCTATGGTTGAGGTGGCAATGGACGTGACTATCTCGGAAAGTATCAAACTGATGGTGTACAAGGCCACAGTGCACGCCGCTGTCCTCAATATATCTCAACCGCGTCACCTTCACCAAAATACCGCAGAAATAAAAATCAATGGCTAGCTCCTCATCTGCCATTACCACCACCACAATGGCAACATCAAACTCACCACATCACTACAAGCACCACGTACACATCACCATGGCTCCTTGATAGTGGTGCTTCACACCACATCGCCACGAACCTCAGCAATCTGTCACTTCATAACCCCTATCACAGAGGAGAAGATGTCATGATTGGTAATGGTATTGGCCTACCAATCACTCACACTGGTTCCATTCATCTCCCCTCTCAATCTCGTACTTTGCTTCTTGGTAATGTCATATGTGTGCTTTCCATGAAAAAGAATCTCATATATGTCAATAAGTTATGCAAATCTAATAATGTCATAGTTCAACTCTATCCCTTAACATTTAAGGTGAAAGATCTCAAGTTGGAGATCGCTAATTAAAAGACTAGCCAAAAAGGGAGTATATGAGTGGCCGATGATAGCTTCTCCAAATTCAGTTATCATGTTTTTTGCTTTAAAAGTTCATTTTAAGATTGGCATTCTAGATTAATTAGGTTATCCAAATGCTCAAACTCTTTGTCATATCATTTCTAAATATTCTTTACCAGTTTTTGGGTTGTCATTTACTCTTGTTTTCAAATCTTGTTTTAGTAATAAAGCCATAATTTTCTCTTTACTATCTCCTCTAATCCTCTTGAAGTTTTATACACAGCCGTGTGGACCTCACATGTTACTTCGATCGATGGTTATAAATACTACGTCATATTTTTTTGATAATTTCACTAGGTATACGTGGTTATATCCGCTCAAAAACAAGTCACAAGTGGCTCAGTTTTTTTCCGGAATTCAAGGAACTCGTGGAGAATAGATTTAAAACAAGGATTGTCACACTTTATTCGGAAAATGGGGGTGTATATATTGTGATACGAAAATTTCAAGTGACTCATGGAATATCTTATCTCACAACACCACCACACACTCCCGAACACAGTAAAATGACGGAGCAAAGACACAAACATATAGTTGAAACCGGACTAGCATTACTCACATGCTGGCATTCCTAATATATATTGGTCATACTCCTTCGGCCACAACCGTCTATCTTATTAACCGTCATCACACCCAATCTTGAAAATTCTTCACCATTCCAACTGTTATTCAAAATTGAACTAAACTATGGGAAGTTACACACATTTGGTTGCTTATATTATCCTTGGTTTAAGTCGTATGGACACAACAAATTCAGCCTGCAGTCCACACCATGTGTTTTATTGGGATATTCCCTCACCCAAAGTGCCTTTATTTGTCATGATGTAGCCACATCATGTGTCTATATATCTCGCCATGTCCTTTTCCAAGAAACGGTATTCCTTTTTTACTACTCTCATTTCTAAACCATGTTCTTCTTCTCTTGAGTTTTCCTCTATAGCCTCTCTTTCTACATCTCTTGTTTTGGTCTATCATTCGCTGCAAGTCATGCCTTCAAACCCGCGTGTTGATCTTTCACCAATGGAGGCTAAAGTTGCACCAATGACTTTGTTAGATGCATCTCTAACTGACACGACTTTTGGACCAGTCATAGCAAGCACACCAGTGACAGCTCCACCAACTTTTGCTCCACCGCCGCAAGCTGCGGCACCTAACAGTTGTACCATAACCACGTGTTCAATGAATAACATCCACAAACCCAATCCAAAGTACGGGATAATGGTGATTCTCAAAGAAATATAACCAACATCGTATGCTCAAGCACTAAAAGATGAAAAATGGAGAGGGTCCATGAGTGAGGAGTTTAATACATTGAACAAAAATCACATGTGGGATCTTGTTGATCATGTTAAAGCAAAGATTATAGTGGGTAATAAGTGGATATTTCGTATTAAACGTTTATCCAATGGTTGTATTGACATGTACAAATCGAGACTCGTGGCAAAATGGTTTCATCAACGATCCGACATAGACTATCACGAGATGTTTAGCCCAGTGATCAAACATGTCACTATTCAACTTTTTCTCGGCATAATGGTTAGACATGGCTAGTTTATACGACAAATCAACGTTAATAATGCATTCCTTCAAGGAAACCTCACTAAAGATGTGTACATGATCCAACCGTCTGGATTTGTTGATAAAGATCGTTCAGACCATGTTTATCGACTCAACAAAGCTATTTATGGCCTCAAACAAGCTCCTCATGCATGGTATAATGAGTTCCGTAAGTACCTACTTAGCATCGAGTTTATAAACTCTCTTGTTGGTGCCTCACTCTTTATTTTTCTTCATGGTACGTCGCTCCTCTATATCCTCATGTATGTTGATGACTTTGTTATCACTGGTAACAATTCTACAAAGGTCAATCAGTTTATTTCAATGCTCGCCAACCGGTTATCTCTCAAAGATCTTGGCAATCTGTCATAATTTCTTGGGATGAAAGCAACACGTACGGATATAGCTGTTAAACAGACGAGACCATGACCGCCTGGACCGCTGTTTTCTCCGACCGTGCGGATCGGTCCGCTTTGGACCATGGTCTTGAAATTGCTTGTCCATACCCGCCCCACAAACACTAGCGAGTATGTGGGTGGCCCGCATGTGTACCGTATGAGGGAGATATTGAAGATCAATGACTTCAAGGTATTGGGTTGTGTCTCTTTCAGTGAAGGACTCTACTTCTTTTCTATGGAATCGATTACAAGAACATAGCTTGTCCAAACCCACCTCATCGAGTAACTATATGGGCGATGTGTGCGGGCGCCTGGACCGCTTGACACCCCTACGTACGGACAAAGGTTTTCTTCTCACGCACACAAAGTATATCACCAACCTGTTACATCACACCAACATAACTAACTACAAACAAGTTTCCACACCAATGTCATCATCTCAGATTCTCACCCTAACAAGCGGCACAAAACTACATGATCCAACATTATATCGCGCTACTGTTGGTAGCTTGCAATACCTTGCACTGACCCAGCCGGACATCTCATTTTCCGTGATACGATGTATGAAGAGGCTATAAAACGTGTTCTTCGTTACTTGGTTGGCACGGTGTGATAAGGATGATTATTCCTAGACTGGAGTTTACATTATCTATCTCTATAAACAATCTATTTCGTGGTCATCAAAGAAACAAAAGGGCGTGGCAAGGTCATCAACAGAGGCGAAGTACATCGTTGTTACGGAGGCAGCTTCCGAAGTCAAATGGGTCATTTCTCTAATGGGTAAGCTTGGCCCTGCAGTCCACAACAACATCGGTGCAACGTGTCTATGCGCCAACCCGATATTTCATTCCCGTATGAAGCATTTGATACTAGACTTTTGTCCGAGAAATCATTCAAAATAACACTTTGCGGGTGTCACATGTGCGCCCTGCTGATCAGTTCGCGGACAACCTTACGAAGCCATTTCCTCGTTCCAGGTTCAATGATCTTACGGTATAGACTCTTATATTTATCTCTCCTAATGTTGTAATTATCTATATGGAGATAATCTCCACTTAGATACGATCCTATCATCTGCTGAGAATCCTACTTGTATTGTGTATATATACACTTTCTGTACATCAATGGAAATCACGATTTAAAACATTTTTATCGTCTTCATGTTTATAAAAAACTTACTACTTTAAATGGCTATGGTGAGATGACCTAGCAATCTGATCTAGGTTTTGAAAATTTTCGGTTGTACTTAAACTACCATTAAAAGTACTCTATGTCATTTTTGAGAATAAACATATGACTAAAGTTAAGTAAAAAAAAATATTAAAGTTCAAGTTTATTTGTTTATCACAAATATAATTACTAATTTACATTTAATAAAAACGCGTAACTAGTATTAAAACTAAAATGAGTATTTATAGAAAGCAATTAAATACTTTTATAGTATTTGTTCAATACTAACACTTATACTTATAATGGGCATTAAAAACGCGTAATTTAAGCGTATCATTGTAAATATTAAATACTACCCGCCATTACAAATTTCATTTGAGTTTCCTTTTGGTCATGCAGATTGTGCATATGGTGTGTTTCTCGTTATTATAATATCGCTAACAATTTATGGAATTATAATTTAAAGTCATACGAAGTATTAGTTCCAAAATAATAGTCTAATAATGTGACAAAAAGTAAAGGTAACAGTCTAATAATACCAAAATAATGTCGATGGAATTGCTGACTCACGATTTTGCTGTCCTATATGGGAAAGTATACGTATAACTTCGTTCCTTTTTTTTCAAAAAATTTCCTTGTCTTTTATTTTTAAGTTTCCTGGTTATTTCCCTTTTATATAAGTATAATATATACAAACGTAGAATAGATATAAGATTTTCTTGTGTTGATTTTAAGAGTTCATTTGCTAAGTAGCTTTTTTATCTTTAACAAATAACCATTTTTTTAAACAATGATATTCTTAATATACAGAGATTTGATAATTTTGGAATGGTTGATCGGGCACCAAAAATTGTCACTTAATAATTTTCACCACGTTTTCAGCGATTGAATTATTGAAAAATTTTACATGCTTTTGAACAACAATAATATTAGTCGAAAATAATAATATTAAAGTCAAAAGAATGTAAAACAATAATCTTTATTAATAATTATTGGTACTTTATTTATATTTTCGGTTCTCCTTTCAAACAAAAACAGAGAATTTATTCCTTAAAAATAACTTCTTGATAATAGAAATAATTAGAAACAATAAATGTCATAGCATTAAACCGAAAAAATGTCATAAAATGCATGCTGTATATAAAATGTCATGCATGAATTCATGACGGGTATAAAAGTTAAAAAAAAAAAAAAAGTAACGAATTATTTTAAGGAAACAGACAAGGTCCCTGCTAAAGTGGGAGAGGTTTTAGGAAAGAAAGCTCAGTTCGGAGAGAGAAAGGACAAATATGGAATCTTCAAGATTTCGAATCAAACAAAATTAAATCATTTTCTATTATCACCTTACTTATAAATTTTTCAATTTAATTTTATTCGCATGACATGTCATAAACGACATCTCTCCCTCTTGTCCTCCCTCGCTATTACCTTCTTCTACACTACAAGAACACCCTCAACATTTTCTCTGCAACTCCCTCTCTCTCTCTCTTTCCCTTTCTCTTTCCCTCTCAATCTCTCTGAATAACCAGAGAAGAACATACAAAATCTCGATCTCTCTTGCGCTCTCTAATAAACCAGAGAAGAAGAGACAAAACAAATGGAAGAATTGGGTTCTATTTGGTTTTACCAAGAGGTTAGTTTTCCTTAATGATTTCAAAGATCATTTTGTGTTATTCTGGTGCCAAAATAAATTAACATTTTGCATGAAGATTATGTTAATTTTTTGCATTTTTTCAGTTTTGTGTATGACCAAATATAGAGTCCTCTATATATTGGATTTTAGCCGTGTCCTTAAGAATCATTGTGTATGTAATCAGAATTCTAATCACTTTGGTTTTACATTTCTTTCTGAGTAATTCTCTCTCTTTTTTTTTCCAACATTTTACTTAAGAGTTATTTCCGACATTATAAAACTTCTAAGATCTATGAAAATCTATCAGAACAATCCATTTCACCTACATAAAATGTGACTTCTTGTACTTTTCTGCACCTTTTAACACAAAAAGACTTGTTTCTATAGCCTTGACGTTTATATATTTAATTATTATATATATATTTGGTTTTCTTTATATTAGTAACGTTTTGAGTGAAATCATGACCCCATGTAAGCAAGATTGTTATCACACATCATTAGGAAAAGACAAAACCAATGTATTTTATGATTATAATTTTCACTATATACTATTTTCTATATGTTTATTTCTTCAAATGATTCAACCAATCTTTTTCTCCATTTTTATATAACAATTATTTTCTGATATTATTATTTCAGAGTATGGATGAATTAAGACAAAAGCTTCAATACAATTCCTTTGAACTCGAAGCTGTGAAAGCAAAAGCTAATGAAGAATCAAAACTTCACCAAGAAGAAATAAAAAATCTTCTTCATCTTCTAAAACTTGCTTGTCAAGAAAGAGACGAAGCTAAAGATCAATTACAGAAACTCATCACAATCAAAGCTAATTCGAGCATCACCGAGTCAAACTCACACGGTTCTTCACCGGTTGACTCGTTCTTTGAACCGGTTTCGTCCCCTGAATTCTCTAGTTTAAACATCGTACCGGAACCGGTTAACCAAATCAAGTTCAAGAACCAACAAATCGTTAACCGTTTCTGCAAGAAGATTGATCCAGTGGATGCTCTAATGGATGAGATTATAAAAGGCAAATCTTTACCGGAGAAAGGGAAGCTTGTTCAGACAATGATGGAATCTGGACCGTTGCTTCAGACACTTCTTGTCGCCGGTCCTCTTCCACGGTGGCGTAATCCTCCCCCGCTTCAACAAAGCTTTCGAGTTCCTCCGATCTCAAACTCTTACAGTTGTTTGCCGAAGACGACGACAACAACGTCAATGCTCAATTTCAGAGGTTGCTCTGTTCCGGGAATTGCCACCGGAATTGAAGTTGCCAACAAACGACAAAGATTTTAATAGTTTTTTTTTTTTGAGTTTTCATTAGAAATTTATTTTTTGCTCTGTTTTTTTTGTTATTCAGTTAGTCCTCTGGGATTTTATTATTGTAAAGATTTTTAAATGGTTTTGGGGGTTTAAGAGTTTGTATGTGTAAATTGGAGTATAAACGATTTGGGATTTTGGATTTTAGATATTCATGGACCTTTATTTATATCAGCATTTATCTATCATCTTTGGTACTGATTCTTGGTTCTACCATGCTTGCTTAGTTTGCTTTAATTTATAAAGCTGTTTAGGTAATTTGATGAAATGTAACGAGTTTCGAACATTAATTTATGTGCTTCTGTTTGCTTTTGATTATTTGACCTCACAAAAAATAAGTGTTTGCTCTTGGTTCTGATTTTTCTTGTAATTATATATATTTCCATCTTTTTCTTAAAATACTTTTGCAAAATGAAAACGTTAATGTTAATCGCAAGCATCTTTTTTCTTGTACAAAACAAAAATCAGTTTATTTAAAAAATGTTAAGATCAAATATTAGATTTTAAAAATGCGATAAGATGGAAAAAAGTATGTGTACTAGATAGCCTAAGTTTGGCACGTAAATGCAAAAATTTTGTGGTGACAAAATTGTAAACTAATAGAAGTTGAATTTGCGCGTAGCTTTGCGTATATCAGACTTCTCTTCTCAGTTGTGTTTGAATAAAGTACATATTATTATATTCGATTACTCATGTTATTTGATTCGATGACATACTATTTTACATATACCACGTTATTTGATTTAAACGCGCTTAAAAATATATTTACGATTTTGCTAGTGCGTCACTTTTGTAAATAAGTGCAAAGATTATGCTATGAAATTAACCCTAGAAAAAATTATCATATTATAACATATAAACAAAAAAGCAAACAAAGAACCGAGACCTATACCAAAATTTCTGAGTTGATTTCATCGACTTTTAGGCTAAATATACTGACCAAAGACATATTTTTGGCATGGGGATAAGTGGTGTGCCTAACTCTTCCAGTTGAGTAGAAAGATCAAAGATCATAAAAGTTGAGGCAAATCAAGACAGAGGGCTTGGTCGGGTTTTTAGAAAAATACTCAAGTAAAGACAATAATATTTTATAGGTTGAATTGTGGCCATTGTCGTGGTGGCTTTTGGTCATGTTCTTGTATAAGTTAGGCGAAAAAACATGTTCTGTTTCCTTCGATGTATCTGCCAAAAGACGGTCATCAACTTCTACTAGTTTGAAAGAAGGTTATGAAATTCGATAGACGGTATCGGACAACGAGAGTGGGCGTAGCGTATATCCAGTTAATTAGAGATTAATCGAACTAGTTTTATATTAATCTATTTAATTTATTGTTTAAAACTAAATATATTATATCAAATATGTATATATATTACTTTTATGTGTTATTTAATTTAATTTAATTATATTATGTTGTGTATATATATATATATTAAAGTTATTGTGCATTATATATATAATTAATTAATTTTTAATTAAAAAAATGAGTCGGATGCTTAATCGGTAATTCAGGTTCAACGTGGATCCAACTCATTAGAACGTCTACTTCAATAGAATTGGATCAAAATGGTTCGAAAAACTACCGCAAAGCGCATAGACACCTGCGTTTTAGTACCTGGAAGTGCATTGTTGTCTCAAAACACTATTGCGTAAAGTTGAAAATTTTTGGCTTTTGAAGGGGGAGAAATTAGGGTTGTTCCTTGAAAATTTTGGTCATTCCCATGCACATAACTTCTTGATGTTATCAAAATGACCAACATCTTTTATTGAAATAAAACGAATTAGATATGAATCGTGAGCCCTCCTTCTTCCACATTATTGTGGGTCTTGTGGATGCTAGAATGGACTCCAGTACAGTACTCACAATATTTGACTAAGTGGGCTGTGTAAGGTCTCCACAAAAACTATATCCGTAAAACAGGAAAACAGTTTTACTGGATTCTTGTGGTACCATCTCTTTTTATTTGTAAGAGAATTTCCATCAAAACTCAAACTATCACACACAAATTTATGAAATAGCATAGTTTTTTTTTTTGAATAAATGCTTAGAAATAGCATAGTTAATAATTTAACACTCAAATTTTTTTTAAATCTATTAGGATTAGTGCATATATATATATATATATATTTAAGTTCTTTATATTTAGGTAGTATATCTTCTTTATATTCTCTATGAGCTTATCCAATAGATCTTATATAAATCCGTGTTATGTACTTTCATATTACTTAATACGAAAACCTATTTAACATATTTTACATGGTATCAGAGCGAGAACCAGAGTGAGTGATCTCTAGTCTCGAACCATTGCCAACTATAACTTCATCAGTACCGGTGTAAGGTGCATGAAGCAAGAAATTTGCTAAATCCGAGGTGAGGTGGTGTGAGGCACCACTGTCAAGCAGCCAAGAAGACGGGTCGGGTGGCGGAGCAGAGACGTTGTAAGTACTGGAATACCAATTGTTGCCACAAGAGCCACTCAGAGTACCAGATTGGGAGGACTGCGAGATGAGACAAAACATGGGACACCGTTTAGTGTTGTGGCCCTGTATTCCGCACGCCTGGGCACTTGCCTAAGTATGGAGGTGATTGACGTTGTTCTTGGCCGGAACGAGATGATTGGTTTTGGCTATTTTCTGCCTCTATTAAAACCTCTTTGCAATTTGGCACTCTAGACTAGGACACTTGTGTCTCTCTACTTTAAATAATGTTATTTCGAATTCTCACTTTCCGTTTCTAATAAAATATCGTCTTTTTCTTGCAATGATTGTTCCGTTAGCAAAAGTCACAAAAAGCCTTTCTTTGAATCGTCTATCTCTTCCACTAAACCTCTAGAAGTAGTATTCTCTGATGTTTGGACTTCTCATGTTCTTTCACTTGATGGGTTTAAATACTACATTATCTTTGTTTATCACCACACACACTATGTTTGGTTGTATCCATTACGTCAAAAATCAGATGCCTTTAAAGTTTTTGTTCGCTTCAAAGAGCTCATCGAGAACAAGCTCCAGCATCATCTAATCACTCTTTACTCTGACAATGGTGGTGAATATGTTGCCATGTCAAAGTATCTTGCCACAAATGGGATTAATCATCTCACAACGCCGCCTCACACACCAGAACACAACTGTTTCTCTAAGAGGTGGCACATGCACATTGTTGAAACAGACTTAGCCCTTCTAACACAATCGTCTATTCTTTTGACCTTTTGGCCTTACGCCTTTAACATTGCGGTTTATCTCATAAACCGTCTACCAACACATACACTTTCTCTAGATTCTCTTTTCCTTCGCATGTTTGGTTCAGCCCCCAAATTTCACAAAGTTCATGTGTTCGGTTGTCTATACTATCCCTGGCTACGGCCTTATGCGAAGCACAAACTCGACACTCGCTCCTTTCCTTGTGTTTTTCTCGGGTATTCTACAACACAAAGTGCTTACTTGTGTCTTGAACCTTCTTCCAAACGTGTCTTTGTTTCGCGTCATGTCCAATTTTTTGAGTCATCCTTTCCTTTTAGCTAGTTGTCTTCATCTAAGTCCCCATCTTCTTCGTCCTTAACATCACTCTTACTTCCGTCGTTGTCGTCTCTTACTGGCCCTTCATATGCTTCACCACCACCAGCTATACCCCCAAGTTCGAGCTCCTCACCGCCAGTCACATCGACCTCCTCGTCACCGGTAGCAGTGTTGACAACATCACTACCGACAACACTCGACGCCTTTGACTTGGGCACTGTTTCCATTAACTCTGTTTCTACTATTTTTACAGGCTCTGGCACTGTTACGACAACCACTTAGCCTATGGCGTCTGCTCCATCTAACTTGCTGCAACCTCTTAGTCTCCCGCGCCATCTACAAACACACACCAGATGTTGACTAGATCGAAGAACAACATCTTTAAGTCGAATAAGAAACTCTCTCTTCTTGCCACTATCACTAACAATGAGGTTGAACCAACTTCAGTTGTGCAGGCTATGAAAGACAAACTATGGCGTCTTGCGATGGGTGATGAGCTTGATGTTTAACTCCTAAACAACACATGGTCATTAGTCCCGTCTAAACCAACATACAATCGGTGGGATCGCGAAGGGTTTTCGGATTAAAAAAAAACCAGATGGAAACATAGACAAGTTTAAAGAATGTTTGGTGGCCAAGGGGTTTCATCAGTGCCCGGGTGTTGACTACACAGAAACATTTAGTCAGATGATTAAATCAGCTTCAGTTCGTCTTGTTTTTAGTCACGCAATAGCGAATGATTAGCCCTTACGCCAGCTTGACATCAACAATGCCTTCCCTCAAGGCTGTTTAACTGAAGAGGTCTATATAGCACAGCTCACTGGGTTCGTTGATTGTGATAGACTTAACTTTGTGTGTCGCCTAAATAAAGCTCTTTATGGCCTAAAGCAGGCTCTGCATGCATGGTATATGGAGCTTTGCAACTTTTTTCTTACCTCTAGTTTTGTTAACTCACTGGCTGATTCCTCTTTGTTTATTTCGAACAAGAATGGCGATCAACTCTTTGTCATTGTATATGTCGACGATATTGTCATCACATGAAGTAACTCCGACGATGTTGAGCGTTTTATCAAGATGCTTAGTGCTTGCTTGTCATTGAAGGACCTTGACACTCTCACGTATCAAGATGCTTAGATGCCACTCGGACCTATCATGGTCTTCTCTTGACGCAGACAAAGTACATCACCGATCTTCTTGCCCGTACAAACATGTTGTCTACAAATCCAGTTTCTACTCCGATGGCTGCAAACTCTTCTCTCTCTAACAACTAGTACTGCTCTTAATGATGGCCGTGAGTACCGAATGGTAGTTGGAAGTCTGCAATACTTGCTTCTTACTCAACCGGATGCAGCCTTCACCATCAACAAGCTCTCCTAGTTTATGCAAATGCCGACAGACATTCACTGGCCGACGGTCAAACGGGTTCTCCGTTACTTGTCCGGCACGCGACACCAAAATATTTTCTTTACTCTACTGGTCGTTCATTTTAAAAGGACGTATTAAAATAAATGCATATATATATTTAAGTAATATATCTTATGTATATTTCTCTATGAGCTTATCCAATAAATCATATATAAACCCGTGTATGTACTCTCATATTACTTAATACGAAAAGCTATTCAACATATTTTACAAAATCATCTAACATTTCTATCCATCGTGCATAGAAAAATTCAAAAACATAACAAAATCACATTACTAACTTCTTAATTTTAAAAATATTTCAAAATTTACAAAAGAATATGGAGCTTTAAAATATTATTAAACTTATTAAAGGATTTCTAAAACCAATAAAATACAATTATAAATTCATTTTCATTAAACAATTCGAATAGTTTTGTAACAAACAAAACACGACTAAGTTTTATTTACATTTACCCAAAAATTGTTAATGGTTGTAGTTTCTTGGGAATAAATGAAGTTAGAAATCTTGTGAAGAAAGAAATTGTTAATTGTTGTGGATTTACTTCAAACACGCCAAAAAAGCTCAGTTTTCGTAAAACCTTAGCTGACGAAAGACTGAGCTTTTTTGGCCGTAAGTAAATAAACTTATTACATAGACTAGTACCGTAAGTAAATAAACTTAATCCTAAGTCACATGATTTTTTCTATAGGTCTTTTCTTAATATCTGAGATTTCTCATTAATAAAGAATACAGTTACTCCGAGTTATATTTGCTTAGCTATAATTAATATAGTAAAGTATGCATAAAACAACGAAACTGGCATGAACAAAAAAAACAACTCAAATTTTATGCATCTGCTTAATTATATATATATATATATATATATAGTTGTTGATCGAATAAAAATATTTACTTGTATAAAAGTTATAAAATGAATTTTTTTTTGTTTATCGTAAAATGAAAAATAAAAAACAAATCAGTTCCACAAAAAACTAAGGACCAAATAATTATTTATACACGAAATTTAGTATTAGACATAAACTTTTTTAGTTTTTGAATTTATTATATGAAGTATCAAAAGTTAGTTAAAACTAACAAATACATATGTGTTGTTAGTTAACCGTTAATAGATGAGATTTAACCGTTAACGGATGTGGGATGTCATATGAAATAAATAACTGTTAAAACAAAAAAAAAAATTCTCAGCATGGACCTATAATCTCTTGCAGAAAAGAGTAAAGTGTTACCAGTGAGCTACGACATCTTTTATTTTATTTCCAAACATTATATATATATATAATATATACAGAGATGAACGTCGATATCTTTCAAAAGAAAACCTAATTCTTTTTTTGCTTATCATCGTGTCTTCTTTGTGAGAGTGACGCAACTCAAAACATGAACACAATTAAACAGAGAATCATAATCTTGACTCTCAAAATAGAGATTCACGATCTTAATTTGTAAGCATACTGTTGACAAAGAAGAAATCAAGGTCAGGTAAGAATTTTTTTGAAATTAAGGATAAGGTAAATGATGTTTGATTTTTCTAGAAACAAATAGAATTAAAATTGTAATTGATGTTACTTTTCGTCTATGACACAGATGATGAAAAATAAAAGAATTAAATTTTTTCTTTTATTAAAACAAAGAAATTTCGATGTTATACTATATATATATATATATATATATTCAATGTTTGGATTAAAGTAAAGACTGTTGTAACTCACTGATAACGCTTATACTATTTTCTGCACGACGTCGTAGGTTCTTTATTTATTTATTCTATGTGGCATCTTATTCCGCATGCATCCAGGAACGGATAAATAACGTCATCTAAGTATTTGTTTGTTTGACAACTTTTGATACTTTTTTGTAGTAAATTTAAAATATAAAAAATTATGTGTAAATAATAATTTGCTCTTTAGTTTTTAGTGGAATTAACAGTTTTCCAAAAGAATTGAAAATTTATATTTATTTTTTATATATAATGTTGATATTTAAAGCGGATAAATCGACAACTACAGTATAAACTAAATTTTTACTTATTTCTAACACCCATGTCGATATTAAAACGGATAAACATGAATTAAATTGTTCATAAATTTTAAAAATGAATAATGGATAATTATAGTACTATCCGCTTGAATAATCAGTCAAAAGTCAAGATCTTTTGTTTCCCAAAAATCTGTGAGTTAGTAACCGAATATTTTGTTCACAGCAGCTATAAATACGTCCTCTCTTTTTCACATCAGTCTCATATCAAAGTTTCTCAAACCTTATTAAAATTTAATATTCTTTTACCGTTCAGAATTAAAATTTAGCAATGGAGTTGGATCTTTCACCAAGGCTACCAAAGAAGGTGTACGGAGGAGACGGTGGTTCGTACTTTGCATGGTGCCCTGAAGAGTTACCGCTGCTCCGAGATGGTAACATTGGAGCCGCAAAGCTCGCTCTCGAGAAGTATGGCTTTGCTCTTCCTCGCTACTCTGATTCCTCCAAGGTCGCTTATGTTCTTCAAGGTCCGTGTTTTGAGATCTGATCTATATTTGATCACTTCACTCTCTTTTTTACGTTTTAGCCAAAGTTACTTGACTTTATGATCTGTGTTTAATTTGTTTGTTTTCTGTCCATGAATTTAGTTATCAAATATTTATCTTAATATATTAACATATAACTAGGGTTCATATATCAAATAATTAAACATGTATATGATTTGGGGATTATAATATTGGGATCTAGCCAATCAATGTAGAAAGAATTAATTTAACATTTCTTAACTATAACAATTTTCAGGGGCTGGAACCGCCGGAATTGTGCTGCCTGAGAAAGAGGAGAAAGTGATAGCAATCAAGAAAGGAGACTCCATAGCTTTACCTTTCGGTGTAGTCACATGGTGGTTCAACAACGAAGACACTGAGCTAGTCGTCCTCTTCCTTGGCGAGACTCACAAGGGTCAAAAAGCTGGACAGTTCACTGACTTCTACTTAACTGGATCCAAGGGAATCTTCACCGGATTCTCATCTGAGTTTGTAGGCAGAGCATGGGATCTCGATGAGGCCACCGCGAAGAAGCTCGTTGGGTCTCAGTCTGGTAACGGAATCGTGATGGTCGATTCAAGCTTGAAGATGCCTGCACCGAACAAAGGTGACCGATAAGGGTTTGTTTTGAATTGCTTGGAAGCTCCTCTTGATGTTGATATCAAGAATGGCGGAAGAGTTGTTGTGTTGAACACAAAGAATCTTCCTTTGGTTGATGAAGTTGGATTTGGAGCTGATCTTGTGAGAATTGATGGTCATTCTATGTGTTCTCCTGGATTTTCGTGTGACTCGGCTCTTCAAGTCACTTACATTGTTGGTGGAAGTGGTCGTGTTCAGATTGTTGGTGCTGATGGGAAGAGAGTTCTTGAAACTCATGTGAAAGCTGGAGCTTTGTTTATTGTTCCTAGGTTCTTTGTTGTCTCCAAGATTGCTGATTCTGATGGCTTGTCTTGGTTCTCCATTGTGACTACTCCTGAGTAAGATTTTATTTAATTTTTTTCTTTGTTTCTCAGTTTATTTTGTGAGGTTTTTTGACAAAGTTTTTTGGTTTTTTGGTAGTCCGATATTCACACATTTGGCCGGGAAGACATCGGTGTGGAAGGCTTTGTCGCCGGAGGTTTTGCAGGCGGCGTTTAAGGTGGCCCCGGAGGTGGAGAAGGCTTTCCGATCTAAGAGGACTTCTGATGCCATTTTCTTCCCTCCAAAATAAATATTGAAAGAATAAGAGAAGATTGAGTGGTTTAGTTGTTTTATGTTTTAAGCAAGAATTATGGTTTTTATTTTGCTTGCTTTTGACTTTTATGGACCGATGTTTACTTCTCATTGTTACAAAAATAAATAAGAAATGAAAAAATATTTCTTCTACTGTTATTGATGATCTAACAGTTAAATGTGATATATTCTCTTTGCTAGATAAATAAATAAGAAATGAAAAATAATTTTTATAAGGTTATTGAGGATCTAACATTTAAAATGCGATTTCATAGATAGCTTTTTTTTGTTCGAAACAAAAAAAAAAAAAATATTACACAAAAAAGAAATATCATAAAAACCGGATGTAAAGTATAAAAACTCAATTAAATCACTAAATGCTAAAAATCAGAAGACCTAATCCGTCGTCACGTAAACCCAATCACATTCTTGGAAAAGGGTCTTGGCCTCATCAAATTCCTTATTAGTCGCAATCTCCTCTGGCCTAACATCCACAAATCCTTGTAACCTGCCCGACACGTCATCTTCATCATCACAACAGACTAATGATTCGTTACTTACATCGCTCATTCTATGCTTCCGCAACACCTCCATTACTTCTTCTACTAATTCTGAGTAGCACTCCTCAACTTCATCATCATGATCATCACATGCTTCTTCGGAAGATGTAGTATTCTTTAACATTCTTTAACAGCTCATTATAACCACCTTTCCACTTCAAACTCGAACCACTATCTTCTTCAGAAACTGTAGTACTCTCGTCTTCTTCTCTTTCATCATCATCATCATCATTATATGCATCATCATTATTCATATCATTATTATAATCATCATCATCATGTCATCAGCAGTATTATCATCATCAATATCATTATATCACCATCACCAACATTATAATCTTCATCCCCTTGTTCTTGACTCAAACTCTCTGGAATTTTCGAAGCACGCATAGCCCAGTGTTGGCTCGGTTGTTCATTCACTTCAGTTAAGCATGTAGCACAGTCTTGAATCGATCTTTCTATCACCTCAACGACAGTTTTATCTTGAGAGGAATGTTCTTCAACATTATCTGGTTGTCCGATCGAATCTTGGGTAGGTTGGTCGTCAATTATGTCATTAATTAACTCTGACTCGTCAGCCTTGGTTAATGCAATTTCGATTTCATCTATTATCATAGCAAACATATTTAATGATTGTAAGACGAAACCACGTACGTGAGGCAGTTCTACGAAGCTTTTGCTTTGAAAAAATCAAAGATATATTAACAACGGGTCGCAGATAATTAAAAAGGGGTTGGGGTTAACGATCGTGGTTTATATAATTTGTTTTTTGTTTCCTAATTCTTAAAGAGTATATGATTCCTATTGATAATGATAAAAAGTATGGTGTATATGATTAAAGAGTTCTCTCCATTTACCGTGTCTACCAAAACGTATAATTATTTTTAAAATTAAAGACAATTTTTTATTAAATACATGTTTATTTATAGTTTTGAATAAATCTAACAATATTTATTAAACAAAAAATAAATAAAATGAATAACATTTAAAAAATTAAAGTGATAAAATTAATTTAATAAGAATGAAAGACAATTATAATGTTAACTTATAAAATATTTATTTAAATAATACATTTAACAAAAAAATGAGCTAATAAAAAAATTAAATGCATGAGATAAATCATCTAAGTGTTGAAGCGAGATAACAAATTTAGCACGAAGAAATTAGAAAACAAATATAATTAATTTTTTCCGAGGGGTATTGAAAATATCTATACCAATATTTTGTGGAATTTATGAGTTATGTAATATATATATATATATATATTAGTTTCAAGATATAATACATAAATATATAGAAAACCATTGACATTTTAAAAGTTACAGTTGGAGTTTTTAAAAATATCTAAATCTAAAAAGAAAACTGAAAGTGTTATAATCTTTGTATTTTAAATAAAAGATTCTAAAAATTTTACACAAAAAATAATGAGTAATGAACTAGTAAATACAAACTCAAATGTTGTACAATAAAACATCCAATTAAGATTGATATATAATCTTTGTAGCGTATCAGATGCAGAAATGTGGTTTTGTCTATGATCCAACAAAATATGATTGAAAATATTATTTGAAATAAATTATTTTAAATTTACGATATGCTAAGTTTTATTAGAAATAAATGGTTGATTTTCTAAATATATTTTTAATTAATAATTTATATTTATATTTATATATAATTTAACAGTTTTTTAATAATATTTTAATATTGGAATCTTGCGCAATGCACGAGTACTAATCTAATGATTCTAGTAGTGTAAGCAATTATCATAATAATTTATTTAATGAAATTAAAATAAACATATCATGTTGATAAATTTAATTTACTAAGTAATATTTATATTTTTAATAATAATCTTACTTGGACATATTTTTCATAGAAAAATGACGTATTATAGAATGACTATTTGTATATATTCTTATTTGAAAAATAATGTAAATTAAAAGTATTATTAAATATTAGATATATACTTTTTCTATTTCATATTAAGTATTGTTTAAGATTTTTTCATGTATATTAAAAATAATTAAATTTTCTATTTTATTCCTAATGAATATATTTTATAACTTGATCTTATTCATTGTTATATCAAAGCAGGAAAAATAAAACAGAAATTTTATTTAAAATCAGCATAAAAAGATACAACGGTATTTATTATGAAATAAATTTTAAATCCTAGAGAAACGAAGGTAAGTTTTAAGTAATAAATTAATTAAATAGTCCTAAAATTATCGTTGCAGTTTGGCTTATTGGGTTTTGGTTTATGCAAAATATCTTAACCGGAACTCGAGATCGTTGAAACGTAAGAACCGGAAATTACTTTACTCAGTTTTTGCCAGATCACACAATTCGATGCCGTCGATGATGTTTTTGATCTGCTCCTCCATCGAAACGTTCGGAGCTGAAGAATACTCTCTTGTGGCCTTTATTTTAGCATTTCGAGAAAGCCATTTTGGTGGGTTTAACCCAATTGAGATTTTACCTTAAAATGGTCTCGTTGTTTTATTGTGTTCGTTACCAATCAGTCTCTGAACCACAACGCATCACGTTTTCAACGGATCAGTTGAGATGGGATTGTGTAATTGAGTCTCAATTCAATATTATAATCAAAGTATTGTATTGGTAATGGAGATTGTGGAAGGTGTCTACAAGGTGTTCGGTGAAATGCGTGAGAGAGGAAAATGCAACCAACGATGTATGGGGTTCTTATTCCGAAACGGTGATCTGGCGAGGAATAGGAATTGTAAGATTTTGTCTCTGTCATGCAATGACCTTTTCCTGGTAAGATCAAATCTCTACTCAATTTTGATGCTCGTTAAGTTTATCTTAGCTTAATCATAACAGAAAAGCTTTAATCTTTGGGTTGTTTTTCATTACAGATTAGCAATATCACAAATTAATATTCAA
Source organism: Cardamine chenopodiifolia (assembly GCA_963922655.1). Classification (NCBI taxonomy): domain Eukaryota; kingdom Viridiplantae; phylum Streptophyta; class Magnoliopsida; order Brassicales; family Brassicaceae; genus Cardamine; species Cardamine chenopodiifolia. The sequence goes on along the minus strand of OZ000478.1, from coordinate 12,334,437 downwards.
ATCTTGTGGAGAAGTTATGATTTTTTTCTTCTTTTATATGTTTCTTCTCTAAAACCAAACCGCCAGATAATGGTTTCACCTGCTCCACTTCATCAACTCCATCTTGTTCTAATTAACAATCTCACTTAGTGTATATATGCTCCTTCAAAATCTGTTTCTATCATCACAATCATTTACTTCAAACAATAATCTTTACTTCTCTGATCATCCTTCTTTGTTCAATGGCAGGTCAAACGATACTCTCTTTTCTTGTTATAGCTCTCGTCGTTTCTTTTGCAGCTACGGCTCGGCTTCTTGATGAAGAAGATACATTCTCAGGTACCATAACCACCTCTGGCTCTGCCTCAGCTGCTGGTTCAGGTTCTACGGGAAGCGGTTTTGGTGCAGGAACAGGGTCAATACCATCAAGTGGTTCAGGTTCTACTGCCACCAGTCTCGGTGCAGGTACAGGGTCAAGTGGTTCAGGTCCTTTGACTACGACTGGTGCTGGTCCTTTACCAACCGTCGGTTCTGTTCCTGTTCCTTTAGCGGTTGGTGGTTCAGGTTTCTTGCCTACCACTGGTCCCGGTTCTTTACCAGCTGGAGGGTCTGGTGCTTTACCAGCTGGTGGTTCAGCCACTGGTGCAGGTGCCGGTCCAGCTATTGGTGGTGGTGCAGGTGCCGGTGCAGCTCTTGGTGGTGGGGCAGGTGCTGGTCCAGCTCTTGGTGGTGGGGCAGGTGCTGGTCCAGCTCTTGGTGGTGGTGCAGGTCCTGACAATACATTGGTATTCTTTATGCACGATATACTTGGAGGTTCAAATCCCACGGCCAGAGCTGTAACTGGAGTCGTTGCAAATCCGGCTTTAAGCGGCCAACTCCCATTCGCTAAACCCAATGGGGCAAACCTTCCAGTAAGCAATGGTGTTCCATCGAACAACAACAACAATGGAATTGTCAACAACAACAACGTCCCTTTCCTTGTTGGACTTGGCGGAACCACGGCTAACATTCTCCAAAACGGAAATAACGGAAACAACAACCTTTTAAACAGTCTTCCTGTTGCTAACGGCGGCCAGCTCCCGAGTGGTTCCGCTCTTCAGATGCTTATGTTCGGTACAATGACTGTGATCGACGACGAACTAACCGAAGGACACGAGCTAGGATCTGGTCTGCTCGGGAAAGCGCAGGGATACTATGTGGCGAGTGCGGTTGATGGAACTAGCCAGACGATGGCTTTCACTGCAATGTTTGAGCATGGAGGTTATGAAGATAGTATAAGCTTCTTCGGTGTTCATAGAACTGCGGCTTCTGAATCGCATTTAGGAGTTATGGGAGGTACCGGAAAGTATGTGAACGCAAGAGGATTCGCAGTTGTGAAAACGTTTACAGGATCAAGCGGGACGCTGCAGAATCAGCCGCATCAGTTCACTGATGGGCTTGAGACTGTGCTGCAATGTACCGTTTATCTTTCGTACTAGTATTTGTTTATTTTCTTCTGTTGGAGTTTGGGAATTGTTTGGTGTGGACTATGTAATGTATGTGATATGTCATTTGTAATTTAAATATGAAAAAAGTTGTGAAACAAAATTCACGAGTTTGGACTTTGTATTTTACTTTTTGTTTTGTTTCATGAAATTACTGAATTGTTTGGATCATATATCTTTAAATTATTCAAGTACTGTAGTTTCACAGCTCTTGAGCACAAAATTTGACATTTCTTGGTCACCATGACCCTTGAAGCCTTGAACATGATGTTGTTTGGAACATTTTCAATATTACAGCCACCAAGGCCTCGAGCACATCGCTCGACACTTTACCACTAACTCGGCCACCAAAGCCCTAAAGCACAAGACTCTACACTTTTTCCTCATCATGGCCGATAAACTCTAGAACATCTATTCGACATACCACATTCATCAAAGATTCAAAACCCTCAAGCCCGTAGCTCAACACTTAACTCAGGCCACATCCACCAAGACCCTCTAGTCCGTACCCCAACACTCATCACTTTCACAAACTCAGTCAGGGTCGGTCCTAAGTGTTAGGACGGCTAAAGTTTGGCCTATTAGCATACATAAATATAAGAAAGTCGCAACAATTGTTATAAGATATTCGACTGATACATGTAAAACCCAAACTTAACCGGTGCAGTACAAACAATAAACTAATAATATAATTTTGATGTGTAAACCACCAGTTTCATGGGTTTTAGCCTAGACCGGACCTAACTCAGCATATCCATACCCTATTAAACTAACATCTAGCAGTTCATTACTTGAGAGATGAAGGACTATTAGATGGGAAGGTGTACTGCGAAACATGTCCGTTGGATACGATATTTTTTGGAATGACTACAGAAAATATTTTCCTCAGAAAGCATTGGACCAGTTGGAAAATGAATTTCTAAAACAGCTAGGGAGTATACGAAGTTCTAAAAACTCACTCTCCAACTGGTCAATACTTCATAGGAAAGTATTCCACTAGATTAAAGATTGAGACAAATCTGTTTCACTAAGTTGCTATGACTCGAATGAAGTAAAGCATGTCATGTAATAATTAAAAGTGACATAATAATGTTCTATCATTAGTTGCCGTCATTGGAGATTTGCATGGTGGGAAACGTGAAAGTAGTATTGACATAATGATGTTCAGTTATTTAGTTGTAGAATTGCATGGTGGAAACTGTGAAACTTTTTATAGAGAATAATATTTAAAATATTTTAACTGATTTCTTTTGTCCGTTTATACTGTTTCATCAAGAAGAAACTTATGAAAAATAAGTATATGATTTTGAAGTGTTAGTTGATAACTATAGGGAATTCGTTTAAAATATCTGCAAACTATATAAATTTATAAACTTTTTCATGTTACACATGCATTTAACTATGTCTTAACAGATTTTGATTGTTTTTTTTTCTCCTTTTTTTGGGCCGAAAATGTAAATTGGTTATTAAATATAATAGAACTTCTCAGTCACAATTCCAAAACAGTATTTAAATTTAGAAAATAAAACATTGTAGCTATAAAAATAATTAAATATTCTTTTTTGTTATGAATTTAAGATTAAAAGAATAAAAAATAGTTAATCTTATAGGTATGGCATCAAGAATCATAAGATCTGCTAACCAAATATAATTAATTCTTCACTCAAACATAACATCAATTTCAACTAAAATAGTAAAACGTAGTAAACAATTATATTGACCGACCAATAATTTTTTAATTATATGATTTTTAGATTTTTTTTAACGAGTTAGCTAGTTATTGGTTGATCATTGATTCATGTAATGTAAGGTTGACAGTATAAATATGAGTAGATTTAAACACTTTTATTAAAAATTTGCATGATTTGATTTTTTCTCCTTTTTGACGCATAAAAGTTCAAGTTCAACTAAGATGAGTTATTTTACTGCTACATAGATCTTAAATTTCGAATATCTTTAAATTTAATTCTCTGCAGGTTTAAAGCAAGTTTCTTCGGCCATTGGTCAATACGCCAGCTTTCTTCGAAGTAAGTTTGCCGAAATTTATGTTCCAAAAGCGTATGACCATCTTTGAAATAATCGAGCGCTACGAAAGACCAAATTAATGGTGCGAATAAAAGATTAATCATATATATATGTATATATACTTATATACTCAAATAAAAATCACTATTACATAAACTCGTCTTGTTTCATCGATGAGGTTCACATTCTTTGAACCAGTTCCATGTTTATTGTTTACCATTTTTCAGTTGTTAATTTTGTTTACGATTTTTTAATAGTTTGCTTATAATTTAAGCCATTTTGTAAAAGTTAAATATCTAAAATTTAATTGATATAAATTTGAATTTACTAGTTAAGTTTCATCCAACTTGGTTTCTTGAGAATTCTAGAGACGAATGTGTTTAAGTTTTTGAACGTCGACGAATATAATATGTTTTATCTTTAAGATTACATATGAATTTAAATTGTTGAAAAATCAGCGTACCAAATATCTCTAGAAATTCGTATAATATATTTCTTTTTCTTAACTTTTTGGCTCTAATATCTTTCCGGCCCAAATAGTTTTTAGTCTAAAGTTATATACACCACAAAAAACATAAACAAAACACAAGTAATAAACAATAATGAAAATATAAATGTCGCCCCTTCTTCCTCCTATCAATGATACACCTTAAGACTGGAATGCAAATTAGAATATGATTTTATATTGCACTGACTACAAACTCATATGTAACCGAACCATGCCCTAACAGTATCTCAAAACTTGCAATTGATCGACCCCCAAAAGTCACGATTAAAGTTATTATCACTCAAAGCAAGCTCTATGATTAATTTAGACATATCATTTCATAATGTCGTTAAGTTTAGAGAACACTAGAACCAAAATCGACCCACCGTAAGTATGATTGAAAGAGACACATGTCCCTACGGCACTAAAAGAAAATATAACTTTGATCAAAATTTGTATTTTAGTGTTTTACTTTTCACTGTAAGAAAATATAAAATATCAGAAGCACGCCCGACAATTCAATGGTTCTCATGTTACGCATCCTATTATTCATCCTTTCCTCATTTTCTCCGATCCCCACACATATGCAGGCCTAGGCAAATTATCTATACATTTATCTTTATGTATAATAATAATATCTAGCAAGCCATAGAAGAAAGCAATAATCCAAACGAAAAAATCCTATAATTACGTATGGCCGGTTTAAAAAGTTTATATGATACGTAAGTCGTATTTGGTAATTATTCATCAGCATTAGGATCAATCAAGTCAAACTGTTTAAAATTTTGTTGACGTCAGAGAACAAAAAATATATTAACTATTTAAATATGTCATCCACAAGAAAATATCTTTGAAATTTGGTTTAATAACATCAAAATTTTTTTTTGTTAAAATATGTCCAATCAAAATTTCAATCATTATAAAGAAATGGACGGTGTGAGCATGAATAGTTCTTTAGAATGTAAAGTTCCGATCAAATATTTCTCAAGAAAATGATTCTTCGATTATACATGTGATATGGAGATTCGATTTTAGGAAGGCAAAATCAAACTCGTAAATCTATTTCACAAAATAAGAAAATGACATTTATACATATATTTTAGGGAGTTAAATTTATCGTATCTATAGATCATATGATTTTTTTTTTCCATATGATTGTGTATTTTGCATTTTATAAACATTGATTAGTTGTCAAATTAATGAAAATGAAAGTTAGCTCTAAGGGAAAAAGCCATATGCTTCAAATATATTGTTGTTAAACTACATCACCTTAATTAATATCAGATTGACACCAATCACAACATGACATATATCTAATAACAATATTTTTTTTGATTAAATTACAAGAAAAAAGCACTAAGATTTGATGAGGGAATGATTAGGAATTTGGAATTTGAGGAAATGAAGGAGAATGAGAAGAAGGCCAAATCTGAGCGAATTTGACCTTTGAGATGCTTTCTACTACTCCCACAGGTGATATTTTTCCGACCACCGTAACCTTCTTCGTCGCTAAATCAATGGTGTATGACGTCACCCCTGTCCCATACCCAGAGGTTGTTAATTTCTTTTAAAAATGATAAATCATCCATAAATTTGTCATTTAGCTTTTCTTTTTAATTCAATATATAAAATGGTTTGGCTATTTTCTTATAAAGAAAAAGTTGTTGCTCAGAGGCGTCCGATGATCAGGAAAAGTCAAATCGCTAAACTTCAAAACTCCTAACCAATATCCTTTGAATATTATAATAGTTTATAATAGTTTTCTTTGATCAAATTAGAAAATATTTTACATATGGTCATCTATCCGTTGAATATTATCATTTGAATTGTATAAAAATGTTCAGGTTAGGTACTTCAATAAGATACTTAATTTTTGTAGAATGAAAAAGAGATTCTTAGTACCTTCCATTTTGGAGATATGCTTTCTAACCTTCCCTTCACATCCTTTGCAATGGATAGATACCCTCAAAACCACAACCTGCCAAACAAATAAAAATAAAAAAATAAAAAAATAAAAAATAGGTAGAATGAAATAAAAACAAATAAAGAGAACCATATGTTATATTTAGGTATGCTAATTTTATTTGAAGATATATACAACTCATTAAATAGGTACCACTCCTTGACATCCCCTTATACGTAAGATATTTATCATATGGAAATAAAAATTAGCACCAAATCAAATCATAAAATGTGCTACTTTCGAACCATAATTACTTTCGAACCAAAAAGATTTCTACTAGTGTATCATCGTGTCACCTCCCGGATTCAAATCCAATATATGTTGTTGACAAAAATGAACCATAAATACTTTGGTTAAAGAAGAATACTCAAACCTGATCATCAGTGGATGGAGCCGGCGATGAAACGTTGGTTATAGAAGAAGAGGAAGATGCGGAAGAAGAAGAGGACGAAGACGAAGAAGAAGTGACGTTGCGGTCATGGAATGGAATCAAATCCTTAGAACGATCCGATGATGATAACCAAAGGTCCTTATCATTTTCTTTAAAAGACTTATGATGCTTTAGAAGATACCTCGACGATGAGACTTGCAAAGAACTCCTCGATCTCCTCAAGTCACTTACGTCAGCCGAGCTTCTCCGACGAATTTGGACGTTGTCACCGCCATGAGCCGAAGTGATCTTCCGGCGAAACTCACTTGAAGATTCAAAGGAGTTTCTGCAGCTCATGTGACGAGTAATAGGGATTAAAGGCATTTCGGAAGAGAAGCATGGGACATTTTTGTCCTTATTGTTATTAGGGTTATGTCTCCGGCGATGGCTATCTAGGGATCTGCGGTCTCCGGTGATAACTCTGTCGTGGTGAAGTGTAGTTGGTCTTACGGCGGTTGATGCCGGAGAAGAGCAGAAAATATCACTAATTCTCATTCTCTCTCACTTACTATGTTTCTATCTATCTTTCTGACTATAGCTCTCACACTTTATGTCTGCTGATTTTAAGAGAAGAGTGGTCGTGTGAATAAGCGACTAATTGCTACTAATAGGGATTTTAAAGAGGAAGGTTACGAATCATTTATTTTAAAACTGATTTTTTTGTAAAAAAAAGGAGAGATTGTTATGATTATTCTAGAATGGGTCCCAACACATGAGAAGAGTGTGTGGAAAGCGTTTCTTGGATCGATCTTGATTCTTCACCTTCTAAATTGCCATTTTACCTTTGTTTGATTTTTTATGTCCTCGACTCTGATGTGGAAAGCATTTCTTGGAACCGTGTAGTGCTAGAGGTAGCTGAAAAAATAGAAGAAAAAAAACAAGTTACTTTGTTTCGGTCTCATAAAAAAATGATATCCACTAGTTTACTTTGTTTCGGTCTCGTAAAAAATAATATCTATTAAAAAATTATTTCATTAACTTATAGAGCATGCTTTAAGTATATCATTATATATGATATTTTTCTTATTTCTTTGGACAAGTTTGGAATTTGTAGAATGATGTTAACGTCGTTTATGGAGTTGTGGTTTATAGAGTTAAGATAAATATCAAAAAATTATTTGGAAGATTTAAATAAAAAGATATGTGCATTTGAAGATATATGCGAAGTAAATATTTTTGAAGATTTGTCTTTTGTATTTAGAAAAATATATTTTCTGTTAGCATCTAAGTTAAATAGGTAGCTGAATAAGATAGAAGAAAAAAACAAGTTACTTTATTTCTGTGTCATAAAAATGATATCCACTAGTTTACTTTGTTTCGGTCTCATAATAAAATGATATCCATTAAAAAAAATTCCATTAAGTTATAGAGCATGCTTTAAGTATATCATGATATATATGATATTTTTCTTATCTCTTTGATATTATTCCATCGCATTGGATGAAATTACTTCTCAGATTATCACATAGATATGACATAAATCTCAGATTATGTTCTTACAACTTTTCAAAATACCTTTTATGTATGTGAAACCAACATATTTTCCGTCCAAGGTCAAAGCATATATGACTTCTTTTTAGCCTTTTCAGTTTCATCAAATTAGTTCTCTACCCTATTTGCAATGTCATTACTTAATTTTCATGTTACTTTTATAAATCACTTTCTTAGAACTTTTTAGAATGCCAGGAAATTATTTTCACAATGTTTTTGCAACAGAAGATATGATTCACAATCACCGTTGAATTTATCGTTAAAATTTTTAATAGAAATTAAGTTTATAGAAGTGACTAATTAGTACGATCTGATCAATTAAAATAAGTATATATATTAAATTAATTTATTTATATAATGTAAAAGAACATAGGAAAACTGCAACTTATAGCAACAGATAATTGAAAAATAAAAAATATGGCTGTGGTTTTTCATTAGTTAGTTATCTCCCCTTTCATAACTTTTGGACCAAAATGTCTTTATCCTAATTTTAACGGTTAAATACTTTTTTAAAAATCAAATATTTGGAGAAATAAACTTTAGTTTTATACGGATAATTATTTTGTTAACGTGATATATATTTTACTTATTACATAAGAAAAGAAGAGATGTGTTCTTGCAACGATAAACAATTTACTAAGTTAAAGTTTTTTGTAACGAGTTATATATTTTAGAAACATGTTAATATATTTAGAAACAATACAATAATATAGATATATTTTTAACTTTTCATTTAACATTACAGATTGTTCGATACACAAGCTCATTAATGTTTCATAAAACATGAATTCATTTTGATGGTATGATAAAAAATGTAAAAAAGATATTTATGTTTTATATAGTGTAGGAAATTATTTAAAATGATACAAAATAACTTATCATATTGTGATAATATTATCGGTATTCAATAATATAGCATGCTAAGAAAATAAATAACTATATAAAATTGCAACTGATTCTTGATGGATATATCATCGGAATTAGCGTTGGAACACATATAGCGTTAACAAAATATTTAACCGTTTAATACTAGAGTTTATCTTCCTAAATATTTGTTTGTTAAAAAATTTTTAACCATTAAAATTTCATTAAGATATTTTGATCAAAAAAATTATGAGATAAGAGTGAATTAATTAATGAAAAAACACTATCACTTATTATTTTTAACTTATCTATGCAATTTGAACTAAATCACCCAATAAAATAAAGAACGGGTTTTGTACATCGTATTTCGTATATACCCACTACTAGTTAGTCGGTACTAGTGTATCAAGGTGGGGACAAACGTTAAAAAAAGCTGGGATTCAACTTTTGCTAGAATGATTACTATCACTAGCATAGATAAAACTTCCAACCTAGCCACTAATCTCATTATTCTATCAACTTTTGTGATTAAGTTACTTATATTTTTTAATATGTCATTGCTAATCAAATGGCAGTGATAATAAAGGAAGTGATCTACACATGCGATTGCCAAAAGTTTACTATTTTGATCATACTTTTTTCAAAAACCTGCATTTTACTAAATTTTAATTCGAATTATGACATATTTGACGATACTAATACAAATTATTATATTACATGCTCGTGTCACTTTTCAAATGATAAATAAAATTCAAATATATAACTGTAGTTGGACGTTGCTGGACGTCATAGTCTTCCTTACGAGGATGTAAGACGAAGTTATGGGATCTGGTGCTGGACTTATTTTGGTGTCTTTTTCATTTGAAAATGTCAACATGGATGTTAATTTGAGCAGTTTGGATGTTGATTTTGGTTGTCAATTAAGCAAAAAAGAAATTTGCAGTTAAAGATGCATGATGCTGATGAAGACTAACATTATTGCTGGAACTAATGAGTTTGGTCAACAACCTTTGATTCCTCTGTGACAAAAGAAGATTTGTCTTGACTAGAAAATGCAATCAGAGCGAAGCAACTCTAAGAAAAGCTGGAGCAAGAAAATGTTATGCAGAAGACTCAAAGGCTGGAGCAAGAAAGTGTTATACAGAAGACTCAAAGACTCAAAAGGCATCAAAGAAGCATTGACTATAGACTCCAAGACTCAAAAGACAACAAAGAAGCTCATTGGCTGAGTACAATAGAGCATGGAGGTTAATATATGAGTTTGTGGTTTTTATATGAGTATGCATTCAAGCAGGGGGAGATTATTGTGATGCAATGATATAGGGGAGCGTTATCCGGAGAAGCGTTATCCGGTGTCCAGCTGCAAACAATCGTTGTTTTCATTGATATGTTTGAGTTGACACACTCATATAAAAAGGGAGAAAATGAAAGAACATATGCTAGGCGTGAGTGACACGAGTTAAAGTAACATGAGAAATGGTGCTTCAGAGCTAAGTGGGAGTGACACAAGATCTGGTGTTGGTAAAGTATTATGAGAGACAGCGACAGAGCTGAGGTAAAAGATGATTAAGGAAGTCACGCGGTAAAAGTGATGTGGTGGCAATTGTACTCTCTTGATGCAGATTCAAGAAGAAGAAAAAGCGCCATGTGGACTTCAAGCTCATAAGAGAAGTTACATGGGAATTGTTTAAAAGTGAAGCTCAATTTGTTATCAAGACATGAAGATTATGTGGGCTTGAGAAGCTTAGGGTTCTGACTTGGATGAAGATAAATAGAAGAAAGTAGTGATTGATAGAGCTGTCAAACGGGTCAACCCGTAAAATTTGAACCGTTTGATCTGTTAATTGTAAACTATTGATCCGTATTTATTCCGTTCAAAATTTGCAGGATCCGCAGGTAATCTATTAACCCGCATTTTTCTGTTAAAGAATTTTAAAATTAATTTGCTGGTTATCCGTCAACCTGTTTCTCCAATCCGCCAAACCCGCGAAATAAGTATTTTAAAAAAATCATTAACGGCTTATCCGCCAATCTACAGATTTTGATTTTATGATTCGCATCTGTCCTGCAATCTAAAATTTTCATCCGCATCCGTATTGCGGCGGATAAAACCCCCGGATTGAATAAAAAATTGACAGTTCTAGTGAATGAGAAACACACACGCCTAGGTTAAATTGAGAGGTGCACACAAAAATGTATGTGGCCGCGTCCCACCATCTGAGATTAGAAGATTTAGAGGTGGTATCGATTTGAAGATCGCAGCCGTAAAAAAGGGCATTTAAAGATTGATGTGGTTTTTGTGGTGAGACTACACTACTCAGAAAAGACAATGATGGTAGTGTTCTTTTAATATAATTCTAGAAAATTTTAGAAAAAAATGGTTGAATATCATATAGTAATGGTAGGTTGCGCCATTTTCTAATAGATGACGTGTTAAAGAACTGTGTCTTGCTATTATACTCTGTAACAAGTAGATATAGCCTTGTACATTTTCACAGATAAAACCCATCCCTACAAAAGCAGATTAAAGGAACGAAAAAAGTGAAAGCAGGTCCGTGTAATTAGCACTAACCATTGGTTCACATTTAAAATATTGTAAAGTTACTCTTGAGAATAGTTGTAAGAGTGACACTATAAATGATTATCAATTTCATATAAGTCCCCCATTTTTCTAATATCCACAACGTCATAGCTCCCAAAGACTTTTGTTGGTTAATTTGATTATTTGGTTACGTGTTGATTCCTTCATTAAAGAGTTGATGGAAAAGCTTAACTAACAAAGTAGAAACTAAAGTAAAAGTTGCCACGTCGAAGAGTCGCTTTTCCCATCGAAAGGGTAACCACTAAACTCGAACTCATGCTATCACAACTTATTCAGAGAAAACGAACACAGAAAAATATTTAAAGTGTTTATTTATTTGTCGTCATCCTATTTCTCCTTTGCTTCCTATTTATTATTCTCTCAGTTTGTCAAAAAGAATCGTTTAAGATTTTTGTACTCGAATTATAAAAATTATTTAATTTTTTCTTTTACTTTTTATTAATATATTCTACAATTTTCTGATTGGTTGATACATTAATATAATAAGAATAAAAGTAAAACTTTTACCAAATATTTATATTGCAAATGTAAAACGACACATATTATAAAATAAATTTAAGTCCTAAAAAAATATACTTTTAAAGAAACTGGGAAAATATATTAATCACATCTTTATTGTAACGCGTTTCACAATCCTTCGTTTATAAATGTGACATTTATGATTTTGTCTATTTTACTTTTGTTTGATCTAAATCAAAGCATCAGGATTGGACAAATGTAAGTTGTAAACTGTGTGCTTTTAATGTTGATGCGAGTATAGCAAAATAATGCCAATTTGATTTTGGTATCTATGTGAATAAAAGACGATTAAAATTTAAAACATTGCAGAAAAAACGAATAGGCTTTTATCAGGGAAATAGTACTAAAAAGGAGAAACGCGGCTATCACTTTTTTTTTTCTTTTTTTTTCATACCAACTACATAAATGGACTAAAACATGTTGTAATGGGTTTTTTTTTAACGTTTCTTTCAGAGGCCGATGGTAGAGTTTGATAATCTTAGAAGACTATTTGATTTCATAAATTTTCATAATTTCTTAACTTGAAGAAAAAAAAATAGGCATGTCTTACTACTTTACTAGACCATTTTCGACAGGGAAGAACAAATGTGCTTTTAACATTTCATTACTTTTCTATATTGAGGGTAAAAACAAATGCCATATGGATTCGTTGTGGATTTTTAAAATGTAAGGATATATATAAATGAAGAAAGAGACAAATTACGTCGATTCATTACACTGAAATTTTGTAACCATAAATTTACGATTACGCGGTGTTATATAAACTACTGTACTTTAATCTACCAGCTGTAATTAATTTACTTAAATGATAACCAAATTTCAGTTTTGGGACATTAATGGATCCGACGAAGAAACAGTCATATTACAACAGTACATTGTTAATCCGTAGGTGTGGTCACGGTGGTACATAATTAATTGATTTTCTTTTTAGCAGTAAATGGAAACTGTTCCAGTTCTGAAAAATTTATAAAAAAAAACTATTAAGGTCTATAAATTATAGTATCATCAACTAATACTGTTTCTTCATGGCAAATAAGTTTTGAAATTACTTAAACAAACTAAGAACATTATTAATTAACAAAAAAGAAACTAAGAAAATTATTAACCTTTTTGCATATCAATGGAGTAGTCAACAACGCGTTAAGTGTAATGGTGCAGGTGACTTGCGATGAGACGTTAAGTATATATTTTTCTAAAAGGGATGACTAAATTAACACACGATGGTCTTAATTTCATTTTTTTATTCAGGTTTTACATCGTTGGCCTTTTCCATCTCGTTTGCATGGGAAATGAGTCATTGACCCACCACATTGACGGCTAGATGAAATGAAGTATTAGGGAATGGATTCATTTTCCTTAAATTTCCTTTTAAATGTTGAAAATAACAAATTTCTTTAAAATTAAGCCATAGAAAGTATGAATTATATGTATAAAATACTTCATACTTGTATTGAATTTTAATTTGAAAATAGTCAAAGTTGGATTGTAGAAAAATGAGAACTTATGCTCTGAGAAATCAATTAAAATACACAAATCAACAAAAACCTATTAACACACAACAAGTATTTTAATAAGAATAATTTTTTATTACAAACTTTATATATCATAATAAAAAATCGATATTAATACACAAAATTAAGGTTCTTTTTCAATTAGTAAATTTAATATGATTCTTTTAAGATTTTACAGGCATGGTCGGATGGAATCCATTCATCAAATTTGTCGCAAGTGACATTTTCGTATGACCCAAAAATATAAGAAAATTTTGTGTCCCACCATTTTCCAACAAATGATGGTTTAATAAGTTTGATCATTTGAGTTTAATTAAAAGAAAATTACCGTAAAACTGATGAAATTTCTTACGGACACTTATTTCGTCGGAAATTTTCAACAGTTATGCGATGGATTTATGACTACTATAATCCGTCGGAAATTACCAATAGTTTTCCGAGGTAAACACATAAATCCGTCAAAAATCCATCAGAGATTTATATATATATATATATATTAAAGATACAAATAAATTTACAAACTAAATTAATTTTAAAAAAAATCCAAATCGACATAACTTTTTGTGGTATACCTTTGCATTATTTTCACGAAATCGGCATAATATTCGATCTCACCGTTTGATTGATTTCAAACCACTTTCAAATGAAAAGTAACTCATAGAGCTAACTTATGACCAAAATTCATCTCAATCCATTGGTGATACATGCTTTAACAAATGACAAACTTCAGACGATAAATTTTCAACGGATTTGGGGTTTTGATTTATTTTAGTATATCAATATATGTGTAATATACACAATTGTAACACTTATTTTGAAACATATGTGACAAAATAAACATTTAAATAAGTTATATTAGAAATATTAAAAATTTAGCATGATTAAGATTACATGTTAGATAATGATACATATACTCAATGGAACATGTATACCTATAACAACTTAAATTTTTCGTTTTTGTATATTTGTTATACTAACAAGATTTTTCTTATTATTTTATTATTAAAATAATTAATATAGAATACTACAGACATGTTCCAAGTGAAACGGAACAAAAAACCTCGAATCCCTAAAACCATCGAAAATCTGTCGAAAATTTCCAACGGATTTCTGACGGGATTTGGAGATACACGTGTTCAGTTATAAGGTTTGACTGACCAATGACTAGATATTCAAATTTCGCGATCTGTCAAAAATCCATCAAAAATTTTCGATAGATTCACAAAATTTCATCTAGGAATTAAATTTTTGTATCCTGGGTATCTTAGTTTTTTTACTAATCCGTCAGAAATTTCTGACGGATTCGTGAAAATTTAGGCGCTAATCTCTCTCGAACACTGCCAAAGACGCGGTAAATAAATTATTTTAAGTCAGAATTATGTTTTATGAATATATCGTTTTTCTAGCGAAACTATTCGAAAAACGTAAAAAAAAATTCAAAATCACCAAATACTCTCAAATCGTCACAGCACTATTTGAAATTCATATCCACACATTATAATGGATCCCAAACCAATCAAAGATGTAAGTTTCTTAAGTTTTGTTTAATTTTTATAAATTTTTAAGTTAGAGTTTTAGATTTAAGAATTTGAATGTAGATTTAGAGATTTAAAATTTAGATTTAGGGTTATGTTTGTTCGATTTTGGATTTAGATTTTTAGATTTAAAATTTTGTTTAAGAATATTTAAATTGATAGATTTTTTATTTGGATTGTTATTAGATTTTTGTATTTTTTTATATATTTTTTTAATTATTAGAATGTTTTATATTGTTTTAAATTAGTTGATTGTTTTGTAATTTGAAATTTTTAATTTTTTTAAAATTGTTAGATTGATTTTTTTTAATTGTTTATAAATTATTATTAAATTGATTTTAAGTTGATTTAAAATTCTTATATTAAATTTTGTTGTTTTTAAATTGTTATAATTTTTTATTAAATTGTTTTTTTTGGATGATTTTATTTTATGAAATTTCAATTTTTTTCAAACTAAATTTTTCTTTTTTTTGAAAAATATATGTCGGAAATAAGTCTGTCATAAATCCATCGGAATCATGTTCGTCATAAAATCATCGGATTAGTCTCGTTAGAAATCTGTTGGTTCTATTCCGACGAATATTTTGATGTCGGAAATCTGTTAGAAATCTGTCAAAAATATCAATAGAATTCTAACGCTTACTTCATTTCCAACCATTTAAATCAGATAGATTAACTATTTTCAATGGATTTTGACATATATACCTATCAGTTTCACGCTATTTTTTGTAATGTAAAACTAAATGTTTTTATATAATTGTTAAAAATAGAACACGAGAGCGACTCCTAAAATTCTTCTAAAACCTTAGGAAAATAGGCACGACCCGAAACATCAAGGTTACAAACGCAGTAAATACTATTTAACCATTTAATTTTGCCAATTCTTCTACCTACTTCATTGCATGGACACAACACTACTCACTACAAATAATAAATTACTCACATATTCGATGAGTTGAAAATATACGGTGAATGAATCTTAATAAACTAAATGTAAAACTTAAAAGTACGTAAATGTGAAGCATGTCATTGTCCCACGTTTTTGTTACTCTATACACATAATTTATACAAAAATTCTTAGTCAAGGATCATATAATATAAAGAGAAGAACATACCACTATAAATACTATTCCAGGTGAATCATTTCTCCAGAATCTTCACTTCATCATTTACATATACAAAAAAAAATGGTTCTCTTCGGTTTAACGACAACTTCATCTTCTAAACTAAAACAACATTCACACCATAGCTTCTCGGAGTCTCTAATGGAAGACAGTATTGAAGATGCTGAAACAATCATACATCGATGGATTTCACCCGAACTCATCAACTCTTCTTCTTCCTCTTCTTCTTTCTGCTGCATCTCTTCACTATTCTCCACCGGAAACCGTGACGACGCAAGACGATTCATCGACGCTGTTAACAGCTTACACTCTGGTATGATAAGACTTATATCGATAAATCCAGTATCAATGAAGCTTGTTCGAGCTGAGAATCTAATGAGAATCTCCATGAATCATCTCTCAAAAGAGTTTTACCGGATTTTGAAATCGAATCGACGTTATCTCGATCCTGAATCCGTCTCTGTTCGTTCTTCAAGAGCTTCCAATTCCAATTCCGATTCCGATGAAGATACAAATGCAATGGAGGATTTGAAGATGATTGCAGATTGTATGATTTCATCTGGATATGGTAAAGAATGTTTCAAAATCTACAAAAGAATCCGTAAATCTATCATCGTTGAAGCGTTGGATCAATTAGGTTTCGAGAATCTGAGTTTCTCACAGATTCAGAAACTTGAATGGGAAGTTATGGAGAAGAAGGTTCGAAAATGGTTACGGGTAACGAGAAGAGCAGTAACGACTCTGTTTTACGGCGAACGAATCCTCTCCGATCATGTCTTCTCATCTTCTTCATCCATTCGTGAATCTTCATTTGCTGAAATCACATTGCAAAGCGCTTTAGCGTTGTTTACTTTCCCGAGAAACCTAGCGAAATCACGGAAAACTCCTGAGAAAATCTTCCTCACACTCGATGTTTATCAATCCATCACAGAGCTTTTACTTAAAATCGAAGAAGTTTTTAGCTCCGATTCAACCTCCACCGTCCGATCACAAGTCGCCGTAACTCTAACGGATCTCGGAGAAGGTGTGATTTCAATGCTCGACGAATTCGAATCTTCGATTTCTAAAGAATCATCGAAATCGTTAATTTCCGGCGGCGGAATCCATCAATTGACGAGATACGTCATGAATTTCATCGTCTTCCTCGCTGATTACAGTGATACACTCTCCGACATCATTCTGAAACCGTTCTTATTACCGGAAATACAAAATTACTCCGGCGATGTTGATTCGTCGTCACCGGTTAAAACACGAATCGCATGGCTAATTCTGTTCATACTCTGCAAAATCGATGCCAAATCTCGTCTCTACAACGACGTAGCTCTCTCGTATCTGTTTCTGATCAATAATCTCAATTACGTCGTGGTTAAAGTCCGATCATCGAATCTAAAGACGATTCTGAGTGAGGATTGGGTTGCGAAGCATGAAGCGAAGGTGAAGAAGTACGCCGTGAAATTTGAGAAGATTGTTTGGGGAGAAATAATGACGTCACTTCCGACGGCGGAGATGAAGCTTACGGAGGAAGAAGCGGAGGAGCGTATACGATGGTTTAGTGATGGGTTTGAGGAAGCGTATAAGAGGCAAACCGGGTGGGTTGTACCGGATTCGAAATTGAGAGACGAGATTAAACGGTCCGTGGGTATGATGATTATACCGAACTATTCGGGTTTCTGTAAACAGTACCGGGTCGGGTTAGGGAAGAATGTCGGATTTGCCCCTGAAGATATTGGGAGTTATCTTTCGGATCTGTATTTTGGGTCTAGTGGATCAGGGAGCGTTTCGTCAATTCATTCTTCGGACTCTTCTATTTGACAACACGTGTGAGTCTGTGATATTAGAATGGTATATGTAAATTAATGCTGTAATTATTTTGGAAGCCATGGTTTTTTTTTTGTCTATATTATATTTTTACGATTACCATGAAACAAACATAAACTATAGCTTAAAATTAGAGATAAGAACAAAAATGGACCACTAAATGATGTTTTTGTACCACATAATTTGCAAAATATAAATTGGAAAACAGAGTTTTATGTCGTCAACTAGCTTACGGTAAGCTAATCGTTACTTTTGTACCATATTATAAGTTTAATCAGTGAAGATCTATATTTCTAATATGTTCACAAAAGGAAAAATAAGAATCTAAGTCTATCTAAAGCCACTAGAAAAAGAAAAAAGAAATAATTGCAGAACGTACCTGTTTTGTTAAGACCATGAGGTTGCTACACTCGTATGTGCCTTTGCATCTTCCAAGAGCCAAAGATGTGAAGACAAATCTAAAACTAAGAGTCTAATATACATGTACGACGATATCACTATTAAAGCTAACATTATTCAAATTATAGTCAGCTAAATAACATGATAAATCAGATATATTTTGTTAAATATCCAATTGATCTACTTTTAATGTTCATTATATACTTGGCCTAAAAGCATACCACTTTTAGATTTTATTTTTTCTTCTATGAAAATCTAACATGTATATGGTTAGCTTTTAGCTCTTACTCGGAACCAAACACATGTATTATATACAAACGATTCCCAAGTCTTTAGATTATAGAGCCACCAACGATTGTAATCTTGAGACGTTTTCAGAAATTTCGGAAAGCCAGGATTTTAAGAAATACCGTATCTATTGAACCAACCAAACCAGGATTTCCAAACCAAATATATGTATACGACTACGGTATATACTTTAATAAGGTCATGGGTTAGTTGGTTTGTTATGTATTTTATCGTTACTGATTAATGTTATTTTCTTAAATAATTATTTTTACCGATGAGCTTCTAAAACCGTGATCGTGAGTTCTTAGTTACAATTAAGGGAAAGAAAATCTATTTTTACAATTCGACATCAAATACAAAAACTCAATTACGTTAAACATATATATAACAAACACACTTGTTTTCTGATGCTAATTGTCCGTTAGCCTTTTGAAGCCTTTGGTCCCCAAAGTGTAGATTCTCCAAATTTGATACCCTTATAGTTGGATTTTCTATATGTAGATTCTCTAACTATTTATTCAAAAAGATATAATATGTCGAAATAAATTAGAAATTAAGATTTGATATTTGACGTTTCTCCCTCTTTCTTCTTAATTTTTTTTTGGTAAGATCTCAATTTCACATTCTATATTTAGACAACACTCTCAAAATCTGAGGTTTTAAAGAAAAAAATTACCAAAATTCTAAATAGATTAACTTATCCAAATTCACTGATTCCCGCTAGTTTAGAACTAAGGAATTGTCTAAAATCACACTAAAAACCAAAAATCTTTCTGGAAAAAAAAAAGAGAAAATGAAGGATAACCACAGGCTTTAATAGAATCGAATCAAAAGACCGCAAACATAAAATAGTCAATGCAAAAACATTACCTCCTTAGAACCTCCAAAACAAAAAAAAAAGTTAAAATTTCAAACATCATTTCTTCACATTCTATCATATTTTACAACACTAAGAAAACAGAACAAAACAAAAACAAATTGATGCTACTATTTAAACCGTCTTCAACCCTAGGGAGAAGGACAAAACCACGTCCATACGAAAGCTTCTCTGAGTCATTGTTAATGGATAGTATTGAAGCAGCTGAAACTTTCACAAGAAAATGGATTTCTCCAGATCTCTCTGCTTCAACTTCTTGCTCCCTTTCCTCATTTTTCTCCACTGATAATCGCGTCGAAGGAAGAAAAATCATTGAAATTATCAACAGCGTACAATACGCTATTCAAGGAGTAGTATTAGTGAATCCAGAATCACCAAAGCTCTCTCGAGCCCATAACCTTGTGACCATGGCAATGAAACAGTTGGAAAAAGAGTTTTATCGCATTCTAAAATTGAACTGACGTAATCTTGATCCAGAATCCGTATCCGTTAGGTCTTCCGGATCATTCAACCCAAGAAATAAAAAGTTTATATTTATTCAGAATTTCCAAAATCTGAAGAAGCTGATGTAATGACTGATTTGAAAATGATCGCTGATTGTATGATATCGTCCGGTTACGAAAACGAATATGTCAAGATTTACAAGAAGATAAGAGATCAATCATCGTTGAAGCGTTGAGCAAGTTAGGGTTTGAGAATCTAAGCTTTGGAAAGATTCAAAAATTGGATTGGGATGGTATGGAGAAGAATATCAAGAATTGGTTAGAAGCTACAAAAGTTTTAATCGCTAATTTATTCGACGGTGAACGTATCTTTTGCGATCACGTTTTCTCACCTTCTGTATCAGTCGCTGAGGCTTGCTTCGCTGAGATTACGTTTGATAGTGCTTTAACTCTCTTTGTCTTCCCTGTGAGTGTTGCAAGATATAGAAAAACTGTTGAGAAAATCTTTCTTACGCTCGATGTTTATCAAACGATATCGCAGCTTTTGCCACAAATTGAGGAGATTTTTAGCTATGATTCGACTTCTTCTGTTCGATTACAAGCTGCTGATTCTTTGAATAATCTTGGCGAAGCGATTAATACAATGGTTGCTGAATTTGAAGCTTCTATTACTAAAGAATCTTCGAAATTACCTATCCCTGGAGGTGGAGTTCATCAGCTCACAAGGTACTGTTCTAGTTGACTTCAAATATGTTGTATGAGCCTAGTACTACAACTAGGATTTTACTCCGCGAGTATAGAGTAATATTTCCATATATATTAAATGATATGCGTTAAATAGATTTTAAGATGATGTTGATTATTTTGGATCGATGATTTAAGAAAAAATGTTATAATTTAATATAAAAGGTGTTTGAACTCCACCATCTTTGTATTTTTAACTACAGAAAACATCTAAAATACCTTAAAGTCACTTGAAAACCCAAAATTTAAAATATTTTTTTAATAAGAGTGGATCTGAAAATACTTTTAAAAACCATTAGTTTAACAACAGTAGATTTTAGGAAACTTACTAAAATTCATGATTAAGTAATACAATATTTGTCATTTTAAAACGCATGATTGAAAAAGAAAACCCTAAGAAGAGAAATTTGCTCCAAAAGTTTTTTTTTTTTTTTTACGTTTTAAGTTAACCTAATTCACTATCATAACAGGTACGTCATGAATTTCGTTGTGTTCCTCGCTGATTACAACGAATCACTAGCCGGAGTTCTCACCGAATTAACATTACCTCTTCCGGAAGATTACTTCGGGAACAACGACGATGACAATAACAAAGGAGAAACCGGATCTTCTTCTTCTACTTCTCCGGTAACCACAAGATTCGCATGGTTAATCCTCGTCTTGTTATGCAAAATCGATACTAAATCTCGGATCTACACTGACATGGCTCTCTCATACCTCTTCTTAGCCAACAATCTCCATTACGTGATCTCCAAGGTACGTACATCGAATCTGAGAGTCGTACTCGGCGACGAATGGATAACGAATCACGAAGGTAAATTGACTCAATACTTGGAGAAATACGAGAAATTTTCTTGGGGAGAAGTGTTGACGTCACTTTCCGATTCCAACGACCAAGAGATGATAGAAGAACACGTGGCGAAAGGGCGGTTGAAACGTTTCAACGAAGCGTTTGAAGATGCGTTTAAGAAACAGAGCGAGTGGGTCGTACCGGATTCGCAGTTGAGAGATGGTTTAAAAGATTCCGTGACGAAGAAGTTAACCTCTGCTGCGACGTCATTTTATAAAAAGTACAACATGGAGACTTGGGAGGAAATTGTCAGATTTGCCCCTGAAGATTTGGGTAATTACCTCTCTGACCTTTTCTTAGGTACGGGATCATCGTGTATGATCGTGCCTTCACTCAAATCTTTGGGTTCGGAACGTTCAGCTAAGTCATCAGAAACGGGACGTTGAGAAATTTGGAGTGGCGTTTGTGTAAATATGTACTTTTGAGAATCTTGTGATGAAATAATGATCGTTGGATTGGTCATTGTTGGGTACGTGTTGGTTGGTGAAGCCTGTGATTGGTTAGCAAGCAAGAGTGTAATAGCATGTGACTGACCAAATATTTGTATAGCCCACAAAACGAAGCAGCCCAGTTTAGAAGATACAATCTTTATGATAAGCCTAATAGATTTGTGGCTGTGTGACGATTTATGTAGGATAACAATTGTTGTCATTTTTCTTGTATTAATAATATATAAAAAATTGTGTTAAGGGTAAATAAAGTTAATAAAGATATTTTTATTGAGGGTAAAATAACAAAATTTAACGGTTAAGTGCATATTGTCAAAACGGATTGAAAAGTGGTCAATAACCTTCACTACGAAAAAAATGTGTTATCATTAGTTAATTTGAATAAAAAAATAAATGATACTAATTTAAGTTAACTGAAAGATACAAAGTTTTGGGAAGTTTGGGGTGCTACAATAGATTCTTGGATACGGAGAAGACTTTTAAAGTTTACAGACCAAGCTCTGGAGTTTATTCGATGGAAGGTTAAAAATGGTGATATGGTAAATTTCTGGTGGGATAATTCGGCTCCTTAAGGATGTTTAATTGATTATGCCGGAGCTGCAGGCCCTCGGACATTGGTTATCAACTTACAAGCTACGGTTTTAGAGGCCATGGCGATATCGATCTGGCGGAATTGGCGTTGTCGTGATCAACGAACTAGAGATATTGTAAGCTCTTTAGCCATATTTTGAAACCAGTTTCCTACAATAGGTTCAGACTACCCACTATGGACACAAGCACCAGATGATTTCAAGCCCCAATTCTCCACCTGTAACACTTGGGAACAACTTCGTTTTGAGAAGCCAAAGGTTTAATGGGCATCAACTGTATGGTTTCCACAGGGAATACCGCGTTACTCATTCATCGTTTGGCTAGCAGTTTGTTATAAGCTAGCGACGGGGATGAGAATCCAAAATTAGGGTCAAACCAATGTTGTGCTTTTTGTAAGGAGCCGGACGAGTCGAAAGATTATCTCTTCTTTGCTTGTCCGTTTACCGACCTTACTCACAAAATCCTCGGAAGAAAGCTCACACTGGACTGGAATCGTACATTCAACTCACTTCGCTCAGCTCATTGGTGGCTCCTTGATAAAGCTCTGTTACGTATGTTATTCCAGGCAACAATATATCAGGTCTGGAGAGAAAGGAATCAAAGAGGGAATCATCAAGGTTTTTGTACAACGACTCACCTGGTTACTTCAATACGAAAGGTAATCGATGATCATAAACTACTCTAGCGGTAGCAAATACAGAGACATAAACACGAGATGGGCATCACGTAGGTAGCCTCCATCGTTTTTAACATTGAAGTATTTGTAACCAAGCTCTAGGTCTGATTCAAAACTCATTATAAATATTTTCACATCAAATAAATTTCACATTTAAACAAAAATATATAAATTTGTGAATTAACATCAGTTACAATAAGTCATGTCATTACTAGTTATTTAGCACAAATTAAATAACTTTGATACTAATTTAGCATCACTTAAATAGAAAATATACAAATAAAATTTAGCTTCAATTGTTGAAATGATAGAAATTTTACATCACTTAAAAATGATACTAAAAATACAAATAAATAAATAATGTAATTTGTTTATTTATATTTGTCCCACGTTGTCAAAGCAAATTGGGAAGAGAAAATTACTATTTTATAAATAAACTCATCATTTTATAATAAGGTTAGTAATAGTTTAGATGGAAAAAAATTTCATCGACACTAAATAATTATTTTAACATATTTGTTTTAGTTAAATATTAAATAATATGTGACACCTTATCAATAAATTTACATAATATTATATAAATTTTATATTTTTCTGATTAAATTTAATTATAAAAATTAAATAGTATAAACATTTATAAATAAATAATACAACTATGTAAAATCAATTGTTAGAACTATCATAGGTAGCCTCAAATATCTTGGCCAAAGTTATCCAGTCAAAATCACTTTATAAACAAATCAATATCAAAACCAAATAAATAAGTAAAATCTGATTTATTTTCATCTATGTAATACAAAACTTTAAAGCCCAAATAAACCAATGAACCTGAAAATTATACGGCAAAATCCTGAGTTTTTTTTCCTTATAACTATTTTCAATGACTAACCGAACACGTCTTTGCATCACCTCAACTTAATAATATATTTTGCAATTTAAATTAATTTGTTTATATATATATATATATATATTTGTTTTACTATATTAAACTACTTACATTGGTAATTTTACTGAATATTTAGAGCACGTATTTATATTGTAATTCTAATAAATATTTTTGTACTTTATATTTTACTATATTGTGTTAATGAAGTTATGGGTGAAAATTGTGGTGGTTCAGTTATTATAATCGTCAAATTCTATGACATCATGGGTTCGATGGCAATATAGAAATCACTGTTAATGTTACTGATTTCATTTCAGAAGATTATCCCCAAAAGAACAAAGATTTTTGTTCTCTTTAGTCGAAGGAGTAGAAATTGTAGAAGCAGATACAATTGTAATGAATCATATACTTCTTGCAAATGGAATTACGTCTTCTATCGAATACTCATCTTCAAGCATTGTGACGTTTTCACTGACACTGCATATTCACCTCATGATGATATTTTGCCTCTACATATTCGTCTTCTAACGAATATTCACCTTCAAGCATTGTGACATTTTCTCTATTGATGATATTTGGGAGCAACAAATTATGCAAAATTCCTTTGATTCATGGAATATAATATCAAGGCATGCTACTCAAGATCTATTAATTCTTTGAGGAGATTAATATTATAACAGATTAAAGCAACTTATAAAAAGATGACACTATATGTGTTATATGTCAAGAAGAGTTCGTTAATAATCATACTCTTTTAGAATTGTCATGTATATAATAATCATATACAATATAGTCAATATTGACAAACTGGCATATGCGTAGCCGCCGTGAGAGGGCTTTCTTTTATTTTCTTTTTGCTTTTGCTCTTCACGGTAGGATCTGAGAGATGTTCTTAGAGCGGAGAGTAGTCGTCGTCTTTATATCTGGCAGCTTGAGGCGTGGTGGAGCCAACACGACGACACAGATCTATGGCTGAAAATTAATGTCGCGTTAAGCTCTTCGTTGGTCGGGTTTGGATGTTGCTTCCTCTAAAGGACGGAGGAGGCTCCTAGATCTAGACCGGTTGTTGAGCCAACGCTTGACGTATCTTTTAATGTAACACATGTCTTTCCTGGTTTTTGGTAACCGGTTGTTGGTTTGTAATTTTTTTATTAATGAAAAATCTTTTAACGAAAAAAATGATTTAACGATATTAGTAAACAAAAAGTAGTTAGTCCAAAGATTTTTTGATTTAGATAAAAGATAATTGTTGTCAAAAAGTAAAAATTGAAATCCAAAATTCATTTTTTTAAATAATATATAGTTAAAAAATGATGCTCCTTTTAAATATAAGAATTGTTTGGTGACAAATTACAGTTTCGTAATTGAAAGATGTTCTGGGAGCCCTATTTTTTTTGTTCGGCAGCCTATTGGGAGCTTTTATGCTTATAGGTTATCTTTTAGTATTTTCGCCAAATAATTCGCCAAATAATTATTGTAATGTTCTGGGAGCTTTAATATTTGTAGGGCTGGGATATATTTTAGTATTTAAATTTGAATGTGTCCAGTCACGTAGACTTGTGCAACTAGTTTCAAAATAAGGGACAAGGTTACATCTTTTTTCTTTCTTTTTTTGGTTAAAGATAAGGATCAAACTAATGCATCGTATAATTAATTCTTACAAGTATTCGAAAGTGAATGAGCAACGAACCTGCTACCAGAACAGATTAAGACAGATTAAAATTACATATCTACTACCAGAATAGATTTAAGTTTAACAGATAGTTGACTAGTCTATGTCTTTCCGTGACCTATATTTGTATTTTCACGTCAGTCTTATATTCATATAAAAAGTCAAGAGTAACAAAATTGATGTAAAAAATAATAAAATAAATATAAAACTATCGTAATGATATAGCGTAAAACTAAAATTCTTACAATATTCTTGTTTTAGAAATATTATTTATATTAATAGTTATTATATATTCCAGTTATGTTTTATTCTTAAGTTTTCATTTTTTATATAATCATACTTAACCATAAAGTATTATTTTATTATGAGTTTAAATCATCAGTTTATGATATAATACGGTTTTGACGCATTTTAACAATGATTTTTAAAAAAATTTTTGTTTTAAGAATTTTTTTAGGGTAAAACACATTTGGATAAACTTTTATGTATAAGAGAAATAAAATGATTTTTTTTTATTTTGATTTGGTTTTGCCACTTAACTATAACGTGATTTGACCTATATATTATGTTTTTAATCATTATTTAGGCAACGTTTTACATTGTATTGAAACATACATCTCAAAGAGATTTCTAGATTCTCAAAGAGATTTCTAGACTCTTTTGGATGTATATTTTATTTTATTATGAGTTCTTCTTCATATTTTGGTTGTTTCTTTGCATCTATGTCTGAGTAGTCTCATAATTAGATTTAGGATTTCAAGAAAATTTATGAATAATTGAATTAGACATAAATAGATAATTATCTTATTATATCTTCGTTTATTATTGATCTCATTGCCGGAACTTGATTAGCTACATAGTTTATGATCTTAGGTTGTTTAACGCATCAAAAATGTTTGTTTAAAAGTCTGAAAGAACATTAAATGAGCGGATTGTCCTCATCTCACATCCAAGATGAGCCATATGTGGAGTCACTATTTGAACCATATGTTGTTGGAGTCACTATTTGATGAGACTGTGCTTACACCAGAACAAAAAATGAAGTTGGATGAGCTTTGCAAAGAAAATCCAACATTGACAAGGAGTGATCTAGAGACTATGATCCAATTGAACCTCATATCACATCGAGCATCACTTGAAGGAAGGGAGCTCATATTCGATGAGATAAGAGAAGCTCACGCTTGAAAAGGTAATATATTGGGTTCCACCAACCCAACTAGAAGGTACATGCGATTCAACCTTTGAAATTCATGATTTTAAAAATATCAACCTTTGAAATTCATGATTTTAAAAATATCAGATCCCATGCGTTGAAGATGTAACTTCTAGTTTGCATAGTCCTATGTTATGATTTAATATGTGAGTCTCACAGAGTAGATACTCTAAGGGTAGAACAACTTGCTAGGGATTATCATGAGATAGTTTTGATGTTGATATCTATTTGATTTGAATTTTAATGATCTCGAGTTTAAGCTTTCAATGCCTAAAGAACCTAATATCTTCTTGAAAAATCTTACCTAAGGGATATGTCTGATATAGATATGATCTTGAATGAGATTAAGAATCCTGAGGTTGGGATAGATTCTAGAAATGAGAATGTTGTGTTTTACATAATTGATGGAGATGAAGTTGACTATTTTGTGATGAAGTCGTTTACTCCTAAAGTTGACTTTATCTTTCCATTAAATGCATTTGATCCTCTTGAGCATTTAATCATAGAGGAAAATTTCAAGATATATGCTACATTTGTAGTAAACTTCATTGATGAATTTTTTGTCTATTTAATATGGGCAATTGTGTGTGATTTTGCACACATTGTTTATTGTGTGGATAGGAGAAGGACCATTGGTCCAGCCTTTTGATTCTCATAATTAGCATCTTTCATGCAGTGGTCAAGTTATAGACCTTAAACAAACGCTTGTAGGAGGTAACTCATTTTTTTGCATTATTTTGGTTTTTTATTGGTTTTCTTCTTTTAGGTTTGCTATGAGTCGATATCCAATTCAGTGCGTATTTTGTACAGAAAAAAAGGTCGGAGGAAGATTGATCAATCCAGCTTCAGCACGATTGATCTGTGTATTTTTTGTATGAAAAAAACGCACGATGTCATCCATTATCCATGTTTGATCTTTTCATCTCTCTTTGATTTTTGCCAATTTTTATATACTATTTTCTCGGGATTATTTTCACACCGAGACAGTGTGAAGTAAGTATGTGAGAGAGTTCCTAGTTATCTGATGGTTTTGGCATTTTGTTGTTTTCAAGTGAAGTTTTTTTATCGTTTTATTTAGTCAAAATTTGGTTGAAACTATGAGATTTTCTTGGAACTAACCTTTTTTCATTGACATTTGAAGGACCATTGCTACAATAGTTGATTGCAGGTTTTACTATGTAGAACGCTATGGGTGGATCAATCGAATAGAGAAAGTTCATGTTTTTAGGGTATTTAAAAGATCCAGAGTTGACTCCGCACCAAATGAATTTTAATTTCTCATCTTGGGGTTTGGTATACATCATACTTGATTCCTCTTCTAGCACTATAAAGATAAGTTTATCGTGATTCTCACTTTGATCTTCCTCTAAATTTAAGAACGGTAACATGAGTTCCGTAAAAAGGACTAGGAAGGTGAACCTACACTCATGAAGCGTCTCCTCACAAGAAACATAAAAGTAAGTGGCCACTCAGTGAAAGTGTCTCCTCACAAAGAACACAGAAGTGAGTGGCACAGTTCGAGAACTAAATAATAAATAAATAAAAAAAGACTAAGGGAAGAGAAAATAAGAGAGATTGTGCATGAACTTTCTGTGTGAGCGAAAAAGTTAAAAGAGAAAGAATCCGTAAGATTTTTGATCGATACTCCCTTGATGAGACCTTACGCTTAATTACAAGGATCAACAATGGAGATTTTAGATTTCTCTAAGGGGTTTGAGCCGTATCTGGGAGATTTGCTAAGCTTATAGTTATTATATTGACATACTATCTAGTTTTGGCTCTGTGGTATGTGGATTCAAAAGTGTTGGTCAATGAGGCGTTCTAAAGTTTGGTGATTTTCTGTTTTCAAACCTCGACTCTATTCTTTGTAGTTTGTTTGAGGACAAGCAAAAGAGTTAGTCTGAAGAAGTTGATATAATGCAGTTTTGATGCATTCTTACCATGGTTTTTAGAGTGTTTTCTTTGTTTTAAGAGTTTTTTAGGTTTAAACACGTTTTGATGACGTTTTATGCATAAAAGAAGGGAATTGAAGCAAAGAAACAAGAAGTGGTCGTTTTTGGACTTCAGATCGATCGATCCAATATTAGTAGAAAAGCTGTGAGATTCTAGATTGATCAATCCCACTTTATATCGATCGATCCGTATTGCCATAAGTCCTTGACCCGTTGACAACCATATCGATTGTTTCTCTTTAGATCGATCGATTCAGTTCTAAATCGACAGCCTGGTTCATTAACACAGAAAAAAATTTTGGGTTCTTAATCTATTGTGATCTGATTTTGCTATATATCTCAATCCATAACGTGATTTGACCTATATATATATATATTATATTTTAGCTGTTGTTTAGGCAACGCTTTACATTCTATTGAAACATACATCTCAGAGAGATTTCTAGACTCTTTTGGATTTATATTTTATTTTATTATGAGTTCTTCGTCATTTCTTAGTTGTTTCTCTGCATCTATGTCTGAGTAGTCTAATAGTTCAGTTTAGAGCTTCAAGGGAATTTATGAATCATTGAATTAAACATAGATATGGAATTGTCTTATTACATTTTTGTCTATTGTTGATCTCATTGCTGGAATTTGATTAGCTACCTAGTTTCTGATCTTAGATTGTTTAACACATCAAAAGTGTTTGTTTAAAAGGCTGAAAGAACATTAGATGAGCGAATTGTTCTTAACTAACGAAAATTGATGTTAAGGCGATCTGTGAACAAATCAAACATGATCATTAATGTTTGTTTAGAATTCTAAGTTCAAACCACAATTTAGAATCTTAGGTTGTTAGATAAAATGATTGATACCACGACATTAGATTGGTTATACATTCATATTTGAATTTAAAATTATATTTATTTATTTCTTAAATAATTATCTATGATCTTTGAATTATTGTTTTAATTAATTTTATATCGTTTTTAATTACTAATTTTTGTTTCACATTACAGTCAACATTCATATCATTATCTTAATTTAATTTCACTCAAAAAAATCGTAGTAATTTTGGTTTTTATAAATTCGATTCTATTTATGTTACTGTTTTTTATGTATACTTACAACCAATGTGGTTTGTAAAAAAAATAGAAACCCAAATCTTTTAAGGATTTTAAGGCCGTAAAATTTCGATAAAAGGCAAAACAACCCGAAAGGTTAACAAAAATTTAAAATCAAACGATTATTTCGATTAAAATATATTATAATTAAAAGCGAAACAGCTGTGAAGATGCATAACATTTCTTTTTCATATTCTAAAACACTGGTCACTTGACAATGAGAAAAGATAAAAAAAAAAAAGAGAGATAAACTGATATAAATGATTTAAACTAAAAACTCGAAAAGTACTTCTTTAACCTATAGTTTGGATGGACATAAAAACATAGCCAAAATAAAATTAAATAACCAAAAACCGAACCAAAATTCATATAAATATGAACAGTAAACCATTATTTTGGATGAACAAATCAAACCAGAATTTTCATATTGCAAACAATTTTTAATGTATAATATTTCGAAAACATGAAACTTAAAGAAAAAAAGAGCCTATTAATTAAAATTAATAAAATTTATTTTTCTTAATTTTTGTCTAATCTAAAGCGAACGAAGCCCCACCAAAATAATTTTTGGTTCTACTTTGGCACATTCACCCTCTCCCCCCAAATTTAAAGTAAAATTGAACTGAATCAAACTGAAAAACCTAAAACCTAAAACCAAAGATTACAGAATTTGAAAGTTTACACAGCACAATGTGTAATGTAAAAGAAATCGGGATAATGCAAAATACAATGAAATCGACTTTGAAGTGTTGAAATATGATTCCATTAAAATTTACAATAAGGAAAAGATCAAATTCGAAAGAAAAAATTGTAAATTTATTTTGGGGAAAAGCTCACCTATTAAAGTATTTTAAATTTTTCTATTTTCACAAAAGAAATCGTGTGATTTTAGGCGTTGTTAATATTCTGGATAAAAACCTTTTTTAAATGTGGATAAAAATGTTTTTTTTTGAGAAAAGTACTTAGGATTTATTTATCCATTTTCCCTTTATAATATGATATATATCCAATATTTGTTTTTTCATTATGAGTTTGATATAGATTTTTATTATAATCTTTATCTCTCTTTTTCATATTTGGGTGGATCTATAGAGATTTTAACGATATTTCGAATATTTTGGTTTGGTTTGATATTTTTTCATATTAAACGAATAATATATACTGCGACTTTATCATAATCTTACGTCGGTATAAACATTCAATGGAACTGATTTAGGTGAGATTGTAGGAGGATCTATATTTATTCTTCCTATCGGAAGAGGATCTAAGATGTGATGAATTAACAAGAACGAAAGCGTGTTTTTGGAAATAAAATGAGTTGTACGAAAACAAGACAATATGGTTTCTTATATCACTGTTTCATATTTATGCAAATCCTCTAAAATCTAGCAAGCGTAGAATAGTTTACCTAAACATAAAATAAAATATTGATAGTAACAAATACTTTAGCGTAATTGGAAAATAGTTAAATTCATAATCAATATTTTTCGTCTTCTGGATTTAGGACACTTCTATCAACAGCAAGAAAGGCCCTTTAACAAAATCATAATAAATAAAGTACAACAAGAACATCAGTGACATTCCAACCGGAACCCTGACCCAAATGTAATGTCTTGCTTTTTCTGTAGATATGAATAAATTTGCATTTATATACACATTAATTCATGTCTAACAATAAAACGTGACCACATGCAGCATGTTCGACCATTGTTTAGAAAATTTGAAATTCTTATGTTTAGGAAAATACAGATGGAAATTCTCGATGACTACTGTATTCATAGATTGATTGTTAGATATAAACATGTACCGAATTTTTTAATTTTTTTTTGTTAATCGGTATCCTGTACTGAAATCTTTTATAAAAGAGAAAATCAAATTGACTCAATATGGACTTATAGAACTTAACGAAAAAAATAAACAAGTGAATAGCTCCCCACGTGCATGTATTATATATACTTGTAAATGTACAAACAACTGCATGTATGTATATAATACTTAATAGTTTTTTTGTGGGGTTAAAGATAGTTCTTTATAATTATGGCCAATTAAGTTGTCGATGTCATAACCAGAAACCTCCCCAAAAGAAAAACAATTTAATATATTATTTTATGTTTATCAAGTATGCTGAAAATTTATTATTTAGCTTTTTTTTGGCAGCAATTTTATTATTTAGTTTTAAAGAACAGTTGTAAATATTAAAAATAATAATCTTTAATTGGCATATAAATCCTTTTTCGACCAAAAAAAGAGGCATATAAATCTTTTAAAAATAAACGACACTTATAAATATTAATGATCAAGCATCCGAATGAGAAAAAAGAGTTCAAAATTTTTTATTTTTTTTCTTTTTTTATAACGTTAAAGTTTGTGTAGGACTCATAATCTCTATAAACTCGGAGTTAGCTTTTAGTCATTAATTTTTAACAAAATGCATCCACCCAAGAGAGATATTTTTTATTAGTAGTACTGTTTCAACCCGTTCCAAGTATCCTTCGTAATGTATATCGCAAGATTTCATATAAATTTTAGTATTATATCACATTTTTTTTCTATATGATGACGCCAAAGAAAAAAGTTCTAATCTGACCGTGCCATTCACTGGAAAGTTCTTCCATATTTCTTTATTGCACTCAGTAATTCAGTTGGTCCCTTCATCCATGTAAACTACAACCTAGCGAAACCTTTAGAGAGATACACTAACCATCCTTAGTTGGTCATTTTTTCGTCATAAAAGAAGAAATTATTGGATGTGGCGCAGATAGCTCATGAAAACTCGATTCCAAATCAAATTTTGTATATAACAAAACAGAAGAGAGATCCTTATAGATTTACCATACCAACGATAAAGTTTTTCAACATTCCCTCCACACTCTTGATCCTTAGTTGAGCAATGGAGATATCAAAATCAAAATGGCGTCAGCATCTTCTGAGTGACTAACATTCTAACTAATATAGAGCAAATAAAGATTTGGTTTATAAAAATAAAAGAAATAAAAATGCAAAAAAAAAAAACAAAGAGAAATGCATAGATTTTACCATAAAAAAAAATGAACTAACAATCAAATAATAATGTCAAAGATTGATTAAACACTATCCTAAAATATGGAATTCAATAATTAGACTAATCCACTTCCGTATCACTAATTTCCTATTTTAATCATCCGATAATCATTAACTTCCGTTAGCTATCTAAATGATCAAAAAGCATTACTAACAAGTCCAATAGGTTCACTAAACACCCTAATCATCAACTTTCGTTGGTTAGGTATGTAAAACTCATAAAAAATTTCGTTTTGACATTTTATCGAACACTTTCCGGACGTGAAATGCCTAAGATCTTAGACTACCAATTCCTTGGTTAATCTAGCATTAAAAACAACTTAAATGAAGGACCTAACCATAATCAACCTAATCAATCACCATCTAACCACAAATTCATCTTAATCTAGCATAACACATAATCCATCTAAAAAACTAACAATCTAAATGAAGAAAAGGTAAAAAGATGAATTTACAAAGGTATAGATTAGGAATCCTTCATAAGAGTTGCATAATATCATATAAATCAATTCAAATCATCCATAATAGAGTTTGGATTCTAAAACAACTCTCCATAGAAGAAAATTTAGGGTTTTAGATGTTGTTAAACAAGTATTTATAGGAGAAGCTAAAAATTGGTTCAACAAATAACCAAATAAGGTCGAATCCGGTTTAAAACGAAATTAGAGCTGAATTGGACTGGTCCAATGGTTTGGCCAAACTGCTGGAGACATCCTGCTGGCATCGATCGGGTACATAATCCCGTTGGTTTATCCGGTGATTTTTGCCACTTTTCAGTGGTCTCATCATCCCGCTGGGTCATATTTCTCCTCACTAAATTGGTTGTATTTCCTTAATCACTGATCCAAATCACTCGAAACTATCTCTATTGGAAATATAACTCAATTTCTTATAAATTTCAATAAGAGGTATAGAGCTAAATCGCAAGGAAAAACCTTCATCTGAGTCAATCTTTGAGATATTTTGGATTGGTTCTAAATCATCATCTCTCTTATTTGCTTCCAATTGATCCTTCTTGATGCATTGCTCACTCCAATCACCTTTTGATCATTTTGGATCTCCTTATTCAAACTCCAAGTCTCCAAATCAACTAAAATATACTCAAAACTTATGCAAATGCAAGACATGGAGCCTAAGACTTCTAAAATGCGGCATAATGCAAAACGAGACTCAAATACATATTTATACTTCTAAGTGATGCAAAAGGAGATTAAAATGATCAAAATAAAAATAGTGAAACATGTAAAAACTATGTATATCAATTTCCCCAGACTTGTCTTTTGCTTGTCCGAAAGCAAACTACAAGAGACAAACCAGTGAAAGAAGTGTGAAATTGGGATTCCTAACCATGAAAGATCAACTAAGCCATTAATATCATATCCCAAGATAGTACTTCAAGCAATGCAAAAACAAATCCCTAATCGATCATCCTCCTTACACTTATCGCAACTCTAATCTTTTACTCTATGATAAAACTCAAGACATCCGCTTTCAATCATGCATTTCAACTCTTTAACATTCAATTATGCAAATGGCATGTATTCTCACTAATGGAAATGCAATCACAATCATTTGTCTTGCTGAAAAAGGGGTTAAGCGTAGAAGAGATAGTTTACAGTGTTTATGGTTTACTCTCGAAATAGAATGCAAGACATTTTGTAAAAGTAATGGAGAATGGGACCAAATGTTGATACAAGTTCCTCTTCCACTATTCTACCCATTTCTATGCTTTGATCCATATCAAAATATGAATTAGCATCATATCATAACATATCTCTTAAAGAACCCAAACCACGAATCTGCAAGACATTTTATAAAAGCAATGGATAATGAGACCAAATGTTGATACAAGTTCTTCTTCCACTATTCTACCCATTCCCATGATTTGATCCATATCAAACCTATGACTTAACATCCTATCATAACATATCTCTTTAGGAACCCAAACTACAAATCTCAATCAAGTGGGATCACATAACCAAGCCTTTTAGCTTAACTACTTAGAGAATTTTTCTTTCAAACACTTTATCTTTTCTTTCTTTTTGTAATGCACATTCTTCCTTTCATTTTTGTTTCTCTTTATTATTCTCTTTGAGCTTTTTAGAAGAATGACAATAAAATTTTTTATATCTTAACTTAAGCATTATTTTCTATCTTTCTTTGTCCTCTAATAGCTTCCCCTCAATTAAGACTATTTGGTTTTCACATTTTCTTTTCGGTTTTTTCATCCCACACAACCCAACCATATGAAGATCACAAACTCCATTCTAAGCTAGCCAATGGCCCTCTAAAATATGGAAGAGAGGACTTGTCGTTTCCCTTCTATAAAGATTTTACAAATGCAAGCACAAGAAAGAGGTCTCACTCAAAAATATCATATGCGGGTTTGAAAGGAAAGGTTTAGGTAAGGGTGTGATCTATTTTAAAGATGAAAATAGTCATCCAAGTTAACAAAGGGTGGTAAAAGTTGGATAATGAAACTTGGATGAATGTTTAAAACCATGAATATGCATTTCAAATCCCTAAGCGAGAGATTTAAGTTCAAATTAAAGTCCAATTGATTAGAGTTGAAAGCAATCAAGCAAGTATTAATAAAGAATCTAACTTTTGAGCGTAGAGATCAAAGTGCAAAGATTCAAAACATTGAAGATCGATTAAGCAATACAAGGGCATTATCAAGGGAATCACATTTCTAGGTAAGCATAGATATTTACATGGTAGGCTATCCACTATGCATATACAATGCAAACCTATATGCTTATAGACTCAATCATATCATGCAAATGAAACTATATGCTTTGAATACAAAAATTCAAAATTTTGTGTTTTTTTTCTCAATGCATAAATATTTGCACAATGAAATGACTCAATAAAAGGCAAAAAAAAACAACTCAAATTCAAGTTAGCATATTGTTCCGTCCCCCGGTGAGAAATGAGCCGTGACAAAAATATATACAAATGTGAAGTTGATACCTTGAAGCTTTATGGGAAGGGGAGCTTGGTTGCAACACTTATTTACTCCTCTTTTATTTGGTGCTTGTTTTGTGTCACTAGCTTGACAAAGGATAAGTTTTGGGGAGTCTCCAAGAGCACGTTTAACGTCGCTAGCTTGATGGTTGCTTCCTCTCAATCATTCCGTTTTTGCATGTCTCTTTTACTCTTAATTGCGCACCTAAGAGATCAAGATCACAATAAACAAAAGAGAAAGAATAGCAACAAAAGGAAATAAAAATGTTGTAATCTCAATTTGAATCCTAACTCTAATGGCAATCGTTTAGTTTTCGGCAACAACACCAATTTGATAAAGAGGTTTTTTAGTCTGGTCTATCAAATAAACCCATGTACGTTGAGATCGATCCACGGAGACTAAAGATTACACACTAGAGATGCAAGATTATAGCTAATCTAGAGCAAATAAAGATTTGGTTTATGAAAATAAAAGAAATGAAAAGAAGTGAAAATGCAAAAAAAAAACAAAGAGAAATGCAATGTACCATGGGTTTTACCATCAAATGAATGAACTAACAATCAAATAATGATGCCAAAGATTGATTAAACACCATCCTAGAACATGCAACTCACCAATTAGACTAATCCACTTCTATGACACTAATCTCTACCTTAATCATCAGATAATCATTAACTTTTATTAGATATCTAAATGATCAAAGAGCATTACTAACAACTCCAGTAAGTTTACTAAACACCATAATCATCAACTTTCGCTGGTTAGCTATGTAAACCTCATAAAAAGTTTCATTCCGGTTTTTCATTGAACATCTTCCAGACGTGAAATGTCTAAACTCTAAAACTACCAATTCCTTGGCTAATATAGCATTAAAAACAACTTAAATGAAGTACCTAAGTATAATCAACCTAAGAAATCATCATCTAACCATCAATTCATCATAATTTAGCATAACCCATAATCTATGTAAAAACTAACAATCTAAATGAAAAAAGTGGAAAAATAAAAGATAAAAATATCAATTTACAAAGATATAGATGAAAGAATCTTTCATAAAAGTTCCATAATATCATATAAATCAATCCAAATCATTCATAATAGAGTTTGTATTCTAAAACAACTTTTTATAGAAAAAAACTTAGGATTTTAGATGTTGTTAAACAAGTATTTATAGAAAATGCTAAAAGATGGTTCAACAAATAATCAAATAAGGTCAAATCCGGTTTAAAACAAAATTAGAGCTGAATAAGTGAGTTTGGTATCAATCTATGTTACAATTTATTCTGCTCCTCCATCTTAATGCATTTGATATATCCTTGTATTATATGAATGTTTATTTATTGAAACCGACGATTAGAGCTTTGTTGAACTCCAATTTCTCAAGCAATTAATGAAAGCAAATCGGACGAAGTCGCTCTGCTTGATTAATAGTGTCGTCTCCTCTTTTATATAACCTGTCTCCGATCTTATCACGGAAGTCAAAGTAAGCCTCACTTCAGTCGAAACTCCTAATTAAAGAATTGATTTCTTCTATAGTTTAATGCAAAACAAATTTTAGCACCTAGTTGACTGCATTTATAAGTTTTTTCGTCGTTATCCATCGGTCACCAACCCTTTCAATCATCTTGATATCATTATATCTAACCCATAATGTGAAAAGTCGAATTAGAGATGTTGAAAAAGTCAAAATCAGAATTGACGACTGTTTTAATTTAAAAGAAGAACTTTAGACAAATGTATATATAAAAGTGATGAAATAACATCCTACTTTGGTTATAGAACATCTCAATAGCTTAAACGTTTTATTATTTAAAAACATAAATATATTTTGAAATTCAAAGATAAAAAGGCGAAAAACGCGTTATAAATTGTGGATTAAAAACGTTGCATGAAACTAAAGTTTTAGAAAAAGACAAATATGCGTTTAATATTCCTAAATCCCCATCACAACGATACTCGGTTGTCTTTTTCACTTACATCTATAAAATAGAGGCATAAGCCACAAATTACTAGGTATGGACGCTCCTACATGTCCACAATCCTATACTAGCCAAACAACATTCTATTCTTAATATCAATTATTTTAATCCCTATTATTACATCAATCTCCCGATATATATAAAACAATATTTGATAGTTTTGAATTTGTGTTTTCTGTAAGCTCTTCGAGCAAAACAAAGGTTTCTCCCAAAAGTGTGTATATATTTACAATTAAATTATTTATAAAACAAATAATTACTTGTATTCTTTGTTGTAGTTTGTAAAGTTTAATACAAGCTTATTTGTGTTTAAGTTACAAACTACCACAAAGAATTCAAGTAAATTTTAAAAACTACAACAAAGAACACAAGTAACTATTTGTAGCAAGTTTTACAAACTACAACCAAATTTACTAACTACAACTAAGAATACGTACATATAATTTACTACAAGTTACTACAAGTAACTTAGACGGATTATGCAACCTAGTTATTACAAGTTATTTGTAATAACTTGTAGTAGACTACAACAAAGAGTACAAGTGATTTACTACAAGTAATTTCCGTTTCCACGCAGCCTTGATAATTAATATGATTATGCTGGAGAATGTTGGTAGTATTAATCCGCATATAGATAATGTTAAGTTTGGAACAAGCTTATAAGTTATAATTTTAGATCTCTGTGTCTAACCATGTTTCTGTTAAGATAAAATCTTATAGAACGAGATCAATTTTCAAGCAAGGCATGTAATATTAATATGTTTCCCAATGCCTTATTTTCCTAACTCTACGTCTTTGAGATGTTAAATTTGAAAGACGTGATAGGTTATGTTAGTTATTGAGACTGTAAAACGTGCTACAGTCTATAGTCCACTTGTCCTTCTCTATCTTCTTTCCACGCTAGACTGTAACACAAAAGTGTTGCGTTAAAAAAAAAATTAATGTGTTGCGTTCAATTAAACTGTTACGAGGTTCTCCACAATGGAAAATAATATATATATATATAT
Source organism: Cardamine chenopodiifolia (assembly GCA_963922655.1). Lineage (NCBI taxonomy): Eukaryota > Viridiplantae > Streptophyta > Magnoliopsida > Brassicales > Brassicaceae > Cardamine > Cardamine chenopodiifolia. Next base: position 12,295,445 of record OZ000478.1, on the reverse strand, counting down.
AGTAAAAAAAAGTGGGATGTTGTATTTTTAGGATTGAATTTTATATTCAAATGAACTTTGTAATCTCCACAATTGAAAATAATATATATATATATATATATTTGTCATCGGATAAGAAAATCGGTTTGGGTCATGAATCCGGTTATCGCATCAGTTGGGTTATAAGAAAAATTTAGAAGATAAAGTGTAATAGATGTTTTGTAATTTTCTATTTTTTTTAGGAACAAGAAAGATAATTTCCAAAAAAAAAAAGATTTTCAAATTCTTTTACTTGGAATAGGTGGTAATTATATTAAAAGGGGTAAGAGCTCATAATTCATCATGCAGAAAACAAAGAAAACACAAAGAAAGACATAAAGAGAGCCTTAGATTTTAAGGTTCTCGGGTGTTCTAGTTTCTGAGGGATGTTTTGCTGGTGGATTTTTGGTTTTTGTTTTTCTTCTTAGTCTCGGGTTTGGAGTCCAGAATCTCGATTTCGTGGCATATCATTTTGTTTTTTCGTGAGGTAATTATCACAAGAACACAAGATTGGTGAGAGAGAGAGACTTAAGAGAGGTTGTAAAACAATAATCCTACAAGTTATCTTCTAGTGGATGTTTGTGAGCTCGGCTCACACGAGACGTACTTTCTAGTTTGAGAAGAACTTGTTAAATTTATGTGTGTTCACTAGTTAGTTAATCGTATTAACAAAACAAAATAATCGAACTAAAACCTTATAAGCGGTATAGAGCATCCAGGACAAGCAGAAGGTATTTCACAACAGGTTCTGGAAATCCTAAAGACATCCGGAAAAAGAGTCTGTGTGATTATAGTTTCTATCTGAAATAGGATAATCATGGAGCCTAACTCCAGAAGATACAACGTGGAAAAGTTTGACGGTAAAGGAGATTTTGGTCTAAGATGATAAGCCGGTTGGACAACTTAGACTCTTGTCTTAAGAAAGACAATCCCTCTACTTTAGGTAAAGGTTATCCTTCATATAAAGAAAAAAAAGATAACAACAACATCATTTGAAGTAAAAGTTGAGATAGATCCAGCGCAACAAGAAAAGGAGAAGAGAGCTAAGAACATATCTTTATGTGCCTAGGTGATGTGGTTCTACGGAAGATCATGAAGGAAAAATATCTCTAGCTATCTGGCAGGCTCTAGAAAGGGATTATCAATCCAAATCTCAAGCTAACCGCATTTCTTTGAAACAGAAATTCTCATATTTCAAATTTGAAGAAAACAAAAGTATTGAGTACAATCTCGATATTTTCTTGAAGCTGATCAATGACTTGGTCAGCTTAAATATTAACATTTTGGATGAGGATCAGGCTATACAATTCTATCTGCACTACTAGATCTTTATGAAGCTCTAAGAGATACACTCAAGTATGGAGATGAGGAAACTCAGACTCTAACCATTAATGATGTAACCAGTGATTAAGGTAAAGGAGAAGGGGCTCTTGAAATCAAAAGCCAACTTCAAATGCCTCTTTGTAAGCAGAGGAAGAACTGACAACAAAAAACAATGGACAAGAAGGCAATAGGTCCAAGAGCAAGGATAAGAGATATAAGTCAAAATAGAGGAATCAAGCCAAGAAAATAGAATGTTAGGTATGCAGGAATGAAGGACACTTCAAGGCTGAATGTCCTGAAATGAAGAACAACAATGCTGCAAATGTAGCTAAAGAAGAAGAGCTACATATGGTATTAACAGCTAGCCTGCAAGACACTAAGGATGAATAGGTGATGGATTCAGGGTGTACTTTTCATATCACAATTAACAAGGATGTGTTATTTAACCTTAAAGAGGTCGATGAAGGAAAAGTTCTGATGGGAAACAACACTCACAGTGAAGTGAAAGGCATTGGCAAGCTGAAGATACTAAATCTTGATGGATCTATTGTGACATTAACTGATGTGAGATACATACCAACCATGGGCAGAAATCTCATCTTGTATGGTCAGTTAGAAAATAATGGTTGTAAGTATGTTGGTGGAGACTTTATAGTCATATTCTACAAGGAAGACAGAAAATTTCTCACAAGAAGATATCAAGATGGTCTATACTATTTGCACGGAACTGTGTTGAGAGGAGAAGCATTTATGGCAAGGGTTGAGGTGAATCAGACCAACATATGGTATTCTAGGATCGGACACATGAGTCTAAAAAATATGAACATTCTAGTCAAAGAAGGTTATCTAGACTCAAAGGAAGTAAACACACTGGACTTTTGTGAGGAATGTGTACTAGGCAAATCACATAAGCAAAGATTTCTGGAAACTAAGCACACGTCTACAAGTATTCTAGACTATGTGCATAGTGATTTGTGGGGATCAGTCTCTAATGAAGCAAGTTTATCAGGTTGCAAGTATTTCCTAACATTCATTGATGCGTACTCAAAGAACGTTTGGATTTGGTTCCTACAAAGAAAATAAGAGGTGTTTGAGAATTTCTCTGAGTGGAAAACTCTGGTTGAGAATCAAACAAAAAAGATTCTTAAGTGTTTAAGAACAAACAATGGTCTGGAGTTGTGCAACCAGCAAATAGATAAACTGTGCAAGGATACGGGAGTCAAGAGACATAGGACATGCACTTACACTCCACAGCAGAATGGAGTATCAGAAAGGATGAACATGACAATATCTGGTAAGATTGGTGCATGTTGGCTGAAACTGGGTTAGAAAAAAAGTTCTGGGCTGAGGCTGCAGCCACTGCGATTTATTTAGTAAACAGAACTCTTAATGCTTCATTATAGTTCAAGATTTCAGAAGAAGTTTGGTCAGGAGCTAAGGTGAATTACAACAATCTCAAAAGGTTTGGTTGGGTTGCATACGTGCATATACAACAAGACAAACTAAGTCCTAGAACTGTTAAGGGTTTCTTCATGGGATATCCTCAAGGTACTAAAGGTTACAAGATATGGTTACCAGAAGAAAGAAAATGTACTATCAGCAGGAATGTGGTCTTCGACGAAGAGAAACTGTACAAGGAAAGGAAAAGTGAAAAGCAACCCAAAGCCAAAAGCAAAAAAATTACTTTCAGTACTGAACTGATCCAAGGGCCAGACAATACTGTTACGGTTCAAAGCTCCTCTGATTAAGGTGGAGCTGTTTCAGAAGAGGATGAAGATGAAGAAAGCACATGTCAAGGTGGAGCATCTTCAGGTATAGAAACTAAAACAACTAGTGTAACAGAAGGAAAATTTGATCCAGATGAGATTCTAGAAGAAGTTAAAGTATAAGAGTATGATTCACTCGATGGTTATCTACTCGCAAGAGATAGAGTCAGGCGAGGAAACATAAAACCTCCACAGAGATATGGAGACTCCTCACATTTTGTGGATTATGCACTAGCTTCTACAGAAGATGTGGAACTAGATAAGCCACAAACTTTGGGAGAAGCTAAAAGGAGTAAGGAATGGAAGAAGTATGAGCAAGCTATGATAGAAGAGATGAAGTCTCTGGATAAAAATGAAACATAGGAAGTTGTTTCTAAGCTGAAGAAACAGAAGACAGTCGGGTGTAAATTGATCTTTAAGCTAAAGGAAGGCATTCCTGGAGTGGAAGAACTTAGATACAAAGCTAGGCTAGTAGCTAAAGGATTTACACATGTTAAAGGAATTGACTACAATGAAATATTCGCACCAGTTGTTAAACATGTTTCTATACGAATCATGTTATCGGTTGTGGTGAATTTTGATCTTGAATTGGAGCAACTAGACGTCAAGACTGCTTTTCTACACTACACACTAGATGAAGTCATCTACATGAATCAACCAGAAGGTTTCATAGAGAAAGGTAAAGAAGACATGGTTTATCTTCTAAAGAAGTCTCTTTAAGAATTAAAACAGTCTCCTAGAAAGTGAAACCATGAGTTCAATGACTTCATGAAGTCAAAGGGGTTTCATAGACGCATCAATGATTTGTGTGTTTATGAAAATGATCAACCATTAATGACCATGTATTCCTATTACTCTATGTTGATGATATGCTAGTAGCGGATAAGAACTTAAAAAAGATAGATATCTTAATGAAAAGTCTAATCGAGTTTGAGATGAAAGACTTAGGTCCAGCTATAAGGATTCTAGGCATGGATATCATCATGGATAGAAAGAATGGTTTCTTAAGATATCACATGGAATTTCTTCGTAAAGCTTAAGGTCATCGCCTGATTTGGCGAGAGCGTACTTTGAGATTGCTCTATGGTTGAATATCTCAAAGGGAAAGGAAAGAGATTCAAGTTAGTAGCAGTACAAGTTTTGGTAAGGGAAATTGACAAAAGAAGATTCAAGATTAAAGATGGTAAAGTCTGAAATTTGAAAGGATCGAGTGTGCTAAGGGACTTACTTCGCACATGCAGGCAAGGTATCAAACTCCTTGCGTTCTTCTTCATCTGAAAAATGAAAAGAACAAGTTAAAGGTTCGGGAGTTGCATAAAGCTACTGGAAGCATCCATTAAAGATGGCGACAAGATTTCAAGATTCGTCAGAACATGTGAAGTTGGACCAGACGAAAAAGGTGAAGATTTGTGGATATTTGTCATCGGGTCATGGAATCGGTTCGGATCATGAACCAGGTTGTCGCATCAGTTGGGTCATAAGAAAAATTTAGAAGATAAAACCTACAAGAATGTTTTATGATTTTCTATTTTCTTTAGGAACAAAAAAGACAATTTCCAAAAGGGAAAAAGAAATTCAAATCCTCTTTTTACTTGGAATAGGTGGTCTCAAGGCATTACATAAAAAAGGGCAATGGTTCATAATTTATCATCCAGAAAACAAAGCAAACACAAGGAGAAACATAGAGAGAGCCTTAGGCTTTAAGGTTCTCGGGTGTTCTACTTTCTAAGGGATGTTTTACTGGTGGGTTTTTGGTTTTTGTTTTTCTTCTTACTCTCGGGTTTGGAATCCGGAATCTCGATTTCGTGGCACATCATTAGGGTAGTTTTTTTCTTCATGAGGTATTTATCACAAGAATACAATATTGGTGAGAGTGAGACTGAAGAGAAGTTGTAAAACAATAATTCTACAATTTATCTTTTAATGGATATTTGTGAGGTCAGCTCACACGAAACGTACTTTTTAGTTTGAAAAAAATTTGTTAAATTTTCGTGTGTTTATTAATTAGTTAATTGTATTATCAAGACAAACAAATAGTAGTAAAACTTTATAATATATATATATATATATATTATGAAAATATATAATATTAGATCACAATATATTCTTTAAGAAATTACCGATGTCTAATATGTCTATTGTGAAAACTGGTGACAGTAACTAAATCAGTAATTTATAAGTGCAAAACGTTAAAGTAGATTTGATCGAATCTGAATTTTATTGGCCATTGAAATAGTCTAAAAACTCTTAGTTACTGACAGGGGTAAATTAAAATTATAACATATTAAATAATATTTTTATATTTTGCAAAGAGTGTCATTTTAAAGTTGATTTTATGCTTCATAATATTATTTAATATTTTCTGTGCATATTTTAAAACTAATTTCTAAATTTACACTTTATTTAAATTTTAAAATTATTTTTATTCATTATTATTTAGTTAAGAGTGTATTAAATAGAAAGATGCTTACAATATTTAAAAAAAAAAATAATTTATGTAAAACATGTCAAACGACACTCTTAACACTTGAAGGAGTAACATGTTATACAAAATACATATATAGTAAGTCATGGTTCGGAGGCATATATAAAATACGAAGAGAAGATGGGGAAGTACGAAGAGCACACACAGGGGCGGCTCAAGCAAAATAAATGCCCTGCAGACTGAAAAACGGTCCTTTATTATTATTACTTTCCTAATTAATCTAATTTTTGGAAAAAATTGGTTTAAAAAGTTATAAATTTTCTATTCCCAATACATAATTAACTTTATATTTTCTATATTTAAGTAACTTTTTTGTCGTAAAAATAAAAAAAAATGAAAAGTAAAAATAATTACTTAAATATAGAAAATATAAAGTTAATTATATATTGGGAATAGAAAACTTATAAAAATTAACTAATAAACATAGAGTTAAAATTATCATTTCAAAAATTTACTTAATATATGTGAAATCTTGGAAACTGGATTACTTAAAAACAAAGGGAGTCTTTTTTATTGGTGGTTCAATTTTTTATTTATTTAAAATTTGATTAAATAATTTAGTTATATTCAAAATACTAATATTACATTAAGGAGATATTCTTAATAGAGTTTCTAAGAGACGGATACATATGCTCTTAGTATCTCACGAGCTCGTCTTCTTCTCCTTTCGTATACCCTAAATTAAACAAGTCACTCTAATTTATTTTGTATTTTAGAAATTTTAGGTACTCAAAAACAACAAAAAAATTGTTGGGCCTTAAGCAGCATTTGCACACCTAGCTCTCCCTAAAAACCGCTCTTGAGCACATACAGAAGGTGTGAGCCAACGTTTTGAGTGTGGTTTTGTAATAAAATACGTAATTACTTACTTAAATCACATTCGTTTGGTGGGAGTTGAGATGACCTACGATGACTTCACACTCTCAATTTTTTGCGTGTCCTTGCCTCTCTTTTTTCCCCGTCACTTCCTTAGCTCACGTTCTTCTCCAACTCACATTTCAACAATCTCTTTTATCATTCATTCAACCACAAACTATGAAAGTAAAATTAAAATATTCGAGTCTAGTGAATATATTTTTAGCACTCATATAGGTAAAATGTGGGCGATAGAAAATAATTATTTTTCACCATGTAATAATTTATATTACTGCATGCATAACCAAAACACTGTTTAAACAAGTCTCTTTTTTCCATAACTTGTATTTGAATGTAGCATTCATCTCGCACCAATGATTTTTGAAAATTTTAATGTTCCGGATATTTACAAATTTCAATGGACATCCAATGTTACCTTGCAATTTCAAACGAATGCGTCACGAAATAAGAGTTTGAAGATATAGAAATGCTATTTTCATCAAATGCATATATACTTCGGTTTCAGATTTAAAAGAGATGTAAATGAAAAAAACAATCAAGAATGATATAAAAATCAAAGTAATACATAATAAACGTAAATGGTAGATTTTGTTGTAATTATGTTTCTTTTGTGTTTCTTTAATGGCACATGTTCCTCCTTATCAACATGTCCCCACTTAGTTCCTAACTACTAAGACAGAAAAAAAAATCGACGTAATTGTTTTTAATATTACGTATATTTAATATTAAACTACCCAAGAAAACTTGGGTCATCGGAAAATCAACGTAAACTTGTTATTACTTTCTTAAACGAAAATTTATTAAAGTTCTCTTTCTTCTAAGATATTCAAATCCCGAAAAATTCAACGGTGATGTAGAACCAACTAGGGAATTCAGAGCAGTCGTTACCTCATCCATTTTCATATTCTCTTATATAATCTCCCCCTTTACAATCTCCACTTCATTTTTATGCATCCTACTCACTTCATCATCTCTTCTTAATCCCAAAAAAAAACATACAAAACAAACAAAAAAAAGAAGAAGAAAGAATAATTATGGATCCTCTCCTTTTCTTGTTCTCTCTTCTCTTCTCTTACCTATTCTTCAAGATCTGGAAACTCATAGACTCAAAGCAATACAAAGATTGCTACATCTTAGACTACCAATGTCATAAACCATCGGATGATCGAATGGTGAGCACTCAATTCAGCGGAGAAATCATTTATCGAAACCAAAACCTTGGATTAACCGAATACAAGTTCCTTCTCAAATCCATCGTAAGCTCAGGGATCGGAGAACAAACCTACGCTCCAAGACTTGTCTTTGAAGGCCGAGAAGAGTGTCCTTCGTTACAAGATGGGATCTCGGAGATGGAAGAGTTCTACGTAGACAGCGTCGGAAAAATCTTGGAGAGAAACCAAATCTCTTCTAAAGAAATCGACATCCTCGTAGTCAACGTCTCTATGCTCTCTTCAGTACCTTCTTTAGCTTCAAGAATCATAAACCATTACAAGATGAGAGACGACGTCAAAGTCTTTAACTTGACCGGGATGGGATGTAGCGCGAGTCTAATCTCCGTCGACATTGTCAAGAACATTTTCAAGAGCTATGCAAACAAGTTAGCTCTCGTTATTACCTCCGAGTCTTTGAGCCCTAATTGGTATAGTGGAAACAACCGTTCGATGATCTTAGCCAACTGTTTGTTCCGATCTGGTGGTTGTGCTATTCTCTTGACTAACAAACGTAGCTTGAAGAATAAAGTAATGTTTAAGCTCAAGTGTATGGTACGGACTCACCATGGAGCTAGAGAGGAGTCTTACAACTGCTGTATCCAAACCGAGGACGAGCAAGGCCGTGTAGGGTTTTACTTGGGGAAGACTCTACCGAAAGCCGCGACTCGGGCTTTCGTAGACAATCTCAAGGTTATAACACCTAAGATTCTTCCCATAACCGAGCTCTTGAGGTTCATCTTAAAGCTTCTCATCAAGAAAATCAAGATTCGTCAAAACCCTAGCAAGGGTTCCACAAATCTCCCACCAGGGGCTCCATTAAAGGCAGGGATCAATTTCAAGACAGGGATCGACCATTTTTGTATTCATACCGGAGGAAAAGCTGTGATTAATGGGATTGGATATAGCTTGGATTTAACCGAGTACGATATTGAACCGTCGAGGATGACTCTTCACCGGTTTGGGAATACTTCGGCGAGCAGTTTGTGGTATGTGTTGGCTTACATGGAGGCGAAGAAGAGATTGAAGAAAGGAGATAGAGTATTTATGATAAGCTTTGGAGCTGGCTTTAAGTGTAATAGCTGCGTTTGGGAAGTTGTAAGAGACCTTACCGTTGGGGAATCAAAAGGGAATGTGTGGAATCATTGCATTGATAATTATCCACCAAAATCGATTTTGAATCCTTATTTGGAGAAATATGGTTGGATTCAAGATGAAGATCCTGAGACTTTCAAGGTCCCTGACGCTTTCACGTAAAACGTTTGGCACAAAAACGCAAACGCAAATGCATAAACAACACAAGGTGACATTATTCTCTCTTTCTTAATTTTCTTCCTTCTTTGTTTTCTTTTGTTTTTTTTAGGGAATATGAATGTATAAGAAACTTCAATTAAGTTTCTTTATATATATATATATATATATATATATATATATATATATTTTCCGTGTTATAATTCCATACTTTAAAATAATTCAGGGGCATGCACTTCCAATAAAATGAGAGTTACTAATGTGCCATTCTATTGGAATGATGCCTCTCTTTTATTTTCTTTTAGTGTTGAATGTTGTATCATTTTAATAATTTTTGTAATGTTCAATTCCACTTTATTTTTTACTATCGTTTCGCATTAACTTATGTTTGGCATGGTACATACTACATAGTCAGACTAGTCCTTTTTCTGTAGCTATATATTATTAAAAAACGAGATAAAATTAATGTACAAGTTCGAGGACTATAAATTTCATTGAAGTGTATAAAGTTGGTATATAAAGTGTCTGCTGTGAACTGCTGAGCTATAATGTTCAGAGTCTGAAACATGTCTTGATCTACGTTTGTTATTAAGATCACATTTACATGCGACGTAGTTTTTTTCTTTGGTCAAACGCAACTTAGTTATATATTTTGCTATTTCTATTGTCATAGCAATTTTTCGTTGTAATTTTCATTTTAAGAAAAAAATAAAACGCATGAAAGATAAAAGAGAAAAAAGTTTGTTTGGTACGCAAACATTCAATGGCCATTTCATTTCACCACCAGATTATGGGCCCCATTTGTCTCGAAGGATAAAGACACAAGTCCCCTAAGATTATATTATATACTATTTCATTAGGTTTGCATAATAAAAGTATACTAATGCCAGACGGAAGAAAAAAGGTCTCGAAATGTCTGAAACGTATGTAGGAATCGGGGGAGAAAAGAATCTAATTAATGCGATTGCTGACACATCACTATTGGAGTAGTATTCTCTTATGTTTTAAAATTCATTAGACGTAATTGAACTAATTGAACAGTGAAAGACCGATTAGCGCATAAATAATTAATCTGGAAATAATCGAGAAGTAATCAAAAATTAGTTTTAAAGAATTTACCTAATAATTTTGATATATAAAAGATAAAGAATACACTAAAAAGTGAAATATTATATAGTGGAGTTAGTTAGTATGTATAAGTTGATTTTGGATTTTCACTCAACGTAGTTAGTTCGATTTTGGAAAGATTTATTTTTGAAAAAGTTTAATATAAAAATAAAATAGTAAAATCATTAATAAACTCTTATAACTTTTTATTCTGACTATATTTTTATCAATTTATACAAATCTTTTACGATTTTTATAGAAAAATAATTTTATTTTCACAAATTATATTGATTTTAACCGTTTTTACTGATTAAACAATTAAATATGTTGATTAATCAGAATTAACTCGATCTATTTCTATTGAGCGATTAATCGAAAGATTAATCGACAAATCAACCAATTTTTAGAACAAAGGTACTCTCCGTGGGGTTTTGATGCCATCATTTTCATACGGTAATTTGAGTAATTATAATCGTTTTAAGGACATATTGTTAAAATTTTGATAATAAGTTTGGTCGATAATTTTTTATTGGAGCTGTAAAAGATTATTAGACTATTAAAAACGATACTCTAATATATGTTTGTACTACTATCTTCTATCATCATCTGTTATCGCTTTTCACTACTCAGACCATATGATATTACTTAAATCGAAAAATTTAATTATAGAATTGTTCTGTTATATATGGACCAAGCATCTCTATTCTCTGTCAATAATTCAATATAATTCCATTTTTTACTACCAAAAAGAAAAAGAAGAAAACGAGAGAAGCTACGACCGGCGATACCCATTGATCGGTTATAGACTTTTAGCCATAATTTGTATTTAAACAAATTGGTTTGAACGAGACTCTTTCTCTTTGTATTAAGTGTAGGTAAATTTGATTTATTATAAGTGTTGTTTTTGTGTTTCTAATGCAGTTTTTTGATAAATTTTCTATTACTACCCTTATTATTTTAATGTAATGACTAATGGAAAAATGTCTAGTATATTAATAAGGAATAGAAAAGATAAATTAATTTTTTTTTAATTAATATGTAAAATCTTTAAACTACATATAAACTAAAACAGAAGGAATGTCATATTAAACCCATGCATTGTTTCCAAAGAGAATGAGATCCCTTATTTTCCGGATTAAAACCCGGAAATTATATTTAGAAATTCGAGTTAGTAAAGTTGTTAATACTTTATCGATAGAGTAGAGACATTAGAGGCGTAATCATAATACTTGGGAAAAAGGAAGAAAAAACCCTAAAATGGTAATAAATAGGGACAGGTAAGTAACAGATGGAAGAGAGCGGTCCAAATTCGAAATAGACTACTTTTGATACACTTTCTTTTAATTTGCCCACTCAAAGACAGATGGACATTTATTTCTCAATCTTAATTCAATTTCATAGGTAGCATTATTAGGTGCCGTTGATCCTCTTAAATCTATTGTCAATAAATTGGGATTTGTATCAGTGTACCAACACAAAAAAGATTTCTCTTTGGTTGAGTAACTCCAAACAAAAACGATCTTGTTTAAAACAGAAAATTCAGGCATAATGTCCTAATTAATTTCAGACTGAATCATCTACTTTTCTTTTTATGGATATACATTTGAATTAAAGGATCTATCAGAAGTCATATATCATTAATGTAACGCTATTACTTATTTCGTTTGTACCAAGATTGTTTGTTCCCATGAGACTGATTGATAATTTAAAATAAAAATAAATTACAATCGGAAGAAAAAACACATGTTTCATATTCTATGGAGAACAACCGTGTGGGACATATTTTCATAATAAATTAAGGAAAAACATGAGGATATGGTTTGTCTACTCAAGGATGATCTTTTTCAAGCGTAATGAAGAGCAAAATCTTCTAGCATTCTAGATACAATTATTGAGTAAACAAATTAGATCAATGAAAGATGGAAGTAAGATATGAATATGACCGACGATTTCAAACGAGTTTGGATTATAAAAATGATAAAATTCTATTTGTTTTAACTAGAGGTTCTTAAATTATTTCCTATTCTGATAAACAATAATATTACAAAATGTAAATTGTATTGTTCCTTAACAATTATTACATAGATATAGGGGTACTTTAGCGATTCAATCTTTTTAGAAGTGTCGGCGAATTATGCTCGTTTGAGAGGCTCACATAGGACTATGGCTTAAAATTAGCTGTGTATGAAGTGATAATCGAGTGCTTCATTTTTAGTGGAGTGTTGGATTCACATTAATATGTCACACCTACACTATCACAATAAATAATTGGCTTAGTTGGAAGAAAGACGTCGAGTTCTGTGAAGAACAAACTTCTAATGTAATTCAGATGTTGTGTTTGTGCCGAACCTGTATTCTCTAAATTTTAGCAGCAAATAAAAGTGTAGCTAAATTTTAAATTTTCAAGATTTTACGCGGTTAATGCAAAAGTTTGGCATTTTTTTCTTTTTACAAATTTTGAGATATTTCATCATAAAATTTACTAATTTCAACTAAAAATTATGTAAAAAACGAAGCATGTCCACTGATTCACTGAATAACAATACCACTGGTGTTTTAAAATTAAAAGATGCCACTCAAAAATTACTATCAGTAATAAGTAATAAAAAAAAAGCTCTCACTAGTAACAATATTAGCATTGAGTTGTATAATTACAAGAAAAAAAGTTATGTGGTATAAATTATAATTATATGTGGTGAGTTAGCCGTAAAATCTTGTCAAAAGATTTGAAGGAAAAAACATTATTTTCATTTGTATAAGTTGCAGTATGTGTTTTAAAAAGTAAAAATAGTAATATTTATTTAAAAAAATAATAATAAATATAGATTGTGTTAAAAAGGAACAATAGTAAATAAATTTTGTTTAATGTAAAATAGTTATAAAAAATCTAACGACATATATTTCAAAATATATGTAAAATAGTTATCACGTTTTGTCTTTTATTTTTTTGAATCGACTAAAGTTTAGTGCTATCATTTTCTTCAAAGTCAAAAACTGGAATTTTGTAAAACATAATAAAATTGTGGAGAACCATTAACAACTTTTCTAACAAAATACAATAGGAACACTTTGTTTAAAACATTCAAATAACAACTAGAAAATGTACAAATATCTTTAGCTAAGATGATTCCAATCTTAACAACAAAAGAATCATTGTATCTATTTGAGTTTTTTTGAATATAAGAAATTAAAGAGAAGAAAAAAAACAAAAAAATGGAAACTTGAAATTACAAAAAATAGATTTTAAATATTAACTTAAATTGTGACGGATAATAGTAACAATTTAGTCATAAATTGTTTCAAAGATTAAAATCATGAAATAGTTACCAAATTTCGTTTTTGTAAAACACAAAATTTTAGTTACCAAAATTATATTACTTAGTGACGAGTTTTGGTTGCAAATTCGTAACAAAATAGGTGACTGTAAATTTTATCACAAATTTGTCACTATTACATATGTTTTTCTAGAGCTGTCAAACAGGCGAGCCCGTGACCACCGCCGCCCGCACCGGCATGGACCGTAGTATTCTTTGACCGTGCGGGTTGGCCCGCTTTGGATCACAGTTTTCATCGCCAATGTCCGTATCCGTCCCGCAAACTCTAGCGGATATGCGGGTAGGCCCGCGGACTTCCGATAGTCTTCCGCGATCTTCTTTTCCGATGGTCGGTGTTCCTCACCGCCGCCGGAAAACGGTCTCTCTGTCTTCTTGATTTCTCCTAGGCTACTAGTTGTCAGAGTTTGCAAAGATGTGGCGTTAGATCGGATCTTAATCGCGCGTGTTGTTATTTGGAGGTTTTCCGATTAGCTTTTTTGGCGCTTGGATTGGTCTTAGGTAAAGGTTGACATCGCGATTTGCCCACTTTCCGGTGAGCTCCTGCTCGAATTGCGGTGGATTATCTCTAGATCTATTCAAGGACGGCTAACTCCTTCTCTGACAGCGGACCGCCCGCAACACCGCAGCGGACCAACCCGCATAGCCCGTCTTTCGCCTAGAGCATGTCCGCTACGCCCGCCGTTCTATGGACATCCTTCTACGTGGCCAAGCCCGCCCCGCCGAGATACTATTTCGTGACCATATAATTTCGTCATAACTCCATATTCACGATTTCTTGTAGACTGAAGCACCTCGCTTCTCTAGCAGCTGTAAACATCATTTGGAAGGAGCGAAACAATCGACTCCACAACACCATATCACCACCGGCTGAGTTACTCTGTTCCTAGCTGGACCGCATCATTCGTGATGCTCTTCTAGCCAGAAGAGGGAGGAAATCCTGCCCAAATCTTCTCTCCAACTAGTTCGCTCACATGTAACTGGCTCACTTTAGTTCCATCAAGACTTTTTAATTCTTTTGGCCCCTGAAGCTTCTGTGTCGACCCTTTTGTAAACATTTATTCCATTGGAAATATATTCACATTTTTAAATAAAAAAAAATTTAAAAGAAGAAAAAAACTAAAATTACAAGATAGTTTCATAAATAGTTTCTCGTTATGACTATATTTATTATTTATCATTATTTCAACAGGTTTAGTATTTCCAGTTATCAATATTAGTATTAGTAGTTTTTTTTCTTTCAGCATGTTAATTGTTAATGCTAAATCCATGAAATCTACAATGCAAACCCAAAAAGGGATATTTTGGTTCTCAAAATAATACTTAACCAATATCTTACACAAACTCAGTTTGTTCCAAAAGTTTTTTATTCTTTTATTCCAAGATTAGTACAAGATCCAATGGTTTTAGTTTGAAAGAGTAAGAAGGAAGGCTAGCTAAAAGAAGTAGCCACAACATCTCTGCAGAATCCACTCGAAGCTGCAAGAAGAAACCAATAAATTAAAATCCGAACAACAAAAGGGAAGTGAAGAGATATAGAAGTAAAGAAACAAGCTTTTACACATGGTGGAGACAAGAACATGGTCTATCTCTAAGAAACATGAGACTGGTGTTACTATTGTCTAATGAGAAAACGGAGGAAATATTGTTTTCAAGAACACACCTCTTGTTGCTTGAACCTTTAGGAGAAAACGGTTGGGACAGAGAAAGACAGAAGTACTTTTTTTTTTTCTTTTTTTGAATAATCAGGAGATTCAGAGTCTATGAGCTCCTAATCCCTCTGGGGCATGGTCCAGACTAATGTTAAATTAACTCTCTTTCGGAGAGCAGACTACTTCTAACGGGAATCGAACTCGTGACCTCGTTGACATTGATCCACAAGAAGTTACTACTAGACCAACCCCACATTGGTTAAATCGTACTTTTCACAGTCAACTCCATAGCTCACAGGAAGAGAAGAAGATGAAGAAAACGATGAAGAACAAAATCTCTCATCTTCCTTCATTTTTTCCATTGACGTCTCTGTTTCTCTGTATACTTTGTCTCTGAATCTTTTGCCTACCGGGAAAATTTTGAAACTTAGGTGATTAACCTAACGGTCATCAACTAATTGTTACAGCCGCAACTACCTTATTACTTACATGCTTAATCTAGTGAAGTGAGTGACGTCATTTGCTCACCAAATGATTTAAATATTCTTTGTTGAAAATTTGAAATAGTATTTTAACAAAGAGAAGAGAAAACATAGCACCAACAACTGTCTTAATCTCTCTCAAAATAGTATTAACGTTGAAGTAGTATTTTAATAAAAACGACATCAAGAACATCAAAAGATATTTTGAGAACCGATTTAAGAACCAGAGAGATAAATCATTATATGATCATAGGAATTAAGATGATACATTAATAGACAATCCAAAAGCTTGCTAGATCGACAAATTATTATTAAAAACCAAAATTTTAAAAACGTTGAATGTTATTTTACCCATCATTTATTTCTAGTGATACCATATCGAGAATGAAATGGTATTGTAAATTTTACCATAATATCTTATTTTTCTTTTTGTTAAAGGATTTTACGATAATTCAAATGGAGGAATATACATAACATCGAGGAGATGATCATTCATCCACATCGATTTTTCCATCATTTCCTCTTCGATTTCATGGCTTCGCTATACATAAGTAGACGCTATAATAAGAATCGTTGTTATAAATTGAAAATTTGAACGTAAATGGTTGAAAGAGTATTGAACGAGAGAAAATCCACATTTATAAAACCTTTTGAACTGCTGCTGAATCCATGGGCAGGCAAGAGACAACTTGGCGAACTGAAACATCTTAGTAGCCAGAGGAAAAGAAAGCAAAAGCGATTCGAATGATTGAATTTATCGATTGTAAGGTTGATTACCGACAAACAGCTGGTCGAGTAAACACATGGGTAGAGAATCTACAACAAGCTAACAAATATTTTCATGCGTCTTTTTCTTTTAAATATCAGACATGTGAGTTTTGTCTTTAGTTCAGTAAAACTACAAATGGGTTTTATAAAATTGTACCTTGCAAAGGTTTTTAAGGAAATACTTTGAAATCTTATAAAATTGATAGGGACGAAAAAAGTTTCTTAGCATGGGGGCATTCATTATCTTTGATCCCAAAAAGAATTACATTAGCGAGATACAGATTTTGACTTGGTACACATAACTCCGCTCAGTAGATGTACATATGTCCTAGTACATCCAATCACAACCAAGTCAAACTTTTAAAAAAATTTAAGAGATATAAATTTTGAATGTTAAAACATTTTAGGATATATGAGCGGAGACCAGAACTAATAAATTAGTTTATTTTCAAGGTCTCGAATTAAGGGACCTAGGTCACACAATCCTTTAAACGAACCAAGTTTCTCCACTAGATCACAAGCTCTTGAGTTATTATATTAAATATCTATTTTAAATTTTATTTTAATCATTATTATATATATGTCGTATTTTAAAATTAATATGCACTAATTCATGTGAATTCGTAAACGTAATTTCGTAAACAAACTAAAACAAATTTTTAATCTGAGAGATTTAATTATTTAAAACAGAAATTGCAAAAAAAAAACTAAAATTAACCATGTTTAAAATGGTGGAAACCCCTTACAAAAAGTGTTGTTATTGTTATATCCAAACATCGATCCATGATTAGGAATGATCATGTTTGGATTATAGTTCTTTGCATTCACATCGATCATTCTTTTTTGGTCAAAATGATTAATAATTCTTTTTTGGTCAAAATGATTAATATTACCACCATCAGCAATGTTATTGTAACTTGCGCCATAGTAAGTTTGAGGAACAACTGTTTGCATGTGTTGGGGTTGTTGACTTCTCAATTCCGCTTTCAGATTTTCTAGAGCTTTTATTAGAGATGTAGTTTGAGCTAAGTCAAATTGATTCAGAGGTTTGTTCCACCAGTTCTCTGTTTCTTCTCTCATATTTTCTATTTGATCCAAACTTTTCTTGTTATCTTTCTCCATTTCAAGCTTTGTCGCCTCCTGAAATTAAATGTATCACGTATAAGTAAAAAGAATACAATTCTTTTATATGTGAATAGAAATTAAAGGTACCTTAAATATGAGCTTTCATATTAGTGTTTTGAGAGAAATAAATGGCTATATTTGTTTTGTATGTCTAGAATTTTTAAAGACCACAATCTAGTTATATAAACGAGTATAACAATTTTTGTGAAATTTATTTTTATGCCAATTATATGTTCATCATATATTTTCGTATATATTTCTGTTAATCAATTTTAACACAGAATTGATCAATTAGTATACAACCTTTTGATCAGTAACTATACTCTTATAAAAGATATATGAAAACAATTTTTATTACCTGGGTGAGTTTATTGTTAAGAGTTTGGATGGTTACGTTTGGGCCATTTTCAATAAGTCGGAGAGGATCATGAAGATGCTTTTTGAAACGGTTAAGTACAGATCTAATATCTGGATTTCCAAAAGAAAAAGCTTTTTGACCAGGTGAAAACACAATTACTCCAATCTCTACACCACACAACGTACTAAGTTCACTAGCTTTTTTAAAAACACAGTGTTTTCTTTTTGAAAAAGTAATTTGAAGGTTGATATCATTCTTCAATCTTGTTATCTCTATTTTTTTGCGACCTCCTTTGGCTCTCACCATTCTCAAATTTTTTTAATAAATAAAATAATGTTGGTTGGCAAATGAAATATATCTTCTGTATTTATAGAGAGATGTTACCCATGACTATTTCACATTATAAGTTTTTTATAAATTAAATTTACTTTTAATTGATTATAATATATATATAACTTGTTTATTACCACTTCAAACATTCAACAATTATCTCTATATTTATATAAATGATATAAAATCCTGATATTTTGAACTAAATATTAATATTTTACTTGTTACAATGCACTATAATATATATAATTTGCTTATTACCACTTCAAACATTCAACAATTATCTCTATATTTATATAAATGGTATAAAACTTTGATATTTTGAATTAAATATCAATATTTTACTTGTTACAATGCACTATGATCTGTCAAATGTATTGTAACATTCATGTACATACATATAGCCCTATCCAGCTATTGAAAACCATTTTAAGACACAAATATAATTTGAGACAGCACATGGACACTTACAAATAATTATTCAATGCATGTCACAACAAATCAGTCATTTTTCTTATTATTACCTATAAAATACACAACACAAAATCACAATATTGAATAATTAATTTGTTATTACCTATTATTCAATGCATGTCACAACAAATCATATTTTTCACTATAAAATACAATTAATTTGTTCAGACTAGACATGTATCACTTTGAAACGTATGCACACGCGTGCACATATGCGCACACACACATACACACACACGTTCACACACATATATATATAATTACACTATGCTAATAAATTAGATAAAGAAAGAAGAGTGAGCAGTAAAAATTGTTTAGTGATTCAGAAATTACCAAACACTTGCTTAGGTACTATGCGTGATCACGTACATATGTTTAATGTTTAAAAGCAAAGTAAAATTATAATCACTCTTTCAACTTCATGGAAATATAAACATGAAAACATATTCTATTTCAAAATCTAGAAGACTCATATGTCAACTTACTTTAATTGACTGCACATACTCATTTTGAACCATTATGCCTATTTTTACTCAGCATCCATCATTGTCAAATTTTCGTGAATTTTATAACTATCAATTTCATATTTAAGGTGACTCGGTGATCCTTGTAACAACATAGGATAAAATGTTTTTTTTTATAAATTTTATAAAGTTACACAAATGGCCATACCAAGGTCACCATAACAAATATATCTCAATTTTATGGAATTTTATAAGAGTTCTCCGGGGCAAAACATGTATTTATAAGAAAATTACTGAAATTTATTAAAACACTACTTTGGATTGGGATGTTATATTATCCCCTATCCTAGAAGAGAAATATATGTTGGCATTTCATTTTTACTCATAAGTCAAGATGTACACTTGGTCTTTGGAGGCGAATTTAGGTAGAAAAGAAATTAGATTTCGAGGAAAAACATAAATATTTAAATTTTAGTTTGACGTTTTAAATTTTGCGGGATCAAAGATGGGCTTCTTTGCTCTTTCTACCACGGTAGTTGGATAGGAAACTTTGTTTGTTTTTCAATACTATCACAAAAGAAAAAAACTCATTTTACTAAAAATCTCCTCAACTATTAGAGTTGATCAAGTCACTGGCTCGTTATCATGGTGCATAGCTTTCTTGTCATGCCTATTATCATGGCCATGCAAAATTTTGTATATCCTTGCTAGAGCATGTGATCACTTGCCACAAGAGAGTTTGGTTCATATTAATAGTTATGAAGCATTTTTTCATAGATTAGGTTGATGTTCGTAAAATATTACAATGCAAGACATGTCAATTGGTTGGGGAATTTAGGTTATTCCAAATTGCTTGTCATGTTATACTTCCAACCAGGGGTGGTCTTTGACCCGAACAAATGAAGAAAATAAAATTTTTAATATATATATATATAGACAGTTTAAAACTTAACTTTTACTATTTTGTAAGAGTCGTTTCTACTTTCCACGTAGAAACACCAAATATCATTTAAAATCTTTAATTTATTTTCCTTTTCTGGCACAAGTAAAGAAATATTTCTCTCTTCTTTGATCGTTTTTTTTTCTCCAAATCAAATAATTTTGTGTGCATTTAGGTGTCTCCTCTAAGGTAAGCATTTTTCTCATATTTCTTAACTTTTTTATATCAATTTTGATTCCTAATTAATCTATTGTTTAATGATTCTACATGTGCTTACTGTGATTTTATTCAATACACAAATTCTTCTCCAAACTTTCCAAGTTCTATCTTTAAGTTTGATTTTGTTTCAGTTACTGGTGATTTAGGGCTCTCGATTGGTTTTTGTTTTTTTTTAAGTGTGTCCTCTTTGACTTTAAGAAATAAGTAATAGTAATGGTTAAAAAAACTGAATATGAAAAAGCAAATAAAAAATAAATTTAGAGAAAGTTATTGGGTCTAAGAGAAGAGTTTTGGATAAATTTATAAAACCAATGTTTCGATTATCTGAAAATCTGATAATTTAGTTAACGATAATAGTAATATCATTGGTGCTGCTGATATTGGAGAAACAATAGTTGATATTAATAAAAATACTAATGAAAAATGGTGTTTTTAACAATAAACATTATGATGTTCAATGTAGAATTGATATTGAATCTAGTGGTGAAAATGCTATAGTGTTTTGTTTGATATTTATGCATGATGTTCGGAATTGAAATTCTCGCGATTCAAAATCAATTAATAGATTAGCGATTAATGGTCCTAAGAGATGTATCAATTATGAAAGGTCCTAAAATAAATCTAATAGGAGATTCTCTTCGTCTTGTTTTTGATATTTATCTAATATAGAAACATGTGATAGAGATTGGCTACTTTATTCAAAAGAACTTGTTTTTTCTGTTTTTGTTGTGATCATTTTAAGAAAAGTCCTAAAAAATTTGTCTATGAGATGATGACTATGATGATTGGGCTCATATTAATTTTAGGCCAAAAGAGCATGAAACTAATGTTGAACATTTATCCAATAGGACAGGTTGGGTTGAATTAAGGAAAATATTTTAAAAACAAATGAAACAACTGATAGAAAATCTCAAGAAATTTTTAAAAAAGAAAAGGAATTTTGGAAGAATGTGCTTATTAGAATTATTGCAATTGTGAAGTAACTTGCTAAACATAACTTGGCATTTTATGGCAAGCATGAAAAATTATATCATGAAAGTATTGTGAAATTTTTAGGGTTAATAGAAACATTAGCAAAGTTTGATCCGATCGTGATAGAACATGTTGAACGCATTAATAATGGTAATAGTCATCATAATTATCTCAGCCATAATATTCAAAATGAGTTGATACTTTAATTTGCTTAAATCATAAATTATTTCAAAATTAAAACTACAAAATATTTTTGTTATATTGGATTACACACCTGATGCTAGTCATCAAGTGAGGGTGATGCAATGGCCTGGACTCAAGGTCTCTCCTGCCTGCGAGTTTGCTGCGATCCGAACTTGAACCCACAATCGCTTCTCTTGCTACTTTTCTTTCTTCCTAGAAATAAGAAATGTATCAGGGCTCAAGTGATTTACCGAAGCGACGAGACCTTGAAAGCTGCTTTTTCAAGTGTTAGTAGCGGAACGTTCTGTCAATCGGGGAAGGTTTTTGGTGACAAGACCTAGAGATAATCGAAGAGATTATGGCAGATCATGTTCACCAAGAAATGACCCGAAATTGGATCTTGGTCTATTTGAGATTGTTCCTTTTAATCGTAATCAAAGATGTTAGAAAGGCAAGCAAAGGCATAGGTAGCCAAATGGACTAGTCCTTGCCAGAGAACAACTGCAGCTGAGACGAGAGCTGACAAGTATGTAACACCTACTTCCACGTTTGATGAGCCTGCGTAGTATTAGGTAGTTGGTTAGGTAAAGGCTGACCAAGCCAATGATGCTTAGCTAGCTTCTTCCTTCGACTGCAAAGGCTGCTAGGCATACTAACTATTGAGACTACTTCCCGATTTTGAGAATAATACGTATATAATCAGAAGGCTGCTTAGAGGAGTGATCTAGCTCTCTAACCTCTAACCTAAATGTTAAGTCATCAACACTTACAAATGCCACTTCTTCCCATCGCATCCGTTTTCAGGACGAGCTACAGTGTTTCGCTAACAACAGTGTTTCCCTAACATTAGCATTAACAACATTAGCTACACCCATACTAATCTTCGGGTTCTTATAAAGTAGAAGAATTTTTCTTGAGTTCTTAAAGGTGGATGATACTACAGATCATGGACCTTTTGAGGTTTTTCAAGATGTGCTAAAATCTTTAGGTTTTGATATATCTAATGTGAGCAGTCAAAAATATGATAATGAATCTAACATGAGAGGAAAAAACGAAGGAGTGCAAAAAGACTTCTAGATTTGAATCCTATATTATTTTATACTCCTTGTGGTTGTCATAATCTAAATTTAATTTTGTGTGATATAACTACCGTTTCTTTGAAAGCAGAAGATTTTTTTGGCGTAACTCAATTTTTATACACTATCTTTGTTAATTTAACAAAACAATGGAATATTTTAAAAGAAAATGTGAAAGAGCTGAATTTTTAAAAATTGTTCACAAAACGTTAGGAAAGTCATATTAAGAGTATTAAAACTATACGATTTCAAGTTGCTGACATACATGAAGCTTTATTTCAAATTGAAGATGAAGATAATGATCCTTGTATCCAAATTGAAGCTAAATCCTTAGCCATAAATGAGTTTAGTATTTTTGAATTTGTACTATCTACAGTTATTTAGTATGATGTATTGCATGTTGTAAATTTGATTAGCAAACAATTTCAATCCAAAGATATGCTAATTGATGTTGCTATGGAATGAATAAAATGATTAGTTTCTTATGTCAGTAAGTATAGAGATGATGGTTTAAAAATGCTTTTATTACTGTTAAAGAAATAGCCGCTGAGAATGATATTAATCATGTGTTTTTTGAAAATCGTGTTGTTCATATAGAAAAATACATTTTGATGAGATAGATGGTCATGGGATTTCATATCCATTGAAGAAGAGTTCATAACTTAGTATTTTCTGTTTATAGTAGATCAATCTTATTCCCGTGATCGAGCAATCTTTAGTGTTAGAGGTTTGTTCCTTGTGTTTCCAGAAAAATATAATCAAATTTCTCCTCAACATATGAAGGCGTCACGGTAGATCTTTGTTCTGATGATGATCCAACATCATATTTTGTCGCTTCCACTCTCATCTCATGGACATCTAAAATCACATAGGTTCCTTAACACATAGGTTCCCTCGAGAAAATATGAAAAACTTAGGTATCGGAATTTTGAGAGTGAAACTTGGTGTACCCGCAGCTTGGCCCTGGAGCTGGAGGTCACCTAACTTACATAAGCTAAAAACAGAATGTGTAAGTAAATAAAAACCTGATGATCAAGAAAAAATGAAACACAAAAAAATGATGTAAACTTAGATATTTTGGTGCATCAATACATGTTTCAGTAACATACTAAGTTGCATTTCATATTCCTTATCAAAGCTTTAAACTAGTGTAGATGAAAGCCTTAAAATTCTCAAAGAGTATTCAAAGTGTTGGACTTTCGAAACAAGAACTAAATTAAATTTAATAATTCATCAAGAAAACCTACATCATTTCTGAAACAACTGATTTTTCTTTACAATTGCAACAACTAGCTCCCATTGTGACAACAAAATTCCAAAGTCATGCATAGATTACAACCCAAATTAAACCAATTTAATAAGACCAAATTCTCTTCAATCTTCCCAAGTATAAAATTAAAACCAAGATGGACAAACACACAAGAACCCATAAAACCAAACTATCAAAAATTCTAGACTAAATAGAAAAAAGAAAAAGAAAATGAGGGTTTATGAAGAAACTCACCACAGACAGATCAACGAGTTCTTCCTAATTGGAAAATTTAACAATCAATCTGTATAAATCACACTTCAAAACAAAGAGATGAAGATGGAGGAGAGAATTGGAAATTGCCTGATCAAGCAACAAAGAACTATACGTACATCAAGACATATTGAGCGAGTGTGTGTATATGTGTACGTAATTTGCAACTGAAAATTCATAGTTGTTTATTTTGATGGCGGAAGAAGCAAAACACAAGGATGGATGTTGTTTTATGAAAGTGATGAAGCCGAGAGAGAAGAGGGAAAATATGACAAGTCATGTGCGAGATGATGAGTCACGTGCTGAAAATCGAGAGGGACCTATTAGAACATCCAGATTGGTGGTATGTCATTTGGGTATCTACAGAAAAAATATATAAAATTAGATGAGTTTCTCAAATAGTTGAAAAATCCACACAAAAGGTTCTAACTTCTACATATAGTGACGAAAAAAAAAATTTAGGTATAAATACTATTGTGTGAGTTTTTCAATTCAACTGTTTAAAAAACTCATCTCATCTCATTTTATATTATTATTATTTTTGTAGATACACAAGTGTTACATACTTAACATTTTTTTCTTTCTTGTTGATTTTACTTGGCTTACAAATACAAATACACGGTAAAAAAAGTAAATAATATACATGTAAAATCGATTATTTAGAGTTTGGTTGGTGAAATTCATTGGGTGCCATAACCTTAAGAAAAAATGATGTTCTACATTTCTCTTTCAAACTAATTGTTTGTATAACTAATATATTTATGTGAGATCCTACTTTTCTAATAGTAGAAATATTTTAGATGGAAAATCAAGATCCATAAATGAGTATATTCGTAAAAATATTAGACAAAAAACTTAAGAAAATTAGTTATGATATGAGCCTCACATGTAAAACTGATTATAATTTAGGAAATTTTCAATGATGAATTGGATTCAAAAATGATTGAGATAGATTTACAGATATATAAGTGCAGTTACATAAATGATGTCAAGAGAAAATGTCTTTAATAATAGAATAATTTTTTCTTGAGTTCTTAACAGTGGAAGATAATACATGTCATGGACTTTTGAAGTTTTGCAAGATGTGCTAAAAAATTTTAGGTATTGATATAAATAATGTGAGAAGTCAAGGGTATGATAATGGGTTTAACATAAAAGAAAAAAAACAAGGAGTGCAAAATAGATTTCTAGATTTGAATCCTAAAGCATTTTATATTCCTTGTGTTTTCATAGTCTAAATTTAATTTTGTGTGATAAATCTACCACTTCTTTAAAAGAAAGAGATTTTTTGGCATAGTTCAATGTTTATACACACCATCTTTGCTGATTCAACAAAACGGTGGAATATTTTAAAATAAATGTTAAAGAGCTGACCCTTAAACAATTTTCCACTACATGTTGAGAAAGTCCAATTGAGATTATTAAAGTTATACGATTTCAAGTTGCTAATATATATGAAGCTTTATTTCAGGTTGCATATAAAAATAATAATCAATGTACCCAAAGTATTTTTAGCCATAAATGAGCTTAGTAGTTTTGAATTTGTGTTATCTACAATTATTTGGTATTATATATTGCATGTTGTGAATTTGGTTAGTAAACAATTTCAATCCAAGGATATGCTAATTAATGTTTCTATGGAAGGAATTAAAGGGTTATCTTCTTCTTTTAGGAAGTATAGAGATGATGGTTACTGCTAAAGAAATAGGTGCTGAGAACGATATTGATCATGTATTTTCTAAAAAACGTGTAGTTAGTAGTAAAAGACATTTTTTGATGAGATTGATCAATGTCTCAGGTTTTAAATTTTCTCAATCACTGCAAATGCAAAGAGGTGCGTTGTAATTAAGATTAGGGTTGAATCCCACAAAGACCAAAGTTATACTAAAAGTTGTGATGTAAACGTAATATGGTTGTTTGTATCATAATGATTGTTGTAGATAAAAGCATAAAGTAAAACGATGTAAATTAATGAAAAGAGACAATAGGCACACGGAATGTCGCATGTATCAATGATCGATTAAGCTATCTAACTAATTAAGAATTTGATAACGAACCATTCTCGAACTCGAAATACTAAGTTAAAGCTAGTCTACTTCCACAATACTAACTATCTAACCATGAATCTCCAAAACATCTAAATTTTCGAATGAGCCGTACTTATTCATGCCAGAAATCTAAATAAGTATGGTGCGGAAATGAAACGAGCGGGCAAAATGAGAAGAGGATTACGTAGTGAGTTAGAGTAGGAGCCTGTTGTGCGTTTTTTTGTTTGACTGGTCTATCTTCTTTCTATAACTAAACTCCCTATGGTCGTCCAGTCCCTGGGCGGTTCTCGGTTCTTGAACATGTTGGGAGATTAGTCGTCAATTGAAAAACTTGACGAAAAAGTTTTTCCTATTAATTAGATTAGTAAAGGATTTTTCCCTTACTAGTCAAATGGTAAGATAAGGCGCTCTTAGATGAAGAAAACAAAGAAGTTTTGAAGAAGTGGTTCAGGTAGTTCAGCTTGTTAGAGCAAAAGACTGTAAATCCTTTTGTCAGTGGTTTGAATCCACAACCACTTCTATTCTCGGAGTTGAGGTATATGAAGAATTGCCTTTTGGTCCCTTTTGTCCGGTGGTTAGGACATTGTCTTTTCATGTCGAATACTTGGGTTCGATTCACGTAAGAGATAGGTACTCATTCTTGGCCAATTTCAGTTAGTGTTTATTGCTGAGGGATCATGAATCTCGAAGCAGATGACCAAAAGAGCTCCGCAAGTGTTAGTGCAAGGGCTTGATATTCCGTTTCCGTAGAAGAACGCGACATTGTGTGCTAGTGTTTTGTGGACCAGGAGATAATATTGCATCCGAGAAACGTACAACATCCAATTGTAGACTTCCTCGTGGATGTACATTTTTCCCAGTCACTATCACAGAAGACATGAACATTGAGCTTGCTGTTTTTGTGAATATACAAACCCATGAAAGGTGGTGGCTTTAATATAGCAAACGACACGCTTTGGGAGATCAAATAAACGAGTGTAGGCTCATGTATTCGCTCACCGACAATATTCACGGCATAACTTATGTCTGGTCGAGTGAGAGTCGAGTGTTTGAAGATGTTTTCGGCTGATTATTTTCGGAAATTCTTCGCTAGATGAGTCGGTTACGGACTAATGTTGGGAATTAAGAGCTGTTGGGTTCAATATCCCTTGGTTCAAAATTTTTATCTTTTTTTATCTAAATTCATTCATTAATAGGCCCATAAATACTTTTTATTTCTAGCCCATTAATTCTCCTGGTCGGCTCTGCTCCTACATAAATGTTCTACGATGTATACTCGATCTACGAGAGCAAATACTTCCCAATCACAGTCTCTCATCACCTTCAATAATATATTCCATTAAAATTTGGTTATGTAATTTTGAAGATCTGTCATCGTAGAAATAATTTTTTTTGTTGGTGGCCTTATTTCAAGAAATTAATCATTACAGTTTAAAAAATATATATTAACCACAAAACCAAAAAGAAATATTTTCGTTTAATCTCTCTCTCCTTTTTTTTTGCTAACGAACCTATCCATCAATATTTATCTAAGAATATTTTTCTATATAAGAGTAACCTTCTCAGATGTTTCATATAGATAAATTTAGATGCATTTTCTCGTAAATAGTAAAAGAAAATACTACCTATAATATTTTATGAGTATTTCCTAGAAAATTATAATTATTTCTTTTTTATTATTTGCATTAGCAAAATTTTAGACATTCATTTAAGTAATTTTACACACATAAAAATACCACAATACAATAAAAGAAAAATTAATCATCTTATAAATCATAATTTTCTAAAAAAAGCATAATAAAAATAAAACTTAACAAATTAGCAATTTCAAAAAAAATAACAAAATTAACTATCATATTTTCTAGATAAACCTAAAATCTACTACAGAAACCAAAAATGCAAAAAAACACACACACACAAAAATCAAAAACAAAATACTGTAATCCAGAAACTACTGCCTTAACCTTATTCATAAAATCATATGTTGCAGATTCCAGGCACCAAGTAAAAATCAAGTCACGTGTGTGCTTTCATATCTACGTACCTCCGTGTCTATTCCCCCGACGTGAGACCAAGTTTTTTTTTTCACTTGACATTTACTATTTCTCGAGTTGATTAAGATTAGAGTAATATTTTATAAGTATGTTTTTTAAAATATATATTATTTTTTTATTAAATCCTTGAAACATATTTCATATTGGACTCAAAAAGGAATCACGATTTACGAGTTCTAGATTTGTGTTCAAAAAAGGTTTCAACTTAGAGTGAAGATCATTAACTTATTGAATTAATTCTAAGAAATTACAATGCCATAATACACTATGCATTAAAAAGGCATACAAACATTTTATCACCAAATGTTTTTTTTGTTGTTTAATTAATAAAAAAACGATTAGGGCAAACCACATATAATAAGAAGAATTAAGAGAGTAAAAAAACATAAACCTCCTAAATCAAAATTCGAAACTTTTCAAATTAGCGTTTCTTTAATGTATGCATGTTTGTCCTTTTTCACAACGGTCGGATCACGGATTTCTCAACATAACGGTTCAAAAATTTTACGCCGTTAGCTCCATTAGCGTCTAACAAGTCAAACGCCAGCGTCTGCCGTAACGGTCTGAATTTTTTTTTTTCTTCAAAGGTCTGAAATTATTTTATTAATCCCCCGAATTTATCTTATATTCAATTTCCTCTCGTCGGAGACGATACAACCACCACAATCGCCTGAAATTTTTTTTAAAAATTCGATTTGTGTTTGATTCTCCGAGATTGCTTTGTGGAATCAGAATCTGAACTCAGACGTTCTCTGTTTGATCGTTCTCGCTGGTAATTTCCTGTTTCATTCCCCAGAATTAGGCGCATTTCAAGTTTTGAATCTTCCATTGCAGTTTCGTGGTTTAAATCGTATATATTTATGTTTGAGCATGATTTTTAGGTAGAAATTTCGATTAATTGAAACACGGATTCGTTCGAGCATGTTTAGGGTGTGATTTGTTGAATTTGCAGATAGCATTGATGTATTTATGAGGTTAATGGAGTTTTGAGTTCTTCAGATTTTGATTTAAGCTTATCTGTGTGGATCCTTTGACTTAACATGGCGATTGATTGCTTGATATTGCTATTTATGCAGGGATACATATTTTGTTGCTTACGAAGTATAAGAAGGAAGAGACGAAATGGATTCTAATAATTCAAAAAGATTCCGTTCGACAAAATCTCCATGTCAAACTCCACGGTCAACTGATAAGTCAAATCGAGATCTTCGATTAGCTGAATCAAATGCAAATTCAAATCCAGTTAGCAAGAATGACAAAGAAAAGGGTGTGAATATACAAGTTATTGTTCGTTGCAGGTACATTTTGAGAATTCTCTATTTGAGCAACTTCTTGTTGTTGTTTTAATGTGCTAATGTCTACTATGGGGCTATGTATTTTGCAGACCGTTTAACTCGGAGGAGAGGAGGTTACAAACACCTGCTGTGCTTACCTGCAATGATCGGAAAAAGGAAGTAGCAGTAGCACAGAATATTGCTGGGAAGCAGATTGATAAAACGTTTTTGTTTGACAAGGTTTAGTTCATCTTCATTATGTTTTTGGTTTAATCTTTAAGGCTTTTTAGATAGTCTGAATAATGGAAAGTTTGTGTACTAAGCATCCTGCTTACGAGTTCTTGGAATTTGTTAGGTTTTTGGCCCAACATCTCAACAAAAGGACCTGTACCATCAGGCAGTTTCTCCAATTGTCTTTGAGGTTCTTGATGGGTATAATTGCACCATCTTTGCATACGGGCAAACAGGAACTGGGAAGACATATACAATGGAAGGAGGAGCAAGAAAAAAGGTATAACGTCCATTTCAAGAACATCATTTGAAGCATCTTTACTGATTGGTAACTGAATCCTCATTTGATGGAACCTATTTGTTTCTTGCCAGAACGGTGAAATTCCAAGTGATGCAGGTGTTATCCCTAGAGCAGTCAAACAGATATTTGATATATTGGAAGCTCAAAGTGCTGCTGAATACAGTTTGAAAGTTTCATTTCTTGAGCTCTACAATGAAGAATTGACGGACCTTTTAGCTCCGGAAGAAACAAAATTTACAGATGATAAATCAAAGAAACCTCTGGCCCTTATGGAAGATGGAAAAGGTGGTGTTTTTGTTCGAGGATTGGAAGAAGAAATAGTGTCTACTGCTGATGAGATTTACAAAGTCTTGGAGAAAGGGTCAGCCAAGAGACGCACAGCAGAGACTCTTCTCAACAAACAAAGTAGTCGATCTCATTCAATATTTTCGGTTACAATCCACATTAAGGAATGTACTCCAGAAGGGGAAGAGATTGTCAAAAGTGGAAAGCTAAATCTAGTTGATCTTGCTGGTTCAGAGAATATTTCACGATCTGGTGCTCGAGAGGTAGATATAACAGTAAAGATTTTCGACTCTTTTATATACTGATGCTATTGATTTTACTAAACAGTATGAGGGTCACTATATTGTAGGGTAGAGCCAGGGAAGCTGGCGAGATCAACAAAAGTTTACTCACACTTGGACGTGTCATAAATGCTTTGGTTGAACACTCTGGTCATATTCCATATAGGTAACAGAAAGACTTTGCCTTCACAGATCTCTCTCTGGAAAATTTGAGACATGATCTACGGATTTCTAATCATCTGATTGCATTTAAATTTCAGAGAAAGCAAGTTGACAAGATTACTGAGAGACTCTTTGGGAGGAAAAACAAAAACATGTGTCATTGCTACAGTTTCACCCTCTGTTCATTGCCTGGAAGAAACACTCAGCACCCTTGATTATGCACATCGTGCGAAACACATCAAAAATAAACCAGAGGTGAGTCAAAAATATGCTGTTCTTTTCTTTCTGCCAGTTTAGTTACATCACACCTCCTTCTTTTGCATTCAGGTTAACCAGAAGATGATGAAATCAGCTATTATGAAAGACTTGTATTCCGAAATTGAACGTTTGAAGCAAGGTAGATATTTGTCAAATATTGAGGACCTCCTTTGTTTATTAAATACTTACAGTGAGTCGCTTGGGTTATAACTGTCTGTTCTTGATTGTTCAGAGGTCTATGCTGCAAGGGAGAAAAATGGAATCTATATTCCAAAGGAGAGGTATACTCAAGAAGAAGCTGAGAAAAAGGTGCAGTTTTTATTAAGGCATAAGTATCACCACCTTCATCTTACAATTTTTTATGATAGATTCAGACATCATTCTGTATTGGTTGCTGCAGGCTATGGCTGAAAAGATAGAGCAAATAGAAGTAGAAGGGGAAGCTAAAGACAAGGTGAGCGGATTAATTTGAAAGGATTATAGTGAACTTTGGTTTCTCTTTTCTGTTTGCTGGAAAGTTAAATTGCAGTTGGTTCCTTCCAAGCTACCAAATATGCTGACAATTCTGATTGTTGGATGTAGCAAATTGTTGAGCTTCAAGAGTTGTACAACTCGGAACAGCTTGTAACTGCTGGACTGAAAGAGAAACTTGATAAGACTGAGGTATGATATCGTAATTTTTTGTTCTACTTTGCTGCCGAGCACTGACATGCACCTTCTTGTACTCTGTTGTTGTCTCTGATTTCAGAAAAAGCTCCGGGAGACTGAACAAGCTTTGTTAGATCTCGAAGAGAAACATAGACAGGTAGTTGAAACAATTAAGGAGAAAGAGTATTTGATATCCAATCTCCTTAAATCTGGTAAGTTGGTAGTTTGTTTCTTCAGTTATTCCATGTTTGGATAGGTTTATCTTTCAGATGATACTTTGGTTTAACCTTTTTCACTTTTCCTCAGAGAAAACACTTGTTGATCGTGCTGTCGAGCTTCAGGCAGAGTTGGAAAATGCAGCATCCGATGTTTCCAACTTGTTCGCCAAAGTTGGTTTGTATTTCCCTCTCTCTTCTCTCCCATTGCTGCCATCACATACTGAAAACTCACTCAGTATTGATTCCACCAGAGAGGAAGGAAAAAATTGAAGACAGTAATAGATCTCTCATCCAAGAGTTCCAGTCACAATTGCTACAGCAACTTGAACTCTTGAATAACAGTGTTGCTGGTTCAGTGAGCCAGCAGGAAAAACAATTGCAAGACATGGAAAAGGTTATGACATCTTTCGTATCTGCAAAGACAGAGGTAAGATGAAAACCTTCTTAATGACACTGTGATACCTATCTTCGATTCTTTTTTTTAATCTTCTTCTCTGCAGGCTACCGAAACACTAAGGGGAAGTTTAGCACAGTTGAAGGAAAAGTACAATTTAGGAATCAAGTCTCTAGATAATATAGCAGGAAATCTTGATAAAGACAGCCAATCGACTTTGAATAACTTGAACTCGGAAGTGACGAAACATTCCTCTGCACTAGAAGATGTAAGAAGAGAAATAATTCATATAGTCAATTTCTTAAAGCACTGATTGATATTCTTATAGTTGACTTTTGAACCCTATGAACTGGTGTTTTTGAATTCAGATGTTTAAAGGATTTACATCAGAGGCTTACGCACTACTAGAAGGGCTTCAAGGTAGTCTTCACAATCAAGAGGCGAAGTTCTCTGCATTCACAGAGCAACAGCGGGACTTGCATTCCCGATCAATTGAGTCTGCTAAGTCTGTCTCTATGGTGATGTTAGATTTCTTCAAGACTCTAGACACACATGCCACTAAGCTAACAAAGCTAGCAGAAGATGCTCATAACGTCAATGAGCAGAAATTATCTGCATTCACTAAGAAATTCGAGGTTGTGTTTTTGCTACTAATTCCTTGTCTAATTCGAGGATACAAATGACATTGAGCTTCTCTTAAGCTAAATTTGGTCATTCAGGAATCCATTGCGAATGAAGAAAAACAAATGCTCGAAAAAGTGGCGGAAGTACTAGCAAGTTCAAACGCTAGGAAGAAAGAATTGGTTCAGATAGCTGTACAAGATATCCGTGAAGGATCATCTTCGCAAACCGGTGCATTACAGCAAGAAATGACTGCAATGCAAGACTCAGCTTCATCCATTAAATTCAAGTGGAACGGTCACATGGACCAAGCAGAATCTCATCATCTCGATAACATTTCTGCTGTTGAGGTGGCAAAGGAAGATATGCAGAAAATACTTCTAAAATGGTAATCAATCACTTCTACTTGATTAAAAAAGCCAAACAAATTCAATTACTTTTTTACTTTGTATGAATTCTTTGAGCCATGATTGATTCCACAGCCTGGAGAACTCAAAAACTGGAACACAACAATGGAAGACCGCTCAAGAATCATTTGTCGATCTAGAGAAGAGGAATGTCACTACCGCGGATTCTATTATCCGGTAATGCACGCTTAAGCTTCAAAGCTTCCTTGCAAATGTTATTTTACTTCACTGTCTTACTCTTCTTTTTATGTTATCTAAAACCAGAGGAGCTATTGAAAACAATGAGAAACTACGAGCGCAATTTTCTACCGCGGTCTCAACCACTTTAACCGATGTGGATTCCGCAAACTGCGATATCCTCTCATCCATTGACTGTAAGTATTAACAATTCTGTTTTCCTCATTCATAATCCAATTTATAAATCAATCAATCCTCTTCGATTTTGATTTTATTGTTTAAAATCGCAGACTCGTTACAACTCGATAAAGACGCATCCGCAGATGTTAATGCCTCAATCGTTCCTTGTTCTGAAAGCTTGAAAGAACTTAGAATTCACCATGATGACAACGTTATCGACATCAAAGAGAACACAGGAAAATGTCTTGGTCACGACTACAAGGTAACACGATTCGATCATTTTATTTAAATCATATGAATGATTGAATTAGACAAAATTTATTTAAATTGTTTGCTGTAAATAAAACAGGTGGCTGAAGCAACAAGTTCAACGCCGAGGAAGAGGCAGTACAACATTCCAACAGTTGGATCAATAGAAGAACTTAAAGCGCCGTCGTTTCAGGAATTATTGAAGGCGTTTCACGATTCTAAGTCGTCATCTAAACAAATTAACGGAGAAGTTAAACATGTTAATAACGGTCGACCTCCGTTAACGGCCATCAACTGAAAAAAGCTTGATTGTGTTGGAGTTCCGTGAGATTTATAGGAAACACGGAAACAGAGTGTATGTGTATAGCTACAAATCTCTCCGTTTGTTATTTTTTGAACTCACTCTCATAGTGTTATTTTACGTTTTTTTATTATGATAGAGATCAAATTTTTATTTTATATCTTCAAAGAATCATTTCTGGACAAAAAATTTGGAGAAAAGCTATGGATCGTACATCGCAGTATAAAATTATAAATTAAAGAAACTATCATTTTGTTTTAATGTTATATTTGTAATATTGTGCGAGGATTATATAAAACAAAGAAAAATAGTTATAGTTAGTTATCCTAAAAAGTTGAACACTGTTATGCTCTTTCTTATTCATTGATCCATCTATACACAAGAAAAAAAAATAGTAAAAAGCTCTTAGCAACAGAATTAGTCAAAGATTATCATAAGGTATCGATTTCCTCTCGAAGTGCGATAAAACTAAATATAGCAAAACCTTTTGACACAGTCCCGTGGCCTTTTATTGTCTCAAGGTTACAAGCAATGAATTACCCTGCCTTGTTCATTCACTGGGTATACATGTGTGTGTCTCTACGATATCGACAAATGGTGAGTTAGAGGGTTTCTTCACAAGTAAGCCAGGGTGGCTGAGACAAAGTTGTTCCCTTTCTCCTTATTTGTATGTCATTATCAATAATGTGCTCTCGAAATTGTTGAACAAAGCTGCATTAGAGAACCATTGGTTATCACTCTACTTGTGGTGGAATCAACCTAACCCATTTGAGCTTTGCGGATAATATCATAGTATTAACATATGGTTCCCCGAAGTCACTGCGTGATATGCTAGCGATCTCTGGTCTTTGATAGATTTGCCAAAATCTCAGATCCGAACATAAATATTTCCAAGTTTACATTATTTGCAGCAGGTAGAGGAAAATCAAAGCTGGAGTCAAAGGCATCATCTCTTGGTTTATCCATTAGTACCCTACCAATTAGGTACCTTGGACTCTCATTAACTACCAAATTGATGACTAGGCATGATTATGAGCTATTGGTGGATAAAACACGGTCTTGTTTTCCTAAGCTGGACTAGCAGACATCTCTCTTTTGCAAGTCGCCTATAGGAAATTAACTCAGTCATCTCGAGCATAGCAATTTTTTGTGCTTTGTTTTTCATTTACCACGAATGTGTGGAGCTTTCCTATGGATTGGCTCACCCAACAATACAACAAAAGCAAAGATAGCTAAGGAAGAGATTTGTATGCCCAAGGTAGAAGTCAGTCTTGGTATTCGACGGCTACATGAGATATCTTGGGTATTTGCGCTAAGCCTTATTTGGAAATTATTTACAACGTCGGGTTCCTCATGGGTTGTCTGGGTAAAAATAAATCTGATTCGTCAAAGATGTTTTGGGAAGCAAGAGATACTTCCATAGGTTTTTGGATTTGGAGGAAGTTGCTAAGCTCAAATCCTTAGCAATTACCTACATCAAGACGAGATATGTAATGGAAAATTTTGGTCAGATAGTTGGAAAATTTTGGGCAGATTGCTTGATGTTACAGGTTTTCATGGACCACAAGATCTTGGCATAGACCACTATGCGACAGTTGTGGATGCAGTTAGAAATGGTGCTTGGAAGTTGCATCGGGGCAGCCTTTATCCTCATGTCTTTGAGGAAGTATATCGACACTTGCCTCCCAATTCAGCTTCGAGAGCTGATACCATGTTGTGGAGACACTCAGAAAATGAATTCTACAACTCTTTCTCTTCTCACAAAACTTGGGAACAATTGCGAACTCGGCGTAGTAGGAAAGAATGAAGTCGTGTTGTGTGGTTTTCCCAAAGGATTCTTCGGTTTGCTTTTATCACATGGTTAGCTGTCAAGGATTAGTTAGCTATGAGAGCAAGATCAGCACATGGGGCTCGAGATCAACCATGTCTATTTTCGTTCAACTGTTTTTCACTTTGCATTTTCCCACCCTTTGTAAATAAGAGATTTTAGTTTATTTTTTCTCTTAAATAAATTTAACATTCCACTATAAAAAATTTGGAAAAAAATAACTAATCCAAGGGCTTCACAAAGATTAATTAGTTTGTCATTATCACAAGCCAACTCTTCCTTGAAGCTTTCTTTGTTTCTCTGTGTTTTTACTGTGAGATGTGTTTCCCTTATTCCGTGATTTGACACTTTTGTTGGTTCACCACTAGTTTTGTTCTACTGAATCCGAACACACATGTGTATTTTAAAATTTTTACACCATATGAATTCATAAAAAATACATATTTCTAATAAACTCAGTTACATATGTTTCCAAAACACGATTCTTATGACTCCTCTCTGAACCATTGATTTCAATAGTCTTTTTCCTATTGTTGTAAGTGCACGAAGTAACCCCTATTTTTTCTATTTTTATGTTGGTCAAATAATTATATCTCTTATAATTTCCATAACAATATAGAAATATGCCAAACCAAAATACCACATAAATCAACCTATGAAGTAATTAACCACTTACACACATCTAATTAACACTAGGAAAACTATTTACCAAATAATAAACTTTATCGATTCGTTCGAGTAAACTATATTTTCATGGGATTACATATAATGCAAAAATGTTTTATCCAACCTTATGCAATCTAGAGATTAGAAACCCGGATAGTGACACAGTCGCATCTTTTGTACAAACAACTAGACTTCATATACTGGTAACTAATATGGAATTGAGCGAGTCATTGAACTCAGATTATCTGAAAACGTATGCATTTAGGGAGATACGAGTTTGATTACGTTGGACATGATAGAAAAAGCTGATCCCAACTCTGTGAGATTTATGAGCCTAAACCAAAAACTTCCCAATTTAAAAAGAAAAAAAAGAGAGGGAGTATGGTTTAAGAGATAAACCCACAATATTTGCTTAGCCTATCTTTTTCCTTTTTATTTGACCCTAGTCATACTATAAAGATACTTTTTTAGCTAAACGCCCGTACTAAAATTTTGAATTGATGTCATCTAATAATAAAATCAAAACATATGTCTATGTATATGAGGGATATATACACGAAATCCAATAAATAAACTTAATTAACATAAAGCAAAGAAAAAAATTTGTAATCACTTTTGAATTGTTATTATGTAAAAATAAAAGAGAAAAGTGAGAGAAACATGGTACATATGAAAAGGAAAGGTGACCACATCAAAATAAAGAGTGAAGTTACACATTAGACAAAGGAGATCTTTCTCACTGTCTAGTCCTAAAGACAATAGCCTACACATGCATGCATGCAATTACAAAAACCAAGACAACCATTTTAACAACTCATAATAACTTCCTAACCCCATCAAGGATCTTTTTTCAAGAGACCTTTTGATAAAAAAGAACTGCCAATTATGTTCTGCTGTGGAGATAGAGACATGAGAAAGAAGAGAGAGAGAGAGAGTTGTATTTATTTAACAAATTTTATCCAACGGCCATTACTTTACCCCCCAGCTACACGTGTCTTCGTCTTAGCCTTCGACACATCATGCGTGATACATGAATGAAACACCTGCAGAATCTCTATTGTATTTGTTGTCTTTTTAAAAAAAAGTTTGGTACTGTCTTGTTTGGAGTTGATGGATGAGATTGGGAAGAGTTCAAGGGTTTTCAGTGGTATCTTTGGACTACTCATCATCATGTTGCAACATGGAATGGGTGATGATGATAAGGGATATGATGGTCGTGGGCCCATATCCATCATCATCATCCAATCTCGCCCGTATGATGAGTTTGGACCCGTGTTTGGTTTTTGCATCAACATCTCTTCAGGTCCACTTTTGGTGCAATAATATTCATTCACTACGTTGTTTTGAGCTTCTCCATTTCCCTATGTATTTTCCAAAAGAGCTATAGATGATCATCATACAATATAAAAAACAAAAGGAAAAGTATACATACTAACAAGTTAATATTCTCTAAAAAAACAAACAAAAAAGATTCAGAATTCTCACTTGCGGCTTTCCCATTTATCCATGTAAAAGGTTTAAATAGCAACAAAAATATGTTATTCTAAAGCTTTGAAATTGGTTTTTCGCTTGAAATGATCCGGTTATTAAAAATATATATATATATATTAATAAGTGAATTAAGAAGAGTGTTGGTTCAAATTGTTTTTTCTAGTTATATCCATTTAAGGCCGATTTTGATCATAAACATTGCATCCAATTTGACTATATATTAAACAAAAACGTTTAACAAAAACAAAAAGGTAGACTTTTAGGTATATTACATACCTGATGAGGAAGACAAATGGGAGAAGGATGAGAGCAGCAAGCAAACGACATATGATCGTATGGACAATGGTGATAATGATGATGATGGTAAGGATTATGATGATCAATGATGTTATTATTAATTGGTTGTGACATCATCGATTTGAGTTGTTGAAGTTGGAGTTGAAGTTGATGTTGTTGTTGGTGAAGTTGCTTGTCGAGTTTCTTCCTCAGCCTCTATCTGTCTCTCGCCTTATGGTTCTGGAACCAGTAAAAGACGTTTTTACCCTCGATGCGACCATAGACCGCCAAGTGAGCTGTGATCTGCTGTATCTGCACCGCGTTGGGAGTCCGTATGCCGCTCCGGTACATCTCGTCCAAGATCATCAGTTGCTCCGGCGTCGGACACCACCTCGTTGAAGCCACCGGACTCATTCTCCGTTCAGACAAATACTAGTGATTTGTGTGTCTGTTCTCTAATTATGATATCTCCACACACTGAGGGTTTATATATAATTTTTAGAGATGTGTGTGGATATATGAGGTTATTTATATATCCGAAAACGGATGTTTATGTGGTTAGAGAGAAAATGGTAAAGTTATAAATTTTAAAGTACATTTAAAAGGGACGCAAGGGAGTGAAGGGTTAGACAAAAAATAAACATAAAAAAAGAAGATTGTACTATATTGTTTTTTATGTTACATTGAAACCGGCCCATCCCATATGTTCCAAAATTATTTCGTAATCTGTAAATTTGAATTTAGTATATATATATATATATGTATATATTTAAAGGAATATTTTTGGAATTACTATAGTTTCACTTTCAATTTTCTTTTGTCGGGAGTTTTTCACGTTACATATACAGTACTATATTAAATCAAGAGATATTTTACCATACATATAATCGAATGGCACATAATAGTGAACGATCTATTTCGAAATCTTTTGCAAATAATTAAACATCATTGGTTTCAAATAGAAGAAGCGTTCAATAATCACTTTTCTAAAACATATCTTCACTCTCTATTATAAATATGAAGAAATTGTGAAGAATAGAGCTTAGGACATTCTCCAATTAATAATGTAACTTAAGAAGAGAGAGAAACGATAATGGAACAAAAATCATTGAGAATGCATCGGTTCTCGAGGTGGATCATTCAATAGGTTTTGTTAAATACAATTATATTCTCTCATAACCATTAATTAAGACATTGACTCATCGTCTGTGCACAACTACAAACACATACTATTATAATCAGTTCTATTTACTTTTTGTACACAAAGACGTAAAACAAAAGAAAAAGAAATTATATTTCTCATAACAAATATTCCTGATAAAACTACATTTCCACAAAAA
The DNA here is from genome assembly GCA_963922655.1 of Cardamine chenopodiifolia. Lineage (NCBI taxonomy): Eukaryota > Viridiplantae > Streptophyta > Magnoliopsida > Brassicales > Brassicaceae > Cardamine > Cardamine chenopodiifolia. The sequence goes on along the minus strand of OZ000478.1, from coordinate 12,255,824 downwards.
ATTATAGACGATATGATCGAGAGAATACGATCAATTATATTATATCAAGACCTAGAATAGATAAATATGTATGTATATATGTGTGAATATGCATGTATGTAGCGGGAGGATGAAAGGAGAATGAGGAGAAACTTAAATGATTATGTCATAATTACTTTACTATGATTTACTCTCTCAACAGGATAACGTTGACACATCATGTTTAAAGGAAAAGGGTAAATTTTCTCCAATCTTTACATGGACGTACAGACAAGCTTGTAAATTAGTATAACCATGCGTAATGAAACATACACGTTCTAAGTAGTAACTAGTTTTCATTACCTATATACACATTATAATCAATACGAAAAAATAAACATCGTAGAATTAACACATTCCATATTTTAAATTCTACATTACTCAACAATAAAACCCTCTAACAGAAAAAATACATTACTCATCAACAAAATTTTCAATTAAACTCTAGTTTATACTTCTATTTGGTTGGCTTGGTGAGAAAGCTTCGGGTCTGTGTATCACTGTACAAACTCGGATATTTCAGTGATTCATTTCATGTGATTCATTTCATGTGATTAAAGTCCTATTTATTGGACGGCTATATATGCTAACGAAAACACAATATTTAAGTATATAACTTCCAAAATTAGTTAGGTTTATTGGTTCTGAACTTCATAATGAATTTATTAAAAGAATTAACTATACTAAAAATTCGTTTATTAAAATAACACAACTGTAACTAATCATAAAATATATTAAAAAATATTCTGAATACATTGCTTATACTTATTGACACAAATACATATATATATATATATATAAAAGTTATCATCAAAAGCTAAGACATTCAAAAAAATCATTTGATCATATATAGCCTTAATTTGTTTTTGTTTTGTACAACCACGTAAGCTAAATAATTTTATTATCCTTTTTTATATTTTTGGTTACGAGCTAAAGAATTATAGGGTCAATACTAAAATGAGGTTAAAAATATTTAGATTATATGCACACTCTTTTTTCAAAAAAAATATATTTTCCTTCTTTGTAGAAAAATATAGGGGAAACATAACTAAGAGACAAGACTATAAATGCATGCATGCAGATAAATTGCAATTTGCCTCTGCATTTCCTTTTAACACTGTCTCTTTTTCAATTCTATTTTCAAAATGAAAAATTTACTAATAAATGCGTAGTGTTCTGTCAACATTCTTATTAAATCCTAATTAAACTGTTGGTAAAATACCAAACAGCTCTTTTGCTGTTTGGCATTTCCTCTCTTTTGTCCCCATTTATCTCTTTTTCAAACTAAAATTCTATGAGAACACTTTATTGCACAATGCAAGTATGCTTCGGTTTTTTAATTTCATTCACGTACGCATATACATTGTGTCATATGTACCAATCTATAAACTAATTAAGACACGTAAACCTACAACAACGACGTACCAATGGATGAAGTAATTGCAAAGGTGGACCATATGTAACTGTAATCGCAAAAAGAATGTTAAACTCATGCTTTGTCGAGAGCTACAATTTTTGATACCTCAATGGAAAGTTGGAAACTATCACCTATATCAATTGAAAATTTGCAAAAAATTCATGTTTCTCAACAATTATTATATTGTTGTTTGACAAAAATTTTCTCAAAAGTAATATATTACACTTTTGTTTTGCAAAACAAGAAATCCCGTTTTTTTTTTTTAAATGATTATGAGCGACGTGTCAGTGTATAAGTAAACTTAGTTGCCTATATATATAGATATATATATATATATATAACATTGAGATTCCAAGGTATCAAAATTAAACTAACTCTTCTGGATAACCGAGACTTAAACATCCTTGTTCATTGTCAACGAATTCCATTAATTGTGGAGCTCGTTAGAAACTTTTGAAACTCTATGGAAAAACCTACGTCCGTTGAATTTAAGATATCCATAAGCCAATAACGAACAGAAGTGCTGATAAAAAGAAACATTGTTGCGCTCTCTTGCATTCGTTGTTAGCAAATCCGTCTTGACGTTACTATCTTTCATTTTTGACATAAAAGCAGACCAAATATCTAGATTTGAAACCATGTTCGTTCAACCGGTTGAATCTAGCTATCACAAATAGTGAACAAAAAAGAGTCTTCTATTTTAGAACATAACCCAAATAAGGCTGTATAGAGACTAGAGGTGTTGACAAAAAAAAAAGAGGCTGTATAGAGTTATACGTATAACTCTATGTGGAGCGGGGAAATACCCCTTCTACTTCCTTGAACAGTAACTCTATATTTTGTCAATCACATGATCGCTAGAGGAGTAACTCAAAATTTAAATTATAGATCGAATTACATTCTTATCTATATTTTCTTAAATAATGATGGTTAACTATATCAAATTTTGATTTGAAACTAGAGATGGTTTCTTAACAATTATGTGAAATTGGTAAGCTGTCATTTATGAACTTTGAAAATGGCTTCTATTTCTTAAAATGAAAATTGCATCCCTGTGAATAAGTCAAATGTTATCAAATATGTGCATTCAAAAATACATTCAATTCATTTTATTAGAATATGAAACTTTTTTGAAAATACATCATTAGTAAGTCAATGCACAATTTTAGTAATAAAATAAGTCAACTGTTACCAAAATGAATTGTTTCACATTTTCATTAAAAATGCAAACCCATCAACTAATATGAAACAAAATTTTATTACTGAAACTGTGACAAAAAGAATTATTACTAAAACATCTATTGAAAAACAGAGAAAGTATAATTTAACGACTTTGAAGTTTAAACTAAGTAATATATAATTCAAAAATATAATAAGCCTACATTAATGTTAAAAGTTCATCCAAAAAATAAATAAGTTAACCGTTCAAAATAAATTTGATTAAAAATAAAATTTATCCTTTATCAAGAAAAAATAATTTGAAAATGATCAAATTCTCACTTTAAAAAAACTGATTTTAAATTTAACATAAAACTCGAATCTATTTACTAATTTATCAAAGTATTTGGTGTATTTTCCCTAAAAAATCTTAGTATTTGTTTTCTTTTGGGAAAAATATAGTCTAGTACTAAGTTTAAAAAGCAGTTGATTATATAATCATCATTTATAAATTCATTCACATCTGAACTTATTATTCCAAATAGATAATGTCACACGTTACATATAAAAGATTTGATTAGTTAATAAACAAATATACAAAAATATTTATATAATAAAGAAAGATTGACAAAAGAAAAAGCCAAAAAGAGATTTAAAAAAAAAAAAAAAAAGATGATTTGAAATCAAAATATGGCAGACTGTCCGTACCTTTCTTTCCTAATTTCTGAAAATTGCTGACTTTTCTGCTCTTCTTTCTTTTCTCCCCAAAACATAATTAATTACCAATCTTTCGGAGTCAATGCACTCATCCCATTCAAATCTGAAATATCATTATCCAACACATTTTTTTCACTCTTCCTCACGTATTATTTCACAAATTGTATCTTCTAGTCTCTAAAGTACATGAATGAATTATTATTATTATTATTATTTGAATGAATTATTATGTAACCACTAACAAAAATAAGTAGATTAACTATTGGTAGTAATGTTAGTTAGTTTGTTACCATCCGGATTCAATCCTGGTAATGCTTTTTATGTGAATCTAAAATGATTAATATGTTTACTTAACGGCTATATTATCAAAATATAACATTTAAGACACAAAAATATTTAAATTAGCATGTGACTAAAAAGATTCAACAAAAATATTTTATTTACCATGAGACTAAAAATGTAACAAAAAAATTTATTAGCATGAGACAAAAAAGATTTAGAAAGAAAAAGATAGTTTAGTGTAATAGCCCGCTACCGCAATCGTTCTACAAAATAAGTTCTCAAAGTATTTAATAGCACATTATACGATGGTATGGAACGACTTTTACTACAAAGTTAAAAAATCATTTTGATATAAAGTTTAAATTCATGCAACAGTAATAACTCATGACCAATTTTTTATTTATACGAACGATCACATCGGGCGTTAACTAACCATATATGTGATAGTATATTATATTGTATATATATATATATATGTATATAGCTTATCGACATTATGCGCATTTATATGACTTATATGTTTTTTAATCGAATATGACCACACAACAGGAGTGGTCAAAACAAAATGTAGAGAATTTATTATGTTCAATAGGGAACCTTGGGAGTTTACCTCTGTTTGTCTTCCTGGTGAATTACTTAGGGAGTTAGGGTGAATATGATAATTCTATGCCAAAATTAATTACAAAGGTATAACGTGTCACGCAGACCATCTTCTTCTTATAACATCTACCTCATTTAATTTTTCGGTAAAAATATATAGACATTTGGGGTATTTTGTGAAAGATTTTGTTTTCATTTGGCTTCAAACAGATATATATATATATATATATATACATAAATATGATAAATATAAGTTGACAAAAAAGTCGCTGATTGACATGCTACGTAATCTTGTAGTCTATGGTAGTGTCATAACTCACAACACATTATTGTGTAATCATCCCAAAATTTATTTTGTAAAAGATATCTTTTCTACACAGATGTATTGCAGACTAATTGTTCACCATTAATAAAGATGACGTCCTCTTTTTTAGACTGGGCTATATTTTCGTCGATGTTAAATAAGTTTTACCAAAACAAGATAAAAAAATAAACTCGTAGGAGAGAGTTCCCAAAAGTATGTGCGATGTTGGCATCGCTTTTTTCGATCTTTCGTTAGTTCGAACTGTTTTTATTCTTTTCGTTAAGTGTTTTTTTTCCGTTGTTGGTCAAGAAAAAATTTATCGCATTCATATATGAATTTTTAGATCTATATGTGTTTTTTATCAGCTTCAACTTTACCATTGGCATATATTAGCTTGGTTATTTCTAAGTTTAGAGGTTCTTTCTTTTCATCGGTAAAGAATGTTTTGGATTTTTGCGGGCTTGATCTTTTGCCCTTCTCTGTAGGATGAAAATGGTTATATCCGATTTGGATCGATTTGGCTCCTTGTCTCTACAAAACATATATGATCGATATCTGATCAGTTCGGAAGGCTTTATATCTAGGCATTTCAAAGTCGCATGTCCACCGACATCGTCACATTAGGGAGAAAGTTTCAGGAACTTAATTTGTAGTAACGAAACTCTCCAAATCGCTCAGTTTGAGCTCAGATCTCACCAAGAACACTCTCAAGAACAGATTTAGAATCGCAAAGAAGATAAAGTACAAATCTAAAGATGCAGAAAGCTGTAAAAGATGCATGATATTTACGAGTTCAGGCTCACGATGTGTGAAGCCCTACGTCTCGCCGAGAGATATCTTCTCTCTGATTCCACTAGATCAAAACGAATCAGTTACAGAGATGATACAAAGCTCTCTCGCCTCTCTCAATGAATTTGACCTAATGATTCTTATCTCTCTCTACTCATATCGATTACAATAAGAGTATTTATAGCTACTAGCTCACTCTCTCTTATCCTTAGACGAATCCGATGTAACTTCCTCAACGGAATCCAACTCACACTCTTACGACTGCAACAATCTTCAACAGTCGTTGAAACTAACTCAGTGAGCTTCTTTGATCTGAGACTTAGAGATTCCCCAAAGCGACACTGTCTTGAGCCTCCAAAAACCACACTTCTTTGCTGCTTAAATCGGCTGCAATTTCCTGGTTATCTCCTTGGTTTCCTTTTGACTTAATGAACCCTGATTCAAAACCCGAATCAAACATTAGACCACCTGATTCAGAACCAACCAATATACAACAAACTTTTTGAAATTCTGACTTGTTGGATTATGAACTCAAGAATCAAAGATTTTGTGATGTACACTTTACATCACTAGAGAGAGAGTATATTACCGAAGTTTTGGAGAGTCCACGACCTTCGGTAAATTTATTTTAAAGGATCTTCAGGAAAAAGGAAAAATGTTTGTAGGTTTGGTATGAGTCATCGGTTGCAATGTTAGAAATTCTTGATGGTAGTTTCCGTTTATATAGCTTTTTGTTATGTTATAGTTACGAGTTTTAATTTTTTTAATAGCGTTTAGTTTTTAGTTTTATGTATTTATATTTTATAGGGTTTCGTTTTCGGGGAAATTTCGTTTTCTCCCGGTTTTGTATCCGAGAATATTTATGTTTTTCATTGGCTTTGTTTTTCTATTATTCTAATAAATTTTTAGATGAAAAAAGTTTTGCCATTTTAGATCTTTTTCATTCATTGAATTTAAAATCGATTGTTTGGTTCGTAGCGGTAATCAACAACGAAGATTTCTCATTTATAGATTCTTTGTCACCGGCCTGGTCAAGTGGTTCTTACACGTTGACAGAAAAGAAAAAAAAATTAACAAAGAATGTTTAACTATATAGGCGACAGCACTTGTAACAAAAGAAATCTCAGATTTATTTGAGCTCAAAAGATTGCTACAAAAGCCCATTAACTGAAGATTGAGCCCATTCTACAAGAAACATTATTGGGTGGTTGGTTATGTGAGAGGCAGAGCATGAAAGGAGCGAAGAACTTGTTCCAACACCAATCTCGTACTTGAATCCAATGGATTCTCTGGTTTTTCTGAATGAGCAACATACAATAGATAAAGCTTATTAGAACTCACAAACGTGGGCTAACGATTTATTTCACTCTCAAACTATAATTCTATATGATTAGATCGACACAAAATTAAAATTTCGTTTTAAATCCACATAAAATAAAAATTAAATCTCTTAATATACATAGATTGAAAGTTCGATTCCTAATTCTACACAAATTTATAATTCGAATCTTAATTACCCATAATCCATGGATAATACTGATTTAATAATAACTAAAAAATAATTAACCGATACCAATCGACACAAACTAATATTTAATTAATTTTAATAATTTTTAATTATTTATTTTTATTTAATTATTAAAAAATCAAATTATCTTCTTTTTCCTCAATCTTCTTCTTTTCCGTCAATCTTCTTCTTCATTTATTTTCTTCTTCATCTGCTTCTTCATAAATTAGGCTGAATTTGATATAAATCGAGTTGACCTTAGTGGAATAGACTTTGGGGAAGCTCTTGACAACATCAAACACTCTATCGATGACGACGGATCGAACCAAGGAACCCACTTTGCGACTGATTTGAATTTTCTTGCAGTAGCATTCACGATTCCTTAATTATGCTCAATCTCCTCCAATGTTAGTCTAAATGTTATTCTTATCTTATATTATCATCATCCTGTAACACTCCCATTGCATTTTAAATAGAAAACCTTTTATCAAAAAAAAATTCTTTTTAACTTTTTAACTTTGATTTTGGTGTTTTTTGTTCCCAACTGATTATTTTATAAATCAGAAGACCAAACGGGATTAGCAAACTAGCCCGGGAAACAAACGTAAATTGTGACAACGGGTTATTATTATTATTATTTTGGTCATCTTGTTTATTCAAGAAATGATAAAGCTCGAGTTCGAACAGAGGAGAATATCAAAGAAACTTAGAGCCATAAGGCAAATAAAAAAAACAGAGAGATTAATCACGTTACACTAAGGTAAAGAGCACTCCACTTCAAATAAATTATTTAGTTATGAGGGCGATCCAGCCGCAATGTAGAATTGAAATCAATTCTTTACAGTCACGGTTCAAGCAATTAAAACCGCTCCTTTGTTAGCAATATCATATATTAATCTCCATTCACTAATTAAAAGGAGATTAAAAAAAGCAAGTAGTTCTTGGATCAATGGTGTGTTAAAATCCTTCAAAAAGAATGAGAAATCTGACCCTTTTGAGTTCGAGACTGCTTAGCAGGAGTTATGATTTTGTTAAAGGAAAAATTATACAAGGCGGCCCTGGAAATCCGAAGATCCCAAGCAAAAATTATTGGGCCACTATATATTGACCTTTTGAAAAAAAAAAAAACTCTAAGAATCAAACTCTCAACCTCACAATTCGGACCACTAAACCCAAGACAAAACCATTATAAAGATTTTTTGTTGTTGTTGCATATGTATGGCCGTTAAAAAAGATAAGATTTTCACGCGCCCCAAGCATTAGCTACATTAGCTTGGGTTCAGAGCGGGCGTTAATAGACCCAACAAAAAGGATTAAAGGCTCTGGTCCAAAATTTCATTTATATTTATATAGAATAAATTAAAGGAGGTGAGTCCTCTCCATGTGAGACCTAATTTAGTTTTTTTTTCTTCTTTCAAATGCTACATGTACTTTTCAAAATTAATTAGTGATAAGATAACTCAATAGATTTTTGAAATTAGAAATGGCTAATTAATTAGTGAGACGATAACTCAATAGATTTTGACACTGTTTTATTGATTGTTGTTTTTGTATAATCTTCCTTTTCTCATCATTCACATCTTGATGTCTAAGATTTTATTAGATTTTGCAATTATGTATTTACGAAATTATTTTCATTATGACTTTTTCCCTCTCAATTTTTTTTTTGTAAAATAAACAATATCCAACCCTTTTACATAATGATCATGGTCATATAAATTTCAATCTATAAAGTTAACGGTTTGAATATCCAAGTCTTTAAAAACGAAAGTTATTTTTTTTGAATTCATGAAATTAACAACTGGTAAAATAATCTCGTCTAGTAATACATGATATTATATCAAATTATTTTGTTCATACAAATTTACACATAAATTCAATAAAATAATATTTTTTATTTTTGATAGTGTTTAAAACAAATTTGATATTTTAAATTATTATAAACCATACTATCATTTAATATATTGTATAACAAATATAATAAATGGTTCAATTTAACAAATATTAATTCAAAACTCAGTTCTCATACATCTTGTACTGAATATATATATATATATATATATATATATTAAATATTACATATATATATTACAATTTTTCAAACTTAACCCCCAGATTAAAATACTAATGTTTTACATATATAGTAATATTTTCAACCAAAAAACAGCTTACATACAAAATATTAATAACATTAAATCCATAATTACAATGAAATAGTAAATACATTAAACTCTAGTACTTATATATATATATATATATATATATTGTTGAGTTTTTGAGTTCGATTATAGCTTAGGTTTGTTTCGGTTTATGTTTTGTTATGTTAACCAAGAACAAGATTTAACGAGTTCCTCTCAAACTAGAGAGTACGTCTCGAGTAAGCCTAGCTTACTAACTTCCACTAAAACAACTTGTAAGTTTCTTTTGATTACACTTAGTCTTTGGTCTCTCTCTCACACTAACTCTCTTGCTTTCTTGTGATAGGTACCTCACCAAGAAAAGCTCCAATGTGATGTTATGCCTAGGAAGTATGACACCTACTCCTAATCCCGACCCCAAGACAAAGAACAAGAAGAAACTTAAGAAGAAAACACTCACCGAAGACCCCTAGGAGCTAGACTCTCTTTACCGAAAGACTAGCTCTCTCTTGTCTTCTTTTCTTCTCTCTCTTTTGTGGATGGATTATTGTGATGACTCTGTGCCTCTATTTATAGTTGTTAGAACCTCTATTTCCTACTAGGAAAACCGCTTATCAACTCCTTTTCCTACTTGAAATAGGATAACTTCCATGCCAAGAAACACATACACATCTAATCCCATTAGGAATTGGATCTTTAATTCCTTTAAACTTAAGCCTACTAATGTTGACCCATTAGTGCTCTTTCCGTGGCCCAGCTTGAGCCCACCCGAGATGAGAGCCGTTGGAGGTCAATCGGCTCGACACTCCTCACAATCTCCACCTTGTCGAGGCGCGTGCCAGTCAGCTTCTCCCTCATCGCACCAAGAAGCTCTTTCTCTTCCCAACGTTCTCTCTTCTCTCTTTTTGGAACTCTCTCTTTTCTCTTTTTGATGCTATCTTTATTTCCTTTCTTTCCGGCGTTATCTTTCTTCCGACGTTCTCTCTTCTTTCCCGATGGATGCCAGTGGTTCTTCCAAGAAGTCTCCAATCTTCGAGTACGACATGCTCGAGATGGTCTGTCGGAACGCTGCCATGACTCAAGGAATATGTAACGTCTTCTCTCTCCTTGCCTCTGTAACCTAGACGATTCAGATCCAGTTTCTTGAGCTCCTATTTCGAACTTTAACCCATTCATCTTCCTTCTTTTTAGGTGAAGAAGAACACAAGGAGTTCGACGCCTTGCCTCTCTGCGAAAAGTAAGCCACTTTTCTTAACCGATTCTTTCTGATTTAAGCTTTACCGCCTTCAAAATCTAGAATCTAACTTTTTTCGATTCTCTTATCGAGACTTGTACCGCTACTAACTTGAGTCTCTTTTCTTTCCCTCTGAGATATTCAACCGACAGAGAAATCTCAGAGTACGCTCTCGCCAAATCAAGCGATGACCTTCAGCTTTACGGTGTTTCCACCAACCTGGAACACACACCCTGTGATTGATCTTCTCTTGTCAAGATCGGTTGCATAGTCCGAGTCACAATACCTTTCAATATCTAAATGTCATGTCTTGGTAAATGTTAGACTTAAGTCGATAGAAACCTTTAGATATCTTAGGATCCACTTCACTGCATTCCAGTGAATCCTTTCTGGACTAGCCATGTACCTGCTTACCAAGGATATAGCATAAGCAAGGTCTGGTCTTGAGCCGATCATGGCATACATAAGACTGCATGATGCGCTTGCATATGACATCTCTTCCAGATGATTCTCTTCTTGACCAACTCTTCTTGTGTCAAGCTTTTCAGCTTAAGCTGTGTATTCACGGGTGACACCACAACCCTGCAATCCATCATGTTGAATGATCTTAGCACTTGCTTTAGGTACCTTCCTTGTGATAGCTTAATAACTTCATTCTTTCTATCCCTGATGATATCCATGCATAGAATCCTTGTAGTTGGACCCAAGTCTTTCATCTCAAACTTGATGTTTAGACTTTTCCTTAAGATCTCTATCTTCTTTAAATCCTTAACCGCTACTAGCATATCATCAACATAGAGTAATAGGAATACCTGATCATCAATGGTTGATCCTTTGTGATAAACACACAAATCATTGATGCTTATGTGAAACCCTTGTGACTTCATAAAGTCGTTAAACTTGTGATTCCATTGTCTAGGAGATTGTTTCAAGCCATAGAGAGATTTCTTCAATAGGCAAACCTTGTTTTCTTTCCCTTTTTCAATAAACTCTTCCGGTTGATTTATGCAGATCACTTCTTCTAGCGTACCATGCAAGAAAGCGGTTTTAACATCCAGTTGCTCTAGTTCTAAGTTGAAATTCACCACAACTGATAACATGATCCTTATGGATACATGTTTCACTACCGGTGAGAAAATCTCATTGTAGTCTATTCCTTCTACTTGTGTGAATCCTTTTGCGACTAGTCTAGCTTTATATCTTGATTTTTCAACCCTGGGAATTCCTTCTTTTAATTTGAAAATCCATTTGTAACCTACTGTCTTTTGCTTTTCCGGTTTATAGACAAACTCCCATGTCTCATTCTTGTATAGTGAGTTCATTTCTTCCTTCATAGCTAGTCTCCATTTCTTCCATTCCCTACTTCTCTTAGCTTCTCCTAGAGTTTTAGGCTCGTCTAACTCTAGGTCTTCGGCACAAGTTAATGCATATGCCACATAGTGAGATGAGACGCCATACCTTTGTGGTGGCTGGATATATCCTCTTCTGGTCCTATCCCTTTCCAGTAGGTATTCATCCGGTGACTCTGCTTCTTCCTCTTCCTTTTCTTCTGACACCTCTTCCTCCTTTGATTCTTCTTCCTCTTCACCTTGAGTTTTTTCTTCCAACTCTAAAGATACTCCACCTTGACTGGTGTTGTCCCTAGTATCTTCTTCTTCTTGATTCGTATCACTTTGGACTGAAGAGCTTTGGACCATGACATTGTTGTCTGGTCCTTGAATCAGTTCTGTTCTGAAAGTAACCCTCTTAGTTTTAGCTTTAGGTTGACTTTCTTCCTTGACTTCTTTGTAGACTTTATCTTCATCAAATACCACATTCCGGCTAATGGTGCATTTTCTTTCTTCGAGTAACCATATCCTGTATCATTTTGTTCCTTGAGAATATCCCATGAAGAAGCCTTTTATAGCCCTAGGACTCAGCTTGTCTTGTTGAATGTGTACATAAGCTACGCATCCAAACCTTTTTAAGTGGCTATAGTTAGCCTTAGCTCCTGTCCATATCTCTTCTGGTATTTTGAAGTTGAGTGAAACATTAGGTGTCCTATTAATTAGGTAGACGGCTGTGGCAGCTGCTTCTGCCCAAAACTTCTTTTCCAAACCTGTCTCTGCTAGTATGCACCTTATCTTATCGGCTATGGTCCGATTCATCCTCTCGGATACTCCATTTTGTTGTGGAGTATAGGTGGAAGTTCTATGCCTTTTCACTCCAGTCTCCTTGCATAGATTGTCCATTTGCTGATTGCAAAACTCTAGACCATTATCCGTTCTTAAACACTTGAGGGTTTTCTTGGTTTGATTTTCTACTAGGGTCTTCCACTCGGAGAAGTTTTCAAAAACCTCATTTTTACTTTTCAAGAACCTGATCCATACTTTCTTAGAGTAGTCGTCTATAAATGTCAGAAAGTATTTGCATCCTGAGAGACTATATTCATTTGAGACTGAACCCCATAGATCGTTGTGAACATAGTCAAGAATACCTCTTGATGTATGCTTTGCATCTGGAAAGCTTTGCTTGTGTGACTTTCTGAGTACACACTCTTCACAGAAATCAAGAGTGTGTATTTTCTTAGAGTTAAGATAACCCTCTTTTACCAGAACATTCATATTCTTCAAACTCATATGTCCGAGTCTTGAATGCCACCTATTTGCTTGGTTTGTTTCAGCCCTTGCTATAGACGCTTCTCCTTGCAACACTGATCCTTGTAGATAGTACAGTCCTTCTTGATACTTTCCCGTGAGCACTTGCTTATTGTCTTTGTAGAATTTCACTGTGAAATCTCCACCTGCATACTTGCAACCACTCTTTTCCAGTTGGTCGTATGATATGAGGTTTCTGCCCATGTCTGGCATGTACCTTACCTCTGTAAGTGTCACGATGGTTCCATCAAGATTTTGTATCTTTAAATTACCTATTCCTTTGATCTCACTCTGTGTGTTGTTGCCCATTAGTACTTTGCCTCCATTGATCTCTTTAAAATCAAATAGTACTTCTTTGTTTAGTGTGATGTGGAATGTACATCCTGAGTCCATCACCCACTCGTCTCTTGTGTCTTGTAAGCTGACTGTTAGAACCATAGGTAGCTCAACATCCTTAGCTATATTAGCTACATTGCTGGTTTTCCTTTTAGGACACTCTGCTTTGAAGTGATCTTCTTTTCCGCAGATCCAACACTCTCTTTTCTTTGTAGTTGGTCTCTGTCTTGACTTTGACCTTCTATCTCTACTTTTGAAACGATTTTCTTTGATGTAGCTCCTATTCTCGTTTCTTCCTCTGCTCACAAAGAGTCCTTCCGAATGGTTTCTGGTTTTTAACAAACCCTTTTCCTTTAGTTCAATCTCTTTGGAATAAGCTGCACTAGTGACATCGTCCATGCTTAAGGTTTGAGTCTTGCCGGCTCCATACTTAAGTGTGTCTCTTAGTGCCTCGTAGGGTCTGGCAATGCTGTCAGGATTTGTATAGCTTGGTCTTCATCCGATATGTTGATGTTCAAGCTAGCCAAATCATTAATTAGTTTCAAGAACATATCCATATTGTAATCTATACTTTTATGTTCTTCGAACTTAAAACTTGAGAACTTTTGTTTTAAGTAGATGCGATTGGCTTGAGACTTTGATTGATAGTCTCTTTCGAGAGCTTGCCATATCGCCAAAGCAGTCTTTTCTTTCATGACTTTCCGGAGAACTACATCTCCTAAGCTCATGCATATTGTATTCTTAGCTCTCTTCTCTTTTTTTTTGTGCCGGGTCTACTTCTATCTTCACTTCCGATAAGGTCTCCGAGATTTCCTTCCCTTTTCCTGTGGGATCTCCCTTGCCTGATGAAGATGGATTTGTTTCTTTTAAACATGAATCCAAACCGAGTAGTTCTAGCTGGCACAACATCTTGTACTTCCATAAACCAAAGTCTCCTTTCCCATCAAACTTTTCCACATCATACCTCCTTGAAGTTGCCTCCATGATTCCTTAGTTTCAAGTCCTGAAACGATTGATCACTAATAACTTCTAATCCGTATGATATTAGGAACTTGCAGAACTTGGAATAACTCACGCTTCTGCTTGTCCTACGCTCTGATACCACTTGTTGAGTTTTTGAGTTCGATTATAGCTTAGGTTTGTTTCGGTTTATGCTTTGTTATGTTAACCAAGAACAAGATTTAACGAGTTCCTCTCAAACTAGAGAGTACGTCTCGAGTAAGCCTAGCTTACTAACTTCCACTAAAACAACTTGTAAGTTTCTTTTGATTACACTTAGTCTTTGGTCTCTCTCTCACACTAACTCTCTTGCTTTCTTGTGATAGGTACCTCACCAAGAAAAGCTCCAATGTGATGTTATGCCTAGGAAGTATGACACCTACTCCTAATCCTGACCCCAAGACAAAGAACAAGAAGAAACTTAAGAAGAAAACACTCACCGAAGACCCCTAGGAGCTAGACTCTCTTTACCGAAAGATTAGCTCTCTCTTGTCTTCTTTTCTTCTCTCTCTTTTGTGGATGGATTATTGTGATGACCCTGTGCCTCTATTTATAGTTGTTGGAACCTCTATTTCCTACTAGGAAAACCGCTTATCAACTCCTTTTCCTACTTGAAATAGGATAACTTCCATGCCAAGAAACACACACACATCTAATCCCATTAGGAATTGGATATTTAATTCCTTTAAACTTAAGCCTACTAATGTTGACCCATTAGTGCTCTTTCCGTGGCCCAGCTTGAGCCCACCCGAAATGAGAGCCGTTGGAGGTCACTCGGCTCGACACTCCTCACAATATATAAGTAAAGAGTATCCGTTTCCTAAAACTTAACATACCTAGTGACTGAACTATTAACACGACTCGATGTTCCGTAGTTTGAGCTCTGATTTGTGATTTTATTTTTACAAGCAGACGAATGATTTTTTAAGACATGAACTTTTTTGGGGCGAACTGATAAAGAGGTTTTAACCTATCTTTTAAAAAAAAATATTGCTCTAAAATTGCTATTAACAGTTAAACAATTGTATAAGACTTTCCAAACAATTTTTTTAATCTTCAATCGAACATTTATCCTCCAGATCTCAGCTTGAAAATATTTAGTGTTTGGTTCAGGTAAAACATTTTGGGTTCACAGTACAATTATCGATTTTTTAAACTAACAAATTTCTTTCTTTTAAGGATTTATTTTTAGATAAACTTGTTACCAAAAATATTTCGCTGGTTTGACTAGTATCAAGCACATCCATATCAAAACATGGTTACTTTATTTTCAATAACATATCTTGATGCATTTTTGAATATAATTAGCTAAATATATATATATATATATATATCATTGAGAATTTAAATAGTTGGAAAGAATCCAAATATTTGATTTTATTAAATCGCTAAAAGTTTGACTAGTACTTTATTTTCCAAGATAGTTTTATTTGTATTTAATTTTTTCTTAGGTTCCATCTACAAATTATTAGGAAAAATAAACAATGAAAAGGGCAACAGCGAGCCAAGGTGGCTGACTTGCCCATCGCACTTTTGACCAAATTTATTATTAACTGTGCCCCATCCACCATTCAACAAAAAAAAAATAAAGGGAAAATGCAAAAAAAATTGAATTATCAATTTTATGCCGGATCAATCTTGACAGATAAAAACTGCAAATAAACCCTTCATCTAATAGAAAACTTAACAGACTATTAAAACATTGTCATTTTGGAGAATGTGACAAAATAAAACTCCATCTTCTTTACTAACTTTCAAAGATCAAAATCAATGAAACAATAGTGTTCATAAGAAAATCTGAATTCTGAAAATTAAAAATTGATTTCTTGATGTTCAATATCCTCGGACTCGTTTTTTCTCCAAACTCAGCTCCCACACTAAAAAGGAATTTTGTATGGAAATTTTTAATCTTGTCATTTTACTTAATAATATAACCATTCTACCTTTGGAAGTAAATTTAGGTATTCGTCGATGGTTTTTTTTTAATTGTAATTTTCTTACTAGTTAACGAGTTATTTGCAATTTGTTCTAGACATCTCGTTTTAAATTCGACAAGTAGAAACGAGAAAGAAGCTAGCAACAGTAATAAAACACGCTTAATTATACATTGCATTTAAGATACAAACAGACACTAAAAGCGTACAATCACATAATTAAATCCAAACCAAAAGCAAACCACACCCAAAATATCTCCCAGACGACATCATTACTCCACTTTAAAAACACGTAGAAACAACAGATTAGGGAGATATTTTTGTTTACCGCATAATCAAAGCAAATTAATCACAACCATTACGTATTCACTAGTTTAACCCACCAAAAAACCGAAGTTAAACCGGGCCGTACCACACCAAATAAAACAAACCACAATAAAACCGAACCGGACCTGGAGTAAAGCAAGCGCTCTGTTTTCAAAAACGAACAGAACCACGCAGCCTCCTCTCAGGTTGTGTGCCATGGTGGTGCATAAAACCAGTGGCACTTTCGTAATTATGTATTTTTGTTTCTTTAAGAGGATTCAATGGTTTGGTCGGAGTTGTATCCGCTCGCTGGAGGAGTGGTGGTGGTGGTGGAAGAAGATCCTCCACTTCCGATGAACACCCCACCGGCTCTCACGGCGGTGGAAACCATGGAATCGGCCAAGAAACCAAAGATTTCTCGCTTCACCCTTCCGCGGCGAGGCGGTAGCTGAACGGTCTTCATGGTGGAGGATTTTGTCGCCGGAGATTCCATGGATGAGTTTCTCTACAAGGGAGAAACATGAGAATGTGTAAGAAGCAAATCTACTAATAAATTGTAAAGTAAGAAAAAAATTGATTTTCAGAAAGAAATTGAGTATGTAAGAATCAAATCTACTTAAACCAAAAAAAAAAGTATCAAATCTACAAATGAAATGAGAATTAAAAAAAATATTGAATTATAAAATGAGGGTTCTTTAATGGTAGAAAGAAAGGTACAGATAAGGCTAGTCTTGCTTCTTGTAAAAGCAATACACAAATTTTTAAAAAAATATGATATTGAATTTAGAGAGCTTAGGAGAAGAAGAAGAAGAAGAGTAGACGGATGAGAATAGAGCAGGGAGGGGGGGTTTAACTTATTATTTATAGGCGATGAAAGAGTGAAGATATCTCTAAAATCCAGATTAATTGTTTTTTAAAAAAGTGATTATGAATTGGTCGTCTGTGGAAAATTTATTCAAATAAAATATGGTAAGGTTCGATGATTATTCATAGTGCATGGTGGGTCAATGGTTTCTTTTTTTGTTGTTAACCAGGGTCAATGGTTTCAAGGGTCTCATATTATATATATTTCATTAATATTATACTAATAACTTGTACTTTGTGATGGATCAAGAATGCATTAAAAAACTTTATATATACGTGTTTGTGTATACATATATGTAAACATATAATGAGATATGTATAGATTAAATTTAAAAAAGATTATATGTTACATCCATGGCTACGCAGAGAATGGTCATACTATAACTGCTTCATTAAGCGTATAAATGGAAAGAATGAAAAGAATTAGAATATTGGAGATTAATGAAAATGATAGAGGAAATATTATTTACTTCTCTTACATATACATCACCATATCACTAGGAAGAAATGCCATTGGTGACAGAATTAATCGATTAATATATATATATATATAGATATATACATATATGCCCTATGACAAAAAAGAAAAAAACTATATATATATATATATATATGCGTGTGTTTTTTACAGATAATGCGAATTTACTGTCGTTTTGTTTTTTCCACAATTTCGTTAAGTTAATTTCTAGATAAGATGAAGAGAGGAAGGTCTTGACCGAGTTCGGCTGTTGACTCTGCCGGAAGAAGACATTTCTTTTTGTTTTCTCTTACCATCTGGAAAAAGGTCGTTGGTAACTGATTCCAATACGTTCAAATATTTAATTGTATTTATTCCCTCTGTTTTTAAAAATTATCATTTTAATATTTAATTTTTGTATCACAAAAGTATCATTTATAACTTTTGCATTTTAAATATTGTTTAATTCATTATTAATCATTAAAATATTTAATATTTTTTAAAAGCTCACATTTTTAATATTTTAATTTAAAAAATATTAGTAATTTTATTTCATATTATTATAATTATTTATGTTATTTAACAAGATACAAATTCATTTATTTTTTAATTAATTATCTTTTATATTTTACTATTGAGATTCTGTTGTTACCATTAGAATATTTAGTTATTCCAGACTCCACAAATAAATCACAAATAAATTTCGTTAGATTTTACATTTAATCAGATTCAGCCGCTATCATTTACATCCTAAATGTGTTTACTTAAAGACCCTAAATGTGTTTGACAAAAAAAAAATACTTAAGCGCCAGATTTTGTTTTTAAGGCATGTACACAACAACCAATACATTTTCTTAAACTCCAAAATTTTCTTTCAGCCATCAGAATCGACTTTTAATAACGTTGTATAGTGAAAATTATAGGAAAGCAAGACGTAAGACAAAATCAATAAATGTAAGTGAACCAAATAAAATGTCAACACTTTATCCGCCGTCCTTGTTTGAATTTTATGACCCCATTATAAAGGCTTATTACGATTCTTTCGTGACATCAAATCTTCCAAACATGAAACATTAATTAGACTTATCACTGGCTCAGATTTTAAGTATGTGCAGCTTAATAATTTACCCTAAGTGTGTATTCATTTATTATGTACGATTGGTGAAATACACGAATCAGTATACATAACATAACTGCTAGTTTTCTTAATGCATGATTATCTTACACCAAATTCATGTTGTCATACTTGATTGACGGAGTTTGAACTATATAACGAATTAAAATCTCTATAAAGAGACTTTTTTCTTTGGATAAAGAGTTTTTTTCGTAAAGAGAGACTTGACATATAAATTATTACTCTCGTATAGTTGCTATTAAAAAAAAACTCTATAATCATATTGACCGTGACCAATAATATCACCAATCACCCATAGTCTTTCCTAATTCTTCACGACCTAGTTCATGATCCCTTTAGATTGGTTATGTTAAGCTTATTCATTAAGTCTTCTGATTTAGTTTCAAATTTTACGCGTTTTCTTTATTATCTACTCAACAATGATTGTGTTAAAATATGTAATAGTTGTGTGTCTCTTAATCGGAGTTTGTTTCTCAGATACCAAAATACCAATCCTGCACGTAATTCGTGGTTCCTCCACTTTACCTTTTTCCTTCTTTTATATTGTCAAATTAAAAAATCTTAAAGCCCAATAAAAAAATATAAAGTACTCAAAAGCAGCTTAAACTAGATCAACAAAGATTACACTGCTTAGCTGGATCCGATTTTCGGGAAAATACTTGGTAGTTCATGCCTAAGGAAATATTCTTTTAAGTTTTTTTTTTTGTGGTTTTATTACTATTTTAAACATCAAATAATAATATTATAAACGAATCCGCAGTCAAAATATTGATATTTTGTTGGCTTGTATCATGTTTGTTTGTTAAAATTGTTATGTTTACGTTTTAAAAATAAATTTTGGTTGTTTGATGAATTATTTTTCTATAGTTCACAACAATAAAATGTTTTTGATTTTGGGTTTACTGGTAAAATTTGGACGTAACTAAAGAAGAAAGAGAATAAACAATTGAGCTGAAAAGAGTTTATTTTACTGTAAGTGGAGTAAATTATTAACGTTTATTTTGTTAAATTAGCCTAATCTGAAATAAATACCTTTTTGCAAAATTATTTTGATTGGTAAAATATCTGGCGTTTTTTCTGTTAAATTAGAGTAATTTGGAGAAAATATATATTTTCAAAATTATTTGATTGGTAAATATCTAGCGAAAGTGAGAGTAACTAATATTTACTCCACTTTTATTGTGTAATGTGTGATATCCAATCACTCCCTTTATGTCAGAACCATTTAAAAGTATTCAATTTTTGACATTTTCATTTTTTATATAACTCAGTACGGAGTGAAGTGTCTCGTTGGATACCCTTAACATATGAATCATATATGTCTAAGTTTAGAAGCCAAGTAGCCCAGATGATGTATGTAAAGTTTCCAGGGAGTGGCTTGAATTCAGGAAGCGATCAATTTCCGAGTTTTTAGTTTCGACCCTAAGTGCTTCCAACCCCCAATTTCATTTTTGGATAAAAAATATTTTTAATTCATGAAAATGATGTTTGGGAAAAATGTATAGTACTATATGTTTTATATATAAAATAATACTTTGGCATAGAATCGAAAATGTAGAAAACAATTATTTACATATGAAACAACCAAGTCTTTACTCATATACTTTATCATACCTGAAAAAATCGATAATCCATATATATATATATATAATATTTTTGTGAACTTGATATTATTCTTAATTTCGATGATTTATTGGGAAAGGTTAATGTTGATTTTATTGTTTACTCTAGTTTTTTTCTCTCCGTTCACTTCTTCTTTTTTTCCACCAATCAGACCCAGAAACAAGAGTATTTGTGTCTATTTTGGACATTCTCAATCCACTCAAATTTACAATATATTGTCATTATACTATTGACTAAATTCATTTATATATATAATTTTGATGTGCGGGTCTAAATCCTAATCTTCGTAGGCTTGGAGTCAAAGAGAATGACTTTCCTCCCCACGAATATTAAATTAGGAGCATAGTGAACCAACTCCAAGTGTTAAACTAGTAGCCCACCATATTTTTGGTTGTCTAAATTCTTTTCAAGTCTTGCGGTATAAAATGTAAATAATCTTTTTAATTTTTTTTTTCATTTACGTATGTAAATTTTAATCAGTTCTATATATCATGGCCCACCATATATAAATCATTTAGTAGTTAGAAGATAAAAAGAAAGAAAGAGTAATTCGATTTTCTTTTGCTAAAAATAATTATTTATCATGATATTTAAAACGAATCACGAATAGTGTAAAACATATCATGCCTTGTCATTTCAACTTTTCAGGCCCAAAATAGTTTTGCTATAATAATTTTGGATTTTCAATTTAGCAAGAGAAAGAGAGGCTTCTCTATTCTTATCGTCTAAGAATCTTTTCGATGTCCGAGAAATGGACCTTCACATCAAAATCTCTAATATATTCGATGTTCGAAACAATTCTCACCGCCAAGGTTTTTAGTCGATTTTTTTTTCTGAAACTATACTATGCGTTATCTTTTTTTCGGATGATTTAATTATTTATAGGCATTTTTCTAAGTGATAAAATTTAGCTTGAAGGTTCACTAATTTCGTCTTAACTTTCATATTTTGGTATAACTGTTGGCACTGAGAACTTCCCTTTTTTTTTTGGCACTGAGAACTTTAACAGCCAGGGGCGGAGGATATGAAGAGTTAATGGGGTCGTATGACACCAATGGATTAAAAAAGTAAACTTTTATTGAAAAATTGAATTGACCTCAGTCCAATAAAAATATTGAACCCCTATAAAATTTTAATTTGAAATACAAGCCCAATAATTGTATTATCTCATAGAAAATTTTAATGTCTAATAAAATTTATCAAAACAGAAATAGACCCATTAACAAATTAACCTAAATAGACTTAATAGTTATCAACTTCACTCATTAACAAGTAAAATTGTTTGGCTTCTTTCTTCTTCCTCGCTTTGTTCCATCAACGATCATTAGAAATCAAATCACTCTTTTTCTTTTTCGATTGGCGTGAAGCCTCCATGATTTCCATTAGAAATTGTGAAGTCTTGAGTGAGCATAGAATACATTTTCAAATTTTAAATGTGATGAATTTTTCATGGTTTTAATTGAAGTTTATGCATTTTTTTGTTAAATTTCATAAGTCTCTAAAATGTTAGAAACGTCATCAATCCATTATATCCTCAATTATATCCTGTGGCTACGGCTAATACTGACCCAACAAGTTTTTCGTCTACTGGATTATCATTTAGTCAAAAATCAGATCACGGATATTGCGAAACGGGCCAAGCCTAGTCATTTCATTTCTTCAGGCCCAAAATGGTTTTGCCAAGAGAATTTATTATTTCCAATTTGGCGGGGGAGAGAAAAAGGCTTCTCTAATCTCTACCGTCTAACAATTCCGACGCCGGAGAAATGGCAAACAAAGTCATCGGAGAAATGGGACTTCACATCAAAATCTCTAATATATTCGCCGTCAGAAACATACTCACCGCCAAGGTTCTCAATCGATACTTTCCAAAATCATACTTTGCGTTATCCTTTTTTTTCTCCGACGATTCACTCATTTCTATGCGTTTCGTTCCTAATTAGTGAAACTGATTGTTTCAAATGCTCTTAGGGTTTATTAATTTCCTCTTAGGTTTCAAATTTGGGTATTAGGTTATTATAATCCAAATTAAATCAATGAAATTTTCATGGTGATTCAGAAAGCATTATCAATGACAGAAATGGAGCTATTAGATGTTGAAATGAAAGAGATCAAATCAGTGAAGCTACTTCTCCACCATACCAATCAGTAAGCTCTTTTTGCTACATTACATACGAATGAAAATGCTTTTATCATTTCTTAATCTAAAGTCCCTTTTTCACCTAAAGGCTCGATCTTTGCTGGAGCAAAAAGTCGAAAATGAACACTTATCAGGTCATCTTTCTACTCACTTGAAAGGGTTGGATGCAACTTTATGCGGTGGCATACCTTTTGGTGTTCTTACTTAGTTAGTTGGTCCTCCTGGTATTGGTAAATCACAGGTAAGTTTGAAGATTTCATGACGATATTGTCGAAATAGAATGGTATTCTTGTGTAGTTAAGTTGAAAGGTTCTGTTTTACTAGGCATTTTTGTATGAAATTTGCTTTATCAGCCTCGTTTCCAGTAGCTTATGGATGATTAGATGGTCGTGTGATATACATAGATGTTGAGTCCAAGTTTAGTTCAAGAAGGTAAAAACGATTTTGTTTTTTTCCCCTGTGTGACGTATTTTTGTACACAAAGGGAAGAAGCTGAGAATGTAATTCCTCAGGGTGATAGAGATGGGACTGAAGAGCTTTCCTGAAGTATTTCATCTTAAAGGAATGGCACAAGAGGTTGTTGGAATCACATTTCTGGTATATTTTGTGTGTTTATATGTCTTTGGTATTCGAGATTGCTTACATTACCATTTGCTGTACAGATGGCAGGAAGAATCCTTGTTTTACGCCCAACATCTTTAGCTAACTTTACTGAAAGGTCTGTAAGATTTTGCTCATTGTTGTTTTGTTAGTGTGGACTATAACATTGTCATTTTCACTTGAGTTAAGAAATTTTAAGTGTACAGCTAGGAGTTATTATCATGTTGTGTAATTTCGAAGTTTGTCTTTCTGATCAGCAGTATACAAGAACTCAAGGATTCAATTCTTCAAAACCAAGTAAAGCTTCTAGTGATTGATAGTATGACAGCTCTTCTTTCAGGGTTAGTCAAATTTCTATTTCCTGCTGATCATTTTTCGTGTGATTCTTATTCCCTTGGTGACCCTAGTAACAAGCTTCTAGTGATTGATTTCAGCGAAAACAAGCCAGGAGCTCAGAGACAGCATCAGTTGGGTTGGCACATCTCCTTCTTAAAGTATGAACTTTAGTCTCGTTCGTCTCAGCTCAAAGCTTGGAATGTATCTAATCTTCACATTATGACCTTCATCTGTGGATTGATATTGATTCTCTGACATTTCCAGATCGCTTGCTGAATTTTCACGGATCCCTATAGTGGTGACTAATCAAGTTAGATCTCAAAACCGTGATGAAACTAGTCAGTATTCTTTCCAAGGTATACAGTAAACAGAAACTTAAGTATCCCTTTTAATGTTTTGTTGGCTTTATCAATCAATGCATTGATCCTTATTAACTCCCATTTACCACAATCATATGTTTCCTTCTGCAACAGCTAAACCAAAAGATGGATTACAAGAACACACAAAGGCATATGATTCTCACCTTGTTGCTGCATTGGGGATTCACTGGGCCCATGCTGTAACCATCCGGCTGGTTCTTGAAGCCATATCAGGTAAGATGTTAAGTTACAGTAACTACTAAGAATGTTCATTCATGTGACTGGTTTCGCGCTGTGCAGGTCAGAGAATCATTAAGGTAGCAAAATCTCCAATCTCTACTCCTTTAGCCTTCCCTTTCCATATAACATGAGCTGGGATTTCACTACTGAGCGACAATGGGACTGAACTTAAAGGCCCAGGAATCTACACCATTCATGCTCGAGGTATTATCGCTTTCATGATCACATTTTAGCATGAATCCAACAAGAACTGATCACATTGTAGTGATTGTTGAGCAATCTGCTTAAACAAGTCATAATCCCTCTGATACATTTGAGAACCTTTTGAGGCAAATTGAACATTACAATATAAAAGCTTCTAACACTATTGCAGGCCACAGGGACGTGATTAATTTTCTTGGGGACTGCTCGTAGCGAAGCAAACGCGTGTGCTGCTGATACGAAAATCAAACAACTTCCAAATGCTGCAAATAACAACCAAATATGTAGCAAGTCATTAGTTCAATTCAACTTTCTTAAGAAAGACTAATATAGGCTTCCATGTTACTGATTTATGCATTGCAGTTGATAATTAGTAATTAAATTCTTACAATTAGTATATCATTTTTATGTTTTGTGGGTTAGATCTTCTCTGTACTCTATAACTTTGGATTTCTTTTTTTGGTAAAGAGTTTGCTTGTTTATTTGTTTTTTGGTTGGAACCTATTTGCACTATGTATGATCATATGAAGAAAATGTTTATCCTTGGTCTCATACTCTCATTGAATAATATTGGTTTAAGTTTCTTCTATCAACCCAAAGATAAGACTGTCGACAATTTTTCAAAATATTAGTTACAAATTAACTCTCTCCTTTAAGAAATTTTGAGTAAGTGCCATCAAAACTCGTATTCTGATTCGATCTTCCAAGACCCAAGTATCATCAATTGCAAGAGCTTTAAATGCCAAGTCCTATTTGCACGTCAACTCGCAAACCTATCAACATTAAGGTCGCTTTAATTTATATATTTTTGTTGATTAAGGTAGCTTGATTTTGATAGATTACATTTTCATTTAACGAATCATTTTAATTATCTTAAACTAATTCGTGTAATCAAAATAGAAAGTCAAATAAATGAATTTATTTATTTTGATATTCGAAAAACCTCATGTCAACATCATTTTCCTAGACAGTTGTCAGGTTCTTTTTAAAATCTAATTAACTAAATTCTATAACAAACAAATTTCCCAAAAAAAAAAAACAAATTCCCCCAGTGTGGTCGAGTCGAGTCTTAAACCTCGCACATCATTTTGAGTTTTTTTCTAAAATTTTATAAGCCAAGTTTGCTTCGCAATTCATATCCAATACTTGTTGTTTGGATAATTTAAATCGAACTTTAAAATCTCACACAATATTTAGAGCTTTTTGCTCAAACTGCATAAGCTGAGTCTACCTCGGAAATTACATCCCAACATTCAGTTTTAATAAATTGAAGCTGAGTTAGCCTCGCAAACTAAAATGTACATGAGACAAGTCTTGAACCATTTCCTCAACAAATGATTTGAACTACGTTTTATGTTTGATCTCTAACTTGGATGCGTATGCAGCTCGATAACAGGTGTAATTATAAAAATAATTTAAATCTTAAGCTTTGAGCTAAAATAGTTAATAGCTGATTTCTCTTGCAATTACATAGTCCGAGCCCAGCTTGGGACATAAGCTAAGTTCATCTTGTAAATACTTAGTCCAAGCTTAGCTCGCAACGTAAGCTAAGTTCACTTCGCAGTATTTAGTTTAAGCTTATCTCGTGATACCAGTGCGTTAATATTAGTTTTCTGAGCAAATCAACTTACTCAACTTGCACGATGGACTCGTTTTATGTCATCTGAAGCCTATAATTTTACAAAGCCCAAAAAAGTTTATGTTGTCTAGAGGAAGTGGTCAAATCTTAAAATTAACTTATGATTCAGTTCATGAATTAATAGTCATAGTCAAATATTTGAATTAATTTGTGATTAATTGTCATGGTCAAAGATTGAAATTAATTTGTTAATTAATTCTAATATTTATGGTCAAATAAGAAGTCATGAAGTTAAAGAAGAAGGTTATAAAAAAGGAGAGACATACGTACATATGGCTTTTTCTCTCACCATTTTTCCACAAATGTACAATATAATACTATAGAATCATAGTTTATTACGTTATGTAATCAAACACATGCTAATGGAATATTAAAGTTTATGTTTCTTCTTTATTTTCTCTTTATTGAATTTTTGTCCATTCTTTTACTTGATTTAGTGTTTTCCCTCGAACCTTTGATCCTAATTTCTTTTACATTGTGAATTAAATTGAAATATCTGCATCCACATTGATAATACATGTTTATTATGTTAACATGCTTGGTGTGAACCAATAACCACACGTCATTCCCTTTAAAATACCATTCATGTACATTAGAACATATTAATGGTTACAAAATATTATCCAAGTCATATTTATTTGGACTTTTTATTCAAAGTGAACATATTGAGGTGCATGCTAATCCATAGTGTGCCTTTGGACACTTTAGGAATTGTTTTGAAGATAAGCAAACCAGTCCTATACTACTTGAATGCTTTCAGAGCGCTTTAAGAAATGATTCAAACGAATTATGTTTAGTTGTTGTCATGTTCTTTATCATTATTAAGCCATGATGGTCAATTGGCATGTTATGTAAAATCTATGTAACAAGAGGATGAAAAGAGATAATGAATAGATTTATCTCTGAAACCCTACCTTGGAAGACTACTCAAGAGGTGAACGTGAGAAATGAATCGATTTATTTCTTGTCTTCGGTAAATAATATTCAATTAGAGATGAATTCATTTTTCTGTGCTTACTCTTTGGGCTATATTTTTAGGTTTGTTGGAAACAAAAAGTTGTTTTTCTTTTGCTGCAAACAAAAGTTTATTACACAAAAAAGGATGTAAGTGAAAAAAAAGTAGAAAAGCTAATGAACGGACAGCAAACGTCCACGTTTTACCCATAGAAATTTCAAACCTCGTACACTATTCTTGCCGACAACAGATTCTCACCGTTAATGGAAACATTGCTTTTGTACTTGGCTAAATAATTATTAAAAGATTTACTTATTTTGTCTAATTTTTTTGTATTCATGTTGGATGCTGTGCACTACAAGCCATCCACATAATTAGTTAATATTCTATTCTCAAAAGATACTGATATACTTTTATATAAATTGTATAATGGTCCCTTATTTCTCCGTTGTTTAAGATTGTACTTTATTGGTATATCCGTAATCGTATATGTTAACAATATACGTCGTAGTTTGTCGTCACCCCAACCACAACGATTCCTTATTTCCAAAAGTGAAGGAAAAGAAAAAAACATCAACATATATAGACTATTCATGTGTTATTTAGCTCATAACATTTGTAGTAAGTGTGACACAAAAACTTAAAAGAAACAACATGCACAAGAATTTTAAAGAAACAACATGAGGTTTGTCTGAACAACAAGAAAGATGATAGTTAAAGTATGAGAACATAAGTCAATGGAAGATGGAGACACAAGAAATGGTTAGTCTTTCATTTACAGAAGAAGGTAAAGAAAGAAAAAAATATAAGAATTTTTTGGGTTGGATTCACTAAGGTCTAAGATAGAGATTGTCAAGTTATGTGTCTCATGTAATTTTTTTTGACCCAAATCTAAGTTTTGAGAAGGTTGTCTAAGACGTGAGCAACACAAAAAGACTTAAATCAATGTCAGAAGTATGTCCAACATATCGTCAAGTTGACTAAACTCGTGTGAGGCCGAGTTTATGGCAGTAACACTTAAACCTTGTTAAGCCGATGATGAGCGAGAAGGTTGTCATGAAAATCGACAACGAGTCTATAATCGCTGGAACAAAGAATCCCGTGTTCCATGGTCGAAGCGAACATATCCACAAGTGATATCATTTCATCCGCGAAAGGGTTGAAGATGATCAAATCAAGGTGGAACATATATTCGGCGAAAAAAAATGTGCGGACATATTGAATAAAGCCTAGCAAGGATCAAGTTCAAGGAGATGAGAAGCTTGATAAGAGTTCAAGACCTCACCAAGACTAATTTGAAGCTTAATGGGGTGAATGTTGGAGTAAGCTTAAAGATAACTTGATCCACAAGTAAAAATAATTCTAACCGAGTATGGATTTAGGAGATTAGGATAAGAATATGATTTAAATTTAGGAGTTATATAAATATATATTAGGAGTTATCTAATAAGGTTTTCTAGTTCTATTAGAAATAGGTGGTGGTGCCTAAACCACTATAAATACAGTTGTTGGGTTGTGACAATTGTATGAGAGTTCTAAGAGAGAACGAGAGTTCTAATAGATATTAATTAAGAGTTTGAGAGCTTTAGTTTTGAGTTAGTTTGTAAAGTTAATAAAGAGAGTAATTATTTATCTTAAAATTCTTAAATTCAACAATTACATGGAGCATACGAGGACGGTTTGAAGGATATAGTAGGAGGGCTCAAAGCATACGAGGAGCATATCGTTGATGATAAGAACCAGTTCCAACAAAGTTTCAGAAAACTGAGACTAAGAGGAGAACCCCATGTAGGTTTTATTACTGTGGAAAACTTGGACATATAAGGTTTAGAAATTCAACCTTCTCAAGACTTAGATTTGGGTCAAAGGAAATTGCCTGAGGCCCATAACTTGATAATCTCCACCTTGGGCCTTAGTGAATCCAGCCCAAAAAATTTCTTGTTTTTTCTTTCTTTCTTTAGCTTATTCTTTAGATGAAAAACTAACCATCTCTTGTGTCTCCATCTTCCACTGACTTGTGTTCTCACACCTTGACTGTCATCTTTTTTGTTGTTCAAATAGACTTGCATGTTGTTTCTCTTAAGTCCTTGTGTCAGACTTACTGCCAACTTATGTTCTTTTAGCAGACTATCCACGAAATTTCTCAAAACAACCTCTCGAGATTTATCCCTTGAAACTCAAATTTGGATTGAACCTCTCTTGTTTCTCATGTCTTGATGCTTAATCAATATTGCAACTCAACATTGATATTTATAAGGATAGCACACCTTTGCTAAACCTATTCCTAGTGGAATTAGATAACTCATAATTCTACTTAACATATCTTAACTAACAATTATCTTATTCTAACACATATAGGATTCCTTATATTGCAAGCTAACCTATTCCTATTAGTAATAGATATCTTCTATTCTTATTAGGAAAAATCTAAGCCTATCTTGTTTAGGAAATACTTGTTTACTAATAGGAAAACTCTAAGCCTATCTTGTTTAGGAAATACTTATTCCTCAAGTTATTAGGAATTATCTAACACTTTTCCCCTTAATTCCTAAATTTGAACTAAGAATTTTGAATTCCTAAACCTGATATGTCCAAGTTTTCCACAGTAATAACACCTACGTGGGGTTCTCCTCTTAGTCTCATTTTTCTGAAACTTTGTTGGGACATGTTCTCATCATCAACGATACCTCCTCATATGCTTTGAGTCGTCCTACTATATCTTTGAAACCAATTTTGTTTAGATCTAGGCTTTGCTCAAGTGATGTTATGATGTGTATAAACTTATTTCGTGGTAGGCTATTAAGAAACTTCTTCACTAGCTTCGGTTCTTCCACGATTTGTCCTAGTGCCGCTGACTTCGATGCTAGCTCTGATAGTTTTCCTGAGAAGGAGCCAATTGTGTCCGAATCTTTCATCTTGAGTCTTTCGAATTCAGACATGAGGGTTTGAAGCCTCACTTATTTGACACGATCTTCTCCAAGATATCTTGTTTCGATCGCTTCCTATATACTTTTTGGTGAATCAAGATCACCAACTTGTAATATTAGTGTTTCAGGTATTGCTTGAAACAATAAGGCAATCGCCATGTGGTTCTTCTCGTCTATGGTCGATCTTGGCTCGATCGTCTCCCATACCTTGTGAACACGCAAGTTCACTTTCATTTTCATCGCCTACACCGTGTAGTTTGATGAGCTGAGCATTGGACATTGAATCGATGAATGTCCGACCTCCTTTGACCTCGTCGTCGAAATGCTAACATCTCCCATAACTCGGGTATGTTTCTAATGTTTGACGAATTGATATCCAATAGCTCTGATACCAATTCAAGAGTTAATATTCAATCAAACACAAACTTTCTTTGTAATAAGAATCACTCACTTCTTATATATGTTTAGAAACTCTTAATCTCTCTTAAAACTCTCGCTTTCTCTTAAAACTCTCATACAATTATCACAACCCAACAATTATATTTATAGTGGTTTAGACACCACTTATTTCTAATAGAACTAGAAAACATTATTATATAACTCCGTACAAATTTTATTCTTATCCTAATCTCCTAAATTTATACTCGGTTATTTATCAAACTATCTTCAAATTTACTCCAAAATTATTATACTTAAATTTCCGTGATTTAAAGATCGTGTATCTTAAATCTTCGAAGTTTTCTTTTGATATTTTTGTTTAACTAATTATTATCGTAAAATTTTTTGAACCTATGCTAAAGAAGAATATTTTTTGACTTTAATTATTTTAAACTTAATAATTCATGTTTTTTTATTTTTTTAAAGTGACTATTGTTGAGAAGACAAGTATGATTTGTTACCAATCACATCAAATTTATTTTCTTCAATAAGATTTTGATGTATGATTTTTGTTTTCTATATCAACAATGGTTGGAAAAGAGAAGCTCATTAAAAAAAATTGGAAAGCAGGGTAAAATATCGTCCGTCGGATTATACATGTTGGCATATCCACTACGTGTCATAAAATAATTGGGTAGATAAGATTTTTAACATTATCAGCAATATTAAAAATACAAAAACTAGGACAAATAAAGAAACATATGTTTACCTACCGGCCCTAGCAGGTAGCGAGGAGATCCATTATTGGGAGTAACCAAAATTGGAATAGTTTACGTTTTCCACATTTATGCATCTTTTAAGGTTGAAGACTTCGGTTACGACTTACCATGATGGGAAAGGGCACAAAAGTATTTTGTTGTGTGACTAAGATAGCAAGAAAATCATTTCTAATTCTTCTTTTCTAATCATTCTCATTTTTTTTCACTTTCTTTATTCCTACACAAACAGATGATTAATTTCTTATTTTCTTGGTGAAATTATTAAGATGATTAACTTCTTCTTTTCTTTTCATGTCGACCAATTGTCATCATACAATATAAATTTTTATAGGAATAACTTAAAGGTAAAACAAATGATTTTATCTATATAATTTAGAAGAAAACAATTGGTGCTGTGATATTAATTTTTAAACAGAAAGTACGATGTAGTACTACACAGTAAAACCAAAGATAAATATTGTGGTCGTACCCTTTTGAGGATACTACCGTCCTAGACATGCGGTACCTAATATATAACCATTGTTTTTAAGAATTAAATATATATATATATATATATATATATATATATATATATATATATTGAAGAAACAAACAATGTTGGAATGTGAATGGGATACACAATGATAGGGAAATGTCAAAATCATGGGAACCAACTAATTTGGGAGGATCTTTAGGGAAAATGTGTAAAGAAATGCGTGTCTACGATTTTGGCTTTTCCTATGTAACAAAAAAATTAATCTACATCTTTTAGATTTTACTGGTAAACATGTATTTATTAGTTATTGCTACTTTGACTAGTTTCATTTTGTTTTGCAATATATAGATATATTTTAATCATTTTGAAACAGCTTTACCTAAGCACTCCATAAACACTACCAGTTGATGCATATGATTCAGACAATCAACAAATGCAATTAGTTATTATGTTTACGAAAACACGAAGTCCACCTTTTTTTAACGGAATATAAAATACAATTTTTCATAATTTTCAAACTAAAAAAAAATATAAGAAAATCCAATAAGATGCTAATTTTGAGACGTAAAATTCATTTAAAATCTTATTAGTATAAAGTACGTTTTCATTGATAAATATATACATATTTTATTAGATAAATAAATTGCTGACAAAAAAATGAAAAACTATGAGAGGACTCTGTCTTCTGAAGACATATAATATAGTGGTTTTTCGTCGGCTGCTACCTAAATTCATATTCGAATACTGTATTTTGTTGACAAAACAAATTGATCTAGAATTAGTTTTAATTTTCGTATACTAACGGTCTTTACAGTTAAAAATATCACTCATCCAAAATTAAAAAATTTGAGACTAACATTTGAAACAGTTCTTGTAATTAGACCAGCATGTGGTGATGTGGTAGTTGATAACCTCAGATTTTATGGCTTAATTTTGCAGAAACCCCTAAGTTCGATTTTGTTAACGAAATCATCAAACTGCACGTAAACCATCTCGCGTTCCGGGGTTTAAACCGGATTCTTTGACATGATGACCAGTAAGCAAAGAAGTTGGGTCACTCATCAAAACAAAAAAATGTTGTTACTGTGAATATTGAAAAGTTCAATAGAGCTTAGTCATTAATTTTCCCAAAAGTATATATTTTGCTGTCGGCATGGTGTCTACATTGCTTGCTTTTAAGATCTCGCAGATATTTTAATGAATCGATCAACAAGCACATAACTATCCCTGGCATGAATATTAGTTAGAAAACACTGATAATCCTTTTTTTAAATAAAATTTTGTATAAAATGATCATTGTTTGATATATTGAAACAACAATGATAGAAATAGACATCTTATCAAAACTCTGAATTGAAAATATAAACGACACTCGTTATGAAACATCTTTTAAGTTATAAGACGACACTTAATATAAAATAAAGGGAGAACATAATAAACAACGTTAAATGGTTTATAGTAGAAGATTAAAGATAAAGAAAACAAAACGAATTAAAGAGTAAGCAATTAGAATCTTCATAGAGAGCATGGATCGCCAAGTTAGACTAATCATTTTTCGAGGCATTAATCACTATTTCTTGTTAATATGACTACTAAACTCCCATTTTCAGTCAAGGGAAGCAACAACAATAAACCACAATAAACATATATCCAGTCAGTTCATAATACCTCATAACATAACCTTTCGTTGTTTTAGATTGTTTAACCGTTGGTTCATGCATTTAATCAAATACTTTTAAAACAAAAATTACCCTAAGTTCTAGATGTTAACCATAAAATTGAAGGGACTCTAATCAAATGATGAGCAGGTTAATGCTACGAGCCGAATTCACAACACTCGACCTAGGAAATCATCCAATTTTAGCTTTAAGAGAACCTGTTGATGAAGAACCGTGAAAAATTTACCATAATCATAAACTAAACCATATACCCATCAAAATTCATTGATTCTCTCTAGGACTCAATTGAGAAACTCGTCACACACTTGAAATTTTAGTATATAAGATAATTGAAGAAATCGTGTTTGATTGCTTATGATATAAAATAAAGGACAAGAAGTCACACGCTCATGCATTTTGCCAATATTTTCTCTGTACTAGGTAATCAGAGAAGTTCAACTTCACTACCAAAGCTTTCATGCCATGGTTTTAACTGCTGGTAGATGCTTGTTGGAAGGACACCTCATGTATATCTCGATCGTTGGAGTCTATGTCTATCTGTTAACTGTTCATTTATTTTTTTACGACTATTTTTATCACCTCTACAAAAAATCTTACCGCCTTGTTCTTGTATTACCAATCTAATCTTGTCAATTATATATTTTTTTTGTTGCTATGCTGAAAACCTAATGAATATTTTTTGTTCAAGTTTGAGATATATATTTATTTTATCAAAAACTCTTACATCAAAAACCATTTATTTTAACGTTAGTGGTTTTAGGAAAACTTCAATAAGTACACAATAAAATTTTAGTTGTACGTAATGTAAACGTAAATTTGTCGACATAAAATAACAAAAGGCATACGAAAAAGAGGAAAAGAATATAAAAACTAGTATCCTTAAGTTGTTTAAAAACGAGAGAATCACGTGTTAAGTATATGCTAATGAACGAGACAACGAAAATAACTAAATAAGTGTAGGGATAATCTGGAAAATAGATAATCCTTTTCAGGTTCCGTTGAGAAAATATTCTTTAAATTTGAGTCTATCCCAGCCGTTAGATCATTGACCTACCTTATTGACCAATCCCAGCCTTTAGTACAATGCCGTCCACAAGAGAGCTTGCAATCGTATGTTTTTGATGTTTTCTAAACCCTCGCTTTCTAAATCTCAATATTGCTATGTGACAATACATCAACTAGACTTGAGCAAAAAAAACTTGAAACGAAAGAATAGAAACGAATCCAAATCCAAATCAACAAAATATTTGAATGAATATTAAATTTTTATACCCAAAAACTGAATTAAAACCAAACCGAAAAGCAAATGAATATATGAGACACCCAAAATATAATTATATACCTAAAAATATAAATTATATATATAATTTATATAACTCAATTACCCATAAATATTATTTTTTTTTAAACCAAAATAACTTAAATATTCAAAATAACCAAAATATTCTAAAGTATTTAAATATATTAATAAAATTTAACAAAAAAAATTATTCAAATTAAAGAAAATTTTCTTTTCTTCCCAATATTTAGGATACTTAAATCCGACCTAAATTCGAATATAACATAAACCGAAAATTATAAATATCCGAATAAATTTTATATTTTCAAATCCAAAAATCCGACCCAAAATCGAACAAATCATCAATCATAGTTGTTATTTTATTTTCTTATTTTTTTCAGGGTTTTCAGAAGGTATCAATCTGATTTTCTGAATAATGATTTTCTAACCGTGACTTAAATCTATGAACATAATAAACATTTTATAAAGCAAAGAAAAAAGCGAAGTACTCAATCATGCAATTGATAGATTTAACTGTTTGACTAAAGCTAAAAGAAACATTTATTAAGTCTAAAAAAGTATATTCAATTAAATATTTAATCCGCACATGATAAAGTGGTATCAGTTATAAAAATATATACGTAAACATGTTATAACCGCGAATTTTGATTTCAACAAAGGTTATATGGAGTTATGGACTACTAAAATCAGCTTCATCCAAATACTTTTTTCATGGTGAATTTACGAAAAACTTTCTACCAAAAAAGGTTGCTCAGTCCTAAAATTATTCAAAAGATTCTATATAAATTTGAATATCAAATGCAAAATTCAAAAAATGGAAAATAGTATAACGACTTATGCGTTACATAATTTCATACAAAAGATAACAAAATAAATAAATTAAGAGCACATACCAACAGAAAATGAAATGCTTTAGTTGTCAAATTTAGATAGTAATGATGAAGATACTAAAAAGAAAAAGATTACGTGTCTACAAATATCATATACAATGTGACCAATATTGAAAACAACAATACATAACATATGTATAGAAAACTCCCTCTTGGTTATATTTAAGGCTTGTTACTGTATTTAGTTTTGAACTCTCTAGCCCATATATATTTTGACCAATCTTACACTTGTTAACGGTAAGAGATCAACTACATTTAGAACAACTATCTAATAGTAATATGTTATATGTGAGGTGTGGGTAAGGAAAAATAAAAATGCAATGCCCATTATTATGTTGGTCGAAACTAAAACATGATTTTTTATACAACAAAAAATGTTTTATTTTAAGTCAATTAATCAACACAAACCAATAAAAGATGTGGTAATGAATCAACAAGTAAAAAGATTGTTAAGAGAATCTTAATTAATAACATAAAAATAACCCAATAGGGTGTGAAAGAGAATAAACCTAACATTGCTAGAAACAAAATTAATATCATGATATCTCTAATATATCATCACCAATAGATTGAGAAATTAATTGGTTTGCTGGTATTTTAAGAAATATCAATTGTTTCGTTCTCTTCTAAAGACATCGTTCGAATAACAACATGAAGATTAATTTATTAATCGATGAAATCCTTAATTAATTTATTAATCGAATAGCAACGCCAGTCTTGATCTTGTTTGCTTTTGTCGTTTTAGCTTTTCTCTGTTCGGTTTGCTGCAACTGTGTTAGCTGGAGGTGACGAAACCGGAGATGAAACGATTTATCCTTCAAATGTAGTTTGAGTTTTTGATCTTTTTAAGCTAGAGGTGCCAGATCTATGCGACGACGGTGTGGCTCGCCCACAAACACCGTTAGTTTCAAGATCCAGATCGTAGTCTTCTTAATAGTTCCTCTCCGATGGATTTCTCCACCATCTTCTGTTGGGTTGCAGTTCTTCTCATATTTTTGTTACATCGGCTTATATACAATTACACCGTGGCGTTTTGGCGAAGGCTTAGTGGTGATGATGAGTATTGAGTTTGGGGCGTTAGATTTGGTGTCAAATCTTCTCAAGCGGTGGAAGATTTGCTAACCAACGTTTTGGCGGACACTTTAGATTTGGTGAAGCCCTCAGACTTCTGCGGGTGTGGCAGACACTTCAGATTTGGTGAAGCCCACAGAATCGTTCGCTATAACCATCCCAAAAATCTACCGCAACTGATGTTATCTCTAATATCACAATGTTTAGGTGTCATTTATTATTGTTGTCATGTTCTGTTCTGACTGATCCATCATTCTAGATGCATACCAAGGTATGGATCCAAAGTGACTTGAAAAAGAAAGAGGGAAGCTATTCCCATTATTGGATTGTTGTGCATGGCTTGGGTATCGTGGCTTGGTAATGTACTCATGTCTATAGCAATATAATGAAGACTCTTCGATTTTTGTTGCTTGGCAATGTTCCCACTGCTATAGCAATATTGTGGATGTCAGATTCAGAGTTAATTGCATTACGATATTTCTAATTTGTATAAAATAACCAGAAATGAATAACAAAATATGAGTAAAAAAAAATGTGTATTGTGTAAATTACTAAATTTCGGGTATAATAAGGAATTATGTCTTCCTCTTTTTCTTTTATAATCATTACATATGGTAACGGATTACAATGATGACAACTATTCTATATTAATTGCATTAAATGGGAACGATTACGAATGTATACGAATTTGAATTTTGTTGGTTTCAATCTTTCGCATTGATTGTTGCGATTGTCATGTTAACTCGCTAAAGCACAACGATCTCGTTGAGTCTTCTGGTTCAGCAAATTTATGTTATGACATGTCGTAGGACTTCTTTTATTGAGTTTTTGTTAATTGGGTCTTTTATCCAATCGCTACTTGTGGGTCTGAAACTGGGTTTTGATACCGACACTTAATGCTTGATTCGGCGAAATCGTTTTCTTAATAGGCTCATTTTCTACACTTGGTTTTAAATGGACTTTAGAGAAATGGTTTTAAATATGTTTGTCTTTTTTTTTTTTTTTTTTTTTTTTTTTTTTTTTTTGTCTCACTCTTGATTCCAAAGGTAGTTTTTGCTCTTTGACTTTTGTTTCGGAGGAAATTTTGTTTTTCGCGAGTTCTTATATCATCTTCAAAGTTTCAATAAAATATATTCAGGCGACCAAAAAAAATTATCTGCTTAAATACTAAAAAATGTATACTGCTATTGACGATATGTCATAAACCAAAGCATTGACCAAAAGAAAAAAGTGAATGACAGGAAACCTGCTTAGCCGGTGTACCACTGCCAAAAAAGGACCAACAACATTATGTTAATTTATTATATACAAATTATCAAATAGTTATATAGAGCCAAAAAAAAATTAATTTATTATAAATTATGATCGTCCTCTAAAAATGTATCTGTAGTGTTCCCTCACACGTCTCCCTCCCTCTTTCTCCATATCCGTTTAACAGTCTCTCACCGGCGGCAACATTTTCCCGGCTATAAATTTTCTTTTTCTCATCCCTCACACGTCGTTTCTAAATAATTCTCCGTCCAATGAAGCTAAACTGTTTAGGATTTTAAAAATCTCCTTCCTCTTCTTCCTCTCTTTTTCGCCGTCGTTTCAGCCTGAAAAAAAACTCCGATCACCTCTTTTTCGCTCCGTTTCGTGTTCTGTTGTGTGACAGATTGATCTTATTTTATGAGATTATGTGATCATTTAGGTATAAGACGAATCGATTGAGCTTTGATCGTGACTTCACCGTTCAATTTTTTTTTCCGATTAAGATGTTGGATCTTAACCTCAACGCTGACTCACCCGAGTCGAATCAGTACGGTGACTCATACGGCGTGGATCGGCAAACTTCAGACGGTTCCGCCGGGAATCAAATTGAAGAGTCAGGAACATCGACGTCGTCTGTAATCAATGCTGATGGAGACGACGACTCTTGCTCAACTCGAGCTTTCACTCTCAGTTTCGATATTTTAAAAGTTGGAAGCAGTAACGGCGGAGATGAAAGTCCCTCCGCCTCCGCCTCCGCCTCTGCCTTCACCGCCGGCGTTACTAAGGAGTTTTTCCCGGTGACTGGAGATTGTGGACATCTACGAGATATTGAAGGATCAAGCTCTAGAAGCTGGATCAATCTCTCTTTTGATTGTCTTGGCGACGGAGAAACGAAACTGATGACTCCAGTTCCAGCTCCGGCGCCGGTTCCGGCTCAGATGAAAAAGAGTAGGAGAGGACCAAGATCGAGAAGCTCGCAGTATAGAGGAGTTACCTTCTATAGAAGAACTGGTCGATGGGAATCGCATATTTGGTAAGTTAATTTTTGATTCAAGATTTTTGTTATTTTTCGGACAGCAACTAAATTGATCAGAACTTTCATTTTGTTTCTGTTTTTTTGTAGGGATTGTGGTAAACAAGTTTATTTAGGTAACTAATGATGTTTTTGTTTTAATTAAATTTCATCATTGTTGTTTTAGAACCAAAATTTTATATCTCTTCTTTGATTCAACGTAGGTGGTTTTGACACTGCTCATGCCGCAGCTAGGTATTGTTATAGTAGATTATTCTTCGGCTTTGTTTTGAATTGTTTTTGATGATTTGGATTTTTTTTTAAATGTGAGTTTTTTTATATTTTGTAGAGCTTATGATCAAGCTGCTATCAAATTTAGAGGTGTTGATGCTGATATCAACTTCACTCTCGGTGATTACGAAGAAGATATGAAACAGGTTTTTGAGATAAAGCTAGTTTTTTTGGCTTATACATTACTTTGGTTTTTAACTGTGTTTATCCTCAAACAGGTACAAAACCTGAGTAAGGAAGAGTTTGTGCATATACTTCGTCGTCAAAGCACAGGATTCTCGCGGGGAAGCTCAAAGTATCGAGGAGTCACATTACACAAATGTGGTAGATGGGAAGCTAGGATGGGGCAGTTTCTTGGTAAAAAGTGAGAAACTTTTTATCTTTGATCTGAAAACATTCAATTTAGAAAAAGGAAAAAAGTGTTTCTCTGTAATAAGATTAGGAATGGTGGCTCATTAATGAACCCAAAAGAGTTAAGCTGATGATACAAAAAAAAAAGAGAGAGTTCTTAGCAATGGTGATTAAGATGCTTGAATTGTAGGTATATTTATCTTGGGCTGTTCGACAGCAAAGTAGAAGCTGCAAGGTCCTATAATGATCATGAAAGTTTACTTGTTTGTTAGAAACCTTTAGTGGAACATTCCATATGTTTTTCAAATCCAACGTTGGTTTTTCTCTTCTTAACATTTTCTTGAAAACAGGGCTTATGACAAGGCTGCAATCAACTCTAATGGTAGGGAAGCAGTTACTAACTTCAAGCTGAGTTCATACCAAAATGAGATTAACTCTGAGACCAATTACGAAGGTAAGTAATTATGTGAAGCTTCATCTTAATCTCTATAAAACGGCTCTGATTGCTTTCTCTATGAAGGTGGTCATGACAAACTCGATCTCAACTTGGGAATCTCTCTTTCTTCCGGTAATGCGACAAAGCAGAACGGGAGGCGCTTTCAATTCCCTTCTAATACTTATGAAACTCGGCGCGGAGTTAGCTTGAGGGTAACTAACTTTCAATATCAATCTGTGATGAATCCATGTTTCAAAACGTTTTTTATTGTATCTTAAAACAATTTGCAGATAGATAACGAATTCATTGGAAAGCCGGTAAATACACCTATTCCTTATGGATCCTCGGACCATCGCGTTTACTGGAACGGAGCATGTCCAAGTTATAATATTCCCATCGAGGTAAAAAGATAGAATCAGAACACAACGCAATGCAAGAAACCGAAACAATGGAACAATGTTGTTATGTGTTTGGTTTCAGGGAAGAGCGACAGAAAAGAGAAGTGAAGCTGAAGGGATGATGAGTAACTGGGGATGGCAAAGACCGGGGCAAACAAGCGCCGTGAGACTGCAGCCACCGGGACCACAACCACCACCATTGTTCTCAGTTGCAGCAGCATCATCAGGATTCTCACATTTCCGACAACAACCTCCTAATGACAATGCCTCACGTGGTTACTTTTATCCACAACCTTAACTTGTAAAGGGAGACGGGAGTTTTTAGTCCCCTTTAAAAACTTGTCATTTGGGTTAATTACATTTCGATGATCAAAATTTTCCAAATTCAGATGAGAAAATGTGGTTTTTACCCTAAAGAAGTATCAAATTTGGGTCGTTGAGAAAACTATAAAACCAACTAAATAGGGAAAAATGTGTTATTATCATATAATATGGTCATTTCTGTGAAAAATGTGATACCTTATTTTCTTGGTAAGAGTGGACTCTTGAAAATTGAAAGGTACATTATTGTAAATAATAAATTAAGGTTCTGTCGTTATGCGGTCTGATGTAGATATTTAATTAATACACTGTTGAAAGAACAGTAAAGAGAGATAGTGATAGGATGTGACAATTTTGGCTGCCTCTTCAAAACCCCAAAGGATTTGGCAAAAAACATTACCATTCTCTTTGTTATATCTTCGCATATTACCAAATATATACTTAATTCTAAAGTCACGTGTCAAATATAACTATATTGAGACTGTAATGGTTAGAAGATGCTATACATTTTCTACATTTTTATTAGTTAAAATAAACAAATAATTAACATAGCAAATTATTGTATACGAAGACAACTTATAGCATAAAAAGGGTTTGGCTTATAGACGGACCCGTATCTAGAGTTTTTGAAGCATAAGACAAAAAAAATAAAATTGTTTTATATATTTTTCATAATAAAACATGTATAACTAAAATTTTGACATGTTTTATATTAAAATATAAAAAATTAATACTATTTCACAATGTATGAATTTTATATTATTTTCTTGAATTATAAAAATATTATTTTATATTATTTTAATCT
This sequence comes from Cardamine chenopodiifolia, assembly GCA_963922655.1. Lineage (NCBI taxonomy): Eukaryota > Viridiplantae > Streptophyta > Magnoliopsida > Brassicales > Brassicaceae > Cardamine > Cardamine chenopodiifolia. The sequence continues at coordinate 12,214,536 of OZ000478.1, read as the reverse complement.
ATAAAATACTAAAATTTAAAATTTAAAATATTTTTGTTAAATATTATAAATATTTAATACTATTTTTAATATGTAAAATATAATTTTATACTAAAAATAGCATTAAAATATATATTTTACTAATATATTAAAAAATAAAAAATTTAGAATCCTAAAATATGCTTAAAATTTGGGAACCTAAAACAAATATCTTATTTTTTACACATGAGGTACGACTCTTTATAGATAGCTAGGAGATTCAGTTTTCAAATAATTTTTTTTAGTTTTAATGTTTAGAACAGTTTTCAAATAATTTTTGGCATTTTGTCAACACAATGTATTTTAATGCATTTCATTGTATTTGTCAATGATTTTTCTTCATCAATAGCATGCTTTCTTTGTCAACAACATTAATTTAGATAGCGACATGAAAACAATATTAAAAATAACTACTATCTTGATTTTTTTTTTTTGAAAATGTTAACTTTTATGTCTTTATTTCAATTTCCGCTTGCTCCTTTGTTTTGTAATCATCTCATAATTTTTTATACATATTCATTTTCATGTGAAAATATGTTTGTTCTACCTATCATTTTTCATTTTTTTACTATTTAACTTATCTTATTACTTTTCCTTGTAAACACAAGTTATACTTTATTGCTTTTTAAAAACAGGAACGAAACATTCGTAACTACTTTTTTGGTGACGTAGTTTTTAGATATATATATATATATATTGTATTAGTCAAAATTTTTTTAAAGATATGTGTGTAAGTTGTTATGCCAATTGTCAAAGTAAAAGCAAAATAAGAGATTCCGATATATTGTACTGTCAAATCAAAATCTCATAGTCTATCTATCTACCGTTCGGGGTAATGTAAATGATATTCAATAAGATGTGATTGATGTCTTAAGAAACTGAATTATTATTCACAATATTCCAAAAATGGTGCTTTCCTATGACTCGTATCCTATGCCTTTATTAGTATAGTAATCTTTTCTTCTTTTCCTGACAACACGCCTTTATCAGTAATCTTATTTTGACAATGTCTTTACCAGTAATCTAATCTCACATGTTTCTTTAAACATAATTATTAATCCTTCTTTTAGAATAATTAGGAATACCATCATCTTCAATCGACATAATTTGATTGACAAAATAGTATTTTCATGATGAATGTATTCATGTGATTCACAATATTATTAAAAGGATTAGTCGTTCGGGACATTTTTTTAAGGCATGCAAGAACATTCGTAATTACCATTTAAGCATATATTATATATTATTTAATTATCATGTGTCACTTAATTTAGATAGATTGTTATATATATATATATATAGAATTTAGAGAAGTGAGCATCGGAGAAAGTCCATATATTATGATCAATACTATTTCTGTATACTAGATGTGGTGGCTGCCCACAATGAACCGATCTTATCGATCTCTTGACAGAAGATGACTCGCACGCACACTACGGTCAGTGGTTCTCTACAATGAATCGATACAATCGGATTTTTTTGTCAGAAAATACTTCTTAGTGTCATGTAACTTAACTTATATGAATTATTTAGAGGGTTGTATAACACCAAACACTTCTTTTACTTGTACCAACCTCGAAAAATGTATGGCTTCAATCTTACAAAAGACATGGATATTGTTTCTATCGAATTAAATGCGATGAGTAATGAATATTTTCTGACCAGACCGAGTACTAAATACATTGAGGGATAACATTTATTTATATATTATTATATTATATTATATAGTAAAAATTTTGGAATTGCGTAGGGTATATGGTAGTCAGCAGGAACAAGGCAACAAAGGCATAAAAGCAAATAAATACTAATGATGACCTACATTGTCGGAGAATCCTTAATATAAACAATTGTATTTTTTAGTGGCACAAAATGAGACAACGTGAGACGATTGGGAAACATCATGGGTCCAATTCATAAAAACAAATGTTTTTGTAACCGAATCATAGAGGTGTCTCTCCAAATTCATAAATATCTCTGCATTTAACTATATAAGATTTTGTTGGTGTAATAGAATACTAAGAAACCCATCTCACTTTCTTTATTACTATTCATATGTTTTGTCAGAACACAAATGCATATTAGTAGTGTTATTAAATTAGTGGTGGAAATCTTGTAAATAGTTAACTAATGATTTTAAATACAAGTTGAATTTTGGCGTCGATCAATTAGTGATTTTGTCTAATGGAAGCTAAAATTTTAGAAGAAAAATCTTCTGCAAACCAACCTCCTCAGATTTGAAAATCAATATTTGACATATTTCAAAATGTTATAAAATGCATTAACCAATAATAAAAAACCTTCCTAAAGCATTTTTTTTACACCCACCTATTTTAAAAGCTCAGTTTCTAAGTAACAAAAAGATAAGATTCAAGGTCGAGGCGATTTATTCCAACAAGTCTCTCATTTTGGAGTCTGTTTCGAGTTTGGATCTCATTACTCATCAAACCATCATAGTGACCATTAGACAAGGCCAGATTCCTAGACAGTATGTTACTCCCTTGAGATTGATCTATAAACCTTGATGTCATACCCTAAAAATCAGTGAATTTACAGTTTTGAGGTGAAGGCAAAGGACTCTACATTACCGCGTTTCCAAACATGTTTGTGTTTCCTTGAAAGTTTGATCTGTGATCTAGGCGTAAGTCTTGACCAACGGCCAAAATGGCAGGATCCATAAATTGAACATCCCTGACGTTTTCAATTGGAAGTGACTGATGATATGGATTATTACCAAACAATATTGAATCAGAATGACAGTTTCCTACAAGTAACGAGAGAAACAGATATTCAATTTTTTTTTTTATCTAGAAATAGGTAGCAGCACCATATGTAATACATCATAAAAATCCACACAAGTTTAAAAATATATAAACTAACCTGAAAAGCCATCAAGTGTCTGATGTTCTCTACCATTTGAGGAGAAGCCCGGAGGAGGTCGGCTAGGAACTGAAAATCCAGGCGGTGCTGAAACTGGACCTCTTGGAACACCTACAAGACAGAAACAAAGGAGATTGGTGAAGATTACACAAATGCTCAATAATCCCAAATAATATGTAGGCACTACGGCACACATGCCTTTGAAACACACAAAAGTCAATATTCTGGAAGCATAATATTTCCGTAATCAAGACAAGCTGAACCTGAGGGCCGCATTTTTTAACAAAGTGTTACACTTATAACGCGAACTAGTTATAAACATTATTCTGGATCTAGACTAGAGAGTGTTGGAAATCCAAATTTACCATCGAGTAGAAAGAACCAATTTGGTGGAGTATAAGTAAACATGAAATAAAAAATGAAAAAATAACTACGTAGAAGGCTAGAAGCTAAAGGAAATAGGATGAGAAATCAAGACTCACAAGTACGTGTATAGGATGAGAGCAAAGGGGAGTTTTGAGTGACATAATCTATTCCCCTGAGGTAACCGGAAGAAAGACCATTATGCATCCCAAGCAATACCCATCTGTCCTTCTGAAGAATTCGAGTAGAAGTCACTGCCATGCGATATCCTCGACTTTACTGGAGCTGGGTAGCCTAAGGGACATGGCCTCTTCGCCACTTTCCCCATATAGATTCACGAAATTATGAGGCGAAGTTAAGTATTCATCAAGATCTAAAGACAATATAGTTGCAATTATCCTGTCATTCATAGAGTTTCTTTGTGAGTCAGCAAAGAAAGACGAAAGACAATATGAAAACTCGGAAAACGAAGAGGTTGTGTGTCCCTTGCTTTGTCAGAAAACAAAATAGAATGGTTAAGACTGCTGTTTAAATGACTAGGCTCGCTAAATGGCATCTTGGAATATCCCTGTGAGATGGGATTGCGATTTACAAACAATACATGTCTTATAGACCACATAAAGAAAAGGGGCTTCTGCTTAGCTATATGGAATCACAAATATTAGTTCATCCAAAGCTAGATACCATGACTGGTTAGTGTAAAGAAATACAGATAAATACACACAGCAAGTATTGTTTGTTAATTTTTGGTGGTTACCAGCAGCAGTCCGAGACATTGCTACTTTCACAATTTTTTCATATTGACCAAAGTATTTTCTACGCTGAAAAAGCTGCATATATAAAAAGCCCCAGATTAATTCGAAAAGGTGATTTATTTTCAAATCAATATGTGAGTACCAAGGAGATAAAGGTCTTTAAGCATACATTCTCATCTGCCATATCAAAAAGGCAAGCTCATAACGTACACCAAATTTCTCTGGATGAATCTCACACGAGTTATGTCTCGCATCGGTTATCTAAAGTCGAGCTCGACTTTTTACATCAAGTCTCTACGTCGTTCTCATCCTCGCATCATCAAAGTCGAGTTACGTTCTCGCATCATTGTAATCTTCAAACTAAAACTTCATTAATAACAAAAGTCTATAGATCTTTTTCTATAAATACTTTGTTTGAAAATTGGATTCAACATCATCTCTTGTTGGAATGTGTAGAAAGAAGATAAGAAACGAAGTTTTGTGGCTTCGTCCTCACATTTAACATTTTCTATCCATTTTGCCTCTTCATAATTTATGACAAGTTCTTCACCCGCAATACCACTATTAGAATCGAGTGGAAACTTTGTAAGTTTCAGACACTTTTGTACTTTGATTATCTTAAGAGATGGAAAACGTAGAGGACTCCAGTATATGCTTTTTAACAAATGCAAATCAACCAAGGAGAGATATTCCAATTTTTGAAAAGGAATAATACTTCCATGTTCCTCTAGCATGATCAACGTTCTCTTTGCTTATTGTATACTCTAGTTGATTTATCAAACCAACGGTAAGAGCAATAAGGTTTGGAGCGAACAACAACCATGTCAAATCCCTTAGACCAGAACACTCTCGTATCCATACATATGAGAAGTTAGAAAAGCATGAACTTGTCCGATTTTTGTTCCATGATGAACTATTAGACAGAACACTCTGTCTGAGAAAGAGACTTTTGATTCAGCCTCAACAAAGCAGAATGGGCCACAAGAAATCCATCAACGAAACAAGTCCACCTCTGCACATAGGCCCAAGACCAACAACTCAGTCTCCTCTGTGTCTGCGTCTGAGTCAAAAGCAACCACGAACAGAGCCAAACCATGCGGTCTTCGTGAATCTGGTACGGAGGAGACAGCTCAGCAAATCCAGCTAGCTAACCGTTACAACGCCTTGAGATGCAGCGCCATCACGTGCTAAGAAGAACATATGGCATCATCGTAGAAGCTGATTTTTTTTATAAAATCAAGCTTGTACTCTGTTTTTGAGATAAGACGAAAACAATATCAATGAAATAAGTTTTTCATCTTCTCTCTAAGTTTCGTCTGCAAATTTCATGGTATCAGAGCCATGGTGGACATCACGATTTCACCTTCCTCACTAAACATCTCACAATGCGTCACTCTGAAACTTACCTCTACAAACTATCTTCTATGGAAGACTCAAATCGAGTCTTTTCTGTCAAGTCAACAGCTGCTAGGATACGTCACCAGTGACAATCCTAGGCCTATCTCAACAGTCACAATCAGAAATGGAGAAAATGAAGCTGAGGTTCCAAACCCAGACTTCACAAAATGGGTGAGGAATGATCAAATGGTCCTAGCCTGGCTGTTTGGAACGCTTTCTGAAGAATCTCTACGAGTTGTCTATGGACTTCACTCATCTCATGAGGTATGGTTTTCTCTGGCAAAGAAATTTAATAGGGTTTTTACATCTAGAAAGTTTGATTTACAGAGGAGACTAAACACTGTGTCAAAACAAGGGAAGATCATGGCTGAATATTTAGAAGAAGTCAAAGTAATCTGTGACCAACTAGACTCTATAGAACATCCTGTTGACGACCAAGAAAAGATTTATGGTGTCTTAAATGGGTTAGGTTCGGAGTATGAATCTATAGCCACATACATAGAAAACTCCATGGATACATACCCTGGTCCAAACTTTGAAGATGTGGTGTTTAGACTCACCAACTTTGATAACAAGCTGCAAAGCTATCAGTCTGCAATCACACCTCATCTTGCGTTCACCACTGGAAGAGGGTACTCCAATCGAGGACGTGGCAACAACAGAGGTCGTGGATCTTATTCGACTAGAGGAAGAGGCTTCTATTAACAGTTTAATAACACCAGTTCAAACTCTGAAGCCTCATCTGAAAGACCCACTTGCCAAATCTGTGGAAAGTATGGACAAACAGCTTTCAAATGCTACAAGCATTTCGATCATGCTTTTCAAACGGAAGAGGTCCACAATGCCATGTCTGCTATGAAAATAAGTGACAAGTCAGGGCAAGAATGGTACCCGAACACAGGTGCGACTGCACATATTACCAACACCTCTGCTAATCTTCAAAATGCTCAGTTATATGAGGGAGACGACACAGTTATGGTTAGAAATGGGGACTTTCTACCCATCACACACATCGGAACCATTCCTCTGAACACTCTACAAGGTAAAACTCTTCCTCTTAAAGAAGTTCTAGTATGTCCAAGCATTACAAAATCACTGTTGTCAGTTTCAAAACTAACTGCTGATTTCCCATGTTCCTTCAAATTTGATGCTGACTCTGTGATTGTGAAGGACTAACGGACCAAACAGCTCCTCACACGAGGAAGCAGACACAATGATCTGTACGTGTTAGAAAATCCAAGTTTTCAGTCCTTCTATTCATCAAGACAACAATTAACAAGTGATAGGATTTGGCATATGAGACTTGGACATCCGAATGGTGAAATTCTCAAGCTTCTATCAAGAACTAAAGCTATAGTTATCAATAAGACAAGCTATCAACTCTGTGAGGCTTGTCAAATGGGAAAGATTTGTAAACTTCCCTTTTCTTCTTCAGATTTTGTTTCTACAAGGCCCTTAGAAAGAGTTCATTGTGATCTATGGGGACCCTCACCTACTATTTCCACTCAAGGATTTTGCTATTATGTGATTTTTATTGACAACTTTTCAAGATTCACCTAGTTTTATCCTCTTAAGTGCAAGTCAGACTTCTACTCTGTGTTTTTAACGTTTCAACAATTGACAGAGAATATTTTTCAACAAAGAATAGCCTACTTTCAGTGTGATGGAGGTGGTGAGTTTGTCAGTAACATGTTCTTAACTCCACTTAACGACTTGTGGTATTAAACAACTTCTCTCATGCCCTCACACACCCCAACAAAATGGCATCTCTCAAAGAAAACACAGATATATAGCAGAACTTGGCTTGTCCATGTTGTTCCACAGTAAAGCTCCTCAAAATCTTTGGGTGGAGGCTTTCTTTACTGCTTCATTCCTTTGAAATCTGCTGCCTTCTTCAGTTCTTCCAGACAATAAAAGCCCCTTTGAGCTGCTGATGGGGAAACCTCTTGTTTATACCTCCTTAAGAGTATTTGGATGTAGTTGCTATCCATACCTGAGGCCATATGCTAAGAACAAGCTCGATCCTAAATCATTGCATTGCGTTTTCTTAGGATATAATGAAAAATATAAAATATACATATGCATGCATGTCTTATTTGATGAGACACATTTTCCTTTTGCTGCTGAGTACAAACATCTGCTACCGGTTCCAACTACAACACTCACCAAAGCTTGGCATCATGGGTTTAGGTATCAATCAGAACATAACTCCACATCTTCATCATCAACAACACAGAATGTGACTTCTCTTGTGCCTACTGGGATTAGGGAATGTACTGAGCGTATGACAGGCTTTGACCTTGCTTCTATAGGCGACAGCAGTCCTGAAATCCTTGGTAATGCACAAGAAATGTCTCCGGATGATCAACTACCCTCTGATACTCATATCTCAACCCCTGTATCATCTGAAACTTCAATCACATTATCTGAAGAAAATGCAGAATCCAGTAACTCAACTACAGAAGCCCCTGCACACTTAAACTCACCCTATGATTACGAGAGGGAAGGATGGACTAAGAAAACCCAATCCAAAGTATGCACTACTCACAGTAAAGCAGAATTATCCAGAACCCAAGAGTATTAAAATAACTATTAAAGACCTTGGTTGGAACACGACAATGACAGAAAAAGTTGACACAATGCATGAAACTCAGACATGGGATTTGGTTCCACCAACAGAAGACATACAACCATTGGGCTGTAGATGGGTGTTCAAGACAAAGTTATTGTCTGATGGCTCCTTAGAGAAACTAAAAGCAAGGTTGGTAGCTAAGGGTTATGAGCAGGAAGAAGGCATCGACTTTGTGGAAACTTACAGTCCAGTTATACGCACTGGAACCATAAGAACTATGCTCCATGTTGCAACAATTAAGAAATGGCAAATAAAACAACTGGATGTGAAAAACGCCTTCTTACATGGCGATCTAAAAGAGACAGTATATATGACTCAACCTCCTGGTTTTGAAGAACTGAAACATCCTGATTATTTTTGTAGACTCAAAAAGGCTATATACAGTCTCAAACAAGCCCCAAGAGCATGGCTTGACAAATTCAGCTCTTTTCTGCTTGCCTATGGATTTCTTTGTAGTATACCTGATCCTTCCTTATTTGTTTATATCAAAAGGACTGATGTCATGTACCTTCTGTTATACGTTGATGATATGATATTAACAGGAAGCAACAATGAACTGTTGGACCAACTTCTAGAAAGTCTCAAACATGAATTCAGAATGAAGGATATAGGACCCTTGCATTACTTCCTCGGGGTTCAGGCACATTTTCATGCAGGGGGTCTCTTCTTAAATCAAGAAAAATACGTAACAGACTTACTCATTAGCGCATGAATGGCTGATTGTGCCCCAATCTCAACTCCTCTACCACTGCAAGTGAATCAATAGACAAATCAAGAAGAATCATTTCCGGAACCAACTTATTTCAGAAGTTTGGATGGAAAACTTCAGTATCTTACAATAAAAAGACCAGGCATTCAATATGCGGTCAATCTAGTATGCCAACGAATGCATACTCCATTGGTTGCAGACTTCAACTTGGTAAAACGAATACTCAGATATATCAAAGGAACAATGTCAATGGGGGTTGATCTTTCAAACAGAACCAATTCGTCATTACGAATCTATAGTGATAGCGATTGGGCTGGGTGTAGAAACACAAGAAGATCCACTGGCGGATTCTGCACTTTTCTTGGCACAAACTTAATATCTTGGTCTGCAAAAAGACATCCTACAATGTCAAAATCATCGACTGAAGCAGAATACATAACTCTGTCTTCAACTGCGTCTGAAGCTACGTGGATCACTTCTTTACTTGGCACCATCGGTATTCCGCAACCAACAACCCCAGAAATGTACTGCGATAATCTCTCTGCAATTTACCTGACAACAAATCTTGCTCTACACTCAAGATCAAAGCACTTTCAGCTTGACTGGCATTACGTGCGAGAGAGAGTCTCAATGGGGTCACTGATGATTAAACATATACCATCGTCACTCCAAGTAGCAGACATTTTTACAAAGTCATTACCTCAACAAACTTTTGCTGATCTTCGTTTCAAACTCTGTGTCTGTACTCCTCCCGCCACAAGTTTGAGGGGGTCTATAAGACATAACACTCTGTCTGAGAAAGAGACTTTTGATTCAGTCTCAACAAAGCAGAATGGGCCACAAGAAATCCATCAACGAAACAAGTCCACCTCTGCACACAAGCCCAAGACCAACAGCTCAGTCTCCTCTGTGTCTGCGTCTGAGTTAAAAGCAACCACGTCTGCGTCTTATATATACATCTATGATCTATATCAAGCCAAAATTTCCCACCACATCAACAAAGAAGAAAATTATATTTATTGAATCCCATACAACACAGTTCGAAGCTTCGAATTACAGACAACGTTGAGTTAATACCTGATTAGCAAATGTACGTTGAAAGGGACTTTTATTGGCATTTAGCTGTTAAGGAAACGAAGTAACGAGTGTTAGCTTCTTCGAATTTATAACATCATCGCAATCACAAACTAATGTAAAATTTGAGGGAAAATCTAATTGCCAACACTAATAGAGATTCGTTAATGCAGAATCCAAATCTCAATCCACCAATTTCATTCCAATTCCAAAGAACATTAACAATTTCCAAAGATCATCACTAAACATGTCCACTCACAATGGAAGTAATGGATCACTCGAGACGGATCAAAGATATAATCAATTCCTCAACATTATGAGATTAAACATCTCAATTTCTCACTGATTCATAATCATCTAAACCGAGAATTAACGACAAAAAATAATAATAGATTCGATCAATTCTTTAAGAGAAGAAGGCGAATCTGAGTTTAACACTCACGTCGCGGAGCTGTAAGAGTCCGATTTCGCCAAGATAAGTGATGGAACGGTGAGCGAACTCAACAGGGATGATAAGCTGAACGAGCGTCATCTTCTCTGATCGCATCGGATCCATTTGCGGCAAGTTGTCTATGAACTGCTCCATGTTCTTCCTCTTCCTCCTTCTGCTTCACTCTCGAGAGAAACGGAGAGAGAATGGAGAAATTTGAGAACGATCTCCGATTAGATCCGGACTTTTATCTCCGTCGAAGATCTTAGAAGCGGAGTTCGTTTTTTGTTCCCGCCGACAACTGTCATGAGAAAACGAGGATTTGGCATCTCCTATTAAAAAATAATTAAAAAAGTGTTTTCGTTCACTTTTCTTCGGGTAGAAATTTATTTATTTTATCGGTTGAAAACAATTAAACTCATAACATTATAACAAATGTTGCAAAATAATTAAACACATAACAAATGTTGCAAAATAAATAAACACATAACAAATGTTGCAAAATAATTAAGCATATAACAAATGTTGCAAATAGTAATTATAAACAATTCACATTTCTAACAAAATAAATTACTGAACTTGTTAAGATGAAACAATTATTCTTTATCCATAAAATAATTAAGTATATAGATATGAAGTTTCGTATTCCACCAAACGCAATTAGTTTAACTAGTTACAGAATTATTATTATTTTCTGCGAACTTTCGAAATGAATGATTTATTTTGGTTTTGTGAATGTTCCGTAGATACTATCAGAAGCCATTTTCATTTTGAAATGATTCATCCAAATACATTATATTATACAATACTAGAAATTTGTCAAATTTTACGTAAAGTGCTATTAAAAATAAACAATTTTAATCATTCCATAAATGGTATAATAGTCAAACTCACTTCTACCTCATTAACTAAATAAAACAAACATAAAAGTCAGCAAAATATCTCAATTTCTAAGAACCAAGAGTAAACACTATTTGGTCGTTGGTCATATGACTCATATCACATACAGAGGATGATTCCGCCTTTTTATCAAGGAAGAGTGTGACTCGTTTGAAACTCGTTGATGTTTACCGAAATTCAAATTCACTGAATCAAATCGATTGAGGATTTAATCTGACATACTTTATTCGGCCAAGCAATATATCATCATAATCCATGGATTTTAGTTGGTTAGTACTCTATTATCTTATGTTTTTTTTGTACAGAATTGAAGAAGATGAACTCAAACCCACCTTATAATATAAATGTGCCTGGAGATATATATATTAGGCAATCGAGAAAAGTTTGGAATCTAAAAAGATTGTTTTATTTAATGTGGAAACCAGGCACTAATGAAAGAGAGTCACTACCATTGAAGAGATTCTTTAACAAAAAAATGAACTTTTTAATTTCTTCAACAAATTTTAATCTATTTTTAGCTTGCTAAATGCTCCGAAATTTCTATCAGTCATCCATAGGATTTGTAACAGAAAAGCTAAAACTTTGGCTTAAATCTTTTTTAAATTTTAAATACCCTTATATATTCCTAAAATTCAAATAAAGCCAGATCACTCATTCAATTCCGCCCCGCCCCCTAAAATTTAGGATGAAAATAACTAAAATTAACATGTATTATTAAAATGATTTAACTGATATTAACATTTAAAGTTTAAACTAATCGAACCTTTATATTTTTATTTTTTTAATTTATCATCTAGCGCAGAGATATTAGGTCTGATTGGTAGGATGAGTTACTATTAATTTATGTTGAGTTACAGATAATTAAAAAATGTTACCAATTATGAAAGTTTTAAGAACTTTGAAGTTAACTTTGAATTATGAATGTGTTATGGATGATTTATAATTTTGAAGTATGCCCTTTGTAAAATTTGTTAACTCAAATGCTAACTCAACATCATGGAAAAACTCATGTGGTAGAGTTGATTTCATAATTTAATATATTTTTAACTAATCACCAAATTATTTTTTCCCTTTTTTAATATTTCCAACAAGATAAAGACATATCAAACAAAACTGTTCCTTTTATTTTAATTTTTGATTTTATTTGTTATTTTAAATTATTTTTAAAATGTAATGTGCACAGATTTTTTTCTACTGCTTTTCTTAATACTTATTGTCAAAATATAAAACATCTTCAAAATTTATGGTTTAATTTTATTTATCTATTTACTAAAGTCACTCTTGATCTAATAATTTATTTTATTTTATTTAATGATTAAATTTTTAATAGATGTTATAAATATTAATTTTAATTATATTTATTTTTAATAACATATATTACAACTAAACATCGTAAAAATTACCAGTGAATTTTTATAACTAAAATATAACTTATATTTATACTATAAACTTACCGTATAAATCTACGGTTTCTATCACATATTTTTATTACAAGTTACATCAAATTACAACATCGCAACTCAACTTTTACTATGTATTACTCGTTAAGTGTACTAGGTGATGACCCGCGTAGACACGCGGGTTTTCGTTTTATGATTGGTCCATAACCTTTATACATGAAGCAATAAAATCAATTTCGATTTAGATTGTTACAACATTCTATATATCATATTTCAATAACTAATACATATGATGTTCATAGAAAATATATGTATTGAATGAAGCCAGAAGACAAGGCAAACCTCTATAACATTGATTGAGACTAAGACGTTCAAATTATCTACTTACGAATTCAAATTAAAGAATTATAAAGTAGTGTACGGAACATACCGATATTTTGCTACTAATCTTGTATTTTTCTGCATCGGTCATTGAGCCGAATGATTTTCCTTCAATGAGAGTAGGCTCAAAGACATATGCTCTGAAGTTAATATTCCACACTCCAAATCAATAGCCCTGGCAGTTTGCACGTTGTCACCGGTAACCATATGGACCTGAACATCAACAAATATCATGAAGTAACAGGCTACAAAATAAAATTTTCGCCATCAGCCATTCTGTCTTTTTAGAAGAAAAAAATCGAGCAAAACAAGTACCTTGGCACCAGCATTTTGACACAAGTGAACAGAATCTCTAACAACCTGGTCTACATGAATCCTGCACATTTCAAACATTTTGATAAGAAACACTACCAAGAATATTGCAGGACATGGCACACATGTCTTGTCTGATATATAAAAAAATGCTCTACAAGTATATATATATATATATATATATATATATATATATATATATATATATATAAATGTTAGTTCTATATTATGTGAAGCGGAACATAGAAAGCGATCTCAAAGGACAAGAGACACACTACCAAAATTATATATATGACTAATCTCTGGATTAAGCAAAAAGTACATAAATAAACTAAATTGATGCTCACCTTTATGTCTACTATAGCTAGTAAAATAAGGTTATCCTCTGAGAGTACCCACTTTGAGAGTTCTTCACCTGCTGGCACCTTTTCAGCCTCATAGGTTTTAAAGGCCAATGTGAGACATTGTAAGGTTCTTCCAGCCATCTTTTCGATACCACTCTTGAAAAACGATGCCTGGAAACATCAAATAAATTGGATTGAGCAAAGTGTTGAGAAAACCCAAAGAGTAAATCACAGAATCATACATATATGCCCAATTTTAGGTGGTTCATAAATTGTACTTTTCACAAACCTTGTCATTAGTCACTGGTGCCACATTACCATCCTCATCGATGTAGCTTCTGCATGATGCCAAGACAATTTCAGAAGCTCCTTTCCAGTGAACATGAACTTCACCATCAGCCTGAAAATTATTATCAAAAACAGAAATAGCAGAAAGAAAAACTGGATTGTGCTTATAGAAACCGAAAGAACAGACAAATGATAGCACAATTCAAGAGCTCAAAACTACCAATCAGTTTGAATCATTAGGATCGATGACAACGTGTCACTAAAACCTAGTGAACATTGTGACCTCATTCCTTTTCATATAAATAGCAAAAGCATTGTAATTGCAGAATCAATGAGAAAAATGGAATAAAAATCAAACCTTTCTCATCTTCATCTTCTCCTTCTAATCTCTTTATTCTCACAAAGGGGCTATTGATATATGATCGAATAATCTCTTTTTCTACTTTTGCAAACTGACAGAGAAGTTTAACTAAGCACTGTAAATCCATACGCCATATATTTCCTAGCTATTGGATATTACTTGTTTAATTTACTTTCACTGTGAAGGTGAATATGATTGAAGCAACGTAGAATCCAACTATACTCCAGCGAACCCATTCCCAATCATCTATGCCACACTCATAGCTTAATTAGCTCATTTTAATCATGAATATCAATCAATTGACTTCATAGTAACACATTTAGAGGATCGATATATGAGTTAGGAGAAATGTAATGATGTCATACCATTTGATCAGCCAACAACATGACTGTTTTTGGTGAGAATTTCGTCCCACAATAGTCGAATAGATCTTCGAGACTTGGTCCTAGCAAATCCATCACTAAAGCATTTTTTGTTCCATCCACTCCAAACCATAACACATCCTCCAAAGTTAGCTTCTGCAAAACAATTCAAAATGATCAGGTTAAATACAATTGACAGCTAAAAACACCATTTGAAGAACATTAAAATCTTGTCTCATTGATTAAAATTTAAAACATAAGAGATTTAAATCAAATCTCCAGAATAAATTTGTCCTATGTAATAAAAAATCTTATGATCTTAAAAACGGTGAAAACATTAGATAAGTCTGCAAAATGAGAAAGAAATATGGATTAGATTCGAGAGAGAAAGAGAGTGTGAGATGAGAGAATTTTGAAAAATAAATCTTAGTGAAGATGAAATGGAGTTGGAGAAAGAGACATAAGAAAGCAGAGTTTTAAGTTTATGATAGTATAAAATTAAGGAAAATTCATTGATTTTGCTCTTTTTTTTAATTAATAAAAAAATTGTGCTGATTTGTCAGAAAGAAGAATGCTGATGTGTTGTGAGACTCACTGAGTCTTTATATAATAGATGTCTGTCATATAAATGAAAACCTAACGTTTAACAAGTTGCCTCGTTGACGTCGTCTTTTTGGTTTTGGACGCAATCCCCTATGTGTATATTAGAAGAAGCTATAATCTCAATATTCAAAAACACTTACTTCTCTCAAAAAAAAAATGGAAAATACTAAATTCTTTTGTACGATGACAAAGGTGAGGGAAATTTTGGAGAAAGAGAGATTGATGGGTTTTCACACGTGGGATTTGGAATGCGTTGACAATTTTCTCCGGCGTTGGCTTGTTGAATTCCGGAAAGGATGTTTTGTTTTCTCCGATCAGATTCGGCGTTACGAGCTTCTTCGCCGTGATGCTACTCACGTGTTTATTCTTCATCAGCTATCCGATCCAGACAACAAGTCCGGTTCTAAAATATATCAGATTCGTAACCTCTTTGATGATATTATCATTCATGTTTTTTGTTCCTTTCAGTTGCCCTACCATTGATGTTTTTCTTTCAACCTTTTCGTTGCTCGCCGGAGGAATCTCCATCTACCAACTCTATTGCACCATGGACATTGGACATGCTCTTGTTCTTCTCTTTCTTGCCTTTATTAATGGTCTTTTGGCCCTTGACTTTGCTGCTCAAGACCATCACCCATGCTCTGGACTTTTTCGATTTTTTTCTTCCAATACATTGTCTACGTTTATAATTTCGAATTTCTAGCTAATATAGTTTAGTCTTGGGGTTATTTGGATTCTCTATGTTAGGTTTTGTTTTCTTTTTGAACTGAATCATAATAAAACTAGTTTTTAATTTTTTTTCCTTTTCAGTGATTTATTCTATTTAAAGTATTATACTACACGAAAACATTTTTTTTTCGCTACAGCAAATTTAGTCGCTACATCGTCGCTAATATTAAATAGGAGACGAAAATGCGACTGACAATATGTGTTGAAAATCGCGTGTCGCATAATCAATTCGTCACCTTTTTATCGCTAAAAATACTATAATTAAGCGACAGAAATAAAACATCGCTAATATTGCGACATCGACTTGCTACACTTTGGCAACTACATATCAGCGACGAAAATATAACAATAATTTATGGAGTAGTAAATTTTATCTACCACACTCTGTAGTAGCAAATTTGTAGCATATTTATTTCGTCTATTTGGCGACAGCACTATTCTTAGTCGCAAACGTTTAAACTAATTACTATTATAGTACGGAGGAACAATAATAAGTCGTTTATAAAAATTTCAGTAAGTAACGAAAAAGTGACAGTCATTAATTTCGGTATAGTCACTGAAAAGCGACTACGGATGAATATGTGTGTTTAAATTAATAAAAACAAAACAAAACTTTTACGAAAAAATTAAATAAATAATGGAATCAAAACTAAAATTCAATTCTAATTGCAATAAATATATAAGTTTAAATTCAGAAAGTATAAATTCAAACCAAAATAAGTTTAAATATTTAATTCTAATTAAAAAAAAACTAAGTACTCGGTTGATCGGTTGGGTTAACGGGAGAATCTTGTTCCGGAGGGGTTGCCGTGTTCTGGTTCTGGGAGCGGGTTTCCACAAATCGTGCATACCCGGGATCTTCTCGTATATACGCAACTACCATCTCCAAGGTAGCTATAGTGGCTTGCGATTGTTGAGCTACTTCCTTTGCCTCCACGGCTACTTTGATGGCTTCATCGGCTCTAGCACGGTATTCCTCGTTCTCAGCAGCTTGCTCTTCAATCTTCCGCTGCACAGCTTCAAGTTGGTCTTGTAGTTGAGCCATAGAAGAATAGCCAGTTGACGCACCACTCCCCTTACTCTTTACAAATCGGCTCTCCATGCTACCGAGTCCATATAGTGTGCCTCTAGAGTCGGGAATAGTTGAGTACAAAAAGCAAAGTTCATTTCTATAATCAATTTGCATTACTAAAAGACTAAACAAAAGTTAATGTGTCTTTTACCTCTAAGAAGATCGCGTCTAGTTCCTCGGTAGTGAGTTGAGGACGTGATGAGTTAGGATTGGACAAGTCCGCATCCTCTTCAACTTGCGCTAACTTATTCTCTATGTTTTTATTATACTTCTCGCAAATTTGAGCTGCTTTTTGATCGACAAAACTCCCATCGGCTTTAGTATGCGTCCTCACAAAAACCTCTCCAATCGAGACCGGTCTCCCAAGTTCTTTCGCCTATGAATAACAGAACATTAGGACATGGGAAAAACAAATATAACATTGACATTATACCCCATCTAAACCATAACATCAACATGATAGAACTCTTAAAATATTTATTTCTAAATTGCCATTCTTTAAAATTAATAAACATACGGATCCTAAACTTACATTTAACAAAGTCTATATACACATTATTTCGATTTAGCAATGTTAAGAAAAAGAAAAACATTTAATGCAGTTGCATTATTTCAGACCATGCGTATGGTTTTGAAACAAATAGCCACCAAATCAACATATAAATATGAATGTGTAAATCATAACATTTTTCTTTGTCCCTTTTCATAACCCAGCTGACACACATGGCAACACTTTGCACAACATTTCAATTTCAATTCACTTTCATTTTACTTATCAAACTTTATCTTTTTATGTACAGCCTAATTACAGAAAAAAATGCCACATAGATGATGTCCTAATTATAGAATTTAAATGCAACATAGATGCTGTGCCGAAACAGAAAGCTTGGTGATAATGGTCGAAATATTAAGTGCAAAAAATATAACTAAAACACACAGCCTATTACTAACTAATCATATAACAAGTTGTTAACTACAATTAATTCATTCTATGTTCACTAACTACTCAAATCGGAAGCACAATGATCACAAACCAATCTTTATAGGTCGAATAAAAACAATTTCTAAACATGTTAAAATTTTCATACATTACCTTAAGTTATTATGAAAGGAAACATACCATTTCATGCTGAATTTGTTCGAAGCTCTTAGGTCCTCCAAGATGCTTGTGAATACCAAGACCACCCCGGTCTGAGTTCCGTGAGTTCGACACCACACTACTCCTTGACTGTGCTTTTTCGGTTGTCCAATATGCTTGCATTTTGATCCACAATGCCTCTCCTATCCACCTTAGTTTCTGTTTTTTCTTTACTTTACAAACCATATCCCTCATACATCTTATGCATATGCCATTAAATTTCCGCCTTACATGTGGAGTGATCAAAGAACTCCAAGTAAATTCTTGCTGGGGAGATAAGATCCATTAGTTGTTAGGAAGTTTGTAAATTAAATATAATGTAAAAAATATAAATATTATTTTCATACCGCGAAATCTATAAAATAACGATCTTGATGTCTAGGAGAAAGTTTTGACCAACTGTAATACTGTCCATCAAATTTGTGCTTCAACAGCTTTGAAACTTTCCTTGTAATAGTCTCTTTGTCTCGCCCAAACCTACAGAAATTATTGAATTAAATGACTAACATTGACTACGAATTAGTTAACTTTAAATATGAAATTTCTAGTCTTATACTTACCATACACTATTATCTTCCTCTTCTAGACTTAAAGTTGGCAAATAAACATCTCTTCCCGGAGTTCGCAAAAGTTCATCTAGAGTCATTTGCTCTGCCTCTCCCATAGGTCCAGCCTCTGCCTCCTCAGTTGTATCTTCCGCGACTGACTCTTCATTATGATTGTCTTCTACCGGAGCTGTTGCACTAGGAGTTTCGGCAATAGGTGGTCGTCCCCTCACTTGGTCATTGACCCGCGAAGACTTACTCAAAATAACATCCGGTGCTTGTTGGGGAGGGATAAATGCAACTGATGGTCTAGAAGTTGATCCTTGCTGGTTTGTCGAATGAGAAGACCCTGTTCTTCCTCCTCCACAATGTCCTCTTGCGCTTTTAGCCCGTGAAGCCATAACTAGAGAAAACAAAAACTCATACAAACATTCGAAGCAATTAGAATTATCTTTCTATGCATTCTTAATCACTCTAAACAAAAAGGCTCGACCTCTGCAACATCTTCCAAATCGAAATCCAACTAAGGAAAAAGCTTAAAAATTTTAGCGAGTTTGAAAAACTTTGAACAATCAATATGGTTTGTATATGATTTACAGTGACAAATTAGCTCACATTTTGCTACCAAGATTAATACTTTTGTAGTCCATAGTAACACATGAAATCTACACACCATGAACATTACAGAACATTCAAACAACAAGCTTTAGAAATCATGAATTCATCAGTCCATCTACTGGAATAAATACTTAAGGAATCTCGAAACTTGGAGGAGACCCAACCCAATACGCATAGAAAACTTAGGGCTTTATCAAATTAGTGGTTGTTTATTCTGAGGAAGGAGAAGAAAACAGTATAATCCAAGAGGAGATCCAAAAGCACTTACAATCGCAGTGTAGCAGGTAGTTAATGGTGGGAATTTCTTGGTTGAAGGAGAAGAGAATCAAAGAAGAAAGCGATTTGGTGGTTCTGGGTAAGACAAAATCGGTTCAACCCTCAAAATCAAAAACGAAATCGACGGCGATGTAGGAAGAAGAAGTCACGGTGAGAAGTAGAATGAGGGAAGGCGAAGAAGATGGTTATCTCTAAGGCGAAGATCGATTGATTTGAGTAGGTGAAGAGGGGCGATTTTCGCGATATCTCCAAGGAACACAAGTGAGGTTTTGTTCTGATTGAAAGAAAGGAGAAGGTCGAAAATATGCTAAGTGTTTTTATTATGTAGTTGCAAAAGAGTAGCATTTTTTGCTACTAATTTGATACAACCGTATAACCATTTTACTAATAGAAAAATAAACTTTATAAATTATAATGTTAGAAAATATAATTATTAATTTTCCGAAAATATACTAAACATTTATATAACCCGTTAATTACTTTAGCGACATAAATTATGCTTTAGGGATTTATAAACCCAATAGTCGCAAAAGTGTCACATTTACATGTAGCAGTCACTAAAATGTAACATGTTTTGCAACAATTATGCTACACTGATATGATACTCTTAACCAAGTTTTAACTAATTCAATGTTTTTGGGCCTAAGAAGTTGCATTGTTATAATATCTAACATAATTAACAAAGCCAATACATTACGTAAGTAAGACAATAACACCAAATATTCAGTTGATTCTACAGAGTTTATAAGGATAACCAAATTGTTATTTAAAGATAAGTACATAAATATTTAGTCTCCACTATCGGCTTCCTCATCTTCAGATGTCGAAACTTGTGTAAAAAATTCATTGTCTATTTCTTCATCATCGACCTCTATGTCAAGCAAAGTTGTTGAGTTTGAGGTATCTGCTAAACTTCCCACAACAATATCTTCAATTGTTGTAAACTCCACATTCACATCATTTTCTTCTTGCATTAATTCTACCTCTTTTTCTTTTAACTTCCCAATTAACTTTTCCCTTGGGTTGACTTTCACAACTGTAAACCATACTTCTCTTCGGTGTCTTACACACGGATACGGTATATAACATACTTGATCTGCCTGAGATGCTATAGAAGACAGATATTAATTTTTCTTTATGAACAATACACATCAAACTATTTAACTACTTACCAAGGATAAACGGCTTGTATTTGCTATATTTGCTTGTTGCAAGCACATCAACTACGCCGCCATTGCTCTTTCTTGTGCCCTTTCCAACTATAGGATCGAACCATTCACATTTAAAAAATGTTATTTTTAAGGAAACTAATCCTACATAATCAAGCTGTATGATATCAGTCAAGCTGCATAGCGTTTATTCTTTGCCTTGCTTTTTAAGTCTTTGAAAAACCTTTCGAAAGGATACATCCACATGTACTGCACATGTCCTCCTAGTTTAGCTTCATGGGGGAGGTGTATAGGAAGGTGTTCCATAACGTCAAAGAAATATGGTGGATATATCTTCTCTAAGTTGCATAATATTAAAGCAATATTTTCTTTCATTAACTGAACTTGTTGTACACCCAAAGATCTTGAACATAAGTCTCGGAAAAACAAGCTTATCCATGCAATAGTTGGTAAAGTTAGAAATATGATATATTTCTAAATGAATTATCTAAAAAAGTTATACTTATGATTTGATACCTCTAATTCCTTGGTGGACATTTCGTGGGAGTAGTTCTCCCATTATGAAAGGAAGCAGTCTTTCCATGAATACATGACAGTCGTGGCTTTTCATACCTGAAAACTTGCCTCCTTCAATATCCACACATGTTGCTAAGCTTGCGGAGTATCCATCAGGGAATTTGACGTTATGTTTAACACAATTTAAAAACTCTTCTTTCGCCTCCCGAGTGAGTCTAAATATTGGGAAAGGATCACTTCTATTGCTATCCAGATGTAATTCTTTGCGAGAACAAAATAACTCTATATCCAAGCGCGACTTAACATTGTCTTTCGGCTTTTCTTTCTGATTCATCAAAGTGAAGATGATGTTGTCAAAAAAATTCTTCTCTATATGCATTACGTCAAGATTATGCCTCAAGTAAGATCCTTCCAATATGGCAACTCCCACATAATGCTTTCTTTGTGTCAATTATGCAATCTCCCATATCCGGAATTTTTAGTATCATGACCATTACCTCCACAAGTTGACATTTTTGAAGGATTAATTTCCGTGATTTGATCATATATGTCTGAACCTGTTGCATAGCTTGGTGCGTAATCATTTACTGCGTGTTTCCCTTTCAGAAATTTAGTTTTACTCTTTCTTAACGGATGATCAGGAGAAAGAAATCTTCTATGATAATCAAACCATGAGGACTTCCTACCATTTGGGAGCCAAAACGCCTTTGTCTGATCCATACATATTGGACATGATAATCTACCATGTGTTGTCCAACCTGAAAGCATACCATACGCAGGAAAATCGCTGATTGTCCATAGGAGAACAACCTTCATGATAAAATTTTGGTTTGTTGACACATCATATGCCTCAACTCCATTTAACCATAGTTCCTTTAACTCTTCGATTAGAGGTTTCAGGAATACATCTATACTGGAACGTGGATGATTCGGGCCTGAGTTCAAAATTGTAAGGAAAAGATACTCTTTCTTCAAACACATATCTGGGGGTAAGTTATAGGGTGTCAAAATCACCGGCCATAACGAATGGTTTCTAGACATACGAATGGATTAAAGCCATCTGTGCATAAACCAAGGTATACATTCCTAGGTTCTGCGGCAAATTCTGGATGTTGTTGTTGAAAATTATTCCACTCCGCTCCATCTGATGGGTGACACATTTCACCATCAATAGGTTGGTGATCAAAATGTCATCTCATTGAAGCTGAAGTCAGCTCGCTTTGATACATTCTCTTCAATCGATCAGCAATTGGGAGGTACCACATTTTACTAAATGGGATTTTTGTACGCCCTTCGCTTGTCTTAAATCTTGGTTGTTGACAGAACCTACATGTTTCCCATTTTTCATCTTCTCTCCAAAAAATCATGCAGTTGTTTACACAAACATCAATGGTGTAATACGGCAACCCCAAATTCCTCATCAATTTTTCCGTCTCGTAGAAAGAGCTCGTTGCATGATTTCCTTCTGGCAAATATTCTGTGAACAATTTCGCCCAAGAAACAAGACCCATCTCAGACATATTTTGTTCACACTTGTTGTTCATGAACCTCGAGGCTAAAGAAAGTTGTGTGTGTGTCCTTCCTTACATCCCTCATACAAAGGAGTGTTTGCAGCTTCTAGCATGTTGAAAAATTGTTGTGCTTCAGTATTTGGTTGTTCTTCGTATAAAGTAGTTTCTCCATCGTTGTTGAACCCAGTCATAGTGGAAAATGCGTCATGGACCATATCAATACAATTATCAGGAGGAAGTTCGTAATCACTTTGACGAGATGTACTATGACACCAAGTATCATGGCTGGCACCTAAAGAAACGTTTATTTCTTCCCCATGTCTATGCCAGATATAATAGTTCGGCATAAACCCTCGACTCAATAAATGATTCCAAATTTTCCTCGACCTAAGGAATTTGTCATTTTTGCAAATGTTACAAGGACATTAAAACATACCGCCACTACTTTCCGCGATAGCTTGTTGACTTGCAAATTGCATGAAAACTTCAATCCCTTCTATGAACTCAGAAGATAAGCTATTTGTATGTGAATCGATCCGATTATACATCCACGCTCTAGAATTTTGATAATTGGAAAATCCGACCATTGTTGTATTTGTTGGTAGGAGAGAAATTTTTTGCAAACTTTCCAAAGTAAGCCAAAATATACATATATATATATATATAATTTTTGTGTGAAAAATGTGACTATAATGAGACGAAAATGTTACCACAAATGTTGTCGCACTTTAAATCTCTACCTACTTATTGGTCGTATAAAACATATGCTATATACTATTATAACCACCAGAATTAGCTACCTATTGGCGACACCCTTGGAACTTAGCAACTAAAATGCAACTCTCCCAACTACAGGATATGTAAAAAGATAACATCTTAATTGGGAAAATAATTAATAATACATTAAATTTATTTAGATATCGATTGGAATAATTGGTAATTATTAATAATTTCTAAGTTATATTTATAATTTTGTTATTATGTAGATTGTATAATTAGTTAATGAAATTTCTTGCGAGACGAAATGTTACTTGAACAATTATTACGGTTAACATAAAACCCCAATTTATTATAATTTTAAATATAGTAACACAAATAAGATGAATTTAAACATACATAATAATATCATACTAGAAATACAACATAGTATAATAACATATCATATCTAAAACTCGTCCTCTGAATCTAATACAATCGTAGAGATAATTTCACAATCATCTAGGTTTTCATTATCTCCAAGATCAGCTTTGGCCGTTTCTTTGTTTATGTTGTTAATCATTTGATTAACCCCAATAACCTACAAAAATGTGACTACTGTATTAAAATGGTACCCAAATACATGAGTTTATTAAGGTAAAACATGGTAGTTACCTTTTCAATGTTCTTAACTACTATGTTTAGGTTCATAGTACTTCGGTTAAACTTACAAACTGATACCTGTATATACGAAAAAAGTAATTATAATATCATGAATTAAATAAAATAATTATGTTGATTGGTATAAATTTATTATATTTGTTAAACTATTTTGTTTACTTTTTTCAGAATTAGCACTGCACCAACTTCGATAAGTATTTTAAATTCATCTTTGTCAAATACTTTCCTATGAATTGAGGCCTTGATTGTGCCATTTAGATATTTTAAAGTAACCAAAGCATCACCAAATTCGTTTTTACTCAAATCCTTAACCATAACCACCATCTACAAAATTCATTATCATGTTATTTAAGCATATATAATAAAAATCAATTTTAAATTTCCAAACTCGATACCATTAAAACTTGCCTTTGAAATTTTGGACCAGTTATCGATCGTACATTCTATTGACTTCAAGGTTGTCAACTCTTGCCTTTTCTCGGTTAGGTATTGAACAGCCGATGTCCAGCGAATTTTGTTGAAATCCGAGTCTCCCTCTGCAAGTAACTCGTTATAAAATATTTGAGTTGGAATAGGATGATGGGGATCATAACTGAAACTTCCTTCATCATTTTGCTTGCGTCTTCGTGCTACTTGAAGATTATGGAAATACTCTGTGCCAGGAATTATATGTTCATCTTTCGGAAACTCAGAATGGTCCTCAGAAGGGATCTGACTTGTGGGAGGTATATTGACAACATTATTTGTAGGCAAAAGAGAAGATATTGGTCGGCGGTAAGATCTTTCGTTTTTGTACCACATCCAAAGAGATGTGTCATCTTTGCAAGCATCATTTTCAGAGGAATTAGACATTTTATGAAACAAAATTGAAAGATAAATGTAGTAATAAGATTTTGATGTTCATATCAACTATATGTATGGATATATATAGAGACAATAGTAGTTATTTGGTACACCTACCTCAGTAATTGTAACACGAGGACATAAATTACTAAAAGGGACACAAGTGCGACCACATAAAAAAATTAATATTTTTCTCGACTGTAGTAACATAAATGTAGCAAATTTGGCTACAAATTAGATAAAGGTAGTCGCTTTTTGAAATACTTTTATAAGATAAATGTAGTTGCATTTTTGTAACAAATTGGACTACACAAATGCAACAAAGGTTATATAGTTCGCATAATATTTATATAAAACAATTATTAAGTTTGTGATTTATATAATTTAAAATAATTATAATTATTAAATAAAAAATTTAATTAACATGTTAGTTATGTCATTTATGTAATATTTCAATATATACTTAAACCATCTTTTTATTCAAACGAAAAACATACGAAAACATATTGACATGGTATTAATACCAAATGTCATCCTTATTTCAGCATACATAGCAAAAGTAAACCATTATTAAGCTACTAATAATATCAATGGTCCATCTCGAACTCTTCAATATGGTACTGACAACATCCATAGTCATCACCTTTACATTCGTAAACATCTTCAGGCTCCTCATATTCAGGACTACGCGGAGGGTTAGGTACACTTTCAACGTTTTCACCTACTAGCTTTGCGATGACATCAACATCTACGTCACTCGGAGGATCTTCAACTGGTTGAGCATAACCACCGGCATTGTAACTGTCAAATAATGATACTGCTGACCCGAGGATGAAACTTGGTTCAACTTGTGTTATAAGAGTCTCTGATTCCCAAGACATCTCAACCGATTTGTGCTCCTCCTCCCACTCCGCCAACCTATCAGGCAATTGGGAATCTGTTACATATGAGAAATTAAAAAGTGAGGAATCAGATTCATTAAACGTGTTTGACATTTTAATTATTTGGTTTTACTATGAAACAATCAAACCATTGAGTCATTTTATAACATATTTACCTTCAAAAATTTCAACTAAAAGTAGGTACACCTACTTTCAAAGCAAAAAAAACGTGTAAATTTATGCGACTGAAATGCGACAATTTCATATTTTTACCAACTGTCGCTACATTGTCGCTTATTTATGTGACAACCATTATCAGTCTCCTACTGATGTCACATCAATCGTTACAAGTTACTACTGAATTGCGACTACCTTAAATTTAGTAACTAAATCTTTAGATCTCGCATATTTGTTGCATTTTTGTAGCATATTTTTCCAAACGTTTTTGCGACAGCATCTGCTGTCCCTTTTTTTAGCGACCAATGTGCGACAACATTGTAAAGTGGCATGTGCGTTATAAAAACGTCGCAATTTTGTCTCTTTTATTTGTTACAAAGTTTTGTTGTCGCTTTTTGTTGTAGCAAAAAAAAATGTTTTCGTGTAGTGTTAGTTTTTGGTGGAAAACGTTCTGGTAAAAATATAAGACGCACATCATAATACCACATAGGTCAAATCACACAATAATATTCAAATTGCATCACAATCTGAGAGCACAAGAAATCGCAACATAACTATTGCAGCAGTAGTCATATAAAACCAATAGCGCTACAAAATCTATATCAGTCACTAAATAAAGTAACATAACTATTTTAATATTTGTGTCCTTGCATGGAAAGTAATACCACTAATATATAATTTTATCCACCTAAAAATCACTTTGCAAAATTAGCAAGGCATCTCACTGATATAGCATATGATTGTTATGGAGATAAAGAGATTATGTTGTTTGAGAAAATAAGACAGCATTAGTTTTTCCTTTTCAGTTATATGTTCAATAGTTTTTCGTTAATTTTCTTCAAGTGAGGACATAACGTTGTTGAAGAACGTCACTAGTAAGATTTACATAGCGGCCTCCAAAGAGCACCTTCTTACCACATAGGTCGAAATGTCACACATATAATATTCAAATTGTATGGCAATCTGAGAGAATAAGAAATTGCAACATGCTGCAGCTGACGTATAAACAAACCAACGCGTACAAAATCTTTATCAGCCACTTAATAACAAAAGAAACCAAAACTCCATGTTACGGCTGTTATATTCAATTTTTACCAGTAAACATTCCATGCTCAAAGCTAGTGTTGTAACTGGTTTCTTATTCAACTAATAGAACTAAAACTTGGGTGCAACAACGCTCCTAGCAGCAAGCAAAGACCATGACCCCAATTCTCAAACATGAAACATGACAGCAAACAAAAATGCTTCATATAATTTCAATATTTTTTGTCCTTGCATGCTCCACAGAAAAGACTACCACAAATACAATTTTTTGCCACCTAACTAACAACCAGTTAATAAATAAGCATCTTACTGTAATAGCATATGATTATTATGGAGATATGTGTCTTAGTGTCCTATATATGTCTCTTCTTATGTGTATTAGTTTCAGCTTCTTGTTCTAATGTTTGCACTTTGTTTTGCTACTCGTTACTACTTTTTTCAATATGTAGCTTTTGAATAATTTGTGAAGCTTACAAAAATTATATTGCTAGCCACACTCTGGAATTGCATATCAATACAAATTTCGAAGCAAAGATTTAATTTTATTCTTAGGAGAAGTCAGCTGGATCAGCTCAAGGGCTGGACAATGTCTTGATGTGTGGTAAAGCCTTTAATGGTACAGCAATGGAAGCCCTCTTCAACTATCTAGGATCTGATCATTCTCTGCTTTGTAAGCAAACACCACTCTACAAAGACATATACTTTTTTACATGTCTAGGATCTGATCGTTCTCTGCTTTGTAAGCAAACACCACTCTACAAAGACATATACATAAGTCTTATTTCAAAATGTTTCTATCTCCAAGATGATATCATTTTGAGCTTAGAACTGAAAGAAGAAGAATAGAGTTTAAGAGAGATGAGAAAGACTAAAACTTTGATTTTTTTTTGTGTTAAAATTTTTTTACATGTCGTTTTGTGATTTTATAGAGAGATACAAAATGTGAGACCTCAAACCCTACCGGCCACGTCTACGGTTTTAATTTGTGGCTATTAAGACAAGAGATCAGTATATGTTCTTTAGAGGGAGATGGTCTATGGTCTGTGCCACCTGGTTCTACAACATCTCTGTTTTTGTTTTTATTAACCGGTATGGTTGTTGCAGTTGCTGCAGGTTACCGTTGGGAAGCACCCTTGTTTGAAGGAGGCAAAGACTCTGTCTGAGAGCAAAGTTTTGTTCTGTTTTGAGAAGACATCAAAGACTCTGTGAGTCAGAGTCTTTGCTCTGTTAATAGCCCCTCCCAAACACGGAATGGGCAGAAAGGGTACACCGAGTTTGAACCGAAGAGAGTTGAATGTTGCTAGAGGTAGAGATTTGGTGAAGATGTCAGCCAGTTGTTGAAAAGCCGGAACGTGTTTGACGATGAGTGTTCCCAAAGCAACTCATTATCTAACATAGTGGTAATGTGTTTCAAAATGTTTTGATCTGGCATGGAACATTGGATTTTCAGAGAGGTGAACAGCTGAAAGGTTTTCACAGTATAGCTCAAGAGTGATTGGATTGGGAACTCCAAGGTCTTGCAACATAGTGTTCAACCATGTGAGTTCAAAAGTTGTGTCTGAGAGGCATCTATAATCTGCTTTAGTGGAACTTTTTGCCATGGTTTCTTACTTCTTTGAAGACCAAGAAACTAGATTTGTACCTAAGAAGGTACATAAGCCACCAGTTGATCGTCTAGTAGTTTTGCATCCTGCAAATTCACTGTCACAGTATGCACGAAGTGTGGAGTCAGTGTTTTTGCTGAAGGAGATATCCATAGAGACAATCCCTTTTATATATCGGAGAACACCCTTAAGGAGGCTGAAGTCAGAGGTTGTAGGTGCGTGCATTTTTTGGCACACAAAGTTAACAATAAAGTGGATGTCTGGACTGGTTAGAGTGAGGTACTACAGCTTGCCTGCTAGGCTCCGAAAATAGGTGGGGTTGGAAAATAATTCAGTCTGATCACGAGCTTTGTTCAATTGCAGAGGAAGAGGTGTAGGTATTGGAGCACAATTCTCCATTTGAGCAGCAATTAGTAGGTCTTCTGCATACCGTTGCTGAGAAAGAAAAAGGCCCTCTGAATGAAAACGAGCTTGAATTCTGAGAAAGTAATGAAGCTCACCAAGACCTTTCATTCTAAACTGTTTGTTTAGCTCATTCAGCAGAGTTGTCAACAATGTGAAGCAATTTTCAGTGACTACCATGTCATCCTCATATAGAAGGAGAAGGATGACATCAGTGTTACGTGAACAGATGAACAAAGAGGAGTTTAATTTGCTGCAGATGAAACCAAACTCAAGAAAGAAGTTACTAAACTTGTCAAACCAGGCTCGTGACACTTGTTTAATCCGTAGATAGTTTTATGTAATTTGCACACATGAGTTGGCATGTTTTTATCGACAAAACCAGTGGGTTGAAGCATGTAAACATCCTCTTTTAATTCGTCATGTAAAAAGGCATTTTAACGTTAATTTGTTTAAATTCCCATTGCATCACAATTGCCAAATGTAGAACAAGTCTCAGTGTGGCTGTTCTTGATCAAAACCTTTGGCAACAAGTCTAACCTTAAGTCTGTCCAAGGTTCCATCAGAAGTTTAGTTCGACAAACCCATTTGCAACCCAAGACGTGAAGATTCTGTGTATAGGGAACTAAGGACCAAGTGTTTGTCTCGGACCAGTTGGTTATCTCTTCTTTCATTTCTTCTGTCCAATCTGCATCATGTGGAGCTTCTTTTATAGTTTTAGGTTCATTGTAGGCTGTCTTGTGCAACAGCAATGCATATCTGGGGTTGGGTTTTCTGATACCTTCCTTTCCCCTGGTGATCATAGAGTGTTCATTTACAAGATTTAGCAAAGGTAAGTGAGGTGCTAAATCTAGAACTGAGCTAGTGGAGGAGGATGCAGAGGTTGAAGTCTGCTCATTTCCAATGGAGAGTTGATGAATGTTTGAGCTGGAGGGAGAAAGAGGAACGTTTTCGCCTATAGGATCAGGGTCGGAGCATGTCGTATGCCCAGGACATTCTCCTCTCTCTTCAGCAGGAACATTCTCAACATGCTACAGAGGTATTGAGGCAGCTGGAGAGAAAGAGACATTTGGAGTTAGGGAACAAGGAGGATTGTGATGATGAAGCATGTGTAGTGACATTGTCTACAGACTTTTCAATTTTCTTGAAGCTTTGTTGCCAGGCATCTGTGAGGTAAGTGCTAGAGTACAGAAGTCTAGAAGCAACAAAAGATGAAGAAGTGAAAAGTAAACTAATGTTTTTTCCAAGTTGACATCCCTCACACAACAACTTGGTTCGGTTATTTATAGAAAATAACTTGACTTGATGATATATAATGGATGATCTGAGCATTGGGATGGCCAAGTCTTCTATGCCAAACTTCATTGCTTGCATCCTATTGACGATTTGAAAAGAAGACTTGTTGTTGAAGATCATCCAGCTTATACAAACCATTAAGGTTTCTGCCCAGAGTGAGAAGCTTTTTTGTTTCCTTGTCCTTAATACGCACCCCATCACAATCAAATTCAAAAGAACATGGATAATCACATGTGAGTTTTGAAACAGATAATAGAGACTTGGTAATGTCTGGATATACCAGAACATCTTTTAAAGGCACAGTATCTAAAAATGTTGGTAGAGAGGTTGATTATGTGTGTGTGATAGGGAAAAAGTTACCATCTCCAATCATCCCATGTCAGTCCCGTTGTCGTTTGAGTTTATTGCAGGTGGTGTGGAAAGTTAGTCACATGAGTAGTTGCTCCATAATCAGGATACCACTCCTGTCCATTTTGCTTAGAAATACCAGTTTTGCGTAGTGCAGTGAGTGTTGATGGCATGTCCTCATATTGATAGCTATTGTTGAACCAGTGTCAGGATTTGAGAGCTATATGACCTATTTTGCCACAAATTTGGCAGAATGATATAGTTTCACCACTGACTGAGCCAGAAGAACTTGATGCAGAGGAAATCTGCTGATGGAAACCACGGCCTCTTATGGGTAGAAACTTCAGCTTCTTCCATCTCTGCTGTAATACTGACTTCTTCCTCTATTGCTTTGATATCCCAAATTATCAGAAGTTTTAATGGTGTTGAAGGTGAGATGAGGGAATACTGAATGAGCTGCTTCATAACCAATTAAATGGTCAGCATAACCTGTTAATCTAGGTATCACATCTTCAAATGTTAGATGAGGAGAGAGATCCATTGATCCTTCAATATAGATCTTAATAGGTTCATATTCTCTTCCTAAGCCATGGAGTGTTGTAAATATCTTCATTTGTTCACTTACAGGTCTTCCAACAGAGGAACTATCTTTAATATCCTTTAAATAGTTAGATATAGAACTATCTTTCTTTTCAGCAGTCTGTAACTTCCTTTGAAGCTCAAAGAGGCGGGAAGATTATACCTTGTTGAAGTGATTTGCCAACGAGAGCCATATTTCTTGAGATGTGTTGGCTGCAACAACCTCAGAGAGAATGTCTTCAGACAATGAGCCTAAGAGCCACGCCTTAACAATTTGGTCTAACTTGTGCCAAGACAGAAAATCTGGATTTGAGATTTATGTGGTTTGACCATCTATGTTTGGTCGAGGAAGAACCAGAGTAGGTGCAGAGAACGCTCCATTTATGAACCCGAGAAGATTTTTTCCAGACAAGAAAGATTCAAACAGTGACTTCCAGAGAATGTAGTTTCTCTCTGTAAGTTTTATGGTGACAATTCGAGATGTTTAAAACGGGAGTGGAGTAAAGTTCTGAAACCATGGCTCTGATACCAAGAAAGAAGAAGAATAAAGTTTAAGAAAAATGAGAAAGACTGAAACTTTGATTCATTTCCTTTTTGTGTTAAAACCTTTTTACATGTCGTTTTGTGCTTTTATAGAGAGATACAAAATGTGAGCCTTCAAACCTTACCGACTATGACTACAGTTTTAATTTGTGGCTATTAAGACAAAAGATGAATATATGTTTTTTAGAATGATTTGGAACCAGCATCTCTGTTCTTGTCTTTATTAGTTGGTATGGTTGTTGCAAGTTGCCGTTGGAAAACACGCTTGTTTGAAGGAGGCAAAGACTGTGTCTGAGAGCAAAGCTTTGTTTTATTTTGAGAAGACATCGGAGGCTCTGTGTGACTCAGCTCAAACGTATGCTTAAGATCCCAACTTTGTTTTCTAAACTCACTTACATTAGAGCTAATGTTCCGATGTTTATATCTGTTATTTGTTTTTGGCTTGTAATGCATAAATTATTTAGTTGTCTATATTGCAAAATCAGCTTTCACTTTTACAGCCGTTCCGAGAGCAAAAACAATCGCATATAGATTATTAGTAGTAACTCGTTGGCAAATTATTTACAAAAATGCAACAGGAATATCAGTACATGCATTTTAAATTTGTAACCCAATAATGCCAAAACTGTGACGCAAATAACAAAATTTTGGATAATATGTGACGACTCGCATTTTATCACTTGGAGAACGGCATTATTGTTTGTTTCTAAGTGCCTGCAAATTCTAAACCATTACCATACCCTTTGCCTTGTTTTTATTCTCTTCACTCTGGCGTTGTTTTTACTAGTGTTATGATTATAGATTCAATTTTTATAATATTTTCATTTGATAACTAATCTCTATAAGATTTCTTAACTACATTAGAAATATTTTAGTGATTAATAATAAATATACAAAATTTATATATAAATTTCTTTTTTTAACATGTATCTCATAAATTTAATGATAAATTGCAGAGGTAAGTAGTAGCAATAACAGAACAAACAACTCAGAGATAAGTCATGGCAACCAGTTATATGAATAAACAAAACAAACAATATGAAAGCAAACGGTAATGATGGCAAAACGAAAAGGTTAACAAGTTACAATAACAAATCATAATGATCAGTTATAGCAATAACATAACGTAGATATAACAATATCGTATTAGTTTTGCTGATCGCAGTTGTTATCAACAAATAAGGGTGGGAAATCGGTCGATTTGGTTTGAAAATTTGGAATTTTCAAATTTTAATGTTTGGTTTGGATAAAAAGAATTCGAATTGAACAAGTTTATCTTAAACTTGTTGATGCCGAATTGAAATCAATACCAAAATTCGATTCGTTTTTTTTGGCCAAATCTTGATATTTTTAATAATTTTGGTGTATTTTGCTAATTTCTAATTTTTGTGATTTATTTTATGTTTTAAAATTATTTTGCGTTATCTTTAGAGCAGATCCCGCCGCCCAAATTTTTTTCGTACAAATATAGAATACTAATTTAGAATCGACATGAACCAAAGATGAATCAGACATGTATGTATCTCTTTCTTTATAGGAGAATGTGAACGAGAAGTGTAAGAGCAACACAACATCTCAATATCTCTCTCTTTTCTTCTTATGGAACTACCAATGCTCTGGCCTACTTACCCCTTCTTTGCGGCACACCTTCCTCAAGAGGATGCCCTTCCGTCTGGGCCCCAACCTCTACTCAGTTGCTCAATCAAAGATCATCCGTTGAAAACTGTTCCACTTCGTATGAAGAGATTTGATGAGCCGCTGGAGTGGATTATGATCACTATTTTCTGTGGGCGGATGATAATAAATTGGAGTAGATATTTGCTTTCTAAAAATAAACTTTTATATTAAAAATGAATCTCTATAAATCACAAAAAAAACCAATTTTTGATTTTTGGAATCTCTTTATAAAACCAAAAAAGTTTAGAACTCATGAACCCGAATCCTACCGCAATGTGGGTACAAGATCGAAAAGAATGCATTGAGATTCCGTAAGTAACTCAGTGAGTGCCTTCCCATTGTAATTGCCATTGTAGCACGTGTGTGGCCCAGCCCATAAAGGCCATGCGGATGTTTTTCCAGTTTGTCGGTTCCGATTAGAAGTTCTCGTTGATCATGACCTATAGGAACCAGGCTAGTCCTTGGAAGAGCTATCAAGGCACTACTTTATTTATGTTGAAACTCTCCTTTAGCAATTGGTGCGTGATTTGGTAATACGTTAATTTGTCCAGAACTTACTTGCAGCTGCCAATGTCTGCCTGACTTTCCACGCTTTGTAACACGAGATTTTGAGTCTCACGTATCTACCATTTCACCACCAACCTTCTCTTTTGGTTCAATAAAACTAAGTTGCATGAGTAGCCAGATCCCTTATTCGTCTATTCTCTGGCCGTGGATGTGAATATCTTCTTCTATTTTTATTATTAATTTTTTTATCGTTTTCTAAAAATTGGGGTCTAAATCTAACACGAGCTATACCATAATATTGTAAAAGAAAATATAAAATTGTAAAGACGTTTACTTGATCATTCATGATCCATCAACTAGATACGAGATGAATGCATGGATCTCTCTAATTACGTTTTTACGTGGAATTTTATCCTATATATAAACGATTTGTTTATTACAATATTATGGTGAAGATTTTGAATTGAGATGAGATGATTAATATTTGATACATTTTATGTAATCTCCTTTTCTGTCAAACTTTCCGATTCTATTCTTGAACAATTGAACAAAATTGTTTTGAATAAATCTTAGCTTCTTTGCACTATGATAGATCTGATATCAAACTGTGAGGTCTCCAACAAGAAAGCTACGAATTTTAACATCTTGAACATGGATTCATTTCGATCAATTTGTACGACATATAACAATAAAATAAAAGTCACATACGATTCTGAACTCTCACTTACATATCTGTTAACACAAGAGGCAAGGAGCAAAACAATTTTATATGAGTCTACGACATGCTCATGCCTACAGCCACTGCTTCAAGCTTACAAACTAATTCAATCGTTATAATGGAACATAAACCTGAAAACATGTTCAAAGCTGTTCCACCACCAGCCTCCCCCCCCCCCCCCCCACGTTCTTCTTCTTAAACTACGAAAAATCACTCATGTGGGTTACAAAGGAGTGAAATAAGCTCAAAATTGTTCAAAGGTAACTTTCAAACAACCTTAGGTTGGGACAAGCAATGTGTTGAATTGAGCTCCTATTTCAATCATAACAATCTAGCTCCCCAGGACATTTTCACTAACACAGTAACACTCCATGAACTAACAACATATATCATTCTAAAAAAACATGTACAGGAGTTTCATTCAAAGCCTATATATCTCGCTGGAAAGGAATCCAAGAAAATCTTCTTAAAACATATGTTCGACTCGAGTCTTTAAACCCTTTACAAGTTCTTTATTTTCCTTTTAGCCGTATTTGAGTAAATTTCATGGTAACAAATCATGTTTTCGAATTCTTTGTATAGTATAAAACAGAACATAAAAACTAGTTACAAGCACCAAATTTGGTGTAGTTTTTTAATCTTATTTCATAACTATATTTCTGCTCAAATTGACGGCAACAAAAACATTGGCTAATACGATTTGCGTAATAATACTTTAATACTCAAAAAAATAATGAAACATAAAAGAATTGGATGAGTGTCCAAGGGAGGCCAAGTGGTTACTTTCCTCGTAAGTCGAAAAATATTCGTCTGTCGGTAGAAGGTAATGAGATGATGCCACGTGTGAGATCGTGTAGCATATGAAGAAATGTCGATCGATCTTTGTCGTATTGTGGCCCACACCGCACCGACTGATCAATCTAAAGGCCTAATATGCTTAAGGCTGTTCCATTCAAATTGTCCTATCTCTGGACCGGTTTGGATTTTGCATGCAATCCCTTTGTGGACTCCACCATTTTACCTATTGTCATTTCTTACCTGATGTGAAATTGCTCCTTACATATCTCCAAATTTTAATTTATGCTCCGAGTCATGTATGTACTTTTTTTTGTTCTATAATGATTGGACATCCGAGACAAAATTTAATAAACATATAAAAGCTCGATTTTTTTTGTTATTAAAACAGTTTATATTGGCCAATCATGATTAAAATTGCGATGAAAATGCTTAAACGATGGTTTCCCAATCTAGAGTGACTCATTTTTAAGCATTAGACCACAATGAATTAGTTTGATATACAATTTTATGTTTTTTTTTCAACACAATTTTATGCTTTTATAAGTAGTTACTATTGTTACATATTTTTATCATTTTTCAATATATTCTCCATAAGTGTGTGTAATTAAACATATAATGATAAAAAAAGTAAATCAAAAGCTTATTATTCGTTCTACTATTATTAGTCCTACTTTAACTAATAAAAATGGTAAGAAAATGTTTAGATCATGTGTTATGACTGATTAAAAAACCATCCACAAACCAACCAATGTCCAAATCAATCATCAAAATAAACAATCAAACAAAACAAAAGAAGAAGAAAACATAATGATGGAGTTTGTTTTTCTCCTTCCACGCATAGAGATTCCTTAGCATTATTTGCACACAAAAAAACATGATATCATATTCATTATACGTTGAAGATTCTTTTCTTCCCACAAACTGCTTCCCCACTTCAGAGAACACTGAGTGGCCCATTCTTCCAAAATTCCCCAAATATCACTGTTTCTTTGACTAAAGAGCATTTTGATTACAATCAAATGGTTTTGACCAGTCAAATAAACATATGGTTTTGAACATAAAACTTACCCGTATGCTTTGCCTTTCAAGTCCACTGTAGCTGGGTGAATTACAGGTCTACCAATTGAGCAGAACCTGCATTTTGGAACCAGCACTTAACAGTCATCATTGCCTAAGGGTAAACACAGAAAGAGAGTAGGGCCAGTAAAACTTAAAATCAG
The DNA here is from genome assembly GCA_963922655.1 of Cardamine chenopodiifolia. Lineage (NCBI taxonomy): Eukaryota > Viridiplantae > Streptophyta > Magnoliopsida > Brassicales > Brassicaceae > Cardamine > Cardamine chenopodiifolia. The sequence goes on along the minus strand of OZ000478.1, from coordinate 12,177,741 downwards.
AAAGAGTAAACATATACTAAACAAGCTTCCGTCTTAAAAACAAAGGAGGCAAAGTTATGCGAGTATACAAATGTGCTATATACAAATGACTTCTCATAATCTTAGACCATCTTTGATGGTAAACATTATAAGAGTCTTATCTAATAAAAATAAAAAAAGTTATAAGATTTTCAAATAAAACAGTTTTAATGGGAAGAGGCTTTAGAGCATTCACAACATTAATACTCATAAAAGTCTCTAAAAAAATTATTTTCATAATTTTTTATTTAATTTTTAAATTTTTTTAATATTATATTATATTATTAAATAAATAATGAACCAGTAATATTGCGACACGTGACATAAATAGTTTATAAAATCTCTTGAGACTGTTTTTAAAATATCTTTCATTGATACTGTTTTTAAAATATCTTCCCACTAAAACTGTTTTAGCTGAAAGTCTCACAACTTTTATTTTTTCTATTTTTTTTTATTAGATGAAGCTCTTATAAGTCTCACCATTGGAGATGGTCCTAGAGACTTCTCAAAAGATTTTAGAAATTGTCTATGTCATGTGTCGCAATATTACTGATTCATTATTTATTTAATAATATAGTATTAAAAAATTAATAAACTTAAATAAAAAACTATTAAAATATATATTTTTAAAAACTTTTATGAATATCAATGTTGTGGATGCTCTTACACATACATCCCAATGTGATCAGCAGCTTTCTTTATCATCCTAATATTTTTTTACCTTCCACTTCTTTCCTTTTTCATAACTATCTTCCCATAAATTATACTCTTTTCAAAACGAAATTACATTTATCCAAATAGCCGTCAAAAGTAAAAACATACATTCAAGACAGAGGCCTTTGTACCTCATACCAATTTTGAATTTGAATATAAACCACAGTTTCAAATTTCCATTACGCCTTTTTCGTTGATAATGTGATTCTAGTATATATAAATGGATCTGAGAAAGATGATCCACACAGTAGAAAATTTTGATATACGAATAGCCATTTGAATGTTCTCAAAAGAAGATTCAAACAACTTTCACATGACCTTTGAATTAAAAAATTATGGTAATTAATAAAAATCTTTGTGGAATAAAAATATCTTCTCGTGAATTTGATTTGGAAAGAAAGTTAAGCACTGATATGATGTCTTATAGATTGTGAAACTGAAACATTTCTTTCTAAATTATAATTTTTAAAATATATTAGAGTGACCTAAAAAAACCGATGAGTTCAAGAAATCTTAGTTGTGGCGTGTCTGTCTCCACAATATAAGATTTTTGAAAGAGGGCATACAACTCAAGCTTTCAAAACAAAAAATATTTTATCTCTCAGCTGACACAATTGCTCTTCATATGTTTCAATTTAAGTTGGTTGTGGCTTCATCGTTTCTGAAGTCACTTAACTCCAACATGATGCTTGTCGAATTGCATCCATCCAATTGATGTCAGAATATGCAAATATTCCATACTCTTGTTACTAGCTGATGCTATGAATATAAGAGTTGTCTTTAATATTAATAATCTGACATGTGGGAATTTCGGTTTGTTGGCTTTGGCATTTCTTGTCAATCCTCTACGTTTGTCTCTTTTCCTGATGGGAGTTCAGAAAAAAAATGTGTAAGCAAAATAAAAGGGTTCGTATTTTTCTTATGTCAGCATTAAGGGTTGTATATAAATGGACTCTTCAAGAAACAAACGGGACAAACTAGAAGATGTGGCTAGCTAATATACCTATCTGATGTCACCACTTAGTATCGATAGGTAGATATCCGATCATGCAAACCACTAATCCAATGTCAGATTAGATCTACTAGTTGTCTAGCTGTAAAAAGAGAAACTTCTTTAAATTATTACAAACTAAGTTTCACTTAACTCACTTATTTGTAACATGCACTTTTTTTGTGAAGCATGTTATAAATAAATATAATAATAATTGATAGACGAACCCATATGTATTATTGATATTCAAAAAAGATTGAATTTTTAGTTGGTATTTAATTTTGTTGAACCAACAAAACAATGTACAACATTTATTTGTTCTAGTTTATAAATAAAATACAGTAATGAATACTACAATACTATCTAAAATGTAAGATTTGTTGAGTTTTCGTTTATTTACTTTTTGGGTTCGTAATCTTCTGTATCAGATTCCAAATTTCCTCTAAAATCATGAGCGTATGGATTTTCTTTTCAATAAGAGGATGCTCCAATGGATTTAGAGTGGAGTCCTTATGAGAACAAAAGAATAAATAATGAAACCATAATTAAGCCACTATAACTAGTTTTGGATTGGCGGGCCGATCCATCCTGCTCTACAAAAAATCTGTGGATATTATCTAAAATTTACGAAACTTAAATTCGTTTCGCAATAAAGAAGGTTTTAAAAATAAATTACAATCAATCTGCAGTTAACTGTGGGTCTTGCAATTTACCCGCAAAAAAAAAGTTTCCGCATAACCTGTCCGTCCGACATAAAATCCCCATAAAATCCAAATCTACATAAAATTTACATAAAATCTGCATAAACCCACGTAAATCCACATAAAACCCAAATTCGCATAAAAACCGTATAAAAATTTAAACGGCTAACATTTTGTCTTTACGCAGATATCCATAGGTTCTATAAAAATTATCCGCTAAATTCACCCCAAAAACCTCGATAAAATATAAACTAAAAAAAAAACACATACCCATTTTGCACGAACCAAAATCCGCATGACCCACGGATTAGAGTCTCAGTTCTCAGTCCTATTGGCATTAGTGATTCATGTAAAAAAATTATTGTTCACACAATTATTTATATATGTGACGTAGGAAAATAAGAAAAAAAAGAACTGCGAAAAACTATTCCAAGAAACATCCTCGTTTTTGTGTGTTCTCTAACTAATTGGCCCCCACGTGCTGCACGACGAGGACCGTATAATTGTACAACCGCGCCGCATCCGATTCGTTTTGCATTGATAGACACAATTAGGCCTATCGCTATTTATTCTATGTATGTCGACGAAAAAATATTAATATATATTATGTGCATGTCCATACGCGTATAGAGAAGAAATGTATCTTTACATACGCGTATGCCTATTTAACAAATACATAAATAGTTAAGAAATAATGGTAAGGAATTTGAATTGAGAATGGGGTTGGGGTTGGTTGATGGTGATGGTGGCTATCGGTGTGGCAGGGTCCACATGTATATATAGTTGAACCCACGCCAGATTCGGTCATCTTGACTTCGATGTACATAATATACGTATATGTGTACGACCGGAATATAACTTTTTTTTTTAATCAACACTATTCATTTGTCATTGTATTTTCCTTTGTCATTTGTCAGTGTGTTAGATTAATTTTCTGAGCAGATATAGACTTTGAAAAGTGTAAGAATTGTTTATCTGAGTGGTATATTTATACAAACATATAGACAATTCTAGTCTTTCTTATATTATTTTTGCATATTCACACTATAATTTTAACATACCCTAACTTTTCAAATTGATTTTTCTTGTAGAAAGATCACGTGTCTATATAGGATCTAATGGTCTGGACGTTCATATACCCTTTGGAGTTGGATATTTTGGCTTTTTGGATTTGAAGGTGTAAGAAATATTTATAACTTTTGTTTCGAGTAGATTTGGAATGAATTCGTGTATTCGAAATATTAGAAAAAAATAAAAAAATATTTAATTTAAATAAAATTTGATTAAATTTTTATAAATATGACATTTTTATATATTTTAGTTATTTTGGGCATTTTATTTATTTTAGTTTAAAAATTATTGATATTTTTGGGTTTATAATTGTTTTTGTGGATAACTAGATTATATAAAGTATATATATAAATAATAGTTAATATATTTAGGTATATAATTATATTTTGAATATATCGGATACCCATTTGATTTTCAATTCGGTTCGAATTCGATTTATCGATTTGAATTCGTATTCGGTATCATTTTTCAGATTAAATTCTGTTCGGTTATTCGATTCCAGATTTTTTTACCTATGCCTAAGATCTATATATATATCTTTCCGTAACTGATATTCTTCAATATCTCTTTTAGTTCTCATTGATCCATATGATATTTTTCGTTAAATAGATAATTTCTATTTTATTTTACGTATGCTAGATCTTTTTCGTTAAATAGATAATTAATCTAATTAATATATAAGAGATAAATAATATGTCACAATGTTAAATTCTAAGTTTGCACCGTAGAAATGTTTGACTAACAAAAGCTTTACAAAACTTTCTCGACTTAGATGTGAATAGTATCAGTAATTAAAAAACAACATGTATAGCTACAAAATAATAAATAAATAAATAATCAATTTGAATTATGAAGAAAAAACATATTTTACGAAAGGACACACTTATCAATTTTGCTTTATATATCAAGGACCATGCTCTTTTCCTCTATTCATCTCTTGCTCACCACTTTTCTTCAAACTCTCTCTCTCTCTCTCTGGTTTCCAAGCTCTTTTGGAGTTTGAGCAAAATAACAACCATAATTGCTAATTATTGCTATAAAACCGAGTAATCTTTGCTTCGATCCTTTGTTGCATGGATGGATCCTCAACAGGTAATTTATTGGTCCATCATTTTCAATTTTATAACAATTTGTTTTTGTTTATAGTTTTGAGCTCTCTTTGTTCTTCCTTTCATCCCTCGCGAGTTTTAAAACAAAAATACATAAAATGAGGTCAATTTAAATCTTGGAAATTCTTTCAACTTCTGCTCATAGCAACAAAAAAAACATCTAGAACTGTACCAATTTAATGATAATATTAACTCGATTACCCTAAGCTTATCACAAAACCCATTTTTTTTTTTCTAATAGACAAAATGATATTACAAAGAATTATTGTCGGTAAAAGAATCGGCGCCACGTACGACTAATCCGTTAGATAAAAAAATCATCATTATATCATTCGTCAGCAAAATTTAATTAAATTTGTTTGTGTAGGAAATCTCAAACGAGACATTGGAAACCATATTGGTAAGCTCAACAAAAGGAAGCAATAACAACAAGAAAATGGAAGAAGAAATGAAGAAGAAAGGATCAAGAGGAGAATTAGGAGGTGAAGCTCAAAAATGTCCAAGATGTGAATCTCCAAACACAAAGTTTTGTTACTACAACAACTACAGTCTCTCTCAACCTCGTTACTTCTGCAAATCTTGTCGGAGATATTGGACTAAAGGTGGTACTCTCCGTAATGTCCCCGTTGGTGGTGGTTGCCGTCGAAACAAACGATCCTCATCTTTCTCCAAGAACAACAACAATAAGCCCATTAATTTCCATAATGATCCACTTCACAACTCTTTAATTACAGGAATGCCACAATCATCCTTTGGTTATGACTCCATTGATCTCAACCTAGCTTTCGCTTCTCTTCACAAGCATTCCTCTCAGGCTACACCTTCTTTTGTCTTTGGAGGTGATCTTTCTATTTATGGAAACTCAGCGACTGATGTAGGGTTCCTCGGAGGTCAAAACGGTAATTTCAATAATAGCTTATGTTATGGGTTTGTGTCCGGAAATAACAACAATCATCAAAATGAAAGCAATATGACTTCATCCTTGGGGATTTCTATGGAGGGAAGCGAGAGAAAGGAAGAGAATGTGAACAATAACAAAAATATCTCAGAGAATCCAAGCAAGGTCTTATGGGGATATCCATGGCAGATGACCGGCGATTCTGACGGAGTTGTACCGGGGATGGATCCCGGAAAGGAAAGCTGGAATGGGTTGGCTTCATCTTGGCATAATGGTTTACTCAACACTCCTTTGGTCTAAAATAAATAAATACTATTTATAAATTAAAGTTAATGTCATCACATGTGTGTATACCATCACTATATTGGGGATGTTTGGTTTCTAATTTCTATCTTTTATTTACTTTCCCAATTTTTCTTGTTGAGACAAAGATCTGAAGGTTCTCTTCTTTTAAAAACAAAAATATTTTCTTTGTTGGTGTTTTAAGTTGTAATTTAACGGTGGCTGGGTTGGTTATAATTATTTCTTACCTGTAATGGATCATATCTTTTTTTCTTATTCTTGTTTGTTTGTTATGATATGATAAGTTTTATGAGTAGAAGGATAAACATGTCTGTAAAAAGAAAAGCTCAAAGCATCATCAGTCTAAAAAATCAGTTGCATACAACTATTGTTCTATAGGATTAGTGCTGGATGTATATTTGTTGATAGAATTATATAATATCGGCATATAGTTTAAGGAATTTTGACAATTACACGGACAATTAAAAATTCGTACAAAAATTTGAAATTATTGATAAGGTTAACATGTTGTACATCAACATTCCACTGGTTGTTGTCAGAGGAAAAAAAAACATTGGATTTTGATATGTGAGTGGTGAGTTTCAAGATATTCTGTCATGATTGCTTCATATTTTCCAGGTAGATATGTGGACACTACTAGTACTATTTAGCTTTTATTGGCGCATATTTATGAGGTATATGTTAATTATTATTAATTGATTAGAATATAATTGGTTGATAATACGGCCATAATGGAGGATTTTTAAAATAGTTTCTCTAAATATCTTGTACAGAACCAAATCTAACACAGAGATTTGAGCGTGACGACCTATGGCACTTACATTTCACAAGTCTACATAGATGCAGTAAATTATATTTTCTTTGTTTGAAATATACATTCTCTGTAGGGTCCAAATAAGAAAAAACATTACTGTTGTATAAAATTCCCGAGTTTGAAATTTGGTATGAATGAAATTTTTTCAAAATTTGGATTTATAGGTTGTTGCCTACCGACAAAAGGGTCAATAGGTCAATCGGTCGCACGGAGGCAGGGAGCCGCAAGTTTTTTTTTTATAAATTAATAGCCAAATCGATTCGTCAAACATGTTTAACAATATAGTATTTTGGATACGAGATGAGTCCGTAGGAAATCAAAAGCAAAGTATATTTTTAATTTTTGGGTAAAAAGTTAATTTTGTTTCGAATTTTTTCAAAAGTGTTTTTATATATTTGAACAATCGATCAGTACGTTTGTATATTTTTAAACAATAATAAATTTCAAATTTCAAATCCAAACTTATGATTTCGTGCCAAAATCAGATTTGTCGTTAACGAACCATTAATATTGCTGACTAAACCGCCACATTATCACCTAACCGCCGTCGTTTTAGTGTTGTCTGGGCAAATTTTTTTGAAAAATATGTTATCACCAAAGCTTGAACCTATAACCTCAAACTCATTTACACATAACTTTACCGATTGATCCAGAACCATCATTGAGTATTACATCAACATTTTTATTTATAAACTCTAAAATATTTTAGAAAAAATATATATATATAGATCTAAATCAGGTATTCTCTTTCCACTAATCCACAAACCCTAAAGATTTTCCCTAACTTTCTCGAGAAAATCCGCCACTAATCAGTTCTTCTTCTTTTTTTCCTGGAAATTTATGTTTTGCAGTTTCAAATGGTTTCAATGGATCTGGGTTTGATTTGGAAAAAGGGTCTGAGTCTTAAAGATTCTTCCTCCGACGATATTCTTTCCTCCTCCACCACCGAAATCACCGCAGCTTCCTTCGCAATGCAGTCGAGCTCCTTCTTCACTGTACGCCGAGCCATTCTTTTACTTGTCATCGTCATCTCCGTCTCATGCTTCGTTCTCAACAGAAGCGCTGGTTCTCTTCACAACGTCCATGGCTCTTCCTCAACTCTCACTCTCATTTTCCCCTCTTTCATCAACCCTTCTGCGTCTCCTCCAGTTAGCTTCTTTCTACATTTTTTCTATTTTGGATATATTCGACGTAAGTAAAGTTTGATTTAGGGATTTGATGAAATTGGAATCAAGTTTATGATGAGTTCGTTAAAAGATTATGTAATCGTAATCGCATTTGATTTAACTTTGTTCTGCATTTTCTAATTCTGATTTTAATTTCGTAGGAGAAAATTAAGATTGAGGAACCAAAGGTTGAATATGTTCTGCGTAAAGCTGAAATGAGAGATGGTACAATGATCTTAACAACTTTGAATGAAGCTTGGGCAGCTCCAGGATCTGTGCTTGATCTCTTCTTTGAGAGTTTTGAAATTGGTGAAGGAACAAGCAAGCTTTTGAAACATTTAGTGATCATTGCTTTAGATGCTAAAGTGTATTCACGTTGCTGAGAAATGCATAAGCATTGTTTCAGTCTTGAAACTAAAGGTGCTGATTGGTTGGTTTTTCAAGAACTTTTTGGTTGGTTCTTCTATTGAAGTGAGTGATCTATCTTGTTTATTTCTGCGCTTCAGGATGCTGATGTGATGTGGTTTAGGAACTTTTTGCGCATATTTTCTCGAAAAAATAGGGGAAATTCTAGGATTTGTGGAAAGAAGAAGAACCGGTGTATGACCGGTTTACATCTGTATTTTTATTTCTAAAATATTGTAAGGTTTATAAATAAAAATGTATGTGTAATACAAAATAATGGTTGTGGATCAACCGGTAAATGTATGTGTAAATGAGTTTGAGGTTATAAGTTCGAGTCTTGGTAGTAACACAATTTTAAAAAAAAAATGTCAAGAAAAGTCAAAACAACGTCGTTTTGGCCAAATCATCACATGACGTATCAGCTGAGTCAACAACGCTAACGTTTCGTTAATATCCGTTAATGACGAATTTGATTTTGGCACGAAATCATAAGTTCAGATACAATATTTGAATTTTATTGGTGTTTAGGTATGTAAACGCATTAATCGATTGTTTAGATATATAAAGACACTTTTAAAAAGTTCGGATGAAAATCGACTTTTATCCTTTACTTTTCTATAAACACTAACCTAGCAAAACCACAATAAATTGAAGTTACATTCTAGTGTAATATAAAAATATAATATTGAGGAAAATAACAAAAAATATATAATTTATGACTCTAAAACCAATAATAATTTTTTGTTATTTTAGATTTTCTTTTTGATTTTATACAGACTAGTGATTTATTCTAGTAACATGTTATTTTTATAAGAACATCTAATTTACCAAATGAAATTTTATTTACTTTATAATCTAACTTTCGCAAAACACGTAATATTTTTTATATAGTTTTTTGTCTAAATATTTAATGAATCGAATTAGTGTATATTTTTTTCATACATATGTGGTCTACTAACTTGGGGTTCTATATTGTTGTTTAGTTCGTTAATATGCAAATCTATGTAAGATATACCAAATGAATATATTTTTAAAATGAAGTTGGAAAAATAATGTGTTAGATGCTAAATTTTTATTGGTACTCTTTTTTTTAGATAATTAATCTCTACCAATTGCAATTTACCTAAATAATTCTTGTTCCTTTTGTTTTCTAAATTCACTCTAAATTTAAATATTCTTCATTAGTTCTCTCATCTTTCAATTTCATTTTTCTTTCATATCAATATAGTTTTTCTTACATATCAATAAATGTTCTCTTACTCGGTTACTGATAAAACGATAAAAATATCAATTAAATCTATCGTGCATAACACTTTAGGATCAAAGACTAAATTACAAACTACAAATGTGAGATTCAAACTAATGTAGAGCAAACTAGTTTTGAGTTTTATAAATAAGAAAACGAAAATAAGTGAAATTCGAAAAGAAAAAAAAAACATTGTACCATGAGTTTTACTATCATAATAGTGAACTAACAAACAAATAGTGATGTAATAGAATGAACTAAGCACCATCACAGAACATGAAATTCATAACTATGACTAATCCACTTTCATAACACTAATCACTTCACTAATTAAGTATTAACCTAACTTTCTTTAGCAATCTTATAATTAATGAGCATTAATAAACAATTCCAATAAGTTCACTAAACATCATAATCATCAATTCTCATTGGCTAATGTAAAGCTCATACAAGGTTTGATTCAAACATTTCATCGAACACCTTACGGGCGTGAAATACCTAAGATCCAGAAAATGAGAGATAAAGTCAAATCTAACATTATGATCAACCTAAATAAAAGATCTATCAATAATCAATCTAAACAATCATCATCTAACCATCAATTCATCCTAATATAGCAAAACTCATGTTTCAACCAAAAGATCTAAGAACTAAACATAAAAAAATAAAAAGGAAAGAGATAAACTTGAATAAATAAATAGAAAAGTGAAGAATCCTTCAGTAGAGTTGCATAATGTGATAAATATAAATCCAAAACATGTAAAAATAGTTTGGATCTTAAAATCAACTCTATGGAGAAGAAAACTTAAGTTTAGAGGTGTTTAAACAAGTATTTATATGGAGGTAGCAAAAATATTTGGGTCAACCCTAAATATTTTGGTCAACACAAAATTATGGTTCATTCTTCATTTGCGATAAAGATGATATGTGGCTAGTAATTCGACCATAACTCTTGGAATACAACTCCAAATGACTTGAGGTCAATTCCATTGGAAAGAAAATTCAATTTCCTATCTTGAAACCAAATATAAGATTAAACTGGGCACGGAGACGTTCGTCTGATGCAATAATTTAGTCCTTTTAGATTTTGAGGGGTTTGGGTGACCGCTACAAGTTTCCCTTCAGTTTTTTTTTGATCTCTTCTTGCTTATCTCTTCATTTCTAAGACTTCAAGATCCTCCAACTCCCATAAGCACAAAAAAAGACTCAAAAACTATGTAAAATGCAATATATACAATTTATTACTCTAAAATGCAAGATAAAGCGAAATGAGACTAAAATGCATATATGTAACCCCTAAATGATGAAATATGAGATTTAAAGTGATGAAACAAAAATTATAAACATATAAAAATCATAGATATCAGTTACTCCCAAATTTGGGTATCTTGTTCTACAAAAATAATCAATTATAAAGATAAATATGTAAAATTTTCCATATATCTCAAAAAGTTATATTTTGAAAGAGAGCAAAGAGTTGTAGTATTTTTTGCAAACTATTAATAAACTAATTACTGGTGTTTTATACATTCCTCTTTTAGAAACCAATTGATTTTTATTATAAATATTAGAAGGTGAAATAAATCAATAGGTTTCTAAACGAGGAATTTACAAAAATCTAATATTCTGATATGGAGAAGATTTTAGAATAAAATTTTTGAGAAGATTTGAATAATAAATTTTTTTATTTAAGTAGGTTTTAGAGGTTTTAAAGCCGTTTTGAAAAGTTTGAATATGTTTTCTAATGTTTTGAAAATATTAAATTGCGTATTCTACTATTTGTACATGTTCTGAAAAGATTAGAATATGTATACTAGCACTTGTACATGTTCTAGCAACAGAATGTCGTTGATGTGAAATTCAGTTATTTACCCATAAATATTAGTGTTGATTCTCCCGTTGTTATAATGAATGATAGTGAACTCAAAAAATTTGTTGCCTATTTAAAAAGGAACAATGAGATACAGTGTGTGTGACATTCAAATATAGAGTTAATGATCGTAGTAGTAGAGAGCATTTTGATTTGAATAAGGATTCAAGCAATGATGCTAAGGAGCCAAGCGATGATGCTAATGAGCGACGTGATGATCGTAGGAGTGAAGACGATGATGGTAATGTGCATGGAGAATGCAGATAAAACAAGGGACGATGATGTTAAGGTCGTTGATGGTCTCGTATCCATGTTGGTAGAGTTGATAGTAAATAAGGGGAAATATTTCAAAAGTAAGGAAGTTTTACAAAAAACTATGGAAATGTGTGCGATGAAGTATAATTGTGACTATATGGTTACAAAATCTGATATGAGATGGTGGTCTATACGTTGCATAGATCGTTTTTGGAAATAGAGTTTTCGTGCTCAAGGTTTAGATCAGTCTACATATTTGAAAATCAACAAGCATGTGAGTGAGCATACAAGTGCTCTTTTGAAGAAAATTGTTTTTTATGTAGGACATCATCAGAAAGAACAATTGGACATCTCATTATGCATAGTTATGAGGGTGTCAAGGGAGGACCTAAACCAAATGATATCATTAAATTATTCGTACAGAGTGGGGATGTGAACTAACTTATTGCCAAGCTTGGGATTGGGAGTCTCGTAATATGCAATTAACAAAGTTAGAGGTATTCTAGAGAAAAGTTTTGGTCAGATACCAAAATACTTGTACATGCTACAAGAAGCAAGTCCTTGTACGTTTACGAATTATGAAACTGACGGCGATGATAGATTCAAATATCTATTTATTTATTTTGGTCAATCAATAAGAGCCTTCTACAAGTCAATTCAGAAAGTGAAGTTGACAAAACGTTTTTTAAGAACAAATACAAAAGAGTTCTACTAGTAGCTACAATTGTAGGTGGTAACTCTAATTTGTATCCAATTGCATTTTGAATTGCTGATTCTAAGAATGATAGTTCTTGGGAGTGGTTTGCATGCAACTAAAGAATGTTATAGATGATGATAAAGGTTTAGCATTTGTGTTAGATAGACATATATCGATTTGTAAATAAATTGGAATAATCTACCTATTGGTTAGACATGATATTTGCATCCACCACTTGATTAATAATGTGGTAACATATTACAAGGAAAATGGTGTGACTGGTTTGGTTGCGAAAGCATTCTCAGAATGCTAATGTGAAAGAATGGGCTCGATGTCATTTTCCTGGATATAGATATGACATTAAAACCACCAATTCAGCTGAATCTATCAACAAAGTTTTGAGATCACCTAGACAGTATCCATTAATTCTTTTGTTATACAACATAAGAGAAATGTTAACACGATGGTTTTATGAGCGTAGAGAATTAAATGCAAAGCAAAGGAATCCTTTAATTATTGAGGTGGAGAAAAATATTTTTACATGTTTACATGTTACATGTTAAAGGTAACGGAGTAGACTACGTTGTTGATTTAGAAAAAAGAACATGTTCATATGAGAAATTTGAGATAGGAAAAATTTGTTGCATACACGCTATAAAATGAGCTTTTGATATGGGCAATGATTTATATCCATACGTCGATGATGTGTATACCACTATTTCATGGAGATCGTTATAGAAGGAATCTATTAATCCAATAGGTGCTCTTGGAGAAGAATGGTGCATCCCAAAACATGTTGAAGATGCAAAAAGTCTACCACCTAAAACAAGAAGACAACTTGGAAGACCAAAAAATGAAGACATGAAGAAGTTGTAGACAAGATAAGATCATTACAAGGCTTAAAGAAACACTTGTGCAGCCGTTGTGGTAAAGAATGCCATAACAGAATGACATGTGATTTAGTGATATAAGTACGGGTCGTGCAACTATTTTTTTTGCTATGTTTCTTTGTTTTCCCTTATATTTACTGTTTTTTTTTTAAGATTGCATTGCTACTATCATCATTGAGCGTTCAAGGATAATATTTCATAAACATGTTTACTTTTTTTATCCACATTTTAGTTTTCCTTTTCATTAGATTGTTTAAATTTTCTACTATCATCATTGAGCGTTCAAGGATAATATATCATAAAAAAATTTAAAGTTCAAAATTTGGTTTCAAAGCTTCGAAAATATGTATCACTTTTCCTATAGATTATCGCTGATAGAAGAAATCAATCTATAGGTAACTCGACAACAAGTGAAATCCCATTGATGCATGGGTTTTTTCTTGGTTTTGTTGGCCTTGTACGACCGATCGGGCAGTCAAAGTGATCGATCGATTATTCCATCAATGCATGGGTGTTTTCCTTGGTATTGCTGGCCATGTACGATCGATTGGGCATACAAAGTGATTGACCGATCATCTCAATTATTATAAAGATTAGTACACCAAAAATAAGAAAAAAATGTACAGATGAACAAAAAATTTGAAAATTTTCTTTTATTTCCAATTATCTCTATTTTTTTATCTAAGAATATTCTCTAAAATTCAAAGTTATTAAAATCTCAATACTTATAACATGTCCAATAACAGTGAATTTGAAAGAATTGTATTAAATCACTTATTCAATAACACAAAATTTTAAGTGATATTTACAAATTCTATATCCAATAACACTAGATTATTTTTGTTTGTTTTTGTCAAAATTGGTGATTCAATAACATATGATTTGATATTTTAATTCAAAACATTAAATGTTCAATTCAATACAGCCCTTAGAAACAGTTTTCATCTTCACTCTTGCCACGGCTAACACCTAGTTATGAATTAGTTCGATGCCAATAATACCGTAACATCTATGAAAATCAATAGTACATAAATTATTATTAGTTGAAAGTGCTAAAACGCATGATTTTTTTATTTTTATTTTTTGATAAAGTAAAACGCATTGTTTTGTTACTAAAACTTATAAATCACCAATAAGAGAAAAAAAAATGAAGATAAAAATCACCTTGGTTAATAGTTTTGGCTCCTATTTATATCAAGTTGTGACTTTAGCTTCTGATTTGAAGTAATATAGCTTAGAAGCTATACATATCAACAACCGGAACGATCCATTAACGTCTCATGTCTACCTATCTTTACGATCACATCGTTCTTCACAACCGCGATCATATCTGCCTTCTTATGGTCCAATTTACGATCACCCGGTCACGCACGTCCTGCACCATCGAATCATAGTATCTCTTGAGTAGATTAATGACGGTCGATTTCCTGCTTCCGCTCTGTCCGACCAATGCTACTGTTTAAAAGCCAAATCGACCGTAGCATTGGTTTTCATATTGTCAAATTTTGCATTGGTCCGAGAGAGCGGAACTGGAAAATCAGTGCTTATAAGTTTATCAGAGAGATTCTGCTATTGAATGCTATTGGATTCCTGAATTATAGTGCAAACTATGGTATTCATAATTAATCTTAACATCTAATGCCAAAATTTATCTGTTTTGATATGGTTTTTTGAATACAGTGAATGAAACAGGATCATGCTGAAATGACGTATTGTCTTATTTTCTGCTACAACTTTTGATGGGATTAATGGGTTTTCTTGTTATTTTGTATGGGTTTCATTCTTTGATTCTAATGGGCTTTACCTGGGAGATGTGTGCGAAACTCTATACCAACAATCATGTTGAAACTCGAACGTTTAAGTTGAGATCCGTAAGGTATGTTGGGTTTGGTTTATCACGAAATGTTTAATAAAGCTGAACCTGAAAGCGTTTAATCTCTTCTCTGAGTTGATAGATAAATGCTCAAAACAACTGTTGATCCACCAATGTAAGTTTCGTAAAGCCCATGAACCTCCCATTAGATGTGCTCTAAGATCAAACTGGTAAAAGCAACCTCAGCAGTGAAAAACTCTATACAGTCTCTCATAAATATAATAGTATTATATTCAATATAGGTTAATTGGATAAATAAAATTTAAATTACAAAAAATTAAACTAACTAAAAGAAGACGTGGCATTGTAGTATCTCATGAGGTTTTCAAATGAGAACCGGTTCTCACTTCTTCTCTCTCCTTTTCATTATTTATTTTATTTATTTATATTGTTGAGATATTTAGTGAGATATTCCTATAGGAAATGCTTAAGCGTTGAAAATGACCTTATTTTTATTTATTTTTTGAAAATAGAAATGACCTTATATTTATACTTTCTTTAATATGTTTATGATTCTGCCTCTAAAATACCAATGAGAAGTCATATCGGATATGCAAAGACTTTTGCTATAATTTACCTTGATATATAGTGTAGTTTTAAAGATATTTGTTTTAGGTTTTAACATTAAACTTGAATACGATTATCTTGTAAATATAGTTATGAAAAATCTGATCTGTATTTGAGTTCATCCCAATTATCATTTTCCTAGTTTTATAGTTTGGCATCAACATGCATATTCAATCTACTATTTACTTTGCCCTGTAATACGGTAGGTATAAACTATTTGATCTGTGATTGTCTTGTTAAATTCCGTGAAACATGCGGGTAGACCACAAAATAAAAATGAGTATCTAAAAATCTGTAAATTACAAACTAGCCAAAAAAATTAGGGCACAAGTTTTTTATTGGGCATTTGTATTTCGATAGTTAAGTTTAGTTTAGTTTAGAAATTATTAAGGGATCTATAAATATGAATTCCACAAATTCGCGGTTCTAAACCCACTAATCTGTAAAAATATAAGCTCCGCTTCGGTAAACTCACAAAATAAAGTCTCTCTAAATTATACCTAAATGGATAAATACCCGTAAACCCACAAATACAATACCACATTTCCAGTTTAATATTGTAGTATACAAAATAATGAATAATAATTTCCCACGACCATTTCACAAAAGGCCAACATTGACACCAAACATTTATATGTATAGAATTCCTAATTAGACGTCGAGTTGGCATAAGTAATGGTTTAGTGTATATAGTTATATACAGCCGTATGAGTATCCCGTTCTTACTAAACCACTAATTAAGCCATCTAAACATCTAATATATTTTTCTTTTCTTTTTTGCTAAAGAATACATCTAATGCTGTATTTCCCATGCATATTTTAAGAGCCGTTTATCTATTATTTTTACTATAAGCTTTAAAATTCATAAATTATGATAATTATCTACATCATGTTTTTTTTCTTAATGATGCGCGTTTAATTGTGTTTCAAATTTTTTATTGTTCTATTAATTCATAATTATTCTTAAGGAATTATTACCATTTGACTAAAGAATAATAATTATGTAGGGTAAATGAAATGTAACAAACATTTAAAAAATGTTAAACAACAGTGTTATATAAGAATTATTATTTTTGGTATCTAACATAAACATTCTGAATATATATGTACGCTCCTGTTGCAACAGACGAAATTTTATCACACCTTCACAAAACTAATATCACCTCCAGTCTCATTCTATTTTTTCCTCTAAACTCTCTTCTAAATTTTGTTATAGAGTAAAATTTTATTTAATCCCACTTTATATCTTATTCTAAATTAGAGTAATCAATAGTATTAGTCTATATTTGGAGTAATAATATTCATTACTCTATTATAAAATAGAATTTTTATATACCAAATAGTCATTTAATTTTATAATTAAAAAATCTAATAAAATAACTTTTTACTGACTGGTTAATTAAATTGTAGATAATTTATTTTACAAAATAAAAACTAGTAATATAGTTAATTAAACATTTGAAATACAACAACCATAACAACATTTATTTAACATAAAATACAATGACATAATCTAAAATACATAGTGAGTAGTTTAAATGAAAGATAAAAACATAAATTAAATTTAAGACAATAAAGAATAGTAACTTAATAATAGGGATAAGAAAAATTTATTGCTGGATATAGAAATATCAAAGAAAAAAAACTCGTTACATACTTAAAATGCATTAATTGATAATTTATAACAGAAGTACATTAATAACTAATAAGGATAATCAAAAAGTCTATATTTTTATTTATTAATTTTTTATAATGTGTAATGTAATTTTTTATGTAATAAGTTTTAAATTTCAAAAAATATCATAATTATATTGAATTTTTTTGCTTAAAATAAAAGAAAGTGACATTTTGGGAAAACACCTTCTTTATGTTTCATTATTCTTTCTATTTTTTTTCCTTTTAAAAAAAATTAATTATCTTAAATAATTTTAATAAAACGTAATAATAATTTATAGAGAAAATCTACAACTGAAAATTTAAATAAACTGTTTTTGTGGACATAAAATATATTTGTATTTTATGCAAAAAAATAGTATCGATTATTATCAATATCTAAAACTATATCTAAAATTATTTGACTAGAAAAACACAATATCTAATTTCTGGATTCTAACAATTTCAAAATTTTCACTAGAGAAATGTCATATCTTTTTGAAAATTGAACCAATCAAAATAAAGTATGGCTAACGACAATGTTATTTAAATCTCTTGAGATTGCATAAGGACCAAACCGATAAAATTGAAAGCCACTAATTGGAGACTATCTCTTTTTATATAAAGACATTTAAAGGTTGAAAGATAAAATTTATAATATTTTTAGATTTGTATCTATTGGTGAATTTAATATATAAAATCAATAAAAAATCTTTATCTCAAATTAAATAAACCTATAATAATTATTTCAAACTTTTGTTTTGATTTATTTTAAATATAACATTTAATTAAAATCATGAAAATTTCATATAACATATAATATAAATTAGTTTCTTAAAGAAAAGAAAAGAAAAAACGTGTTTTCAAATTACAAAACACACATAGAGTTTTTATTAAAAACTTCCTAAAATAAATAGATTCAATTCATAATTTTGATAAATAATGGATGTTTTTTAAAATTAATAATTAAGTAAATAAAAAATATATTTTGCATATTTGTTTTAGAGCAGAAACTAAAGGAATGAGTTAAAATAAAATCCAACTCTAAGGTCAATAGCTCAACTAAAAAGATACTGTAGGAGAATCTAAATGATCACGAGATCGAGTAGCAGCTAGTACGAATAAAATAGGCCGGAGTCTCGGCCCAGCTTTTCATATTCTGAAAATAAAGGAATGAGAAACTAAAAAAGTGTAGTATGAATTAAACGAATTATGATACAACTTAGAAAAATTAAATATTCATCGACGGACTTCATTCTCCATTCTGTTTTCTCTTCTTTTTTCTTTTTGTCAACAACGAGTCATCGAGGCAAACGCATACTTTCAGATAATTCCAAATGCAATTCTTTTTATTTACAACTAAAACACGTATTAAAAGTAATTAAGTAACAAGTGTTCTCTCCTTTGGAAGTAGCAGAAAGGTCCACGCGCATAAATAACACTTTGTGAGGGACAACACAGAGTGACAGAGGTATATACAGTCTATACACACACACGTATGTTTGTATACTTAAGAAAATATATGCAATATATGTAAATGGGCAGATGGAGACTAGGGAATATATCACATCTAATTTACGGCTAAATGGTCCTTTTTTATTGTAAAATTTGTAAAACTCCGATTTATATAATTAGATAGTATTAATTTATGTCAAAACATTCAAAAAATCAAAATTTAGATCTAAAATAAAAATTTCGTATCTAATTCGGAGTCGGTGATAATGAATGTTAATGAAATGTTACTGCGAATGAGTGAGTTAACACATGCGAACAAAACTGACGAGGTGGTATTTGCCACGATGTCATGGTGGTGAAATATTTTTTTGGTGTTTACTAACATTCTTTTGGTGCGTATATAGAATAGTTATTACAACCTTACTGGTTATAATACATTCTAACTTTGATTCCCCAAATTAACATTTTTTAACAAATTTTTATTGTACAACTACCCAATTGTATCATAAATTTTAGTGTCAGTTTTATCAGATATACATATATACCAGTTGTACCACAAAAATATCAGATTCGAACTGTGGGCGAGACTCAAACTCTGTACACGTACCGTGTATAAAAACCATATGAACTACTGCGATTTCGTTCTTACAATTAGTGATATATAAACTGATTTGAAAAAGAATCAAATTTCATTAAAGTAAAATAGTCATTTCACCATCAAATGACATTTGGGATCATTGATATTATGGTCGAATCGAATTCGAATTTGGGAATTTATAAATCTAGGGTTCCGAAAATCAATCGCAGCGGTAGAAGGAGTTCTAATCGAATTGGTAAATTAGAACAGTTGATAATGATCAATTCATGGAATCGAAGCTCTAATGAATACAAATTTGCTGGTAATTTAGCGTCAATGAGGAGAAAAAAGAATCAGAGAAGGAAGAAGAGAAAGCAGTGATACACGAGTTTTAAATCCAAGTATATAACTGCAAGTGTACAGACAAAAGCAGTAGTATAGAAGGGATCGAATCCTCAGAGACCAACTTGCACTACGATTCTATCGAAAATCGAAAGAATGCTAAGGTAAGACGAAAAGAAATATTGTTTGTTTGAGAATGAAGCTAAAGAAAGCAATTGAAAGTAAATAACCAAGTAAACTTATGGATTAAAAGCGCTAGGTTTTAGGAATTCTCCATAAATCAGAAATCACAAACCAAACAACTATTCAGGACATTAAATAAGAACTATCTCGAACTCGAACAGAAACATCTAATCAATCCACATTCGTGGCATCAATTAATATGTCTAACCACCTAAGTATCTAAACTTTCGCCTGAACTTAGAGTCCTAAACAAGCATTAACTAATGGGTTCGATATGTTCACGTATCGCCTTAACATAAGTTTTCGTTGGCTAAGGATGATCCACTCATCTATGTTCTATCTTATAACCTATAAGCTTTTGGAGAATAGATTCAATCTAGCATCATAAAACTAGGTAGCTAATCTAGTCTAAGCATTAATAATAACAATAGACGAATATAACATAAGATAAAAAGCCTTATTTGTGTCTGATTCAGTGGTTATTCATTCTTTTGAAACCCTAAACCCTAACTAGAGAACTATTCAGCCATGGAAGCTGAAAAAAAAACTAAGGTTTGATGAAGAACTCATGAAGAAATCCAATAAAAATTCAAAAGATATCTCTTAACAATATGTTTCAAATAAAAGAAAGTTTAGCCTAAACAATGGCTTAAAACACAAGTATTTATATCTTCAAAAAGTTATAGGTCAAAATCCTAAACAAATTAGAAAAAAAAACAATTTTTTATTTTTTTTTGGGCAGGTTTTGAGGCTCGGATCGATCGATCTGGTCGCAGACAGGTCGATCTGGTCAACAGAGCAGGTCCGGATCGATCGATCTTGTCAGGATCAATCAATTTAGAAACTTACAGCATTTTGAGATCGATCGATCTGGTTCTTTCCGACGTATTTCCTCTGCGCATGCTTCATTTGCTCGCCAGACTGGACCGTCTTCACAAAAATTGTCATAACTTTTGATCGCACCGTTGGATCAACTTCAAACCACTTTCAAATGAAATCTAACTCCAATATATATTTTGTGTTCAAAATTGAGAGTAATCCATCGGTAGTAAGTTCCTCAAATAAAAGAAAATTTTAGACGTATCTGCATGATCCTGCATCTTTTGCTCCAAATCTTGCTCCCAAAGACATTATAACTCTTCTTAGTATGATTTGACCTGATAAAACTCTTAAAACACATAGGAAAACTCTAAAACACATACAAAAATGGGATAAAAACCAAACATATCAAGCAGAACGACTTATGAAAAGTGCGGCTTCTTAGTATAATTGTTTTCGTTATACATGGTGATGGTCATGAATCCATTAGTAATTGGCATGGAAAAAATGATAAAAGTTGAGGGAGAGTTGAGTTCTGGTTCACCAAAATTTTTAAAAATTGATATACTTGAGATTTAGGTTTATAAATATAAAAATTTGTGTTATACACATACAATGTTTATAATCAATTAGTAAAATACAAACGTTAAAAAGTTTCAGTTTTGGGATAACCAATTTATAAAAAAAATTGAATCCGAACAAGCGAAATGATGTTATTTAATGTTACATCGTTAAATTTGTGTCAGTTAATTAACAACGATTTTAAATTAGATACAAAATTATTAGTTTGGATTTAAAATTTATATTTTGTGAGTATTTAGACATATTAGCATTATGTGATTGTAAAAGTTGAAAAAAACATTTTACGGATTGTCCAGAGAAAAAAGATATTTTACTCTCTGATTAACTACTGCCATCTTAATATATTTTCTGATAAAAATGTTTTTTTTTTCCTTTTTGCCTTTTTTTCTTTATTCATTATAACTTTATAACAGGAAATGGAGAAAAATAGAAAATGGAGAGCCAAAGATCTCAATGTGTGCCTTTGAAAACAGAAACCCAAGAAACTATTTTCACATTAAATATAAAATCAAGTTGGATTACATTGTCTGCCAACTTTAGTTTTGGATTCTGCAGACGAAAATTTGTTTGTGATGATTTAATCAATTCTATACATGTTCTTTATATTATGATT
The DNA here is from genome assembly GCA_963922655.1 of Cardamine chenopodiifolia. Taxonomy (NCBI): domain Eukaryota; kingdom Viridiplantae; phylum Streptophyta; class Magnoliopsida; order Brassicales; family Brassicaceae; genus Cardamine; species Cardamine chenopodiifolia. The sequence continues at coordinate 12,155,929 of OZ000478.1, read as the reverse complement.
TTTTTTGTGTGCCTTAAATCTATAGTTTATGAAGATTTAGAACGCGTATAAATTATCACTTTGTAAGTATAGCATTATATTTGGATTTAGAGTTTTAATACATATATATATATATATGTGTGTATTAATCAGTTGAGTTGACAGCATTTGAGTTTAGATACTAATTTTGATATTAATTTCTAGCTTGGGGTGGTCTATTCCAATACAGAAAATCCATCAACTGTACCTAATCTGCAAAATATTCTAATTTTATGTGAGGAAACTCCTTTTTCTACAAGTTAGAAATGTGGAGTCCTTGGATTGGAAGGATCTAAATAATTCGTTGTTTCATTTTTTCTAATATCTTTCTTAAGATAGAAAGGTAGTAGTTTGACAAATCTCTACCCCGTCTACATTCACTCTTATTTATCAATAGTAAATAATGCATATATAGGAGAAAAAAGGATGCACTATGCTTATTATTAGTCATATTCTTAAAACATTATGATTAGTCTTTATGATTGACTCATTTTTATAATACACACATGCCTACATGACATCTCTATTTGTACTTTTAATTTGACAGTAATCACATTGTTTTAGTTGACTAAGAACGCTATATATATATATATATATATATATATATATATAACGCATTTTGACACATGATTAATGATTTTTCGCAATTACATAGATTTATTGCAAACATATAAACAAAACGTATCTATCTACTTGAGTTAGAAATATACGCGGTGAATGATGATCTAATAAACTATAGTACGTTGCGATTCAAACTTTTAATTTGAACATTGTTATCATTCAAAAAATATATATAATCAAAGTACAGTAAAGATTACGTGGAGAATGATCTAATTACGTTTTCATCATGTTTATAAACCCCACTTGGTTTTTGACCACAAATAAAAATATAAAAAATGTATAAACCGTACTTGGACTGCATCTCAACCACCTAAAATAGGATGGTTCAAAGTGTATAATTGTGAACCGTAATTTATGTTTGCAATAAATCTATGTAATATACATTTTTAATTACCGTATTTGTGAATCAATTGTGAATCAATTGATACGTTTGTGAATCAATTGATACGGATTCACAATTATTTTTTATTTGAAAATGTAGAAATGAAAGAAAATGATATGGGTTAATTAATTTCTTTTATTGACATAATTCTAAGAAAAAAACTGATTCCGAACATTCGAAATACTGAAAATAGTCAAAATTTGATAAATAACACCTTACTCCCCCCACCCCAATTTATCATAGTTAATAGTATTCAATTTTTTGTTTGTTTGTTCCACATCACTTGTTCTGTACGATCTACATTTTTCTCATATCTCACTAGCTATACCGTTATACTGATACCATCTCGTAGCCATAATTATAAGAATGTAGCTCCTGGGGTATGATTCATAAATTATTTATTAGAAAGTTCCTTTGTGAATGGATTAAGGCAAACCAAAAGACCTTTGTTACCCAGAAAAAAAAAAAAGAGCTTTCGTTCGTACCTCAAAAATCAAAGAAGCCTTTTTTTCCTTACTTAATGTGTCCAACGAGCTGACCAATTTCCACCAAAATTATCCCAAATATGTCCCCCTAATTAAGTAATTAGTTCTACTATAATGTGAGCTAAATTAAATATCTTTAAAAAGTTGAATAAATTGATATGGTGGAGAGAAGTAGAAAGATAGCATTGTCTTGATTGTGGCAGCAGAGATAGAAATATGAAATAACACACCCAATAACTCTTTAAAAACGAACTGGCTCGCTTGACCACTGACTACGTGTCGTTTATGCTTCTCGGACGACAGGTAGTTGTAACGTGCACCTTGTGTTTTTCTTACGTAGCTGACGTGTAAGTTTTATTTATTTAATCAAAATTTTCCTTCTATATTAATGTCAGTCCATACGATAAACTGTATTCGTTCGAACCGCTAGGAAGTCGTAGCCTATATGTGGAAATTAAAGTACTTTGCGAAAAGGATATGACCAAAAGAATAATATAGTAACCATAAATGGAAAAGGGAAAGCTTAGAATTAAAGAATGTATACAACTTAACTTACTCAAATTATAGTCATGATTTCATACTCGCTGGATCATGCACATAATATTTAAGGACAAGTTGTTATAAAGAGAATGTAGCCGCGTTTAATAAATTAGTCACATAGTTATAAATATATTCTAAAATTAATAATAAACTGAAGATTTTCCTAAATGCACTTTTTTTTGCCGGCCCTAAATACACTAATTAAATATGTCCTATCGTAAAGAAAATGTTGAAACAAGTGGAGATACGTCCATAATTCTCATACTAAAAGACAATAAGACTGTATAATTATGCCGAATTTCTCTTTTCTTTCTTTCTTTGTCAACTTTGGCCAAAAGCGTTTAGTCTTATCGTTCTTTTTCTCTTATTTCTAAACACGAAAAGGGTTACAAAGACTCTATTGTTTTGGATATTTCCTAATATTTCCATAGAAATCGTTAGTTCAAAGAGAATAGTCTTACACAGTTATACAAACTCAAGAATATAAGTATATAAAAAAAATGAGAAGACATTTCAATTACCAAAATTAGGCAACCTAAAATTACCATTTGGCTTTTCTTTTTAAATTTCCTATAACATACTAATGCAAGAATTATTTTTATTTTATGATATATATATGTGTGTGTAAGACTTTAGTATGTGTTAAAATTGCATTTCGGTTTGTTTTCGTCAGAGAGATTTTTAGTGTCTCTTTTTCAACTTTTAAATAAATTTTAAATATCTTTGACAAAAGATGCGAAATAGAAGCTAAAATAGGATAAAAATATTGAGAATGATATTAAAAATAGAAAAAGAAAAAATTAAAATGATTTAAATAGAAAAGGTTAAAATTCACAAAAAAGATTGAACAAATTTCATTTTAAATCGAATAAATTTATCCGAGTTGAGAGTAAGTCCTTCCCGGGTTGAGAAAACACGTATGTAATTCGAGAGAAAACTTCCAAATTGTCGTTTCGGATCATGTCTCAGACCAAAATTTTGTTGGAGTAAATTTGAAGATATCTTGATTTATAAGTAAAACTAATCCTAATCAAGTATAGATTTAAGAGATTATGATTTATATTTAGAAGTTATCTAAATATATATTAAGAATTATCTAATAAAGTTTTTTAGTTCTATTGGAAATAGGTAGTGCCTAAACTATTATAAATACAATTGTTAGGTTGTGACAATTGAATAAGAGAGTTAAGAAGAATTCTAAGAGTTTTAAGGGAGAACATAAGTTTTAAGAGAGAAAGTTTTGAATGTTTAGTTTTTGAGAGAGTTTTCTAAATATATATAAAAAGAGAGTGATTCTTATTACAAAAATGTTTGTGTTTGATTGAATTAACTCTTGAATTGGTATCAGAGCTATTGGTTATCATTTCGTCAAATATTAGAAACATACCCAAGTCATGGGAGATGTTAGCATTCCGACGGCGAGGTCGAAGGAGCTCAGACATTCATCAATTTAATTTCCAATGCTCAACTCATCAAACTACATGGTGTGGGCGATGAAAATGAAACTGAACTTGTGTGTTCACAAGATATGGGAGAATTCAGGATCGACTATAGACGAGAAAAATGATATGGCGATTGCCTTCTTGTTTCAAGCAATACCCGAGACACTCATATTACAAGTTGGTGATCTTGATTCACCAAAAGGTATATGGAAAGCGATCAAAACAAGATATTTTGGAGCAGATCGTGTCGAAGAATTGAGCCTTCAAACCCTCGTGTTCAAATTCAAAAGACTCAAGATGAAAGATTCGGACACAATTGACTCTTTCTCAAGAAAGCTATCGGAGCTAGCCTTGAATTCAGCGGTACTAGGAAAAATCGTGGAAGAACCAAAGCTAGTGAATAAGTTTCTTAATAGCCTACCACGAAATAAGTTTATACACATCATAACATCACTTGAGCAAGTCTTAGATCTAAACAAGACCGATTTCAAAGATATAATAGGGCAGCTCAAAGCATATGAGGAGTGTATTGTTGATGATGAGAACATGTTTCCAATAAAGTTTCAGAAAACTTAGACTAAGAGGAGAACCCCACGTAGGTGTTATTACTGTGGAAAACTTGGACATATCAGGTTTAGGAATTCAAACTTCTTAATTCAAGTTTATGAATTAAAGGGAAGAATGTTAGATAATTCCTAATGACTTAAGGAACAAATATTTCTTAAAAAAGATATGCTTAGAGTTTTCTTAATATGAATAGAAGATATCTATTACTAATAGGAATAAGTTAGCTTGCAATATAAGGAATCCTATATGTGTTAGGATAAGATAATTGTTAGTTAAGATATGTCAAGTAGAATTAGGAGTTATCTAATTCTACTAGGAATATGTTTAGCAAAGGTGTGCTATCCTTATAAATATCAATGTTGAGTTGTGACATTGATTAAGCATCAAGACATGAGAAACAAGAGAGATTCAATCCAGATTTGAGTTTCAAGGGATAAATCTCGAGAGGTTGTTTTGAAAAGTTTCGTGGATAGTCTGTTGAAAGAACATAAGTTGGCAGTAAGTCTAACACAAGGACTTAAGAGAAACAACATGCATGTCTGTTTGAACAACAAGAAATATGACAGTCAAGGTGTGAGAACATAATTTAGTGGAAGATGAAGATACAAGATATGGTGTTGTTATTTAGCCAGTGGAGAATAAGAGCATCGTTTCTTCTTCATTGTCGAAAGGAAAAAAGGACAAAGGAATTTTTAGGCTGAATTCACTAAGGTTCAAGGTGAAGATTGTCAAGTTATGGGTCTTAGTCAATTTCCTTTGACCCAAATCTAATTCTTGAGAAAGGTTCCTAAGACGTGAGAAACATAAGGAGACTTAAATCTAAGTCTTGAGAAGGTTTCCTAAGACGTGAGCAACATAAGAAGACTTAAATCTAAGTCAGAAGTATGTCCAACATATCGTCAAGTTGACTAAGCTTGTGTGAGGCCGAGTTTATGGCAACAACACTTGAAGCTTGTCAAGCCAACGACTAATGAGAAGGTTTTCATGAGAATCAACAACGAGTATATAATAACTGGAACAAAGAATCATGTGTTCCATGGTCGGAGCAAACATATCCACAAGTGATATCATTTCATCCGAGAGAGGGTTGAAGATGATCAAATCAAGGTGGAACATGTATTCGGCGAAGAACAATGTGCGGATATAATGACTAAAGCCCTAACAAGGATCAAGTTCAAGGAGATGAGAAGCTTGATAGGAGTTCAAGACCTCACCAAGACTAACTTGAAGCTTAAGAGGGTGAATGTTGGAGTAAGCTTGAAGATAGTTTGATCCACAAGTAAAACTAATCCTAACCGAGTATGGATTTATGAGATTAGGATAAGAATATGATTTATATTTAGGAGTTATCTAAATATATATTAGGAGTTATCTAATAAGGTTTTCTAATTCTATTAGAAATAGGTGGTGCCTAAACTAGTATAAATACAATTGTTGGGTTGTGACAATTGAATAAGAGAATTAAGAAAAATTCTAAGAGTTTTAAGGAAGAACGAGAATTTTAAGAGAGAGAGTTTTGAATGTTTAATTTTTGAAAAAGTTTTCTAAACATATATAATAAGAAAGTGATTTTTATTACAAAATAAGTTTGTGCTTAATCCAAAAATATTCACATTTTCATGGTTTTATGCTCACGCCACACACATTCTACGTAAGAATGGATCGAGACCTCGAGCATCACCCACAATTCGCATGTCCACAGTACGGTAGATATCTCATTATTCTTGGAAAAGGTTTTGATTTATCTCTTTCTGCAGCCAAGACTAGACAACGTGTACCCATGTCTACATTCGGTAACCCGTGGTGCGATCATCCCTCCAAACCGTAGTCCTCTAAGCCAAGAAAAACTTTTGAATTATATTTTACATGAAATGGCACAGATTAACCCAAATTTTAGGTGTAATTGCTGGATTGACCTGTTATTTTTTGAGTTAAATTTGAGACGGTTAAAATACAATATAACCTAACAGTTACGAAATAATTACGAAAACTGCCATTAATATTTAAATTTTTCGTAACCATTTACGAAATAATTGCAAACAGTTACAAAAAACATTAATGGTAAGTTAAGGTCATAAATGTTTTAGAAAAATTTTGTCGAAAAAAAGAAACTTCTGCGAGACACCACCGTCGCCACCGTCGAAGAGTTAGGGTTAATTGTCATTGCCGCTTTCATCGTCGTCGTTCGTTTCTCTTTTTCATCGTCGTCGTTCGTTTCTCTCTTTCATCGTCGTCGTTCGTTTCTCTCTTTCATCGTCGTCGTTCGTTTCTCTCTTCAGTTTTAGTTGAGTTTCAGAAAGGTCCGCTTCATCAAAAACCCTAACTTATTTTCAGATTTCATTGTTCGTTGTCATCGATTTCAGATTTCGTTCACATTTTTCTTCTGTAGTTTTTCGTTGTAAGATTCTTTTAGCTTTTATGTTGTCACAGAGTTATAGTAATTACCGCAGACTTGTTTAATAGTTACCGCAGACTTGTTTAGCAGTTGCCCCAGACTTGTTTAGCAGTTGCCGCATACTTGTTTAGCAGTTGCCGCAGACTTATTCAGTAGTTACCGCAGACTTAATTAGTAGTTGCCACAAACTTATAGAGTAGTTACCGCAGACTTATTTAGAAGTTACCGCAGACTTATAGAGTAGTTGCCGCAGACTTATTTAGTAGTTACCGCAGACTTATTTAGTAGTTGTCGCAGACTTATTTAGTAGTTGCCGCAGACTTATAGAGTAGTTACCGCAGACTTATAGAGTAGTTACCGCAGACTTATTCAGTAGTTACCGCAGACTTATTCAGTAGTTACCGTAGACTTATTATGTTATTGCTGCAGACTTATTCAGTAGTTACCGCAGACTTGTTTAGTAGTTACCGCAAACTTGTTTAGTAGTTACCGCACACTTGTTTAGTAGTTACCGCACACTTGTTAAGCAGTTGCCGCAGACTTATTCAGTAGTTACCACAAACTTATAGAGTAGTTACCGCAGACTTATTTAGAAATTGCCGCAGACTTATAGAGTAGTTGCGGTAGATTTGTTTAGTAGTTACCGTAGACTTGTTTAGTAGTTACCGCAGACTTGTTAAGCAATTGCGCAGACTTATAGGTAGTTACCGCATACTTATTTAGAAGTTACCGCAGCCTTATTTTGTAGTTACCGCAGACTTATAGTAGTTGTCGCAGACTTATAGAGTAGTTACCGCAGACTTGTTTAGTAGTTGCCGCAGACTTATTTAGTAGTTACCGTAGACTTATTTAGTAGTTGCCGCATACTTATTCAGTAGTTACCGTAAACTTATTTTTTAGTTACCGCAGACTTATTCAGTAGTTACCACATATTTATTTAGTAGTTATTTAATAGTTATTAGTAGTTATTTATTTGATTTTTAGTTGTTATTTTGTATTGTCGGTGACTTAATTTGTATTGACGCTCACTTAATTATTTACACTGATAAGTTGTCTACTTGATTGCAGAGATATGACATCTTATCCTACTAGGCTTTCCAAAGATGTGAAATATCATGTTCAAGTGGATAACATTAACCATTATTATTCCCAATCCAAATTTGGGGCCATCAAGAAGAGTATTGGCGATGATGTTTGGGAGGCGTTGAATGCATCATCTGTTGGTATGTTTTTTAAGCTATATGATATAGACATCATGGGGGAGAAGTTCATATGGGTATCCTCTTACGTTCATTACTTCATCACACATCAGTTGGTGGTGAATAATATGCATGAAGTTTTGTCAGTGATTGATGATCAACCAATCAGATTTTCGCTGCACAAATATAAGGAAACCACATGTCTTAATTGCGACGTATTTCCATATGATGTGCGATCTAATTATGACATATATCCAATTGTTGATTATGAAGCCTTTTGGAAAGAGATGAACGTTCTTTTAGGGGATGGACCTACTTTTGGGGAGATGCAGCGTGTTTTGAAACGTTGTCAGCATTGGAGTTACGAGAAGAAGATGATGGTTGGAAGACTATGTATATTACATGTTGGAATACATGGTATCAATCATGCATCAAGGATCCCTTTGAGCAACGCAAAATTAGTGCTTCATGAGGAGAGCTTTGAAAACTTACCATGGGGTAGAGTTGGATTTACGAGTTTGGTAAATTCAATCAAAGCTTTGGAATTCAAAACGGACAATTACACATTACACGGATGTGTTAATGTTCTGTCCGTATGGTTGTTTGAGTCAGTTCATGCTTTGGGGGAGATATATGGGTATAAGAGAAATATGGATGATGTTCCTCCACTACTTAACTGGCGAGGAAGTCGGAAGCGATTTAGATTTGAAGATCTAATCAAAGAGGAGAAAGCTGAACACGGAAAGGTATGAATTGATTATGTTTGTGTTACTGCAGAGTTATTTAGTAGTTACCGCAGACTTATAGAGTAATTACGGCAGACTTGTTTAGTAGTTGCTGCAGATTTATTCAGTAGTTACCGCAGAGTTATTTTGTAGTTACCGCAGAGTTATTTTGTAGTTACCGCAGACTTATTTTGTAGTTGCCGCAGATATATTTAGTAGTTGTTGCAGACTTATTTAGTAGTTACCGCAGACTTATTCTTCTGGTACTTGTTTGCGATGTAGGTTCGTGCAGACTTATTTAGGAACAACAGACTTATTTAGTAGTTGCTGCAGACTTAATCTTTATGATGAGAGATTGTTTTTTTAATGATGATATTCATATGGTACTTGTTTGCGATGTAGATTCGTGTTAGGCATATGGTTCCGGTTTCTTTAGAAGAAATTTATCCCTACTGGCGTGAAAATGAAGAAAAAAAAGATGTCCAACTTGACAACCTAATTGAAGACATCATTGGGGATAGTTTGGATCCATATTGTTGGCATAAAAAAGAACGAAAGAGTGCTAAGTCGGTTCACGGTCGAAGTTCTAAGAAAGTCTTGATGATCAAGGACAAAGAACATTCAAATGTTAGGACTATTGTCGCTTATTTTAACAAAACATTTTTGTATGTGATTACTCTTGTTATTAACTATTGTTTTAATGTGTAGGATACTAAAGAAAAAAAGACCTTAGCTGGAATGTTTAAGGTCATAGAAACATTAGTTCGGACCGTGGACGACTTGGGCGCAAGATTGTGAGGTTTTGAATCAAATGTTGATTCAAGGCTGACCACACTTGAAGCACATATCAATGATCTTCGAGAGCGAGGAGTGAAGGGAAGTCTAATTCTCCTAAAGAATTAGAGAAAGAAGATGATGAAGGGCGTAGTAAAACACCGGTTAGTTAAAGTAAAATTTTGTATTTAGCTACAGATTTACTTACCTATTCCTATAGATTAATTATTGTTTTGCCGCAGACTAATTTTGATTTGGCAAAGCAAGGAGATATGGGCAAATCAAAAAATGTTGGTTCTACCTCTTACAAATAACCAAAGCAACCCGAACTTGATCAACCCGATCATGAATCCAGTATCAAAACACCGGTTAGTAATATTTATTACCGCAGATTTATTAATTCGTTGCCGCAGAGTTGTTTTGTAGTTACTGCAGAGTTATTTAGTAGTTTACACTTAGTAGTAGTTATCGTAGTCTTATTTATTAGTTGCCGCAGAGTTATTTATTAGTTACCGCATAGTTATTTTGTAGTTACGCAGAGTTATTTGGTATTTTACTGCAGAGTTATTTAGTAGCTACCGCAGAAGAGAGTTATTTAGTAGCTACCGCAGAGGAGAGTTATTTAGTAGCTACCGCAGAGCAGAGTTATTTTGTAGTTACCGCAGAGTTGTTTTGTAATTACCGCAGAGTTATTTATTTTTGTTTTACATGTTTAATGGGTTAGTTTAACACTTATATGCAGTCATGGTTGGTAATAGAGTCTAAGAAACCGGCAGATAAACTTCCACTTACAAAAGTTGTTAAGAAAGAAATAAATGTTGATAAGAGTGAGGCTCGGTTGAAGAAAAAGCAAAAGATTTCTCATGGTGAAGATGATGTCGTGGACATAACTAAAGAATTACCAAAGTCACCAACATGGAAATGGAAATGGCATCTCAGAGGAAGGGTCAAATCCGCTAGAAACTATTGGTGATATAGCGGCAAAGCTGAAGGTTTTGGATGAAAAGACAGAAAACCTGAAGGACCTGGATGATCTATTAAAAATGCCTAAAAGAGTACCACATTTGGCAAGTTCCCAAATATTACCATACGTTGGTAACTCTACTGTCAAACGCATCATTCCAAGTGTCAAACGCAGACGTCCTAAGGTTATAACTTCTGAACACGACTATGATCCTATGGAAGCTGTCGATGAATCCAAATTGCGTAAGCTAATGGATTTCATGAAGACTGATGAGTAAGTCTCTTATATCTTTATCTCTAATACCTTTATTTTGAACATGCAATGATGAGAAATTATTTTTTCCTTTAAGGGAACAACCACTTGGAAGCATTAATCCAAATGTGCAACATTTGAAAAAGATTATTACTCCAAGGAAGAAGTGGCCGGATCCATATTATGGATGGTTGGAAGATGCAATAATTACTTACCTATAACCTTTATCTATTGCCGCAGACTTATTTATTAGTTACAGCAGACTTATTTACTAGTTGCCGCAGACTTATTTACTAGTTACCGCAGACTTATTAACTAGTTGCCGGAAACTTATTTACTAGTTACCGCAAACTTTTTTACAGCACATTGTTGATGCTTTGACAATGTTCCGCAATAGGACTACTCGTGGTCCTTCACCTTACTCCTGGTTCCGCAATATTTCACCTCTATCATGGAAAATGATTTCAAACAAGTCCCGCCAAATAGCAGAAAATTCTTGCTTGACAAGAATTATCTTGACCATTTCTACGGTTTGATTCCTACCGAGCTGTCAAACAAGTCATGGTTCTATGACATTGATAACGTGTATGGTGTGCTGAATGTAAAAGGAAATCATTGGGTTGCTTTAGACATTGACTTCCCGAAGAAGAAGATATATGTCTACGATTCGATCCCGAATCATACCTCCAACAAGGAGTTCCTTAAAGCGTGTCTATTTCTCCGGAAAATGATCCCTGCAATTCTAAGCATTATGGTCCTGGAGAAAGACCGCAAGCTAAGCTATGCAATGTTTGAGGTGCATTGAACTAAGGATGCATATTCATGGGCATTTAAAGATGCGGGACACACGACCACAGTACCATGGTTGTCTATGTTGTTTCTTGTTATCGCAGAGTTAGTTTCTTGTTGCCGCAGAGTTATTTTGCCACCAACTTCCGAGGAATCAGGAACATAAAAAGTTTTGAGGTTTTGGCATTCTCAAGGGTTTGAACCACTGAACCCGTAACTACTAAATAAGTCTACAACAACTACTAAATAACTCTGCGGTAACTACTAAAAAAGTCGGCGGTAACAACTGCGTTAGTCTACAAGATTTAAAGACGCGGAGCACACGACCATTGTGCCACGGTTGTCTGCGGGATTGTGATTCACAAACTAATATATATATATATATACCTTGATAATTGAGTTTGTAAAAAAAATTGATTTTTTTGCAACCAGATGGAATCGAACTAAGGATGCATAGTCATGCCCATTTAAAGACGCGGGGCACACGACTACTGTGACACGATTGTCTACGTTGTTTCTTGTTGCCGCAGAGTTAGTTTCTTATTGCCGTAGAGTTATTTTGCCACCAATTTCCGAGGAATCATAAACATAAAAAATTTTGAGGTTTTGGCAACCTCAAGGGTTCGAACCACTGAACTCGTAACTAGTAAATAAGTTTGCGGCAACTACTAAATAAGTCTGCGTTAACTATTAAACAAGTATGTGGTAACTACTGCGTTAGTCTACAAGATTTAAAGACGCGGGGCACACGACCACTGTGCCATGGTTGTCTGCGGGATTGTGTTTCACAAACTAATATATATACATACCTTGATAATTGAGTTTGAAAAAATTTGATTTTTTGGCAACCAGATGAAATCGAACTAAGGATGCATAGTCATGGGCATTTAAAGACGCGGGGCACACGACCACTGTGACACGGTTGTCGACGTTGTAATATTTTGGCAATCTCAAGGGTTCAAACTACAACAAGTCTGCGGTAACTACAGAATATTTTCTTGTTGACGCAGAGTTATTTTGTAGTTGCCGCAAAGTTATTTTACAATGTTGTACATAGAGTTTAAAACAGAGTTATTTAGAGTTTACAATGTTTACAATGGTTTAAAATATAATTTACAATAATTTAAAATAGAGTTTACAAAGCTTTAAAATAGAGTTTACAATGGTTTAAAATAGAGTTTACAATGCTTTAAAATAGTTTACAATGGTTTCAAATAGATTTTACATGTTACAATGTCAAGTTTACAAGTAAAAATGTAAAATATAGTATACAATGCTTTAAAATAGTTTACATGTTACACGATTATGTCCCACTTGATTACATTTTCCACAAGTGTGTTGTTTCCTAGGCTTCTTTATTGCCTTCGTAGTTTCAAAGAATGACTTCATTCTTGATCTTTTGGGCCGACCAGGTTGTTGTTGAAGAATAGGTGGTAAACAAGTCCATGTTGCTATATTTTCCGGTATTGGTAAAGCAAAATCCCTCGGCATGATCGCAGCCGAATACGAATTGTACAAGTAGCAGCTCGTATAATGGGGATGACAAAGTGAAATATGGGAGATCTTCGCGCTCTGAGACGCACCTATTGCGTGTGCACATGGAAACTTCTCCAAGTCAAACCTACGGTATGTACATTTTTTTCCTCTCAAATTAACAACATGTAGCGATGATCCTCCGCCTGCCACTTGAACTTGATTTACATCAATATCTCTAACACTTAGAACCTTAGAATATTCCACACGACTCTGCAAAAAACCAAAACAAGTCAGCCACAATATAAGACAAAAGATGTAACCAAAATAAGTCTGCCACAATATAAGTTGTATTCAAAATAAGTCTACGGTAACTAAAAGCTGTATTCAAAATAAGTATGCGGCAACTAAAAGCTGTAACCAAAATAAGTCTTCGGTAACTATAAGCTGTAACCAAAATAAGTCTGCGGTAACTATAATCTATAACCAAAATAAGTCTACGGTAACTATAATCTGTAACCAAAATAAGTTACTTCTAGCAATCGTTCTACTCCACGGGTTAGTTTTGTTTTCAAATTCATTGCAGCAATCCTTCAGTCCGAAAACCATCTTGTCATCATTGATCTCACTTCTTCCAGTAATTGTAAAATAGGCAAATTCCTAGAGCGTGATAGTATTTTATTCATTGATTCAGCAATGTTGCTAGTAAGAAGATTGTACCTATCTCCAGGGAAATGAGCACAAATCCACAATCGTACATCAACTTTTTGAAGATAACTAAAAAGTGCAGGATTTAACGCTTCAATCTGATCAAAAGTGGTCTGAAATTCAGCAATTGTGAAAGCCCTTGCCGCTTTTTTCACTAAACGAAACACATTCTGACCTCTAAAACGGACCAATATATTCTTGTACAAATGAATGTACATATTCCACGACTAGCCTTCGAGTATACCATTGTAATAGCTTTTCCAATAGACTTGTGCCTATCAGAAATATTGGCAAGGCTTTCATCATCAGGAATCACACCGCTGAGTTGCTTGAAAAACCATTCCCATGATTCATCATTTTCGGTATCAACTATGGCAAAAGCAATCAGAAATATCTGATAATTCCCGTCTTGAGCTGTAGCGGTAAGAAGTGTTCCTTTGTATTGACCTTGCAAATATGTACCATCTACAACCACAACTTTCCGTACATATGGAAGTCCATTGATGTTTGCACCAAATGCTATAAACAAATACTTGTATATTTGCTTTTCATCAACTTCAAGTCGTGTATGTGAATCGGGATTTGCTCTCTTTATCATGTATAAGTAAGTAGGTAGAAATGCATATCCATTCTCCTCACTTCTCCTAAACAAATTCCGAGCATGTTTTAATGCTCTATATGTCTTCCAATAACCAATCTATACAAAAAAGTTTTAAATAAATAACCAATATATATATAAAAGATGTAATTCAAATACATATGCAAACATGTACCTTTATTTAAAATCGTCTATTGAGAGCTTCGACAACATGTATTAGCAATACGGTTGGTTCAATGCCACCAACGAAATCTTTGTATAATATCCCAAGTATCTCATGAGTTGCTTGTCGGCATCTTCCAGAATGCTCTGTAACTGAACATATATGTGTTGTAACATACTTCCGAATGTGAAATCTTGGATGATCTCCTATTGGCGAAGCGCGTAACTTCCAAGAACATCCTTTCACCAAACACTTGACAACCAATAGCTCCGGTGTCGATTTATATACATAGAAATCAAATTTCTGGACAACAGAGAGAATTTTCACTCTTGTCTCTAGCTGCTCTTTTGTGTCATAACATTGTCCAATAGCTAATTCCACAGAACTCATTTCTAAGTTCTAAAATTCAACATTACCATTGCCTTCACTTACATCCACTGAGCTACCTCTCTTCTTGAGAGGTAGTTTTGGCTTTTCTTCCTCTTCCAATCCATACGCTGCAAAATTCTCATCCCCCGAATCTGTTCCGTCAGAATCGTCACAATAATCGAATCTAGATTCACTAGCTTCATCATCATCTTCATCAACATCAAAAACATGGACCTGCATTTTCTCTTCAGCTTTTGGAAAACTATCTTCTGACATCTTCTCCGTATCAACTTTATCATAAACTTCCACACAAAGACGAAGCATATTTGCTTTCGATTGGCCCAAAAAAAAAAAAATTGCCTACAATTATCAACATATACATGAGGTGTATCTTGAGGCAAATATTGTTTAATTTTCTTTGGCAACATGTAGCTCAATTTGACATCACAAACTCACTTATCCAACCCATAATCCTCGTACACCATTTGAACGAAATTCTCATAACTTGTACTATCTTCAGCTACTAGAATTCGAGATACTAACTTAACATCAACAACAAACAACCATCTATTTCTATCAAAATTCCATTTTCCACATACAAGAATAATCTGTTACTCCATATATGCGCCACACAGAGACCGAATTACACGACGACGATTAGGATGAAGATAAAAAAATAGCTTCAATTGGATGTTTGGATGAAGATAATTGACTGTTAGTACGAAGAAAAAGAAGCAGAGGAAAAACCCAGGAAGAAAAATAAGAGGCGGCATGCCCAAACCAGGACGAAACCCTTATCGTCTAACCAAAGAAGATAACTCAATAAGTTTGTCATTACTACAATAAGTCTGCGGCAACTACACAATAAGTCTGCGGTAACACAAAATAAGTCTGTGGTAACACAATAAGTCTGCGGTAACTACACAATAACTCTGCGGTAACTACACAATAACTCTGCGGTAACTACAATAAGTCTGCGGCAAGTACAAAATTAGTCTGCGGTAACACATATGTCTGCGGTAACTACACAATAAGTCTGCGATAACTACAATAAGTCTGCGGTAACAAAAAATGAGTCTGCAGTAACACAATAAGTCTGTGGTAACTACACAATAACTCTGTGGTAACTACACAATAACTCTGCGGTAACTACAATAAGTCTACGGCAACTACAAAATAAGTCTGCGGTAACTAAATAAGTCTGCGGTAACTAAATAAGTCTGCGGTAACTAAATAAGTCTACGGTAACAAAATAAGTCTGCGACAACTACAATAAGTCTGCCGAAACTACAATAAGTCTGTCGTAACTACAATAAGCCACTATAACTAAATAAGTCTGCGACAACGTTTAATAAGTCTGCGGTAACACAATAAGTCTGTGGTAAGTACAATAAGTTTGTAGTAACTAAATAAGTCTGCGGTAACTACAATAACTCTGCGACAACGTTATAATAACTCGACGGTAACTATAATAAGTTTGCGGTAACTAAATAAGTTTGCGACAATGTTCAATTAGTCTGCGGTTAGGAAATAAGTCTGCGTAACTAAAATAAGTCTGCGGTAACTAAATAAGTCTGCGATAACTAAATAACTCTGCTGTAACTGAAATAAGTCTACGGTAACTAACGTAACACAATAAGTCTGCGGTAACGTAAAATAAGTCTGCGAAGAAATAAGTTTACGACAACGTTTACGGTATGACATTTTTGTAATTTTTTCCGGCGCTGGATTTAATTAATAATAGCACCATCGTAATTATTTTTTTTAACACAATTTGGCAAAGATACGATTAAGATTTAGACACAACATTTAACTCTAAATACACATAAGTCATTCTAGCAATTAAATGATAGTTTTGAGTCAAATTGGTCATCGTCCCTTATATTTTATCGAGTTTGTCATGATTTGACCCGATATGAGACGTTTACTATTCAGAAAATATTTTTGAGAGTCTAAACATAAGTTTATGTCACGAGGTGTCTCCAAATTTTGAAGCAATTTTTGGATGGAAATTTCTACATCATGTGTCATTTAATAAAGATTTCTTATCAATATTTTTTCTAATATCTTCATTTTAATTATGTTTTGCATTACTTTTTTTTATTATTGTTTTCATTATATGTGAGTAATTGTTTTTTGGTGGCTTCCTAACTAGTCGATCGAGTTATTCATTTCTGATTTTGGGAAGCCAACTTGATCTTGCGTACGTCTTAAGAAAGCGACATCATGACATACTCTAGAGAAGGAATCCTTCACCTAGTTTGATGAAGATCCTAGCTTAGTTAGCACTCCAGTTATCGACTCATCCACCTTATGCTTACCGGCAATTCAACACAACAAATATTTTTCATGACGAATAAATTCAACTGTCCGATCGATCCTAAAAATCTAGCTCCAAATTCTTATCATAATAAGGAAATCGTATAGCAACTAGTTTATTCTCATACACAATTTGATAGTGAAATGTTTTAAAAGAATTTCTATCGAAAATTATCCCGGCGCCATATATATATATATATATATATATATATATATATATATATATATATATATATAATTTTTTAAAAATAAATATTAAAGATAGTAAGCCATTTTGTACTTCTTCACCCCGATTAATATAAAGTTATATTTTATGAATATATAAGGCAAACGTGAAAACAGGATCTGATTACTTCTTTTAAAGACTACTTTAAGGATAAATTAGAATTTAAGAATAACAAGTTTTGCCTAGGTGCGAATGTGGAAATAATTATTTGAGCCGCCTAAGTCAATCAACCGTTGAAACAAAAAAAGCGCAAGAAGAATTTTTAGTACCCACCGAAAATTATTCCAAACTAAAAATGCCGTCACAATTCATATTTATGATGTCACGTAATCATTCTCCTCTGTCCCTCTCTCTATATATACTATCACAATCTTCCTTACCATAAATCACTTCACTCTACATACGACTCTTTGGCTCACAAACTATTTTCAATTTAACTCTTAACTAATTAACCAAAAAAATAATTAAGAATCATGCTAAAGATGGAGAATAACGGTAGCATTTCAGTCGCTACAACTACTCCTGCAGTCGCCGTGGCAGAAACCACCACTCCGGTTACCTCTCCTTCTCCCACCTCTTCACCTCCGCCGCCTCCTTTGCCGCAGCAGCCACCACAACCTGTGGTGCTAAGCCCTTGCGCGGCTTGCAAGATTTTGCGGCGGCGGTGCGCCGAGAAATGTGTTTTGGCGCCGTACTTTCCTCCCACAGATCCGGCAAAGTTCACAATCGCTCACCGTGTCTTCGGAGCTAGCAACATTATGAAGTTCTTGCAGGTACTTTTTCTTCTTCTTTATTACACGTGTGTAGGTTTCTATGCATATGTCTTCAGACAAGTGTGTACATGAGCAGATATTTTCACATTTTCTTATTAAAATTTAACATCAAAATTATAATGAGGAAAAAAAATATCACTCACTAATAAAAGAATTTTTACAATAGAAATGTTTAAATTTTTTAGTAATTAATACCAAGGATATATAATGATGATTTATATTTAAAAATTGTAATTGGAAAAAAACGAAATCTGGTTTTCAAAATGTGAAAAGTAAGTTAAAGTGGTTAAAAGTCTAGTTGTTGAACAATAATGAGTTCATAAGTCATGTGACCGGAACTAGGCCCTACAACTGTAATGAAAGGTCAATAACTACCTTTCCTCAAAGCTACATGCAATTGCAACCTCATTACACATGTTCGGAATAAAAATATACATATCTAACCCTTTAAGAAAAATTATAGTTTTAATCATGTCTATTTCAACAGTTCCATTTCATTTAATTTGAAAAAGTCTTGAAAGATTTCTTCACGGTCAAACATCAAAGCGAAAATTCACAATGTCAAATACAAAAGTCCAATCATTTCAAATATTGAACATTAGGCTACAATATTCCTTATTCCATAAGATGTCCAAGACTTTTATATCCTCTTCTAGAAAACTATGTTTGAATGAAATATGATTTATTTTTTAATAAATATCATTTTTTGTTTTCTAATAGGAACTTCCGGAATCGCAAAGAACAGATGCGGTCAATAGCATGGTCTATGAAGCAGGAGCTAGGATGAGAGATCCGGTTTACGGATGTGCGGGTGCAATTTACCATTTGCAGGGACAAGTGAGTGAGCTTCAAGCACAACTTGCAAAAACTCAAGTAGACTTA
Organism: Cardamine chenopodiifolia; assembly: GCA_963922655.1. Taxonomy (NCBI): domain Eukaryota; kingdom Viridiplantae; phylum Streptophyta; class Magnoliopsida; order Brassicales; family Brassicaceae; genus Cardamine; species Cardamine chenopodiifolia. The sequence goes on along the minus strand of OZ000478.1, from coordinate 12,137,265 downwards.
GTGAACATGCAACTCCAAAGATCGAATCTACTAGAGTTGTTATATAAAATGGAGCAAACAAAGTTGCCAGCACAAGAACAAGGACAACAAAATATGTCCTTTGAGAGTTCTTTTGAAAGTGGTGATGAGTTTACAAGTAGCCCCGACGAAGTGAGCAATGATTTGGGATTCCTTGAGGACAACAATATCAACAATAATTCACCAATTTCGTGGTGGGATCCTCTTTGGACATGATCATAACTTATGGTATTATTAGCTCACTTTAAAGCGCTTTAGTGGTTACTTCCATATGCATATTAAAGACCTAGGATATGATATATGCGCGGAGTTTTTTTTTCTTAAATTAATTTGTCTAAGTCAACCAATCATATGTAAGCACGTAACGAAATTGCTACAAACTTGTCAAACATGTTACGTGTTAGTATTATTATGTAGGGATATTAGATAAAAGGTTGTATTAAGATTCTAAGAATCTTCTCCCAACACTAATGAGATGGAGATAATCGAGATGCATTTTAAATTAAATGGCTAGACCGTTTTGTCTATTTGTGCACTATCTTTTTATTCTGACGCGTGTTTTGTCATCCTCTAATGTATTAATATATTTTCTTAAATGTATAAATTATGAAATAAAATTCTAAGTTCTTGAAACCATAACAATGTGGAGGCGAATCAACTCCATTCGCTAAGGACACGACGAAGACATGACACGTCCTTGTGGACTGCTGTAGTGACTACTAGAAATTACGCGTTTACTCCATGTGACCAAATGTATACATATGTATGACCTACGAATACGCACTCATGTATGTGTGGACATCCAAATTTTCAATAAAGTTACTGCTGGAATTAACTAACAACCTCGATGTTAAAAAACAAAATCTAAAAACTTTATAATGATGGTGTTTTCAAGGGTAAATATTATTAGGAATATTGACCTTAATCATTGTGTTCCTGTTCAAGTTATATTGTCTACCTAAAATTATTTTTTTATTATAATTGAGGGTATGATTCTGGAAACTTTAGCTATAGCACATTTCAGTAACCGATAACAGACGAATAAATATAGAAATCAACCATTTTCTAGTAAAATATTTAACATATAACCAAAAGTTAAAATGTGTGTGTTTCAAGTTAAGAAATCAAAATGCGTGTTGCCGACATATAACACACCAAATGACCATGTTGCCTCGAAACTATTTATATGAATGGTCTAATTAACATTCAACCAAAGTACAAACATTGGCGGTCCAAAAATAATTTATACATTTTTACCGACATTATGTGCATCCCACGTAACTTTCATGACAAGCCATTAGCGGTCCAAAACTAATTAATAAAATTTTACCGACATCATCTGCATTTCACGAATGTTCATGCACTACAAAAAAATCATCTCAAAATCTTAAAAAGGGACGAATTTGTGATAATCACAAAATATTGAAATTTTCTTGTCGCAAAGACGAATCTCTCGCAAATTTATCAGTGTTTAAGACGAATTTGCAACGTCTGAAATGATTACAAATTTTGCGACGATTGTATGACAAATAAATGATAACTAAAAAAATTGCGATGATTTTGTGACTAATTTACAACTTAATAAATCATCATAAATTAATAGTAAAAAGTTATGACGAAAAAGTGATGGATTTTAAAAACCATATATCTTTCCAAAGTAATTGCAAAATTTTGTGACGAAATAATGACGTATTAACATCTTCTATGATAGTTTCTAATTAGTAGCAGATTTTTGTATCGAAACCGTGATGAGTTACAAACATTTCTGTTTCACCTCAAATTTGTAGCAAATATTTGTGACGAATTTAAGACAAAAATATTTTTTTTATTCATTTTTATAAATAATACTGTTTTGAATTAGAAAAAATTAGTTTTAATATCGAATTCTAATTATAAAAAATTAATTTAAAACTTTGAATTCTAATTGTTCAAAAAACTACATAAACAAATATTAATTGTCTGCAAGAGTACATAAACAAATACAAATTTAAAAAATATTTGGGTTGAATGTATATGGAGGAGATCCAGTAGGAGCATTAGGTTGAGGACCACTAGATCGTGAAACTTGTTTTGCATTTAGAGTTGACACTAATAAGGAAGACATGAGATTCTGAAATTGAGGATCTTGGCGTTGGATCCAGTTGACGACCTGCGACAAACCTGATTGAGTGTCAGGCAACGCAGATTAGGTGTTGTGATGTCGATTGCATTTGTCCTTGTATTTAGCCTTCTATAACTCATTCTCAACTGTTTGGTCTACGATCATTTTCTGCGCAATCAGAAATTGTTCTTGCAAAAAAGTAAGAGTTGAAGTGCAACTTGATGTACCTTGACGGTTAATAGTCGTATATATGTGCTCCATATTCTCCATACCGTAGATTTACCTCGCTTAGTAAGGATAAACGACTTTAAAATATAGGTACATATTAAAATATTAATAAAAATCATAGATTGTAAACAAAAATATATATTAAATACATGTAAAAATATAGCTTTAAGTTTTTCTGTCGAAAAATAAAACCGTTCTATATTTCCTTCTTAGATAGTGCCTATGATTTGAAGAAGTCATCTTCTATGTGCTTATCAAATGTTTTACATATTTCTTTTGTCTTTTTATTCACATATATCCCATCAAATTGAATATGTTTCTTGTGAAATATCTCGCCAATAAACACAAACATTTCTAGTTCTTCCTTAAATAATATGAACACTCAGTGCAAAATAATATTAAGTGCATCGTTATAGTTCGTTGTTTGTCGGCACGGAGTCGAGATGATTAATTCCATTATGAAATATGTATAACAAATATATTTTTAAAAATGTTATCTGATCTATTAGTTTTGACAAGAGGACCACAATATTATATTATAACAAAACTCAAATGAATCGAGAAGTCTATCCAGCGAAATCCAGATCATTTTTTGGATTTAACTATTACTATTTACTTGTTTACTTATTATATATTACTACTTTACCCATGTAGTGGCATGAAAAATGAAATTAAGTTTGAAAATAGTAACGTTGACCCCCAAAAGAAAATTGCTTCATATATATGCCTCAAAAGATTTGTGGTCAAAGCAAAAACTGAAAATGCATCTCAATTTTTAGAGGAAAAAATGTTGCTAGGTTTGAGCAAACCATATTTACGTATAAACATTGGTTTTGTACTTAAGAAATCATAAAGAAGAAATTCGTATTAAAAATAAATAGCTATAAGAAATCCTAAAAAAATCGATGGAAAAAACGTGGTTGATATAGATAAATCCAATATTAGCACTATTATGTATCATTTAAAGAATTAGGTTTGAAGGCAATTAAGGTGTATAATTGTAATGATTACACAAATTGGCTTTACTTTTTGTAGTCCCTTTGTTATCATAAGGAGCCGAAAGGAAAAACAAAGTACCTACCTTCAGACCTTCCAGTTTCATAATTACATCAGTTAGAGAGCCTCTTCATCGGAATTTCTAAAAAAAAAGTTCTAAATTTTTTTTAGCTGAATGTAAAAAACAATGATCCCTAGATTTGGGGCTGTCCCCATTGTCTTAAGTTCCCGACTAATATGTCAATTCCTATCTTTAATATTGAAGTTAAAAAGAAAATTATTAATTTAAACTTCAGAAAGTGAGATTCTTATGTAGTGTTTGGGACTCGTTAACAACCCAATATCAATTGTGCATATACATATTTTAGCCTGTGTGTACTATTCTTTTTTAGTAAAGCCTTTATAACTTCATTATCTGTAATTGAACCTCATATTAAGACAAAGTCGATCTCTATTTCCTTTCTTGACATATTGTTCAACCAAAAGGCACGAATTAATATCCATATTATAATAATAAAACAATTAATTCTAGAAAATTAAATTACTTTTCCGTTCGCAGCCGAGTTATGTTGCACGAACGGGATGCCCATGAGCACACGGTTCCGTAGTTTGTCAAACATATTAGATAAATACGAAAATACCATTTCTCAAGTTTTATCATTTGTTGAAAAATCAAAAAACTTCGTCGTTTTTCATTTCCTTTTTAGCTTTCACAGTCTTCAAAGTAGATATAGTGAATGAAAGTGCAGACTTATAAGAGTGTGAAGGGGACAGTGCGAAACTTAATAAAATGGCGCAGCCTTTTCAATCTTTAGCATGGTTCTCTTTTCTCATTGCATCTAAATGCATGTTTCTATTCATATTCTGAATTCAATCCATTTTCACCATATGAAAACTATGTATTTAATATGAAAGCTATGTATTTAAGAAAAAATTTAGCAACATCATAAATACATTTTTTCTTTCATAAATTAACGAGATTGGTATAAGAAAAATTCTAGTCTCAGAATTTGAGTAAATAAGTACAATGAGAATGAAAAGTATAGAGAATGAAGTAATTTTGTAGTATATTATGTTAACTACAAAAAAAAGTATTATGTTAACAATCGAATTAAGTATATTATGAAAAATATAGAGAATGAAGTACTTATATAGTATATGATATAAGCTGTCGAATTACAATACATGCAGCGAGATATTCAAAAATATAATGATTTTATTATACTTATATTATAATAATAAAAAAATTAGAGTGCTGACAAACAAATTTTTTTATTGTTTTAGAGATTTTCTAAGGTTTTGAGTTTTGTTATAAATAATCTGTTTATGCGTAGGTTTGCGAAAAGTTGTTAAGAATGAAGTAGTTTTGTAGTATATTATTATCGAATTTCAAATGTTATATAGTTTAGGTTATAATACTTTTTGGGATTTTGTTTTCCCAACTAGAATCTAATTTAGGATTGTATGTTTGAGACCTTAATTAGGTTTCTTTCGCTATAAATTGGTGTTGTTGTCAACATTAAAAGAATCTAAATATAAAATTTAAGATTATCCGAATATAAGAAAATCCGTATGTTTTTAACAAGATAAAATATACATAACGAGTTTCAAAAGTTGATGTGACTTGCATATAATGTATATTAGTTTGTGTAACTACTAAAATGTTAAAATTTCATATAACTAGAAGTTCATCGGATATAATACGTGTAACTATACTGCTATCCTTTTTGACAAAGAACAACTTCAAACTCTATCTTGTGTCGAACATAAAAATTCATATCTCCTCTCTAGAAATAATTCCGATCAGAAACGTACAATTCTTTTGTAGGACAACGCGAGACTAAGCTAAATGTCGAAGAAGGCAAACAACGCGGTTTCACTTCTTTTAGAGCAAACGTAATTAATTATCTCATTCTTTTATTTAAATAATGTATATCTTTGCATCTGTTCATTTGTGTGTTTTCTTCTGTCTGCAAGTTGAAAATATCTGTGATTGATTCTCCGCACCGTACAAAAAAGTTGATTTGACGATCAGTTTAACTTTTGTTTTTACCTTCTATGTAGCATCTTATTAACCTTTAACTTTCATTATTTTGACTACACATTACTCTACTATATTATATATAGATCACCTACTTTTCTCAACATACAAAACGGGATTTAGTGCTCTTACTAAGTTGTTTGTGAATTATATTGTTAAAATGTAATACAAATTACATTAATGAAGTTTCCATTACATACTAATTGTTCTTATTTTCAAAAGCAAAAAGGAAAAAACAATTGATTTAAGTTTATACAGAGATTTTGGTATCATCTTGCGATTGCTTTTCAAAATTGCTGAAGATTATTTGTTAAAGAGTAGAAAATTTTGCACAACTGTCGGGATCATTTACGACACTGGCATTGTGTATTTTCAGGACTTTCTAATGCTTATCTCAGAGAGTGTTCGTTTGAATTTGAGGGGAAAACAAATAGATAAATTATTCAATGTAGGGCTACCAGATTTAGTGAGTATAGAGTTGTACCTTTTTAAACTTCATATACTAAGTTACTAATTGTTGAGGTAGATAGGTAGACCAGTACATATTCGGTTTCTGTAAGAACCATATTATTTATAGGGTTGTCGCAGCTAGTGTCTGTATAACACGTTATCAAACCAAACATGCATACCTGATCAATCAGATAAACCAAACATACCTAATAAAGCATTTAAATGATGGCATTATACGCCTTTTCTATTAATATGTTTTTCTAAGTATTTTCTGAGTTAAATTAAAAACATATGAAATTCTATATAGTGAATGTATTTGAATCGTATCGCTGGTATAGTCGATCTCGCCAGCAAGCTTGTCCATTCAAAGTTTAAAAACATTTATTTTTGTTTTTGTTGCAATGCACAATTTGTAAGGCCGAACCGAAGACTGGCCTTGGAACGACCTAGTGCACGTATGAAACCAGCCTTAAAATATGTGGATTCCAAATAAAAATAAAACTCATTGGCCCAACTTTTCAGTGAATTAACATTAAAAAAAAACTTATTAGTGAATTAAAAATAATTGAAAAATCGAAAAATGAGTATAACGCATTTTGAATATTTTCCCATTGTGCACAATTAATTGTGTTAGTAACCTACTCATTTAATAAGTACTATTTGAAAATAAGTAGAAGACCTTTTGCCACTTGCATTTCAAATTTTTTCTTGTAAACTCATGAGATGAGCTTTACTTCATATTCACTTCAAATCCTGATTTCATCCACGACTGGCTCTGTGCATAGGATAGCTCCTACATCTTCAAATCAGTGCCTCTTCTCTTTAAGATGTTTTGAGGCTAATATATTATATGTTTAATATTTGGTTTACAATTAAATGGATCCATCGTCAGGGTAGATATGACGACCTTTGTTTTGGTCTGTACGACGCCATTTCAAACTGGGAATCTAGTGAGAAAAACTCTGTAACATAGTTAGTTTCTAGTTCTCACTTTATTGTTAAATTTTCAATCGAATATTTGATATTTGATTTGGTTTAATTAGTCCATAATGGAGATAATGAAAAGGAGAGGTGGTGGAAAGAAAACGTCATGTATCAAAACTCTAATAAAAGAAACTGCATGTGTAATGGACACGAAGGCTCCAAACTTTTGCATGTCGCACACGTGTCATGCTCGCTCCCTCCTACTTAACACATATGTGCATGAGCCTTTCTTACAAAGATAGCAAAAACATTCTGAATCATCAGAGAAAGAGGAGAAAAATGGAGAAAAACAAGAGAATTTTTGGGTTTCTGCTTCTAGTGGTACTTGTCCATGGAGTTATGATGATGAGATCGAATGGATACGAAGGAGAAGAAGAATGGGGAGGAGCAGAAGGAGGACGAAGAGGAAGAGGAAGGTTCATGATGAAAGAATGGAGACAAGTGATCAAATCAGAAGGTGGAGAGATGAGAGTTGTGATATCTCCAAGAGGAAGGATGGTTGAGAAGCCAATGCACATTGGGTTTCTAACAATGGAACCTCAAACCCTCTTTGTTCCTCAGTATCTTGACTCTAGCCTCCTCATCTTCGTTCGTCAAGGTCTCTCTCTCTCTTTCTCTCTATCTCCTTTTATATCCCTCTCTGTATCTAATTGTGATTACTTGCAGGAGAAGCAACGCTTGGAGTGATATGCAAAGACGAATTTGGAGAGAAGGAATTGAAAGCGGGAGACATCTACTGGATTCAGGCTGGTTCTGTCTTCTATTTGCTCAACAAAGGCCAAGGCCAACGCCTTCACGTTATTTGCAGCATTGATCCTTCGCAGAGCCTCGGTTTCGAAACCTTCCAAGTACTTAGTTTTAACATTTAAGACTAATTAAAGTCTCATTGATTTAAAGAATTTTGCATTTGCTAACTTGTTGCTTCTCTGTAGCCTTTCTACATAGGTGGAGGAACATCGTCTGTTCTCGCTGGCTTTGATCCCAATACTTTAACTTCTGCACTCAATGTTAGTTCTTTTTAACCTAAATGATTATTTAGGTTTAATCATGATGAAAAAGGTTTAATTTTGATAAGTATTTTCAAAAGAAAGTACAAGCTTTTGTATACATAGTAAAATACTTAGTTAAATGTAAACGGGTGTTTGGCGTTTGCGATTACGATTTACAAAAAAAAATAAAAAATTAATATGAATTTTATCATGCATTTTTAGGTCAATGCAAATATTGGTGTTTAGAAATCTCATATTGGTGTTTTAGTTAGTGCTATCCCTGTCAATCTCATATGGGTTGTATTCTTATAGATTACTCTACCAGAGCTGCAACAATTGATGAGGAGTCAATTCCGTGGTCCGATTGTTCACATAACGGAACAAGCTCCCACAATGTGGAGCCAATTTTTGGGATTGCGAGAACAAGAGAAGCATAAGCATCTCAAGAAACTCTTGGAGATGAAACAAGGATTCTCTCAAGACCAACAATACAGTTCATGGTGGTCTTGGAGGAATATTGTAAGATCGCTTTTGGATCTAGCAGAAGAGAATAAATGGTCAAGCTCTTCCAAGTGCGAGGACTCGTTCAACATTTTTGATGAGAAAACCAGTTTCAAAAACGACTATGGATGGAGTAAAGCTATTGATGCTGACGATTATGAGCCTCTCAAACACTCAGGGATCGGTGTTTACCTCGTATATCTCACAGCGGTATGATTCATATATCTTAGTTGATTACTACACTAAATTAGATGAATATAATCAAGTATATTAGCAATATCTAGCGAATTTTCTGTCTATGCGAATCAAACATTGGTAAGCTCTACAAATTTGTTGGTTCCGAACCAGTGCATTTTGTCATTGTTAAATAGCTAGACCGGCTAAGAATTATTGATTTGGTTTAGATAAATCAATTTTAAGTATAGTTTTGCTATCTAGCCAATCAAAATATTGGTTTGGTTAAGACAAGACAACATATTTAATTAAACCTTGTATGTCAAACATTTTACAGGGATCAATGATGGCTCCGCACATGAATCCAACAGCTACAGAATATGGCATTGTCTTAAATGGTTCTGGAGAAATCCAAGTTGTACTCCCAAATGGAACTTCTGCTATGAACACAAGAGTTACCGTAGGCGATGTGTTCTGGATCCCTCGCTACTTCGCCTTTGTCCAAATCGCATCTCGAAACGGACCTTTCTTGTTTGTCGGATTCACTACTTCAGCTGAGAAGAACCTGCCTCAGTTTTTTGTCGGATCGAACTCTCTACTCAGGACTCTCAATCTAACGTCATTAGCTATGGCTTTTGGAGTCGAAGAAGAGACGTTGAGGCGGTTCATTGGGGCACAGAGAGAGGCTGTTATTCTGCCCACTCCAGCTGCAGCTCCTCCACATGGTGACGAACCGGTGCGCATCGGCTTGGATCGACTGATTTGAGGAGTGTGAGGAAGGTTCGTCTTTTTGAATGCAATGTAAGATTAACAATAAGTATGTATGGATGTATGTTTTTGTTTAGTTGAAATAACAGTAATAAAGTTAATCAACTAAGAAAGTTATGTTTCAGTCCATTCTTTGACTCGTCAACGTTTTTTTGAATCTTTTAAGTGTTAATTATCTCTTGTTTGGTCCCGCTTCCAAATTGAAAAGAGATTTTAGCGTTTGAGCTTCAAACAATCACTATATGACTGAGTCGTAGTTCGTAAAATGTTCTTCAAAAAACTAAACAAAGAAATTTCGTTTGTTAAAGTGTAGCTTGTAATATTCTTTTCAAAATGTAATGTTTTTATGTTTTCTAATGGAGTTTTCATTGAACTTAGTTCAAAGGTGTTGATGCAAAGATCGAACATGTTACTTTAAATTAGCCGCAAGTTCGAAGAGTTCTTTTTATAAATTGAGCTAAGAGTTCGACAATTACAACGAGTGATATGATAAAGCCGGACTAAATGCTACTCAGTGAACTAACTCTGTGATCGAGTTGTGTGAGTTGCCGAACAGGATGTGCCGAGCTGATCTAAAGCTAAAGGGACGAGCTTATTGCCAGAGAGTATTGGTGTCATTTCCGATTTATAGGGTAGTTGAGGCGGTTGCTGAGTTTTTAGCAGAACCTTTATGGCTTTCCAGAGCATATTGGACTTTGGACCGATCTCGGTTTTTAGGTTGAAGTTGAGTTTGGACCGACCTAATTAATGGGGCATAGCCCATGTTCAACCAAAGGGACTCGGGTACACCATTAGTCAAGACCTTGTTCTAATATTTATCTTTAATAAAATGTAAGTTTTCTCTATATATGTATTATATCAATCTAAGTGAATGTTTTATTTGAGGTTTTCTTTTTCCATACGCACAATTCTAAGATTCTTCGGATTTTTTTTTTTTTGAATACATATAGATTAATAGTATTAGTTCTTTTCTACGGACTTGTTTAGTATTTTTTTGGTTTCCTATTTCGAAAATTGTAATTATCTTATGTAGCTGAAGGTGGACTTTTTTGGCTTAGAGATCTTTTTGATAAGGAGAAAACGATTGCGTATGTGTAGTTGGTCTCCTCTGTTTTCTAAAATATTGTTGCTCTGTTCTAAGGTTTTTGGCTTTTAAACGGTATCAGGTCATTCACAAGTCGTATCTTTTGGCTGTGGAGCCTATAATTCAATTTTATTCAGATAAAACAAAAAAAAACATGGTTTAATAACACCAAAAGACGTTTATTAGACAACCATAAAATTGGAAAATGATCAACATACGCAAACGGCTTTTATGTTTTAAAGAACACACATGAAAAATTTATTACAAACACATACTTCACAACCACGAGATAGTGTTCAGTGAGCACTTATGGTGCGTACTCTCGGCTTGTTTAGACGAAATTTTTCCACAGACCACTCGTAATTGAGTGAAATGAAGATATAACCAATCCCCGTTCCGCAAAAGACACAAGGTCAAGAGGCTATTTGATTAACAAATCAATTAAAATCTTTGAGTGTGCAATACCAATCCGAATGACATTGCAACATTTTAGGGTTGAATCCACAAAGAAACAATGTATTAACTCACTAAAATACAAGTTGTTATTTAATTTAAGTAATATAAAGGTTTTTGTTTGAGTTTTTCTAAACAAACTAATAGAAACTAGGAAATAAAGATCAAACATATTCAATTAAAACATAACAAGCATAAATCAAAACAAAGCGATTAACAAGAAAATTAAAAATAAACAAGCAAATTTTTGAGAATGGGATAGATAATAAAGACGATTAATTGCTAACTAGTGGAGTTTAATCTACTTCAATATGCTAATCCATCAGCTTTAAATCACTAATCTCAACTAATCTATTTTCATGATACTAATTTTTTCACTAATCATCCAATAATTAGTAGCTTCTGTTAGCTATCAAAAGATCAGTAAGCATTAATAATAAGCCTAAATAACCACTAAATACCCTAATCAATTATTTCCATAGAGTAGGAATATAAAACTCTTAGTAGTTTTGATTATGTCATTTTATCGAACATTTTTCGGATATGAAATTGCCTAAGTCCTAAGTCAACAAGACCAATGATAATCTAACCTTAATAACACATACTAAAAAATGATCTAACATGTTACAAGTTTAAACTCCACTAATCAACCACCAATCACTTTAAATCTAACGTTTCCAAAAACTCTAAAAAGACTACTTTATGAAAACACAAAGCAACAAGATTGATCTTTTAAAAAAATATTTAAAAGATTTGAGAAGATGAAGAGGTTTGATACTTTGAAATTGAAAGATTTATGTAAAGTTTTAGTAAAAAGCTTAAAAAGCCTAAGAGAAAAGTTCTAAAACAAAGCATAAGACAATAAATTATGTTTTTTGGTATTTATAACAAGAATCAAACAAGATTGGTCAATTCAAACTAAACAGTGTCATCTGGCCACTGGCTCCCAGCGGTTTTATATGGATGTGGCTCCTAGCGGTGTCATATGGCTGTAGCTCCCAGCGGTGTCACATGGTCGCTGGGAATGCTCAATAGTTCTCCAGGTAGGTTTCGTCACTTCTCCAGTGGATAGACAAGACTGCTGCATAAAGTCGTTGGGTCGTACCGGTTTCACTAAATGTGTCATATTTCCTTAACCGCTGATCGAAATCACTTGCGATCACCAGCACTGGAAAACTAGTTCAATTTTCTACAACTTCCATTAAGGGTTATGGAGCTAAATTTCAAGGAAAACATTCATCTGGGTCGATCTTTCATACACTTCGAAATGGTTATAGATCACTAAACGATGTTCATATGGGAGTAAATAGCCTATTCCCCCATAAAATGTTAATTTATCGCATGTATACACCAAATTTTTTGGCGTGGTTAAACTACATAAACTTATATAAAATTTGAATTTCATACGTGAATTTAATTCGTTAAAAGCCAACAAATCGGCAAATATTGTCTCTTCCGTTAAAGGAAACTTACCAGTATGATACCTCATCCATTAGACGATGTCGTCTCTTGATTTTTGTTTTTTTTTAATAATTTATTTTGTTAAAGTTTTCATTGAAATAATTTTTTTGATTTTTTGTTTATAACACAGAGACATAATAAAAGGAAAACAAACCAAATTAATCCTTTTTGTTCTGTTTGGTTCTTTCTTTTGGAAGAAGACATCATCTTAATCCTCACGCCGATCACGCCATTTCTAATCGATCTCTCTCGTCGTAATTCTTCTTCTGCTTCATCTTACCCTCTATAAGATCGCACCATCTTAGACTTAATCCTCACGCCGATCACTCCAGAATAAATTTCTCTGACGGCGGAAGCAACGATTACACTTTCACGTCTGATTCAAAGCCGTTGGAGATGGCGATAGATGTTGATCGGTGTATCGGAGATAGGAACAGCGTTAACGGCGGCGGTAAGACTTTGTGGCTGTGATAATATTGATATAGGATCTTCGATTTCAGCTCGTTTCTTCAGTTTTTGGTTTGAATTGTCATAATCTGTTTGGGAATCGTCTCTTAATGTTCTCTCTTCTTTTTTTTTTTTTGTCAACCAATGTTCTCTCTTCTATTTCGCCTAAATTTGTTTATCTAAACCTCGTTGCTACTGAATCGATGGGTCTTATGAAATCGGATCTAGAATCATTTCTGTAATCGTAGCATATTCTCGAAATCTTCACTAGATTTCGAATTTAAGTATGAATCTAGGACATAAATTGATTCCTGAGCATGGATTCTCTCCTTGATTGAGAATATTTTATGGTTAAGTGTTAATATATATATATATATATATTACTTGTATTGTTTATGACTCTTCGCCTCATCATTTCAATTGGTCTCTTTGAATGTTTTCTCTTTTCACCCTTTAAAGACTTTTTCTTGGATTAACTTTTTTCAGCTACTAAGACTTTGAAAGTCAAGATCTTATCAATATATTTTGTATGCTACTTAAAACCAGGCTATGATGCTGCCGGATAATGGCTTTTTGGTTTAGATGTTATTTCAATGGCTTTGGCTTTCGATCTTTAAACCCTTTGTTTTTATTGATGATCTCTTTGACACGTTTACTTAAATTTGGAGATCAGAGACTGAAACATCAACATCATCATCAATATATATTGTTTTATCATATCAGAGTTCCACATACTTTTATCATCCTACTATCTCTTTGAAGGTAAAGTCATCGCGAAGCTTCCTTTTCATCCGAGAGCTCTAGGACTACTCTTGACCGGTCCCAGAATTTTAGGAGAAATATCCTCAATATCGCCGACAGAGACGACATTATTAAGCTTCTTTACTTCGTTTCGTTTCGACAGAGTGAGTTTCCCAGAGTTTATCGTCTTCACCGACGAACACTCCGAGGACGACGAATAAGAAGAGGAATCATCAGTTGAGACTGAGAAATTGGAATCTGGCTTCTCAGTAGCCGGAGATTTCGTCACTCGCGGATGATGTTGTGGTTTATTTGTTATCTCTGCTTTCAAAACTCTAAATCTGTTCCCGGTTGAACAGAGGATATCCTGGCTCAGCAACCATTGGTTTAAACGGAGAACGAAGCTTAGAGACTACAGACATCTGAGAAGTTTGAGGGTACCGAAGTTTAATCGGATGATGTTTGGTTTAAATTTGTAACTCGGTGAATTTAAACCGACTGTGACTAACCAATGCCCAATTTTGGGTTGTATCCATTTAATTTTCTGCATTTATAAATGAAAAAAAAAAAGAAAACTGTTTATCAAAAAAATAAAATAAATTTTTTTATTTATTCCCCAAATAAATGAACGACGTATTTTGAAGGTAAGGTAACTCAGACTTGGAAAAGCTAGATGACCAAACCAATGTCCTAGTCAGGTTCTTTTAGCGAAAGAGTTAAAATCTTCTGTTAATTTATTGATTTTTAACGGATTAATATAATTAGTGTATGAAATTCAAATTTTATATAAATTTTGAAAGTTTGGTGTATAAATACGATAAAATAACATAATTCATGGAGAATAGACCATTTATCTTCTTGTTGCATAGCTTACTCTAATATCTATAAAACAAGAAATAAATGCAAACATGCACTTTAAAACTTAAATATGTAATGCAAACAAAAAAATTATAAGAATCTTAAGACCTAAATATGCAATGCAAACAAAAAAAATTATAAGAACTGCAAACAAAATTATGGTAAAAACTCAATATATCACTATTGCAACTGCAATCCAGTTAATTACTTGTTCTTCCGACTCTACAAAATCTTCAGACTCTTTTGGTGTAGAGTTTTGGACATGAGTTTCTTCACATATTTCTTCGAGACCGTAGTTTGGGGTTGTCCACGATGAAGAACAATTTTGGCTTTGAAGAACTGGGCCTTCAAGATTGCTGTGGGAAAAGTCCATGTTGAAAAAAATGAGAGACTACCAAAATCTTGAGGAATATGACCTGATAGCTGATTCTGAGAGAGATCTAATTCTTCGAGTTTTGTCAAATCTGCCAATGATTAAGGTATATTGCTTGTGAATGTGTTACCAGATACGTTGAGAATATGTAATTCCTTTAACAATCCAATAGAATTTGCAATATTTCCATATAATCTGTTTCTTGAAAAGTCAATTGCTCTGAAGTCTTCTCGGATCACTTTGAATTTATGTCTACTCCTTTATGCACCATTTCCATTGAATGAACGAAAGAAACATCATCCACCATATCATGTACGTGTCATCATATTGTGTGTTTAACGTGGTCATTTCACGCCAATAGAAAAATATAAAGGTGGGAGAGTTCCACTGAAGTCATTATGTGAGACATCAATGACTCTTAAATTTTGAAGTCAAATGGAAACATGACGGTGATTTCACGACCTATAAAATTGGTTTGATCGAAGTAGGAGGACGTGCAGTGATGGTAGAGAACCCAACCCATATGAAAACTTATCCTTGATCTTGTTTCTTTTGAAATTGAGAAACTTCATACCACTGCAATGATTCAAGGATTTTGGAAGTTTTCCTTCCAACTGATTAGAGCTAATGTCAATTGCATTCAAATTGTAAGCATTTGCAACTATGTTTGGAAGACTTCCACTAAAACTATTGTTAGACAGAACTAGCTCTACCAAAGAACCAATAGAGTTCCATAAACATTGAAGAATTGAGCCACTGAACCAATTGTTGGACATATCTAAGAGCTGTAACGATCTAAGCTTGCATATCCAATGCGTAAATGGTCCATGGAATGAATTCGAATCAAGACCAAATAACAAAATTTTTGTTTCATCAGGAGTTTCAAAACTGCTAAAAGAATTGTAATAAAGCTTCAACACATTTAGCCTCCAAAAGCAACCTAGTACTTTGCCTTCCAACTTATTGTTGGAAAGATCAAGATAATAAAGGTTGACTAGCTGTGACATAGATTTTGAGATTGGACCAATGAAATTCTTGTAAACAAGATCTAACTCTCAGAGATTGAGGTATTGAGATATAGGGACTAGACCATCAAATCAGTTACGATGAAGGACTAGAAACTCAAGCTTGGACGATAAAGATGTGTTCCCAAATTCTATAGGTCTCTTGAAGTGGTTTCGCTCTAAAGTATTGTATATTAAAGACGGAATCGTGAACAAGGATGTGGGAAAAGATCCAACAAATGAGTTTTTACCCACATCAAAATAAATAAAATGTGGAATCGACTCATGTCAAGTGGAGGTGTGGATTCCAAAAAATTATTTTAGATACAGTATAGGTACAAGTTTGTTAAATTGGAAAATGAATTTGGAATAATGCCAATGAAATAGTTTTGGCTAGGGTGGAAAATAACCGTAACCGAAAAAAAGATATGAACCGGACCATATATTTATAATTTGATTTGGTTCGGTTTTGATATTGCTTAAAAAGCTGTTTGGTTATCATTATAAAAGTTATTTTGGTTTCAGTTCGGTTAGGTTTAAAACTATAAAACCACGGTTTAAATTAAATTTACTTTTTATATATACTTGTTTTACCTAGTTTTGATTTTTTTAACAAAAGTACTTTTAAAACGGTTGCAAAAAGGATTAATAAAATAAATATACAAAACTCTAAATATATAAGCATCTTATATATAATTTAAGGTTTTAGATCATTCAATTATTTTATACTAGGGTTTCGTCAAGTTGTTTTCGCAAGTCACATCACTAAGTTGACATCCATTCTCTTTAAATTTTTCAATAGAATCGATTTTGAGTTTTAACTTTTCAATTGTTCGAATTTGAGTTTTAACTTTTTACAAATACAAATTCAATGTTTTGATTTTGCGTTTAATTATTATTTTTTATAAAATCATTTACAAAATCCGAAAGTAAAACCAAACCAAACCGAATTAATTACGGTTAAAACCATAAACCTAAAAAACTGAACCGTATCAAACCGTATTTTAATCGATTTTTAAATGGTTTCATTTTATGTAGAACCAAAAAAGCGAAGCGGAACCAAACCGTAAACCGCAATGACCACCCTAGTTTTGGCTAAGATCTAGGTATCTTAGTTGGTTAGGTTTCCGAGAGATGTTGGAACTTGACCTATCAATTTATTGAGACGAGAAAAGTTTCCTATTGAGGAAGGAAGTTCTCGGTAGAGAATGCAATTTCTAAGGGATAGGTTATGAAGATTTTGGAGTTTGGAAAGACCATTATTTGACTTCAAAGATTTGTTGAGAGGGACGTAACTAAGGTTAAGTGAAATCACCTCACCAGATTTACGCTACCCTTCCAAAAACAACAATCACTACTCTTGTTCCATGAACTTAACGATGCATCATTAGAATTTGGGTTGGATTCATCAACCGAAAACTCGTGTTTGAACTCCAGAAGAGCATCCCTTTGGTCATGGCGGCAATTATGAAGTGTAGTAGAAGGCAGAGCATGTAAAACGAGAGAAACCGAGAAGAAGAAATACAATGTAACAACAATACTAGAAAAGCAATAAGATTGCCTTGGAATCGTCATTGTATCGTTCCTTTTCTTTTTGTTTTTGTGGTTATGATGATTATGGCTTAAACGGCTCTCTTTAAAAGGAAATGAAAACTCAATTATGGAGCTCTTGACGTTGGGGAAGTCCTGCGTCAAGGTTGATTTGTCAAGTCTTTCTATTTTGTATATATATGATCATTGATTTATGCCACATGCCTCAAACTTCTTGACATAGACCAATATTGACTCATTCCTTAATATATCCATCACCCACACTCTTCTCCGCTTTTAGTGTGAAGTGTCTTTGGGTTCATAGCTTGACTTAACTATATCTA
This sequence comes from Cardamine chenopodiifolia, assembly GCA_963922655.1. Classification (NCBI taxonomy): domain Eukaryota; kingdom Viridiplantae; phylum Streptophyta; class Magnoliopsida; order Brassicales; family Brassicaceae; genus Cardamine; species Cardamine chenopodiifolia. Next base: position 12,119,720 of record OZ000478.1, on the reverse strand, counting down.
AAGGGTTTCTTGCTTTCTCTGTTAGGTATGTTTTCCTTTTAAACGACGTCATTTTCTAGATATGGTTTGTTTTTTCTTCACCAAAACAACAATGTTTCTACCGCTTCAAGATTGCTAGAAAATATGAAATAGAGCAAGGATGGAAAGAACAATCAAGTTGACTAAACTCGAACAAAACACATTAATTTGAACCCAAACAATTATGAAAATTTTTATATACAATTACCTAAATCAAACCCAAACTTTTAATAACCATACCGAATTAACCAAAATTTAATAAAAATAAATAATTTAACTAAATATATAGAAATTATACCGAAAACTATTACACTAATTAAATTATTTTTTACCATAATTTTTGTCCAAACCTAAAAAAAAAGTTTCAACCTAAAACGAACCAAAATAAAATTCGGCTGTGTTTGAAACTTATTATTTTTTTTTTGTCGTCAATTTGAAAATTTCAAAACCCAAAAACTCCTAAAATGCCCGAATCAACCCCTCGGGCATAGCCGGAGCTAGTAATTTCAGCGATTCGCTTGGTGACTCTTTCTTCGACATTGGCTTTGTTCTCTCTCGTCTCCCTACACCTCCTCCATATTCCAAATTCCCAGGTATAAGTCTCTCTTTTCTAATTCCATGTATAAATCAACGTTTGTTTTATTGGGATTTAACTCAATTAAGCTCTCTATTGGTTGATTACTCTCACATAAATACATAATCATTAGAAGCTTAGGATCCCATCTATGTTCTCTCCTGCAACAATTAGGAGATATAGAGAGCTTGAGTTAACTCTGTTATTGATTTTTATGAAAAAAAAAGATTAAATCAACAAAGCATGTCGATTTTTTCACAAACAAGCACTATAGAGTCCACCAAATTAACATGAGGTGTATATGTTGTTGGTCTTTAGTTCCAAACCCAAGTTTGAGTTAATTATATTTGGTTCTTGGTTCAGTTTCACACCTTAAACCAATTGAATTGATTTAATGAACTTTGTGTTTGTAGCTCCTTTGCTCTTCTTCTTCTCACTCTCACATGACTGTCCTGAATTGGGATTATGGAAGTTTCTCAATCCGTCTGAGATTTCTATATTCTTCGTGAATTGCTTCCGGTATTGTCGACTTGTCAGTGATTTTGTTCTTTTCTTATTTATGTTTTTCAGAGAAGAATAGGTTTGGATCTAGGTAGCTCTCTTCTAAGCTTCTAAAGCACTGTTCTTTGTCTCTGTCATGCTTTGCCATAGAAGGGTCCATTAGAGTTAGTCTTAGTTCTCAAATACTATATTAGATGTTTTTCGTTTTTGACGAATAGAACAAGGGGTTTGCTAGTAGCTCCATTGAATTTGTCTCTACAAATTCGTTTCTTTTGGCTAAATTCTGGATCTTTGAGCAGGCCATATGGCAATTGCTTTTCTTCGTGGGTTTCAAAGAGTTTCATCATCTCTTCTTAGATCTTCATATCCACTTTTCCTATCTACCAGGTTTGTTTAATTTGAGACCATTACTACATATTTAGTTAGTATGTATATGTAACAAATTATGATTATATTCTCATCAATTTTTTCCCACTAGGTTGCTTCAGCAAAGCCAAGAGCTTTCTTATTCAACATCGACATTCTTGCTACCGACAGCGATTTCAAGACCGATATGTCGAAATTTCAGTCATGATACGGTGAACTTAGTGATATCAGAAGGGAAACCAAAGTTTGAAACTCGAGAACTTGATCCTCCTAAGAAATATAAATGGTTGACGAAAAAGCGGTTGAAGTTGAAAAGGAAGAAAGAAAGAGAGGAAAGGAATGAAGCCAACAGGAAAGATCCGCGGCGACTTACTGTTAAAGGGAAGAAGAAGAAGTTTGCTAATGCAGAGGAGAGAATAAAGTACAAGCTTGAAAAGGTTATGTGAGAGTAGTTTTAATTCTATAGTAACACTGTGAAGTTGTTGAATTGAAGTTTGTGTTTTTTGGTGTTGTTCCTTTGTATTAGGCCAAGATTAAAGAAGCATTGCTGATTGAGAAACTTAAGCGATATGAAGTTGCGAAAGTGCAAGGACCTGAGGTTCAACCTCATGAGATTACTGGGGAAGAACGTTTTTACTTGAAGAAAATGGGTCAGAAAAGATCAAATTATGTACCGATTGGGAGACGAGGAGTATTTGGTGGTGTTATTCTAAACATGCATCTACATTGGAAAAAACATGAAACCGTTAAAGTTATTTGCAATAATAGTAAGCCAGGCCAAGTGCAACAATATGCGGAGGAGCTTGCGAAACTGAGTGGTGGTGTGCCTGTTAATATAATTGGCGATGATACGATCATATTTTATAGAGGGAAAGGTTATGTTCAGCCACAAGTTATGTCTCCAATCGATACATTATCAAAGAAAAGGGTAAGTCCTCAAATCGTTAGTTGTTTTGAGTCATCTTACTGTAGATGAATGGGAGGTATAACATTACCTGCTTATGGCTCGTGCATTTAGGATTCCGAACTATTGTCGAACCAGGATTTGCACTCGAATAATGTGTCTAAAAGAAACCAGCGATGAATATGTTAGGTGCTATGTTTTGTTTGCTAGTTCTTAGCATGGTCTTGTTTCTTTTGCAGGCATACGAAAAATCAAAGTATGAACAATCTCTTGAATCGGTGAAACACTTTATAGCAATTGCAGAGAAGGAACTTGAACTATACTACAGACATGTAGCTCTTTACGATGACCCGAATAACAGAAATCCTCTCACCATCTTGGATGATGCTCCATCAAAATCACGTGATCATCATTGCAATGAGCTTTATCTGAGTTGTTCTGACACTGAAGCTGATTCCGAAGATGAAAACGAAGAACTCAATGAATTAAATAATGGTTCTTCACTTCTGCAAAGGAAGAGTTGTCTAAAACTGAAACTGGTAGGAGATTAGACTTCTATATATTTTGGTTTATTGGTGTGTTCATTACTACACTCAGAAATGCGAAAATGTGTTAAATTAAAAATCTATATATGTACAAACTTCTGAAAAAAAGGAGAGTTTAGTTTCTAAAACTGTTTACTAAACCCCATTGTGTGAAAGAGACGCATTTACACATGACTACGATTTTGTCTAATAACATCCAATATTGATATTTGAAATCTGTAGTAATACTAACACAAACTACTAAATAACAAATCTTTGGTTAGATTTCAAATTATCTTCTAATGACAATTTAAGTCTTAATATTTTCCAATTTATTCATCGATACCCTTTGGCAAAAATTGAGAAATAATGTGGATGAAAATCAGGCTTTCAAGTTTCAAGCTAGAAAAGTAAACAATAATGACTTGTTGAACATGACCTGTGATGTGATGACTAATATAAATTGGTATAAGCCCACTATATATGTTCTGTACACTGATCCAACCCATCCAAAAGACTAAAAATGTATACATAGGTACCAAATGGTTACTTATTCCTCATACTAACAAAGAATAGAATACTAAAAGAATTTCTTAATAGATAATTCGAAAAAGATATGATCATGTTTTAAACTATATGAATTCAAAAGCTCACAGAACTTGATCACTGCACTGATCTTGGATTAGGTAAAGAATTTGCATATGATTGACATGGTATAACATACTCCCTCCGTTTTTTTAAATGAATGTATTAGAAAAAAAAAATTGTTGCACAAACATGAATAATTTGTATTTTTAATGTAAAAATTATTTAGTATTTTTTGTTTTACCCTTATTAATTAAATATTAAGTAAAAAAATAATTAACATTTAATTAAAAGATATGAGTATTTTAAGTTATATAAAAAGTTTTTTAACATGTGCGCAAAATAGGTAAGCGACTTGTGATTAATAATGATGAGAGAATCGAGGTGGCTAGGCTAATAGTACCAAACACGGGCGATTCATGGAAATGCGCGTCGCATGTGTTGTTGGTTGGCTTATTAGTTGGGACAACACAACTATTCTCAACACTCTCCATTTATACCCTTTTATCTATTTTATATTCATAACAACCTTACTTGGTCACAACATAAAAAGTAATGCAATATTTGTTTTTTTTGTTGTTGTTGATAACAACACTTAGGCCTTGAAGTGTTGTAAAAAAAATTTAATTGGTTTTTGTTTCTTCTAAAACTCACTAAATCATCTAATCAAGATTTTGGGAAAAATGTTCCTAAAAATGAATTAAAATGAAACCAGTGTTTTTCTTTTTTTTTTTTTTAATTGAACGAACATAAAATTCGTGAGCATCAATTCATATAAATATCTGCTTGCGAAACGAATTTTCATAAAGTGTGTGGGTATAATTCTTTAAAAACGATTTAAGGCATAATTAAGTATAATGCCTACGATATTTGTATTTGTTGTATCTGAAGTCCATAATCCCTCGTAATTTGTCAAGACTTAGTCAATAAAAATTTAGCTAACAGAACATTCAAATTTAGATTTTGTTTTTCTTTTTTATAAAAAATTAAAATTCAGAAACCCAAAACTTAAGTAAAAACTATACAAAAATTTGTAAGCATGATTTTAGTCTTTTGGTTAGTGATAACAATATTTTATTGCAAATCTAACCACTATTTTTCATTTGACGTATCATACCAATAATGTATGTAACACATATTTTTGGAACTGTTTTGATTCATTATTAAATTTAGTATACATTATTTCAAAAATATTTGTTTCTGCTTACTCTGTATGCCAGATTTTGCTCTTCTAATATCTCTCTCTCTCACACACATATATATATATATATATATCGTATCATTGGTTTGAATCTTCGAATTAATTTAATTTAATTTAAAAAGATTCAAATAGTTATTTTTTATGTCTTCTTTGTTTTCCTAATTTACTTATAAATACATTATCTTTTTGACTGTTTATATCACATTCTTTGTTTCTCAAATTAGGGAGCAATTTTTTTTTCTGAATATAAAACGACAAATAGTTTTAATAGCACCGACAGATCATTATTAGTTGTGTTGAAAGTCGAAGTTTTTTGACGTGTTCAAAGTCGATTTCCAACGAAATAATTTGTTTTTTTTAAAAGAGAAAGCAGGTTTCAGTGGGTGACATCAAGGTCTGAGGTATGGCGCAGTGCACCACACTCTATTTAAGTCATTGGAACAAACATTTATGTGATGGTGAAGTGATATCATCATCCGTAACGCCACACACACACACACTAAGCCATGTCGATACAGTAATGGTTAAATGATACTTAGTTAGGATTTAGAAACTTATGAATGTTGTCATGGTATCAATCCACGTTCTTGATCTAAAGATGTTGCACATCTTTACTTTTCTTTCGTATAAAGTTAAGAGTTACCGTGGTTCTGTTTTAAAGTGAAATGTTTTTAAGTTGTATTTTTCTATAGTTGAAAGGTTGAATTCTTTTCGTCTTATTTGAAATTTTCATACGTTTGCATTATAAATAGATGTTTCTAGTATTTTTATAAAGACACTTTAGAATTTATAGAGTTTCGATTTTAAAAGTTGATTAGTATTGTTGTCCATGTTTGTTGTTGCATTTGATATTTAGAATCAACAAGAATAAGGAGTTCTCAACTGATCTATTCTTTTTTCTTTTTCTTTTTGTTAAAGAAAATTAGTTTATAGAAGCCCCCGGCGAGCGAAATACCATTATGCTTACGAACCGAACGAAATACTACTAGTGGCTTTTTTTTTGGATCAACTCTCAACTGATTTATTGAAGATCAATAATTTTCTCTAATTAGGTAGCACGAAAATTCTTTCCAAGATCTGTTTCACGTTTCAAAAACGTTTTGGATACATACATTTTTTGAAATATGATGGAAACGCATTTTCTAAAACTCGCAATTTGGAAACGCGATAAAATCGTCTGTCCTCGTTTCGCAAACACAATGGAAATTTATTTTTTTTATTTTGAAAACTTATTAAGTAAATAAATTGGAAACATGAGATATATATGATATTTATTATTTTTAATTTAAAAAATCCTAACTAATTTGAGAAATATAAAATATCTCATATTTTATTTTTCTCCAAAAATTAATCATAACCTAAAATTTTTTACCTAATGATCTTTTATTTTCAGTTAAATTTTGTAATACTTATTTATTAGATTTTTATTGTTTCAAATATTTTTTTGTTAAATATAGTTTCAGTGTTTTATTATATTTTAACTATATATAGATATATGTTCACGTTTCCAACACGTACCCATTTCCTAATATTTTTTTTAAATCATTATTATATTTTCACACATTTTAATTCTCCGTATCCGCCATTTTTTCCGACCGCACATATCGCCTTGCGTCGGACCGCGGTCTTCATTGGCGATGTCCATATCCGCTCCGCAAACACTAGCATGTATACAGGTAGGCCTGCTAGCTCGATCGGTGGTTCTCGATTTCGATCTGACCGCTCAGTCTTTGCCGCCACAGCTATACCACAACACAATCCCGACGAAATTTCGACAGATTTCCTCTGTCTCATCACTGGATTTTTTATGTCAGATCTCGTAGTCATCGCCGTAGATGTCAGTTTGTTCCGAAACTTCTTGACGGTACTCAAATTGTAATCCCCAATCTCTAAATCGGGTCTAGGGTTTGTTCCAGCTTCGGATAATCAGGTCTCTAAATCGGAGAATTTGCTGTCGGATTATGATTATATGATAGGTGTGATTTGATCTCGCTCGCCGAAATTCAGAATTCGCTCATTCCCGACTGACACAAACAGATTCTTCAACTAGCACACCAAACCCGCATGCCCGCAACACTGCAACGGGCCAACCCGCAACACTGCAACGGGCCAACCCGCAACACTGCAACGGGCCAACCCGCTCTGCCCGTCTTCCGTTTGGACGCCACCCACAACGCCTGCTAAACTATGGACAAAATATAGATTGTCTAAACTCACTACGCCGAACTACTATACAGGCGATGCCCACAGACGACATGTATAATTGATTTTCACACCTTAAAAAATTGCATGTATCTATTAAAGTTAGTTTTTAACGTGTTATAATTTTTCCAAAGAAACTCTATCGAATTTAGTGTCTTTTTGTTATTTGGTAATTTGATTATTCCGTATTTTACTGATATACCAATCAAGATTAAAATTAAAAATAAGTTCATTGATTTAATTAATGAGTTCTGCCAATCAACAAATAGTTGACCTAATCAAATTTGAAAGCAATCGAGTTTGGTTAACTTCGTCGCATAATATATACTTTTCTTTATCTTAAAACAGATTATACCTCAAATTTCCTAAAATGCAACAAAGAGCATTTTTTAAAACTAAATATAAACTATTTAATATAAAATAATTCTAATTACGAACACAAGTAATTTTCATTGAAACTCATTACAAACTTGACATAAGTTTTTTCTTTCTTTCTAGTTATATGTCTTCTCAAAGAATACATAGAAAATATAAATTATTGTGTAAATTTCTTCTATAAACTACTCTTAAAATGTTGCATGTTAATGAAAAATATACAATTAGATAATAACCCACACTGTACAGCGCGGGATATATACTATATATTTAGTTAGTTAATATAGTTATAAATTATTATTATTGTTTTAGATTAGATCTATTTTATGTTTTTAACATGTTATTTATTATTATTATATATAGTTTGCGTTGTGTTAATTAAAATTACTAATATATAATTACGTACATTTGGTGTTATGTTTGTACATAAATTTATCTGATAATATAATTTAGTTGTAAATGTTAAGTGGTACTATGTATATATTTCACATTATTCAAAAAATCTATAACAATTTGATTTAAATCCAATATCAATTATTATCAATAATTACAAATTCAATCCAAGATCTGTCATGATCCATTATGACTCGTTTTTATCTGTTCTGACTCATGTTGATCCGTCGTGACCCATTGTAAAAATTAGAACATTTGAAGATCTGAATCCTAATTCATATTTGGATGATACAATATTGTACCCGTTGAAACTAAATACCTATACTCTTTGAAAAATTTCTAAAAAACTATAAAAATATTTTTGAAATTGATAACATCTTAACTTTTCATAAGTTAAAAAAACTATATAATCCTTGATAAATTTAAAAATATATATCTAAACATTAATAGGATTATAAACTTTTTATAGATTTTAAATATTAAAATTTAAACATTTATAATATTTTAAACTAAGTATTAAAATAATTTTTATTTCTTTTATTCGATAAAATTATTGGTTTAACTAAAAAACCAAGTAAATAAATAATTTTTTTAAATTTAAACGCTTAATAAGTCAAGTTTATTTCTCATTCAGTTTGAAATCATTTTTGGTTCTTTTATAATATGAGTCAAAGTCATTGCATAATTCTTAAGCGATGTGGGACGTTATATTTTTTTTATCGATTAAGTAATATATCTTCGTTTCTAAAAATTCGATTAAGAAAAATTCTATATTTTTATTAATTATATAATAATTCAAAATAATTTTAAAATAAGATAAAAAAAAATGATAGATTAATCATAATTTTATATTTTAACAAAATCTTTCATATATAATAACTTCAAATAAATGATATAGTATAATTAGATATCAAATCTTACTCTTTCAATTTTGATTGATCAACGATTTTAAATATATATATATATATATATATATATATCTATATAAATATAATTTTCATCCATAATTAATAAGAGAGAAAAAGTGAGTTAATTTTGTGGAAACTAATAATTATTTAAAATAATAGTTATGATTTTTAATTTAATTATATTAGTTTTATGATTATTATTGTACACTTAGTAACTTTATTTAAAAATCATTGTTCAAAATTTTAACCGATATGAGATATTGAACACATTTTTCTCTTTATCAATTGAGTAATATATCTTTGTTTCCAAAAATCGATTCACAACATATGCAGAGAAAATCTACATTTTTATTAGCTATATGTATTATATGATAATTCAAAATAATTTGAAAATAAGATCAAACAAAAATGATAGAAAAATCATAATTTTAAATCTTAACAAAAAATTTTAAATATAATAACTTAAAAGAAATAATATGGTATAATTAGATATCAAATCTTAGTTTTTTAATATTAGTTGGTTAACAATTTGAAAGAAAGTAAATTTTTGTTTGGAAACTAATAAATATTTAAAATATTATTTACAATTTTTTAATTTAATTATATTAATTTTGTGATTACTATTGTATCCTTAATAAATTTATTTAAAAAATTTAAAAACCAATAACATTTTATGTAATATAACACATGAAATTTGGTTATTTTCTTTTCAACATTGTTCAAATGATAATATAGAGATACTCACTGAAACTAATTTTGGTAAACTTAATAAGAGAATAGTATGAATTTTGAAAAAATTCACATAGATTGATTTAATGTTAATATAAAGAAAAAAAATTTCATGGTATAAAATATTTTTAATTAATTATTGCTTATCAGAGAAATAAATAAATGGTATGTCTTGTAAACATTTACAAAATTAACATTATATACTACTTTAAAGAACAAAAAAAAATCTATTTAAATATCTTGCACTTTAACTCTATAAGCTTACCATATTAACAAAGTTTTATTAGGTTAACTATCTGAAGAGATTTAGTTTTTTCATTTACTTCTTAAAATATCTCGATATTCCTATATAAATTCAAATAAATAGATCTATGTTCAAATAATAATAATCCATAAAAAATGTCATTTTAGTCGGATCTGTCCCTCACTCTATTCAAGACCTTAAACCCTCGTAAGACGTTCGTTGCCATTTTCTCGTCCCATCAATTTTTCCTACGTAGCTTTCTCTACCATTAAACCACCACGTGTCTCTTTCTATCCAACTAATTAAAATCGTGGGTCCACCGTAACAGATAACACTGAGAAGCACTTGATAACTTCCCACCCTTTTCTGTATCTCTCCCATCAACGCCTTTTATAACTTGCTTCTTCTCTCAGCTAATACTATACGCGCGTCTTCTTCACTCTACACTAATTAATTAATTAAACACTAATCCTCTTCGTCAATCTTCTTCCCCCCGCCATTATTCTTAAAAAATCCGAGACGATGAAAACGATGATGAAACTGCAATGCGTATACGCCTGAGCAAAAAATGCAGTAACACAAAGCGGCGAAGCAACAGGTGATTTAGAAGCTTAAGCAAAAAGCGAAAAAACTATGCTTAACTCTGTCTTCAAGCCAATTTTTGTTTATATATAGATTCGAAAAAGAGCAACAACGAATCGATCTCTCAAAGAAGATGAAAATTGCAGCGAAAATGGTTAAAGGAAGGAAGATGGAAATTATTTTAATTGTTATTATTCAACTAGTAGTGGCAGCGACGGCGGCGAATGTGACTTACGACCACCGTGCTTTAGTAATCGACGGGAAACGGAAGATTCTGATCTCTGGCTCTATTCATTATCCTCGGAGTACTCCAGAGGTAACTACACTGTTTGTTCTATGTATCTATGTATGTATATATCCGTGACAGGCTGGATAACTAACTTTTTTGTTGTTGTTGTAGATGTGGCCAGAGCTTATACAAAAATCTAAGGACGGTGGTTTAAATGTTATAGAGACGTACGTGTTCTGGAGTGGTCACGAGCCAGAGAAGAATAAGGTTCGTTGATTTTTGGATTTTTTTTAATTTATTCAAAAATTTGAGTTTTTTCTGATTCTGTATTTTTTATGGAGAATTTTTGCAGTATAATTTTGAAGGAAGATATGATTTAGTGAAATTTGTGAAGCTTGTGGCTAAAGCTGGTCTTTATGTTCATCTACGAATTGGTCCTTATGTCTGTGCTGAATGGAATTACGGGTAAATTGGGCTTTTCTGGTTAAATGGTTAAATCAGAGTTCGGTTTTGAGTAATTTATCGGTTTGTGAATGATTTTGTAATTTTGTGGAACAGTGGTTTCCCAGTTTGGCTTCATTTTGTTTCTGGAATTAAGTTCCGAACTGATAATGAACCATTTAAGGTATGGTTAGTTGATGTGTCTTTTATTTTTTTATTTTATTTTTGTTTTTTTATGTGATAAATTTATAATTTAAGATTGTTGGTTTGTTGGGTTTATAGGAAGAAATGCAGAGATTTACTACCAAGATTGTTGATTTGATGAAGCAAGAAAAGCTTTATGCATCACAAGGCGGTCCAATCATTCTTTCGCAGGTTGTTCCATGGAAATGAAAAACTAGTTTTGTTACATCTCTTAAGATTCTCATTTTCTTTTTGATGACTTTGGATGTTGTTAGATTGAGAATGAATATGGGAATATCGATTCAGCTTATGGTGCCGAGGGTAAAAGTTATATCAAATGGTCTGCTTCTATGGCTCTTTCACTAGATACTGGAGTACCATGGAACATGTGTCAACAAGCAGATGCTCCTGAGCCCATGGTGAGTTTCTAAGATTCCACTAAAGTATTAATTGAATATACTCATATAGTAGCAACTTCTGATTGAGACATTCTTTCTCTTTGTTTTCTTTTCGTGGTAGATCAATACATGCAATGGTTTCTACTGTGACCAGTTTACTCCTAACTCGAAAAATAAACCGAAAATGTGGACAGAGAACTGGAGTGGATGGTGAGTTTTCTGTTTTTTTTATCTTACTAATTTGTTAAGTCTCCAAAGTTTGCATTTGATTCAGTTTCTTGTATATCCGGACGACTAGGTTCCTTGGTTTTGGAGATCCTTCCCCTTACAGACCTGTTGAAGATCTTGCATTTGCGGTCGCGCGGTTTTACCAACGAGGTGGAACTTTCCAGAACTATTACATGGTAATAAACACAAGAAGTCACATGTTTTTTCCTATTAAGTTCCACTTTTTTCTTCGTTATTAAGTTGTTGTGGTCTTGTGTTGTTCAGTATCATGGTGGAACAAACTTCGATAGAACAAGTGGAGGACCTTTAATCTCAACTAGTTATGACTATGATGCTCCAATTGATGAGTATGGTATGGATTCTATGTCTACCACTGGATGTCTTTGCTTTCTTCTTTGATTTATAGTTGTATGCGAATTACTGAAGAGATGTGATTCGTTTTGTCGCAGGACTTGTTAGACAACCAAAATGGGGACACTTACGAGAACTACACAAGGCTATCAAGCTTTGTGAAGATGCAATGATTGCCACAGATCCAACCATCACTTCTTTGGGTTCAAATTTGGAGGTAACTATAACTCATGTCACTCCCCTGGCTTTGTGTACATAGAAAAATGGGAATTCTAAATATGAACTAATTTGTCTTCGCAGGCCTCTGTATATAAAACAGAATCTGGATCATGTGCTGCTTTTCTTGCGAATTTTGGTACGAAATCTGATGCAACCGTGACTTTCAATGGAAAATCATATAACTTGCCTGCATGGTCCGTTAGCATCTTACCGGATTGCAAAAATGTAGCTTTCAACACCGCAAAGGTCTGTTCTGTTACGCCCATCATCACCACTTATCATATTTGGCCATAGAAACAACTGGACTAACTACTTTGGATATCTAACTTGCATATATCTAGATAAATTCTGCAACTGAGTCTACCACATTTGCTCGTCAATCATTGAAGCCCGATGGTGGTTCATCTGCGGAGTTAGGTTCACAATGGAGTTACATTAAAGAACCTATTGGAATTTCCAAGGCTGATGCATTCTTGAAACCTGGATTGTTAGACCAGATAAGCACAACAGCTGACAAAAGCGATTTCTTGTGGTACTCGCTAAGGTAGAGTAGGCCTACTTCTCTACCTGTAAAAGATGCTCAGTTTTATTCTTCCATTAGTTAACAGAGTTTTCTATGTGCTTCAATCTAAACCAGTATGGATATTAAAGGCGATGAGACTTTCCTCGACGAAGGATCTAAAGCCGTCCTTCACATCGAATCTCTTGGTCAAGTGGTGTATGCTTTTATAAATGGAAAAATTGCCGGTACATATTTTACTCTTGAGTTTTTACAAGCAGTTGAAATTAAGTTTGCCACTGAGTTTCCTAACTATTGGGGTTGCAGGAAGCGGAAATGGCAAACAGAAGATTTCTTTGGATATTCCGATTAATCTTGTACCCGGGAAGAACATAATTGATCTCCTTAGTGTGACCGTAGGGCTTGCGGTACGTTCTGATCTGCAAAGAATTTTTTGGTTGTCACTGGATACTCCATAGAAGCAAACCTCAAGTTTACTAGTCAAGATTAACTCAAACCAATTTATATAACTTATTTCACAGAACTATGGAGCTTTCTTTGACTTAGTGGGAGCAGGAGTGACTGGTCCAGTGACTCTTAAAAGCGCAAAGAGTGGTAGCTCAATTGATTTGTCTTCACAGAAGTGGACTTATCAGGTCAGTTGCATTGATTCTCCATTCGAGTCGATTCAACCACAAGAATCTCTTGTCATATTCTCCAGCTTTCGAGTTTTAAACGGTTGTGATATATAGGTTGGACTCAAAGGGGAAGACACAGGTTTGGAAACTGGAGATTCTTCTGAATGGGATTCAAAGTCTCCCTTACCCACTAAACAACCATTGATTTGGTACAAGGTGATGATGATACACAAACAAAAACATTAGATAGATTTTCCAAAATATTTTGAGAAAACTCTTGTCTTTTCTTGTCATCTTCTAACAACTGCTTTGTTACGTTTCTTAGACAACATTTGATGCTCCTTCTGGAAGCGAGCCAGTAGCGATAGACTTCACCGGTACAGGGAAGGGCATTGCGTGGGTGAATGGACAAAGCATAGGTAGATACTGGCCAACGAGTATTGCACGAAACGAGGGTTGCACAGATTCTTGTGACTATAGAGGATCTTACCGTGCAAACAAATGCCTCAAGAACTGTGGTAAACCTTCACAGACATTGTAAGTACTTACCATCTTACATCTCTAAGTGGAATTATAGGTGTTAAATTCGAATTTAAGTTGGTCTTTTTGGTTTTGGGTTTACATCCTCTGTTTTTCAAATGCTCTGTTTTTAATTCTTTCATTGTACATAACATTCAATTTGTTGATTCAATAAATTCCAAATTACAACAAAAGAACATTTCCTCAAGCCTAAGTAATTGTGTTTTGTTTGTTTGAAGGTATCATGTGCCTCGCTCGTGGCTACAACCGAGCGGAAACACACTTGTTCTGTTAGAGGAGATGGGAGGAGATCCAACACAAATATCATTCGCTACAAAACAAACAGGACGCAGTCTTTGCCTGACGGTTTCACAGGCTCATTTACCACCGGTGGACACGTGGAATTCCGACTCCAAAATCTCAAACAGAACCTGTCCGGTTCTATCCTTGCGCTGCCCTGTCTCCACTCAGGTCATATCTTCTATAAAATTTGCAAGCTTCGGTACACCTAAAGGTAGTTGCGGTAGCTTCAGCCAAGGTCATTGCAGTAGCTCTCGATCTCTCTCCATCGTCCGCAAGGTCTTAATCTCATTTTTTTCTTTCTCATTTTCTTTATTCGACTTTCGTTTCCTCAATTTGTTTATACTTGGAGTGTGATACGTTGCAGGCATGTATTGGAATGAGGAGTTGCAACGTTGAAGTATCGACTAGAATTTTCGGAGACCCTTGTCGTGGCGTAGTCAAGAGCTTAGCTGTTGAAGCTTCTTGTTCATGAGTGACCGGCTCCTTTACCTCAGCAGATTTGACATGATATTAAGTATGTTATTGTTTAAAATAAAGCAACTGAAATGGATAATAATATAAGTTATGGCTATCCAAATAAATTTGGCTGGAATTAACTGTACATTCTTGGCTCCATCGGTATGGTAGACACATTTGACAAAAAAAATGTATATACAAGTGTTATGACTTACGATACGGCTAAAATACAGATACCGCAACTTATGTGATAATGTAAAAACTTGAAACGAATCGGAAAAGTAACTATGGATCATACTTCAGTTTTATCTCTGCACAGCTATTTGGACCCATGAGTTCTCGCAACTCGCCAACTCGCAAGGAACAAATATCGCCATTACTGCAGCTTCAATGGTTTTAAGACCTGTTGTGAACAGTTAAAGGCACGGCACAGCATAAGATAACAAATCTAAATGATATAATATAAGCAAGAAGAAACTGCAAAACTATTCATGTGCTTCGATCAAATCCGAAAAATAGACGCTGACATGAGCATATCTGATCCTGGTCATTAGAGAGGAAACCAGCAACACAACTATGACAATAGTGACCTCTTGAGGGAGCAATTCCCGCGCCTGCAAAAGGTTCAGAGTTGTTGAGAATTTAATTGGTTCTTGCATTGTTCATAACTCATAAGCTTGGAACAAGAGATATATTATTATAGCATTGCCATGCCTTAAGCTCACTTCCTTCTTCGCCACTGTGCTTTGTTCTGAATAACATTAACTCGCTCGCGACTACTGTCTA
Source organism: Cardamine chenopodiifolia (assembly GCA_963922655.1). NCBI lineage: Eukaryota > Viridiplantae > Streptophyta > Magnoliopsida > Brassicales > Brassicaceae > Cardamine > Cardamine chenopodiifolia. Next base: position 12,104,364 of record OZ000478.1, on the reverse strand, counting down.
GTCAACAACATTTCGTTACAAAGCGAAACCGACTAAACTCGAGTTATTTATACAGAATAGTGAACATTTTGGATCATTTGAGGAACTTACAAGAAAACGGTTTCATATCCAAGAAATGTGATTCAGAGGAGATGGTTTGAGACTTTGAGATCAATAGAAAAAAAAGGTCGTTCAAGAATCACCATTGATACAAAGAAAAATACTTCCTTGGGTAAAATCTTCATGGAATCATCTCATACCAATATTGCACATTTCAGTGTTTGGCTAATCAATACAACAAAAATACAAATTCAATAAAATTTCTTTCTATCACGCCGTTTGCGCTGACGTTCATGAAGCCCGCTAAGCATTACACAACGATGGGAACTATTAATCCAGAGCATTGGTAAACCATTCTCTGTGGACAATACTTTGTACAAAAGGAGCAAATAGACCGAGACATATGATGATTGTTGGGTAGAACATTTACCTTGTTACCAAATGTGATCCCCGTTGAACCTGGCTTCATGTGTAAGTCCCCAAGCATACATTTAATATGTAGGATGACACAACAATACTCATCACACATATAAAACCGTCCTTTCAGATTTACTTTTTGATATGTTTGGTTATTATCACATTTTATTATGTGTTTTAAAGTCAATTTTATGTGTTTTAGAGTTTTATTAGGTCAAATCATGTTAGGAAATATTCTAATGCCTTTGGGAGCAAGATTTGGAGTAAAAGATGGATAATCATGCAGATACGTTTGAAGTTTGCCTTTATTTTAAGAAATTCTCACCGATAGAATAAAACTCAATTTTGGAAAATAGATAGATATTTTATTTAGCATTCATCTTTTCTACTACTATCTTCGGAACTTCTAATGGCCAAACTCACCTTTAATTTGGTACCACACCTTATCCTTATCCTTTCATTCAAACCACATGTCTTCTATTTCATCACTATCATATGTAATCAAGTGCAAAAACTACGGAGTATGCGGACCGACACACCTCTTCGTTCCAAAGATCTATTGTACGTCTTATGCTATTTTACTTAGAATAATATTGGTTGAGTTATCTTTGGTGCATGTAATGTATGACTAGGATCGGTTCCAGCTTCCCCTTCTCAAAATCTACCTGAGAAAAATGGAAAAATTGCTCTTTTTCCTAATTTGTTTAGGATTTCGACCTAAAACTTTTTGAACCTACGAATACTTGTTTTTAAACCATTGTTTAAGCAATGCTTATTTTATTCATTGAATCATTGAATCAAACTTCTTTGGTATCTTTATTGGATTCCATGGCTGAGTAGTTTACTAGTTAGGGTTTGGGGTTTGGGGTTTGGGGTTTGGGGTTTAGGGTTTAGGGTTTCGAAGGAATGAAGAACCATTAAATCAGACACAAACAGAGCTTTTATCTTATGTCATCTTCATCTATTGTTATTATTAATGTTTAGACTAGATTACCTACCTAGTTTTACGATGCTATATTGAATATATTCTCCAAAAACTTATAGGTTATCGGATAGAGCATAGATGAGCGGATCGTTCTTAGCCAACGAAAGTTGATATTAAGGTGATATGTAAACATATCAAACCCATTAGTTAATGCTTGTTTAGGACTTTAAGTTCAAGAGAAAGTTTAGATATTTAGGTGGTTAGACATAGTAATTGATGCCACAAAAGTTGATTGATTAGACGTTTCTGTTTGAGTTCGAGATAGTTCTTAATTAATGCCTTGAATAGTTGTCTGGTTCGTGATTTCTGATTTCCGGAGAATTTCCTAAAGCCTACCGCTTTTAATCCATAACTTTACTTCGTTATTTACTTTTAATTGCTTTCTTTGGTTTCACAATTACATAACAATTCTTCTTTTTGTCTTAGCTTAGCATTCTTTTGATAGAATCGTAGTACAATCTCTGAAGATTCGATCCCCTATATACTACTGTTCTTGACTGTACACTTGCAGTGCTATACTTGGGTTTAAAACTCGTGTATTACTTTTCCCTCACAAACTTCACACCAAGACATCATGGTACTTGTCTCCTTCCCGTAAGAAAGAGTGAATGTGTGCTTATCATGCGTATACATCACCTTATGAGGTACAATAGCACATTCGAAACACAAAGAAAAGTCGCACTCAATGCAATTGAATGTTTCTGTTCTCTTTGCAAACCGAACAATGTATTTTCTCTCCTGGTTTGGATGTTAGAAATAAAGGATGCATATGACTTTCATGGACTAATGGCTCTGAAATCGCGGTGCACTGTACGTGTAGCTTAAATTTACATCCTTTTGTACCACACTCATAGAAGAAACCAGATTTGCACATTCCACCACAAGCTGAGCATCTATCGTTATAAAAGCTTATAATAGCGTCTTACCCTCCTACTAGACTGAGCAAATGTGGATGTATGGGATGATGTATTTTGCGAGAAAGTTTTGCACATTCTTCGTGAAGAATGAAATCATATTGCATACAGGAGTAGAAATTACCAAAATAGATTGGCGTGGCGCATGCTTGACACAGCTTATTCTCGTCATAATCTCTGTCTGTGGTCTCATCAAGTCTTGCTGATGACTAAAATGTTGTATGATTCCATCGCTTATCTTCACAAACGGCTCAAGCTCTTCTTCTTCAATTTCTTCTGGTTCTCCCTCAAGTTCTACAACATCCCACACATTGCTCTGTCTGCCGCATACGAACAACTTCCCTTAATGCAAGAATAGCCCCCATAATCATTGTCGATCTTTGTGCGACAAACACCACAAGACCAATCTCCTTGGTCAAAAGAAGAGGTAAAAGTGATACGATGGAGATGGTGTGATATCCTTATAACACGTGGTAAGCTAATACAACTTTGATGGATCACAAAGTCCCAAGGAGGACAATATAGAAAGGACAGTTTGAATGTGATAAGGCACATACGTTACAAGTTAAAGAAGTTCTTCTTAGAAACAGAGCAAGTGTATGCTCATGCCACTTGGGATGGTCTATATATAAAACTGCTTATTTCTTCGCGCAAGCAAAATCGCAAGACATGCAATTACAAAATACCTTTTTGAGATCTTCATCACAACAATAACATACCTTGGTAGTATTACTACTCTCATGCAACAAAACAAACTGAAGAGAATGTTTTCGATGAAGTAAATGTCTTATCTCAACTAGAGCCTTGTTATAATTCTTTATGGTTCTCGCCATTGCAATTTTGGCAAAGAAAATGCATAGCGTCGTCTTCTCCTTTAGACCAATATCTCTTCCAGTTTAAAGAAAGACACTCCCACTTGTTATCTCTACTCCAACGGATTGCTTTACCACAATTGAACTGACCTCTCTCTTCGCTTACTTTAACATCAAATTTTCCATTACTCAATACTACGCAAGCTTGAGGACTTGAATCCAAATCCATAGAGTGGAGGAGAGTGATTAATTGGGTAATGAGTGACATAAACTTCGACTTCGGCTTCGGCTGTGAATCCAAATCCATTGAGCTTATGAGAGACACTACTTGAACAATGAATTATCTGATCTCATCATCAGAAACCCAATCTGTATCGAGAAATGTATAGTCTCTTGGAGATATTAGTTGAGTAATGAGTAATAGGAGCTTCGATTCAAGCTTCGAATCCATAGAGTTGCTGAGAAAGATGATCTGAGTAACGAGTAAATGAGAGATTTTGACTTTTTGAGTATGAATGTACCTTGGTGCTCACATTCATATCAAAAATGAAACTTATTGCTCTCTAAATCTGTATTATTAAACAATGCATATATCTATAACAATGATATGTTACAGATAATCACGAGATAATCTCAAGCTTGCAGGCTGTACAAATTTAAAGTCAACGAGCTCAATTAAGAGATCAGACATCTCAACATACAATATTACAATATCGCTTCAAACAAACAAGACGTAGTCTGTGTCTTACAGTTTCACAGGCTCATCTACCGCCGGTGGACACGTGGACTTCCGACTCGAAGATCTCAAACAGAACCTGTCCGGTTCTATCTTTGCGCTGCCCTGTCTCTACTCAGGTCATATCTTCTATAAATTTTCAAGCTTCGGTACACCTAAAGGTAGTTGCGGTAGCTATAGCCAAGGCCGTTGCAGCAGCTCTCGATCTCTCTGCATCGTCCCCAAGGTCTTAATCTCAATTTTTTCTCTTTTTTTTTTAAATATTCGACTTTCATTTCGTCGAGTTTTTAATCTTGGAATGTGATAAGTTTCAGGCATGTATTGGATTGAGGAGTTCTAAACTAGAGTCTTCGGAGACCCTTGTCGTGGCGTAGTCAAGAGCTTGGCTGTTGAAGCTTCTTGTTCAAGAGAACCTGGTTCCTTTACCTTAGCAGATTTGATATGATATTATGTAATTAATTGTTTGAAAATAAAGCAAATGAAATAGATTATAATGTAGTCTTATGATCTATGAATCGAATATATTTATAGATACTTAAAATGCTATTTATTTATTTGTCGGTAAATTTATTGATAGTTAAACTCCAATTTTCATAGTTTATGGTCTTTAAATAAAAATAAATTAAAGGAACATATGTTTGTGGCCTTACTATACGCAATGCATTCTGTTTGGTGTAGAGGCTACATAAACGGAATGATTTTTTCACAGTAAAAAAAATATATGAAAAATCTTTTTGTTCATAATCATAACTAAACGGATCGCTTCACTATTATTTAATTAATATGTAATGGTGATGCGAGAATATAATAAAATTGCTGATATATTGTCAAATTAGTTCATGATAACATATTTTTTTCAAAATTATTATTATCCTCTAATATGTTTAAAGAGTTGTTTGTTTTTCTAATTAATAAATTATGTTGAAAATATAAAATAAAAATAAAATAAGGTAACGAAGATAATAAAATAATAAAATAAATATTGGACCAAAGTACAATGTTAAAACTAAAGATTATGTAATCGGGTTCGGGTAGGGTTTAATTGTCTGAATTTGATACACAGTTTGAAACTCCTTTTCCTCCACTTCCAGTTAAAATCCCTAAAAACGCTTCTCTACCTTCAACCGCCACTTCCAATGGCGTCATCATCAATCGACGAGCTTCCTTCAACCACCGAAACCCTAACAACATCCCAACATCCAACCAATATCACTCCCACTTCCATTGACCCACTTCCAATGGAGACATCATCATCAATCAACGAGCTTCCTTCCGCCGCCAAAACCCTAACACCCTCCGATAACACTCCTGCTCCCGTAGAGCCAATCCCATCGTCTGATAACGTCGAAGCCGTGGGGGAGAAACGGAAACGCGCCGATGACGACGACGGTGAGAAAACCAATGTAAAAGATCGGGAGGCTATTCCTTCATCGTGGTGGAAGACGAGTCTCTGCTCTTACTTTAGGAGCAAGGCTTTGTGTAGCCATGGAAGTGAGTGTAAATACGCTCACGGTGAAGAGGAGCTCCGTATGAAACCGGATAATACTTGGGATCCGACTTCTGTGCGCGGCAAGGAGGCAACGGCGATGAAGATGTCGGAGGATGAAGAGAAAGGCGACGGAGAGGTTATGTTCACTGAGAAAATGATGGACTCGATCGATGATGATGATGCTGATAGTGTTATTGATCCTTCGTTAACTAAATGCATTTCGAATTTACCTATTAGATGGCAATCAGATGAGCTGAAGAAGTATATTAGAGAACAGGTAAAAGTTTTAATCTTTTAGGGTTTTAGATTTTAAACTACACATCTTTTTGATTTAACATTTCGGAATTTGAATCAATAGTGGTTGGAAAGCTTTTAGATTTTAGTTATTGATTCATTCAACTTTTTTTTTCTTTTTTTTTGCAGGGAGTTGAATTTAAGTCTGCTAAAAAAAGAAAAGGAATGTTTGTTGGCTTTGTGACATTTGAGAATGCAGAACAATTACAGAGATGCTTGGAGGTGATATTTGTTTTGTTTGTTAGGTTAATTTATTCAAGATATGCACCGCGTCTTCGTTGTTTCGTTATAGATTGGAATTTTGCAGAATTTGGAAGGAAGAGCTGTTGGTAATAAAAATTTGAAGATCTCTGATGTACTTCCTCGTACAAACAAGAACATGAATGGAACTAACAAATCGGTTAAAAGTGCTCGTGAAGCTGTGACTCCCTTGGCGGATATGTCTTATGCGGATCAGCTTGAACAGAAGAAGGCTTCTATTAGGCAATTTTTGAAGAAACTGGTTAGGAACTTTCCTCATTTATCTTTTTCTAGTTTGCAATTGGCGTTGGATTAGTTTTGATTTGTTGGGAATGTATTTCTTGGCAGACGAGGAATGCGCGTAAAGCGTGTCCAAATGGGAGTTCACTTCCAGAGTGGGTCCTTACCTCTAGAGACAGAGGTAAGAGAACTATACATTTCTTGGTTGGTCTATAAATATTTACCTGTGATTGGGTGGGACTTTTAATACATACAATTGAAAATCTTTAGGTGGTCTTTCGTGCGAGCTTGAGGGTATTATAGAATCACCCATTACAAATGGTTACAGGAACAAGTGTGAGTTCTCAGTTGGATTATCCGTTCAGGGAAAGCCAACTGTTGGATTCAGTCTTGGAAATTTTAGGTATATCTACTTTCTTCCCTGAAAAAACTTGCGATTTTTCACCGTGTCTCAGGAAAAACTAATGCAAGATTCTTTCCAGCGCGGGTGTTACAGCAGTTGAGGAGCCTGTGGATTGCCCCAATGTCTCTAAAATTGCTTTCCTATATGCTTCAATCTTTCAGACGTTTATAGAAAAATCGAAGCTCCAAGTTTGGAATAGATTTAAACATAGTGGGTTCTGGCGACAGTTAACAGTATGTGTATTGTAGGACACACTGCTATATTATAGCTCAAACATGACTTACCTAGTTAAACAATTTCATTCACCTTTGCTGAAACTAATTATATTAGGTTCGAGAAGGGAGAAAACCCAGCGTGTTTTCAAACGATGAAGATGTGGATACAAGAATTGCGGAGGTTATGCTTATAGTTCAGGTTTGTGTCTTGAATGGTAGTCAATGTTTTTCTCCAGCCTACTATTATATTTTCTTGTTGTTTTGATTTCTCTATCTCACCTGAAACTATTCAGGTTTGTACTACTGATTCTGATGAGGCAGAAGTTGCCACTGAGTTTGAAGAAATGGCGAAAGCATTTGCTGAGGGAGCTAGAGCAAGCTCTCCAACTCTTCCTCTGACTGTATTAGTTGTTCAGGTGATTACTTCTTCTCACTTTTTCACTCTCTAGTCCAATTTTGTTATTCATCGCCTCTATTTCTTATAGGATCACACAGGAATATCAAATGTAGCACCACCCGATGCTCCACTGCGATTGCTGCCTATTCCAATGTCAGAGAGTGGGACAATTCAGGAGCAAACAACCAATGTCATGACCGAAGCTCGGATACATGACTATATCAACAACCTTCGGTTCAGCATATCCCCAACAGCATTCTTTCAGGTAACAACTTGAGTCTTCAGGATCAATACAGTTTGAAGTTCCTTTGATAAATTGTTTAATTGATTTCAAAATGATTTTTTCAGGTTAATACCGTCACTGCAGAGAAGTTATACTCACTTGCTGGAGATTGGGCTGACCTTGGTCAGAACACTTTACTTTTCGATGTATGCTGTGGAACTGGAACAATCGGGCTTACACTGGCACATCGTGTTGGCATGGTAAAAACTCTGCTACTTGAACTTGCAAAACCGATTATTGGTAGAAGCAATAATACTATGTGGGTGCCACTGGTGCGGTCTTAATGGGTTTGGTGCTAACCTCTTAGGATTTTACAGGTAATTGGCATAGAAATGAATGCTTCAGCTGTATCAGATGCCGAACGAAATGCAAAGATCAATGGCATAAGTAACTGCAAGTTCATCTGCTCAAAGGCATGTATTTGACGATAACTCAAAGTCGGTTTCATTATCTTAATCCTATGGGTTCTTCTTCATGGTAGTTTGTTTACTTTTACAGGCTGAGGATGTAATGAGCTCCCTACTTAAACAATACCTAGGAGTGTCTCAAATGGAAGAAGCAAAGCCTCCAAGTAATGCTAATGAACAAATTACCCCAACAGAAGAAATGTCAAACTCAGAGCATGTAGATGTTCAAAAGATTCAAAACCCTCCTCTTCCACGATACAATGAACAGAAAGCACAGTTCGAAAACGTAGTTGCTATAGTCGATCCACCTCGTTCTGGACTTCACCCTGCTGTAATCAAAGCTCTGAGAACCCATCCGCGATTAAGGAGGCTTGTGTGAGTTCCTTCTCCCAAACATTACTATCACAACTCGTTGCTTTGACTCTGTTTTTCCTTTTTTTTTTGTTAACACTGATTTTGTGATTGCATCGATGCAGGTACATTTCGTGCAACCCTGAAACACTAGTGGCAAATGCGATAGAGCTATGCACTCCGTCTTTTGACGAAGCTGATAAAGGAAACAAGAGTTTCAGAGGGAATAGGAAAGTTGGCATTGCGGGTTTGGCTCGACGCAGAGCCAAGTCAATGCCAACTTCAGAGCCTTTTAAACCTGTCAAAGCCATGGCAGTTGACCTTTTTCCCCACACTGACCATTGCGAAATGGTAATGCTCCTTGAGAGGTAAGAATAAGTAATAAAAGAGACGATGTAGCACAAAAAACAACAACTAATTCGTTTTTTTGTTGCATAAACTCATAATTTAAGGATTATATATGTTTTCCATTTTTGAGGTATGAAACAAGTGTTAAATCCAAAAAAAAGAGGCATTTTAAAGGAAGACTCCTTGGTTAAAGTAAGTGTAATGAGCTCTGATCAAGTTATATCTTTGTTTCTTGTAAACAAGAGCTCCGATTACAATAGCTTCTACTCTGAGTATTGCTCCAATGGCTATTCCGGCTTTCTTCAATCTACTCATCCCATTATCTTTACCTCTTTTGTTATCGAATTCTATCCCGGCATCTTCACTTGCTTTGATATCGTCTGGTAATCCCAATTCTGGCGCCAGAGAAAGAAAATACTGTCTGTGTCTCAGAATCATCATCTGAATCGTCATCATATGGAGCAGGAACATGTTCTGGTCCAGGAGTTGATGGAGATGGTGACGGAGCAGAGGGAGATTCAATGTGCAACGAATCAAGATACCACTTAGAAATGCACGATCAGGGAATCTCTTGTCGCGCCTTGTTGAGAGAGCTACGAAGAACAAGGGTAGGAAAGAACTGAAAATGAAAGAAGCTGAATCAATACATTGTCTATGTTAAATTATAAGGTTAGCAACAAATAGATACATTTTTTAAAGACGGAGCAGGTTCTGGGGAGATTGGAGAATGAGGTTACTCCAATTGAGATACGTAGAGCTCTCCTATGGCTGCTATGGGGCATTTGGAAGAATAGAAATGCTACGGTTTACTCGGATAAGCCTGGCGACTGATGTGCTTGTGATTAAAGCTATGGAAGACTCAGAGATATGGTTCAAGCTAAATGATGAGCAGCCTACGGTGAGGTCTTTACCCCCGAAATCCACATGGTAGGGTGAGCTCGCTTGGTCTAGACCTGTGATGGGCACTATGAAATGCAATTTTCATGCATCATGGGTTCTAACTATATGATGGTTGGGCTGCGTGGATTGCACGAGATCACACAGGTAATGTATTATTTCATGCTCGAGATGCATTTACTCCAGTTCGAAACAGATTGATAGCTGAGCTGCGAGTACATTACTTGGGCCTGTCGAAGCTTGAAGGAGTTGCGAGTGGGTGGAATGGAGATTTTTTACGGATTCTGGTACTGTCATATAGATGATCTATAATCCCTCAAGATGGCCCATATACAGAACTTACATTGAGCTGATTTATCGTGAAGTAGGAGCGTTGGAGTATGGCAGGTTAAACAGTCTTCAGTACAAGCCAACTCTATTGCTCGACGAATCACAAAAAGTGTGACACAAGATGGACGTTTCCAATCCTGTCTCGCTCTAGGAGGACCGGCCTGGCTACACTCATCCTTGGAGACAGAAAGAGTGAGCTCTTGATAGGTCTATGGGTAGGTCTCTTATGTTTAAAAAGCGGTTTCGCTTGGCTTTGTTTTAGGAGCTTAATGCTCTGTTCTTGCTGATGAGCTCGATGCTCTGTTTCATGTTGTTTTTGGACTCTGTTTTGTTATATTAAATCAAGAAGTTGTGATATGTAACACGAACAAATGTATTTTAACAGGGAGTAATATCTCGATGTTGATCCGAGCAGTGCAATGATGGCGAGAAAAAGCGGGAAAACATCTTTGTACAAAGCGGGCTTCTTTATATATAAGCTGTCGAGCTTTCACAAAACGCATTTATCTTTATATAATAACACATTGACATGTTGTCTCATGTGTCTATAACTTTTTACAACTATATTTTAAAAAATAAACAATGCAAGTTAATTATAAAAACTTGCGAATTTTTTTCCCGTAGAAACTATAGTTCATTAGTTCAGTAGAGCAATCTTGTATTTCTACTCCATAAAATATACATTTTAGTCATAATATTTTGGATATTGTCTATGTCTCGCTATTTCTAATTTCCTCAATATATAAGAACTTTTTCATGAATTAGATATATTTGTTTAATAGTTAACTCCCGCAAATTGCGCGAAAAGATATATAGTTTTATTATATAAAAGAATTTCAATTAGAAAATATCAAATAACAACCGACCCATAATAAATCCCTCAACTAAATTATCAATAAAAATCTCTCAAATAAAAACCTTTTAAGTATCGACCGATCAATTTTAAACCGTTCAATTAAACTATTAATGAAAATCCCATCAAATAAAAATATCAAATAAAAATATCAAATAAAAATATGGTGATGAAAAAATCATATGTATCTAACTCCACCTAAAAGTGTGTCGTTTAATCAAATATGTTTTGTTATAATTTTTGTTAAAAGTGACATGTTTATTTTTTTTAGACATAAAACAATGTAATGTTTGTTCAAAAACAACATGAAAATTTAAAAATCTCTAATGATTTAAAAAATCCCAAAATCATTCGTCATCTTACTTCTTTTTTATTTCAAGTATGTTTAACTGCTAAAATTTTATATGGATTTTTCAATTTTATCGTTTTAGGCAATTTAAGAAGTGATATCCTAATTATATTGATTGATTGTTTCAAATTTCTAATCAGTTACATCACATTTCTAAAGTTGTTTTAACACAAATGACACATTTTGTCTTTTCCGATGTATAAACAAAATATACACGCCGTTTTTAACAAAACAAAATGCAAATAGTACAACTGCACGATTTTTTTCTACTAAAATTACTTCAGAGGAAAAAAAAGCATATAATAGTACCAATTTAATGGAAGCCACTTAGAATTTTGACGGTACTATAAACGGAAGAGTTTTTTTTTAATGGATCTTTATTGATGGATTTTTCATCAATAATTTAGTTATGGAGATTTTAAAAGAATCCGCTAATACTTAAAAGATATTTTTATTAATAATTTAGTTTAAAAGTTTATAATAGATCAGGCGATACTAGGATTTGTTTCATTAAATTCAATATAAAGCAGAATGTTTGTATCTAAAATTCGACATGTATTATAATCATAATTTACGAGACTGTGACACATATCAATTAATCAATTAGATTTTAATATGTCTCAAATATTACGTGTAGTTATATTTTGATTCTCCTATAATTTGCTTTCTTATTATACTAACCCACGCTAAGCATGAAGTTAAAAATTTAATGGTAAAACTGTTAAAATAAGTTTGAAAAATAGTATAGCCAAAAGCCATATACTTGTTTTCTTAAGATATACGGTAAACATCCGGTTATTCGATTCAGTTACATTTGAATTATTATGTTTAAATTTTTTGAATTATAGAAAATAAGTATCAGTTGGGATATAATTTAATTCAGTTTGGATCAGATTTGGGTTAGTTTCTAAATAAACATTTAACAATTAACAAAGATTAACATAATTAACTACTTTTGATTGATATTCAAATTTAAGTATATTTAATGTATTATATATATATTTAATTAAGTATTTCAGTTCGGTTTGGTTTGAGTTCGGGTAATTCGGTATAGAAATTTTATATCGTTTGAGCTACTCTTAAATTCTGTTTTGATGAGTTTTGGGTTGGTTTAATACCGTTCAGTTTGGTAAATTTGCATAGTTATCACCTAAAATAGTGTTAATTGTAAAAAAAACATAAATACTTATTCAAGAATGCTATCGAAGCGGCCAATCCCATGCATATTGTTTGTATATCGGTTTGTATGCTATATATCATAATAGTATTTTTAGTTTTATTTTATTGATAATATCAAAGAATGTTAATGTCATTTTAACATTAATAACAAATACTAAATTAAATATATATATTATTAGATAAGAAGTATATTTTAAAAATAACCTTAAAATACTAAATACTTAATTTTTATACAAAATGAAATAAAACATAAGTTTGTGCCATATGAATAAATTTATTCTCAGCCGGAAAAAATTGAAGAACTTAATTATCTCTTCAATGTATCCAGTAAAATATATTAAAATATGAGATTTCTGTGTTTTCATCAATTAATAAACCAATATTTAAATGGTAAATACTTAATTAAAGTAAATCTTTATTTTTATCTTAATAATGTTAAAATATCATTTATGTATTTTTATGAATTTATTGATTTAAGAAAAAAAATTTTAAATTTTAAATATTTAATTATATATATATATGTCTATATTTCATTTTAAAGTAATAAGATATTAAAAAATTGTTATGAGAATATCTTCTAAAAAGATTCACTCTTCAATTAGTTGGATAAACAATTATATTATTGTCTAATTTATTTTTCTTTGTTTATTTTCAATGCCATATCAAATAATAAAGTACATATTGAATAGTATATTTGTTAATGTGCTTCCGTAATATTACTAATAGAATTTTGTCACAAGTTTCTATGTATTTTAAAGCTTTGATTATCATTTTCTCTCATATTTCTCCTATTATTTGATTTTAATATTTTTTACATTTCCAGTTACTAGTTATATATCATCAGTAATTGATTTTTTATTCTAATATTTCTTCTATTATGTGCCATGTGGTGTAATGGTATTTTGAAAAAAGAGTGACATCTCTTTTCCAATAGATGACATTCTTCTAAGAAATTATCTTGAAAGGAATATTTCTATATGTTTTTATTGTGTGAGTCTATGTTTTAAATGGTATTTATCATATGAGTTTATGTATCTTAATGTTCCCTTTTTGAACATATATGAGATACATTCAGTAAATTGATAATTTTGAAAAAAAACTCGATAATATTGTCTTTCAAAAATTTGAAAGAGGTTAAAGATAATTACTTCAACATACAAATACATTCTGTAAGTTTATAATATTCTTTAAATATTTCTGTAGTTTAATTTTGTACCTGATATTCATTGTGTTTAATCTATTATACACATGTGTATAGTTTGGATATATATTATTTGTTTCCAATTAACTACATCGTTTGTCGGATTTGTCTTCATAATTTCTATTTTAGGCATTGTTAAGATTTCTAAGATAGTATTTCTCTTTTTTTAATTTGAATTTCTAAGAAATATGACTAACAATTTATCTTTTGTTTTTGGGGGATGAAATTTGTGTTATGATTTGTGTATTAATTGGTAGTGGATAATATCAACATGTGATATACAACTTCTCTTGTAGAATTAAAGATATCATTATCATATCTAGAATTATTTTTTTCTTATGGCAAAGACGATGGAAGTGATCAGATTGCAAGTGGATATTCACTACAAAATTCATTGTTGGAATCATCTTCATTAAAAGGCATATCAGTAGCTTTCATTTTTTGGGTAAATTTGAGTTAGATTTGTATTATCTAACTTTAATCAATTGTACAAAATATCATAAAATAAATCTTGAATAAAATTACTTTACTCAATTTGGGTTTAAGTTTTCTTTTTGAACTAAAAGAATTTTTTAATTTTTTTAAATTGTAGCTTTTGAATTGTTCAAATTTGTTGGTTGCACCAAAAAAAAAAAAAGAAATGTACAAGTTTGTTTAAGTTAACGGAGAGTGAAAACTTTTGTAGGAATCGACATAATTGATAACTCCAATTTTGTGTTTATTTTTATATCATAGTTAGTTGGTAAATTATGAATAAAAATTAACGAGTTATCAAATTTTAGAAATTACTACAATAGTTAGCATAGTCAAATTTATGAATTATGTTATTTTTTGTTAGTCATCACTTAGATTACTTTTCTTGTTAGTCATCGTTTTAGTTGTTTCTCCTATAAGTTATTTAAAACAAAATTTGAGGTTAAGTGCTAAAAATATTCAGTGCAACACATAGTTCTGAATCAACTTTTATATCAGTTATTACAAGATACATGAATTCGCCACAACATAATTAATCAACAAAATTTATCAACAAAAATGCTTATCTTTCTTTTTTTGACATCTCCATACATAAAAATATGTTGTATCATTCTTTTTCTTCAAAACTCGTGTCTTATCAACTTTTTGCAAATTATAGTTATATTCTTAGTTTTCGTAGAATCCAGCTTGATGCAGTATCTTGATCTTTTCATTCTCATTAAGAAAATTGATTATGTAATGTTGCGTACATGTGTCAAGACTTATTTATAGCAATGTTTTCAAAAACAATATCACAAAAAATTGCAGTATTCAATAGTCCTTACAATGTAGAAAAGAAAATAATGTTCAACTGTTACATGCTTTTATTAAAAAAAAACTGAAAACGACTGACTTTGCTGACAATAACTTATATTCTTCAATGTCATGTAGAATGACAATATTGGTTTTAGAGACATCTGTAGTTTCTTGCCATTTGGATGTAAACATATTTTGGATCACCAATGATAACATGTGTATGTCCATCAAACCAACATTTACTCAAAATGTAACAGTATTATATAAGGGATTTTCATGTATATATATATATATATATATATTCGATAATTTAAGATATCTACACAACACAAATCACACAAACGGAGGATACAGAAAAAGACAAGATAGATCAATAAATTATAAACTAACAAGTTACTTGTGATTTAAAATAGTTAAAATGTAGATATATGATGTGTGAAGAATTTTGGACGATATCATAGATAGTAACTTTAATATTATGGTTATTTACACATGTTAGATTGATCAGTAAATTATAAACTAACAAGTTAAATCATATATGAGCGTTTTGGAGATGAATATTTAATGCAAAGTACTTTTAATTATGTTGGTTTATTTTATTTTTATTTTTATTTTATTGATGTGGTTGATGAGGTTGCATTATTTTATTTTTATTTTAGTAAGTAATTGAAACATAGTTTATAGAACTGTGTAAAAAAATATGTGTTAGTCTTATATTTTGTTCTATTTTCAACTTAAATATTAGGTTTGATGTTGGAAAAAACTCTTGAATTTAAGATTTAAATTTTTTAACATGTTGCTTGCATGTCTTTAAATTTTAGTCATACAACAAACAAAGAGAACCAAAATTTTATTTTATCCATTATTATATATTTTCATATATTTATTATTAAATATATGTAGGTAGATTATCAACAACCCTATTAAAGTACAGTATGATTGATCATGTGATTAATGATTACAAAATATAATCGGTCTCTTACCTATTCATCAAATATTATTGAGAAATTATCAAATAAAAATGTCCAAAGTATCAAGAAAATTAAATACTTATGTGATAAAATCATTAGTAACATTGTTAGCACCAACAATTTGTAATCAGAGACTTATACATTATATATGATTCTAAGAACTATGATAGAACATTAAACTTAATATTCACGGTTTAGTCACGCCAGTTTGTAATCAGAAATTTATACATTTTACCTTATTTCTTGAATTTTGATAGGACATTAGACCTAATATTCTTTTTTTAGTCGAGTTAATAAAGAATATAACTTTTAATTAAAATTTGATATACATATTTGTTATGAAGAGTAGATCCAAGCCTTTTCGTAGAATATTTATTTTAATTCCTAGACTCCCAAAAATGGATCAAACTGAAGGGGATTTCATTGTCAATGAACTCGCCTTAGAGGTCACTGAAAGACTTGTGGATGTGTGTCTAGCTAAAGATGTTTAATTTATGTATTGTTGTGATTGAAAGATAAACTGTAAGCAAAATATATGAAATAGACGTGTTTGGATAAACTTAAATTTAAAAATCGTGAAAGAAACAACCTAAAATAAATAATAAATATCGCATAACTTTAAAATGAAAGAGAAGAAAATGTTAATAAGAGTTATGGTAGTCTTGTAAGTTGAGCTAATTTCTAATGAACAAAGACATTTAAATAAGTAATGAGATATTTTATTAATGAGATAACATTAATTATATTTCATGTAGGAGGATATAATTATTTATATCAGATGGTAAAGATAGGTTGATGTGAATAGCTTCTAAAACTTCAAATAGATGATTTGTTTTTTGGGCTAAAACTTTTAATATCGAATCAAAATACACAAATTCATTATAAAATTACAAAAATAAATTATTGCATAAGCATAAACAGGTATATATGGCATAAACGACAATTAAAACAAATAAGTGAATTATTAATTTATCGAAATCTTATTCGTAAATGAGTTATTAATTCGTTACATTTCTTGCCATAAATTGATATTTTTATGCGAAAGTTATGTTTGATTTTTTTTCTTCATAGACACTTCTACTTCCACATTGTATTACAAAAGCCATTCATTCTGCTGAAAATTCTGAAAAATATACAAACTAATATCAATCATTCTGTAATAACTTCATTTCAGAAAATTTTGACTTTGATGTCTAAACAATGACAATGACCATAACTTGGATAAGGTTTCTTTTAACCGAGACAACCTCTTTAGTGATGTTTTGATGTAAATCCGAATCTGATTCTCCGCAGATGACATAACGAGAGACGTGAAAAAACTTACACAGAGTACTATATTGTTATATAGTGCACTGGAATAACATTTTATCAAAAAAATATTCTTTTTAAATAGAGTAATACCAATAATTTCAGGATCAAAAATCCAAATTAAATTTTCACATGAAAAACAATCAATGATTGATAACCAGAATTTCCACTAATAAATAAGGAAATCAACGAAATCAAACATTTTACTAAGAGACACGTCACGGTTACTGTGAACCGACATAAGAAATTGAAGGAACTACACCCAAAGAAAATACATGTAGCCTGATGTCATCATCGACGATGGCCAATGAAAATCGCAGAAAAGACAGAGGTTGGAGAAAAGTCTCCTCAGATCTTTGGGAGAGAAAACGGTTACTTCATATTTTTGTTTACTTATTGTTTAAAAATCAATAATTAGGAAAACATTATAGCAAAAGGTTACACATGATGTTACATTTCTAAGGCCCATAATTGGCCCACTCTTTATGCATGTTTGTTCTCGTCTCTTACATCGCGTCTTCCTCAGTTTTTATTTTTCCCGAGAGATTAAAAGAGGGTTTTTGTCTCAGATGTCCCTCAAGGCAAAAAAAAATCATAGCACCTTTATTTAATTTTTCATATCCCTTCGTAAGTGATTTTCCAAAACTAGTCCTCTTTTCCAAAAAGTTTTGTAACAAAATTTAATTCAAAAAAAAATCGGACAATGAGGAAGAAAGAAGAAAAGTGGTTGATTTTTATTGGTGAAAATTAAATTGAGAAAATAAATTATGGACCAATTCATATGTGTCCCATTTGTTTTATTTTCTTCTTCTTTTCTTTATTATTGTCGCGTAACTCCATCAATCGATTGTTGAAACTTAATTTGAGGTGATGTTTTTCCTTTCTTCTTCTATTATTGTTATATTAACGATTTATTATTGTTTTGTGTGGATATAAACCAATTTGGGAAGTTGAAATTACAATGTTCATGGGTATTACAATTAGGATATATTATAGATTTCAAAATTTAATTATTTTTGTGTGCACATTAGATTATTAAACAAGTTATCTTAATATATTAGTGTCTTATCTTGTTAATAGTTGATATTTTATATATTATGATGGTGAAATCATATTGAATCATGGGTAGATAGAAATCAAAATCGTTGGTAAACGTGAAATTACTCAGAATGAGTACAACTAATACAATTGTGTGCATTTAGTATAATTGGTACAATTTGGTACTACTGAGATTACCGAGAAACTAATATCCAGTGTTATTTTTATTTTATTTTTTAGGAGAAATTGAATAATATTTTATGCATAACCATACATTTTGATTATGGATGATATTATTAACAAAGGTTATGTGGAATAGATTCAAAGCGAATATCGAATTTATACTTTAGTGATAAAAACATATATAGGGGCGAAGATCAAGTAATAGTGGGCAAGGTTCGAGTGAAAGTGCCTCAGGTTCGAGTCAAAGAGGTCGAAGATCGAGTCCAAGTGGCCGAGGATGGACTTAACGTGGGAGAAACATGTTTAGCTGGTTAGAGCGTGGTAATGGTCCTTAATTCTATATTTATGTTGATGTGACTGTATTGTTTGGTTATTTGTATTAGAAAAAGTAGTTTGTGTTCATTTTTGTCAATATACAACTACATAAAATTATGGTGAAAGTATGTTGAATTTTATTTTAACTTTGGCTATTTGTATTATAAAGACTATGATTATATTAACTTGTTTCATTTAAGATCAATAACATCTAAATAAAAAAGGAAAAAATCAATTATTTTGGTTATTGGTCATATAACATTATTATATTTTACCAAAAAATGTCTGATATTTTTAAGGTTTGTTTAGATGTGAAACATTTGAAAATACCAAAATGGTCAAAAGTCTTTTTACACATTTTTTTAATGACACTATAGTAAATCTACTTTATAAATCTAATGTGATAAGTACAATTATAAAAAACAATACTTTTCACTATAGTATAACTAATTAATTCTTAATTCATCAAAGTATAATTGTGTTCATTGCGGAGTACAACTGACAAATTGAGTACCACTAGGTTACAACTACGCTAAATCATTTTTCAATACTTTATGTAATTTTTGTCTGAATCTAGTTATTTTCCATGTACTTTCAATGATTGGTTTGTCAGATCCTATGTATTTTTCATATTTTTTAGTTTCAATTATTGGTTTAATTATTTTTAGTTTTATATTTACTTAGAAATTAATTTAATCATTAAAATAAATATTTAAAATTAATAATTACAGTTGTACAAAATTAACATTTAAAATTAACAATCTAATTATACCAATTGTACAAAATAGACAAAATTGTACATAAATTGTCTAATCAATAACCTAAGTGGTCTAAAACCTGAGTTCTACATTCAACAAAACAAAAACCAACAACAACATCAAAAGTTCCATACAACATCAACATCATCAACAAAGGGAAGAAAGATCTAAACCCTCTTCTTCTCCTTCATCTTCTTATGCTCATCCTTGTTTTTTTTTGTCCTCTTTGTTCTCTTTCGTGTTCTACGGTAACACATTTTTCTTCTCTTGGCGCGTACATTTTTTATGTGAATGCATTTTGGTGATGATGGAGGCTGCTTCCAACTTCGAAATTTTTTGTTCTAGCCATATATGTAATTCAAGAAAAAACACAAGATTAAACACTAACCACAAAACTTAAATCAAACACACACTATAACATATCTGAAAATTTATTCTCATTTTCAAACTCAACCTTAATTTTGTAAAACCTATAACCCGATCCTAATTTACAATATCACTCCCTAATTAGTAGATTTTGGATCCCATTAAACCCTAAACAAAAACCCAATTTTCTATAAACCCTAGATTTCTAAATTTGAAAACTAGAGAACTAAGATTTGTAAAGACAAATCTTAAAAAAGTGTTATGATAAAAGATGGCTGATGAACGGTGGTTGAACAGCGACGAAAGAGCACTGTTATTTTTAAGAAGAATAACAATCGCGGAAGGAAGATGAAGAGCTTCACTTCATTTCTTTGTCTAAACATGACGAAAATGACACTAGCGACAGAGACGGACCAACAACAGAGTAACAGATATGAAATCTGGTGGAGAAATCACTCTGAAAAATCAACGATTGAAGAAGAACACAAAATGAGGAAAAAGGGAAAACTGAAAAAATGAAAGAAAAAAAAGAGTTACGTTAAATTGATCAATTTTTTCTTTAGTTTCTTGTTAATGGATTATTAATGGGCTGGATTGTAAAAGTTTTCCTAAAAGATTTTAGTGGGTTATGCTGTGGTCCATATATTTATTATATTTAAAAGAGGTTCAGGTTTTCTTCGTAAATTATATAACTTCCCATGATTTTTAAGACATTTAACCATTTTTTAATTTAAAAATAATTATAAAGTAAATTAAAAACATAACAAAAGATATATTGGCTGATTTTTTTTACAGAGAAAATAATCTATCAAAACTAATTCCATTCCCAGAAAATCAAACTGCAATACAATGTCATCATGATCAGCATTCTCGCTCAGGTTCTTCTTCTCCTCATTTTCAATTTTCAGATTTTTTAAAAATTGATATATTATGATTTCGTTGTTTTGACGATTCTTCTACAGGAGCGTCTTCTTGGTGCCAAGCTTGGTAGCGCCTCGACCGGATTCGTCATTTTTAAGCAGCGTAAACTCATCCATGAATTTGTTTCTGATGCTAAATCTCAATCCGTTGATCAATCCCAGGTTATTGCTTAAATTTTTCTCTATTTAGTATTTAAGAATTGGGTTGCCTTTGGTCGGAAGAGCAAGGGAGAGCAACAGGAGGTGCATGTCGATCTTTCTGGAGGCATATAGCATCCGCTGAATGACGCGGTACAAGCTCAAGATTCTCGCAGTTACAGATCTCGACCATGAAGGTATCAGGGTCATTGAAGAAGAGCTGATCAATAGTTGCGTCTTTCTGGTTAACCACCGTCCTCTTGATGTACTTCACCTTCACTTCCTTGAGCCTTTGTTTCAAAGCTTCCATGTCTTTACATTGAAAAGAGATATGGTTGTCCATTGGATCTAAATGGTCAGTATCTGAAGGCAACTTGTCTTGATCCTTGTCTTGCACCAAATGGATCCCAACGCCGTAGTTGCATAGCCACGCGCCATCGAACACTATAAGAAGATAATCGGAATCATATGGTCATTTTAGACAAGATTCGGCCGTCTAATCTATAGCGTTGGTAATGGTACATGTGTTAGAAATTCGTTGGTAATTTCGACAGATTTTCGACGGTCATATTCACACGGATTCCGTCGTAAATCTGTCGATTTAAACCTTTATTATCTGTCAGTTCAAATTTTTTCAGTAATTTGTCAGAAATCTATCTGAAATAAGTCCATCGATTTTACGGTAATTTTTTTTGTAGTGGAACGAACGACTCTCGACGCTCTATCTCCACGAACCCTAACACTTTCGTGTAGAACTCCAAAGACTTTTTAACGTCTTTGCAAAGCCTTGAGACATGGTTCAATGCCATCAACGGCGCGCCTTTGATGATTCTTATCGCCTTTCTTCTTCTTCTTCTCCATTAGATTCTGACGAGACACAGCTTACTTCGTCTAGAAGAAATTAATAGTGTATACCTTGAAAGCGGGAGCGGTGTGAAAAATGAAAGGACACGTGAGGGCCCGCTGAATGGGGAGGCTGCATGTATGAGCACATAGGTGTCACTCTTCACACACCTTCGCATCATTTCTGTTGGGCCCGTGTTAGGTCCAAAACGTGTAGCTGGATCCGTTAGTCTCAGACTCTCAGATATGCAGAGGGACGATGTCGAGCGGCAACACTTGCATGTAAAGACGAGAGATCCTTATAGTATGTTAGATTTAGCTTAAAAAAACTCTGGTTTTATTATACATTATACTAATCATTATAATAAATATATAGAGAATTATTGTGAATGAAAAACACTTTTTCTGAGAAATCATTGGTTGAGTTAGTATTAGATCGACGATGGAAAAAAAGAGACAAAAAAAAATTAGTATTAGATTTGAATCGTTGGATATGGTATTGGGATAAAGGGTATACTCAGGGTTGTAAAAATCGGTTTAGTCGGCATCTAGGCATCCAGTTAGACGCTCGTGAACATCTAAACACTCTGATTTTGGTTAAATCGGTGGATCAAATCGGTAATGCAGTTTAGACGTTCAAAATTGGTTTGTTTGGCCTAGTCGGCCTATTCGGCCTAATCAGCCGATTTAATGCATGATTAGTTATTATGATTTTTTTGTTTTTTTATAATACAATATAGTTTAGGTTTAGAAAGAAAAAAAGGAAAAAAAACAGTTGATATAATTAAACAAAGTAGAGTTTATTTATTTTCTGACTTGTTTATTTATTTTTTTAGTGATTCTATTTTTATTTCAAAGAGAATGATTTCTATCATTCTAGTTCTCTAACGAATCATCACCACGACAACTTCACCTTCAAATAGTTTCTACGGAAAAAAGTCATAAATTTTGTAAGTTATATTTCTCATATCTTTTTAACTTTTATCTTGTTTTAAAAATGAGTTTGATTTTTTTGTTTTACTTTTGATTTGGTTATATGGAAACTTAATCTCTCAAAATTTTGAGTTAGTAAAAATATTTATTAGTTTATATATTTAAGAAACTTATATATTAGTACTAAAATTTTTGATATATTAATAGAAAATAAATAAATAACTAAATAATTATTTAACGACTAGCATTCGACTAGGTTCTGAACAGTCTTTCTAAGCGTTAGGTTCCTATTGAACGCCTAGCAATCGCCTAAAGATTTTTTAATCTTGGGTATACTTCATAGGGGCTTAAATAAGTTTAACAAAAGTGAGGGCCTTTTTCAAGGTAAAGTTAAAAACAAAGGATAGATATAATTTCCAAACGATACAAAATATTGAAAATGGTAATTGAAAAATTCTTAAGACATAAATATTCTTCCCTTATTGTTTTTCAAGAAACTCTTTAACCAGACTTGAGATTTCTAACCAAGTCTCTTTCGATAGATATAATCAATCGGATTCAAATCTATGACATAATAAATTCTAAGACTACACACTTTAACCAAAAGCATGAAACCAAACTTTAACTAAAATGAGTCCCGAAAAGTTTTAATATTTCGGGAGTCTGAGGCTAAACCCTTCGAACACGGCCCAGGTGATGAACATTCGAATATTCAGCTATTAACCCACTGCATGTAGAAATTTAGATACAAGCTTCAAGAAAAAGTGAGAAAAACACACATTTCAACTCAAAGTCTAGCTACTATCCTCTATAATGGTTCACATCTGCACGGCAAACACAAGACCAAAGATGATCCCAACCACACCACTAGCTCCTATTCCGCTTCTAGAACCAATAGACATTGTTGCTATCTCACTTTCCTGTGCTTGTGCGGAGGCTCCTTGGACTTTTGCAGTCACGGGGAGAGGCGAGCAGCCGGAATCTGCGCAAGGGTCTAAAGTGGCATCTGGATTTTCTGGTTGTGTGTGAAAGAAGTCAAATGCAGAAGGTGAAAATGCCTCCGGGGTCTCATAAGCCAATCCGTGAGGAGCTCGGTCTTGCGCTAAGGCAAAGTTTGTGAAGATTAGAGAAGAGATCAAGAGGAAAAGGCAAGTTCTTGAAGTCATTTTCTCACTCACTAAGCTTATGTTGGTTTTCTTGAAAGTTTAGAATTGGCTATAATTAAGTTGAGCAGGTGGGGCTAGTGTAGTAATGTGTCTGTTGGAGACTTTGAGAGAGGTTGATGGTATTTATAAGGTGATGTGAAGTAAAGTGGTTGTTGCTTATGATTATTAATAAAAGTTGGGTGGTGAAAAAGGGATAAGAAATTTACAGAAGGGAACAATATGATTTCTCTACCTTTTTCCAACATATGATTCCTTTTTTTTATTTCTGTATTTTATGGTCCTGCAATTTTTATGATTTTTTAAAACCCAAAAGTCTTTAGATTTTGCTAAACCAATCTTGGTGTTGACCCTAAAAGCTAATGGTGGACAAAAAAATTCAAACCGAATCCAACCAAAATTCATTGATTCGAAATTGGAACCAAATTTTGTTATAACCCTAGTGGTATATAAAATTTTATACCGAAATTATCCAAAAAAAGTGAACCAAACTCAAATTTTGTGCAACAGAACCGAATTAACTGAATTAAGCCAAATCCAATAATATATTTTTCATCAAATACTGTATAAAAAGATTAAGTATTTTAAACATAAAGTTAAACACAGTAAGTAATTTTATTTTGTTTTATGATTTTTAATCTACAATCGAAGTGAATCTGAATCAAATCAAAACTTTTTAATTAAACGAAGCCAAACATAAATTCAGTTTTATTCCGGATCTCTTTTCCAAAATCCAAAAAGCCTGAACAAAACTAAACTGAAAACCCAATCCCTAAACATACTAAAACCCACAAAGACTGGGTTTATGAAGCTTTAAATTGAGTTTATACTTTGCCTATATTACTAATTAGAAAATATGAGTAGATCTGGTTCCATAAGATACTTAATCACTACAATTAGTTGTTAGCATCCTCGACTTTTTTAAATAAGGCATAATTAGAAAGTAGTAGAATGAGAAGTAGGGACCATCATTAAACTTTGGCATCCTATAATTAAATTCAAGTTCTTCTTCCCTTGAAGGATCAGCAACATTTTTTGTTTTTTTTTTAATAAACAAAGTTATGTGAGTGAGTGTAATAATAACACACCTGCCTTAGAACACAACATTGATCTCTTATCTATAATGGCACAAGAGGGGTCAAGCATGCATTTCTTCCCTTCACGCCTTCTATTTATGTTGTGAGTTTTGTGCACGAGATTGAATCTTATATCTTACGTTTTTTTCTTTCTTTTATTTCATTTGGTATCGTATAGAGTATTGGTTTAGTCCTACGTTTTTATGAAATAATAATCTTAAAAGGTATCAGATTCTCATTTTTGCCCTGCTGATTGTGAATTTATTAATTGTTCATTGTTTCTATGCACTGATTACAGATTATGGAGCAATCGGTCTCGAACACTTAGTTATCATTTGGCAAAAATATTCAACATTATTAGAAGAAGCAGCATTTGTCATTTAGTAATTTGTAATAAAAATACAAGTGGGTTCATTTTCATCAACATTTTAGTTTTATATACTCCATCCATTTCATAAAGATTATCATTCTCACACATTTCATACAAATAAAAAAAAAAAAGCTTGTTAATAACTTCTTTTTTTAACTAGCTTTGGGTTAAAGGTAAATTAGAAAATTGGATTGAAAAGTCATATAGAAAACATAAAATAATACAAAAAAATAATAATTAGAAGGACAGTCTTTGTGAATCGGAAGGGAGTAATTTTTTTTTCTAAAATACTGTAAAAAATTATTATTTTTAATTCAAATGTTTTTAAAAAAGTCATTAGTTACAATAATTTTAAACCATTGGTAACCTCTTGTAATCTTGTTTAATTTATTGGGCAGTGGATGGAATAGATTAAATGTTCTAGGCAGTTTCATGAGTGAAAAGAGGAAGACATTTAAGATCGAATTTGGAAGTTTTATGACAAATAAATAACGGAGACTTGATACTTGAAGATGGGTTTCTCATTACTCACGTGGGCTTCAAAATTTCGTTTCAGCCCAAAACAATTATAAGTGACCAATAAGATCGGATCGAGTATGTGCTTGAAGGTCTCCTTGAAGAGTACATCGTTGATCAAGTTGAAAGTTGTGATCACTCTCCACCATCAATCACGGAGCTTCACGAGAAAAGCTCTTCAATCATGATACGAACTTGCTCTCAACTCAACACAAAGTCATTAGTATCGCTATCCGCAAACACATCTAGCTCTGCTACCGTAAGTCCTTGCACAATCTGCCTCGTCACTCAGAATTGGCAGCAAAACTGAAAAACTAAATGCGACTTTGTAACTGTAAAAGCGTTTATTTTATTCACAATAATTATAGAGAATTCTTTGTTTCTCGAAGAACCCTTAACTTTAAAATGTTTTAATATTGGTGGAGATTTAATTTGGTGATTTTCAGTGAAATACCTTCCAACTAGAGATGAGCTGATTCATAATACAAATACAAAACACCAAATAAGGACCAAATTAATCTTCAAAAATAAAAAAAAAGGACCAAATTTTTATAAAGTGCTATTTTATTTCTGTAAACAAAAAGGGAAATGCAAAAGACTAAAAGTTATTAAAAAAGTGGGAAATTTTAGTATGAATAATGTTTTACAATAAGTAACGTAAACAAAAGAATAACAAATAGATGAAAAAACTTGACTGCATTGTACAAAATCTATATACCAACTATCAAATGCTCTAATTCAGTTCAATTTACTTAATTCGCAATGATTTCAGTATGGATTAACCTAACACTATAACTCCTCACAACTTTTTTTCCTTTATAAGAAACTCCTCACAACTTTCTTCCACAATATTCATAGACCTAAACCGGCTAGTTGTCAAACGAGACTAGCCTAAATGGTTCAGAAGCATTGGACAATTTGGCATACATACGCGTTTTCTTAAATATGCTTTGCCGTTTCTCTCGTAGAGATAAGCACACCCTACCGTTTTTACAGACATCAGACGTTGCTTTCCCCGACGAACTATTTTGTCGTCTTGCGAGTTATCGAAAGGTATGGGAAAAGGCTATTGTAATTCAAAGGAACTGAAAACGACGTCGCTCTCCACCAATTAGCTGGAAGCAAGCACGTGCCCTCACGCCACGAGTCGTACACGAAAGCATAACTTTCCACGTGGCTGTCGACGTTGAAATTAGCACGTATCACTAAGTGGGGACCGCTTTTACTTATCTTGTCTTCTTGGGCAAGGATGAGTTCACAGGTTCGGATAACTGAACCTTAACACACCTCCCATCTAATCGTACAATGCTTTGTCTTATCTCTTTCAAATTTTATCACTTAATTAAAGTTTTACTCCTCTTACTTTAAGATATTAAGATGTCCTAAATCAAGATTAGGTGTCACTGTTATATTTTAAATACGTGTAAACGACATCTTATTTCCTCAATCCTTTCCGAGCAATTTGTTACTGATTTCTTCTATACATATATTATCTTAAAAATACATTTCCACTAAAATATCTCATATACTGACATTGGGATCGAAGACTTTAAATATTATAGTAGCTTTCACTTATTTTTAAAGTCTTCATCATCATTTTTTCAGTAAGATTAACATATTTCAGTTCTTGTTTTGGATTTTTTTTTTTTTTTGTAAAAACTAGTAAACAAGATTTAAAAAATTAAATAAATCACAGCTATAAATAATAAATCTATAACCAAATTTTTCTGCGATTAAAAGGTTGAAAATCAAAACTTACACTCATATATTCAAATAGTTAAATTCATATTGTTGTTTACAAAATAAACAAACAACTTTGAAATATAAAGAAATAAATTCGCGAATACGCTAATGACATCACAAATCGAAATCGTTTCCATTATTGGTAATATCTTAACAATAATAACATTTGAGATGTAAAATCTTCATATTTTAACATCAATGTTTGAGTGTTTTTTTATTGCAAATAGTTGTTGTCTATATTAATATCAAATTGACTCCAAATGGATTTATAAAATTTGACTTTTATTTCAATGTTCCGATGAAGTCAAACTTTTTAAAATCTAGTTAGTGGTTATTCAATCGCCGTCCATTTAAAGTTTACTATTTTCCAATGTATCTTCGTACGAAGTTTCGAAGAAAAGTTAGTAAAAATTCCGGTCTATTAACACATGATTGAAATATTCACAGTATTATTATAGTATTTTTTTGAATAAATCGCCAGTGTATCTTTGTATGGGTTGCCGTGTAGAATCTAAGCCTTTGAAATCGTTTCGTTTGGATAAATCGCAAAAGTTTAAAACTTGTACGTAATTACCAAGGATAATTTGGTAATTTCGAGTGGAAAAAGAAAATGAACACGTGGAGGTTGAGTCTATCCATTGACCTTTCATAATATATAAACGAAGCAAACCAAAGCTAAAGAGGGAATCTAAAATTTTTGATAAACCAAAACATCAAAACAAAGTTAAATTCATTTCTTCTTCTTCTTCTTCTTCTTCTTCTTCTTCTCCGTTTCTAATGGCGACGAGCAAATGCTATTATCCACGGCCAAGCCACCGTTTCTTCTTCAGTGAGCCACACGTCACCACCGCTTCCGATTTCGAGCTCGACGAGTTTGATCTTTACAATACCGGTTCAGATTCTGCTTCTAATTTCAGCTTTAGTGATGTAACAATCAGCTCCGGTCGAACCGGATCTAACCGGAAATCTCGTGGTGTTTTGGATTCCGGTACAGTAATGTCTTCGCTCCCGGTTAATGTACCGGACTGGTCGAAGATTCTTGGGGAAGAGAGCCGTCGACGGTGGCAGATTTCTAATGAGGAGGAAGTTGACGGAGATGAAATTTCATGTGGCGGAGGAAAACGGCGGGTTCCGCCGCATGAATTGTTGGCTAATCGGAGGATGGCTTCGTTTTCGGTTCACGAAGGAGCTGGGAGGACACTAAAAGGGAGAGATCTGAGTAGGGTTCGAAATACTATTTTTAAAATTAGAGGGATCGAAGATTAAATAGTCTTTGTTTACATTGGCCATTGGAGTTAAAACAAAATAGAAATACGAGGACTTGTTTCGAAATTGTAAGAGATGTTTATTTTTTTGGAATTATTGTAGTTTCTGAATTCACATTCCTTTTTTTTTTACTGCACTTCGTTTATTGTTTACAGACACACCAAATATGAACTTGACTCGATATTTTTATTTTATTTTTAACAATTTAATACAGCACGTTTACTTGTTTCATTTTTTATAGTCCTTAATTAGATTCTTCTCCCCCCTTGGTTATTTCGAAATTAATGAAGAATATATCATCGTCAACGATGGCTAATTTTCATAATTACTAGATTTTTTATTGAGTAGGTAGCAAAGGATTAAATCTAATTATTATTTAATCATGTTGGGATTATTTGCCAGATAGAGACATGGTGCGTTGTCTTTAATCATACAATGTTGGTCGGCATATGTTCCCGATCTTTGTTTTTTTCGTATCTACTAATCTAATAATATTTGAGAAAAATGAGAATCTATAAGTACTACCATTCATAAATTATGAAATATTGATGCCTGATATAAAAAATGATACTAGTCATTTTCTACTAGAAATTTTTATTGACCCGATATCCGAATTGACTGGTTTGTGATTAATATAAAAAGGTACTGCAGTCAATTATTCGTAATTATAATTGTATGATAGTGTAAACACGGATCTTGCATTAACAGATGCAGTTTCTCAACCTGATGTGGGTGTTCCCTCTTTCAGCTGACCAGATTCAACACTTGGTAGCTTACTTAAGCTCCAAATTACAGCCTCAGATGAATACTTCAAATGCTACAATCACTGAACTTCCTGCAGATGTGGCTGGTCCGAGCACAAATCCCACTACATGTCAAATCTCCGGTATATTCTATCCTTCCATATTATGGTCACTTCCTATTATTATTCTTTTTCTGATAAAGTTGTCAACATAAATACTTGGGTTATAGATACTAGTGCCACGTACCATGTTACTTATGATAGAAATTTATATCAACAAATGGTTTCTATTCATAATGCTACTGTGAAGTTACCAACATGTGTGGGAGTGAAGATAGATGGTATAGGAGTTATTCTACATAATTTCAACCATCTACTATACTTTCTTCCCCTACAACATGTCTCACTATCAAGAATGATCTACACATGAGGCACCTTCGTTTAGGTCATCCATCAAATCAAAAGATAGAATCTATTTCTGATGCATTGTCTTTAGCCAAACATAAGGCTTCAGATCATTTTCATTGTAAGGTCTGTCATTTGGCTAAACATAAGCATTTGACTTTTGTATCTTGGAACAATAAGACTAATAAAGCTTTTGATTTGATTCACATTGATATTTGGGGTTCTTTTGTTGTACATTTTTATGATGAATACATATGTTTTTTACCATTGTTGATAATCATTCAAAAGCTATTTGGGTTTACTTACTCAGAAACAAGTCAGATGCTATCTATGATCTTCCTACTTCTATTGCTATGGTTGAAAACCAATTTGCTACAAAATTTAAATGAGTTCGTTCTGACAATGCTCCAGAGTTCAACTTCACAAAATTTTACAAAGACAAAGAAATCATGACATTTCATTCTTGCTCTGAGACATCTCAACAAAAAAGGTCTATTGTGGAAAGGAAGCATCAACACCTGTTAAATGTTGTTAGAGCTCTTATGTTCCAATCCAATTTATATCTTGAATATTAGAGTGAATGCATAATGATTACATTATTTTTGATAAATCGTTTACCAACAGAAAATCTTGGCAACATTTATTCTTGCATATTGGTTTATAATGAGATTATGAATCATACCCTTATACGGTTTTGCAGATTATTTATTTGGGTTACAGTTGCACTCAGGGTTGGTTTTGCACTCCTTGTGTCAACAATCGAGGACTAAGGTTCGTATTTCTATGATGATCCCCTACGATTTCTTAAGTTTCAATTTTGTTTGTGTATTAAAACATCCCAGACTGAGAGATACACATGAGACTCTACGAGTTATAGAGGTGAATCAGAGGTACGTTGATAGTTGCTCTTAAACTCGGTACTTGAAATCTCCATGTTCTAAAAGGGTCAAATGTTCTTCGGAAAATTTTGAATATAGTAGTTTTGTTACAAAATTTAATAAGATCTCGGATTTGCATTCTAACCTTATTCAAGTAACGAAATTAAACTTTATTAAGTTCACCAAATCAAACCAAACAAAATGACATACAAGTTTCAGCAACCCACTTTTGGGGTTTCTATCATTCTCTTTATCCTATTGAACTAAATATTAATGAAATAAAAAGCACACTCTAAAAGAATCAAGTTTGGTTTATCTATTTTATTGAATCTAATTTATTTTCTCTATTTTAGTTTTCCCTCTGGTCTATGAAACGCTAACTGTGTTTCCTTTTTTCTTCTTATCGATCGGGGGTATTTCTCCATGTTTTATGTACGTTTTATCGATCTTCTTTTTTGAGTTGTGGGAGACAAAGAAGCTGGCACATGTCCATTGGAATTAAAAGAAAGAAAAATATTATAAACATTTAAACTTTCTAATGCAGAAATAACTTTTTAATAATTAACAATACATCCCTAATTCATGTAAAGAAAAAAAAAAGGGAAAAATTCTAATATGTTTTCTCTTTTTTTTCGATCCAAGGAATACACTATATTCTTATTTTTAGACATTTTAACATTAAAAATTTTGAATCTTGGAGGTAATAAAAAAACTTATGTTCAATTGTAGAGAAAAAGGTGGATTGATACCTCATATACAATTAGATTTATAGTTTACCCTAAAACTTTGATATGGTGTAAGGAAGGTAACTAAAATTTTTACTTTTAATTCTTTCATATTCTAAATTCTCTAATGTTTTCGGCAAGCTTTTATTGTTTTATATTTATGGTTTTCTTCACTTGTAATACAAATCATCTTTGTTATAATATTTGTTTAAAGACTTGATTATGTGCATCATTCGAAGTATAAACACATTTATTGGGTCTTAGAGTCTTATCGTATATTTAATATGTTTATGGCAAGGACAAGACGACGAAATATGGGTACGCAATAATACAGCCAAAGCCCTTAAGCTTATGTATAAACGGGATACTTATAAACTTTGACCAATATCTTTTGTGATCTCTTAAATCATAATTATCTAAGTGTTACTCAGTAACTTTCAATATAAATGTCAGTTTCATATTTTTCACATGAAATAAGAAACATCTAAAATAGTTTATTTTATCCTTATAAAAACAAGTTGATTCTTAGATTTTTTTTCCTATTTTAGACCTTTTATTAATTTTGATTAACAAATTTTTTTTCAATAAATAAAATAAAATTGATGATTAAAATATAACAAAATAAAATAAAAATTCTTTCTTTTGGTCTGCAAAATTTAATATATGGATTTGAGTTTAGGTGGTGATACAGGTGCTACACAATAATACTAACACAAAATATTAAACTAAAAATTCCATGCTACTGAATTATTAATACAACTTTAAAATTTTATCTTAAAAATATGAAGTAGCATAATTTTTATTAGCAGAACAATACGTAACATAAGAGTATGCAATACGTAACATAAGAGTATGCAATACGTAACGTAAGAATATGCAATTATTAATTATTTTTATTTGAAGTAGTGAAGATTTCAAAACGTCTAAATAGTTAACAAGTACTCCCTCTGATTCGCAAAGAACGTCATTTTATCGTTGAATTTTTGTTTTTTAAAAAATATCATTTTACATTTCTAATGTGATTTTTAAATACAATTCCTAAATTATCTTCTATCTAAAACTAAATTTTTTTAAATTTAAGTCAATATCATCTAAGTAATAGCATATTAAATAAGAAAAAATTTGTATAATTAAATGTTTTCTTAAATTGTATGAAAATGTCATAACAACACTTTGTGAAACAAAAGAAATATATACTATTATTACTGATACCCACATATACTACATCACACACAGATGAAATTAATTGGAATTTTATTTTGATATAAAACATTATATCAAAATTACTTCAAACATTAAGGACAATTTAATATTACGGATACAGATGTAGACTTCGTCACATATAACATGAGAGTTTGGTGGATAGCCATAAAGGTAACGGTCAGTCGGTCATCGACTGTAGAATATTGACCACCAATAGGAGAACCATGATCACATCTAAATATGTGGTTTTTACATACTACATGATAATATCATGCGCAATGTGGATCACATTCTTCAATCTTTTACAATATTGACCTTGACATTCCCTCTTCATAATCAAATTATAATTTGAACGGTAAATTTAGATTAAAAAAAGATCATTTCATTTAATATATACATAAAATTAAATTATTGAACACTCAAGACGTGTGTTCATATATGATCTATAATGTTACAAAAGAAATGACAATTAATTTGAAAGACTTACATGAAGAAATTAGGAGAAGAGCAACCAAATTGCTTATAATCTTTTCCATTTTGTTTTTTTCTTCTTCAATGTTCTACGATTGTTTTTTCTTTTGCTTTATTTATTGTGTGATTGTTTTATTATTTAGGTTTCTAGAGTCTCATTTGTATATTGATTTTTTATGGAAATAACATTACTCTGACCATTTTCTTACTATATTTTCAATTAATTATGAAAAGTGTATTGGTCAAATCAAAAGTCTCTTTTGGATAAGTTAATTGCCTGACAGAAAATAATGGTAACTTAATTGCTGAAACAAAAGAAATACTCCATCTGTTTCATATTAAGTATTGTTCTAAAATTTAAAATTTGTTTTATCATAAATGTTGTTTTTGTGTGTTTCAGTACACTTTTTAAATCTAGTTTTAGCCATGTTATTTTAATATAATGACTAATGAAAATTTTATCTACGGTATTAATGAGGGATCAAAGATAGACTTTTTTCTTAATATGTGCGTAAAAACTGTAAAATACACATATAATGAAATATAGGGAGTATTTGTGCTTGATGGCTCACTGTCTTCATGGAAACGAATGACATAAATTAAATACTGTATTTAGCCTTTGTACAGACTCTACTATACAAACAGTATTATGAATATCTAAGTAGAAAATGTTCTTTTTCCCACAGGAAGACAAGTGTTAGTTTTGACTAGCTTTTTCACTTACCTAAAAATAAAAATAAAACTGTTTCTTATGGCTGTCATAAAGAATAATATATAATCAGAGATTAAAAGTCAATGAAATTATATATATATATATGACGTTTTATATGCATATATATGTATATATGTGTGGAAGGTATATGTATATATATATATATATATTATCTCAAGAAAAAAAAATAACAAAATTGGAGAAATTTCTAATGTTTTCTTTTTTTTTTTCTATCTCAATCCAAAAACTTGGACTATTTTTGTTTTGAGGTCTTTCGTCATTAATCATTTTGGAAGTAACAAAAAACTTATGTTCACTTGTAGAGAAGAAGGTCGATGAACTTCCGTTGAGTCTCTTCCATTTAATACTTTGTTACAAGTCAAATTTATAATTTACTCCAAAACTTTGATATGGTGCAATTTATAGAAAGTAATTTATTTCTTTTGTTTTAGTTCTTTCACATTGTTAAGCCTCAAATGTTTGGTGATATTTTATTGTTCTATATTTATGGTTTTCTTCATTTGTAATACAAACAATTTTTATTATAATATTTATTCATAAACCTAATTATGTGCATTTTGCGAAGTTTAATGTATTTATTGGATTTGAGAGTTTTATACGTGATGTTTGTGGAGAGGAGGGGGCTGGGGAGGAAACCTAACATATGATTTTGGTAAATGCGAGATGACGGAATTTAGGTACGCAATAATGCACCTGGAACCTTTCATTTTACGTATAAATGGGATACAAATAAAATTTGACCAATATAATTCTTTCATTCAAATATAATATTATTGTTTATCGATATCTCACATATATATATATATATAATATTTAAATAAGAAGAACTTATGAACTCTTAAGTCCTAACTATTTGAAGTGTTACCCATAAACTAAATGTCGGTTTTGTATTTTTCACATTAAAGAAGAAACATCTAAAATAATTTATTTTATTCTTATATTTCATTTAGTCTCCCGTATGCAATATATGGATTTGATTTCATAAGGTGATACAGGGGATATATAATAACACTAACACTAACTATCAAACTAAAAATTCCATGGTAAAACGTATCGAGTAGCATAATTTTTATTAGCTGAACAATATGTAAAATAAGAGTACATAGTTATTAATTATTTTATTTGAAACTAAAAGAAGTGGAAACTTTCAAAACATATAAATGGTCAACAACTCTACATTATTACATTTCACATAGATAAATTTAATTTGAATTTTCTTATGACGTAAAACATTATATCTAAATTACTCAAAACATTAGGGACAATTTAATCAGATACAAAAGAAGACTTCATCGTACATAATATGAGCCAATAGGAGAACCATGTTCATATGTACATTTTTTAATTTTGCATACTACATGTGAATATCTTTCGCAACCATGAGGATCACAATTCGTAGCAATCTTACAGTTTTAAAATTAACATTCGCTTCTCATAATCATACTTGTATATATGTAAAGCATAATCAAATTCAAATCAAACCAAACAAGCTCGGAATAAACCATATATCTTATAGTTATGAATCAAAATCAACTAGTTGATTGTCCCATCTTCTTTCGTTTGAAAATATCATATAATCGAATAGCCAAATTATAATTTAACAGTAAATTTAGATTAAAAGCAGTAAATTTTTGACAAGCGTGAGATGATAGAATTTGGATATGAAATAATTTACCCGGAACCTTTAAGTTTATATATAAATGGGATACAAATAAATTTTGACCAATATAATTCTTTCATTCAAATATATAATTATTGTTTATAAATATCTCATATATATATAATATTTAATTAAGAAGAACTTATGAACTCTTAAATCCTAACTATTTGAAATGTTACTCCATGAATTCAAATCTAAATGTCGGTTTCGTATTTTTCACATTAAAGAATAAACATCTAAAAATAATTTATTTTATTCTTATATTTCTTTTAGTCTCCAATATGTAATATATGGATTTGAGTTCATAAGGTGGTACACGGTAATACACAATAACACTAACACTAACTATTAAACTAAAAATTCCATGGTACTGAATTATTAAAACAATTTTTAAAATATATTCTAAAACGTATCGAGTACCATAATTGTATTAGCCAAGCAATATGTAAAGTAAAAATATGTAGTTATTAATTATTTTTTTTTGAAAACTAAAAGAAGTGGAGACTTTCAAAATGTATAAATGGTCAACAACTCTATATTATTATTACTGATATCCACATATATTACATTTCACATAAATATATTTAATTTGAATTTTTTTCCAATGTAAATCATTATATCTAAATTATTCAAAACATTATGGGCAATTTAATCAGTTGTGTATACAGAAGCAGAAAGATAACAGTCATCTATTATAAAGCAGTGACCACCAATAGGAGAACCATGTTCATATGTACATCTTTTTATTTTGCATACGACATATGAATATCCTTAGCAACCATGAGGATCACAATCCGTAGCATTCTTACAATTTTGAAATTAACATTCGCTTCTCATAATCATACTTGTATATATGTAAAGCATAACCAAATTTAAATCAAACAAAACAAGCTCAGAATAAACCATATATCTTATAAATATCTTATAGTTATGAATCAAAATCAACTAGCTAATTGTCTCATCTTATTTAGTTTGAGAATATCATATAATCGAATAGCCAAATTGTAATTTAACAGTAAATTTAGATTAAAAGCAGTTGAAGAAGAGGATTTTTCTCTTTCATGTCGAAGAATAAAGCTTAATTTTTTACAACGGTTTAGATTATAATTTTAATAATTAAAAATATGATAGGTAACTCTTAACATATTATTATAACTATTTTATTACAAAATCTGCATTTATGAAGCAATAGTTACATAATCATATAACTATTTACAACAAAAAAATTGTACCAGTCTGTGACTAACAAAATTTTTGTATCAATCCACGACTAGTGTATAGTCATTGTTATGTCACAAACTGCGACTCGCATATCCATTACAAATTCGTAACTAATTTATGACTACATAGTGGCCATAATACCATCGCAATTGTTATGACTACTAATATTATCATATTTTCATCATAAATTTTGACAAATTTTGATTATGATATATTCCGCCACAATATTATGACTAAATAACTACACATTTGTAACAAATAAAATTAGTCACAACATTCGTACTTGAAACGTCACAAATTGTGACAAATATTGTTCGTCTCAAATCTATTTTTATAGTGCAAATACTCCAATTTAACTTATATTCCTTATTATATTAGTTTATTCCATTTTTCAAAACACTAACAATTCATTAATTTATATTTCCATAAATAACTGAAATCAAATTCTTATTTCCATAAATAAAAATTTAATTATTTTAATTAAAATCAAAATCTAATTATTGCCAAATAAAACCAACCATGATAACTTATTTTATATTGAAACATATTAAAAATTCATAATAAATTTATCAAATAATATATTTTATTAAAATAAAATTATTAAAAAAACATTTTCCGTTGCAATGGCACATGTTCTTAACTAGTATTTATAAAAGAAAGGAATATCTAAAATAAATACAGAATTCATGTTACAAATGAATTAACTTGTAGCACTTGTTCTGTTGAAGTTTCGAATTCTTGTATAAGTTACCAACATTCATTTAGCACATGTCAGTTGGTGTTGTTATATACAAGTAAATTAATGGAAAAACACGTGAAAAATGTTCTAGTTTCATGCCATAGATAAAAAGAAATTAAATTTCCTATTTTGTGATATAATTTATTACAAACAACGAGAATGGCTTCTTATATAAAATTGTTTCAAACTTTCAAAGAAAATTGTATAAGTTCAAATATTCTATGTCAGTTTTGGAAAACTAAACGAATCGTTTGCTAATCTTAGAATAAAAACGATTTTGTGAAAGATTTTAATTATTCGTACTATCTGGTGTCTTTCTACATCAATGGAAAATATATTTAAAGTAAATAAGCTTTTATCACAGTAGAGACGATATCCAAGTCACTTGAGACATTGATATAATGTTTTCCGAAGATTCGACAATGTAAAAAAAAATTTCAAAAAATGTTCGAAAAGATCGAGTTCATTAAGTACTTGGGCTATATGTTTTTGGTTTGGTTCCAGATTATAAGCTGTTTTTATCTTAACTTTGAGTTAATATTATCGGTACCATCCAAATTAAATGTCAAATTTCTATTTAATATTTTTCTTTTCCTTATACTCAATATTTTCATGGACTGTTATGACAATTTAGGTACGTCTCTTGCACGTGGTTGGTCATAATATAATTAATTAAACTAATTCATGCATCATCCTCACGTGTCCAATTGACAATAGAAAAAAATGTAGTAAGATAAAAAAAAAAAACTTTTGGTAGTTGGCGAAGACAAAAACAAAAACGTTTTCGGTCAAATGGAAGAAACCATAAAGAAAATAAAGTCAATGTTGAATTTTAAGGCCAAACAATAAAAAAAGAAACGAAAAAAGAACAGATGGAAATGTGAATTGCGTCAACTGCAAGATTTTTTCAGAGATGGAACCGAGGAGGCATAAGATTTGGAGTTGAGATCGTCATTGGAATATTTGAGCATTGTGTTTCTGGCACAACTCACAAATATATACATTTATATATGCAATTAGATATGATCGGGTAAAAAAAGAAGTGTTTGTGACATGAATTATTACTTTCTGACCATACTCTCGTATTGCTTTAAAAAAAAAAATCATCGAATACAATGTGTTTAGTTTGATGAAATAGTTTTTTTTTTACTGCTGATGAATAGTTGTCCTTTCCTTTTCTTGATATTCTACTAGATTGATAACTCGTGGTGGGCTCGGATGCAATATTTTTTAAATTGTTATTTGCTAGTGAATTAATTAAATTATAACTATTTGTGGTGTTGGAGTGCAGTACATGTAAATTGTCAGTATAGTGATTCAGTTAAATAATGTATGTTAGTTGTTAATATTGAATATTATGTATATGTTTTAAGTTTTGATTACACTTTTTAATAGTAAAAATAATTTTAAGTGTTAAAAACAATAAAAAGGATAAAATTACCAAAATATCAGTGTTTTGATTTGATCCGGATCTGCAGTTGGACCGGTGATTTAGTCACTAATCCGGTTCGGATACAATGCTGAAATCTACTAATTTTAAATCTAGTAAAATCTGTAATCCGATATTAGTGATTGAACTGATTGTATTTGAAAATGTTAGATTAAACTTTCTAATTTTTATATATATAATATACCAGATGAAATATGTTATTTGTCATTTTTTAGATTATGATAAAAATGTCATTGGTGGGGTCCGCATTTTTATATGGATGGGTTGTTTTGATCGACTTGGATCTAAAATATTGAACATGGAAGTTTTTTAAATTACCTTTTTGTTTTAAATATTTTTTCCAAAAATATATTAAAGCAAATACATAAGTCATAAATAGTATTAAACGGCTTATAAGGCTCAGAAAACAAATTGTTCTTCATTCTCAATTAGTAATATAGATGTGAAACAGTATAGAACCGGATAAATACGGAATAGGCAAAATAATATCAAAATTTATCCGTCTGCGCTGTTTGTATTCGAAGCGTAATTAAAATTTACGGACTAATTCCATCCGCTCCGGCCTTCACCATCTCTACTCGTAGTCTAATTGTTCTAATAATTATTCGGAATTTCTTTTTATTTGTAATCTTTTAAGTTTTATCTCTCCAAACAAAAGAAAATCTTCATGTAAGTTTCTTCGTCACTTTCTTATAATTCGATCACATGATTACATCAATTCTCTAATAAAAATAAATCTGACCCTAAAATAAAATCCACAATCAATTTAAGTTCCAACCGGATTATTTTACCCAAAAAAAAAGTTCAAACATAAATATATCCATTGACATCCACTATTGGGCAAAAACAGGCCCAAATCCCATAAAAGTAGAGAGACTCAAGCCCAACTAGACAGGTCCCTAAACGGGTCAAATATATCCGATTGAAATCTGGATCCGTTCGTGAATCGAATGAACACGACTTGCCTTTAGAGCAACAAATCTCTCTCCTCTTGGCTTTCATCTTCCTTCAAAAAAAATCCCTAAAAATCTCTAATCAATTCCCACAATGACGACTTCAGATTCGAGCTCATCTCCTTCATCATCCGGCACCGAATTCGCCGATCAAAACCCTACCACCGATCCAGAAACGAATTCAGAGCGTGTTCAAATTCAATTAGAGTCAATGAATTTATCTCAACCAAGCGAAGTCTCTGATGGTAGTGATGATGATGATGATGATGAGGTTGTTGTTGCATTGACCAACGGAAACGAAGGTGGAGTAAGCAACGGTGTGGCGGGAACTAGCGGAGGAGATGAAATAGAGGCGGAGGAGCATCCAGTGGAAATGGAGGCAGGTGAAGAGCCACCGAGTCCGACTAGTAGTGGTTACGATGGAGAGAGAGGGAGTAGCGGCGGAGCTACTTCTACTTATAAAGCTGATGATGCTAGCGAGGATGAGATTCGTGAAGCTAATGTTGATGGTGACACTGCTTCTCAGCATGAAGCTGCGTGGTTACCTGGAAAACGCCATGTTGATGAGGTCAGAATCATATAGATTTCCTTAAACTGTATCTTTAGGTTACAAGATCTTCTCTCGGTGTGATCATTATGAGTCCTTCAGTGTCAGATTCATGGGAATTTGTGATCGAAAGCTTCATTAGAACTAAGTTCATTGAGTTCTGATAATACCGGAGTGAGTAAATGAATGTTCAATGTCAAAACTGTGGAACTCTGAGAACAAAATTTTCATATGAAAACGCAGGATGATGCTTCTATTTCATGGAGAAAGAGGAAGAAGCATTTCTTTATATTGAGTAATTCCGGCAAACCGATATATTCAAGGTTTAGCCATTTCTTCATATTGAATCACCAGCTAAAGAAATGGTTGTATTACAGGAAAAAACTTCATGTTTGTTTTTTGTAAATCTGGTATCTTTC
Organism: Cardamine chenopodiifolia; assembly: GCA_963922655.1. NCBI lineage: Eukaryota > Viridiplantae > Streptophyta > Magnoliopsida > Brassicales > Brassicaceae > Cardamine > Cardamine chenopodiifolia. Next base: position 12,063,663 of record OZ000478.1, on the reverse strand, counting down.
AGATATGGAGATGAACATAAGCTTGCTGGATTTTCAGCTACTCTACAAGCTATTATTTCTTTTGTGGAGAATGGGTAAAAAATGCACAAGCTTTGTCTGCTGCGTGTTTCCTTTTATGGTTATATTTGTCTTTAACGTTTGAAGCCTAACCTATTTGTTTTTTTAGTGGTGACCGAGTCAATTTAGTCAAGGCAGGAAAACACCAGGTATTCAAAATTCCCTGCGCTATTGATTCATATAGTTTGGTAGTAGTGCCTATACTATTGCATAGAACTTCATTAAGATAATTTTTGTTTGTTTATTTACATTGTCATTGGAGATATTGATTATAGAAAGATAATTTATGATTAATACCACTGCTGATAAGTGGATTACAGGAATTTTAAAGTGAGATTTCCTGGTGAAATTTAGGTTGTCTTTCTCGTCAAGGGACCAATATACCTGGTCTGCATCAGCTGTACAGATGAAACATATGAATATTTAAGGGGGCAGTTGGATCTTCTATATGGTCAGGTAACGACAGACTGCTGCTCTGTATTTTTTATTTTGGACATTTTCATGTTTAAGTGAGCGGTTTAAATAACCAAAATGCCATATTGGTGATGCAGATGATACTAATTTTAACAAAGTCGATAGACAGATGTTTCGAGAAGAATGCAAAGTTCGACATGACACCTTTGCTTGGAGGGACAGATGCTGTCTTCTCATCTCTAGTCCATTCATTTAGCTGGTTTGTTTCTGATTTGCATCTCTTTTACTCAACTGGAATATTAATGTGGAAATTGAGGCTGCTGAATTTCTAGCAGTCTCCTGGACAGTATGACTTGCTAATCTGGAGGAAAATTTAGACTAATCTATCTTTATGTTAGAAATTATGGTCTGATCCCTAGAAAAATTTGGATAATGAGCACAAAATTTTCACTGGAATTGGTAGAAACGTTCACATCGTTCCATGGAGAGATTTTGTCTGTTAGAAACCAATAATATAATTGAAGATTGATATTCTTTAACCAAAATTTAAAAGGGATTATGGGCCGAAATTTAAGATCTCCAGTTATGATCAAAGTATATAATACACATCTTAAAATAAAAGCATCTAAGATTTATATGAATGTTGGAGTCAGTTTATTGTCCTTCCCACAGACGTAGAACTGTTGTTCCAAAATTACATCTTCTCTCTTTTTGGTCTACCTCTAAGCTTCATGTAAAATAAGTTTCTGACAATCTTCAAGATGATTTTCCCATTTTTAGGAACCCGGCTACATTTCTTCATGCCTACACTTGTCTTCCCCTTCAGTATGCGTTAAGGCAAGCTACAGGGACCATATTGCAAGATGTTTGCGCGTCTGGTGTCTTGTTCTCACTACTAATGTGCAGACACAAGGTAAAAGCCCTTGTCCAAAGGATCAAAGTTTTTTCAGCCTGGAAATCCTTCGTAGTTAATATCTGTATGTTTACTTGCAGGTTATCAGTCTCGCTGGGGCACAGAAAGCGTCTCTCCATCCTGATGACTTGCTTCTACTCTCAAATTTTGTCATGTCATCAGAATCATTCAGGCAAGTGCTAAGTATTCAATGAATCAAACAGTTGTTGTGTAGCTTGATCTCACTACTTCCTCTCTACTAGCAGGACATCAGAATCTTTCTCACCAATCTGCCTACCAAGATATAATGCTCAGGCCTTCTTACATGCCTATGTCCACTTCTTTGATGTGAGTCATGACTCAATACTTGTAAAGAGCTTCTTAAACTCATTTTACAGTGCATAATGTGAAATATTAACTTTGCACGGTGATGTAGGATGATACATATGTAATGTTGCTTACAACACGTTCAGATGCCTTCTATCATCTCAAAGATTGCAGGTAAAAATAGCTTTTGTACTTGAAGTTACTTGTGTATTTTTGACATTATAAAAATGCTGAATACTGTTTTAACAGGCATGTTAATTAAATTCCATAAACTTGTATATGGTTAGGATTCGCCTTGAGGCTGTTCTTCTCAAGTCAAATATTTTAAGTATGGTTCAAAGATCAATCGCAGAAGGTGGAATGCGTGTTGAAGATATACCAATAGACCGCCGGCTTCGACAGAAACCATCATCTACTAATAATCAGGGACAAGAAACAGCTGGTCTCGAGAGATTAAGCGACGTATCTGTAGGAACCGGAGGTCCCTTTGGACTTTGGCATTTCATGTACCGTAGTATATACTTAGATCAATACATTTCCTCTGAATTCTCACCTCCAGTAACTAGTCACAGACAACAGAAAAGGTAAAGTCATGAATCTCCATCAGATTTTACGCAACCAAATGATTAATATTTTGGAATGGAAAAATACTGATGTAGTTATATTTTGCAGTCTATATCGAGCATACCAGAAACTTTACGCTTCAATGCATGAGAAAGGATTGGGACCTCACAAGACTCAATATAGAAGAGATGAAAATTACAGTAAGTTAGAATTTTCACATATGAAAGATGAAAATCTTTTTACTGCGAACTGACAAATAAGTATTTTCTTTTTTACTGAATAATTGCAGCTCTTCTATGTTGGGTCACACCAGATTTTGAACTTTATGCAGCATTTGATCCACTTGCAGACAAGGTGAGATTCCTTGAAACGTTCTGGTGAAGTTATATATTAGCTTAAATCGAAGAAACACGGATCTGTGATGATGATATTCATGAAATTATGTGGTAGGCGATGGCGATAAAGATATGCAATCAGGTTTGCCAGAGAGTAAAAGATGTGGAGAATGAGGTGTTCTTGCAAGGAGCTAGCCCTTTCTCTTGGTGATAATATTACTATTTTAATAAGGCAATAATGTTAATTCATTTGGTGTTGTACCTAGAAACCCTTGAGAGAAAGCTTTTTCATGCCTTTATTGTTATTAAATCAGCTTGAATAGTCAAATTGAGATTATGGTCATGTTCGTTTGATAGATTTTTGCGGCTGCGGCTTAGGCTTATGGCATGCGGTCAAACGCTGTGGTTTTTGTTTGTTTAATAGTTGTGCGTTTGGTCGTGGTGGCAACCGCAATTTTTTGCGACAGGCAAATAAATATTTATTGACCGCAACCGAAACAGTACCAAATATATTGTCAGATTTTTTCCGCAGTTGAAAATTTCTGACATAGCGATTTGTGTCTATCGCAGTGTTTTGTCGTAGTCTTTTACAGATGGCAAACGAACATCGTTTAGTCGTATTTAGCTGTGAAGATTACGACGGACAAATGTACACAAACAAGTTGAGAGGAATTTATCTTAAGGTTTTGATGGAAGGATGGAGATTAGAGTTGGTAGTGAAGAGTGGGTTTTATTATGGTGTGTGGTTTCGGTTTAAATGTCCATCACTATAAGACTATGTACAATGATTTCAACATTCAACACCCTTATTTCTACTCCACTTCATTTTCTCTCTCATCCATCTCATAATTCTAACACTCATTTTTATTTTACACTCTACAATGGTTTTATTTTAAAAAATTCAACACCATACCCCACATTTTTATTAAAACATATAATTTTTTTAAAACATACTTAATTATTATAATATTACACATACAAACCATAAAAACTCTTACATTACAATGTTTTTTTTAAAAAAAATATTTTACTCTAAACATTCTGAATTTTGCCCATATATGTTTGAATAAATCCGCTTGCAATTCGTGATGTATATTTGAATCGCGCAACTCGGATATAGCACGCACATGATTTGCAAATGCAGGAAGCACCTCAGTCGAGAATGGTTGCGGTGTACTAGACTCACTTGCCTTAGATTGATTATAATCGGTCCAATGTTGAACATATGTATCTCGCTCATCCTTAACTATCATATTATGCAATATGATACATGACTTCATGATCATAGCCAAATCAGTTATTTTAAAACGAGTTTGCAACACTTTGAATGCACGTTCAATGTCCTTCCGACATCCTTCTTGACGTTGTGCAAATAACTTATCTGGTTCACTCTGAGGAAGTCTTATTGATTTGACGAAAGTTGGATAAGAAAGATATATACCTTCAGCTAGATAATACGCCATATCATATGGACGTTGATTCACGAAGAAGTTCAATCTTCGCGTATTTCCTTGTTCAACATCATTCGAACACTGGTGAATGGTCTAGAACATTTATATCGTTCAATGTGCCTAAACCTCCAAAAAATGCATGCCAAATCCATAGATCATGAGATGCAACTGCTTCAAGAATAACAGTGGTGATTCCCTTATCTCCCCGAGTAAATTGACTTTCCCACACCGTAGGACAATTTTTCCATTCCCAGTGCATGCAATCAATACTCCCAATCATTTCCGGGAACTCCCGCATCTCACTAACATGTAGTATTCTTTGTAGGTAATCTTGAGTTGGAGCTCTAAGATACACATGCTCATACAATTATATGGTTCCTTTACAAAATCTACGCAAGCACTCCAAGGTTGTAGTACCTCCTATTTTGATGTATTCATCGATCGCGTCGTCTGCCACACTATATGCTAACATTCGCATGGTCGTGATACATTTTGCTAATGGAGATATACCTTCTTTATTGGTTGTGTCAACTCATTGTGTGAAGTAGTTGTTGATGCTTGATAGGTCCCCAACAATCCGAAGGAAAACAGACATGGAAAGAAAATTATTGAAATAGAAAACGACAGACATTATTAAAGCAGAAAAAGATAGACATTATTAAATCAGAACACGCCAAGATAGACATTATTAATTTCCAAACAGATCTTGACCCACCTTTTCCAATAGCTCTTTACTCCGGTCATCAAGATGCTATTTCTCCCTTAACTTCAAATACATTTTCATCTTCTTATCTTGAGTTTTTTTTTTCATTAATTGGTTAGTTTCGTCTTGTCTCATGGCTATTTTGTCTAGTCGTTTTAACTCTTTCTTTTTGAATTGTTTAAATTCATTCCACTCTTCGTTGATCACTTCCATATATGCATTCTTGCTTTTCTTTTTACCCTTTTTTAACTGCACCCCCCTATTGGACGAGTAATGGATCTAACAGACCTAAAACCATTTGCATCACTCTCTCGTGATCTTTTAGATCTATTGCTTCCGAAACCAATATTTTTTTTGACATGACTAATATACCGTGATTGATCACGAACATATAGATAATAGATAATGTGATTCTTCAAGTCTATGACCTGACTCGCAAAAACTAATTTTGCGGCCTCTAATTCAGCAGCACTTTCCGCCTCAACTCGTTATTTATTTTTAGGGTTTCAATGAAGGATTTTTTAAGATTTTATTTCTGTATTATTTGGTTTCCATAATACAAAGAATTTTAAATTATTTGGATGAGAACGGAATATCCTAACCATTTAGATTACAACGATTTGTTGATTAAATCAAATAAGAAAACTATTCAATATAAATCAAATCAGATAAAATGATATTTTTTATAACCTTAAAAAACTCCCAATAAATTGTTAAAGGACAGTATAAAAAGGATTACGGAAACCATTAGTTTAAATCATTTATTTATATAGTGTTTAGTTCATTAGTACCATATTTGACGAGTTCTTTGTTTGTATGCTTTTAATTTTCTTAGTATGACTTAAGTCTTAAGCGAATCCAAGAAATCCAGATCAATGCCCCTTCAGACAAATTTTGCATACATTGCGGATGAAGAAGGATTAATACAGTGCTTCTAATTTAATGCTCTGCTTAAATGCACCTCCTTCTAATAATTTACTATTATGACTACGAAGTAAATGTATTTAGATCGTCATTAATTACGAAGTATATAGTTACACGTTAAGTCATTTACTATGAAATAAATACATATTTAATTCGTCATTAAATAGAAAAGGTGACGAAGGTGAGTCTCTGTTGGGGTTGGGGTTCGCATTGGAAATTAGTTGACCCATTCTTCCTATATTCCCTTTTTATTATCGGTTTTTGTTTTCATATTTTTTTAATCGATAGAATTGTGTGCCTAAATTCAGACTAATGCTTCAAAATCTATTGAAATTTTGGTTTTTAATTCACTAAAGCGTGTACATGTTACCAAAAATTATTGAAATCGCAGTAGAAGGAATCCAGCTCTAACAAACAAACAAAAAATACTCAAAGTTAATTTTTAACAAAAAGTTAATCGTTACAGACTTACAGTACTATTACAGATTTTATTATATAAAATTTGTAATTAACAAGATTAAAAAATTTGACGACATTTAATTGATTGTTATGTTTCAATCCCATTAATTACAATTTTGATACATATCTAAGATACTATATACTAATATATATATATATATATGTAAGAAATTTTGGAAATATATTAGTTCTAACTGAGGGAGTACATACTAAGTATATAAACAAAGAAATTTCAAAAATATTTCATTTTTAATACTTTGGGGTTTTCTGTTTGTGTAGAATTTTGATATTAATCCGTAATTTATGTTTGTTCTTCGACAGTTTTGGAGATCGATAGAGACTAACTAAACTTGTATCACTGAAAGAAAGATTATGATTATAGTAAATATAGATGTGGTGTCTTCTAATAAATGTGTATATTTAAAATTTGAAAAAAATTAACATATATTAAAAACTTAGTGAAATTCAAACCAAATTATTAAAAATATATTTAATTAAATTTATGCAATTATAAATATAAATAAAGAAACAAGGTCCTAATAAATTCATTTTTAAAATATATAAATTTTGATTATATATCACTAATATGTAGCTAATAAAAGAAAATCAACGAGAGAATAGTGTACATCGCGCAATGTTTGCAAGTTGTAACAGTTTTTTGTTATTTGCTCCGAGTAATGATGTCATAAATTAAATATGTAACAAACACGAACAATATTTCCAAATTTTAAAAAGAAATCAAATAGTTTCAGTTTTCTTGATTTTATTTTATATTAGAACTTAGAACTAATATATTATGATTTTCTATAATTAAAAAATATAGTTATGTGAATTGCACGACGATAGAAACGAATGTATATGGCAGACGAGTAGTTATGTAATGAATAATTATCAGTCAAACTTCATCTAGTTTGGGAAATAAAATGAAAACAAAATACAAATTACTAAGCTTAATTATGATTATGAATTCCACCTTTTACTACTGCAAAACACTCAAACTGTTTATTACGAGTCTACCCCTTATCTCTCTCTAAACGAATAGGCTTTTCGGTAATTTCAATACTTCTCAAAATGATCAAAAGCTAAATTCCTCCACTCTCCACCCATTGACTTGTGTGGACATATTTCAAAATTGATCAAAAGCTAAATTATTCTTTAGATGTGTGTGTACATTAATTTAATATATGAGAAAAATAAAGGACGCACTACTTCTTAGGTTTGCAGCTGTTTTCTTAATTATTTTTATTTCTTTCCACTTTCCACTAATTCTAAGTTAGTCGAACATAAATTACTGTTAAAATGCTAAAAGAACATATATAATTTTGGTGAGAATCCGTTTGTTTTAATATTGTAGTATTGAACTTGGTAGCATTGGAAAATGGAAAGTGTCGAAAACCCTATAACATGCCAAAGAGAGTCTCTCTCCAAAATTTTAAATTTTTTATCCAACACATCAAATGCATAAAAGAATCAAAATAGATATATGTGAAAACAAAATTTTTTTTTAAAAGAATTCTATTTTAATATTTAATTATTAAAGAAGAACCTAAATCATTATTCATACAAAAAAAATCAATACTAGAAAAATCATCTATATTATGTAAAAAATTCAGCAAAACGTACTTTTTAAGGGTAATTGGTTTTCTTTTACAAAACTAAAGTGAATACAATGTTTTTAGATAAAATCTGAGTGCCTTACAAATAATCAAAAGATTAAAGCACTTAAACAAACAGACTCCAACTTTTCATTGGTAGTAAAAAAAAACGAGGAACTTAAGTTTATAAGTGAGTCGCCATAAGGTTAAAATCTCGTGGAACCATGCTTCTAGCTAATCAGAAGCAGTTGTGGGTGGGAGAGGTCGAAACGAGGAATCTATGTTTAGAACAGTGAGGTTAGAGTCAGCACTGGAGGCAAGCAAGCTAAGCACATACTTGCCGTCATCTGCGTAATAATTATATTTCAGTCTTTTCCCAAAATTGTCAATAATCCTAATGGTAGTTTTCTTATAAGAGACAACCAAGAGGTGGATGGTTCGAATCCCTTCCTTTATTATATCAACAATAGCTTTCTTCTTTTCAAAAATTCTTACTACTAATAAGCCTTAGTTTGTAGTCCTGAGTGAGGGTAACATCTTTGAAAACTTCAGTGATGGTTCACTAGGTATTGTTGTGGATTATGCCGTTTCATATTTTAGATAAGTTCTAAGTATCGAATAGTGAAGTCAACAACTTTAAAAACTTGAGTGGTGGTTCACCAGGTATTGTTATCAATATATTATGTTGTTTTGTTCTTTGTTTATTTCATAAATCGCTAAATACTAAAGATATAGAAAATTTATTTTTTGGATAAAAAAAAATTTGGTAACCAATCAATCTTTTTGAAATGAATGTAACTAACCAAAAATTTGAATCACTTTTTGAATGTTGTTGTGGATTCTGTCGTTTTCTTGAATGTTGTGGATTCTAAGTATCGAATAGTGAAGTCAACAATTTAAAAAACTTGAGTGGTGATTCACCAGGTGTTGTTATCGGTTACATTGTTTTGTTCTTTGCGTATTTCATAAATCGCTAAATACCAAAGAAGTAGAATTATTTTTTTTGGATTAAAAATAAAACTGTCTTATAAACCAATCAATCTTTTTGAAATGAATGTAATTAATAAACAATCTGAATCATTTTTCGAATGTTGCTGTGGATTCTGTTGTTTTGTTGAATGTTGTGGATTCTGTCGTTTCGTTCTTTCCTAGTTCATAGATCATTCAATACAAAAGAAGTAAAAATGTCTTTTTCGAACGAAAACGAAACAAATTTGACAACCATTAAAACTTGTTGAACTAGATGTAATAAATATATATATATATATATATAATAATAACCAAAATGATCGTTTCTCGTAAATTGTAGATTTACCGTTTCAACGGATATTATTATGGATTCTGCCGTTACGTTCTTTCGATAATTTCTAAGTAACAAAAATAAACTTTTTAAACTAGAACTAACCATTAAGTCAGTTAATGTTTCTATGTTCGTATTTTCCCGTTTTAATCTTTAATTTCAGATATGCATACTTCACATTTGTATATATATAAAAAAAGAAATATAGAAAAAAATAATCACATCCATGCAGGCTAACGTTCAGTTGACTAGCAGCAATAAAAGCAGATAATAAATTCTCCATTAATTATAATTCATTAACACAAAAACCCCACACTCTCTCTTTCTTCCCCTCTCTTTCATCTCTCTCTGCAAAAACCCTAATTTTCCCTTCGATTTCATCATCTTCAATCTCCTTCACTTCCAAACCTGGCTACTTAAATCACCTACCAAGCCAGACCCTCTAAAATTCTCAATGATTCGAAGAGGTAGAGGCAAAAAAATGGGGAGACAACCCTAAAAAACAAAGCTTTTGATCTCTCCAAAATCAGAGTTTTTTTTTCTGGATGTGTTTTCGAATTTGAAGAAAAATGTACAAGAACCAGTTACAGGAGTTAGCTCAGAGAAGCTGCTTTGGTCTTCCTTCTTATACTTGTATTAGGGAAGGTCCAGACCACGCGCCGCGATTTAAGGCTATAGTTAATTTTAATGGCGAGATCTTTGAGAGTCCTCAGTATTGTTCTACTCTTCGTCAAGCTGAACACTCTGCTGCTGAAGTTTCTCTCCATGCACTCTCTAATCGTGGTCCTTCTCACTCTCTTGCTGCCAGGATCTTGGTTAGTTTGCTTCACTTCTCTTTCTCTTTAGCTCTTTGGGGTTTTCACTTTTTGCATTTTACTTGGGATTTTTCAGCTGTGGATGTTTGAATTTGCATGTGATTTTAGTTTTTTTTTCAGGTGATTCATGGGTTTAGTGTGAGATCTCTAACTAGCTTGTTAGGGATTTGGGATTCTGGGTCATTTGATTTGAGAGATTGATCTTCACATTCATTGATGTTTTTAATTAGTTTAATGATCTATGGATCTAAAAGTTTGAATCTTGTTCTTGCTCAGTCAAGTATTTGATTGATTAAGGATATATAGAGTAGAACATGACTGATGATACTAGTCCTGGCTCTGTTAATTTCGATTTTGGTATTTTGTAGGATGAGACTGGTGTGTATAAGAATCTGTTGCAAGAAATAGCTCAAAGAGTGGGAGCTCCTCTACCGCGATACACAACTTCCCGAGCTGGTCTTGGCCATCAACCTGTGTTTACTGGTACTGTAGAATTGGCTGCGATCACATTCACTGGAGATCCAGCTAAAAATAAGAAGCAAGCAGAGAAGAATGCTGCTATGGCTGCTTGGTCTTCCCTTAAACAATGTGAGGCTCTTCTTACTCACCTTAGTACTCAAGTTTCGATATGGTTTTGTTTAACGAAAGTATTTGATCAACATGTGTAACTCTACTTACATGGTGTTACTTGTTTGATCTTTTATGTTTCTTCTTGGTAACAGTGGCAAAAGAAACTTCAAGTTCAATGCCTGAGCCTGAGAACATTGACGAACTAGAACAGGTGATTATCGCAAGAGCTTTGATTAACTATCGTATCAAGGAAAACATTGGCACAGGAAGCTCCTCGAGTGCCCCGGTTCCATTTGCGAAGAAGTTCTTTGTACAGAACCCTAGACCAACAAGTCCACAGCCTTCTCCTGCAACCACATCGAGAATTTTACCCTTTATTTGCCAAAAACCTTCTTCTAGAAGCAGCAGAACCTTAGCTGCAACTTCGGGTGTCGACAGAATTATGGCATCAGCCTTGGAAAGCCGCAGCAGATCCTTAGCAGCAACTTCAGGTGTTGACTGTATTATGGCATCAGCCTTGGAAAGCCGCAGCTACCACAGGCCACAGCAGAAATTTGCAAACCCAGGAACAGCAGCTCCTCCTTATGTTCCTATGAGGCATCTAAGCTCATCATGCCACAGGATGGCTCCACCTGTTACAATCAGAAATGCTGTACCGGTCTTCTCTGCTCCTCCAAGGCCTCCTCCAGCTTGTACAAATACTCAGCTACCTTCTTCTGTGTATGTCCCATCTCGTATGCGGACTGCACCACCCGTGAGGATCGCTCCACCTGTGACGATCAGAAACGCGGTGCCTGTTTTTGCTTCTGCCCCACCGATAAGAAAGGAAGAGCCTTTACCTGTTAGAAAAGTGAATATCCAAACCACTGTAAAGCCCATGATCGAAGTAAAAGAAACCCGGATATTTTCGGCCGAAGAAAAAGAGATGAGTACTCCATTCTTACCTGAGACTCTGGAAATTGGAGAAGAAGAAATAGTTAAACTAATTCTAGAGAATGAGAAAGCAGCGGCAAAGGAAACCGAGAGAGCAGATTCGAAAGGAGATTCGGAGACAGCAAGAAAGCGACTGGAGAATCTAAACATCTTGTCTTGAAGAATGTTTCTCCGGGTTTAGTTATTTTTTGAGGTTGGTTTCTGAAAATTGTTACATTAGTAATCAATCGTTCGTTATTATGCTCGGTGGATCGAGTAATTTCATAATGAGAAGTATTTGTATTATATTGGGCCGTTTTAGGAGAATGGTCTCTGGATTGTAGAATTGTATCAGTTTCATTTCCTATTTTCAGTTTGTTTTGTGTCCTTTCTTTTTGATCTTTGATAAATCCGTTACCTATCGTCGTTGAATCATTCTATAACATATTGGAGTCCCAAAAAAAATCAAATCCATAATACGCAACAACTTGCATATAATCTCTAATCAATATGTGGTGTAGATGCAAACTATCTGTGTATACATTATACTATATAGTATAAAGCATTTCAAGAACTCAAATTTCTTCAATCATAGATCAAAGCCGAACAAATTTTTTCAGTGTTTAAGGTCGTCTACAATACAATTCCCAGTTTTCTGGGATTGGGTTTGAACAAAGTTGGATCCAAACCAGTCACTATACACCAAAAAAAAACCCATAATTTCTCAAGAAGTTATATAACACAACACGAAAATGTCCACGCACCCATCTTTGTGGAGCAACATCTTCTATATCTGTCTTATCAACGGGATGCGAGAGACCAGAAGTTGAAGAGAAAAGAAGGTAAAGCAGCAAACCAACTTATGAAGGCTAATGCTGTTGATGTTTCAAATTGAACACAGTGGTTTTGTGAGCAACTATTCAGATCGTTATCTATTAGAACCGTTATGCCTGCTGATGCACAAGCTGCTGCAAATGTCAGCGTCGATGTCACCTGAATTTAATGTAAAAAAGAATATTGCTTAGTTATCCATCTTCTTTATCTCAAACGGTTTTTGATCAGATAGAGAGGCTGAATGATTAGAGTGTGGTACTATCTCTTACCCCATCACCAACTGCAAACAAGCTCACAAGTCGACGGTTCTGTAACGAACGTTTGACCAGAATGGCATAAACATCAACAGAGGCTAGTGTAAGACTCCAGAAGCTCTGCAGACCAGTAGCTGCAACTAGGTAGCTGATTCACCAAATACATTAAACCATTTTCAGAAAACTCTTAAAAGTCACCAAACTCGGTATAATTATATGAAGCATACAGATATAACTCAATATACTACCCATCACATGCTACGGACTGAACAAGACTGTTAACACATAGTGTCCAAAGCTTAATGCTACAACAAAGATTCATTGGTTTGGACCGTGTAGAATTTGCAACAGAAGGACCACATGCAAATTACTCCAGCGCCGTAAAGGCAAACTTACTGAAGTATCTACCAATAGACACCTGATGTAAACCATATCTAATAACTAAATTAACCAACAACAATGACCGCATCAAAATATGACATAATAAGTCTTTAATCAACGTTTAACTTCTCAAAAACAGTTCACCTAGTTAAATGATCTTTAGTACCATGAGAATATCCCAGATCGAGGAAAGAAGTATATACAGTAAACATTAGCAGCTATTTCACATTACTAGACACAAATATTAAAATCCCAATACACTTTCTTTCAAAAGGTGTTAATTTGCATCTGATCCGCCTTAAAGATATTAACAGACTCACAACCTTCATAACTTATCAAAATTAAGCCACAAACCTGAGGCTAATTTGTATTTTCAGCAATGAAAACAAACAAAAAAAAAAAAGATTCCAGTTGCTATCACATTTGATTCTGCTATGTTCAGACTTCACCACAGAGTAAACAAAAAAAACTTTTAACACCCTGTCAAATTTTCAATCGAATTCAAAGCACATTTTAGATAATAAGAACAAAAAAAAGAAGGAAAAAATCTTACCAAAAGGCGGTAACGGAAGGGAAATCACTAGTAGTAGCCATAATACAAAGTGCAGCAGCTGCAAACAAAAACTGGAAAAAACGAAGCGCGAGTCCAAGTAAAGTTCCAGGCATGCCTTCCATATCATCCATCCTCACTCGAGGCAGATTAGCTCCTTCTGTAGCTGGAGGATCTTCCACCGGATGAACCGATGCATGACTCACATTCATTTCTCTCTTTTTCCTCCACCAAAACACCAATTCAACGCATTTCTGATTTCTCTATCTCTCTCCCTATCTCTCTTTACCAATGGATTGAAAACTAATCTTAGAATCTACTTGTTAAATCTCCCTTACCTGTATCAGATAAACCAAATTAGCAACAATATATACGAACTAATGATAATCAAAACTAAGATCAAGTTGCATTAGATTCTCTAAACAGTTCAGGAAATACTAAATTGAAACATAGCTCCTTCTACCTAATAACCTTTCGAATTCTCCATTTTTACACTAATCCAAGGTTCCGAAAGGCTTGATTTCAACGAGATTTGTTCAGGAGAAGCAAAGAGAAAACCAGATCCAAAAACGCAGATCGAGTACGGCGAGATTTGTGTTACCCTAAAGAGAATCAAACAGAGAGGAAGAAATTGCACGCATCCATGGAGGAAATTAAGAAACCCTAAGGTATTTGTGGGGAAGAAGATTGGGGAAAAGTTTTAAATGTTTTTGCGACCGAGTCATTTGATCAAAAGGATGCCAAAGGCTTAACCACAGCTTAACAATTAAACCAATGGTTAACTAAACTACTTAATTAATATATATATATATATATATATTTATAAACAGGTAACATCCATAACCATAATAAACAGGTAAGACGATAATGGACTTAAACCTTTCTTCCCTTGGCAAATAGAGTTAGCACCAACAATACTCCAAACCGATTTGAAAAACTCAACCGGGTAGCCATCAAGGCCACTCTTGATACAAGGCATGGCAAATAGAGTTAGGCGAATTTCCTCTTCTGAGACTGGCTTAAGAAGGATCTCAGCTTGAACAGACGAGCACCTGAACTGAACCAATCTCTGGAGAGTGGAAAGCATGTCATGTCCGTACACCCGAAGATAAACTTAAAGTAACTTTCATCATGCCTTTTGAGATCTTCGGAAGCTATGTATCTTCTACCATTTGCATCTTTGATGAAGTAAATGTGATTTTGTGAATTCCTCTTGATGACTATCTTGTGGAAGAATGGAGACGGTAAACGGCAAATTTAAAATTTATAGAGATGGGTACTATATAAATACATTAATAATAATATAAAGGAAATATTCATAGTTTAAGATATTAAAATATCACAGATAAGTAGGTTCAGAAAGACCATTGGTAGTACTAATATACTCGCTTCCAATTTGAGAATTCATCTTATCAAATTGCATGTTATCATATTATAGTTAAAAAAACAAAACAAAACAAAAACTAAAGAAGAAAAACATGTCTAAACTATTGTTTACTACAAACACCACTAAAACAACAAACAAATCAATTATACGATCCCAAATTTCCAATATCATAAATTCATGACACAAAAAAACTCTATAAGATATAAACAACGAAAAGAGACCAAGAACAAAATAAAGAAAGAGAGTTGAAGAGTATTTACAAAGTACAAACATAAGTGATACTTACGGTGGGAGACGTGACGATTGTGAGGGTGAGAGAAGTGAGTCGTGAGGATGAGGAAGTGAATAAGAAATTCCGTAACACGTGAGTCATGAGCTAGATCAAAAACAAAGGAAGAAAAAGATTATCGAGGTCAAGAAAAAAAAGGTAAAAAGTTTTTTTTATTTTCTTTTTATTTTAGTACTTTTCCATTTTCTTTTTTAAAAATAAATTAATTTAGAATTAAATTAGATTATTTAAACCGAAACGTATCGAAGACATCTCATCCCCCAACATTGCTGTCCCTATTCTGTGGTTGTCGTCTCCGGTTAACTTGAGACGTATCGAGGACGTTTCTAGATGTACCGTTGTCGTTTCCATACCCATGTCATACCAAGGATGGATTCTTGGTCCTATCCGTGCTTCATAGGTTGTAACCATGCACCCTCGATTATGTATATAAAACTTTTTCTCGGCTAAAATGAGGTATATACATTCCTCCCTCAGCCTATTCTCCTCTCTAGCAAGATCCAGAGTAGGTGAGCTCAATGAACCTCTGCTAGTTCAGCTGCTTTCGCTTTAACCCTCAAAGATATGCCGCTAAAATGTGTCTTGTTCATTATTCTTAATTTTGGCTTCAGCAGTTTAAGGGCCCTGACCAAGCTGAATTGCTTTGATCCCAGTAGAGTCCACTCTGAACCAATCAAAAGCAAATAATCTGGATGGTCAATAACGTGCTGAAAGAACTTAAACGGTTTACTCAGAGATCGCTTAACGCTAGAGACCGAGAATAAACATGGGACGTGATCAGATTGATTTGGCTCCAAGAATTCAGAAAACGTATCAGGGAAAAAGAGTACCCCCAATGCTCATTTATCAGTACGTGATCGATCCTCTAAAGACTTTGACTTCACATATACTTCAATCAAATTTAAAATAAAATAAAAATGTTTTAGAAATAGAGTAATAACTTAAGGTCCTGAATCAACATATATTTGAGTCCTAAATCAACGTATATTTTGACTCACTAATAAATTTTTTGCATAATTTGATTCGTATTCATCGTGGACAGTTGATACACTCGTTTGGTGACATTGTAAAGTTGTTGTTTCTACTATGTTCCAAAATACAGTAGAATCTAAACCTGATTATTTTTTAAAATTTATTCTAGATCACTTAGTTAATGATTATAGTATTTGTTGGTTCATTTGCTTGGGATTCCAAGATTCATTTTTTCCATATTTAAAAACATTTTTTTCTTTCTCTGATTTTAAAACTTTTGTCCTTATTTTTACGATTTTTGCAATTTCTGCCTCGACTTTTCAAAAAATATCGGAGAACTCCGATCCCATCCTCTCTCTCTCTCTGGTGCTCCATCACATAACCATTGACTGATCGATTTCAGAGCTCTCACCCAAAACTCATCACTCCTCCATCGCACTACCTTGATTTCGCTGCTACGATTCTACTCTTTCGAGGATCTAACCACTGTTTCTCCTCCTTCTTCCGCTACGGCAAAGCTCTCAGTCTCCTTCCGTCCTTACTCGCCACCATGTTTTGGAAGCTAGCGTCTCTCTCTGCGTCTTCTCCTGTGAGTTCCATGGCTTACTTCGTTCTTTCTTTATCGCTGCGCATCGTCTTGTTCGTTTGCAATAGATTAGCCATAGGTTTACCGGAAATTGTTAGCTCCCCTTCTCTCTTGATTCAGCTAGCTATCCGAAAATGTATGATGATTGGTTTTTTTTTGTTTTCAGGTGACTCAATTTGAAATTATTCATGAGTTGATTGATGTTGTTGTTGTTGTTTCATATATAGGTGGAGTCGATACTAGACAAAGAGAGTTTCACGTTGGAAGAGCTTCTTGATGAGGAAGAAATTATTCAAGAATGCAAAACTTTAAATAGCCGACTCATTTATTTGTGGGGGCTTCATCTTGTATATTTTTGCTCATTTTTCTTTTAGTTTGTTTCATAAGAAACATATAGAAAGAATTGGAAAAGTTTCTGATTGGGTAATGGTATCTGCAGTCTAAGAGATAAAGCTCAAGTGGAGCAACTGCTGCGGTATGTTGTTGAAAAACCTCAGGACGATGCTGATAGCAAACGCGTTTTCAAGTAAATTTATGTCCTTCCTTTATATTGACTGGCCTTTCCCTTGTCATGCTTTTATATGTTGAATGTTTTTGGCCAGAGTGATGGATTCTTCTTTCTCTTAGGTTTCCATTCATCTCTTGCGAGATATTTACATGTGAAATTGAAGTTATCTTATAACATTGGTGGAGGACGAGAAGGTATTCTTTTTATTCATCGTGTTACCTTTTTTCTTAAGTAGTTTCATTTTATTTGGATTTGTTATATTTTTATCCTCTGCAGCATTTATGAACTATATAAAAGTAAGTAATGCCACTTTATCTTAGAAGGGCTGATAACATTTCTCTTTTCCTTTTTTATCTTTTCTTGCATCAGCGTTTGGATTTTCTTTTGCATTAATGTACAAATCTTATTTGCTCAGTGAGCTGAACTAAAACTTAAATCAAGAAACAGTGTTTTAGTTAATATTATGGAATTTCTCTGAAGTTGACTAAGATTAATGTATAGAAAGGCTTTCTTTCTGGTTACTCACCATTGTAAGTGATCAGATCAGTTTGATGTGACCAGGGTGTTCAATTTATCTTTTGACAATATTCCATTTGATGCAACAACCAATTTCTATAACGTTGTCAAAATCTGAGTTGCTTTTGAGATATATGCACTGGCTACGTTTCTGAAAGTAGCTTTTGATGATTTCAGGGGCATCAGAATGTGTTTAGCTAGCCAGTTGGTTGTTTTAATTGGAATAACATCCATCATGGAGGTAAATGGTTGCCTGAGACCCTGCTCAGCTTGGTGTGACTTCAGTTCTCATCTTTTCGAATAAACGTCTTGTGAAGTGAGATTCAAATTTTTGGAGGGTTAATCAAGAAGTTACAGTTTTGGAGTAAAATGTTTAAAATGTTAAAAACTACACAAAATCTCGCTTTGTTGATGCTCTGTGATTTTTTTTTTTGGTCTTCTTTTTTTGTTTGTCTAATTTTTTATAATCTTTTTTAAAAATGTCTCTGATTTACTTGTTGCCTATAACACGACATACTTTGGATCATATCTTCATCGTTCAGAACAAATACATTATTCAACGGATTACAATTTGTTTTCTAGTGGTCTCTTGTTACAACTATTTCAAGAAATCTCACTTTTCTAAAAAATGTTAGATTAATAGAGGAACATACTGATTCAACTTTATAATACGAAGATTCCAAAAAGCGACACTAACAAATTCAAGACCAATCGCCATTTGCTCGGCAGAAAAGAAGAAAACATCCCACTTTGTTTTTTTTTAGTATTATATAATTTGATTCATACTAATTGTGGATAGTTTATACATTTTGTTTAGTGACATTGTTAGTTGTTATTTTGACTATCATTTTGCATGCCATCATCATTCATTTTATTCCGACTCATAAGAATTCTTTTAACTCAGCAACTTTCTCTTTTGTTATTGGAATATATTGTCATAAATATTTTACGTGACATAGTTTTGTTTTGTGGATAATAGCCCAAAACGAAGATCACATTAAATTGAGAACGAATACGAAGAGAAAAAAAGAAGGGCGACTTTTATAATTTCGTTAGCGAGTAAATTTTTTTTTAGAAAATATTGTGTAACTTCACTTTTTTTTTTTTTTTTTTTATCAATTATCATTCTTTCTAACTAATTATGTTTACGTAAACCGTTTATATTATAATAGATATGTATAATGACATATGTATATAGGTATTTTAAAATAAATAAAGATATATGTTAAAACTATAGACCAATGTATGGCGGTTTCAACAATAACAAAAATATCTAGATATATCTGTTATGTATATAATTTTATTACTATTAGATCCGTACCGTACTTTTCCCATGGTTATTTCACACATCTCCATTTATAATTCAATAATTTTCTATAGTTATACATTAAAATGTTTCAATGTACATAATTTATTTATCAAAAATAATGTACATAAACTTTTTTGATAGAAAGAGAATATTTATTCTTATTAACCCACTCCGATCAACTTAAAAAAAAAATACTGATATTTTAGGTAGATCAAACTAGAATCTGGTTTTGAATTCTAAAAAAGGATAACACTTAAATACCAATTACCAACCCATCGTAACATCGCAATATACAATATATTTTTGATGTACAGTTTGTGATTTGCGAAGGACAAAATCATTTTCTTTGCTGTTTTAATTAGTTGTTTTGAACCTTGTCACCCAACAAATGTTTTCTAATGAAAAATACCATTTTTAATATTTAATTGTAGTAGTCAGCAGTTAGTCACTTACCATGTATTATTACATATTTTAAAAAGAACTTACACACGATACGATATTTTGTAAAACTGAGAAAATCCAAGCTATAAAATATCGTTGACCAAGCAACTAGTTTGCCCGCAAAATCATTTTACTTGGTAAAAGCGGATCAAGAGAATCTCGACCGAACGATTCACACGAATGAGTGTAGAATCTAGCACACACGTGGCATAACTTCGGAGACATTCACGCTTACACGTAACTGCCATATCAACCTAACAAGACCGGTTTCGACGCCCGGCACAAACAACACAAGTGTGGGTCCTACCGCACGAACGCGACGTCTGTGCAACGTTATCAAAGATCTCTGTCTCTTTCGCCTTCTTTTTTTTTTGAAAACTTTGCGTTTTTTTTCTTTCAATTCTGGATCTTATGAACCAACAAATTCCCTTGATTATATCACAATCACCTTCATATTTGCTTGCGTTTAGTTTCACATTTCCTATATAATCTTTTTAAAATTGTAAAAAAGATGGATATTTTTGTTAGATAAAACATTTTTAATACTTTCTCTGTTTTTCAAAGAGAGTCCTTCTAAAATTGAATTGTTGTTTTTAAAAAATGTCATTTTATATTTTCAATTAATTTTTTAAATAAAAATCCTAATTTACCTTATATTCAAAATTAAAACCTTTTGAATTCAAGTCAATATAATATATCTAGTAACATATTAAATAAAGATAGATTTGTAAAATCAAAAAAAAATTAATTTGTGTGAAAATGTTATGGTGACACTCTTTGAAAATTGAACAAAGTAGTAAAAGAATACGTACTATTTATTTATAGATGGTAAAACTCAAATTTTGACTTTTAGCCACATAAAGAATTCCATTCGAACAACCCACTAATACGCGCGTTTCCCCCCCAATATATTTGTTTTGTAAGAAATTAATTAATGGACCCACCGTATATACTCTTAATGTTATCTTAGAAATTGAAATATTAGTTCAAGACAATCAGTTCATCAAACTATCACTGTTGCATGTTGACAAAAAAATGAAGAATTTGCAATAAATGTGTCCACATATTAGCGTGTGAGAAAAATATGAAAATAGAAAATGTCACAAAAATTGATCGTGATGACACCAACCGAATCATCTATGTTAATTAATTTATATGGTTGGTGAATTTGATGTTATTGACAGAGACTCAAAATATTTTATTTTTTCCTATATAATAGTAGTCATGGATCTTGTGCGAGTGCTTTCTTTCTGTCTACACTTAGGTTAGTTAAATAAATAATTAATATTGTCATTTATAGCATTTGCTAGGTTCGTTACCCTTTGTGGCTACAATTTTGACTCATTCAATTGTTTTAGTTTTCAATGTCTAATGTAATTATTCAGGACCATCTGATCTTCGGGACCTTAACCAATTAATGAATCATTAATCATGATTTTAATGTGTGTAAAATATGTAACTAGTTTAAAACAAACTTCTCACATTTGTTTATTGTGAAAGAAAATATCAAATCAGATCTGCCTAACTAACCTTTCGGTATGTACTCTAAGATAATAGTAGAAAGAAAGTAATTAAGATAATTATCGAAATGGATGATAATTGTTTCATGTCTTTGTCATTTAAACCTAAGAAAAGACACAATTTTTCTAAAGATGATTACAGAAAAGATGAAAAGAGACTTGGACAAATCTTCATTAGCTACAACATTTTAATCATTCACGTTCAATATCGACTTTCACGTTTACAATCTTCATACTATCTTTTATATTGTTCTGCAACATTTTCAAGCTCATCAATCACGAAATTATCTGGGTATACTACTGTATTAAAAGTCATAAACTATAGGATACACCCCATATATGTTATATCTAAGTCTAGATCAAACAAAAATTAGAGATTTGAGAATTGTTTTGTATTACCAATGTTTAAGATCGACGATTATAAGAAAGAAAATTAGAGTTTCTCTTCAATAAAGAAACAAAAGACTTTATAGAACAATGAATCTAATATCTTAAGTTTTATGTAGATATTTTGGATGATTTATGAAGATGAAGTATCTTCTTATTTATAGTGGTTTAAAGAGGTTAGTAGTTTCTTTTTTCGAGTTGAGGTTGCATTTTCTCCAAAAAAAAATTTTGGAGTTGATTTCTATTTATGATTAGAATTTCCTTTCTTGTAGAGTCTTTCAGTTAAGCCGGCGTAGATCTTCATGGGCCGAACTAGGTGGGATTCAAAACGAGTTAATTCTTTATTTGGATCGGGTTTATGGTGAGGATGCTAAACCCGATACCAACAATAAGTCTCTCCCCCATGTTTGTCGAATAAGTATTTACTTGAGCTTGGCGAGTTTATAAGAAAGATGACATGACGTAAATCGAGAATGATTCGTTTAATCCTTATGATGTGAGGTTTGAACTCGACTTATTTGATGATGTGAGATGGAGTTCGACTCTTACAAACTAATGTGAGTTTGAGCTTGACTTTATGCTTCTATGGTTACAAGGTCGGCTTACGATGCGAAACTAGGTTCCGCTTAAACTACGCGACTGAGATTGGCTTACGATGCGAATTGAGTTCAATTTACTTTGCGAAGCTTAGATCAGCTTACGATGCAAATCGGAGTTTGGCTTACTCAGTGAAAGTGATCTGAAATACTCCAAAGAATATTTAAATAATATTTATTACATGTTTTACCGTAATGTGCGGGAGGTACTTCTAGGTTAGAAGTCAAAGAGTCGCGTAGGTTTGGAAGTCGAAGAGTCCCTTTCTTTTATAAATAGTATACTTGTATCCCCCATTCCTCATTCCCCAGTCGAAAAGTCGCATAGGTTTACTCTCGCTCTGATCTTGAGTAATTTATTTTATTGTCTCGTCAGTTTATTATTCGGTCGAAATCCTCTACGAACTAGTAAATTTTCCAGTGTGATCTTCAAATTATATTGTGTTCTATGATCAATCTTCAAGTTTCTTGTTGAGTCATCATTCAGATCGCCACAATGTCACCACGTATGATCATAAAAGTAAAAAACCCCCGTTAATTATCTCTCCCTCTAGGTCTTCTAGTAGTTCGACTTTTTCATCTAGAACCATTAATCGCTGAAATCAATTGGAAGATGATTCAGATTCTGTTTGTGAGGATGAGGTTTATCGATCTTCAGATGTCCCTTGTTTTATAAATGACTGGTCTCCCAAAGGTTCGCCCAACTTCCGAGCTTCTGATGATCAGCGACACGAGGAAGTTACGTCAAACTCTCATTCGGCTGCTGAAAATGACCTTGGCATAAATCCAATACTGAGTTCCTCGACTAAACCTAAAATTAGAAAGAAACAATGTGGTCTGAGGAGGAAATCAGTAAAAAGAGGACCTGAATACTTTCAATGTGATAACAATTGCAACATCTTTCGGACTTAGAGTATTAAAGAGTTTATCAGGTTAATGAGATCGAGCTGTGGGATGTCTGAACATGTTGAAATCATAATTCCTAAAGCTCATGCTCGCCCATGGGTATGTGTGTTTGTATGAGTCATACTTCCGCACAGGTTGGCTCTGGTTTCCTTTGCCTCGTGCTTTTATTTAATAATGTTGTGAGCGTGATATCGCAATTTCCCAACTATCATACATGTCGATTATCCATATAGTAGAGCTGCTCGTGTTGGGTTACGAGAAGAAAATTATTATAAACTATAGTTTTCTCGAGGAAGTTTGCTCGATCAAGAAGTCTCATGATCGTGAAATGAGTTTTTACATCAGTACACAGACGAAACTTAGTCTAATTACGCACGACAAGGGAGAAAACATAAAGGGCTGATTTTTCTTTTTTGTGAAAATTGACAAGCTGATTTCTTCTCTTATTTTGTTTATATTTTATAGGCCAAAGACCGAGAAATATGGTAGATATTAATTTGGTATTTCGTCTTACTCAGAATTTTATTATTCTAACTGTATTATTCCCTCTTATGCAATGCGTCATCAGTTCTACAGGCCTCCTCCAAAAAACTTTTCAAGAGATGTTGATACGTTGAGTTAGCTTAGAATCCATAAGTGGCATGACGTTCATCAAGTACAATTGATGTGTGCATAGCGAGACTAGCTTTCAGTAATCTTTGTTGTCTTCACCTTCTCTCGTGTGCATTCTTGGATAACTTCGTAATTTAATTTTAGTTTCCTCTTATAGGTCGATGGAATTCATCTCCTTTTAGAACAGTTCTGGATTCTTCAGAGAACGACATGCCTCATGTCTCGCTTGACATTCCCAGTCTTACTGATGAGATGAGAAATGAGGCTTAGATCTTACGACCTCGAGATGAAGCCACCACTTATGAAACGAATACAACTGCCCATGATGTAGTTGGAAAATCTACTCCTCATGTCAGACCTCATAAGACTAAGGTCAGTGCTAAGGTTCCTAACTATTGTTGTAGAAGTAGCAGAGGGAAAAAAAAGTTAGGACCTTAGACGAATCTTTGGCGTCGAAGAAACAACCTGTCGAACAGGTCGAACAGACTGATGCAGAGGCTCAAACTCCTATTTCTAAGAAGGCAAAGAGAGATAACACCTTCTTCTTTGAGTACAAGGGGCAAGACCTTCTTGCCAACGATTCTAAAGCGTGTGCCACTTTCTTCAGGGTCATAGGTGGTCCTGGTCACTCGTTACCTCCTTTAGAGCTCATGGAGGAGGATGATCTCTACGAAAAGTGGGTCGAACTCATGGTTTAGGTAGGAGTCTAACTGTTATCTTTGTTGATCTTGTTAAATGTGATATCTTGTACTTACTCTTATTTTTTAAATAAAATATTTCCTAGGCTGAAAGTACATGAATTAAATGTATGAGAGGCTTAATTGGAAGACTCAGATAGCTCATGACAAAGTTTTGGCGGCCCAACAGTTGAATAAAGCCGTCGCAGAAGCTAAACAAGCTTACGACGGAGAATATGAAAGAGCTGAACAACTTGAGACTGATCTTACTGAGGCGAGAGGGGATCAATCTGACAACCTTGCCTAATTCAGCGAGATAAGCCTTAAGTATGATTGTCTGAAAGCCGAACATGAAGCCTTGAAAAAGAAGTTTGGAGAGGAATGTAGTCATCTCAGAGCATCCCGAGGAGTTTGCGTTACCAAAATAAGGTGCAAATTGTGAAGACTTTGTCGTCTCATCCTTCAAAGGGCATAAAATGGAACGCATTATCTGATTGGACATTAGGTCAAACGTAACTTTTAGGTTGGATGTATTTGTTCCATGGTAGAGGTGGGCATTGTTTATCGCTAACACAATATGTAGTTACTGTCTATTTACCTTTTCATATTTGTAGCTATCATAATGTTGTCAAGGTTTGTGGTATGATTCTTTTAGTTTGTCTTTTAAGGAATTCGATATTTTTGGAGGAGTATGTAGTTTTTGTAATACCTCATGCTCTTCTTCTATGTTGATGTAGATTGTCGCACGATGAAGGAAGTCTTCTAGTGTTGTGGGCATACTTTCCATTAACGTTTTGCAATAACGGTATTCAAAATATATCCTTTCCAGAGAGCTTCAATAGCTACAGTGTCATCTATCGTCACCAAGATGCTATTGCTTTAAAGTGATCTATATAGTTTCTTAAGCTTTCACCTTTCTTCTAAGTGATTTTCCAAAGGTCGGCGCTTAACTCTCTTCGAGGAATAAATATGGAGTACTTCTTCATAAAGGCTTGCGACAGATCGACAAAAGAATCAATAGTGAATGGCTTCATCTTGGAGAACCACAAAAGAGTTATTCTGCCTAGATGTTCTACGAACAAATGGCAGAGGACCACATCCTTTTCTTAGTTGGATAATCTTGCTCGCCCAGTCAAAGAAGCGGTCATATGGTTGTGCGGATCTATCTTTCCATCATAGGTCAGTAGCTTAAGTTTGCCGACGTACCGCAAGTCAGCTCCTGATTTGCTAATCATAAAATGGGATTGTTGAGCTTCTTCAAGGACTTTATCGATATCTGGTGTGGAACTAGTCGCGTGATGTATATGTGATTTCATATACTTAATAGTTTTTATTAGTTCTGCATCTCGATCTCTAGTATTGGCGAATTCTTTGTACAGAGATTATGGAGTTAGCAGTGTCGGTGTTGCGACACTATTTAGGGCTCCCAACAGATTTATTTGTAAAGAATCTTGCACAACATGCATTTGAAGGTCACCAATTGTGTTTTCTAGAACTCTCCCTCCAGTAACCATACTATGTCCTTGTTTGGTGGTGGTTGTTGCTACATCTACTCTAGCTTGTCGGTCTGTTAGATACCTTAAGAGGGTAAAAAGGTCGACTTGATGTGCTGGTGTTAGGGGTTGTATTGGTGGTAGGGCTTATGCGGGATTATCCGTGGTACCAGTGTTGTCGCCTTGACGTGTGTGGTTGGTGTCATCGTTGTCCCGAGCTCTATCAATGGGAGGTGGATTTCATGGCAGCTCTTTTTTCTGTCATCCTTGTCGATAAGAAATTTTTTTGCAGAGAAAAGTTTTGGTTATCTCCACAGACGGCGTCAGTTGTTGTATCTAGGTCTAGATCAAACAAAGAAATAGGGATTTGAGAGCTGTTTGTATTATTGATGTTTGTGATCGACGAATACAAAAGGAAAATTAGGGTTTCTCTTGAGTAAACGGGTTCCAAAGGTACCATATTATCGTCTACAACTTCATCATCAACATTAAGGATAGAAGCCACGATTTCTTCTAAAGTTTGAACTTCTAAGCATGTATCATTTTCACCTGGATAGTCGAGTAGGCTATTGATATCGATTATGTTCTGATAACCAAGATTATTAATCACAACTTTAAGTTCATGAATGTTGTTTTCACAAGTTGATTCATTTTCTAAATTCTTTGATACACCATCTTCTGAACAAATTTTGTAATATCGGAACTAATTTGCTATTGTCTCTTGATGAACATTAACTGTCCAAACCAAAACAGAAAAATTGTTAGCATTCAAAACATTGATCTACCTGGATCAGATTGTCCCAACTCGTAGTTTTCTACAATCTCATAGTAAAATCTCCTACGATAATGCATCTTAAAAGCTCTTATTATTCCAGCATCACAAGGTTGAATTTTTGATGTCATATTGGATGACAAGAAGAATAACTCAACATTATTCAATACTTCAATATATTTTGGATGTGCTGGACAATTATCTACCACAAATAAAACTCTTATACCATGCATCTTTTTATCAAACCAGCGTATGTATTCTTCAAAAATCACACTTTTCATCCAAACTCTTTTGTGGCATGGTAGTGAAAATTCAAATTGTCCATATTGACATTCTTGAAACAACATGTCTTTGCATATTTTCCAATAATCCATGAAGGAAAGTTTCATACTCATCCTCATTGCAACAAATAAAATCTGTTAGCCTTTCTTTGTCTTGTGTTTTCCTTCAAGTTGCTTCGTAGCAAGAGAATGATAAGTTTGTAACATGTAAAATAAACCAGTTTCATCCATATTAAAAACATATTTCATAGGAAACTTATCCACTTTTTCTTTATAGCTTCAAATTTCTTCTTCATATCTTGCACATCAACCAAACGACTCTCTCCAAAACGACAAAATGACTTGATATCATGTCGTAACTTAAACTTTTCAAACCAGCCTTGAGAAAACTGGTGTCATAATCTGGTTGGGATATACAAGTTTCATTGTATCTTTTAGTTTCTCCAAAATTAATTATCCAGTCATATTAACACGATCTTGATATTGGAGAAACCATTCAAAAGAACTTTCTCCATCTCTAGAATTTTGGTTGGTTTGTGTCGTTTGATATTTTTTCCAATTTCCAAGTTGGAATAAAGATACTCAGTTGATCGTTTGAATGTGTTTGAGATATACATAGATTAATTTTGAAATGATACTTTGCTTCAAACCATAGTTGCAAATCCTTTTGAATGCATTTAATATGATCTCTTTTGTACTCAGATAACTCTTTGCGTATTTGATTTGCATAAAAAATATATATAAAATAAAGTAAATTTTTGTATAAAAATAATAAAAAAATAAAAAGCAAAGAATATAACATAATATACAATATATAAACAAAAACATAAAAAAAATTTAAATAAATAAAAATTTTAGAAAAATATGAACTTTAAAGAAAATTTTGTATTTTAAAGAAACTTTTGTTTATATTCAAACATTTTAAAAAAAGATTCTAGATCAAAAAACTATTAATATAATTTATAAATAAATTAATCACTATAAATTAATAAAATCTTAAAATTCTAACATTATTAATTTATAGAGATTTTAGTGTATGTACATCCGTCAAAACATGTTCCTAATGCATGCGTTTAATTGTATTTTATCCAGAATTTTTTTCCCTTTCCTTTTGTCAACATTCGTATAAACATATTTCGATCATATTTTAAAATCTGACTGTTCCTAAAAATTTACTGTTTTAAGAAAATCTAAAGATTTAGTGTTTCAAAATTCGGACTCAAATTCAAAATCGCAGTTTACTTGTTTTTCTGTCATTTTATTTTAAATAAATTGATAAGCCTAAGAATAAGAGTATTTGTATACAGTAATTACTGTTTCCGAAAAGTATTATACATAAATAAATAAAACTTTGGATTATCCCAACGAATTGAAGTAAAAACAAAACAGATCCCACGGCAATCGGATTGGTACTGAAAAATAAGAGAGCAAAATAAGGGAACTTGTTTTGTTTGCATCGATAAGCTTCGCCCTTTGTTGTCTTTTTCGCTAATTTATTTCTTCTGTATCTCTCTCCATATATGTTTGACCATTTGAATCCTTCAAATAACATTGCCTGTTTTTTTTTAATTCTTACACTGAAGTACGAAACTAACTCATCAAAAAATATAACCATCTTACAAGAGGCACACTTAAATTCATAAGAGTCGACTGACACGTCTTCAAAGGAGTAAGACTAATTTTACAATTCGGGATAACGAAATATTTTTATAGATTTGGAGAATGTTATGTTTAATCATATAAAGTAATTTACACATTCCACATATATACTTTTTTTAATATATCTAGAGAATGTTACTGGTAATTTTACTAAAATATATCTTAAATATTTTTAGAATACATTTCTTAAATATAATATAATATAATGATAACGACCATCATCAATCCTTCTGTTACCAAGAAAAATCGAAGAGATTACATGCGTAATAATCTTGAGAGAGATTGTGTGATAAAGATCTCACGTCAGAAAAATAGAGCTTGGATCGATCTCCGTATTATCAACTGGTTTTGAATTATAAGCTCACAAAATTTAAAATAAAATTAGAGTTGCGTTTGTTGATCCAAAAAAGATAATTTACGGAAAGTTTAAAACTAGTTTATATGAGATATGAATCAATGATTTTATTATCGATTAGTTTTGAGCTAGAAGTCTATAAAATTCAATATGATATCATTATATGCGCAAACGCTCTTGCAATCCGGCCTAAAAAGTAGCTCATGCTAAGATCTATGATGGATGGCGTATCAACATTAATAGCTAGAAAAGTAATTATTTCAAAGAAGCGTGTAAAAATTAAGTAGAGATTATTGGACGATCTGTTATAATTGTGAGGGATTGTGTGTGATAAAAATCCCGTATCAGAAAGATGGAAAGGGACTATAAGAGACATAGTCCAATCATCACTTTATTAATTGTTTTGAGTTAAAACTCATAAAATTTAATAAAAAGATCATCGTATTCAAGTCTCTCGAGATTATTATTATTCAATTAATCAAATAATTACATTTGACATATTTTGGTTTTGAACGTTATAATGTTAATATATGTTTAAAAATATATTGACTACTACAATCAAGATGAATTTATACAATAATGAATAAACGATGGTGCTAGTTTTTTGTGGGTTTTGGAAAGATGAATCATTTGAATATTCTTATAGGATTTGGTAAGCTTGATGAATATGCATTTTAGGAAATTTTGCAGGTTAAGTGTTCTTTTAATTGAGTTTTATTTGAAGATTACTTTTAATTGATTTTTCGAAATAAGTTTATAGAAATTTACCAGGAAAAGTGAGATACACCACTTTATCAAACAATATATGTCATGGCTCACGTAGTTAAAAATGCTTTTCTTCCTTCTAACATCACTGTTTGAACAAATTTGAATCGCTACATATTTCAAAAGTTACACTGATCAACAGAAGATGATATTTTTCATGAATAACACTGCCTTGAATTACAACGAATGGTATGTTCTGATAATTGGTTAAAGATCACCAGATATTCGAACTTTGGTTTTTATCGCTATGAATCAATTATTAGGGTACTCGGTCACTACCTTTACGAAACGGTGAAAATGTGTTTTCCATAACTTTTTTGCTAGGTTTTTCAAGTTTATCTTTGTTGCATGACCTTTTTTCATAAACTTATGTCAAATCCTAATTCTTTCAGAAATCAGACCTACATATTAAATATTTTATTAAATATTTAAATATTTTGTTGGTGTCAAATTATATCTCTTCTGATTTTATAAATTCTGTCCGTAAATTATATATCCTAAAGATTTTAGTTTTATTGTAAGTGATTATTAGTAAATGTGAACGTAATTCACATCTAAAAAAAATAACTCAGAAGCGGAAGATTGTAAATTTGTTCAAATTTCGATATGGAACATTTGATTCTAACTTTCTGGTTAGTAACTAGAGGTTTCCAAGTCTTGATGTGAGACATTTTGGAGAGTTTTCACCAATTTTGGAAAGCTTCTACCACTTTCATGTGAACATCACTAACTACTTCCCTTAATTCCTTGAAAATAGGTGAAACCTCTCCAAAATATAGAAAATTAGCACGACCGATTTATTCATATTTTTGAACAAGATAATTGATTAAGTTATTTTTATCTAAAAATGATAAAACGTTATAAATTTGTTGCTAAGTATATTTAAAGTTGTTTAACCTAATTATTGTGGTTCATGTATCCCGACCCCATTCAAAGTAAGATCGTTCCGTGGAAAGCAATCTCAGTTAACAAAATCTTTGTTCATTGACAACTTAGTTTTCGCCACCAATATCCACTGGTTAGCAAATTAGTAGAAAAGAAAATAAAAGGTGTGATTGGATATATCACACATACCGCAATAAAAATGGAGTAAATATTAGTTACTCTCACTTCTGCCACATATTTTACCAATCAAAATAATTATGCAAAAATATATTTACTCTAATTTAAAAGAATAAACGTTAATAATTTTACTCCACGAACATGACACTTTTTTCAGCTCAATTGTTTATCCTGTCTCTTATTTAGCTAGGTCCAAACTTTACCAATCAGACCCAAAATACTCCCGGAGCGAAAGAAAGAGAGGCACAAGCACCAAAACGGCGGCTGAAATGGGACCGCACGTGAGATGGACCTCGACAGTGTCATATGTGTGTTCTTTTTTCGAACTCTGCTTTGACTTTTTCGACAACTTCGCCGAGACAGTCGAGCTTTTGCTGTCATGTTTTCCGCATTTTAGATCCCCAAGTACTCTCTTTTTTCTTTCCTAATTGTTTTCCCTAATATTTAATCACATAATTAAAACTTAATAGTAATAGTATTAACATTTGTACTTTCTTCTACTGATGTTGTCTCGTCGAATCAGACTGTAAAATAACGATTAAACGATGACTATTGTGATTCGAATTAGATTTTGAGCCATCAGGATTTGGAAATATGTATGAACTTAAAGGAAGAGATTCGATTACAATTTATTTTGAAAGATTTGATATATGTAAATAGATTCCAGTAACATATGAAGTAAAATATTATCCCATGGAACATTGTATATATTTTAATCATTTTGATTTTTAAAGATTCAATTTCTTGTTCTCAGCAGAAACTATATTTATATAAACATATTAACGTACGTGTGTGTGAGTGTGTAACACTGTTGAATAAAATATTTGTGGTTAATTTTCAAAGCAACTAACTTTAAGTACAATTGAAGGCATCTTAAACCAAATATTTATTTCTGCCATTCATTGAACTAATTAATTATGGAGTGAGGGAGACCAAATTATGAAATTCATGTAGATCCGATGGACACTAAATATTATGTTTAATTTATTTATTTTCTTGCAGGAAAATTTCCGTTAGATTCATTAGAGGATGTATCTGACTGAGTGAGATTCCTTGACGAGTTTTATCTTACAAGAATTTTTGTAGCTTTTGAAAAATTAATTTAGCCAGCAGTAGCACAAAAAAGTTACCTAACAAGACAAAAAATAATTTCCATTTTATCTTACAAAAAGGTTAGCCATTAATAAAACCAACTTAAACAGAAAATTGATATCCATTAAAGAAAATGCTATATATATATATATATATACATTATTTTGTTACTTGGTCCATATCTTAACACTCACTCGTAATAATCTCCTCTTAAAATAAAATTTAGCTTTTGTTAGGTATTCAAATGATATGTCAGGTTTTTTGATTAACATATAGAACTTACAACTCAAACAAAATAAAAATTCACCAATTAGAGGAATCTCTTAAAACATGGGCATAGTTTGTTACACATAAAAGACCACCAAAACGGTTTTAAAATAGAAAGAAAAAAAGAGAAAAAAAAACGGAAAATAAAAACTAGGATCAAAACAAAGGCCATTGCTTCTTCAATGCTTCAAGCGAAGATGCTGAGCGGACCGGTCTTAGTTGCAGCGTCTATACCGTTTTCACCATTTCTGATTCCGGTTATCCACGTCCTACGCAAAACCGAAAAAAACCAAATCGAAATCGGTATTCCAAGCGCTACATAAACAAAAACCGAAATAAGCATGAACGAGACTTACTTTCTCACATTGTCGCCTCCGATATCCATCTTGATCGTTATCCTCTTCGTCGCTCTCATGAAATCGCTGCGTTTTAAACCAACAATTCAATCAATGACGAAAATCGAAAACTAAACCGTTAATAAACTAAACCGTTAATAAACTAAACCGTTACTATACAATTTAATTGAAACATTTTCTTTGAGATATACCTGAAAGATTCGTCTCCAATTCGTTTAATAACACCATTTGCGTCCCGGTACACAACATGGGTCAGCAAATCCGACCTCTCGTCTATACGAAACATCTCAGCTAATTTCCGGTACAACTCTTGGTACGAGCCAATAACCGAGAGATCTAGCGTACGTCCAACATCCTCAGATTCCATGAAAACTTTACAATGACCCGTTTCAAGTCCCTGCAACCCGTAATTCCATGTTAATCCGGCCGAACCTTTCTCCTCCTTCGCATCCGCCTCTTCTTCTAAAGACCGTTTCCGGTTCATAACTTGCTGTTCGGTTAAAATCGGTTGACCAAACAGCAAGAACTGATGAGTCTTCTTCTTCTTCTCCTGAACCAAACCAGCATTTCCCATGGTTAAAGAACACGATATATTATTACTATTCTCTGTATCCCACGCCTGACGCGACACAATGTTATCGTAATGATGCCTCGGGTAAAGAAACATCGCCGGAGATTGTAATTTGTTACTAGAGTAACTAGTGAGATTGAGATCAGACAACGAAGACGGAGATGGTGATCCGAAGAGTTGTTGAGCTTGCCTGGCTCCCTGTATCCCTGCAGGAGCATTATTGTTGTCGTTTGACATAGAACACATGGATTTAGCGGCGAATCCAGGGTTAAAAATCGGGATTTTAGTACCGTCGAACGGGAATTCGAATGGCTGCGGTATCCATATTTTCTTCCTAGGAGAGAAAGGAGATACATGTATAGCAGGCATATTCGAAACCAGTTCAACTAGCCACGGACTAACCCGTTTCACATTTTGTAACAAATCCGGTTCATCCCACGCTACCTATAACCATTATAACCGCAATATTTTAGCGTTTAGAAAACGCGATTTTGTATATAAGGAAGAGAATTTTATATAACCTGAAGGAGACGCCATGGAGAATTAGGCCAACGAATTGGATCAGCGACTTGAACGGCGGAGACAGTACCCATAAACCAACTGATTCTAGAAGAATCTTCCGTTTCAAACGCCATTTTAAAACGCATTCCGCTACACCATCTTATTCTCATTGCTGATCTTACATCAGCTGCTTTAACACAAAACTCCGGCGTACTCGCGCGTGGGTAGTAAACAACTTCAAACGCTTGTCCACACGCTGCACGCGCCACCGCTTCAGCTACTGCTTCCACTCTGACGCTTCCTGAATTTGCGTTCGAGTTGCGTTTCATCAGCATTAGCTTTGATGTTGTTTCGTCGTCACGGAGGAAACCGGAGAATCCGGGGTAAGGATTGTTGTTATCGGATCCTAAACCGCTAGATCCCAGACCACCGCGTTTTGCACGGCGGATTCCGACGCAGAGTTCACCGGATTCGGAGCGGAGAAAAACGATTGAGTCTCCGGCGATTAATTTTTTCTGGTTAACGAAAGTGCTCCAGCCGGTGGTTAGAAGATGACGGCGAGGCGTTCCTCTGTAGATATGCCGGAATTTCCAAGTCTCGCCGTGGATATCTTTAGCGATTACAGTTTGTACCGGTGGCTCCGCCGTATAATCAAGCCGCGGGAAAATCGTCTCAGCGCAGTAACGAGGAACGGAGAAACCACCGCCATTATTAGCGTCAGACTGCGTCAACGTTTTAGCAAAAGACGCCGGTTTCTCGTTACCGTCAGAAGGAGGAGTTAGACCTAAAACGGCGTCGTTTTCTAGATCCAAGTCGTTTCCCGGAAGTGGCAAAAGCGTAATTTTGGCGAAAACTTCGTCCGTTTCAGCATCGGCGAGGAACTTCACAGCGACGACGCGACAGAGTATGAGCGGTGGCACGCACGGCGCGTGAAAATCAGGAGGCGCGTGAGCGTGTTCTGTATGGCCTTGAGCGAAATAGAAAACAGTTGAATTCACTGAAGGGATTTGAACCATTGATCCTGCACAAGCATGCCATAGTTGTGGATCCAAGCTTTTCTCTTGCTCCATTGTCAAAAATCAAAATTTCAAGCTTTGAAAATGAGAGAAGACGAAGAGAAAGATCAATTTTTTGTTTGTTAACTTCCTTTTTCAGACAAGAAAATTAAGTTTCAGGTAAGACATGAAAATGAAGTTTGAACCAGAGAAAGAGAGAAACCAGAAACGGTTCCACGGGAAGTAGAGAAAGCGAAAGAGAGAGAGATGATAAAGTTGAAAGCTTTCACTTCAAAAGAGGTATCATAGTGAAGGGGGGAAAAAGCTTTAATGGCCGATCAGAAGAAGAAGAGAGACTATAATCTGGTACGGACAAGACCATCATAATAATAATAAAACACTTTTCATTTTCTTCTCTACTACTACTACTAATTAATGTTGTTATTTAGAACAAAGAATCAAACAAACCCGAGAGATTAGCTCAACACAAACTTTTAAATTCTTTATTTTAGAAAAGTTAATTTCGAATATATATATATAGTATATATATATATTAGTTTGAACAAAACTGCAACTAACTTGTTTGTTTCATTTGCTCAGTAATCAGGTCCAAGAACAAGTGAGTTTTTTTTTAATTAGCAATTTATCGTATCACGACTCGCGATATTTTGACACAACTAATTTTTTATTTTTACTCTAAAAATTAGAAACCATTCTTGACCAGATACAAACCTAACCACGGTTAAACCATTATCCTTCACGTTTGTTTTTTACCCGTAAGTGTAAAATGGTTTTTTCTTCCATTACACAATTGTGGTAAAAACAAAAAATATGTTTACCCCATGGTTTAACCAATAAAGTATCTTAGATGCAACATGGACAGTACAATGAGGGTAAAAAATAAGACATGTTCAACTTAATGCAAAGATGTATTTTCCCCATTTTATAATAAGTATTTTTGACACTTTTTACATAAATTAAAAAAATATTTATATTTTCAAGAATAAATGTACTTTATGTTTTACTATTATTTTAAAAATCTAAAATGATACTATTATTTTAGTTTAAATTTTTTGTTTTAGATTAACTGTCGTTTTGTATTTTCAATGCAAATTTTTTACAGGATTTAATCTTACTTCATTAATGTATTTACCAATAAAATTTTATATAATTTATTAATAAGGAATCAAATAAAAATTTTAATTATTTTTTAATATGCATACAAATTTTTTAATTATTTTTTTAATGTATTGGCCAATAGAAATTTTATATGATATATTAATAAGGGAAAACATAAAAATTAATTATTTTTTTAATATACGTCCAAAAATTTTAAGAAATACTTATTTTAAAAACAGACGGAATACTTTTTCTAAGACAGATGTTTAGTTTGAAGTTGAGGAAGTATCAGATATTATTATGTCAGAATTAATGAACAATAAAGAAAATGGTTTATTTATGATACACCACTTACAAAAATATTAATACGAGTTGTCTTAATGACGTCATAAAGAGGAATATAACGTACATGGGGTTGACCCGAAGACGAAAACGCGGTTGTTAAAAAGGAATTGAGTTGGTGACAAAAACAAAGAAAAGGATTTGAGTTAGAGTTGGTTGAAGTTTGTACTCATCCTTCGTTTTGTTGGGCTTACATTGCCTAATTATAACCTGACACGACATATCCAAATATTGTCCTTCTTCTCGTTTACCAACAAAAATTTTCACCCATACGATTGAAATTGTTTAGTGGAAAAGTTTCATTTTGTTGTATTATTTTGTTTTTTTTAATTCAAAAACTCTTCTTTACATCTTTCAATATTTTTTTCCAGAAACTAGTTTCCTAAAATCTAGACAATATAGTTTAATATTAAATTTTGAGTACTGTTTTTTTCAGTTTATTTGAATATGTATGTTTTTCAAACAATATAA
The DNA here is from genome assembly GCA_963922655.1 of Cardamine chenopodiifolia. Taxonomy (NCBI): domain Eukaryota; kingdom Viridiplantae; phylum Streptophyta; class Magnoliopsida; order Brassicales; family Brassicaceae; genus Cardamine; species Cardamine chenopodiifolia. Next base: position 12,027,522 of record OZ000478.1, on the reverse strand, counting down.
TTTTAGAAACCTAAAACTAAAAAAGAAGTTTAAAGAGTTGAAAAAAATAAAGTTATCTAAAAGAGTAAATATATTTGACAAAATTTAGCTCAAACAGTGGAAAGATTGGAACTACTAACGTTTATATTTTAAAAAGTCACCATAACCAAATAAAAGAGATGACTAATTTTTTACTATGCGACAAGTTCTTCTAAAATGAATCTAGACATCAAGTAATCTACCCAACAGATCTTTAATTGGTCTAAACCATGACACTATTTTGACTAGACTAATTTCACGTTAGAGAGAAATTGATCTATAGTTTACATCTAAGGACAAATGCTCAAGTAAGAATCACTATCTCACACTACTTGGCCTCTACTTAAATATGAATGTAAAATTAACATAACAGATCTTCTAATAAACAATTTTTGGTGTGGTAGCCTTCGAATAAACCATGTTATCTTCGGAGAACTCTTGTGTTCGTCCGACTTTGTTTCAGGGGTCGAAAGTTATCCTCTGGCTATATATAATTTGTAATTCAACTTTATATTATCATATCTAGATGATTAAAAAAAAAAGCTATGCCAAAGAAACCAATGAACAATGGGTTGGTGGGGGCTTTTAACAAAAAGAAAATACTAATGGTTTGGGGAAGGAGAGGTGGGGCGGGGTATATTTTCTTAGTAGTTTTAAACCAGAAGCCAAATTTTATTTTTGTTATGTCATTTATAAAATGGTTATAGGGGATATTTTAAAAAAATTTAAATTTAAAGAAACATAAAAAAGTTGTGTGAAATTGTTTCTTTGACGATACAAAATTCATATAGGGTAATTCATATATGTCAGTATATAATATGTTTAATTGAAGATTATATTTTTACTGGAGAAAATTTGAGAATTGGTTCAGCTGTTAGCGGAAAATAAAGAACATTGGACCCAGTTAACATTTTCTGTAGTCTAGAGCTCAAACATAGAGACTATAGAGTCAATATAACAACATAAACAGAGTCGTTGTTTTTTCTCGCAGCAAACAAAGTTTGTATAGCCTGCAGCTGTTTTTTTTTTTTGTGACCAATGGGTCATAGAAATATATTTCAGTCTACTCAATGTTTCATTTCTGAGAAGTGTACCACTCGAACGTTCGTGGTTAATTCCTTTTTTAAACACAAAATCGTCAACATATGTTGCATTTATCGATTAATCAATCTCTCAAAAAATAACATAAGAATAAATTGTGAAAGTAATAGAGAAAACTATTACTTTGTAGTGTGATTATTTAAGGTGAGAAATTATAACTTTTCCTTCTACATATACAACTTAGAAACTAAGAAAACTGTTAAGCACAGATCAAGAAAGCTAATGAATAGAGTTTTGGAAAAATACATTGATATTTTTAACAAAAAAAGAAAGAAACAAAAAGAGTTTAAGATAGGATAGGACCATTCATAATTCATAATGCAAGACCACCAACACATTATTTCCCATTCTAGTATTGTGTTGCTTCTTTTTGGCCATGTCAAGTCCATTATATTTACTATATGGGGGTGACTAGTAAAAACTAGAGTAATAATTATAAAGTAACTAAAAGTAAATGGAAATAAACAGAAAATAGTACATAAGAGTAATTTAAATTAAAAATTAATATTTATTTGATAGAGGATGAAATTTTTTGGCTGAAAACCAGAAAAGACAAAAGTAATTATGATATATGAGCATACAAATATAAAATATACTTTCAACTTGATTGGTAACTAAATAGAGTAACCAGCAGAATATACTTTTACTTTAGAATAATTACTCTAATATCATACCAATCACACTTCTATATATGCCGTAGAAAACAATAATTATATATATGCATTTTATATACACGCTTATATGTATATCAGTGTGTGTATTCGAGATAAGATGAAAAAGTAAATGGCTGAAATACATTTGAAAGACAAAGAAACTGTGTGTCTTGTCAATAATATAATGTTTCTTCAGAAGTCATGCATTAAATGATCCCTTTGTTTTCTTTCTATCTCCTGTCCATTTATTCTCTATTGAATATTTTTTGTTTTCTCGTGCCTTTTTCAACTTTGTTTGTCCAAGCTTTGAAAACGAACTTATATATAAAAAAATTTGTCAACAACTTTTTTATCAATAATTATAAATTAATTAAAACGGTTCAATATTCTAAATCTAGTTCAGTGTTTACATTAAAAATAAAATGCGGATAAATTTTAGTATTCTGCTAATTTATCTGTTTTTGAATTTAAATTACGAAAACTAATGAAAATAAGAAAAATGAGAAAAAGTTTTTTATCTTCACGAGATTTCCAGATATATTAAGAAAACAGAGCAATTCGCTCGTATAGACACCATCTTTATTAGCTCATAAAAATTGATTGCAAATATTATTTTTGTTTTATGTTGTGCAATTAGACTGGTCATCGCTCATATGAGAGCTTATAATTTGGCATGCAAAGGGGAAAGGCACATATAAGTGTTATATGTCCTCATAAGTTTTTCATGCACGTCATCTTGAAAACAGAACCAACCTCATCCAAAAAAATTATCCGTCTCTTTCCATGAACCATATACATGACAACGAAATCCTTTAAACACTGAATTCTGAGAAGAGGGTATAACATCGGTATCCGTGGACATTTGATTAAGCTTATTATTATCTTTAACTTGTGCCGACGTCCAAGCTAAAGCTTTCTTGTGGGCTTCTATTTATATTTTTATAGATCTTATCATTTCTATCTTTCCAAATATACCACAAAATCCATGGTAAACTATCATCTTTGTATATTCCAAGATTCTCCAAAACAGATTATCCATATTTGAAAAAAACAAAGTCCCAGACTCCCAGGGATTTGTCCAAATATTGATGGTATTTTGGATAATGTCCAAACTTTTACTGCTGGTGGACATTCAAGAGGGTATGATTGATTGCCTCCTCTTCCGCTCCACCTTGAGCACACTGGATGACATAAATTTTTTTCTGAGATTCGAATTAACCGCTAGAAAACCCGTTATACTTTGCCATATAAGATGCATATTTTAGGAGGATATTTTAATTTCCATGCATGAGCTTGTAGCGGACGAATGTACGGACCATAGTAATGGGGTATTATACCAAATGAAGGATAATTATACTCCATCTAATATCCTGATTTTTCTGTATATTTTCTAGATTTTGTAAAATGTCAACCGAAAGTATATACTTTAAATGTTCCATTGATTGGAATATCTCGAATCAATAGAATATCTAAGGAGTCAATGATTTCATTGATTAAGTCCATATCCCACATCATGGTTGACAAGTCAATTAATTGATTGACCGTCAGATTAGGATTAATATTTTGTCCTTACATATTGCTGGCCTCGGGCAATTAGCTGGTATGCAGGGTCATTCCAAACTAAAGTGAAATGCTAGATCCAACTCTTTTAATTAGTCATTTCTTAAGCAGAGGTCTAGTCGAGGTGATACATCACCATCCATAGAAAGGAGAGTATGATTTGATTGGATATAGTGGATTCAATTTCAGATAGTTACGTCTTTTAAAAACTTTAGCAAACAGAGAGTCTGAATATTCCATTAGACATCATAGTTATTTTGCTAAAAGTGATGAATTAAAGTCTTTTTATGGTTCAAAAACTAATTCCTAATTTTTTTTTACTTTGACACAAATTTTTTCATGGCATGCAGTGTAAACCTTTGTGTCCCATTCAAACTTATATAATTTATTTACATTTTATTTATCAAACCTTTTTATTGATAGTAAAGTGTCAAACTCCAAAAAAATACAATAAGTAATTTATACCCCAACAAATGACAATACATGCCTAAACAAAAACCATACAAATGGTAAATAAAACTAAAGCAATGATAAATTGAGCCTAACAAGGACCTAATATGACATGAAATCCCATAAGATTTATGAACTTTATTCCTCATTCTTTTTGAAACAAGAAGAAGAACGAGATCTTCAACAACCAATAAAACTAAAGAAATTGCACTAAAGGCAGAAGAGAGACAATGTCGAGAGGAAAAACCTTGCAATACCAACAAATCTTGAGCCACAAACCAACTCACTGCAAGTGGGACGTTTGGACTGAACACTAACCTTCAAATCACCACCGAGATAGCTACAAGGGCTGAAGACACAAATTTGCAAGGTCAAGAGCTTTGAATCATAATAGTGAAATGAGCAACAACAAGATAATAGACACCATAACTAATAAAAGGAATTAAGCCCTTAGCAAAATGAGTGACTAGAACTTATCTAACATAAACCTCAATACTATGTAAATTAACACCACCAATGTTATCATAATACTCCTCAAATCCAAACAAACCAATGCTTAATTCACATTATGGAGATTAATGGTAAAGGTCACTCCATTAGAAAGGATACATGAACATATGTGGAACAAAGACTGCATTCAACAGTAAAGATCCGCATCATGACGGTAACAGAGCCACAAAGGATACACAAGCCATGGAGATCATCTGATGTAACCTATCTAATCATTTGTTCCTCAACACCAGATCTATGTACACCTTTCTAATCCAATACAAATCCAAGAAAGAAGAGTCGGAAGATGACATAGAGGGTACTTGATGAAGCGGGAGAGACAAAGATGTTGCAGTTATGGCGATGAACATAAGTAAACAAGCTTCTTGATATTGTGGAGAGAACTTTTGGTTCAGCGAGACAAGTTCCATCGACAGAGAAAAAGAAACTTTGACGCAATCAGGTGGATCCTTAGAGGCCATGGGGAAAAGTCTGCATTTTGCAGTAATTGTAGCCTCAAATGTGATATGTAAGCCACCAAGGGACTCATAGAACAAAGCCATTAAGGCCAGCAAAAGGACCCACACAGAGATAACAACTCTAGTGTTGGAAACTAACTAGGAGCATGGACCGAAAAGAAGAAGGTGAAAAGTGGCGGTTGAGCATAAGATTATTTGGACAAGAAGCATATATGGTTGTCTGGTGGGTTTGGCGGAGACGGAGGGTCCGATGTTGGTGTCGGAGGAGGCCTCAGATAGAGAAAAATGACCGTATACATCAGGAAGGAACGAGAGTGGCTCGAAATCGACAAACAGAGAAGTCATCTCATGGAGTAGACTCGCCGGAAAAACAGCTACAATACTGGAAAACGAAAGCTCACCCGAGATCTCTCTCTTTAGAATCACCAATTAAAAGAGTAGAGTACCAAAAGAGGAACAACGCCGATGAAGAAAGCTTATCTCGTAAAAGGCTTGTGTCTACGTTAGTTTTAGTGCATGGGAAAAAAAAATTTAGAGCGAACTCTTTTAAAAGAAAACATTTCATAAGTTATTTACATTTTAAATTAAAATAGTCATATGAATTTTCACTTAAAACACAAGTCGACAAAAAAAATTAGTTACTTCGTTTCATAACGTCAATAGAGAAGTAAATATAGTATAACCTTACTTAAGTCGTCTACTAATATATTGTTTAATCAACTATAAAAATAGTTTAAGCAGATTTCATGTGTTATATTACATAAAATGCCACTATATTTTTATAAAATTAAGACTAAATTAAACAAAGTTAAAATAGTCAAAAATTTATACAACCAAAATCCAGTAAAAAAATCCAAACAATTTTTTTTAAATAATTATTAGTTTCTAAAAATAAAACTTATTTTTTCTCTCGTAATAAATATAAATGAAAATTTTAAATTAATTTTTAAAAATTCATTTAAGAAATCCAAACAGAATCTTTAAAATAATTATTAATTTCGAAAAATAAAACTTATTTTCTCTCTCTCCTAACAAATATAAACGAAAAATATAACATTAAATTTTATATTATATTTTGATTATATTCTTACTTTATAAGTAATATGGTACATTTTAATAATAGTTACTAAATTAGACTTATTTATCAAAAATTAATATTTATCATTATATTCATGTACAATTATATATTTTGTTAAAGCAGAAAATATTTATATGTCAAATTTTAATTAACTATTTTGATCATAATTTAAATTCACTATCTAGATTTATAGTAACTGAATCTATTCAAAATAAATAAATTTATATCAATGAAATAAATTCAAATTAAATTATAGACGAAAATTAATTCACTAAATTTAATTTTAAATTTTGGATTTTGTGTCAACCACAAAATTTAATTTCAAATTTTAGTCATTAGTTCCTTTAATTGTGGTAAAATATATTTTACTAAGATAATATGTTTACTATAAATTTATATAATAATTATAAATAATAATTATTGTTAATTTCGTAATTAATAAATTAGATTTTTATTCGATTTTGTAAACTACTTAATATCTCTATACTCATATTAACAAATTAAAATATTTGATACGTTTTGATTTTAAATTAAAATTAAAAAATAAATCTATTCAAAATAAATAAATTTAGATCAATGGAATAAATTCAAATTAAATTATGGACGAAAATTAAAATTATTTTTTTTTAAATTGTTAACCAATTACAAAATTAAGGTTTGAGATCTATAACATACTATTTATTTTTGTTATTATATTAAAAATTAACAGAGATTTAGGCAAATATTGGTTAATTTCAAATTTTGGAAACTAATGATTTGTTACAACTAAAATCTTAACATATATTATCATTCTAATAAACGTTATCTTTTTAAAAAAATTGAAATCATGGCAAAACGATTACAAATTTTTTTTGTCTTGATCCCTAAATCTATATTCCCCTATAAATAGAATAAAGTTTCATCTTCAACCTCTCACATTCTTTTGTTTTATTCTAACGATTGTTTACTTTTGATTTTTAATACAATGGAAACAACACCATCACATGCCTCCATATTCAAGAACCGATCAATCTTTGTCGTTGCAATCTATTCTGCCACTATCATAATGGTCAAAGTGAATTGATAAATCACGATCATTTTTTAATATGGACGCATGGTTAGTTAGATCATCTCTACGTTGTTAATGTATTTCTAACAATTTAGAGTGCAATTTGTATTCATGGTGAGTTAGTGTACATCGGATGCTACATCATGCATAGTCTCAAAATCACCGCAGTATAACAAATTTATATTATCAAATAAATATTTTTCTGCATTCCAAAATGTGGACCACTATCTAATATATATATATATATATATAAGATTTAATTGTGTATTACTGTTATCTCAACTCTAACAAGCCTTTATTCCACCGATTAAGGAGAGAGACGGTTGAAAGACATGAGATGTGACAAAAGGGAAGATGTGTATAGTTAAGTTGTTGTGTCACTGTCCGCCAAACCTACCAAATCAAACAAAAGCGTCACTGCTCAGACAACCAAACCACCCAAACGTCCCTTTCCATGTTTCACCATCAACTGCTTAATCCACCATTAACGCCTTTTTTATAATTTATTTTCCAACCCTCACAATTCCTTTATTGGTCAACAACTCCCATAAGAAACAAATGTAAATGTTTGTGATAAAATTGGGATACTGAAAACCCCTAAATGATTAACTTTTGCTATAGCTTTAAATTTCTTGTTTTAAACCCCTAAATCGTGATATTTTTCTCATAACCTAAATTTCCTTAAAAAATTAGCGATATATATATATATATATATATTGTAAATTAATATTATATTCATTTCTTCCAAAAAAATTGAGGTTTACACGAATACACGGTACAAAAAGGACTTAACCCAAATCAGAAGACCACCAACGAACTAAGATATGCGACCGGAAATACGAGACCTAATCTACTAAGTCCGGCGCTAACAAGAATGAATCATCTACGAGGACGAGTTCCAGCTCTTGACAGAAGTTAGCGGTTCCCATCTCAAACCAAATCCGCCACCAAGTCAAACCCGAAGCTTTTCTCCCATAATAGATCGGATCTTAAATGACCGAAGCCTTAACTCTCAACTCCTCTACCTAGCAAGATGAGAGAACACGGAAGGTAACCCTCATCGCCGGAGCCAACCATTAACGAGCTTCATCAGTGCCAAAAATCATCTTCGATTCGGGAACTGATGAATAAGATTTGAGGTTCAGACAAACCCATATTAGCTAAAAAAACGAGACTAGCCCTTTAAGATCCAAACAGATTCACAGTTAATCGCTTTGACAAACAGAGTAACCCATCGATATGATGCTCAACTTCCGCCGCATGTCGCAGCAGTCACCACAAACTGATGAGCCGAGATAAATTCCACCACCATGCAACCTCTGGCATCCTCAACCAGAAGATGAATCGGCGACGGAGAACAACTCAAACCGCCGTGATTTCGCCACAAATGCATTGAAGAGCAGAAATCCACGTCCCAACGCTGCCGTACATGAATAAAGTACACTTCCATTTCTCCGATTAAGCGTCAAGAACCTCGATGAAGATAAAAGACATAACAAAAACTAAAAAAAAACAAGATATACTTTTTGTGTTTTTGAGGAGAGAGAAAAAAAAAGGAACGATTGTCCCTTAAAATTAACGATACTGAAATCTATAGAAGAACCAAGTGAAGGTAATTTTTATTTTCATATGAGAAAACTCCATGTTCCAACAATTGTTAGGCGTTAGTCTGGTGGCAAGGGTGAACCTAATGCCTAACCAATAAATCAGAAATTAAACAAAGTTTAATTAGAGACTAACTTTTACATAATTAATATAAAAATTAAATATATAATGCTAAATATAAATTATTAAATGCAAAGTATGTATTATCATTAATTTTCATTTTAGAAAAACTAAAACGTATATTTATTATTAATTTTATATCTAATTGGACTTGCATGAAAAACTAAAACCCAATACAAACATCACACAACGATAATGCTGCCAAAAACTGATGAGAAGCTACTCTTGTCATCAGCTTTTGGTATTTAGGAGGAAACATGTGTCAACAAAAAGTGCAGCGGACAAATCTCCCACATCTGTGCATGGAGGAAGCAACTCTTGAAGATATATTCTATAAATAATGAGTGATTTCACTTTCAATTTTTTTTAGAGCAATTTGCGCTTCGATAAAATCGTGACCCATTTTACTTTAGATTAATTTTTGACCCAATAAAATCGAGTTAGTTTTCAAAATAACTCGGCGATTAGTTGTTTTTGGGCGTCTAACATCATTAGCCGGCCTATTTTCTGGTCATGATTAATGTGACCGTTTTGGTCATAATCGTGGCGGAATAGTGGCGTCAAGCATTTAAGCGGCCACCTATGCGGCTATAAGGCCGCATTTTTGAACAAGGGAAAATTTTATAACCTAGAGATTTTTTATTCAAAATCTAGAGTTTAAACTTAGTTTGGAAGAGTTTCGGTGTTGATGGAGAAATGTAAGAGTTTCACCCTAAAAACCACCGACTACCCAAAATAAAATGGTGCTATCTAAGAAAACCATCTCTGATTCCAAGAAACTACGAGCCAAGGATTTATAATCTCATTTTAATAAAAAAGGTCTCGATTTATGACTTTACTTAGACATTATGTGATATTTTCTCAAAGTACGTTTTTACTCAAACCGCAACAAAAGTGTTTACAATTGAAATAATTTGATTTATCTAAAAGCGCTTTTAATATATATATAGATATATGATTTTTTATAAAAAATAATGTATTTTTCTTATACTATTACAAATGATAAAATTATAATTTTCTCATCTACGACGGGCGACTTTGGACCATAACCATATTTGAAACATAGTGAACGATTTCATAGCCAATTCCATAAAAGATTATTTTACTAATATCATAACGATATACGATACGATGGTTCTATATGTATCACATTTATAGTGGAAAACTTTATTTTTAATATTTGGAATCACGACGAACAATTCTACCAGCCTCACGTTAGAGATTTTTTAATGAATTTGTTTCTGTTATTCTCCATAATTCACAATTTTGGAAAATCGAACCCGATATTTCACAATTACACTAACATACAACCATTCAATTTCATATACGAATAAAATATTTTTGACGAAAATGTCTTTGGGACATGGAAAAAGGAAGAAAAGAACAACAATGGCTTCTTTGTAAAAGTGGGCCAAAACTAGAATAGTATGGGCCCAAACGATAAGGACATAGCGGGGCTATATTGCGCTTGACGCGCACTTATTAAACAGACACTTGACAAGTCGTTAACTTACGCTCGTGACAGCTAGCGACAACTAGCTGTTAACGCTTTATTAGAGTAAAGTCGAGTGGGTCTGTTTTTTTACGATAGTTGACCTGTTAATTTCTGCTGATCTGGCACATTACTTATGTCACGTGGCATCATCATGACGGCTTTCTTTGTCGCCCACGTTATGTCCTTTCTTTATTTTACCCTATAAGCTGAAACATGGTTGGCCAACTGATTCCATTTATATCTTTAGATTTTTTTTTGTCAACTCATCTCTTGGTTTATTATTTTTGTTTCAACCAAAGATGATTAAAAAGATTTTTAGTCCTTTACAATAAGAGAATGGAACAAGATTCTTTCTTGAAATTATTTTATTTATATTTTCTTGTCCATATCTAACCAATTTTATGAGGAAATTACGCTTTCATGAATATTAAAATAAAATTAGTGTTCCTACTTATAATTGTTAAGTTTTTTTATTCGACATCAAATATTATGCAATGAAGCTCCTCTGTGGCTTCAACTGATATGCACGCAAACTCTTAAATATTTGAATGCAATTAATATAATATACTTGGGAAAAAAAGAAATTAGTCGAATAGCTCTCAACAATAATAGATGATAAAAAAACAAAAATAATTGATGATAAGTTGGGTCATAATAATTGATGTTTTTTTCTCTGTTTTTTATCCAATGATGTTTTTGTTTTCACTCAACTCTTAAATGATTTTGTTTTTGTCCATTAACGCTAATTATTAAGAAAAGAAAAAATATATATATGGATGAGGACAAATGAGGGAAGAGAGGCTAAGGGACCCACAAGAAGAGAAAGACAACGAAGTCTGAGGAATCTGTGTCGTTATGTCTTCAGATTCAGAGATGACAACTTCTGCTTCATTTGTCTTCTCTGATCTAACTCGTTTTTCTAATATTTTTGTTTCCTTCTGTTTATTCCTCTTTAATTCATAGTGTTTGTCTTCGTTAATCGTTACTCACTATTCCCCTTTATATAATAATATAATATGATGATTCAATAATAGAATATGAAATTTATTTGTCTAACAATTCACATTATTTAGGGGAAAAAAGAAAATTAAGTTTAAATGTGTTTTCTTGTTAGCAAATTAACAAAAACGAACCCTAATTCTTCACATCACAAAAAGAAGAATCTAAGAACCATAAATATTTTCAAATAAAAAATTCAACAACAAATCAAATAATATTGTGCACTTGGGTACTAAAATTGTGGACTTTTAGCTAATTCATAATTTAGAGATTTGTCATAGAAGTGAAAAGTTTTGGAATTTTAAATTGAGAATGAGAAAAAGTGAAGATTTTTCATGAAATTTTCCCAATAGTAAAATTAATACTCAATCTGTTTTAAAATAAGTGTCATTTAAAGTTCTTATAAATATATTAAAAAAATAATTAAATTTCCTTTTTTACCTCTTATATATCTTATAATTTTTTTTTGGATATATTGTATCCACATATGTCATTTTTACTTAAAATATCTAAAAATACCAAAAAATACCCAAAAATATTAGAACCCGTAAAAAATTTTTAAATCCAAAAATATCAAAATACCAAAAACATGTATATGTATTAATATATTATTTTTCAGGTATCCAATCTAATATCGGATAATATCCAAAATCAAACCAATACCCATAAATATGAGTCTAGGACCTTATGTATAAACTGAACATAACCAACTTTTTTTGGATCAGTTTTGGTTTGAATAATCGAATTTGGATATTATGTCTAGAACTAGTAGGAAACTTCATGTGCCACGCCTGATAGGACTACTTGATTTCCTACTTGAACTAGTAGGAAACTTCATGTGCCATGTAAATTTTATTTTTTTATTTTTTTGTTTTTCCTGTTACAATTATTCCTATAATTAAATAAAAAAACCAATACCGCTTGATCCTCCTCTAATCAATAAATAAAGATACAAAGTCGCACATATACCAGCGTTGAGTCTACTACATACAAATTTTACCAAAAAACATAATATGTATGTTAAATTAAAAAATCATAAATAATATTTTAAATAATTATTAGTTTCTAAAAATTTTAATTTACTATCTATCTCTTATTAATTATAGATGAAAATTAAAATTATATTTTAAAATTTTTTAATCAATCAAAATTGAAAAATTAAAATTTTATATCTAACTATACCATATTATTTATTTTAAGTTATTATATTTAAAATATTTTTTTAAGATATTAAATTATGATTGAGCTACCATCTTTGTTTGATCTTATTTTTAGATTATTTTGAATTATCATATAATACATATAGTTAATAAAAATGTAAATGTTTTTTTATATGTTGTGAATCAAATTTTTAGAAACAAAAATATACTACTCAATCAATGAAGAAAAAATATATGTTCAACATCCTCATTGGTTAAAAATTTTGAGCAATAGTTCTGAGTCATATTATAAAAAGTACCAAAATGATTTCAAATCTGAATGAGAAATAAATTTGAATTATTAGGCATCTAAATTTAAAATAATTATTCGTTTCATCTGGTTCTTTAATTAAACCAATAATTTCACCAAATAAAAGAAAAAAAATTATTTTAAAAATTTAGTTTAAAATATTATAAATATTTAAACTTTAATATTTAAAATATATAAAAAGTTTATAATCTTATTAATGTTTAAATATATATTTTCACTTTATCAATTATATAATTTTTGAACTTTATAAAAAGGTACGATTGTATGAATTTTAATGTCAAAAATATGTATATAGTTTAAAAAAAACATTTCAAATAGTATATGAATTTAGTTTCAACGGAGACCAATATTGTATCATCTAGATTTGAATTAAGATTCAGATATTTAAATATTCTAATTTTTATAATGGGTTAGGATGGGTCAAGACGAATCAAAACATATAAAAACGGGTCATAACGAATCATGACGGATCTCAGATAGAATTTTAAATCATTGATATTGGATTAAATTAAATTGTTATAATTTTTTTGAATAATGTGAAAATATATACATAAAACTACTTAACTTTTACAACCAAATTATGTTATAATCTAAATTATCAAATAAATTTGTCCACAAATATAACACCGCACGTACGTAATTATATATTACTAATTTTAATTAATACAACACAAACCATCTATAATAATAATAAGATGCTAAAATATAAATAAATCTAACGTAAAACACTTATAATAATTTATGATTATATAAAGTAACAAAATATGTAGATATTCTCTCACGTTACATAACGTGGATTACTATCTAGTTATTTATTAAGTAGCCTATTTATTTGTTAAACATACTCCATTCATTCTATTTTATAAAATATTTTGGTTAAAAGCACGTATATTAAAAAGTTATTATTTTATACAAAAGATTATTTAATATTTTAATTTAAATTAATTAAACCAATTACAAAGAAGACAATATAATATAAATGATCATAAAATATCAAATATATTTAAAGTTTGAATAAAAATTCACAAAACATCTTATAAAATAAATAAATAAATACAACATCTTAGAAAATAGAACTAAGTGAATATTAACTGTAGTACACAAAAATTTATATACCCTTCAGTCCACATCTTCCAACGCGATGTCAAGGTCGGTTGTGATGGTTAGCGCAAAAACTTATGACTCATCCCGTAAAGTTTTTTTTTTGTGTGTGCGTTAATGGGTATAAGTTTTTCTTTTTTCTTCATAAGTAAATTTATTCACATCTCATATATAATTGTCACTCGTTTTGAAACTAAAGTTGGTCGGTAGACATAGACATTCGAGTATTCAAGTCGGATTCAGGTAAAAACTGATTGTATATAAAATTTTTAGATCCACATAAATATCCATAAAGTTTTGAATCGGATTTAGATATATTCTGATTCGGATTAGTTTGGGTAAAAAAATTAGTACGTATACAAATCTAAAAATTTGCAGAGACAATATGATTCGAATATTTTCAGGTATATTATACCCAAATATGACAAATTTTACCCAAAATAGTCGAAAATATCAAAAATATCCGAAAATATTCGAATCCATAAAAAAAATTAATACCCAAATACCCGAAATATGCTAAAATACCCAAAAATATCAAAATACCAAAATATTTATGTGTGTTAATGTATTATTTTTTTGATATTCGATCGGGTATCGGGTAATACCTGAAATCAAACCGATGCCCACGGATATGAATGTAGAACTTTATAGATAAATTGAGTATAACTGAATTTAATTTAAACCTTTTTTCACAAGTCGGTTTTGGGTATTTTGCCCAGGACTAGTTGGTAGCTTCATGTGCCACGCCTGATAGGACTACTTGAAAAATTGTAAGTTCAATCTTTTTGTTTTTTCTTTGTTTTCTCTATTACAATTATTCCTAAAATTAAATAGAAGACCAATATCGCTTGATCCTCCTCTAATCAATAAATAAAGATACAAAGTCGCACATATACCAGCGTTGAGTCTACTATATACAAATTTTACCCAAAAAAACATAATATGTACGTGTACGTTTGTTGTGATAATGTAGTAGAGGAAGAAAGAGTGATGTTGACAATGAAAATGTAAACTATTATCCTCCCGACTGGACTACCAATCTCTCTTCTTTCTTTTTTCTTATCGACGGATTAAACTACTAATCATGGAGTTATTTTTCTAATATAAAATATGGTGGAAAAAAAAAACGAAAATAATAATAATATGGTTGCTCCTCAAATAGCTTAACAGGAGAAATATAATGACATATTACACTACTGTTACCCAAGTGGTTTGGCCATAAAGACTAGTAATCCCCTCAGGCCAGAGACCAGAACGGATTAATTGGTCAGTCCCTTCCAAGAGAAGAGATTTGAACCCAAGACCTAAGGTGCATTACACTAGTCTGATAAAACAGTTGTCAACATAAGCACATAATCAAACAAGTAAGACCCTAACTTTCAACTAAAATCCTAAACTCTCTGAATCAGATATAAAAAAGAAAAAAAAGACAGACACTAGAATCCTAGTTTTTAAGAACATCAGTCTTCCAGAGAGTAAACCCAATGCTACAGATCCTCACATATTTGTTTCTTTTCATAGACCAAATGAGTTTGGTCTGCTTAAGGTACATAAGCCTTATTTTAGTCTCTAACCTCAGGATGTCACGACACGGATCTTTCTGGTAACAACAAACTGGCCGCCTTCTTTCTTTCTCATCTCTACGATCTTCCTGTGAGAATTCGAATGGACTGTTGGGATGAAGGTTGGGCTTGAAGCAGGACGGTATTCTGGAAGAAGACGGCCTGATCTGAACCGAACTCCGCAAGCATTGCAGAGAGTTTTAGGCCCATTAGGTCCTTCCCTCCACTGTGGGGTCCTGGTTGTCTTGCAATGAGAACATGTCCTAACTGTCCCATCTGAGTTAAATACTTCTGGATTGTCAGAGGCCGAGGAGAAGGCCGATTGATTCTTGTTCTTCTTGCGTTTCTTCTTGGCAGAATTCTCAGAAGGGAGGTAAGTATCTTCAGAGTCTGATTCATCTAGAGCATTAGCAAATTGCTGAGCCATTACTGATGCAAATGGATGGAGGAATGTAAGTCTCAGCAGTGAGGGGCGTTTGCGCTTGCTTCTGATGCCTTTCACAGGGAAGGTAAGTTTGAGAGCACTGTTTTGGTTTTGGGATGAGACAGAACCGTTGGGGGTCTCGAGAACTGAGACTGGGCTTGAAGACTGAAATAGCTTTGGGACTTTGACATCAGGAGAGGAGCTACCAATGGTAGAAGAGGCTTCCAAAGAACTTGAATCCTTCTGCACAAATGAAGTCAAAAGCCAATGAAATCTGAATTGAGAAACATATTCAATGCACCCAAAAAGTGAAGAACAAAGAAGACTTCCTCAGAATGAAGAGATCCATACTTCACTTACAACCACTTATCAACTCAGTAGAGCCATAAACAAAGCATACAAACAAATCAAGCATGGGAATGATTCCACACAGATAACCGATAGACAATGATACTATGCCTAACCCCTCTTGTTATATATATATATATATATGTAGATACACGAATAGATTCACTAAACTAACCACAGAAACTTAGGGTTTAGTTGAAGATAACACAAAACTCTCCCTACCACAAAGGCCCCAAAACCACCACACAAACACTTGACGCCCTTATCTCTGGTAACACATCCTATCCATATATGTATACACCAGCTGCTACACTAAAAACTATTCATATCCTTCAGAGACTTAAGATATGCCTCTCAGCTTTACCAAAACAAGGATTCTATTCCAGGAGCTTGCCTAACTAGATAAAAACAGTGATTGTGTTTCAAATCCAATAGAAGCATTATGCTAATACTGCATGTTCGATTAGTGGATAATCTACCAAAGTAAGAAGTATGTGCAATGTGTATAGCATTTTTTTTGCATGCCCATTTCTAACCTAAAAGGGTTAAAAGCTACCAGATTGAATGTGAAGATTCTCTAACATTACTAGATTATATTTCCGCCTACAAATGCTGCTAGATTTAGTTGTGTAAATGATGCATAAAGAGTACGTAAATAATGCATAGATTCTTTGACTTCTACACACATTTCTAACATAATGCAGTAAAAAGCTACACAAACTTGTATCCAGAAGAATGATTATGTACAATATACCAAATTATTGTCCTAAAGCAAATGAATATCATATTCGTGTGAATTATCGAGTAAAGTTCGAATACAAAACAATGCACTTTCCTAATGCAGATAAGAGTGATTCTTTTTAACGCAATTTAGCAACCAATACAATAAAAACCAACTGAAGCTTGAATTCCTATGTTCCTAATGCAAAGATGTGATATGATTGTGTGAACAATATATCAAAGTTTCATAAAGGATGCAAAATGAAATCCTTTTTCGCATTTTCTAACCTTATGTGGTAAAAAAGCAATTGAGGTTTAAATCTGAAAGAAGAATGATGTAATACTAGACTAAATTATTGTCCTAAAGCAAATGTGTGTTGTGATCGCGTAAAACAAATTCACGTAATATGCATGAATGATGTATATAAGAGTGATTAATTTCTTTTTAGGCTCTTTTCTGACCTAGTGCACTACTAGCTATCAAAGCTTGAATGCACAAGACCAGCTTTCCTAAATAACATGTTTACTGTTGATTGTGGCATAATCTAATAAAGTATATGCTTAAGTTTCGAATATAAACATGGCTCTTTCGCAAGCAATTTTCTTACCTATATACAGTGAAAAAGCAATCAAGGATTAAATCCAAAAAGAATCATTGTGTTAAACAACACATCCACACCCAATCAATGTCCAAATCCAAATCTCTGCTGTGCATATGTAAATAATTTATCAAGTAATATGCCTAAATGATGCATATAAATGTGATTCTTACTTAAGTGCTTTCTAACATAATGTGGTTATATGGCTAAATCTTAACCTAATACAAATGGGAATTATAGTGATTGCAAAAATAATCTATCAAGTGAGATATATAAATAAACATATACAAAAGCTTGAGAACTCACCACACTGGGCACAGACTTTTGGACTCGCACACGTTGTCCATTGCCAGTGAAATCAGTAGAGGACAAACTCGAGAGCACATCCAATGGTGGAGGAACAAGGTTTTTAAACTCGGCACCCCAATCTTCCTCGTCATTGATGGTTTCAATGTCTTCTAGGGGAAAATCATCGATATGATCGATGAGATCATCGAAGAAATTAGCTGATAGATCCTTGAAGTCCTCGTCAGGTAACCAAGAACCGTTGTTATTCATCTGTCACCTACTGCCCAAAAAAAAAACCATACAGAAAACAAAAAAAAACAAAGACATAAGAGTGAGAATCCAAGCTATGTAACAAATATCATTTTCAGACATAGCCAAAACATATCAATTGAATATGAATGCGAAAAAGTCAAATTGAATAATAAAGAAAATTTCTTTCAATTTCTCCATTAGCTCACTCAAATATATATTGACTCAAGTCAAGAGTGAGCAAAGAATAAAGCAAAGTTTACAGAACATAAATGGCAAAAGAATTATCTGAGTCAAGAAAAAAAAATCATAACTTTTTAATTTCCGCTTACAGATATCATCTACAATTTTAGTCAAACAGATGAAAAAATGTCATCTTTTTTATTTTATTTTAAATTCATTTCATCATTGAATTCAAACCCATTTCAGGGCATAAGAGAATTAGACAAATCACACACAAAAACAGTCTCCTTTAACATTTTAGGGCACAACTAAGAAGAATCATACAAAGAATAATCATTTTCTTACATTGCATTGAGTAAACCAAAAGAAAAAACGAAAAAATCTCCATTTGAATGTATGAGAAAGCGAGTGAGGAAGAGACAGAGACTCACGTACCTTCAGATAGAGCTGACTACAGAGAAAGCATTCCCCAAGCGCAAGCCAGGGAGAGAGAAAGAGACAGAGAAGAATCTAATTGTCGGAAATTGGGGATTTAGGGATTAAAGAACATGAAATAGGGAGAGGTCTGAGATAAAGTGAGAGAAGGTTAATGTGCGGATTTTTCAGTATGTTATCTTTTACCATTTGTTTTTGAGAAAATTTTAATTTCTACATATTATTTTTGTTTTTTTTTCAACTCAAGATTTCTTAACTTTTAAGAAATTTGTAAATCATTTTATTTTTATGAAAGAAAATAAGTTCTGTGATTTTTTTTTTGCAATTTGCAGGAAAACGTGACAAAGATTTACACTTGCTGTAAAGTGTGACTTAAGATTTTTAATTTGGAAATTTCCGTACAAATTAAGCAATTAATGAAAGAGAAGAAATCATTTAGTTCTGTTACACAAAACGTTCAATGCATTTTACAATGTATACAACTATTATTCCTTTTTATGATATACACCAATTATGATCAAAACTTATCTTAAGGTTGAGATTTTGCACCAATGGTATAGGTTCAATAATATTTCTATACCCTAATTGGACTACCGCATAAAACTGATGTTCAAAGTTTAAAGATTAGAAGAAATTGTAACCGTTACATGATAAAGTTAAATATAAACCACGTTTATTTTAAACTATTTACGCATATATAAATAAATATCGTGTTTAGATTTTTTTTGCAGTTTTTGATGTAATTTTAAAACACAACATTCGAATGTTTGATACAGGAAGAACTCCAAAAATAATTCAATTTTAAGGAAAAAACACTAGAATCTTATATCAATAAATTGTCTTAGTAATATTTGTATAGGTTTATATTAGATATTAATAGAATCATGTATTTACATAGGACTTTAGGAAAATATATTATATTATTATTTCATCAATTTTATTAATTTTAGATTTTTTTAAGTTGGGACCAAAGAACATTATTGTTCTATCATGATTATTAATCTATCACGTATTAAATAAAACAAGTTATTGTAGTTTGATTAATTTACATTTTATTTGATACAAAATTTAGTTACAATTGTTAATGGCCTAAATAATAATTGCAAGTCTTTTAGTTGAAAAAATGGGAAAGAAATCTAGAAAATGTGAATACAAAAATTAGGTTAAATCTAATGTTTAGGGTTGGGCAAGGTTTACAGTAGTTTTGTACTTTTGTTGTTAGACTTAGAGTTTTGAATTTAGAGTTTAAACTAATTAAAAACTATTGAGTATTTTTCTACGTTTGATATAGATATTAGGAAATTTTCATAACTCTCTTTTTCTTCGTTAAAAATAGCTCATCTTTTTTTTAGAGCAAATAAATAGATATTAACGAAAACAAACGTAATTACCATATAAACATTGAGTCAACCAACTTGGTGAATAGATACAATTTGAAAAGAAAATATTATCCGAAAAACCATATCTAGTTAAGAGGTGAGCAGCTTGGTTGTAATTCCTTGAGGTATGATCAAAGCGTATATGCTTGAACTTGGTTGCCCATAATTTGATGTCTTTGCAGAGATTGTAATTGTATATCATCTTCAAAGCCTTGGATGATCTTTCAGTTAGATATTTCCTTAAAAAAAAACATAACTTAATATTTTATGTTATTAACATTTATTTATTTTTCTTGAAGGTCTTTCATTTGTTTTATAGTATTTGTAACTTCTGAAAACATAAATATGATCCGAGTTATGTATCGTTGTAACAAGTTAACAACACACTACAAAGAATATAAATTGTACCAATTTTAAGATGATATATAATAGAGAAAGTATAGTCTCATATTAAATATAGAATATGATTGTGTCGAGTAGTTAGGAGGGAAACAAAATATCAAGCACATGAAAGGCCCACATGTCAAATCAGATGACATGCCTTGAGCAAGGATGGCTCGTAGATCCCATCTGATTCAATTATTGGTTTCTTATATTATTCCTAAACTCTTAATTTTGTAACTATTATTCATTCTGTTGTTAATATTTTTGTACTCGTCAAATTAAAGATGAAATGGATCGATCACCGACGATAACGAGAAGAGTACCCAAACTTAATGATTATGGAGTAATTTCCTCATGGGAATGTGGGTCTCCTCCTGCCTATTTTCCACATGATGGGTTTTATTCAATTTCAAGATAGAGCTTTATTATTTTTGTAATATTATAGCACTACCAAAATTTTGCATAGTTTTACAAATTATTGTATATTGACATTGGTTCGATAGTTTATGTAATCTGATACTATGCGGGATATTTTCTGAAACTGTACGTTTAGATTCACTATGAGTCTATTATTATGTTAACTGTCATCTTTACTATTGTTAGTAAAAGTTACTAGTTTGACCGGATAGCATGTTTAACTGGGAAACAATAAATATTACTCTATATCCTCAAAAGTTACTAATTTAGAAAATAATAATTTAATTGATTTAAGAACCAGAGATGAAGTATTAACAATAACGTTGGTGTTTTTAGAGTAATCTTGTTTATTCATATTCAAAATTTTGAGTTTTTTTTTTCTTTTTTTTTGTTATTGTTTCACAAACTTTGTAGGAGAATATTGATTGGATAAAAGATCTTGAAATTTATATGATAGAGAGTCATTTTCTTGTTTAAGAAGTTGATGTTTGCTCCTGTGATGTTGAGAAATTGAGTTCCGATAATGATATGAAGTTTGTTGGGTGATACACGAATTTTAAACCCAAAAATAAAATTGCAATTGTACAAACAAGTACAGTAGTATAGAAGGAATCAAATTTTCAGAGACTAAGTTGCATTATGATTCTTATAAAGTAAAAATTAAGTTAAGACGAAACGAATTTGTTGGCTGATTATGAAACTGAGGAAATCAATAAGAAGTAAATAAACGAACTAAATTAATGGATTAAATGTGTTAGGCTTTAGAGAAGTCTCCGGAAATCAGAGATCACGAATAAGATAACTATTCAAGGCATTTATTAAAAACTATCTCGAACTTGAACAGAAATATCTAATCAATCCACTATTGTGGCATCAATTACTATGTCTAACCACCTAAGTGTCTAAACTGTCGTTTGAACTTAAAATCCTAAACAAGCATTAACTAATGAGTTCGATATGTTCACGTATAGCAATAGCATCAGCTGTCGTTGGCTAAAGACAATACACTCATCTATGTTCTATCTGATAACCTATAAGCTTTTGGAGAATATTTTCAATATAACATCATAGACTAAGTGGTTAATCTAGTTATGAAGATGACATAAGATAAAAGCCCTACTTATGTCTGATTCAATGCTTTTTCATTCTTTTGAAACCCTAAAGCCTAACTAGATAACTACTCAGCCATGGAAGTGGATGAACAACCAAAGATTGAAGAAGAACTCATAAAAAATCTAAGAAAAATACCAATAGATATCTTTTAACAAGGTCTCAAGTAAAGCAATAGAAAAATAAAGTATAGCCTAAACAATGACTCAAAAACAAGTATTTATAGGGTAGAAGTCGTCTAGGTCGAATCCTAATCCAATTAAGAAAAGAAGCATAATTACCTTTTTTCTCGGGTAGGAGATTTGGTCTGGATCGATCGATCTAGTTTCTTTTGGCAATTACGATCGATCATTCTTGATGTTGGATCGATAGGTACATAGTTGGATCGATCGATATAAAGTCCTCTGGTCGATCTAAAACTTTACAGCAAATCCTTAAGATGATGGATTGATCGATCCATTGGTCGGATCAATCGATCTTGAAACTCACGGCCAACCTTTTGATAGTGGATCGATCGGTCCAGTTATATGGATCGATCAATCTTGTTATGCTTGAAATTTCCTTTAGATAGACAGATGGATCGATCGATTTAAGCTTCAAATCGACTATTTTTGCTCTTTTGCTATAACTTCATTCCAATGGCTAGAACTTCTTCCAAGAGACTTTGTACCTGATAAGACTTTAAAGACACATAAAAATACTCTAAAACACATACTATTCCTAAGTAAAAATCCGTTAAAAACCCAACATATCAATTCCTCCAGACTTGAATCCTTACTTGTCCTCAAGTAAGAACAATCAATAAAGAAAAGTTACATGAAAAGTTTGAAAATAGGAATTTACGCACTCCTTTAGATTTCACCGCGCTGAACTTCCAATCATTTAGAACTTAGGACATGTCAAAGAACCAATTAGTACTACATTTACTTTACCATAAACATAGCAAACACTACTCTACTCCCCAGAATCCTAAGAAATCTCTGTTGTCGACCCTTTAACATTCATTGATTTCTCTGTAATGTGCAGTCTCATAAAAGGATTATCAATCACAACAAGGGTTTGGAAAGGAAGGTTAACTTGATGGTGGTTGAAGTGTTTAGGCTCTGATGATAAAGATGGATGCAAATCATGGCACAAAATCACAGTGAGACGAAAACCAAATGTCAATACACAACCCCCTGAACTTTGGAATCTCTGTAACTATCCTAAACGAGTTGCAATGGTGCTTAAGATAAAACATTAAACTTAATAAAGACTTTATCCTAGTCCCTTGTTTTTTTTGTTTCCCTTCTCGTCTTTTTTTTTTCTTTTTTCAAGAAGGAAAAGCCTGAACCAGTCATAGTCACACATTACATGCACCAAAGATAACTCAACCAATATCATTCTAATTAAAAGAGATCGTTAAACTTACTAGGGATCCTTGGAACGAAGATGTGTGTCGATTCATAACACTGTAGTTTTTGCACTTGATAATGATGAAATATAAGGCATGTTGTTTGAACGAAGGGATAAGGTGAGATGTGGTACCAAACTAAAGATGAGGTTGGCCATTCGAAATTCTGAAAATAGTGGTAGAAATGTGGAATAGAACTCGAATGTTATGATCCTTGTGCGATATCAATCCCCTAAGTGAGAAATTAACTCATGTTAAAGGTCCTGTAAAATAGAGCCAATGTTAGATAAATCAGATTTCCAGAGGATAGGGAACTTCAAGTAAGTTGGTTTTCAATCTTCCTATGTTGAGAACAATCACTGTTAGAAGTCTGCAGAAAGTTAGTCAACACCAGATGAAAACAAAGAACATCATAATAATACTCCCATGTTTAACTTAAAAAACCCAACACAAAGACTCAAAATAAAACCAAAACAAATAAACAACATTAGTCCCAATAAGAACCCTACCCCAGACTTACTTCACACTGTTTCGGTGTGAAAATAGATCTTAAGAAGGATACGACAAAACGCAAAAGTAATATATAATAAAACTAAAGTAAAATAACCATAAAATAAATACTTACTAGGGGGTTACTTCCCACCAAACGATTGTTTAACGTCATTAGCTCGACTACCGCAACGCCTATGCGTTAGAAGAATCCTTAGAAGGATCAGGGTGTGGTGGCGGTGGTTTGAGACGTGGTATGTGTGATGGTTTGACATGAAGATCCGGTGTTAGAACCTTGTTCAACAAGTTGTCCGTAGCTACTTGTCCTTTGGCCTTGAGTTCTGGAGTTGTGATCGCTTTGACTTTGGAAAAAGGTTTAGACGTACCTTTGCACTTCAATCTAACTCAATGGTATAATCAACACATCACTGTGGTGTCAAAGTGATCTAAGAACTTTTCAGCACACCCCAGACTAGAACTTATCTCTCTTATCGATCTTTTTCTCAATGCCAACATAGGAAGCATAATCCTTGCTAGGTTGTGTGGAGATTGTTTTGTCTATGTTTGACAGACAGATCTTCTTGTTAGGTAAGTCAACTACAAACTTTGTGGTAGCAAGGAAATGTCTTCCTGGATTAAAAGCATGTGTTCATCCTTGCTCATCTCGATAACTGAAAATCAGTAGGAATCAAGCATTTCCCAATTTGTACCTGAAGATCTGTGATGCAGCCTTACAGAGTTGATTCTGTGGCATCCGCGAAATAGAAAGTCTTGTGCAAAGGTTGGATAGCATTAATACCTAAAGAATCAACGAGCTCTGCTAACATGACGTTCACAACGGACCCAAAATCGCAGAGAGAATCGTCAAACTCAATGCCAAAGATGGAACATGGCACAACGAACTCTGATGGATCTATTAGTTTGGGTAAGAGCTTAAATGCTGGGGTTGTAGCGGGTCATGGACGTTTTAGATAAGGGACCTTAGGAACATAAGCATGTGTTATGGAGGAATGGATTGCTGGAGTGGTGGAAGAGATCGTTGTCTGGTGATCGGATCGATCGATCTGGATTGTTACGCTGGTGGTTATCTGCAATGCATTGATCGATTGTAGAGGGTGTTGATTGATCCGACAGTTGGAGCGATCGATCTGGAATGTTATGGTGGAGGTGGTCATGGTTGGATCGATTTATCGTTGATGAGATCGATCGATCTGTATGGCTACAGATGTTAGTGGCTGATTGTGATCGATCGATCGTTGAGGACTCCTTGTCGTTTGCTATCGTTTCATTGCTTATGCAGTCTGAGTAACTTGAGTATCAAGTAGTTTTAGATGAGTAGGAAATCTTCAAATTTACCATTAAACTTGGTATACATATTGTCCACTTTGACATTGATCTCATTCGCAGATTTCTGTTGAGAAACAAGGAGTTGCTGCATGAGAGCCTTGAGTGCTCCTTGAGATTTCATCAGCAGAGCTTGAAGGTTGTTGGAATTTTTTTCCTTGTTGCAGATAGACTTGATGTTGAGGATTCTCGATATTTGTGTTGCGGTAGGATAAATTGCAGTGATTTCTATAGTCTGATTGAACCCTCTCTTCTACACACACCCATGTCCTTGCACATATTTAACATCCTTAGACTCATCATTATGTCCCTCAGCAATGCCATGGAAGCAATCCAAATATAATCCATCTTCACATTAATGCACACCTCTTTGATTAGCCTTGAGCAAAAAATTTAGCTTAGTAGTCAATTCATCGATTTTCTGAGAACCATTGCTGTTGACCTTTCTAGAACAATCATACTCAGGACAACGGTTGTTGGAACTTGCAGCCAAGTTTTTTGTAAGCTTGTAAGCACTTGTGATACTCTGAGTCATCAAATTCCCGTTACTTGAAACGTGAAAAACATTCTTGTAATCCTAGTCAACACCATAATAGAAGATGCTAAGAATCAGCTCCTACGAATACCTGTGATGAGGACACTCTCTACGATACTCTTTGAACCTTCCCAAGCCTCCTAGAAAGACTCTCTAGAAAGTTTTCCGAAGGTTGCGATCTTATTCCATAAATCGGCTAAAGTGGTCGAGAAAATCATCTTTGCAACCCAAGACCTCAAAGAACCAACTGGTAATAAAGTCACCTCAAAACCTTGTCCGCTAAAGAGAAAGAGAACAACTTACATTTAAGGTAATCACCAGGTACTCTGTTAGACTTCGCTGTGTTGCAAATTTCCTCTAGGTTCTCGATATGATCCATTGGGTTTTTAGCCGGTAACCCATGGAAGAGATGTTGCTTCACCAATGCAATTAGCTGAGATTTGATCTCATAATTCTGTCTTACAATCTCTGGTGGAATGATAAAAGTTCTGTTCTGATAGTACGTATGAGGAGTGTCAACATCCCCAACAGTACGCTACTGAGCTTGCTGCTGTTATTGTTGTTGATGCAACCGCTATTGTAAGTTTTGGAGTTGAGCAGCTGCAGCGGCTTAAGCATCATCAAGTGCGTTATTGTTGATATTGTCGCTCATGTTGGCTAGTTTCGGCTTTTCTTTCCTTGCTCTGTTGTTAGCTTACTCTGTTTTTGTTACCTCTTGATTGGTTAGATGCAAGAGATCTCTAGAACCATCACATCTCCTCTGCATGCACATGGAAACAAAAACAAGCAAAACTAAAGTGTAATTAGTAAATCTTAGATTAAGCTTCAGTCTTAGATTCGAAAGCAACAATTGGTCCCTGGCAATGCGCCAAAAACTTGATACACGAGTTTTAAACCCAAAGTTAAGACTGTAAGTGTACATACAAGTGCAGTAGTATAGAAAGAATCGAATCCTCAGAGACCAAGTTACACTACGATTCTTATAAACTAAAAGATAAGCTAAGACAAAACGAGATTTGTTGGTTGATTATGAAACTGAGAAAAGCAATAAGAAGTAAATAAACAAATTAAATTAATGGATTAAAGGTGTTAGGCTTTAAAAAATTCTCCAAAAATCAGAGATCACGAACCATACAACTATTCAGGACATTCATTAAGAACTATCTCGAACTTGAACAGAAACGTATAATCAATCCATTGTCGTGGCATCAAATAATATGTCTAACTACCTAAGTGTCTAAATTATCGTTTAAACTTAAAATCCTAGACAAGCATTAACTAATGGGTTCGATATGTTTACGTATAGCAATAGCATCAACTTTCGTTGGCTAAGGACAATACACTCATCTATGTTCTATCTGATAACTTATAAGTTTTTGGAGAATAGATTCAATCTAATATCATAGACTATGTGGTTAATCTACTCTAAGCATTAACAACAACAATAGATGAAGATTACATAAGATAAAAGCCATATTTGTGTCTGATTCAATGTTTTTTCATTCTTTTGAAACCCTAGAGTCTAACTAGAGAACTACTCAGCCATGGAAGTGGATGAACAACCACAGATTGAAGAAGAACTCGTAAAAAAATCTAAGAAAAATACCAAAAAATATCTCTTAACAAGGTCTCAAGTAAAGCAATAGAAAAATAAATTATAGCCTAAATAATGACTCAAAAACAAGTATTTATAGGGTAAAAGTCGTCAAGGTCGAATTCTAATCCAATTAGGAAAAGAAGCATAATTATCTTTTTCCTCAAGGTAGGAGATTTGGTCTGGATCGATCGATCCAAGTCCGGTTTCTTTGGGAAATTACGATTGATTGTTCTTTATATTGGATCGATCGGTCTAGTTGTGTGGATCAATTGATCTTGTTATACTTGGCATTTCCTTCACATAGACGGATCAGTCGATCGCAATGAGGATCGATCGATCGCAATGAGGATCGATCAATCGCAATGAGGATCGATCGATCTAAGCTTCATTCCAAATGGCTAGAACTTCTTCCAGGAGACTTTTTACCTATTAAGACTCTAACGACACGTAAAAATACTTTAAAACATACTATTCCTTAAGTAAAAATCCGTTAAAAATCCAACATATCATTGGGTTGCACCCTCTCCAGAACCATGAAGTCTGTTGAGACTATGCAATCACCAACGTTGAGTGGATAATTATCAATCAAACCAAGTGGAGATTTCAAAGAAGCATAATCAAACATGATGGAAGAGGAGTATTGCTTCATCTCTTTGATCCCTAAGCTCTTCATAATTTCAAACGACATCACATTCACACTAGCTCCAGAGTCACATAATGAATCATTTATTTCCAAATCTCCTAGAGAGCAAGTTATGATGAATGTTCTCGGATCTCCAAGCTTTGGAATTGATTTGGGCTTAATTGGTGTGGTGCTTAGTGATTCGAACACTTCCAACACCTCCTAAACTTTCTCTTGATTTACTAGGATGCCTTTGATGAACTCTTGTAGAGAGAAACTTTAGATAAGTCATCCACGTAAGGCAAATGTGCTCCAACTTTACTCATATTATCTTTAAAGTTAGAGAAAATTTGCTTTTGAGCTTTAGTGAGAAATCTTTCAGGAAATGAAAGTGGAGGCTCATAAGAAGAAAGCTCAGCTCTTGGTGCCTCTTTCTTTTCAACCCGCTTGGATACCTCATTCGCTTCTTTAGTGATCATCTCCACATTAGCTTCACCCTCACTAACCAACCCATTATCATCCAAAGCGTAGAGAATTTTGATGATGATTTCCTCTACATGTTTTTCGTGCTCATTACCATGACAAACATCTATGTTTCTTGGGTGTCTAGTGGTGTCAACCCCATCATTCTCACTTGATAAGATGACATTACAAAACTTCTTGGGGTTACTCTCGGTTTTAGTTGGAAGTGAGTCATGAGCCTCTTGGATTATGAAGATACTTGAGAAACTCAGTTATCAAGGCTTTTGATATGATAATTGATGTTTTAAATCTTTGCTTGTAGATCATTATATCTTCCATCAACCTTGTTATAAATCTTCATGATTTGTTTGTTGATGTCTACTTCCCCCTTCGTTTGACCCGCTAATAGTTATTGAAACATATTCTTCATATTAAAATCTTCTGTGGTTTGAGTAGAACCATCCAATTGCCCTTGGAAGTTGTTGTTTCAAGCTTTGTAACCTTGTTGGAAGTTATGCACAAATATAGGTTTTACTTGGAATCCTCCTTGATTGCCTTGAATTTGCCCTTTTTGAGAGATGACAAATGGCCTAGGTTGGTATCCTTGACCTTGAGATTGTTGTGGAGGATAGAGTTTGTCTTGAGGATTCTCCACATTAGTGCTCCAGTAAGAGAGATTTGGGTGGTTCCTACAATTTTGATTGAAAATATTTCCTTGGAACCTTTCTTGGTTACCCAAATAGTGAACCTCTTGTTGAACAATTTCAATACCATCAACACCAACACCCATCTCTTGATGCCTTTGTTGATACCCATCAAACTCTCCCACATAGTTAACCAACCTTTGATATAAGAAATGACTTGCTCATCTTATCTAGATTCTCCTTAAGCTCTTTAAGCATTTGGTCTTGGACATTAGGATCTCTTAAATCTATGTCATAGTCATTATCATATCAAACATCACTTTGAGCTAGGTTCTCAATCAATTGCTCCTCTTGATTTACATTCAAATTAGCAAAAATTTCATAGCTTGTCGTGTCTAGAGTTCTCCGGTACTTCTCAAACACTCCCCTATGAAAAAGGCTCAATAGGTTATCTTTGGAGACTCCATTATGATTCCAACTCCTTGTGTAACCCTTAAGACGCTTCCATGCATCATACAACTCTCTTGGCTTTATTGCTTGAAGCTAGTGATATCATTTCTAAGCTTGGCGGTCTTTTGCTTAGGGAAAAAATTAGTGAGAAACTCTGTAACACCCCCGATCATTTCTAATCAAAGGCGCTACAATGATACTTAGAATATCTCATCCAAAGCTTCAGAACGAATCCAATGCCTCAGATAAAACATCCTTAGCATTATTCCTACTTATCCTCATTCCTAGCTTTTCAACCGGAACAAGAATTCGTAGTTAGTTTAGCTCGGACAAAGCCAAATATCATACCGGAACTTAAGTCGTAATATACAAAACCTTTACTTTATTTACTTAAGTTCCAAAACCATATTTTCAAACTTTCATAAGTATATGTGCGCACAGCAAAATCCATAAAACTTTAAGTCATTTACAACATACATTTTTACAAAAAGGCCAACTCTACACCGACTTTACTTCGTTCCTTCTTTAACTCCGCTTTCTCTACCGCTTTCCTGCAAGGAAGGAGAATGAATAAGCAACTAATTTGCTTAGTGAATTCGGGTGCCTATCATGCATAAAATGATCCCACCAAACCCCAAACAAAATCACATCACATGGATCATTCACCAAGAATGGGATACAAAAATATGAACAATACATAGAACATTTTCTCGTCGATTCTCGTTCTCATTCACCATCCACAACATCAATATTCCTTAGTTCGTTCATCCTTTTACCTCGCCAACACACAGTCACTCAGACTGAACGTGCTAACGATCCTGAATCTCGTTCATCATCTTACCTCATCCGACATGCAACCACTAAGGCTGAACATGCCGAGTGATCCGAACAACGCATCGTCATGCGACATACGGCTGGTGGTAGCGACCCAATCCCACGTATGTATCACGATAGAGCGAGCTACGCCCACAGCGTACCGCTCTCATCGGACTAAGGACATATAGATCTGTCTCACCGAGCACGCCTCACCGCGCCTCGGAATCATAACCGCGCACGCCTCACTGCGTACTGCGCTGACCACACTTAAACACATGCATCATCCCACACGAGATTATGCATGTTTCAATCCATATCAAGCCACTTTACTTGGCTACTCAACAAATTTCCAGTGGTGAATCAAATCAATTCAAGTCTCGGCATCAAGAACATCATCAAGTAAACCACCAAATAATTCCACCGAGAACCTAACATACTAACCATTTAGTATTCATGCATCTTACATCTTATTCATGTATATGCATCATTCACCACGAAATAAAAAAAAAACCGAACTCACAGTCTAGGTTTAGGCAATACTGTTCTGCCGACCGAATAAACTTGTCTGCGGAACAGAAATTCTTCCGAAAATCAGTCTTTTCCTTATCTTTTCTCACGAAATCCTCTTCTTTTCTTCTCCGCGGATTCTTCTCCACACTTAGAATTTCTTAGAGATTTTTCTAAACTTAATGAGAAAGGAAGTGGACTAATATTTATAGGATTAGAAGACTTAAGGTGAAGGAAATCTCAGCTCCAAACTTGGTGACACCTCCTCCATGAGTCATCAAGAAGACTTCATTGGAGGGTAAGCCAAGCTGCTTGCCACCACCTTCCTCCTAGGTTGCTTCCCATAAGCACCTAGCCACCACCTATCTGCTAGGCTACTTCACAGAAGCACCTCGCCACCACCTACCTGCTAGACTACTTCACAGAAGCACCTCGCCACCACCTACCTGCTAGGCTACTTTACAAAAGCACCTCGATTCCTCTTAACTGGTCTAACTCTTTCTCCCGCTTAGTTTTTCTCATTCCGACTAGTCCACCGATCACAATCAATTCCCTTACAATGGATTCCTTCTTTCCGAGGCTGCCTTACTTCGTTGGGTCACCACTTACTCCAAATTCCCACTTTTCCGTCCATAACTTCCTTATGCTCTAGGGCAATTCTCGTTCTGTTTCCGGTTTAAAGAGAGGGTCACTTCAAACTCTTTCTTACATTGATCCCAAGTAGACACAAGCTCCGAAGCAATGTTCTTCTCCCATTAAAGGCCTTGTTCTCCAAAGAGAAAGGAAACAATATTATCTTGATGGATTCTTTAGGCACAATATTCATCTTCACAGTTCTACAAAGCTGTTCAAATTGATTAAGATAATCTAGAGGGTCTTCCATTGCAATCCCATTGTAACTTTGTTTTTGTACCATGTTGATCAAGCTTGACTTAATCTCAAAGTTATTGGCAACAATGGAAGGTTTAGGGATTCCTGTTGATATCTCTCTAGTATGAGGCTCATCAAAAGCACTATTTGGCCTAAGCTCCGGGTTTTCATTAACTGGTTCTTGTGGTTGATCACCAATGCCTTGTATTTTACCAAGTGGAGCTTGAAAACCAAAACCCGGCGGATTGGCTCCTTGGTTATCCATACCCAAATGCCTCCAATGTTCCTCACACTTTCTAGCTCTTAGCTCTCTAGCTTCCCTTCTATTTACTCATTCAAGTTGACTCAAATCCTCAACATAATCAAGAAGTTCACATTGTTGACTTCTCCGTTAAATATACCTTGAAAGCACAAAATATACACTAAGAGAAACAATTAGTATCAAAATAAAGAAAATAAAGCTTTATACTTAAATTGAATTCAAATCTTAATGGCTAATTGTTATTTACCACGGCAATGGCGGCAAATTGATAGTTTGGACTTTTAGGGTCTAAGTCTATCAATTAACCTAAGTACATTGTGTACTTTATGATCGAAACCACAAGATAAAATAGCCTTAACACACTATGATTAAGAGGAAATCAACTTAATCTAAGGTAACAAAGTATTTTTGGGTTTTAAATGAAATTCAAAATTAAATGAAAGCGGAAAAAGAAGATGAAACTAAGATGATAAAAGCGATAGGTCAAGTGCATGACAATGATTTAGATGAGATGATGAATCTTTGATGATGCTAAGAATATATTATGAACACTATCATTGGTTATAGATCACTAATAAAGACTTATCCATTTCTATGGTATTAATCCCTTCACTAATCATCTAATCATCATCAACTTCCGTTCGTAATTAAATGATCAATAAGCATTAATATCAAGTTTAATCTAACCACTAATCACCTTAATCAACTATTTCCATAGACTAAGGAAGAAAAACTCATTTAGATTCCTTCAACCATTTCAACGAACACCTTCTGGACATAAAATCCTATTGATCTAGATTGCAAGTTACAAGTTTAAATCTACCATTACTATCAACCTAAATGAAGGATAACCTAAGATCTAATCCTAAACATCATCATCAACCCATCAAATCATCATAATTAACCAACCCTTAACTCATCTAAATGACTATTCATTAATATCCATGAATACACAAAACAATAAACTTTATTTTTGCATAATCAGGATTACTATTGGAATAAATGAAAGATTTAAAGATAGAAAGAGATTTGATATTTTGAAATTGAAAGATTCATACGAGTTCTTAGAAAAAAACTTAAAGAGACTAATATGAGCGTAAGGGTTTCTAATTAAGTTTATTGTTATTTATAGGGAGAAGCAAAATGAGCTTGATCAACTTAAATTAAACCAGTTTTGACTTGGTTTAGAAATTGGTTACTAAGAATCGGAAACGTCTCAACGGTGTCAATTGGTCGCTAGGACTGGCATCTCAGCTCTAGCGCTGTCCCTTAGGCTCTCAGTTTGCCCCACCAAACTCCCAAGTAAGTTACGACAAGTATCCAACGGTGTCACTTGGTCGTTAGATAGATATGTATTCAGTAAATCGATCATAACTGTGGAACAACATCTATGATTGGCTTGAAATCACTTCCATTGGAAAGCTAACTTAATTTCCTATAACTTTCATCAAGGTTTCTGGAGCTAAATCTCAAGGAAAGGCCTTCATCCGATTAGATCGTTCAGACATTTTTGACTGGTTTTGGATCATCATTTCTCTTCTTTGCATCCAAATGATCTCTCTTTTGCATAGGTCACTCCAATATCTATAAAACAAGAAAGATATACAAACATACACCTAAAGACCTAAATATGCAATACAAACATAAGAAATATATGAGAAATGCAATTTAAAACATGCTAAAAAGCCACTTTTTACTGTAAAATATTGGCCGTTTAAATAGACAAAGAATTAAAGGCCGCAAGTCTGGAAGGCCAAGCTTGCCTTGCTTCGGCTCATGGCTGACTCTGGATTCGGGATACCATTTCTCAACACGAGGAGAATCAAATATTGGTCATTAGGTATTTTTTATGTTGATGCCTTGAGTGCGTCAAAAATTCCAACTTTTCTCCAAGTGGGTTCATGCGAAGCTTCAATTTTCTTAACCCGTGTTTTGAAATTATCATTTGCAAACCAAAACCAACTAAAAGAAATCCTACAAAATTCATTCTTAAGATTTGATGAAGAAACAGAAAAACGCTGAGGAGGAAGCTCCGCTACAGCGCCATCAATGGAGGTTTTCTAGAACCACATGTAACCTTCATTGATGGAGGTGTAGCTGAGCTTCATTGTCAACGTTTTTTGTTCTTCTTCAGATCTAAAGGATGCATTTTTAGGATTTTTTCAGCAGGGTTTAGTTTGTAAATTGTAATTTTAAAATATGAGCTAAGAAAATGGAAGCTTTGCATGAACCCATTGAGAGAAAAACTGGGATTTTTTTGAGACAATTCCATTTTCTAGAACACTATGTAACCTTCATTGATGGAGATGTAGCTGAGCTTCATCGTCAACGTTTTTTGTTTCTTCTTCAAATCTAAAGGATGCATTTTTTGGATTTTTAGCGGGTTTTAGTTTGTAGATTGTAATTTTAAAACAGGAGCTAAAAAAATATAAGCTTTACATAAACCCATTCAGAGAAAATCTGGGATTGTTGAGACAGTTAAGGTGTTGATTTACAAAATCTCTAAAAACTAGTATTTAGTTCTTCCTCTTGTGGAGAAATAGTGTCCTGAAACTAAATTATTTATTTTCTTTTGGGGTAAATAAAAGTTAACCTTCGAAAATGTATGGTACTTCTCGACCCATAAATAATAGAGTAATTTTGGTAATAAAATTTAAATTTAACCCAAAAAAAGTATTTAAAAAGGGCGTTGAATGTGAATAAATTTTTTTGATCCAAGCTGAATCAAACTAGAATATTCGATCTGAAAATAGAACCATATCTT
Source organism: Cardamine chenopodiifolia (assembly GCA_963922655.1). NCBI lineage: Eukaryota > Viridiplantae > Streptophyta > Magnoliopsida > Brassicales > Brassicaceae > Cardamine > Cardamine chenopodiifolia. The sequence goes on along the minus strand of OZ000478.1, from coordinate 11,993,003 downwards.
AATATGATGTAAACAGATTTCTTTTTTCTATATCCGAAAAATTACTTTTGAATACAAACTAAACTTAAAAAACAATATAAAATTAAATTTCTTTACTAAATTAAAATCAAAATATTTGATTAAAACTCGAATCCGAACCAAATCCAAAATAATACCAAACTCTCCATTATATATTTAGGTTTTAGTTTGTATATTATTTTCACCAAGATAAAAGAAAATTAAAAAAAAAAACCGAAAAACAAAACAAACGGAAACGGAACCAACCTCTTAAAGAAAAATAAGACCAGACACAAAGGTAACTAGTTCCCATTGGGCGACGAGTCCAATGAATGACTCCTGAAGTTACAAACGTTAAAAAGCAAATGGGTATTAAACAAGAACCGTCAGATATAACAATATTCAACAAAGTAAGTCATTACAAAACATCCAACGGCTAAGATTCACCCCAATTTCTCATCTCATTTCCAAATAATATAAATACAAAAAATCCCTTAAAAAGGGCGCAAATAAAAGCAAGAGCCTTCACTCCTCAGCCCCTCCTCTCTCAGGTACACATTCACTTCTTCTTCCTTTACACTCTGCTAAAACAAACCCTTAATTCAGTGTTTCTTCACTAAATTTGGAGTAATCTAATATAAAGATTAGATTTTTTTGGTTATTATTCATAAATAGTTACGATTATTGTTGTTATTTCTAGATCTCGTAATCCCAAATGGACCAAGAAGATTCATTTGAAGTGAAAACAGCTTCTTCAATAGAGCCGCCTAAAACTCCAAAACCTAATGTTCCAGATTCGATTCCATCCATTGATTCGGAAACAATCACAAACAGTGATAGAGAAATCATCAGTTTGTCTCCACTGTGTAACCAATACAACGATAATGATTCAATCTCAGATTGTGTTTTGGTATCTGATGAAGAAATAATGGAGTCTATGTATAAGAATCTGTTGAGAATTTTTTTCTCATTGCAGATTCAACATGTAGCTGCTGCTTCTGCTGAGATTTGGTGTTTTGATGATGATTGCAAAACACCGCCTCCTCCTTCTTGGAATCTTGATTCGAATATGGTTCCTGATACTTGTCCTGGAGCTCCTATGAAGCTCACTAAGATAACAAGGAAGATTGATTCTGAATTGAGAAGAAAACTCTTCTGAATCTGACATGAATCTTAATTACTAATCTTCTGAGTTCTGACATAGATTGTTGTTGTAGTTGTAAGAGCTTTATGGATATAAGTCTTATGGCTCTGATTTAACTTGTTTGGCTTTGGATTGTACAGGCTTCTTAGGCTTTTATGTGTATTGCTAGCTAAGCTAGTTGTTTTTGGAGGCATTCAGTTTCTGTAATTTGTGTTTATGTTTTCTTCTGGAACTTATGAACATTGAAGAATCTGGAATAAGATTTTTTCTCTTTCCCCATTTTAAATCCAAATCAATGGATATGTATATGTAATATATCAAGGAAACTTCACAAAGGTGATGTCTTTGTTAATGTGTCAGCTTTATCTGCAGAGCTATAAGACAATATAAAACTGTAGTTGAGTTTGAACCTTTATTGATTGCTATTTGGAGAAAAAGGTGGCCACAGAATCAAGATCTTTGCTTTATAAGTGATTGCAATTCTCAGTGTGATTTGTTGTAGTCTTGCAAATTTCCGGCATATAAGCTATGAAGCAAGAGTGGAAACTTTGGTTTGGTCACTCTGTTGTCCATCTCGACCAGTCTTACTTGTGCAGGTATTTGCATTTGGGTGATGGTAAATCATAACACCAATAAAACCAATGGTGGAATCCAAAACCAAACACAGAGTATTGAAGCTAAGGCAAGTTGGAAAATCAATGCTTAACATGAAGTTGTAAAAATAAAATCGTTTTTTAAGTCTATACAAAGAACTTTGGCAGTATCACCAAGATCTTATCACTGTAATTGCATAAACCTAACTGTGTCTATGACATTCAATAGATTTCAAAAAATATTTTATCTCTGATCTGGCTTGGTTCTCTTAAGGAATAATTGAAACTGATTTGGAAGTGTCTAGATGGTTTAACCGACAGGTTCCAAGCAGATATTCTGGGAGCTCCTCTTCGGTGTTCGCCTGCACAAAGAAGAAATTTCACTCAAAATCTAATGCTTCACTAGGTAACGGAAAATAACCGAAATGGCTTAGAGTTAAACCAGGTGAGAAGAGTAATAACAAGTTTAAACCATTGGAAACTGGTTTTACCTGTATCAAGAAGGCCATTTCAATCACGAGTTTGTTGAGGTAACCAAGAACAAGACTCACAACTCCTCTTGCAATAGTTGATGACCCAATATCAACGCCCAGCTGAAAATAACAGCAGAGGCGTGTAAAAAAGAAGATTCTCTAACAATGCTCGACCCCAAATTTAACCAAACCTGAAAAGTTACATTGTTGCGGTAAATACTGATTCCTATCAGGATCTTACCTCAATATAGTTCTTTCCCCTGAAGTAATTGATCTCCAGGGCTTGACCAATAAGGCATGCTTTCTTTCCCACACTCTGCTTAACTATCCAAGAGCCCTGACACATTCGCAAAACCCACGTCACTTATGAATAAATCAGACAACAAAAAGGTCTAAAAAGTGGTAGTAATCTTTTATGCCAACCTTGGATATGTAAGGAATGAGCTTGAACCTTGAATTCCTATATGCATCATCACCATTGACAAAGCTAACTAGCAAAGGATGCTCTTCAATGGGAGTACTCATCATGTAATAAAGCACAAGGCTGTACGTTGTTGATCCAGGAACCTATTAATTCATTTAACCAACAAATTGATTCTTTTACCAACAAATGGAAAGGCTAAAAAAAATGGTCATAGGAGTGTCCTCTTACCTGTATATTCACGATGAAAAAGAACTCTGGTCCACCTTTTGCTGCATATTTCTGCATTTAAAAAGCTTGTAAAACGTCTAATAATAATAAGTAAGATGGGAAAAAATTTCAGAACAAACAATAATTAGAACCTGAACTATGCCTTCTGGACGGGCCCCCAAATCATCCTCCCGCTTGTCAGAATTTAGCCAGTCTGCAGCTACCATTTGCATCAATCTACCCTTTGCTTTGACCTGGATCCACCAGAAGAGAATGCTTACAAACTGAGGAACATTTAACAGATTGATATATTGAAAGCATCTAAGACAACAAAAGTTATTTGCTTTTCTTTACCTTCTTCTGGTCTTCGAGATAAGTCTTTCCTCGGATGAGAAAAGTAGAGGGGTCAGTTGTTGTCCAGCTACAAGGCAAATCACAAGTAGGATCAGTTGGAAGAGTTGTTCCATAGCAGCAAGGCGTGCTACTCTCTTCCCTCCCCCTCTCATGCAGGTCAACATAACCCCTCTTTTGAACTGCGGGGGGAAACAAAATTTGTAACCATTAATAAGCAAAACAAAATGACAAGACACAACTAATAAGACCAGATTTATCAATGAAACATTAGAATCACCTGCAAGATCGTGCAATTTTTTCACTAAACTCGTAGCGCTATTTAGTTTTGGCTGACGGGATTCCTGCAATCAGCAGAAAACGGAAAATCAGAATTATAATCTTTCCAATCAAATTAAAGTCATGTCTGATGTTGCTACCTGACAGCATGTGTCCAAATCAAAATCTGAGGTCCAGCTGTCATCCATATGGTCAATATCTGGCGGTTCTAGAACGTCGAAAAACTCATCCAAGTCTACAAGGCTAGAGCGCTCTGAAGGAAATTTGTCTCTCTCTTCATTTTCATTGTCCTTAAACATTCCGCTTTCTTTCAGAGAAGAAGAATCACCAAACACACCATCTTCGTACTGGGCCAATCTAGCGCTTCTTGACAACTCCCGTGACGACAGATTGGAAGGAAAACTTCCATTTTTTGCCCTAAAGAGCTCTCTCAGGGCTGATTCAACCAATAAGGATGTTATGACAAAAGAAAAATGCTACAACTAAGACAGTTTCCTTTAAGAGAATTGGCAACTACCTGACAGTCTTCCAAGCATTTTCACAGTTATAGATCTAGCTAGAGATGGTTTCAGATAAGATCTCCAGCATTTCCAGTCAACAGCAAGCATGTGCTTCACAACTGATTGCTTTCCGTTGTCTATGGGAGAAATCACGTAACCACCACCTGTGATACAAAGGCGAAAGTGTCATTGCTATGATTTTCCATCCAAAATTGCAAATGAAATTAGTTACACAAAAGAGATCAATAGTTGCAACCGAAAGAATACTGAACAATATGCAGTGGCCCAAACCGACAACACATTATTTTAAGACACTGAAATGAGAAGTAAAACTTTGTATCTTCTCTTTAAAAAACACTCTAACTAATCATAAAAGAGTATTGAAATAAGTAAGCTTCCACAAACACCAAGATAGGTGCAAAAACTTAAGAAGAAGAAGATGTCAACTTTAAATGATACCACAGGGCTAACAAGTCGTGGCAACGATGAAAATGTAATGATATGCAAAAACCAACTTCGTTTAAATTTAAAACTAGGCGTACATTACTTTTCAGGCACGCACGGATATAGCCTTTCTGACGTGGACACTTCTTGTGAAATACAGAATGATAGAGAATAACTGCGACGGAATGAACAGAGGATAAAAAGTTAGTTAATGGAACATCTGGAAAATTCAAATGAACAATTATTTCTATTAAATGTTACTAACCATATGTTCCATCGTCTTCCCTTCTCCAGTAACGCCGCAGCGAAAAATCTCTTCTCTTCATCCCCCTGTTACTACAGTATGTCAGTAATAAGACAAACAAAGATGAGAACTCTGGCAGAAAAAGAGTTGAATAGCTGACCAAGGTAACCAATCGCTGTATAACTGTTTGTGAATTATATCAGTGTGACCATCAAGATGTTCGATCACACTGCCTTGGTAAAAACAGAAATCCCATCTAGAAAAAGTAAACAATACTTCAAATAATAAAAATAACCCAAAACAAGATTATGTTCTATCGACTTGCTTGTCTGCAGAGTGGCAGTAGTACTTACTCTGATCTTGAGGGTCCGAGAGAAAGAAGCGTTTGGAAAATGGTTTCTGAGGTTCCATCAACAACGCCAACAGCCATGATAGCCGGATGATCATCCCACTGTAAAGTCAGGCAAAGAAACTATCAAAACATGATTCCTTTCCAAACCATTTTCAACAGTTTAAGAGTGAAGCAGATACTGACCCTTCCAAGAGAATCTCTCTCTTTTGCCTCTTTGAAAAGCCGAAGACCTGCATGCAGCACATGTTAGAACCATGCATTCCAGCAACAAAAACCAATGAAAATCAAGTATGCACCATACCATTTTGACAACCGAATATTGTCCACGGGGAAGGCGCAACAACATCAGTCGTTACAGGATCCACTCGTGCAGAGGAACGCAACATCCAGTCAATAGAACTGGAGTGATGGTCCCGAACTGAGCTACTCAATCTAATTTAAGAAAATAAATTCCTTCTCTAAGGACAAACCATTATAGGTGCTAAGCAACACATGAAAATTTACAGAAACTACTGGCTCAGCAATTTCATTAAATTGTACCTAAGCGAGTCCCATCGGCTCCTCGAACAACTAAAAGCATCACCTGGAAAAGGGGCACCCTGCATAAACCATATACCTATAAGTCTCTATCCTCCAAATAGAAGGGCTATTAACTTGTTAGTAAATGCCTTGTACTGACCTTTAAAGCTGCCTCTTTAATTAAATTGATCCACCTAGCTGCATCCTCAGGACTGCTTGCTCCTAACTATAAATCAATTAAAACAAGAAGCTTTACATATAAAAAGAAAGGTTCATCATTTCCATCAAAAGGAAAGAAAACGTAATTTACCTTACCTTTAGCTGATCATTGTGATTTGAAGTATTGAATAAAGTAAATATGAAGAATTCCTACAAGTGAATAAAAAAAAAACCAATGAACCATTAAAACAAAAGCAACAAAACAACACTAAGATTTGAAATAGATCACATTGAGAAATTTTCTTACTTTTCTATGAACACTTTCTCTCCCATTGTCAGTAACTCGAATACATGAATCTATTACTGCACTTCTTCCAGCATTCTGTAAAAGTCAAATTCAAATTCTACTAAGTAATAAGCCAAAATGGAGATTATGAACAACCAAATGAAATTGCAATTAATCAAATGTTAATGACCTTGGATTTAGAATCAGAGATGGACTTGAAGCTCTTGAGAAAATGATCTCCAAGAACAAAGTAACGTTTTCTAGAGAAATGCAATCCAAATCGATTAGATCGAATTATATACAACCAACCTTCCACCTTCATCTCGCTCTCGTTTTCAGACCCAAACGCCATTGTACAATGTGTGGATAAGAAAAGCCACAAAGCCTTACACTTTAAGAACCCTAAAAGTTTCTTGATTTACAAGGAAAAATTCCAATAATCAATCGCCACTATTTATTCAATCAAAGAATACAGAGAAGAATAAAACCCAGAAGACCCTGGAAGCCTCGAAACCCTAGAAATTTCTTTGCAAATACAAACCACAGAACTCTCTTGTTTTCTCCGTTACGATACAAAATTGAAACTTTATCCCATAAAACGAAAAACCCGGAAAAAGAAAAAGATGGGATCAGAGAATCCAGAGAGTAGACGAAGATGACGAAGGGGTGATTTTGAAGTGGAGATTGGATTTTTTAAAGGGGAACTCAATAATACTGCAATTGATTTTTTTGTATCGCTTTCCAATTTATTTTTTCTTTGTCTGAATTTTTCAACAGTTGAGATTTTTTTTCTCTGATAGAGAAGGAAAACTGAAAATTTTGAGAGCTTACGCAAAAGTGACAATTAAAAGATTAGAGACGAATGATTACAAATATAATGAAATGACGTTAATACCCTCCTATGTGTTACTTCATGTGTTCAAGTAGTAACCACATAAATTATCTGATTGACAAATGGTTGGATTTGTCAAAACATTTTTTGTTGATCTAGCCAGATAGGATTAACCGGTTTTTCTTTTTCTAGACTCATCAGCCACTTTTGTAATTGATTTCACTTTGTCTTTGACTGACCCACTCTAATTTATAGAAATGATATTTCATTGACAATATGAATGAAGAAAAGTCGAATAGAAGAATTTTGAGAGAAGAAGATGAATATACATATATATATATATATGAATATAATAAATAATTCGAGTAATTGGTATCTGTTTATGTAGAAATTTTTTGTGTTAACTATTTTGTCGATGATTTTTGGAATAGTCGGGATTTTAATTGTTGGGGGCAGCACTATTTCTGACTTTTTTGTATCTGCATAACCCATTATACATTATTTCCAACTTTTTTTATTTTCAAATTTTATATACAAAACCTGTACTAAATTTAAGACCATATTTTACCTCATTTTCTTAAGTTCATAAACTAATTATTTCAACATGAACTGCGAATGAAAAAAAAATAGCTAAAGAAAGTGAAACCCATAAAAAGTTTATAGACCAAAATAGTAATCTTGGAAAAGAAGCATTAGTTTTGATTGAGAAATTTGTAGAAACTTATCATAATATCGTTGGCCAAGGACAAAATTGTAGTAATATGTAGGAATAAGTCATCATCATCATTTATTTTGTTTAAAACACAAATAAATAAGTTTTAGTTGGATTGTTGGCTGTTGCCGACAAGTTGGTCTATTGATGAAGACTGAAGACTGAAGACCATTTCTCAGTTATTACTAATATTTTTTTCTATGCCATTCGTAGCTTGCAAGTCTCATCATCACCATTCACCACTAGTTTTAAAAATTTATTCTCTTTTAAGATAAAGTTTCATCTCAGATTCTCTTTGTGGGCCCATAATATAAAAATGCTTTTCATATGTTATTAATTCCGCAAACGGCTGAGACATTATTGGTAGAAGTGAGGATAATTATCTGGATTCAAATTTTTTATCCAAAAATGAATATGGGGCAAAACGGATTTAAATACTAAATTTTTAGAGTAAATATCCGTATTTGTTTTAAAAAATTTCGGATATCTGTCAAATTTGTTTTTTAGATCTGAAAATTTTTAAAATTTTGGATATCCGAATTCGTAACAACCTTAATTATTAGTTTAAAAAAAAAAGAAAAGATCACCTTTTAAATATTTGGATGGTATACTGGACGGTGGAAAATTTGGCAGAAATGACAGATAATGTAAGTTGTAAAACGATTACATTGGATGATAAAAATTTGTATGCAGATACATACGTTAGTTATATAACTGATACAGAAATTAAAAAAATATTAAACTAAAATTTCTGTATACAAAAAAGAAAGCACATGAGAAAGTTTTTTTAGTCGATTGGTTAACGGTCTATATTTGGATCGGAATTCAATTTTAATAGGTCGTATTACCAAAATGAAGAAAACAAAAAAAACAAGAAAAAAGAGCACAAAACATTTCATTTTCTTAAATAAATTTCGGCTACGCAATAATTTTGGTGGCATAGTTACGTATTTCATATTCCAACCATCCTTAAACTTCATACATCAACAACCACATGAGTTTGATGTTTCTTCCGGAGAGTAATTAGCCTAGACCTTCTTCCTCCGAAGGGTTAATTTCTCCCATCATTTTCTCCATAAACTCAAAACAACCTAATCACAAAATTATCACCCAAAGCTATCTTGATAGTTGATCCTAATTATATTTTTACAAACTATTTGGCAAGTTAACTTTATTTTTCTAGAGAGCAACCGTTTGATTATTTTAACACGAGCTAGAGAAGATAATTTCATCTTTGTAATGTCCGAAATGGAGAAAAATGAAATATGTTAATGTATATATGAAAAAAGTATAGAAAATGCCCATTGGCTATTTCAGTTTTTCTCAATTACAAAAACATTATCAATGAATGGACAAAAAAAGGGAGCAGAATTAAAGAGACAAAACATAAAGAAAGAGTAATTGTGTGTTCATACTGGAGAATGCTTGTCTAATTTCTTGGCTTCGTGATGATTCTCTTTGTCTTGGCCCAAAAGCGGTGTCGTATCTCTATCTTTCCCCTATTAAGAAAAAGAAACAAAACCAAGCAAATTAATAAGTACTTAGAATAGAAACTTTCATTAGACTAACTATTTCTATCTTTTCATCATTATTGGTGGTGGATTACGTACAAGAAAAGTGGAATCAGAGGAGACTTGTTTAGATTTAGAAGCAACGGAGCAGAAGTAAGAGTAGAGAAGCATGCCGAGGACAGCGATGAGGATTCCTGCGATGTTACGAGGAGTGAAAGGATCGTGGAGGAGAGTGTAACCAAATGCGAGTACCAAACAGGTTTTGAGATGTCCTAAGACTTGGTACGTCACCGGAGATGTCTTTCCGATCACTAAAAACGTACTGAAGTTAACCGAAACCGCTATTAAACACGACAACGTTATGAACCCCTGCATGTATACAACAACATGATTCAACCGTCTTTTAGCATGTGCAACTAGAACATTCAAAATAAGTTTTTTGATTAAAAAACTCTTAAAAAAAAAATTCTTCTTCGAACATATCTTTACTAAAACGAACTCATAGAACCTACAAAATAATTTGAGACGATTCTGATTAAATTTTACAAAATTCTTTCTACTAGGAATGTTATAATATGATATGTCTAAAAATTGAGTTAGGTTGAAACGGGCCAGGCTAAAAATGGGCAGACTTTAAGTGGGCTGGACCAATCCACCACAACAACTCTAAATCTATCTTCACATCGACTGGCAATAAATGAAATGAAATGATAGGAAATAAATTGATGTAAAAATTACCACGACGATGGGAGAGTAATGAAAGGAGAACACATTGAGACGAGTGAGGTATTTGTCCACAAAGGGACCTGAGACGAAGAGTATAGCAGCTTGGAATGGGGCCGATTGATACAAGAGTTGTGTTGATGTCACGTTCAGTCTCTTCTGGATTGTGTTTGTTAGCTTCAGCACAACATTTGTATTAGTCATATTAATTGTATTACTTTGTTTATATATTGATTAATGAAATTTATGAATTAAATAGCATACAATTTGGCCGACGCAAGTTGTGGCAATCGCAAGGAGAGAAAGAACAGAGCCAACAAAATTGAGCTGAAGATCTGTGATTGATGCTATTCCAACCCCAACCAGCAGCAGAAACAATGATAATTTTATCTTCTGGCTGCAAAACCAAATACTCTCTCCATTTCTTAAAGATGAATGTTTTACAATATTTTTCACAAAATAGATATTTTGTATTTTCAATGCAAAGGTTGAGTAATATTTTTTGTTTTTTCCTTTTTAATTGCAGTCAAAATAAAGAAATTAGTTAACATTTAACTAAATAATAAAGGTAATTTAGGTTATGTAATTTTTTTTTAATATGTGCAAAACCTTAAAAATCTATTTTTGTGGAACGGAGAGAATATGTTACTATTTGAAGGGTGTAATTCTATATGTATACAGTAAAAAATATCAAATGAACACTATTTTCCAATGTTTGACATCGCTTTCTTAAATGACATGTCAATATATTGTTAACTGAAAAATATTAAAATAAAAATAAAAATAATATATAGTAAAAAAATGAAACATCATCATAACGATAGTATATATGATAATTCTAAATGCTTTGATATATAATATAAGTAATATATAGGAAATAAGTAATTTATTTGTCTATATTTGAATCAAAATAAATCCAAAAATGTGAAAAACGAGTGAGTACTCAACTAGTTTATTAATAAAGAAGAGGCAAAAGGTTCACCTGAACTTCTTGTTAAGGAAGAGGGTTTCCAATATAACAGTGAATGGTATGATAGCAAGTTTGGTCATCTGCCATGAAGACAACCATCAAATTGGTGAATCATATAAATGTTACGTGATGAGGATAAAAAAATATCGAACATAAATATTACTTGGTAGAAGCCGATAGAGTTGAAGCCAAGGCTGAGATTGAGGAGACCAATGGAGATACCATTGAGAAGGCCAAAGAGAACAACAGTTCTCATGTCTATTGGTTTATTCTCAAAGAAGTTAAGTTTATATGCCACATGAAGTGTACAATATGTTACCATCAAATGCCAACTTGTTAGTGTTGTTGCTGCAGCAAAAAAAAGCCATAGCGAAAAATCGATAAATATTACAATTTACAACATATGTTGTATTGATTGTATGATATTTCAAATCAATCATCTTTTGATGAAGAGAAAAGTTGTAGTTACCAAAAGGGAAGCCAAGATTAGTCATCAAAGCTTTGTTGCAAATGACAATGGAGACAGAAGATGCAACTGATAGAAACAATGCTCCAATCACACCCATTTGCAAACTCTTCATCTCTCCCATTTTTTTCTATTTCTCTCCTCTCAACCCTTCAAATCTATGAAACGAAGAGAGAGAGAAGGATTCTGAATGTGATGAAGGAGGAAATGCAAACGAGATATATGAGGTTTTTTTTATTATTTTGTTAGTATAAAAATGGTTGGTGCCTAACACCAAACTTTTGTTCTTTCCTAATTTCATATTTTTCTTAATTATGTCATATTTATTTACGCACAAGATACATGAGAAAAACTATTATGATTTATGATGTTGCTTAATATAGGTTTTTCCTCATAAGAGGCTTTATGCTAATGATATGAAAGCAAATTCTTAACCATAAAAAAACACATCCAACAGAGAAGAGGAAAAATTAAATAAAGGGACATTTCCTTGTTTTCAATGGACAAATAATTGACTTGAATTAAAAGCAAAATGGAAGGTGAAACTGAATTTCTGAGACTTTCTTTTGGAGAAACATATATGTTAATAGACAACAAAAATAAAATTGGAATATTGGATTTGGTGTAAAGCTTCACATTCACTCCAAAGGTCCAAACCAAATACCCTTCTCCTTTCCTTAATTTCTCAACTATTTACGTTATCTATTAAGGCTTGAGAGCAATATCAATTTAATCTACTTTTTTGAGATTTGGTGAAATTAGATAACTCTTGAAACTGATAACTCTTGTTTTCGTATTGTCCTTTCAAAATCAAAAGAAGGAAATTAAAATCGACGGCAAGATTGTGCCAAAAAAAACACTATTAAAGTTTGTATAATTAAATGTTATTTGTTTTCTTTTAATTCTAGTTAGAGGGACAAATTCAAAAATGTTATACAAAATGACAGAAAATGCAAGAACGTTTTTATTTTATTTTAATAAGGTATCTAATATTATAACAAAGGAAGTAACAAATAACATCAATGCATCAAAGCTCAATCAAAATGTATAAAATCTCATACAATCTCAATAAAAACGGTTTCACATGCCCTATAAAACCCTAATTAGCATATAATGTTTTGATATGCAGAGAAATGTTTTTTTTGGTAATAATTATCTTTTTTTAAAATCCTTTTACCATCCTCGCAAGATACTCCTTATTAGCTTCAGCCAATCGATTCTGAAACACTGTCCATTCCATTTTGCATCTATCTCTTACTCCTTGCCATGGAGCTTTCCCATTTTCTCACTAACCTTGACTTCCAAGCGACGGTATCACTTTATGTATTATCCATTGCCAATCTACAACCCCAATCTTCTCATGAGCAGGCTGCAAAAAAACACATATATCTTTTCATGATCCAATCCTGAGAATATTGTACGTATGGTTTATTATTAAGCAGAGGCTCGAAAAATACTTACTTCAACGCATCTTCTAAGAGCAAAGTCAGAGACCCCATCCATGAACCAGATCATTCTGTATCAGAAAGGTAAACAAAGTGATCAATCACATGAAATCCTCAAGAATTAGTTTGAAGGACTAGGACTAGCTCTCGGTCACCTCTTCGCTTTGTCATTTCCCATGTGAGTCCATTGTTGGGTTCTAGGCCTGGTTGAGAAATCTCTAAACCATGCTTCTTAACTAACTCAATGTACCAGAAGTTTTAATAGAATTCCATTATTATATCTAAAGATGAAATTGTTATGCTGCTTCAGACAAGTAACTTACTTATCCGCATCGAAGTGCTCCACTCCAAGATCTTCATCCCATATAAATATGTACTCATAAGCTGACACAACATCAGGATGCAAAAATCTCTTCGCGTACCACTTGCCAAAACATTTTGATAAACATCAAGATTTTCCAGAATGTTTGATGACCACACTTGCCTTTTTAACTACCAGATGACTCACCATTTTGTTTGCTTTCTTGTACTAATATGAATTGCGCTCTTTGACCACTCAGTTGTCCGGCCATCATAATGGAAGAGCAAAATCTGGAAATCTGCAGAAAACTGAAGAAATGACAAGAAACACAAATCTGAGTGTATCCAGCAATGAAAACATAAAATTACTGGCTAGAAACACGCCGATATTACAGAACTTTCTTAACAACTGCATTAATATGGTTCTTCTGCCCCAACCCAACTGTAAATGTCACAAGATATTATGGCTTCTTCTTCAAATCCTGCAAAGGTTTATCGTTTCAATATTAAAATTTCCAATCATCTTTATAATGTAAGACATATTTGCCAAATGTATATGTCACATGTAAACTACATAGAAGCACATACTTCATTAGGTTCTCCCCATAATCTACGCAAGTAAAAATCAGTTTTCGCCACAACAATTCCTGGAGGTAGTAGTTCTGCACCACGCGGGTTAGTTGAAACATATATCTGCAATCACAGAGATAGAAACAATACACTTCATCCGAAATGAGGCACTATTCTAGAACATATAATTGAAAAGTTAGCATACAAAATACATTTTGTTCTTGAAGGAAGAAATAGTAAAGCAAATTGCATCATTAATGAAACTGAATCATTTATCGTCAACCTCACATGTCAAAATCGCCTTGAAAATTACCTCAGGAAATTTTCTTGAACTAAAATCTTCAGGCGATTTGTCACCCGATAACAATTTCCCATTAAGAGATGATATAAGTCTCGAAGGTAAGTCAATCTTCAGTAACACAAAACAAAATTCAACAGACGAAAAGTGAAAGTGACTCATATAAGAAAAAAGATCAAGCCTTTGAGAAACAAACATCATACCTTAACAGAAACTGAGGGTAATGTGATACCAATAAAAGTACCAAACACTATTCCCAAAATTGTTGTGATAATAACTTTTGCATTTTCACTTGTTCTTCGAGGCGCATCGCTGCAAAGCTAATCACTAAGTATTCTTCTTCAAAATGAAATCAAATTCCAAACACAAAACAATAAAAACTCTTTTTTGTATTCCAAATCACACAGTAATGAAATATTATTACCTGCGGTGCATCGTTCCCATTTAGTTTGCAATATCTCTTTCGCAGCTTCAAATCGATTCAAGTCTTTAGTAAACTTTGTGTTTAAGCAATAAACCACAACTGATTGGCAATAAATAAAACAGATTTAGGATTTTGTTAACATTTTGTTTTCAACTAATGTTAATGTGTGAAGTCTTAATCTTTAAATATTCTTAAGCATCATGTATTATTGTTAGATAGAATCAGTTTAAACAATGCATATAAGATAATGAACAAATCGACGAAAAAAAACAAAAATAATAATTTTTAATAAACAAACATAATCAATTTTGTGATTTAAAACTTGGCTAAAACAAGGCTATATCGCAAATCAAATTCAATATAGAATAGATGAATTGTAGATTCTGAAAATCGAGAATTGAAATAAAATGCGATTACTTGCAGGATTTAGATCCCATAGATCTGAACACGCCGGTGAAAGCAACTGATAGCTCAGAGGAGATTCTCCGATCCGCGAGAGCAGAGAGTGACACTACGAGAGTGAGAGACATGAGAGGTAAGATTTGGGGGCGAGGCCTTTTTGTCACGAATTTGGAGGTTTTTTTTTTAATTCTTCAAGGCCCAAACTTTTTATTAATTTAATAAGAAACGGTAACCGAAATTAATTGAGAATTAATTAAAAAAATTAGTTTTTTATTAATCTATTTAATTTTTTATTAAAAACTAAATATATTATGCTGAATATATATATATATTACTTTTATGTATTATTTTACTTTATTTAATAATAAAATTAATTATATTATGTTGTATATATACATATATTAAAGTTATTGTGCATTTTTATATTGATAAAAAAGATATTAATTATCTTCTTTTTTAATTAAAAAAAGACAATTAGGCGGGTCCAACTCCGGTAAAACTTGGATCCAACTCGCTAATTCGAGTTTAATTTGGATCTAACTTGTTGACCACCTAATTCAACCGAAACGTCTAAGCGGTCGCCTAATAGCCTAAACGTCTACGTTTTAGAACACTGATATTTAATACATACATTTTTTATTCTCTTTTTAATTTTTTATACAATTTATTTACATCTTTTGAGCCAACAAGATTTGAAAAAAATAAATATAATAATTAATTAATGGAACTGATTAATGACAGAAAGCGATAAAAAATTTTTAACATAAAAAACATTAAACGATACCATAATAGTTAAAAAATATACAAAAAATCAATGTTTTTATAGTAGGTTGGCCGGATTGCTAGTGTTGCCGAATCCGAATTAGCCTAAATTTGAGTAAAACTATTAAAACTGTCTAAAATCCGCCAAAACCGATGAGTTGGTTCTATATCAAAATCCGTTCACAAAATTTTAGTCATAATTTTTTGACTAATAAGTGTTTTTGGCCAAAATTAAATTGATAAATTGTATATATTTTAAAGATATTTTTCTTCATAATTTTTTAATTTATTTCTTAACTTCACTAAAAACCATTTAAATCAGTTTTTATTTATTTAATATAAATTAAAATCTTAATATATATCTTTTTTCTTTCATGATAACTATTTGTGATCAACATATTTTGATGTATTCGATTGTTATTTGTTTCGTGTTGCATTTTAAAGAGCAAATCCAAGTTAATCTTTTATATTCCTTTTCTATATATTTGAATTATTTAATATATGGGTTTATGTTGTTTTTATTTTATTTTATTGTAAGAGAAATTTATATTAAATAATTTTGAAATATTTTTTCATATTTTTCAGTTTTATGTTATCTAATTTTGTTTACTCTTATTTTGATACATGTGAATTTTTTTCTATTTTGATCAAATTTTTTTTATCTCTTTTCAACTTTTTCTCCCACTTATTTACTTTTAATTAGAGTCTTTATAACAAACAAAGGAACAAATATATAACTTCTAATCACTAAAAAATATGTTGAATAAAATGAAATACTAAATAGAACACAAAGAAAAAAGAATAATGGTAGTAGAAGTATATAAATATTGGGATGAGAATGGAAGATGACGGATTATCCGTTTCGAAATAAACATGTCTAAATTGCTAACTTTTTTTTGCTCAAGGCTTATTGCTGTTTTATCAAATGCTACTATTTTTATCATCGAAGGTAAATGAAATTTACTGCATTTTTTGTTCTTCTAAAAAGCTAAAACCCTGAAAAGTGAAAACTCGTCGCACAGCTTGTGCTGAGAAAATGGATAAATATATGCGGGTTTTTGGTATTTTATCCGTTATAGGGCGGATTTGAGTAAGAAAAATGAAGATTATTTTTTAAGGATCTAGCGAGACGGATCTCACATTGTTGTAGATTAGCAGGTTTAGGACTGTGAGTTTTGCAGGTCTCACATTTGTAGTTTTTGTCCCAACTTTTACCTCGGCCTAATAAAAGTTTATGAGTGATCAATCTAAAATGGCCGGTTCTAACCTTAAAATCCATAACTTCGGCATTAAAAAATTTGTATACAGGGATGCGGATATACGAATATGCGAATTTTGAGTTTGCGAATTATCCGTAGAACCTGCAAGAATTGGCAGAACGGTCACATGTTTAATGGTTTGTACCATCAGTTTACGAGACAGGTTTGAACATTCACATATTTTTTCAAATCCGCGGATCGCGGGTATACCCGTGTCCCAGTGCTACACACAGTCACACAGTCTTATGTACATTAGATAGAGAGAAAGATATGTTTTTAATCCCTAAGTCATATTGGCTAAGTTTGACAGTCAGGCAGCCCATAGATGGTCCATGCATCTATGGTACATGACCATCCATGATTGGGCTAAGTATTCTATGTGTGTTTAATCGCGTATCACATTATATACTTTGGTTTTAACGGTTTCAAATGGGTTTAAACTTCAAAGTATTGTGAGTTTTGGCTTTCAGCTTTAAATCCAAATTATCATATCTAACAATTTTTAGTTTACTATAGTCACAACAAAAAAGGATCTATCTAAAGAACACGAATTCAATTTAAAAACTCGTTAACAAAAAAAAAAACAAAACCCCTGAGGAGTGAAATGTTCGTGGGGTGACATATTACAAAATACAAAACTAAACAAAACCAACATATTTTCTGTCTTTTCAAAAATACATTAAACAACAGAATCAACTACACAAAAAGAAGAAAGTCAATTCGTTTTCCGGTTGCTTGGACTAAGTATACAATTCAACAAAGACGATCCCAATTTGGAGAAACATTCAATCGGGATGTCCTAATTAAGGAAATTAATTAGTCCTTTTTCATCTTGAGATTTCACGAGAGGGACTCAACCCTATCTGCTCCATCTCCCAACTTGTCTTTGAGGCTACCTTCTCATGCCGTGGTACATATTCCTAAGAAATCCAAAAACAAATTAATTCATTTTTCTTATAGAAAATAATATATAGTTAAATAAAGAAAGAAAGAAAAAGGAACCTCAAGTTTCTTGACAAGTTCTTTAGCAGAGGAAGCAGAGACAATGATATGACGAGCCGTTAGTGAAATGAAACCTTCTTCCACTGCTTTGTCTATGAATGATAACAATGAATTGTAGTATCCTTCCACATTCAACAGTCCCACCTTCACATTCATTTTACATTTATTCTCATAATTAAGATTAAGAGTAATTAAGGGAAACCAATAATAATTAAAAAAGGAAAAACAAACAATGAAAAATGCATTTCTTGTAACTGTTAAATGAAGGTTAAATCAAAAGAAAAAAATATCTACTACATGATGGCAATAAATCATATCAAAGATATTTTTTTAACTAGATACGGTTAAACATCTATAAATTAATACTTCGGTGAATCAATAAAATTTATGGTCCTAAATTTAATTATTTTTATCAATTAATGTATATATTCACTATTCACTAACATTTCCATAAATTAATAAAATATATGTTATTAATTTACAGAAGTTACTGTATATATATTTTTCTTGTTAGTTACCTAATTCGATTGGAGATTAATTAATTAATATATAATGTAATAGATGTAAATAGAAATGGAGGCAAAATTATTACTGGTTTATCATGAATGCCAAGCTGTGCCCAAGTGATTACTTCGAGAAGCTCTTCAAGTGTTCCATACCCACCTATATAATTTTTAAACATTAAATACCATTTTACTAATCAAAATTTACAAAAATAATGATTAGAAATAATGTGGATAAGAAAACGAAAAGAAACCAACCAGGTAAAGCGATAAAAGCATCAGAGTGCTTAGCCATCTCAGCTTTCCTTTGGTGCATGTCTGCTACTGCCTTGACTTCTCCCACCGTCTCTCCTGTTATCTTTATTCGCATTTTTACAATTTTTTTACACATTATTATTATTGTGGTTATTATTATTACCAATCATTCACCACTTGTGTCTTCTATATATTTCCAAAACAAAAAACAACTCTTACACACTCACACCACTTGTTTTATGGGTTTCTTCATCCAAGGATATGTGAATGTAATTAATGGCTCTTATGCTTTTGTTTTAATTCAACATGTAATTTACACATCCAATTTCTCTTATGCAATCATATTTTTAGCCCATTATGTTGTAAAAAAAGGATAGATGTAATGATGATTTAGTCTCTCTAGGTGTTTCTCTTACATTTATCGCTTTGACTCCAGAAAGCTAATCATATTTTTGGTCAACCTGATTGGTGACTTTGGTGTTTTTATTAACCAAAAAAAAAAAGGAAAGGGAGACATGAAAATATCACCGGCCAATAGACTAGCCTGTTTTGTCTCAATTGAAACCATCTATAATATGAGACAAATATACGTGTTTAAAGATAACATTTATGAGGTTGATGTTCTTGTTAAACTATCTACCACCAATTTCTTTAAACTCTTT
The DNA here is from genome assembly GCA_963922655.1 of Cardamine chenopodiifolia. NCBI lineage: Eukaryota > Viridiplantae > Streptophyta > Magnoliopsida > Brassicales > Brassicaceae > Cardamine > Cardamine chenopodiifolia. The sequence goes on along the minus strand of OZ000478.1, from coordinate 11,973,935 downwards.
ATTTTTATTTTATTTTACGAAAGTGGTAAGAAAAGAACAATAGTTAATCGATTATGTTATTCTGGAGTTGTATTTCGGACGTACCTCTCTTGGCATTAGTGTCTTGGGGATAATCCTGAAGACAGTAACAAGACAAAAAAAAGTTGGTTAAAAAAAAGTAAACGTCACAAATACTACACGTATGCCAAAATTATCCATTTTATTATTTGTTTCTATTATTTTTTTCACGACTCGTGAACATTAAATTCGAATGGTGATAATCTATTGGACGTGAATCAAGTGGATTAGAAGAATCATAAGTTTTGGTCCAAAGAAAAGAAGATGAACTGTAAGTCTAACCACATAAATCATACTTATGTTTTTTTTTTCTCATGTGAATAGTGACAAAGTATGGAAATAGAACAAACGAATTAACCTCATCGAACCGTCTTTTTCTTTATTACCATTTATAGCCTAAATTTTTAAAAGGTAAGAAAGTAACCCGATAACATGGCGACCTCCATTGAAAACAGCTTGAGAAATCAATCCCATTAAACCAATGCTCCCTCCACCATAGACAAGATCGATATTTCTCGATACCTACAAAAAACAACATTTGATTTTAGTAATGTTTGGTATTAATTTTAGTGGTCGCTTTCATAGTTAATTAGTAAGAATAAACAGAATACAGTTGTCGACAAAAGAAAAAAAAAACCCATTACATCTATTAGTGGATAAAGATATTATAGAGAAACTATAAAGGTGGAAAATCATAATCACGTTTTCTGGTAAAAGTACCCCCAAAGTACATGAAATAAAAAGATGTAAAACAAAAAAAAAGTATGAACTTTCCCATCACAATTCAACTAAAATATTTTTGATTTTCAAACCTTTTTAAGCTTTGGAATTATGTTTCTACCACTAACCTCAGCCGGTACAAATCAAATAAATTTTCCCCATTATCTTATTTAGATGATTTTATTTGAAAGAATATTAGATCATTTTTAGCGATGAGACGAACAGATTCATAAAATTAAAATTAAATAAAAACAATAAAAAAATTAATCATTTGTGAAATTTTCCTATGAATCGTCTCTTTTGCAGACGTATAAACTGTCATCTTATCAACTTGTATTGTTGTGATTGGTATAACTTTTCTAATTTAATTATTTAATTTATTTATACTAAAAATATTAATATTAAATCATAAAAATATTTTCTATACAATCTCAGTGTTAAGAGTGGTCTAATATTCTTTCAAATTAAAATCATTAAAGAAGATAATGGGGGAAATTTCTACATGAATAGTTAACTCCACTAACTCTAAGCGGCTTAAATACTTTAGTTATGACAAGTCAAATGATTAAACCCATTTCCGAGCAACTTGTGAAATCTTTATTAGGTCAACGGAAAAATTTAATTATTTGAGATGCAACCTTTGATATTCATGTATTTACAAGACGTCAAAAAAATATAATAATTAATTATTTTTCTTTCTGGTAGCAAAAAATTTGTGCCTGGTTATTTATGTGGTTTTGACTTTCTACCATTTCCTTTTAACATCTACTTCTAAGTAAGAAGAAACAAAATCTAAGTCGTAACTCATGAAAGAAGTAGGCCTAAGACATGAGTCTTCCTAAAAAAATTGGAACTACTAAACTTTTACTGTAATTCTCAAAAAGTTTTCAAACTAGAAGAGGAAAAACAGAGCTTTGTTGAGGGTTGCTCTTAAACTGTGAAAAAATAAAAAAAGAAAGTTCAATCTCCAGATTCAAAGTCTAATTTTCTTTTATTAACAAAACCAAATTCTATAATAAGGAAAAAAAAATTCTCAAAAAGAGGAAGTGAGAATGGAAATTTACCAGTTCGGTTCCGAGTTCGATAGTAGCATCTCTGTAACTGGGTTTATTACCAGCACTACTTCCACAAAACACACATATTCTCTTGAACTTTGGTTCTGTCTCCATGTCTCTCTTCTTTTCCCCACACACAAAGTTTTGTTTAAGAATTTTTTTTTTTTGAAAGATGAATCTATCTTTCTCGTTGTGTTTGGTGTGTATGTTCTTTGCACATATATACTCCATAGAATATTGGGCGGTGGGGTATATACCCTAGCTCATACGTTTCCTAATAGTAATATTTCAAAAAGAACTTTTAAATAATTAAATAAATAAATATTGGCTACACGAGTTTGACATTCTTTTTTTTATAACACGAGTTTGACATTCTTCCATAGTAAATAGATTATAAATGGTTGAGAAAAAAAAACTTAGAATAGAGATTGTCCTTATGTGTTCATTGGAGACCAATATTATACAATTACAATGCACCGAAACTCTTGAAAAAAAAAGTTCACATTCATTATATGTCACATGCTATTTTAATACTACTTCAAAGTACTTTTGTTGACAAGGTGTGTGGATGCGATTATGTTTAGAAGTTGCCGACTGATTCTCCGTTGATCACATTTTAAAATTGTGAAAGCAGAGGACTTGGTACAAAACAATAAAAGAAAGTAAAATGATCGAAAATAGGTTAATTTAACGAAACGGATACAACATAACGAAGTTTGGAAGTCGACTTTAAGTGAGTTTATTAGAGATATCTACTTTTGACTTGTTTCCTCACTCTCGTTCATTTCCTCTTGACTAATTTCTTTGTCTTCCTCATTTATCTCTTCTTGATTTGTCTTATCGTCTTCATCTTTTTATATCTTTATAACTCTTAATTGTATTATGTATATACGTCTTTGTACATCTTCTATTCTCAATAATTAAATAAAATAAGAGATTTCAAACATCTTACAGTGTTAATTAAAAAAATTTACACTATTTTTCTTGACGTTTTCAATGAACTTTTTGGATAGAATAGTTTAAATCAGTTAAACTAACTAAAAGCCTAAACTATTAATCCTGTTACAAAGAAAAAAAAACACTAAAACAACTAAACAAAACAAAATACATTATTTAGAAATAAGAAAATGATTTCAACGGGTATGTTCGCCCAAATACATTCATAAGACAGAAAAAAGTCTTTGTGGTGTACTTTTTCAACTGCGAAAGCCGCATATATGTACTCATGCTTAATTAATATGATGGTTTAATTAGGGTTAATCCAAACCAATCATGTTTAGTAACAGTCCATAGAAAACAATGGTTTAGGTGACTGACTGCCCCAAATTTGGTAAATTTTATCGTGTTTACTCATACGGAAAACACAAATAACACCAGCACCCTAAAGTTAACAGTTTGTTACAGTTTCATGTATACCACGTGTTATCTGTATCATGTGTGCGCACAGATTAAATATTATTAAATAAATAAAATTATAAGAATATTTATACTGATGTAGTTAATAAATTTTTTTATACTGAAAAGATTTATATACATATATAATTCATATTGTTAAAAATTAAAGTTATTGTAACTTAAGGCGAAAAGAGTTTATTGTTAATTCTTATATATTTTCTTCATCATCACATATAATATATATATATATATTGCTAATTATTTTATTAATGAAAGTTTAATATGATTCACAATAATGTAAGAAAGTACTTGTTTCGTTCTTGAAATATAAATCCACAATAGCAAAAAGTAATTTAGATATTTATAAATTTAATTAAATAGAAATTTATTTCGATAATTTAGTACTCTTTCCGTTTCACAATATTACATTTTGAAGATTATGCTCATATATTGAATTTTTTCAATTCTTAGTATAGCTTAATTTATAATTAATGATCACTTGTTCCATTTGTATTGATTCTAATTAGTAGGGGTAAAAATAAAAAATATTATACTCCAAAACACAAAACATAGATTTTTGTGAAATCATTTTTTTCTTCCAAAACATATATAAATAAAGAATGGAGGGATTTTATATCATATAAAAATATCTACTTAAATTTTGCATACTTAACTTTATATGTATTAGCCGAAGTTTATTTTTATTTTATTTTGTTAAAGTATACCAGCCGAAGTTGATGGCATAAGGGTACATCTTTCAGTGCCACCAGTCTTAGTTTGTCTTATAGGATCGAGCTCTTGCATAAGAAATGTCACGTTGTTTAAAACACTGAATTAGAGAAACAGACAACTACACAATATTTACAAATGTAGGTCTATCCCTAAAAACAAGATAAATACCAGTAATAATATAACTAATGTTTTGACTATCGACATTATCGTGTAAAATGCTATACAAATTGTCACCCTACTTATTAGGACACAAATTAAATTATATATTTTAGTGATTTGTACTAGTATTATCGTCGTGTCATAACGTAAAAATACATTTAATAGTAAATGTATGTTGTCGATTAATAAATATAAAAATAATGTAATTTATCTAAAATTTTGTTTCTATCCAAGAATGTCAACTATAGCTGAAAATCTTGGGAATCTGATATAAACCAGTCAATGATAGATCACAGCTTAAGTTAGAATTTTGGATACCAAAATGGGGTCTCGCATGTTAACTGACAGCGGACATGGGTTTCAAGGAGTCAATTATTATACTGGGGAAATTAGTTGAAGTTAGGTTCAGATTTTTTTTTAATATTTTTTACTCTTTCCAATTCATATTAATTGTCATTTAACTTTTTCACATTTATTAAAAAATAATAGATACTTTTCTTTTTAACTCTTAATTAATTTTTTTATTTTTATTTTTTTCTTTGATCAAAACATTAAAACAGTTCCAGTGAAAAATTTATCAAACATCTGCAATAAAAAAAAAATATGAAATAAGTTTTAACTTTTAAAATGATAAATAATATGAAAGAAAGGGAATAATATGAAATAAGTTTTAACTTTTAACACACTGCGGACATGGGTTTCAAGGAGTTAATTATTATACTGGGGAAAATTAGTTGAAGTTACGTTCAGATTTTTTATATATTTTTTACTCTTTCCGTTTCATATTAGTTGTTATTTAAAAAAATTTATATATTTTTTTAAAATAGATATTTTTCTATTTTACTTTTGACTAATATTTATTCGATTTTTTTCATTGACCAAAACATTAAAACAGTTGGAACAAAAGTAGAAATTTTATAAACATCTGCAATGAAAACAAAAAAAACAACAAGTAATATGAAATAAGTTTTAACCTTTAAAATGATAAATAATATAAAAGAAAGAGAGTAATATTTTTATTTTCATTTATTCTGCACCTAACTGTACCAAACACATTAGTCTCATTTATTTCGTACTAACCCTATAGATTGGAATGTTTTGTCTGCAATCATTTAGTACTTTGATTTCCCATGTATCACTGACCGAACTTTTTAATTAGTTCTTCTCTTTTGGGCCACATAATGTTGCAGAAGTGACTTATAAAAATCCCAAGAGAAATACTATTTGGTTAAAGTTCGAATATTTACGTTATTTCCTTTGACAAAAATATCTACATAAATACAATTTTTTTCTTTTTGTTAATTACACAAATACAATCTTCATTTTAGGATTTTCGATAGGAGATACACGGTTCAAATTCAGGGACAGTAGGAAAGCCAAAACACTAGATGTTCACCTAAAAAAGGTATTAACATGTGAAAAACATGATGGCTTAAATGAATGATTTATATGCTAACAAGTCTCTGTCTACATATGCCCACTTATTTGAAATTATTATTTTGAATAAGATCGCAATTAAAAAAATTACAATAAAAAATTGAATTTTCGGTTAAAGTAATGTGATAAGTTCCCGCTCCCGCATCAGTAAAGTTATACGATTAGCATATTTTGTGGATGAATTTAATTTTCTTTGACATAGCATCAGTTCTTTTTTTCTTTTTTTCTTTTTTTTTTTAAATATAAAGGTTGATCACTGCACCCATTTATAAAAAATGGGTTGATTCAAAATTTTATAAAAATTGTACTGAGAAAATGCATTTGGAAAATCTAATATGGAAATTCAACTCATGATTTAGAAAAAAATATTAGCATAAACTCAAAATTCGTGCTTATGTAATACCAGTAATTTTTAAAATATTGTTTCAAAAAAATTTCTGTTAGAGCTGCACAATAAGGTGTGTTGAACTAAAAAAAGTTACAAAATAGATAGATAACTTAAATATGTATTTCATAAAATGTGACTAAAAACAAAACACGAATTTTTTTTTTTGTGGTGATTTACAATGATTATACGAAAATAATTAAAAATTTTCAAAATAGCGACTCGACCATTAGAGAAAACTGAACCACATGTGCCTAGAATGGACTAAAAGATGTGAATATTGATGACAAAATATATAGTCATATACCTAATTTACCACTCTTAAAAGGTTGAAACTAATGCTTGATATAAGAAAACAGACCTAAAAACCTCAATACTGTGATTCACCTTCTTCATTATTTATGATTCACCTTAATAGTTATATAGGATATCAAATACATGCATATATAGCGTAACATTTGAAATTCCAACGTTGCTGGTACATAACAATGACATTAAAAGGGAATAAAGTAACACTGAAATAATTTCCAGATCACACACTTCGAGCATAACTTATTGTTGTGATCTGTGACAGTTTGCCTTTTCTATTTAAAGACAATTTCAATATAGATGGACATTCCTTAATTGCCAAAGAACCAAAGATATTACGACACCTATCTCATACACTAACCATTTTAGGAAAGTATGGTCTACCACCTAGTGTCCATCAAATTAATTATTGGGTAGATATAACAAAAGTCCAAATTCATATAAATAATTGAATTTGTCTAAAATGTAATATGCATTGAATTTGAGCATCAGCTGTAGCTAAAACAATTCACATGTAATACGTCAACGATACTAGGAATCCGTTCGGGCTTTGGTATCTAATATAAGTTTTAAGGTGATCGTATTCTTCTTAGGAAGTAAAATGCTTTCATTACCGAAACATAACATGCGGAATATATAGGACTATACGAGTTGAGATATTGAATTTTTAAGTGATTTAGAGCATTGTTTCTCTAGTTTTCTAATATGTATTTAGATATTTAGATGTACACTTGCATATGTATTGCCTCAATTAGGTTTTAGAGTAGAGTTCCCAAGAAATGAAGGTGATTAAGTGGATTGGAAAAAGAAATTCTGATATTCCAGTGATATGGTGACAACCTAGGCATATTTTTATGAGAGTTGAACATGAATTGACATGGTGACATCATTGGACTCCTTTTCGCTCACTCAAATCCAAGATCTGACCCAAATCCAAGTTGGGTCGACCCGGTTCACATATCATTTTCTATATTAGTGTTTTAAACCTAATTTTCATATTTATATTTTGTTTTAGAATCTTTCTAACCTCTTTTGAGATTTTGAAGAACATTGAATGAATCTTTGCATTTTAATCTATCAAATCTTATTTTCTTCTTACATCTTTCATCTATTCACCAAAGAATCATGATTATGCAAAACATGATGATTATTTAGTAGTCTTTTTTGAGCTTTTGAAAATAATAGATCTAGGATGATTAGTTGTACATTAGTGGAGTTTAGGCTTGTAACAGATTACATCTATGCTTGATATGTGTTATTAATGTTAGATTAGCCTTGATCATAGTAGTTTAGAACTTAGGTATTTCAACACCCACAAGGTGTTCGATGAAATACCGGAACCAAAATATTAAGTGTTTCACATTCATAACCAATGAGAATTGATGATTAGGGTGTTTAGTGGTTAGTTAGACTTGATGATAATGCTTATTGATCATTTCATAGCTAAGATCATTCCATAGCTAACGAAAGTTATTGATTATGGAATGATTAGTGAAGAGATTACTATCACGAGAGTGAATTAGTCTAGATTAGTGATGTAAGACTGATGGATTAGCTTATTAAAGTAAATTAAACTCTACTAGTTAACAATTGATCGCTTTAGTCATCTATTTCATTTCCAATAGTTTGTTTTCTCTTATTTGAATTTCTAAAACCGATTTTCGTATTTTTCCGCTTTATTTATTTTTGAATCTTGTTTTAAAACCTAAGAACAATTCGATTTCACTTAGATTGAGTTATTGGAAATGAAATAGATGACTAAAGCGATCTTCTAAAACCGATTTTCGTATTTTTCCGCTTTATTTATTTTTGAATCTTGTTTTAAAACCTAAGAACAATTCGATTTCAGTTAGATTGAGTTATTGCTTGCATTCTTGATGTTTTTAGTTGCTAGTTTTCTCGTGGATCGATAATCTAAAATGCTACGCATATGAATGTTGTTTTATCAAAAAATAAAAAGAGATGTGAATTTTTTGGCATCATAAACTTCGTTTTATTTATCTATTTTTATTCCCTATATTATTCTACTTATATTTTGTTTATACTAATAATCAACATGAATTATAGTTTAGTTTGTCGTTGATGTATCAGATTTCTCATTTTCATTGTTGTCGATTAGCTTGAAACCTATATATGTCTAGAACCTAGAGACATGGTAGCATTAGAAGACTTTCATGCCAACAACAGTTATGATTCACGCGACTATGCGAGCTTCAGATCTTATTGTGATGGATGATTATCTATTGCTTATATTTTAATAACATTATTTATTCTAGTAGTATATTTTCACGGCTTTTAGGCTTTTGGATTTTCTTATAAATACTTAACATACACTTATAGTATATGGTTTTATTCAGTTGTTTTTGAAATTAATAAAAGAGTAAGAAAAAAAGTTTTCCTCTTAATTCTTTCTTCTCTAAAAATCCTCAATGACAAAGAAGGACTTTCTTCATGATTTAGAATCCTCTAGTTAAGCTATTATCGTGTCTAGCATCGATCGAGAGGTTTAATGAAATCTATCTGCACCTTCTTGGTTGTGTGGCAGAGGAGATCGGTTATTGACGATACCAATGGATTTGCCGAAAGAAAAGGTATATGTGTTACCTCATATAGTTTTTTGTTTCTAAAATTGGTGTTTATGGTGGCTATAGTAACAGTATCCAAAAGGCCCGATTATGGAATCATATTTTGTATTGTGATGTTCTTATTCAATACATAATCACGTATGGTTCTTTCGACCTTCGCGTTGATTTATTTTGATGTTTGTCGGTTCATTTGGGTAACCGCGTCTGTCCTCTCGAGTAGAGTGTCCATCCGGTGTCATCATTTATGGTGTTTCTAGTGACTTTCATATTTTGTTAGCATTTGTTTCTATATGTACTACAATAAACGGAATATACAGAATTGTGATCAATCAAATATTGCAAAGTCCTGGTATCTATTACCAGTCAGAATTGGATCATAACGGGGACCAGGATGAAGCTTGGGTGAAACTAAGTGGAGGTCCGAACCGACTGATGTTGAAAAATCAGCTGCAAATGAAAGGCTTTCATAAAAATTCTCGTAGAATCGAGAATGAATCATTTTGTACATGCCAGATCATGAATTAGTAACTGCATCCTATCCCATTTAAGTTGGGCCAGCCTCTTTTTAGGGTTCCATACTTTGGGACTTTATGTTCATAATGACGTCATGCTTGCTTTTGGTACTCCCGAAAAACAAATCTTGATTGAACCCATATTTGCCCCCACCAACTGTAGCAGCACCATCCGCTAAAATTTGTCCTTTTTAATGCATTTACCCCGCCGAACCTTGTTGATTGAGAATTGTATATGTGGCTACTGCTGTTTTACCGGTCTATCTGTCACCAAGAATTAATTCTCACTGTCCGCATCCTATAGGGATCATGGAATCAATAGCAATAAGTCCTACCTGTGTCCGCATTCCCGAAGGCACCCCTCTTTTTCAAGAGGATTCGCGGCATGTCAAGCTCAAAATTTTTTAAAATTTTAAATTGAACTTTGTACTTGTTTTCTCTATTTGATTTCTATTGTTTATTTAATAAGGTTCAAAATATTTCATAGTAGCCTCATTAGATCGTACATCTTTCTTGGTATATTCAGATAATAGGTAGGAGCATAAACTAAAACATTCTGGAGCTTTTTACTATGTTCAACTCTCTGTATTCCTCTATCCGTAGATTTGCTGTGACTTTTTATTACCGTCCAACTGTTACCGAGGCTTTTGCTTCTGTTCAATATATAACTACTGAAGCTAACTTTGGTTGGTTAATCTTCTCCTGGAATGGGCTCGATGTGGTAGAAAGATATCAAATATCTGGAGTTTCTTTTTGTATATTACATGGATGATCCGATCCGCAAGGGCCATGATTGAGAATTGTTTGATCATCTTTTATGGGCGAGGTCTCTGGTTCAAATCCAGGATGGAATCTTGGAATTATTGGCATAGTAACTCTACTCGAATGAATAAAATTTTGTTGAAATCGAATCGGAAGCAAAACAAAATCAAAATTTTTTAAAATGATTTTGATACGGAAGTGTTGGTATCAACATGTCAATATTTCATAATTGTTGTTGGTTCTTTTATGCATTGTGCATTATGGAACTTCAGTGAAGAGATGCTATCCACACACACAATTCGCATAAGAATAAGATCGAATACGAAGAAGAAAAATAAAAACTTAGTGATCCGTTAGCAAGTAAGTTTTATCAATAAAAAACATTTTTTTTCGATAAACCGTAAGGTGATCTTTGATTCGTAGTCTCCACTGATGTTCGGAGCCATCCATTAATAATACCACGTTGAAAGCCTAAATCACTCTTCTCAAGTGAAGTTGAGCTAGTGACCATGAAAACTATTTCACAAGTCTCAAGATCACTAGACCACTATCCACTTGGTAACGAATTTTTTTATATATGAATTTTTTTAGCTTTAACGAAGTACGTACTTTACATGACCTTTCTTTAATATTTGTATTCCAAGTATTGTAACGATCGAGTCCTACCCTTTTTAATGGTGGTCTTATCCGAAACCTAGAAAGATGATTTTCTCACGGGACAAAATGTTACAAAGAAAATTCCAGTTAGCAGCCTAGCATCATCATTGTGATTGGTGAACAACCTGCATAGAAAAGAGCCAAAAGTAAATCCTTATTCTAATAAAATGAAAATAAGGTTCCGACACGTTCAAGAACTTTGTAATCGTTAGACATTAAAGTGAATGGAGAGATGAAATTAATAGATATGTGTCATTATTAGAGACATTTTCACATCTCCGTCGACAACTCCTAGTTCACTATCTTTTTCCTTGTAGATGTCAAAATCCAATATTTAATTTTGAATTAACTTTTTAAGAAACGTATGTCGATCAATAGACTAATGATGGTGGAATAAATGGGTCTCAAAATCCACTGGTATATATTGTGTAAAGTCACCAAGCTTATGTGTTGTAGGGGGAATTGAAATCTCTTTCACCATTTAAGTTGGATGCGCTCTAGTTTAACTTTTCCGGTGGATAGTTGGAGCCAATACTCCACTCTACATTGTCTTTCTTTTTTTTTAGTCTTATCCAAAAATGTTTTGACATACTATTTCTGATTACTTTTCAACTAGTTAAAGTAACTTACAATGTTTTTTGAGGAATTTATGCGACCATCTATTTGCTATCAATTCAGGATCATCTAAAAACTATTTGTAAATTTTGTGTAAAATTTTTATTAAAATTCTATCCGATATGTTAGTGTTATATACAGTGGCGGACCTAAGGCTTTGGAGGCTACTCGTCCCATACTCTTTCTTTTTTAGCTAATGTAATTTTTATATTACATAAAAAATTAACAAAAAAATTTCAATTTATAGTGTTGTGCCCCATGCATAAATGAAATCTGGATCTACCATTGGTTATATATATACGGATCTAATTTATTGACATATATTAATTTGTTTAGAGAATTGTTTTAGTGATTTTTTTTGTTTTTGAATCATAGCTTGATTCGAATGTTTCAATTGCACAAGTAAAAAGACTTTAATTTCTATGTAAAGAAGAAGAGAGGGAATATTCCAATGTTCATAGAAAAAGTATCAAAGCCGCCTGTCGTGCCCATGTCTCACAAATTTGTGGACGCAGCCTCAACTATCCACATCTGTTACCACTCATAAGTTTGGGTATTAATGCGGTCCTCAAAATAAATTCACAATCTGCACTGTCATTTATCTTAGTTTTTTTTCTTATATAATATAACCAAAGTTCACGTTTCGTTTTGCTCTTCTTTGGGGTGAAAAAATTGAGTTACAAAACAAAATTGTAACTCCGAATGTGATAATTGGTCCAAATAAGGTAAAGGCTCTGCTCCAAGTGGAAGGTCTTCGAATTGTTCGAAATGAAGAAATGTGGCAATATAGGGGAGAGAGAGAGAGAGAGAGAGAGGGGATACTTTCAAACTTTAGTTGTTTCGAGCGCTCCAAAATAAGTGTTAAAAACGGAAATGATGTTTCCAAAGTAAAGAAAAAGTGAAAAAAGCAAATCACACTAAACCATATTAATATCCACAAATGAGGATAAGTTGATACTAAGTCGGATGCATATTAATATCGTTAAGGTGATACAAGCGTCTTGATTTACGGCTTTCATTCTTCAAAATAATACAAGAAAATAATATTACTTAAAAGAGTGTATGACATTAGCTACGACGGTTTTACAAATTATGTAGATTGAAATGAACTAAACATCTTCATTGCCTTTGGGCTCCTCTGCTTTCCTCTCTTCTGCGACCAATGGATCTGACTGAACACAACTTCCTTCAATAGCAACAGCACCACTTGTACTGTCGGGTTCTTCACTGTCAAGCCTCTTTCTTTCGTCTGATGGGTTCTCCGCATTTTTTTCCTCCGTCATTGAGAGGGATGAAGGGGATTCTGTACCTTCAGCAGCCACGGTCTGAGATATCTGCATGCTTCCCACTGGCTCTGCGTATGATGGTAATTGAACTTCAGGTTCGGATGATGGTGGTTCAGACGAACATCCGGTAGAGACCTCAACTAACTCACATCCAGCAGTTACAACTTGTACTTGTTCCTCATTGTTCTTTTGCACAACTGCAGGAGATAATGAGGGCTCGATGTCAACTAATTGGCTCTCGGAATTTTCTTCCTCTGTCATTGGGAGAGGTGAATAGAGTTCTGTACCTTCATTAACTACGGCCTCTATGGATGGTGGTAATTGAGCTTGAGGTCCTGACGAACATCCGGTAGAGACATCAACTAACTTACATCCAGAGTTCTTTTGCACTACTGTAAGACATGATGAGGGCTCGATCTCAGCTAATTGGCTCTCGGTATTTTCTTCTTCCGTAATTGGGAGAGGTGAAGAGAGTTCGGTACCTTCAGCAACTACTGGCTCTGTGGATGACGGTAATTGCAGTTGGTGTTCTGTTGAACATCTGATAGACGCGCATCAACTAATTCACATCCAACAGTTTCAACTTGACATTGGTCCTCGATGTTCTTTTGCACAACTGTAGGACATAACAAGGGCTCGATATCAGCTAATTGGCTCTCGGCATTTTCTTCCTCCATCATTGGGAGAGATGAACAGAACTCTGTGCATTCGGTAACCACTGGCTCTGCAGATGGCAGTAATTGAACTTGAGGTCCTGCCGAACATTCCATGGAGACATCAAGTAACTCACATTCAGCAGTTTCACCTTGATCTTGATCCACAATATTCTTTTGCACACCTGTATGAGACAATAAGAGCTCGGTATCAACAAAATGGCTCTCGACATTGTCGTCCTTCGTCTTTAGGAGAGATGAAGAGAATTCTGTACCTTTGGCCACGATATCTGTTTTGCTTGCCTCTAAGCGAACGTGCATAACTGGCTCTGCGGATGGCGGCAATTGAACTTGAGGTTCTGACAAACATCTGGTAGAGACATCAACTAACTCACATCCAGCAGTTTGAACTTGATCTTGACCTTGATCCTCAATATTCTTTTGCACACCTGTAAGAGACAATACGAGCTCGGTATCAACAAATTGGCTCTCGGCAGGTTTTTGGGAGAGATGAAGAGAATTCTGTACCTTCGGCCACAATACCTATTTGACTTGCCTCTAAGTGAACGTGTATATCTTCCACTGGCTCTGCAGATGGCGGCAGTTGATCTTGATCTTGATCCTCAATGGTATTTAGCAAGGCTGTAAGAGATGATGAGGGCCCGATATCAGCTCTCTCGGCATTTTCTTCCTCAGTCATTAGGAAAGACGAAGACAATTCTGTACCTTCAGCAATGATTTCTGATTTGCTTTCCCTTAAAGGAACGTGCATACCTCCCATTGGCTCTGGGGATGATGGTAATTGAACTTGAGGTTCTAACTCACATCCAGCAGTTTCAACTTGATCTTGATCTTGATCCACAATGTTCTTTTGCACAACTGTAAGAAATGAGGGCTCGATATCAGCTGATTCGTGCGAAGACACATCAGCGCTAATCTCAGTGTTGCAAATATGATCGGCGTCATCTTTGGATTCTTCAGTATCCATTTTCTCAACCAAAATGGATGGCGCAGGCTGGATATCAGCTAATTGGTGTGAACACACATCAGCGCTAATCTCAGTGTTGCAAATATGTTCGGAATCAGGGTCTTTGGAATCTTCAGTATCCATTTGCTCAACCAAAATGGATGGCACAGGCTGGATATCAGCTACTTGGCGTGAAGAAACATCTGCACTTATCACAGTGTTGCAAATCTGATCGGCATCAGGGTCTTTAGATTCTTCAGTATCCATTTGCTCAACCAAAATGGATGGCACGGGCTGGATATTAACTAATTTATTTTCTGCCATAGCACAGCTTATCTCTACCTGAGACCCTTTGCAAAATTGAGCTCTTAAATCCCTTTGTTCAACTATTTCTGGCGGTCCACACTGTGATAAGCTATTTCCGTTCTCATCCTCCGACTCTACAGAAGATGAAGGCTCACACGTCTTACCTGAAATGTTGCCACCATCAATAGTGGTACTGTTCTGCATGGTATCCATTTGCTCACAATTTCCATCATCCAGTTGTTCTGCTACATCATCCGGCAAGATACTTGGAGACTGATTTACCTCAGCCTGGGAAACCACAATGTTCGGCGCTTCTCTGTGAGGTGATGCAGGCACATCCACGTTCTCTTGTAAATTTTCAGGGTCTATCACAGAAATGGGGGGAGTGCCTGTTTGATCCTGTGAAACTTTAAAATCAAGTGATACATCAGGGACTTGCCCAGATGAAATATTCATTTTCCCACCTTTAGACATACTTTCTGGTCGTTCTTCCACATCATCGGGCAAGATAGACTGATTTTCCTCGGACTGGGAAATCACAATGTTCGTTGCTCCTTCGTGAGGTGATGCAAGCACATCCACGTTCTCTTGCACATTTTCAGGTTCTATCACACCAACTAGAAGAGTGTCTGTTTGATCCTGTGACACATCTGGGACCTGCCCAGATGAAATATTCATTTTTTCGCCACTAGAAACACTTTCTGACACATCATTTACCCTATCAATATCACTTGAATCTATATGAGCATGTGTCTCTGGTTCAATTCCCTTATGTTCCACAACTTCCATTGTTGGACAGGAAACAAGAGACTTTCCATGTAAACCATTTCCTTCACTGTCTTTTGTCTTCTCAAAAGGGGCATGGCTAACGGCACCATCATTGGGCATATGGGATGGAAGAGTTTTCTCTTTCTCCGCACTCTCAACTGAATAACCCAGTAGAAGTTCGGCATCTTCGGTATCCTCCATCTGTGTGTCGGCAGTACCAATTTTAGGCCTATCAACACCTTGAACCAAAACAGATTCTTCTGGATCTTGTTCTGTATTAGCAGATTTAGATATAGGATTACCATCATCTTTATGGTCAAGGGACATAGAGTTCTCATTGCTTGCAACTAAAACCAATGCCTGCACGTCAGTGCTACTGTGACCCTTTTGTCCAACATTTGGCAATTCATCAGTCTTCAGCATAGACAATGGCATTGCAACAGAATTTTTTGTATCAACTTCTTTCACTGTCTGATTTGCAATATCAAAAGATTCTTCATCCACATGTGGAACTTCATCCCTTCTACTGTCTTGAAGCTTCTCAGAATCCACATGTGGAACTTCATCCGTTCTACTGTCTTGAAGTTTCTCAGAATCGACATGTGGGACTCCATCCGTTCTACTGTCTTGAAGTTTCTTAGAATCCACATGTGGAACTTCATCCGTTCTACTGTCTTGAAGTATCTCAGAATCCACATGAGGAACTTCATCCCTTCTACTGTCTTGAAGTTTCTCAGAATCGACATGTGGGACTCCATCCGTTCTACTGTCTTGAAGTTTCTTAGAATCCACATGTGGAACTTCATCCGTTCTACTGTCTTGAAGTTTCTTAGAATCCACATGTGGAACTTCATCCGTTCTACTGTCTTGAAGTATCTCAGAATCCACATGAGGAACTTCATCCCTTCTACTGTCTTGAAGTTTCTCAGAATCCACATGTAGGACTTCATCCGTTCTACTGTCTTGACGTTTCTCAGAATCCACATGTGGGACTTCATCCGTTCTACTGTCTTGAAGTTTCTCAGAATCCACATGTGGAACTTCATCCGTTCTACGGTCTTGAAGTTTCTCAGAATCCACATGTGGAACTTCATCCGTTCTGCTGTCTTGAAGTTCCTCAGAATTTGTCTCAATCTTGGCGTTTGCATTTGTCTGTTCTTCCAGGATAGTTCCTCTTTCATCACCATTGAGACTTTTACCTTCAACTTGAAAAGAATTAATTTTTTCCAACTTATCAGTAGGTAAAGGTTCTACAGTTGTCGACAAAGATGCAATAGGCTTAGATTGAACATAGCTCGATGAAGATGATTTTTCTTCTGCAAGGTCTAGACCCACGTGGCATGTTTCACCACGACTACTATGTGTGCTATCACCTTCTTGCGACGTTTTTTCTTCCACAAGCTGATCTGCAGTGCACTTTTCCAAAGATGACTTAGCAGAAATATCATTTCCCAAAGAGAGTTGTATCACAGAAGAATCAACTTCAACACCAGGAATCTTGACAAGGTCATTCTCTGCAGCAACCTTAGACGGCCCAATGTCACCATCCTTGTTTGCAACAGATCCTGGAGTTGTTAGATCACCAGGAGCAGAGTGAGATACATCTGAGACCAGTTTTTCTGCCTTGCTCAGTTTATATGGAGCTTGTTGATTCTTAACACCAGAAGAATCCTCTGCCACTCCCTTGGCAGATTGGATTTCATTCTCTGCCTTGTGGGTCTCAAGTGTGTGCAAATTCGTCTCGCCTGGGGATTGTGCATCTGCAACATTTTTTCTCGTTGCTGCAGAAGGCTCTCCAACTTTATGTTTTAATAGGGAAGTCTCTGAAAAGATCTCTTTCATGACACGAGCAACATCTGTTACATCAGCAGTTTGTTTCCTAGCAGAACCACCAGTACCAGAGGTGTCTCTTCTACTTTCCTGACTTAAACTGCCAGAAGAGTGAATATCGGGTGCAAATGGCTGGCTGAAGTGGGGTTGTTCTTTGGCAACAGCATCATATTTATTTCCAGCTGATATAGCTTTGGTGCCTGATGAATTACCAACCTTGACCTCTACTTGTGGTGCTAATCCTATAATCCTTGCAGAAGAGCCATCAGTAGCAGGTAAAGCTTGACCACGCCTTTTTCCTTGGCGTTTAGGAGCTTCTCCTCTGCTTGGCAAATTGCGGCCTCGCCGCTTAGCAGGCCCGGCTGCAGGAAGAGAAGGAACATTGGCTTCTTGAGCTGAAAATATGACAAGTACAACACGGCAAAGATTTAGAAATCAGAACAGTTATAAGGAAGTTACAAGGCTACATAGATTCATACCTTCAACCGTAGAACCGACAGGTTTAGAACTCACTGCCTGACTAGCATCAGAAGGTGCAGTTGTCACACCTGGCAAAGCTGTATATGTTCGACCCTCTTGATATTTATTTCTTCCAGCCTCGACAGAGGCTACTGAAGGACTTTTGGATCCATCACAAACAGAAGAGACAGCACTCTGATTTTGCACTGGGCCACAGCCTGCATAAGATTCTCATCAACATTGTGTTCTTCATCATCCTCATGCATGTTATAACTACACCTCCTAGATAATATGAAAACTAAAAACTGATGTTGAGTTATTTACCCAACAAAGTAGAGCTTGTGGAGACTGACACGTCAAATGGCTGTTTATAAAGTCCTGGACGCTGGCAGCTCACATCTTGAATAGAAGGCCTGTTCTTCACAACCACTGCTTTTCTTTCCAATGAATTCCCAAGTACATTTAGCACCTGAATGCGGGATGCTGAATCAAAACCAGGTGGCGCGTCTAGGTCATTATCTACTGCTTCATCTGATTGGACTACAGTCATAGCAGGATGCACAGAAGGTACTGGGTCAGGATATGAAGTACTTCCTTCACTAGGTTTAGGGACTCTAGAAACAATCTCAGATGGATCACTTGGAAGAGATGTAGCGGTCTCAGTTCTCTGAGTAATAGAGCTGTTGGAACCATGCAATACACCTTCACCTCTTCTTCCCCTTCCTGCTCCACGCCCCCTGCTTCTTCCCCTACCTCGACCTCTACTTGACATAGGAGCAGAAGAAGCTGGCAATGAATGAAAACCAGGAGGAACAGATAAATCAGGCGATGTCAGGGCAAGAGATGAACTAGGATGAGAAGCTGCTTCAAGTTTTCTATCTGGATTAGCAAAATCAGGACCAGTTACTGGCGATGATCTAGCATCCCCTGTTTCCTGTGTCCTGCTTACAGCTGCTGATGGTGTTACCGGAGTCAAGGTTTTATCTGTTCTTTTTGGCCTACCACGGCCCCGTTTGATAGGTGGTGTTTCTTCTTTCAGCAGCTGCTGTTGTGGCCTTGTTTCCATCGGATGTAAAGTCATTGCCAGTGCCGGAGATGTAGGGAGTTGTGCGTCTCCAGAGTTTTCAACCAGAATAATTGCTGTATCATTTGCCAAGTTCTTTTCGTTTCCTTCACCCTTGCCTTCGGGAGAATCAGGTGACTCAGTTTGACACAGCTTCTCAAACTCCTCCTCTGTTAATTTCTCTTCATAAGATCGAACCTAACAAAGTTGCAATATTTGTCATTCTATAGTAATAAGTAATAATGTTACATGCAGGATCATATTATGAAAGAAAACTCAACTAACCTCTCTTGCTCGTTTCCCTCTTCCATATTGGTGAGTATCCAAGCCTCCTATCGAACCATCCTTCTGCTTCATGCCAACATTTGATTCTTTCGCAACCATCGGGACATCATTTAGTTTCATTGTTTCATATAGTAGTTTTAAATCATCTTCAGTAACAAGCCGAGAGGGTATAGGTGGTATAAGGGCAAAGCTATTTGACCCTGACCCATGTACCAAGGCGTTTCATGTTTCCTGCAGGGCCATAGCTTTTCAGATAAACCTCATATAAAAATAACCCGAAAATAAAGTTATTAAGAACAAGCATACCATCCCATTTTCTTTCCTTTTTTTGTCGATGGACTCGAAGATATCAATCTCTGACTCCCTAGAAAGACAACAAAAAATGTCAGATCTGCAAGAAAGTTAAAAGAAATCTCCAAATGCATGGAAATATAAAGAGTGCCATCTAAGAATAAGACAGAAAGCCAAGCTATCATTCAACACATGAAAACACGGCGGCATAGATGATATGCGAACAGAAAATATGATGTATAGATACAATAGCAGGTAACAATTTTACAGTACGAAAGTATAAATACTTTGTACATACCTGTTGGCAATCATCTTAACAGGATAGCTAGATTTATCATAGTGCAAAAGCTAAGGAACCAAACTATCATAATATTTTAAAAACCATGTATGCATAGGCTGTTGTAAGATTAAAATATGTGCACAAGTAAAATATTCTGAAAGAAAACGATATGATAAAAAGCAGCCACCTTCGAGCTATAAGATCATTTAAGGCATCATCTCCCAATACAGGAGCATCCTCTTCTTTCTTTGATTCACGCAAAAGGGATTCCAAATATTCTTTACGATCTTCAGCACTGTTACAAAGGAAGAAAGTTAGTTTAGAGAATTGGTAGTTAAAACTTGTTGAAGCATAACAGGGATGTTTCTTGACCCACCTAGTGTTGTTGTCAAAGAAGCCAGCAGTTATACTCTGGTTAGCAACTCCAAGTTTGTGCTCAGCTGAAGCTCTGACTTGCTCCATAACAGAATTGACCTTAGGATATAATTAAGGTCGAAAGACAAACACACAGTTTTCAGACATTTTGATTAAATAATTACACATCTGTTGAAAGGGAACAAGCCAAGAAACAATTAGTATTTCCCAAGAGTACTGCAATGTTCTATTTTTCCCATAAGTCATGTTGAACAATCATGGATTTAGGACCGCAACACTACATTATGGAGCCCAATGATGAAACAACAGAAACTAAAAACACCAGGGTAAAAGTTACAACCATTCACAACTCAACACATTTTTCAGAAGTTTTAATACCTTGAACAAACTATATAACAAACTAACCGTTTCAAAACGAAGAACAAGCACATCTTTTTTCTGGCCAATCCTGTGAGCCCTTGCTTAAGCTTGCAGATCAACCTGAAATGTATAAAAAATGCTGCTTCAAGTCCGACCTGATGTCCACAGTATTCAACTATAACTTGATACAGAAAATGTTATGTCTAACCTGAGGATTCCAGTCAGTATCGAATAATATCACAGTATCAGCAGCTTGAAGATTAACTCCCACTCCACCAGCCCGTATGCTAAACGCCAAAAATTTAAAAACTTGTAGTACTTCGGAACATAACTAAAGTAAATATGAATCATCTCAATAGAGAGTGGAGCTACAGAGCCAGGCTATGATATATGATGCATCACTTCAACAGAAATATAAAAAATGGGGACTCGGATTTGTTGAAACCATCGATAAGAGCACCACGATCCCCCCCCCGGAAGTCTGCCCGTCCAGCCTAAGGTATTTGTACCCCTTTAAGGTGAGGTAATCCTCCATAACATCAAGAAGCCTTGTCATTGTGGAAAAGAAAAGAACCTGCAGGAATCCATACATACCAAAAATAAAAGTAACAACCATTTATAAGCTTCTACATTAAAATTAGGGTAAACATGCAACAAAGTTACAAATTATGACATATTTGACTTTTTGTGCGTTTCACAAAAAAATTTGCTGAGGACTTGAAGTTCATCGTAAAATCATATGGACGCAACCAAATAACGGGTTGCATACTAGCTGAAAATAAACACAGTTCAGTGGAAAAAAACTATTATGCTTCATCCAAACAAAAAAAAATTTCAAAAACTTTTCTTGATAGACATCCTAATCCTTCAGAGGCGAAGGCGAAGGCGATGCTAGGTGCTCTAGCACAGTACTTGAAAACAGGTAATTCAGCTTAAATAATCAGTTTTCTGCTTTTCAGTTCAGTGGAAAAAACTATTATGCTTCATCCAAAAAAATACAAAATTACATAACTTTTCGTGATAGACATTTTAATCCTTCAGAGGCGAGGGCGCTGCTAGGTGTTCTAGCACAGTACTTGAAAACAGGTAATTCAGCTTAAAAAACCAGTTTTCGCCTTTTAGAGCATTGAATCATCAGAACTATCCATTTACCATGAGAGATCAAAGAGAAATCATTACCCGATGGTCTGTTGCTTTGAGTTTGGGCAAAGGCCGATCCAACATCTCAAGCTTCCCACACAGTCTTACAATTGGGGGCAAAAAGTGCTTAGGAATTATGCTATTAACCTAACGAAAGTGAACGGCCATCATTAGGATTTTCCATAGTGTGCTAACCAGCAATTCATTGCATTTAAATAAAATAATTCCAGAGAGATTGAGATGATTACCTCCTCTGAATGCAGTTGGCTTAGATATGGATGATTGCAAATATTTCGAAGCTCCATTACTGAATTGTGCACAGCACGAGACTGCAAACACAAAATTAACTAAGAAATAACTCAACATTGTCACGAAACTGCCAAAACTTGAAGCATAAAACAACACCTTCGCATTTCCAATCGAGCCCAAATTATCCTCAACCCTCTTCATTAACAACTTCTGATAAGCAGAAGCCTCACAGCGTATCAATCTCTCTATCTTTTCAGGAAGCTCATTCTCAACCTATCAAAATATGTTAGTCAACACAATTATGAACATGTTAAATAAAACTTGAGAAAAAAATAACTGACATAATTGCATTGGAAAATATCCTTCCATGTCACTTACATATCAAAGAGACAAAAAGGAGATATTATGTTATGAACCTTATGTTTCAGCCGACGCAGCACAAATGGTCGAAGAACTTGGTGAAGTCGATTGATGATCAGTAGATTCTCTTCTTCTGATAGCAATGCCTAGTCAGATGGCAAACATGAGCGCGTAGTTAAAACCACGATGTCTTAAGAAGTGTATACTAGTTAGTTAAAACCACGATGTCCTAGTATACCTCTTCGGCAGAATTTTCTCCATTACTTTGAAATGGTTTGTTGAACCACTGTGAAAAGTCTTCTGACGAGTTGAATATATTAGGCAGCAGGAAATTAAGCAGAGCCCACAATTCTTCAAGGTTGTTCTATAAGAGATACAAAATAATGAGATGGTGGGCAATGCCAACAGCAGAGAATAGCAACAAACATGATTGTGAAATCAAGAGTATGCGTCAATATCAAGATGAGAAGAGAAGGAGAAGGAAATAATTTCTACCTGCAAAGGGGTTCCAGTTAACAGGAGTCGGTGGGAGCTAACATAGTGTTTCAGGTCTGCATTTAACTTGCAGGATGCATTCTTTATGCGATGTCCTTCGTCAATAATAATATAGTGCCAGTGAATCTTGCTTAATTTAGGTCTATCATGCTTGTTCATTAGATATTCATATGTCGTCAGAAGAACATTGAACTTCTGATGAACAATTTGCTCCCTACAATGAAAAAGGAGATAGTAAACCTTAACACCTAAGATATCAAGAACAACAAAGAGAAAACTTTGTCTCTCTGTACTTGAATAGTTTGCGCCTTTCCTCAGGAGGCCCACAGTAAACAATTTTATGAATCGCTGGGGCCCAGAAGTTAATTTCTGACTGCCAACCAGGCAGAACCGAAGATGGCACAACAACCAAGAAGGGACCTCTATCATTTTTAGTCTCCATCAGATAGCAAATCAAGGAAATGACCTACAAAAAACAAAAAACTTTACAACTATGGAACAAAGGCATCTTTATAAGAAAATCTAGCATGTGTTCCGAGATCCCATATGGGGTTGCATTAAGTACCTGAACAGTTTTCCCGAGACCCATCTCATCAGCTAAAATGCCATTTAAGTGATTGTTGTACAGTGAAACTAGCCACCTTAAGCCATTCATTTGGTACCTAAATTTCAGGCGTTGTAGGTTTATACATCCCATGTAAACTTATTACCAAAAGGTTCTCAAATGTATAGTAAGGCGGGTATGGTCCACTTACGCCCTTAATCTTCCACCCCTTAGGCTTGCTGGCTGCTCGTTAATATTTTCTTTTATACTGCAAGCAAATTTCTTGTGAATAGATGAATGAGGCAAGATATCAACAAAAGATATTGTTTACAAACTGCATAACCACCTTTTGGACGAAAATAAAGAACCAAGAAAGAACTCACATACAAAACAGAAAGTAAAAACTTTAGAATGTCACTAAGGGTGATGTTTATACTGTAGTTCAGAGGATGCAGGAATATTACCTGTGAGCCATCAAGTAGTATTTTTCATTGCTTTCCAGATAATGCTGGATAGTATATATCTTAACCATGAGAAACAGATGGAAGAAAGCTCACAGCAAAAAAAAAGAAGAATTCTTGGGAAAAAAGAACATGCCTTTGCTTGGTCGCTCTCATCTTCATTTTCAATCAAAGTTTCATCCTCGGCAGCATTTGACATACGCGTCTCATTTGACTCATTCTCAAATCGACTGGTCAAAGATTTTGCCTCCTTTAACTTGGATCCAAGTTTCTGAAGATACTTTTCAGTCTCTTTGAGTAATTGCTTTACTCGGTCTGACTTGGCATCCTACATATTCACCAACATTCCTAGTTACACACCAGTATAGAAGAAGCAATATAAACCTAAAACATCCATACTCGGTTTAGAGACCAAACCTGCACCATTCGGAGATAACCCTCCACATCATTAATCTTTAACAAATTAATCTTCTCACGCTGAATTTTGTCAATCTTCTCACGATGAAGCCGTTCTTTTCTCTTGTGGAACTCCTTCACATACCTATTGAAACCCTTCAACCTTTCTCTCCTAACTTTGAACAAATCCTCTAGTTTTTCCCTAAAACAAGGTTCCAAACAAGGATTTAAGTATAAAGCAGTTTAAAATAAATCTGTAACTAATCAATTCGCCTGAATAGAGAGCATCCACAAGTAAGTGGATAAAAAGACGAATTGATTAGGTTCGAAAACAAATAGAGAGCATCCACAAGTAAGTGGATAAAAAGACGAATTGATTAGGTTAGAAAACAAATAGAGAGCATTTACTTGTGAGCTTCTACCCCTCCAAAGAACTCCTTCTGCCTCTCACGAATTCTCCTTTGTCTCTCTTCCTTCATCTTCTGCTCATACTTCTCAAGCTGCTTAATTCTCCGGCCATGCTTATGTTTCTTATATGACTTTAGATGCTCAACATCAGTTGCAATAGGTTTGAAGAAGTTGTACACAAACTCGCTGCTTCAACAAAACATAACACTAGCAGCTGAGAGGTGATACAACAGGTGGATAATGTATATACATATATTTACAGATAAAAAGAAAGTTTGCATCCTCCATAGTGTGACAAAGACAGAATAGCTAGTTGTATGCCCTGTTAGCTCGACTTATTATCATAATAGGTATAAGAACGGGAAACATCTCCATCCTAATCTTTTTTAAGAAATAGCAAAATACTTACCTCCTCAGACGCCGTTGTAGATTTAACAGCTGAAGCTTTTTCAGTTCTATTACACTTTTGGTCTTTGCAGATATATCATCTGATAAACTCACAGATTCCTGCAGATTAGGAGACATGAATCAGTGTCATACAGATCCAGAAAAAATAATAGCGAGAACCTAATAACGTAAGGATACAAGTATAACTAATTCCTCGGTATTACTACATATAAATAGTTCTTCAGTATTGCATCAAACGTGAGGGTAATTTCATTTTCAACAAAATTACCCCAACACCAAAACTGATAGTCACACAGTTGCTTAAAATATGAAAAAGTGATAAGAAGAACCTCATCACAGGAACTGTTTCTAATGAATATTGTGTTGGAGAAAATCAGTGTTCCTCAATGGAAGACGAATAAACAATAGAGGTTTACCCATGCTTGCTTAATACAACTTAAAATTATTTCATCTCACTGAGATCAGATTAAACATTTAGCTTGACTGAAAATGCTTCCCACGATCAATCAACAGGTTCCAGATATTAGAGCTGAAGATGGTAGAGCTAAAAATTTGCCTGATAACAATGTCGAGCACGTATGTATAGAGAATCAGATACTTCAATATGATCATTGTTCTGTTCCAATTACAAGATCAAGAATACAGAAAAGTAAGAAGCAACACAAAAAACAAGCAATAGCATAATGCAAAAAGTTGACAACTGGAAAAAATCAATCACTCATGAAAACAAATGGTATCACCAACTGAAACACGAAAAATATGAAGAAAGGTTGGGGCTAGAGAGAAACCTTCAACTCATTGAACCGTGCACCAATTGCCTGGTCGGCTTTCTGTTGTTTAACAGCCCAACTCTGATCAACCAACAGTCTCTTATTCTGTCGACCCATAATTCATTTCTGCGACATGGTGTACTTGGGCAACGGTTGCACAAGACCTTCCTCTTGATCTGCTATGGGCCATATATCCATGTTTGAAGAGTTATCAACCACATTAATTAACAGTACACTCCAAAAGGAAAGACCCATCAGAAAAAAACTTCTTATCTAAAGAAGTCCACTAACACGAAGCATGAAAATAGTCAAGTTGAACAGCAGAAGTTGAGAGGTCATTACTTTTTATTACTCCAGCCCACCCCACCATCTCTGATGGAGTTTGTTTGGTCACACCAGAAGAAAAAGCCACTTGAGAATGACTAACAGCAACCTGAGTTTGTGCCTGAGAGCCTGGAATTTTAGAAGCTAGAAGCTTTTGACCGTCAGAAAATACAGTATTTGAGAAACTTTTTTCCCCTAATCGTGCTCTCTCAGTGTCTTTGGATGAGATAGTCCATTTCATCCAATCTTCCAGTGGGATTGTCCGTTCTTGACAACAATGTGGAGACGTCAGGAATGCCACCCAAATCACTGGAAGTATGTGTTCTCCCTTTCGGATCAAACAATTCTCCGCGGATACCGTCTGTAATGAGGGCTAATTATATGATCCAATGGAAAGCTGCAAGAAATGAATTGGAAAGTAACATAAGCGAGAACCAATATTACCATCTTCACGGAAAGTATTTCGAAGGGCGATCTCTACGTGCAGTTTCTTCGGCACCAAACCATTTCTATGAAAAGGAAATCAACCAGAGATTTTCGAGTTAGTTGCCATGCCAAAATGACTAAACAAGAGGCTAGGAGACTGTAAAATACCTGAGAGCTAGAAATACAAGGCACTGGGCTCTGAGCTGCTTCAGTTGTTGCTCTTTAAAAGGTGAACCTGAAGGCATTAATCCCTCTACTGCGACATTATTTCCTGGTTCTTTATGAACTGGAGGCCTGATTGTTGTGACTTCACTGTTCTGCCAGCCAGACTGCCATAGTAAAAAATATGTCATATATAGAGGGCATGCATTCCAACCAGGTATCTTTGGTAGGAAGTGAAAGGGAAAAGGATATTTTGCAGAGCCGAACTCAGACTAAATGTAAGTAAGATTCAAAACCTCATATAGAAAACAAAGGGTTAACCGAATCACGTTTTTGACAAAAATGGATTTAGAGGCATCTAAGTTTTTTTTAAGAAAAAGATGTATCAAGGGAAAATCAAGCAGTTTTCGTATTTCCGATTATGAAACAAAAATAGATCAAATGCTTAAAAGAAGAGACAAATGTGTAGGAGAATAAACCAGCATGTACGAGCACTGTATCTCCTTATACATCGGATAGGTGCAGTAAAGTCTCAAAATATTAGAAACTGGCAGTCATGGAGGCTCAAAATGATTTCATAACTAAAATGGGATGCACACAATATATATTCAGTCTAAAGGAATCCGGGAAACTTAATAGTGTCAAGGTATGTACCTGTGGAGTCGTGTATACATCTGATGACAACCCAACATGCAAATTCCTAATGTCACCTGAGGTTTGGTGACAACAATATATACAAATACGGTAATAAAATAACAAGCATACATTAACAAAGTAGTAAGGTGCTTCTTATACTCTAGATTAAAAAGGATATGCTCCATTCTGAAAGAAACAATGTTGAAGCATATATCCCTACCTGAATTACCAGGCATTTCCATTTTGCTTACTTCTCCAGTCTGACCATCAATCTTGTGGTTATCAAATATTTGAGCATTATCCATATTTTGATCCCACAAGAGTGATGATTCACCTCTTTTTCTCTTTCCACTTGATTTGGCATCTGTTTGATTCATTGTCTCACTCCGATTGTGAGATTGAGAAATTCCCGACGTAGAATCCAAGTTGGATGGACTCTCTCGATCAAATGATCTGTTACTTTGAGTTCCAGACCCTTGGTAAAAGGATTGTGATGCACTGTTTGATCTACCAAGCTGCCTACCAGAAGTGAATGCATCGTATTTCGACATCTCATTATCAACTAGACTTGCTTTGCCCTCATTGCTAACTCCAACCATTTGGGAAGACCCTGTATTCCACATTAATGTAGAAAGCTTAACTAAAAAAAAGGAACTGAACCAAAAGAGAGAAATGATATACCAGCCAAATGTGCAGGCCCAGAATCTTCCGTTTCGGTACCACCAGCATGAGGAAGACACGATGACTTCAAAGCTTCAATGTCAAGACCGTGTTGATTGACTACAGTGTCCATAGCCCTTGGATTTTTAGAAATATCATATTAGTAGAACACTAATGAAAAACAGGAACAAGAATGATAACTTTCAAAAGCATGAGAAACAGCTTTTGGCTGAGGACCCAAAATAACAAGCTGTGAATGAATTAAGTGAGTCTTCAGAGACAGAAATACAAGATAGAATGAAGTGAAGTAAGAAATCTGGTATACAACAGTCAAATTAAGGGAGGGTTTTCCAACAACAGCATAAAACCCACCTATTTTTATGAACAGATATTGTAAAAGACCTCCAATATGCCTTATCCAAAAGTTGAAGAACAAAAGTAAAATCATCTATATGATATTCCCCTATAGAAGCCATTGGTATACTTTTAGCCCACTGTTCTAATCTAAAATAAGACAGTAAATAAGATTTGGGAAGAAGATAGTCACTAAACTAAGCACACCAATCAAAATTTTATAACATTTTGAAGAACGTCAACAGCAGGCAATAAGAAATGGAAGAAATTCTAGCTGAATTAGCCAAATACATTTTAGTTCACCATAGTCAACAATCAATCAAAAACCATATTAGGCAAAGTGAGATTCAGTTCCTTCGGACCACGTAATACCATCATAAGAACTACATGCCACAGTTCAAGTGAAATACGACTTTTATGAAAAATTCTACAATAAACAGCCGCCTAAGCAATTAAATCAAGGTAGGTTGTGGAAAGGAGAAAAAAATCAAAGTCTTTGAGTTAGATAAAGACAACAGCATCTAATTCTCATAGAATAAGAATATAATCGCATCCTAAACAAACAAAGCAGTAATTTATTAACAATAACTGGTCATATCTAAGGAAAGACAATACCTAGAAATGACTTGATATGGCATTGAGTGTTCCTTTCCGCTGGTTTTCAGGTGCTGCAATATCTAGAGTAATCAAAAAAGAAAAAAATGAAGTTAAAGCACATGACTAATACTC
This sequence comes from Cardamine chenopodiifolia, assembly GCA_963922655.1. Taxonomy (NCBI): domain Eukaryota; kingdom Viridiplantae; phylum Streptophyta; class Magnoliopsida; order Brassicales; family Brassicaceae; genus Cardamine; species Cardamine chenopodiifolia. The sequence goes on along the minus strand of OZ000478.1, from coordinate 11,945,110 downwards.
AAAATTACAAATAAAAAGTATGCACGAGGTTAAGTCACTTAACCACATAAAAGTTGCTAGCTTCGCAGGTTCATCTTTAGAATAAGCTTATGCAGAAACTTAGCTGCCTCCAACTCAATATTATGTGAAGATGTCATCTTTAGTTTAACTTACGCCATCACATACGAAAATCCCTGCATCACACCAAGCATGTAAGTATTGATTACACAATTTAGAAATTAAAAAGAGTGATTGTAAATACTTAAACCCACAAATGACTTAAACACACAACCCAAGAACAAGTAAAACACATACAAAAACTCAGAGGTCAAAATTCATATGATGAAGAAGAAGAAGAAGAAGCAGAAGTGAAATGAGTCCCCAAACTTCCTATGATATAAGCAGGAACTGTCTAAATTATATTGGGAAATAGTATACTCGGGCCTTTTGTTTTTTTTACTGGGAACTTTATATTAATTATTTTTATTTTAATAATTCTAAAATTAAACATATAGTGTTAAGGAAATTAGGTAAATTCCCCCGCTACATGGCGGACTATTTTTGAAGTTTACTTATGTGTTTTATATAAGTATAAATTTTGTTTGACAAACAAAATATAAGTATAACTTATATATATATGTAATGTTATTTAGATTTTTGTAAAATTAGTTAGCTATTTAATAATATATATATATATAATGTATATGTTTTTAAGAGTAATCAATGTAAAAGTATATTTTTTGGAAAATAATCTTCATATATTGATTATTACGTCATGCAAATATTATTTATAAGATTAATCCATGTTTCAAAGGTTTAATGGTAAATCTTTTCACCAAAAAAAAATTCTTTAATTAACTTTACTAACATATTAAATGGATTTTTCACGAAAATGATTAATTATGAATCCGATGACACTTATCCAATGTTCCTCGGTCTTTAAATATCTTTTGCAAAACAAGAATTATGCATTTTGTAAAACTACAAAAATGTCCCTTTTACTAACCAACAAACATATCTCAAAATGTTCTTTTAATTTATTGATTGATACATGATAAACTTAGTAAAAACAATGTCCACTAGTACTAGAGTATTGATCATAATGAACATCCCTTATAAATAATAAATGCTTACAGAAAGAAAGATATCGAGCATTAAATACTGATTTCTTTATACTATGTATAACTAATCTACACATCTTGGAAATTGAGTAAACCAATATCAAATAAAATGGTAAATATAGTTAGCATCCGACTGTTACTAACTATATTTTCCGTTTCCCAAATGTTATAATATTTGCTTATGAGCTAAAGCAACATAATTGGTTAATGATACTAATAACAAGGGAAAAAGAAACTAAGAAAAAGAAAAAAGAACTTAACAAATTCAATATTCAATTTTCATGAATAAAAAGTTATATATTGTCTAGATACAACCGAAAATACTCATATTTGTATTATATATTATTTTTCTCTGTTCTAAAATACGGGCGTCTGCCTAGGCCATTAGGCGGCCGTGTAGGCACTCGGCAGTAGGTTACCGTGGTTTTTTGCCTAATACGCTCGCATTACTCGATCAACGAGTCAGACCCAATTAATCTCCAATTTACCGAGTTACACCCGAGTTTTTTTCAATATTTTCCTTACTTTTTTTTTAATTAAAAAAATATATATATGAAAATACACTATAACTTAAATATATCTATATATACAACATAATATAATTAATTTTAATATTAAATTAAATAAAATAATACATAAAATTAATAAATATACATATTTAACATAATATATTTAGTTTTTAACAATAAATTAATAGAAAAAACTAGTTGTTGATTAATTTCCCGAATATTGTTATTTTCTAAATCAAAATGGATTAAAAGTTGGTTTTGGTAAATGGATTAAAAGTTGGCTCCAACCGAAAGAGATTATGAGCAAAAAATCAGAAACCCCAACAGGTTATTACAAAAAGAAGTACATGAAGTCTTACAACAAGCCACACGAAAAATAATCATTTGCAAACCATACAAATAAAAAAACGATATCAAAGTTTAAACATCTTTTTGGTCTTTTTATTTTTTTGGTTAAGATATTTTTGGTGTTATTTCGTAGACGAAATTCACAAAAGAGAGAAATTAAACACATGGTTTGATGTGTGAAGTTGATCATCATCTTAACTTCATCATTCACCAATAACTATTCGCTGCGTCCATAGCATCTAACTCTAGCGGATGCATTATCGCCATCTCTTTCATCTCTTTCTCAGCCTTCGTCAACGACTTCATTCTTGAAACCGTTGAACTTGTTTCTCTTTCTTCTTCTTCTTTCTTTGGCTCACTATGTTCACATGTAGCGCATGAATGTACATGAGTCCCAGTCACATTCCTTGCAGTAATAAACCCAAAGATTCTCTGACATATCTTCTTTACAAACATCACATATGAACGTTGCACCAGCCTCACAACCTTTGCACGGTTTGTTGTAAAGTAGAGTGAGTGGATGTTCGTGATCTTCACACTCTATGTTCTCAGGAACAAACGCACATCCCACATAAACATCGTGTTGGCACTTTGAGATGTAAAGTAAAAGAGCTACAAAAAATAGTTATTAAATCGTATCTCAATTTCATTCACTCGAAAAGTCCGGTTCAACCGGTTTCTGAATCGAACTCATCATAACAGAATCCGATTCACTACGCATAAACTTCTCACCGTTCACGGCTAACCTACCCGTTGCAGCCTCAAACCTAGAATAAAATTCCTCTTTTGCCCTCATCTCATTCTTGCACTTCCTCTTCTTATACCTTCTCCAAGCAGCTTGAACAAAACAAGCCGCCCAAGTCCTCCATTGATGTTAGTAAAACCGAAACTTATGTCTCAGTTCTTAGTATGTAATCTTCTGAACTGTGAAGCCACAAATTGTAAATCTTCAGCTTTCAATGCAAAGGCTTCAACTTCACAAATGGCTTTAACGGTAATCACAACGGGACGAGGATCTAGTGCCCATGTAAGCAACTCTTCACCGCAAAAATCGCCTGGTCCTATGAGACAAGAGTTGAAGAATCCAGTTCTACCTCCATTGGTTGTGTAAGAATCTAAATGACCTCTAATGATGAAGAGCATTTCATTAACCGGATCACCTTCTCTTAAAAGAAACGTACCTTCTGTACACAATGCTGGTTTTAGTCTCTCGCATATTGCGTCAAGCATTCTTTCATCCATTTGATAAAAAATGGCACCTATTTTCAAGAAATATCATAACAAGATTTGAGAGTAAAGAATCAAGAACTGATCGAGAAGATCAAGAATTGATCAAGAAAGAAAGAGAAAGGCTTACACGGCGAACAAGATCGAAACAGAGATGGCGTTTGATGTCTCTTCCAAGATCAAGAGGAAGACTTATCAATAAAGCTTCTTCATCAACTCCTCTTGTGGCCAACCATTTGTATTGATCATATTTTCTTACAGCTTGTCTTAGCTCTGGTGGAAGTTGTCTATGGTGCATCCATTGTTCTGTATCTGTTCTTCTTATCCTCCATTCTTCAAGTCTCACTGTTGTTGACTGTAAATATGTTTGCATATTTCCAATAAGCAATGCAAAGAGAACAAGTCCGAGAGTAGCAATGATGATGGCGAAGAGAATTTCGCCAGCGTAAGTGCTAGTAGAGAGGTTCTGTCCCAAAGAGCTTAGGTTTTTCAAACCCCACCAAAGACAGTAGAAGTACTTGTTTAAGAACTTTTAGGAAGTAACATTTGAAGTTACTGCATTTCCGTATATACCAAACTCGTAAAACTTGCTTCGCGGATCGCATATTCTTGTTATATTGCTCCATCCAAACCAAGAGTTCCTTTGAAGATCTTCCAGTGTTCTGCACTCGAAGAATCAGTATTGAAGATCTTCCAGTGTTCTGCACTCGAAGAATCGGTTTCTCGATGTTACAAGCATGTCTCCAACAAGCCTCTTGCCTCTCTACTGCAAGCAAATACCAACAAGCTCCTAAAACCTGGAAACAAGAATAATTTGAGTAATGGAAAAATCTCACAAAGTGCTCTCTAAACCAACTCACAACGGCTCTAATCTGCTACATTTAGTCCTACACTAGATACAGTAGACCTATAGCTAAGAGTTGAGTCACTTACATGGCTTGCTAGCATATATCGCATAAGGTTGTAGGCAGCTCCTGCCCAAGCGGTCTCTGTAACAACACCAGTGGCTTTAATGATCTGGCGAGATAGAGGGAATATAAGAAGCATCCTTGGAATATACTGGAAAATGATGATGAATCTAAGAACGTTCATGGTGTTTTTCACTGGTGAGCCTCTTAGATTAGGGATTATAATCCAAATCAACACCTGAAAATGTAAGAAACTAAGATTCTTTAAGAATTGAAACACATGAATCACTGAAGCTGGAGGATATAGGGGACTATCTATACCTGAGGTAAGGGTAAAGCATTAACAAGATGAATCCAGAAGCTTTTATGGAGATATCTCCAAGCAATTTTAGTGGAATCAATCACAAGCTCGCCTCTACAGAATACACGAAACGTATAAGAATCTGAGCTATGTAAAAAGCATCACCAAAGATCTAATTAGTGTAAGAACCACTTCAAGTTTTATACCAATGGTGATACATGCTTCATTTCTCATGACCGGTAAGAAAAAAAACAAAGGGTCAACGAATAGAGAAACCAAACATGCTATGAGAAAAATCTTGTTCCATCTTCTTATTGTTTGTCGACGAGGATGGAGTATTTTGGTTTTTACTCTTTCAAGATCCTCAGAGAACACTCTTGAGAGTACTTTAGCTTCCAAAGATTTGCCTTTACTTAACATCTTCACATTTGTTTTACATGGAATTTGAGTTCCATTGATATTGAACTTGAGCTTAACTCCAGATTCTCCTCCATGAACAACTTCTTGATCTTCTTGAAATCTATAACATTAAAAAAAAGTTGTTTGATAAAAGAGTCTGAACAAAAAACAAAAACAGAGTTATCAAGTCTGAACCTCACAGATCTTGAGTTACCAAAACCCATAGCTTCTTTCTTTATCAATGAGGGCACGAGAAATTTTAAAACTTAGGTATACTTGATATTTTGAACCGTGACTAGAAACCATACAAGCCACAAGAATATCAACTTGGAACATTAAATTCCCAGGAAAAATGGGAAAAAAAATTTAACCCATATTTTCAGACACGTGTGTTTGATAAGACAACTATACTAAATAGGTTCGGTCCTGAGTTAAACCCCAACAAATAAGGGTTTTAGACGCCAAAATTATAAATAGAATTTTAGAGTATCAATTTTGTAAAATTCTTTAGTAGTGCAGTAGTTAATGATTGTGTCATTAAGTTCAGAGGTATTAGGTTTGATTCCCTTAGACATCATTAATTTTTTTTTCAATAGGCCAATTTTTTTTCTTTTGTTTTAGACAGCCCAAAACATTGGGTCGGACGAAAGAAAATCCAAATGATTGGTATTAAGAGATGAGCTTAAGAGTGATTTAATGAGGAAATAGATGAGCTGAATCTGGTTGTAGAAAGATGGAGAAAAAGTGTTAGTCGCTTAGGCTACAAGCAACGATTACAGAGTCTACTTTAACGGGAAATATTGTTGGATGTGGAAAAAAAAGACAATGAACTGTTCGTTCATATCACGTATGCTTTTTGCAAGATTGAAAATTAGCTTTGTATTTGAGAAAGAGATGACAAAAAAGGTTTATTGATTGAATATGGTTTGAGTTTCCACTGGACTGATGTGTTGACAAAGTTGAACTTTACTTGTACGGATCACATGATTATAATGTAGAGAAATAATCTCTGATAGTGCTTAGCACTAGTCCAAGACCGTAATACCCAAGAAACCCGAAAGAACCAAAAGACCCTCTAAGTATGAAGGAGAAAATGGAAGGACACTTTGAAGAACTTGGAAAAACTCTTAGAGAAATTAAGAACTTATGAAGAAGGACACTCTTTCTTTAAACTTAGCTTTTATTTCACTTTCTCGACTTGTGTTACAAATGGGAGAGGAGGGAGCTATTTATAGGCTCCAAAACTACAAATCTTCTTCTAATCTCTAGAACTCTCTAATATAATATCTAGATTTTTATGTTAAAATTATCTAGATTATTCTACACTAATCCTTAGATATTTATCTAATAGAATTCTCTAGAACACTTAAAGGAGGTGATGATCTTTAAGATATTTCTAGAGACATTCTAGAACTTGGGCTTAATTTTGGGTTTAGTCCATTAATGGATAATTGGATTATAAACCCATAATTAAGTTGAATCCAAAATCAAGTTTAATTTCAATACTTCCCCTTAAACTTGATTTTGTCAGCCATCCCAAGCTTTGAACGAAGTATCTCGAATTGACCTTTTAGTAATGCCTTAGTGAATATGTCTGCAACGTTGTCTTCACTTCGAACCTCCAAAACTTCAATTGTTCCATCAAGCACCTTCTCCCTTATAAAGTGATGCTCTAACTCAATATGTTTTGTCCTTGCATGAAACACCGGATTGTTAGCCAACTTGATAGCACTTTGATTATCTCCATAGATTGTCACCGGCTTGTTTGTAGGCTCGAACAAATCTTCAAGGAGTCTTCGAAGCCATATACACTCTTGAGCTGCGAGTGTAGAAGCTTTATACTCCGCTTCAGTGGTAGACAATGACACCGTTGCTTGCTTCTTGCTGCACCATGAAACACTTGTGTCTCCACATAAGAACACATAACCTGAAGTAGATTTTCGATCATCTAGATCTCCACCAAAGTCAGCATCCGTAAAACCATGTAGAGCGATCTTTGTATTGTACTTGTACACCAAGCCCATCCCAAGAGTTGTCTTGACATACTTCAATATCTTCTTTGCTGCTTCTAAGTGTGGCTTCCTTGGTGCTTGCATAAACCGACTTACGAGACCTACCGCGAAGGCGATGTCCGGTCTTGTAATGGTTAAGTATAGAAGACTTCCCACAAGAGCGCGATAAGGTCGAGGATCAGGTAGTAAGGATCCTTCATCACGTCTAAGCTTGATATTCACATCCATCGGAGTAGTGCGTGTCTTTCCTTCGTGTACTCCGAATCTCTCAACAATTCTTCTTGCATAACTTTGTTGGCCAATGAATATTCCATTCTTCACCCTTTCAACCTCTAGGCCAAGAAAGTTATTTAGCTCACCCAACTTCTTCATCTCAAACCTAATCGACATATCCTCTTGTAGACGAGCAATTTCAGCTTCATTATTTCCCGTAATTATCATATCATCCACATAAATAAGAACTACTACGTGGACTCCTCCATTCTTCTTGAAAAATAAACTTGGATCGGAATTTGATGCCCCATAACCGCAAAAGTGAAGATACTGAGCAATCTTACCATACCAAGCTCTTGGAGCTTGTTTTAACCCATACAAAGCCTTCTTAAGCTTGCACACATGATCAGGATGCTCTCGAGATTCAAAACCAAGTGGTTGCTCCATGAAGATGTTTTTATCAAGCTCACCATATAGAAATGCATTTTTCACGTCTAGTTGCCATAACTTCCAACCAAAGCTTGCAGCTAAAGATAAGAGTGAGCGTACCGTAGTCATCTTCGCTACTGGACTAAAGGTTTCATCATAATCTTCTCCGTACTTCTGAGAGAACCCTCGAGCAACCAGTCTTGCTTTAAACCTATCAATGCTCCCATCTGCTTTCCGTTTTATTTTATACACCCATTTGCAAGACACGGGTTGGACATCCTTGGGTTTTGGAACTAAAGCCCAAGTTTCATTCTTTATGAGAGCGTTTATCTCCTCATTCATTGCAGTTTCCCATTCTTGAATTCCTTTTGCTTCTTCATAAGATGATGGTTCATCCTCATCTAAAGGGGCTGCAAAGAAGCAAGAGAAGTTAGTGACAAACTCTTCATCTCTAAACCGAGCAGGCCTGACAATGTTCCTTTTTGGTCGTTGATCAGCCAAGGAGTCACGATCTTCCTCCTTTTCTTCTTCTTGGTCATTGCTTCCCCTTTCACCATGCATCTCATTTCCAGAACTTCTACTCTCACTTGGTACTTGGAGAACTGGTTTATCAATCCTGGAGGAACTCGCACCATCTTGCTCAACCAAGACTTGAGGTGGCCCATAAAATGAGGAAACTTCATCAAATACAACATCACGAGACACGATGTATCGATGTGTCTCAGGGTCCATACACCTCCATCCTTTCCTTTGTTCATCATAACCAACAAAGATGCATTTCTTCGCCTTTGCCTCTAACTTTGTCCTTTGAGAGTTGAAAACATGGACGTAGCAAATTGATCCAAATATCCTGAGATATTTTACCGTTGGCTTCTTCCCATGAACCATCTCATAAGGAGACTTCATATTGTTTGGACTTAGTGGCATTCGATTGATGACATACGCTCCACATTTCATTCCTTCCGCCCATAAGGTTTTAGGTAAATTCTTGTCATGTAGCCAACTTCTACACGTCTCGCTTATGTGTCGGATCTTCCTTTCCGCTACTCCATTTTGTTGAGGTGTATATGGACATGTAAATTCCCTCTTGATACCTTGATCTCGACAAAAAGAGAGAAACTCCTTTGACATAAACTCTCCTCCATTATCCGTCCTTAGAGTCTTGATCTTCCGACCCAACTCGCCTTCCACGGTAACCTTGAATTCTTGAAATCTTGAAAATACTTCTGATTTTTCCTTTACGAAGTATATCCAGGTGTACCGTGAAAAATCATCAACGAACAACAACATGTATAGAAACCCGGAGTATGAGGGTGTTCTCGTTGGACCCATCAAATCGCTATGGATCCTCTCCAAAGGAGCACCGCATCGTGAGGTAGAATTGTCAAATGGAAGCCTATGTGATTTTCCATATTGACAACCTTCACAAAGTTTTCCGTCATCTTGAATCTTCAACCTTGGGAGCCCATTAACCAAATTCTTATTCACCATAACTTTGAGCTTAGTCATATTTATATGACCAAGTCTGGCATGCCATATAAAGGCATTATCATTGGTGCTCATCTTCTCAACATACGAGTTAGAGGCCGATAAAACATATAAGTCTTTCACTCGAGCTCCAGTGTGAACCACATCCGCCTTTAATTCTTCTATATTTTTCAGGAATTTAACATCTCTTGGGCCAAATAATACATAGTTACCTGAGTCCACCGCATTTACCACAGAGAGAAGATTCTTCTTTACTCCAGGGACATGGTATACGTTCTTGAGAGTAATTGGACTTCCGTTATCTCCTTCAATGACAATTGTCCCTTCCTTCTCAACGTGGTGGATTGAATTGTCAGCGGTAATGATGGCTTCTTTTCCGTCATGACGCTGAAGACTAGAAAATAACTTCTCGTCTCCGGTAATATGATGGCTACAACCAGAATCCACAATCCAATCATTTCCAAGATTTTTAATTTTGGATGTACCTGAAGATGCATCCTCCACCGTGAAACATTTTCCCCATTCTTCGTCTTCAGTATAACCTTTTGATTTCGCCATATTTGTTTCTTTCAACTTGACTCGACAATCCTTTTTGAAATGCCCAAGTTTTCCACACCGGTAGCACTTGAACCGCTTCTTTTCTCCCATAGAGGATCCTTCTCGTCCATCATTATTTTTTGCACCACCATCTATGGGTTTTTTTCTGAAACTTTGTTGCCTCCGAGCTACAAAAGCGCTACCCGAATCATCATGAATTTTAACTCCTGTCATTTGCATGGCTAGAGATTCTTGCGAAGCTAACAGATTTTCAAACTCCTCCAAGGAAGGTTGTGTAGCCCATCCTTGAACTGAAGTCACAAACGGTGTATACTCGGGTCGTAGACCTCGAATAATAGACCGCTTCAACCGAGCTTCCGAAATGGACTCCTCCGGATTAAGAGTATTAATCTCAGAGCAAAGATTTTTTACCTTAACGAAAAACTCTGAGATAGAAGACTCCCCCTGTTTCGCATTCGCCAGCTCATTCTCTAATAATTGTAACCGAGCCTCATTTTTCTTGTTGAATAGTTGATCTAACGCTCGCCAAATTGAACTAGCGGATGTACACCTTGACACATGCTCAAACACTCCTGAGGATATTGATCTCTTCAAAGCAAATTCCGCCTTGGCATTCTTCCGTGTCTATTCTTTTATTGCTTCCGCATTTGCAGCATCTCCCGTTGGTGGTGTAGTGCTACTACCACCGACGACATCCCATAAGTCCTCACTCACCAAGTATGACTCCATACATGACTTCCATAACCGGTAGTTAGATTGGTTTAAGATCTCCATTCCCAATCCAACAACACGACCCATTGATTCCATACTTAGAATAAATCCGAGCTCTCTATAACCCCGATCTTGATGAGCACAAAATTAGAATGGCTCTGATACCATGTAGAGAAATAATCTCTGATAGTGCTTAGCACTAGCCCAAGACCATAATACCCAAGAAACCCGAAAGAACCAAAAGACCCTCTAAGTATGAAGGAGAAAATGGAAGGACACTTTGAAGAACTTGGAAAAACTCTTAGAGAAATTAAGAACTTATGAAGAAGGACACTCTTTCTTTAAACTTAGCTTTTATTTCACTTTCTCGACTTGTGTTACAAATGGGAGAGGAGGGAGCTATTTATAGGCTCCAAAACTACAAATCTTCTTCTAATCTCTAGAACTCTCTAATATAATATCTAGATTTTTATGTTAAAATTATCTAGATTATTCTACATTAATCCTTGGATATTTATCTAATAGAATTCTCTAGAACACTTAAAGGAGGTGATGATCTTTAAGATATTTCTAGAGACATTCTAGAACTTGGGCTTAATTTTGGGTTTAGTCCATTAATAGATAATTGGATTATAAACTCATAATTAAGTTGAATCCAAAATCAAGTTTAATTTCAATATATAAATAGCCTTTAAACGTTGCTAACAGCAAGTTGTTGTGGTAGTATCTTTATTTACATAGTACATATCTTATTATATTAAAGTACTAAGCCAAATGAAGATGATTACAAGGTGATGTTTTGCGGATTAAAAATATTAATTAGAATAAACAAAGATATCTTGCTTCTGAATTTTTGTCCACTTAAATAAACTTTTGATGAGTTTTTTTTTGTTTGTTAACTTAAATAAATTGTTGCTGGAACTACGATATAGAAAGTTTGTGAGTGTATTACCCTTCGAAGAATCCTACTATTTTGTTTTAATTTGGAAGTTTTTGGTTAAAATAAAATAAACGGTATATTGTCCCATGAATTATGTTATTTTATCGTATTTATACATAATAAAAATTTTCTATATCTAAAAATCTATATTAATAATATTAAATTTGAATTTCATATACCAAATTCTTCTGACAACTATCAAATTGTCAGATGTTCTTGACTTTTCTGTTAACAAACACTAATTACAACGATACCTCAACTGTTAAACGATGTCGATTAAGTGTAATGCTGTTAACTTAGCTAAGTGTAATGCTGTCAACATATTAGTATATATTACGAATCGGTCAATGTAGTCTCGAAAGGTTGTCTTTGAGCAAAAGGACAAATTTAGAACCCAGAGACAAGTTGAATACACTTCAATTTTTAAAACTTTAATCTAGAAAACTCACATATTTATTATATATTGAAAATGAATTGCAAACATTAAAAACTCACATATTTATACTTTATATATATCGACAATGAATTAGTAATCGTATTAGCGTATTCTTCACTCCGCTAAGAGATTTTAAACTGTCGTTTCGATTGCCCTTAATAACATATTTCTTTTAATAAACCAACTAATCTATTAATTTCATGAGTATTTGGAGTTATCTTATGAGTTTTGATCAAACAAGAACATCTCTTTCAAAAAACATTTGCCGACAAATTTTTTAATTTAGTTAAGAATTTTTATTATACATATATGTATTACTCTACATAATTGCAACAATGCAGTAAGAGTATACAACTCCCTCTAAAAAAGTTTTAACATTCTTTATATATATTTTATTTGGTTCATTTTTATAAAGTAAATGATAAATTAAGAGACAAAGCTTGGGTTAGCAATTAATTGACGGTTACATTTGGAATAAATGGGTTTGGTCATGTCCAGTCTGTGGAACACGCCATATGGACTTTCTTGATTGATCCCATCATCCCTCACCTTCTCCTTCTTCGATCATCCAACATGTTAATGTTACTACTCAATTATTATTCCAATACATTTGTAAAATTAGTCACAAGGCATCGTATAACTTTAATATATGGTGTTATTTACCTTTGTATCTTATCAAGTCTCCATTACTTGAGAAGCAAAAGACTATAATTCAAACAAATCTTGTTATATCTAACTTGCTCTTCGTAAACTATAGCTTGTGTTTCTACAAAACAAACTTATGTAGCATACATAAAATCAGTAGTGTAAAATGATAGTTCTACACAAAAAGTATTACATGTTTTAGGCTACATTTGAGTTATTTTCTTAGTTTAACTAAAGATATTTTATCCTTATAGTTGTTTTGGATGCAATTTGTGTATTTACTTCTCATTGCATCTAATTTTTTTAATTATTTTGAATGCAACTCATTTTGCATCTAATATTTGCATTCGTACTATCATGTTTAATTTCATGGAACAAACAACATCCAGATGTTGACATTTTACAGGGAGATGAAAGAATTGAATTTAGCTTTCAACTACACTCATCTAAAATTGCATAATTTGTTGTAAATTTGCATTCATTCCAATTTTAGTAGAACTTACATAATAATTGAAAGAAACATATGTTTCAGCTGGAAATTGTTCATCTTCAAAATAGGAGATAAATAATTGAACATTAAATTATTCATCTTATTCATTTTATTTTCATTATGGGACTCATTTTTTTCATTCCATCCTCATTTATCTTATTCAATACTTATCTTAAATCATGTAAAAAATAACATGTCCATTATCTATTTTATAGATTAAGATGTATCTTAAATCGTGTGTGTGTACTATGTAGGACCGGTCCTAGGCTATAACCAATCAAACTGGTACACTAGAAATCAAAATCAAAAGATAATAACAATCTAAAAACATAAAAGAACTCTAGTTTGACCGTCCCTAAAACATGTGTTTTTTTTTCGTTTTCTTTAACGAGTGTAATTTGAAAGTCAGAAACTTGAATCAATTCTTAACTATTTTCTTAATCCAAAGATAAAGAACCTAACAAATATATTTATAATTATAACTGTTGTATATTTTTTTATTAAAACTATTTTATTAAGATTACATAAATTAAGACCATCTAGTAGAACAAACCTTGACACTCACTCAAAGAAACTCTCAAGCCTCAATGCTTCACCCTCATGAGAGTGAGCTTTTTTTTTTTATCTACATGCGTACGAGATGGCTCAGTGTTGTTTTTGTTCTATGCTTATCTCTCTACTTTTAAATATGTGCCAGATGGTTCAAGCAAGACCGGCTTCACATTAGGTAAACAGAAGGATTCGAACCGTGGCTCAGTCAGATCAACTGATTCCTCTTCTTGTCCACTCCTACTCCCACCCCTTGACCATCCTCCTCTGCTTTCTTTCTTCTTCTCATTGCTCTACAAGAACAAACATCACCGATATTAAGGTTTCGAACGTTTCAAAATGCTAATTTACGCGTTTGTATTAGCTTTTTTCATGTAAAAATATACCTGGAAAAGATGACTAATTGGGAAGTTCTACGTCTGGTTGTGGCTGGTGTGATGGCTGAAAGAATCTGAACAACTTCTCTCATTGTTGGTCTAGCTTCTGGTTCCAAAAGCAAACACTCTTTCGTAAGATACGCCATTATATGCATCTCTTCTTCCGCAAACTTCCAGTTTAGCCGCGGATCAGGTAGTTCCTCGATCACCCGCATACTATCTTGTAACCGTGGAATAGCCTAACACAACCAACCAAACAAATAAGTTTCATACTGGTTAAGAGATTCACAAACCTAGTGTTGTTAATTACCCAAATGACAAGGCTTTCTTCTCCTTTGTTGTTACTCGGTTTCTGTATCGGTTTTCTTCCGGTTATAAGCTCTAGTAGAACAACACCAAAGCTGAAAACATCTGACATTGGTGAAGCACATCCCGCAATTGCGTATTGAGGAGCAAAGTATCTAAATGTTCCTTGCAGTCCTATGGTTGGAGAGCTTGAACCGCTTTGTAAACCGTCGCTACTTAAACACTTAGCCATCCCAAGATCTGTTATCTGTAACAATATATACTCATTCAAGTTCAAATTTGGACTCATTGAACTCTGAAAATGTTTGTGGCTACTTACTTTTGCATGCCAATTCTCATCAAGAAGAATATTAGTCGATTTAACATCTCGGTGTAAGATTCTTGGAGTAGCAGCTTCGTGAAGATACTCGAGTCCTCTTACAGCTCCAAGAGCGAGAGAGATTCGATTGTTCCATGTCATTTTCTCTCCCAACTCTCCATCTAAGCAATCTCTCAAGTTTCCATAAGACATGTATTCAAAAACAAGAACCTGTCTATGTGTTTGCCATGAAACTCCAAACAATATCCAGTTAATGGAACCACATGGTAATGATGGAGTCTTGATAATAACTCAACCTGTGAAAACATTAAAGTAAAAGAAGACACATTTCTTAATCTTAATCAAAGATGAATCCTCAAATAAGAAGCAGGAGGAGGAGGTTTATACTTCTGTAGAGAATTAAATGTCAGTATCATTTCCTTTAGGGGCATTCAGAGGTTTGATCGCAGCGGTTTTACCGTCTTTGAGCTGTCCACGGTAAACACAGCTACTTCCTCCATGTCCTATAACACTGTTGCTAGAGAATTTATTGGTTGCTAGCTCTAGTTCTTCGTATGAAAACTGAAATATGGATCCATGGATTGTTTTAGGTTTGCTCACAAAAAACAAAGAAGCATTCTGAAAGAAGCATCCTGAAGAAAAACAAAAAAAAACAAGTTCTGTTTAATGTATCAAAGCAAAGAATCTTCAAGAAACTAAGAGTGTAAAATGGTTGACCTGCCACTGAGGAGCTAATGCTAACCGAGCTTTTACGGGTTATTAAGTTAGCAGAGCTCTACCAACTTGATTCTCTATCTGAAGAGACTGAAGAGGTTTGTCCAGAAAATGTGTTCTTTCGAAAAAAGAACAAAATCATAGAGGCAAGCAATGCTATTAATATGAGTACAGCGCAGAAGAGCGGTACAAGAAGAACGAGTTTCCTCGATAAAGAGTTGAATATTACTCCCACTGAACTGATAGATCGGGGGATGACACGTGCCACGTGGCGTTAAATTGAGATATCATCGAATCCTTTTCATTAATGTAGCAAAATCAATGAATCATGCTAGATCTTAGATAAATTTCCACTCTAATTCTACGGAGTAAAGTAACAGAGTGAAAATTTTAGTTAACATAGTAGAATCATTATTAATTGTGATTTTTCCGCCCTTTCTTAATTTTTAGTTAACATAGTAAAATCACTATTAAATCGAGACTACATACAAGTGTCATGTTTCATCATCACGAAAAATAAAACTAAAATGCTTATTTGTGCAATTTGCAAAATATTGGTCGAGTTCATAGAATAATCAACTAAAAGCAACATAATCCTACTCACTTTTTGTGCGGCTAGTAGTGTATATGAACATTAAAGAATTATTTTTATACTAAGATCATAAAGAATTGTAACAAAACTAATTAGTAATTACGCAAAATAATAATAATTAGCAATCAACATTCTAATACACATTTCTAAACGAACCGTCACTTCTCAAAATAATTTTTCGTAAGTTGCATTCTCTAAAGTTTTAAGGGCCTCAATAGCTACATATTCCCTTCGGAGAATCTACAAAAAACTATATATTATATACTCATCTTCAAGGATTTGTCACTCACTCGTCATCTGAAAGATAGACCAAGCCACCGTTTGACTTCTCTTGTTGCTCTTGCTGTTCTTGAACCAACCTTGTTGGATTTGTTGTTGATGCAGCAGCACCAAAGTTGGGAGCTCGAGATGATCGTAAATGAGGTGGCATGGCCCGCACTACGCCTTGTACGGGTGGAGTAAAAGCTGCTGAATAAGATGGAATATGGTTGGGGATTAAAGGCGGCGGTCTTGTCCGAGGCGTGTTGTTAAGGGGTGAATGCAAAGGAAGAGCTTCTGATGTGATTGAGGGTCGAGGATGGGCGGTTAAATTCACATGTGTGTTTGTTCGTACCATTGCTTGCTGAGATATTGGTCTTGGCCGAGGCATGTTGCAGCGGGGTGAATGCAAAGGACGAGGTTCCCCTGCTGTGACTGAGGGTTGAGAAAGGGCGGTTGAATTCATAGGTGTGCCCGGTTGTACTGCTGCTTGCTGAGATATTGGCCTTAGTTGAGTCGTGTTGTAGAGCGGGGAATGTGAAAGAGGACCTGAAAGATCTGGGATTGGAGCTTCCGCTATGACTGAGGGTCGAGGAGGAGTTAAATTCATATGCGTGTTTCTTTGAACAGCTTGCTGCTGCTGATGTGTTGAATGTTGAGAGCTTCTAGCTGCTAAAAAAAGGAAAGAGAAAGAGTGTCGTTTAGATCATTTGCTTTATCGGTGTTAATTGAGTTATGTTGAAGCGCAGGAAATGCAAAAAAGGACCTGATGGATTTGAGATTGGAGCTTCCGATATGACTGAGGGCCGAGGAGGAGCAGTTGAATTCATATGTGTGTTTCTTTGTACTGATTGTTGCTGCTGCGTTGAAGGTTGAGAGCTTCTAGCTGCTAAAAAAAGGAAAGAGAAAGAGTGTCGTTTAGTCATTTGCTTTATCGGTGTTTAACTGAGTCATGTTGAAGCGCAGGAAATACAAAAAAGGACCTGATGCATTTGGGATTGGAGCTTCCACTGTGACGCAGGACCGAGTAGAAGCAGTTGAATTCATATGCGTGTTTCTTTGTACTGTTTGCTGCTGCTGCGTTGAAGGTTGAGAGCTTCTAGCTGCTAAAAAAAAGGAAAGAGAAACAGGGTCGTTTATATAATTTGCTTAATTCGAATTCACTTTGCTATCACTCTTCACATTTACCTCTTACAGCTGCAATACCAGTAGCTATACTCCTATCCGTACATTTAGACATGAAACCGTTCGACAAAAGACTGCTCATGACAACAGAACTCCTATAGACTTCTTCCTTCATCGCTTGATTGATATATTCAGCATCTACCTCTTGAAATTTCCTATCATACTCCCTCTGTATTTCTGCCATCTTCCTGTCGAGTTCAGCCTTCAATTCTGACGTCTGCTCACAAACAACACAACGAGACAATGGGCAAAGAGGACAAAAAACACTGAATAAAGATAGATTTACCAGGAAATTAGGAGAAACTAACCGTTTCTTCAAAGCTTTTTTGTAAGGACCCTTGTTCTCTGTTCAGCTTCTCCAGTTGATAGTCATATATGTCATTAAACGAAAGGAAATGTAACTGAGGATTCTGTCCCATAGGATTGTTAGGAAGAGATGTATCCGCTGATGCGTTGACTGTTGGTCCATCATATGAGATGTTAGGAGGCTGAACACCACCACCTTCATAAACAAATGACCTCTGAATAGTTAACTTTAACATTTTAGTAAACATTAACTATAAATAAAGTATGATGATAACTATCCATGTGCAGATTCCTGACCTAAAGGAGCTGTTCTTGAAGCCAAATGCTCTACCTGGGGACCATATTCTGCTGCTGTTGTGATATTTTGGTGGAGAAAAGATGAAGATGGTGGAGACCCTGTACCTTGAGCACCCTGTAGAATGAAAAATCAAATTCGTAAACAAAATATGAGATCTAATCAGTACACCACACAAAGATGTGAAACTTTTAAACCAAAAACGAGAAACATTATTTCAAGTAACCTGATATGAGCTAGCAGAACCTTGAATATCAAATGTAGATGAAGGGTCGAGAAAATGAAATGCTAGCTCTTCAGGAATCACTTGGCCCAAAATAGCATCAAAATCGTGGCTTGTTCTGTTATCTTCTTCTCTAATCAAAGCTTCTTCTACATTCAAAGGTAACTCTGTAGATTCAGCTTCTGCAAGATCGACCCATGGCTGAAATATTTCTGGAATCCTCGATGAAACATCTTCATTAGGAGTTGTTGGCATCACTGTGTCACAAACCTGATCTTCAGATGACTGTTCTCTCAAGGCAGGAAGTGTCTCTTGGCAATCAGAAGCAGTAAATATCTCAGGTACATTAGTTGAAGTCACCATTACAGGGCTACCTAGTTGAGAAATGTCCGATTTGCTTTGTGATTTTAGCAAAGAATCTGCGACTTCTCGAGTTTCTTCTGGAACCATTGCATCAATTGCTTTCACCAATCATTGGATGAAAAGTTTTCTGCTTTTTTCAATCACAGCATATGTCAGACCAAACTAGAGAAGACAAACCAAGCTATTCAAGAACACACACTAATTGAAAAATGAGAGTGACCATTTAATCGTTATAGTATCAAAACGTAGAATCAATGAAATTAAATCCATATTTCAATATCAAAGTATTAATTTTTTTTTTCCAAACTAAGCTCAAAATGACTCTTCTATTTGAATTCGATACTGTAAGAAAACAAGATATAAAATTTCTGATCTGAAATCCAAACATAGAAATTTTAGGGCTTGGATAGCCAAATTAAATATAGCCAGAAAAAGAAGAGGAAAGACAGAAACTAAAACCGTGAAAAAGAGGAAACCCTAACCTTAAAAATGGAGAATTCGTCGACGTAATACTGAAGCAACAAATGAAGATTTTCAGAGGATTTAAGGTTCTTCGACTGCAACCTTTTAGAAGAACACGGACATGAGTTTGATGGAGTAAGTAAGTGAATGTGTTGGGCTTCTGGCCCATTACTATTTAGACTTATAAGCAAGGAAGCTTGAGCTTTATTTTATTTCATTTATCTTTGATAAAATAAAAATTATTTTATGAAATTAACGAAAACATTTTTTTGTTGGGTAAGTGCGAATTGTTTGGTGTCTTCTTCTTCCTCAACAACAAACAAAAACTAAAGAACCAAATCATTAACACATTCATATCTCGAACTTTAAAATTTCTAGGGTTTTGCATTGGCAACCAAATCAAGAATCAACAGTAAGCAGCCAAATCCTAAACGTAGAGACCATCAATGGAGTCAAAGAAGGAAGATGCGTGATTTTCTAGGGGTTTCGTTAGCAGATGAACCGAGTAAGTATTATTTCATAATCAGGTCGAAGAGGATTGTAGTGGAGGCAGATTCGTCGATTCAATTAATAATGGAGAAGCTTCAGTCTTATAAATCCAAAGTTGCGCTTTACTATGAAGGGTTTCAGTATCAACTTGGTGATTTTAGGTTAAGAGTTGTTCCTACTCATTCTGAGAATGTTAGAGGCATTGTCATGGAGGTAACAACATTTGTTTTCAGCTTTTTGAGCTTATTGAGATATATGAATTAACAATGTTTGATGCATTTAGATTGCTCCAGATTGGCTTGTAATCTCTTTTGGTGATGATGCTAGTTAAAATGTTAAGAGAGATGATGAACACTGGACATTGTTGATGCATTTTAGAAGATGAAATTCTTGTGTTTTTCTTTTTTTTTATACAGATTGTCTTGTAATCTCAGTTTGGAGTTTTGGTGATGATCCGTTCTTGATTCTATTTACAATTTTGAGCTTGAGCAAATTGAAACAGATGAATAACAAATGTTCATGTATATAGATGATGATATTAAGAATGTTAAGATAGACAGATGAAAATGGAAAATT
The DNA here is from genome assembly GCA_963922655.1 of Cardamine chenopodiifolia. Lineage (NCBI taxonomy): Eukaryota > Viridiplantae > Streptophyta > Magnoliopsida > Brassicales > Brassicaceae > Cardamine > Cardamine chenopodiifolia. The sequence goes on along the minus strand of OZ000478.1, from coordinate 11,925,382 downwards.
GTTGACGCATTTTGGAAGATTGGAATCCTTGCTTTTATCAATATTTTCTTGTTTCTTGTACTCTCAATTTGGAGTTTGTGGGTTGTAACTAAAGGATGTGTGTGTAATTGAACAATGTTGATGCATCTACAAGTTTATTTTTATCATAGATTGTCTTGTTTATTTTTATTTTTTAATCTCAATGTGGAGTTTATTTGTATGTGTGTGTTATTGCAGGTGGAGTATCTTCCTATTTCATCAATGGAGAAGGCAAGAAAAGTAATGGAGGAGTTCTTAGAGATATGGCATGAAGCTCTGTCCAAAAGGTCGTTTCCGGGTAAATTCGTCAACATAGAACACAACTTTGGGGAGTTTGGACTTGCAGACAACTACACTCCACAACACACCGCTGTTCGCTATGCTCTCGTCCTTGGCGATCTCTCAATGTTTCCTTTGTCAGTCTTGAAGACTTTGATACTCTCGACACCTTTTCCGATCCTTTCACTATCTTGGTGTGAAGGGGGTTTTTGGTTTGTTGCTTGGTGTCGTGGCTTTGGCAATCTATCTATCCTTCCCGAGATCTGCTGCATAGTGGTCTGGATATTAACCAAGACATCTTCCAGGCCTAGTGATGGAACCTTGTCTTGGACCATGGCTGGTTTACGGGTAGTATTAGACGATGCGATCTCCTTATCGATAAGCTCGGACGAAGGCAAGGGACCTTACTTGATTCCTTCAAACTATGGGTGTGAATGCAGCTATCATTGAATCCTTTAATTCACCCCACGTCTTGATTGATGGTTCCCCATACCATCTTCGATCGTGCTCCTCTTGTTTTCACCATCTCAAGGGTTTGTCGGTTAGTTGCCTTATCACACAAGACAACCTTTCTTCACGAGGAATGAGATAGTGATGGAAGTCCTCTTCCATGTCTGGGATCCAGTCTTGAAGTTCACACACCGAAAAGCAAATTTTAAAAGGATGGCTCAGATTAAAAGATGTTATTCGAACATGTGCATTCAGATTAAAAGATGTTATTCAAACATGTGCATTCAGATTAAAAGATGTTATTCAAACATGTGCAAAAATCGAAAAAGCAAAGTTGGACCACTAAAGGACTCGATGACTCATTAACAACCTATGACCACAAAGAGAATAAAAAGACAACAATGCACAATTTATTAAAAAAATGACAAAACTTACACGATTTTAATAGAAGAAGACAAATGATTAATTAGCACAAAGTAAAAGCAGTCAAGGAATATTCAAAAGCAATTTGGGACCACAATGACTCAGCTAAGGACTAACACCTTTTTTTTTTTTAAGCACATGCGAACTTATTCAAATTTTTAGAGATATTCTCTCTTCAGCTCACGTGGATACCTTATCAGCCTATCAATTTGTTCAGTAAAATGACCATACAACTAATGAAATTACCACAATAACAATGCCACACAGTTAAAAACAATGAATACAAAGACAACTTAAATGAGTGTAGATTAAAATGACTAAAACACAAAAACTAAAAGGTAAATGCAACAAACAAGATCTAAGCAACTTAAGATGATGAACCTAACATGAACAACAAGAAAAAAACTTAGAACACGAAGAACAACTCAAGAACACACACAAACTCTACACATCCAAACCGCAAATAACATGCTCACAAGATGAAAATGGGATCTAACAACTTAAAAAATGCTAACAATGAAAGACTGACTCAACCTAGACAAACTCTAGCATAAAACAGACTCAAGACATTGAAGAACAATGAAGAACACAAAGAACGACTCCAACTAACACACCAAACAAAATCTGTCAAACTACACAACAAACACCAAAATGCATCTAAGAATGAGTGAGACTTTAAAATGACATGCACTAATGCAAGCAACATTCTATCACAAATATATGATCCATTAATGAGATTCCCATGTCCAAATCACGTTTTGAACACATAAAACCCATCAATAACTTGGGATTTTCTTTGGAAATGAACAAAATGCAAATGAGATAGAGATAGATAGACACAACCTTGAGGAGCTTTTAGCTCTGATACCAGATGATGTATACCTAGGTATGTGCTCCAAGGATTCACCTAGGTACGGTGACAGCGGAAGGATTCTCGTAGCGTTAGAGTGAAGACTCGAAGATGGCTCGATCCGAATCTTCACGGTAGAGATGGAGATGGATTGATATGTGACACAAGGACTATGGTTGGTCCTTGATACAACAAGCTTATCTAACTGACCCCAGCTCAAAGTTAGATGAAGGGTTTCTCCAAGAAAGAGTCCAACTCGAAAGAGAAAACTCTCTATTTTTTACTTCAATAATGGCGTGCCCTAAAAGGAGAGAGTGTTTAGCCTTTTATACTAAAATCTTACAAGGACTAAAAGCACAATAAAGGAAATTACAAGGCAAGGGTCCAATGTTACTAACACTTACCTAAATTGGACCCAATAAAACATACTAAAATACTTAGAGAAATAAGAGAAGAATAAGAAGACTTATTTTGAGGATGTCTTCTTAAGATAGGATCTTTACTTCCATGCTTTCCTAACTCGTCATGGATTGTTTCCAAGTTGGAAAACAAGTGGGATGAAGTGAAGATGCACTAGAGCTTGTTGCCTCGTTAAACCCCCTCTGTAAACCCAATGGAACAAACCCGAAGTAGGAAAAAGAGTACAACTCCTTCTAATGACTTAAAGATGTCTTCACCCTTGAATGGTGAAGACTCCTAGCTTCCCAAAGCTACTCCTAGCTTCCCAAAGCTACTCCTAGCTTCCCAAAGCTACTCCTTGCTCCAAGAGCCTTCATCGATGACTAAGGTTGGGAAATCCTTGGGGATTCTCTTTTAGTGCTCGCTCCTTGGCTCCTTGGTGCTTGGTCGGATGGCGTCGAGAAATCCGGGTTCTCGGCATTACTCGGAGAAGGCTCGGCGTTCGGATGCTCGGTACATGGCTTCTCCGGGCGCATGTTCCCATCACTTCCTCTATTCACATACATATTGTACTTATTCAAGACAAGATTCGCACCGCCATAGAAATGCATTGTGATCACCGGAAAGATCTCTATGGTGCATGAATTGTAGTCAAGCCTGTTGCTATTGGTCGGGTCAGCTACTCGATCTGTTGTCACAACATTTTCCACTACCTTATGTACATAGTTGCAAAATATCCTAGGCAAGTATGTGTAAGTGGTTTCAGAGTCTATCATTATGTTCCCCTCTAAGGTGTAAACCGATGTTCCCAATGTCTCAACGCGGGTGTCCCCAACGCTGACCGCATCTAGGTTAAGGTAATAAAAACCGGGTTTCTCTGATTTTATAAACATAGTGGTTTATACAGTTCCATCTCCTGCCACCATAGCATTACTTCCAAAATAGATCGTACTAGTTCCCTTACTAGCTAAGCAATAAGAGAAAATACCTAAGGAGTTCTCACCCATCTGAGATATAAGCGACAAAGAATCCCAATCTAGACCAACAATGCCCGAAGAGCTCCGTGTTAACCCTAAGTTGTTGTGTCCACAACCAATAATAGTTTCAGGCATCTCAAAGGGTTGGCCTGATGTGGAGTGGATCGTGACTGTCTCGGTCGCATAGATTCCCTTGGAATAGGTATTGTCCACGTAGTCAATCTTGTAAGGACAAGAGTGGTCAAGAGTGACATCTTTTGTATTTGAAGGTTCGAACATCGGAGCGTATTTGTTGTAACAGTTAAGACAAGGCAAACATTGTGTCCATAAGAGGTCGTTTCCGGTGTCTAAGATAGCTTCTATCTCAAAAGGAGGCATACCGATTTGTAGTTTCATTAGATACTCGGAGCTTAAGGTATCAAAGAATGTATCGGCGTAAGGTGATGATCCGAGGTGAGTTTTAGAGAATCGTGAAGAAGATGAATTAGAGTGACGGTGGATTAAGTTGACGGTGAAGCCGTGAGGTGATGAAGCTAAGGTAGTGGCGGTAAAGAGAAAGCATGTAATGCTTTGAAGGGAAAGAGCGATCATTGTGGTGGTTGCAAGAGTTATTGATCCAATAATGTTTTGGTTTTAAGACACAATGATTTGATTCATGCACACATATACACACTAATTTGGACTTTTTGTCCAAATTGTTAATTTTCCAAATTTGTTAACTTCGTCCGGTTCCGTTATTTCTCTTAAGGTTTAGTTTTGTTTTGTTTTCGGGGTTTCTTTTAAGGTTGAGATGAGATCATTTTGTTATAGCAAAAGGTATATGATCTCTGATTTTTATAGTTTCAACTTTCAAGTAAATTGTTGATGAAGCCAAAATGAAATATATATATATATATATATATATATTTAGGTGATACTAGAGCTGACAAAATATTGAATAGTAAAATTTGAAACTGGAAAACTTGAGAGATAATGGAAATTGGAGCTAATGACTAATGAGTTTAAAAAAACAAAATTTGAGAAAATAGAAACCAGGGCTAATGATATTTAAATTTTTCATTTTTAAGTAAAATAAATAGAGCCGAGGGCTAGCCATATGACAAAGCCAAAGATCACTGCAAAATCGTGGGTTCGGATTAACGTGTGTAAAGTATAGATGATGTGAATAAACGTGTATAAGAACATTTTAAATTCTTTGAAGATTTTCTCAATTTTGCAAATTTTTGTTTGTCAACGTCATGTGTAGAAAATCAAAGTCAGCTGGTTAGAAAATATGGATCCAATATCTATACTAGTCAAACATTAATTCGGAAAATAATTTATAATCGAAATACTGTACAAATCTATCATGTAAAGGTTAAAAGATGCAAACAAGGAACTAGACAGAAGAAGAACACTCATGGGCGACCATGGCCACTCCATTGTTGTGGCGTTATTTTTGCTTGTGTTCAGACCAAGAGAAAAGATCAATTTTTGTATCCTTTTGATACTATGTGTTTGAGCCAGAGGGATTTTGGTATAACATTCCTCATAACTTCTGGACTATCTCTAGAGTCGACGTTGTTATGGCCAATGTCACGAAGCATATATATGTAGAAGAACAGATTGTGATATAGTTTTCAATAATGTTTCCAAAAGTTTTATGACTACACATTCTCATAGTATTCATTAAACTGACCCTTAGAATATAAAATTAGAACATAAATATCCTGTTTGACAATAAAATTATGAAATGATCCATTTTTTAGAATTTTTCCTTCATTAAAACATATGCATGTTCGAGGCTAATAATAAAAGGACAAATCAATAGAATAAAACCGAAGTTTAAAATATCAAATAAAAAGGACAAATAGATAAACCAAAACCCGAGGTTAAAATATTATAAAAATATATTAAAAAAAAAAGACTCTTGGTTTGTTTCTTCAATTCCACAATGCAGAACAATCGGTAGGCTTGAAAGACACCAACAGTGAAGAAGTATCATAACCCACCAAAAAATTATTCTGTGCTCTGTTTCCAAATATAGCATCTTGTGTCGGAATATCATCAGAACATACAATAGTCACACAAAAGATTCCACTTGTAATCGATTCCGCATAAATATTATACTTATCCAATACAAGATCCGCACCGTCCATGAAACGAATTGTGATCACCGGAAAGGTCTCTATAGTGTCCGTACTATAACAAACCCTATTCAAGTCACTCGGATCAGCTACACGATCCGCTGTCACATAATTATCCACTGCCTCTTGTACTTTGTAACAATAGCTCCCAGTCAAGTGTGCGTAAGTGGTTCCAGAATCTATCAACATGTCCCCATTTAAGGAATGAAATGATGTCCCCAACGTCTCAATGCTTGTGTCCCCAACGCTAATCTTCATGAACATAGTGGTTGATACAGTTCCATCTCCTGCTACAATAGCATTGCTTCCAAAGTTGACCAGAAAAACAATAAGAGATAAGACCTAATCATCTCTCACCCATCAGAGAGATGAGTGAGTCAGATTTCCAATCCAAACCAACAAGGCCTGAAGAATTTCCATCACAAAAGGTTCGCCTGAAGTGGAATGGATAGTGATCTTCTCGGTCGCAATGGTTCCTTTGGAGTAGAGATTGTCTGCGTAGACTATGGTGTAAGGACAAGAGTGGTCAGGTGTGTTGCATCTTGTCTCTTTGAAGGTTGAGGATTTGTTAGGGTCGAAGATGGGAGCGAGTAGGTCGTAGCAGTTAAGACAATGTAACCATTGTGTCCCTAGCATGGTACCTAACTTCCCCTTTATGATCCCGTAGTATCCAAGCTCCTCCACACATGAATCTTGAATTAACCCATGAAGCATTAATGTTGCATTTTAACCAGTTCGTTCGAGGTTTCAGCCAACGTTTCTCCAACAGATTTCTGTCCCTACACGCTACTTTCTCCTCATGCTAAAATCATCAACAGCAGTAGACATTAAGGAATTGATATCCCTTTAGCTTACCTTCACACAAGAGAACATTTCTATGTTTCCAAAATTTCCATAAAATCCAAGGTATAGGCTCTCCTCACTTTTTCTGCATCATTTCCTTTTTCGATAACATGTAATAGATGATTCATGTACTGATGAAGCTTGTTACCCATCGAAACCTTCTGAAAACACATCCCAATCCCTTTCCATGTAGCTTCAGCCGGAGTATTATGTTTTACTTTTGTTTTATAGAATTATATCACTTTGTAATAGAAAATTTATATCGCTTCCGAATTTTATAGTTTCGAGTTATCGTTGATGAAGCCAAAATTTAAATTATAATTTTAGGTGATTTAGGTAGATATGGTATATGTTAATAGATATAATTAGGTTTTGGGTATTGCCACTAGAATTGACAAAATTTTGAAAAGTAAAATTCGAAACTGGAAAAGTTAAAGGATATAATGAAAAATGTAAATTTACGAATTAAAAAAAAAGGGAAAGATCAAGGCTTACACCATATTTTAAAAGAAAACGAAAAAAAAGTTTATAGTCAATATAGAGCGAGTCTCTCTCTGTGGGTTTGACTGGATCTGTCAAATGGTACTGTCCGCAGACCGTCTGGACAAAACCCGCCGTGACCGTCGATTTCTTTGCTTGTGTGGGTTGGTCCTCATAGGACCGCGGTCCGCCGGTTGCATGTCCATATCCGCCCCACAAGCGGTAGCGGATATGCGGGTAGGCCCGCAGATATCATCTTTAAGCTTCTTCATCGACGATCTCATCAAACGATGGAGATAGCGGCGGAGCTCCGGCTAGAGGAGACAAAACACTTCTTCGTTCTCTACTCAACATCTCTTCTCCGATAGCGGCAGAGCTCCGGTTAGAAGAGACGAAACGCTTCCGAATCAAATTCTCTTTAAACTCGTTGAAATTTCTCCTCGGGACCTTAATAGCCGCCGGTTTTCTCCAAGAATCTTCTGTCGGCATCGCAGAAAAACCAGATCTATGGAATTTGTACCTCAATTCAGAAGTCGAAATCGGTTCACTTGCCGAAATCGGGTCAGAATGAATCGCGATCAAACTGAGAAGCTTCAACTCGTGGGTGTCCGCATGTCCGCTCCGCTTGCAGCGGATCAACCCGCATCACCCGCCGTCCGCCTGACCAATACCCGCGATGTCCGCTGTTCCATGGACATTTTTTTAGGTGGTCATACCTGCCCCGCCAACATCCTAATCGGACTATGCCCGCAAGTGCCTGCCCCGCTTGACAACTATAGGTTTGGCCGCATCCATTTGGGCCGTCCCGTTGTAGACAATATTTTCTTTAATTGTAACTGGCCGGTTTGAGAGGATCACGATCTATATAACTATGTTTGATCCCGTCCCGTTAAATCTAATGGATTAGTAAGTAGATCCGTAAATTTAGTGTCTTTTTAAAAACTCAAAATATTCTTTAAAATTAAAATTAAAAATATATATTTAATATTATTATTTTAAAAATATTTTAATTTTATACATAAAACATGTTTACATTTTCAATTATATCATAAATTATACAATTTATACATTTATATATATAATTTCTTTATTTTTATTAAAAATTAGTTGTTTGCGGGGTGATCCGCCATGTACAAAATCAGCTAAATTCACAGTCTATTATCGGCTTATCCGTAATGGAGTTAAAATCTTATGCTCATACATGGCTCATAGCGGAGTAGATTAGGCTCACCCCACGAACTTTAGCCCATTTTGACATTTCTAGATAGCAAGGTAGCCGAGAGCTAGCCAGGTGGCAAAACAAATTATCAATGTACACTTCAACTCTGGTTTTGAGAGTTCGAGTATGTGCTAGTGGACCCCACCGACAGGGAAAAAAGTATAAATTGATAGACAAAATATTGTCTACCGAAGGAGGAAGGAGAAGAAAATTAGGGTTTAATGATGAAGAGACAAGAAGAAGAAGAAGAGGAGAAGATTAAAAGGCTGAGTTCATCATCCATAGCAACGTCCCTTCCTCTAGATCTAACCTTGGAGGTACTCATAAGGCTGCCTGCGAAATCTATTGTGAGGTCTCGCTGCGTGTCAAAGCTATGGTCGTCCTACACTACACTTGCATGTTTCAACAAGTTGTTCACAGCTAGGTCCTTGCAAAGTCCATGTATTCTCATCTTCACAATTCAAAGCGACAATCTAGTCGGTTTCTGACATGGGAATTCGGACAAGTCTTCTTCTTATTCTTCTTGTTCTGATGTAGACAGTTTTATAGTCAAATACCCCAGAAGTTGTGGCTTTAACACCCCCGAATCAATACACGGCTTGTAAGAATTTTCTTTACTTTTTCCTCTCGATGATCCAATTTCGCATACTGGATTATCTCTAAGTGGTGCGACCGATGCTGGTGAGTTCGTTTATGTATCAACAACTTTGTTGAGTCCGTTTCATGCTCTTTATTTCGAGCCACAGAGAAACAGCTTTAGAAGAGTCATATATGAAGGAATTGCTGACGCCGAATTTAGGCGTCGTAATACACTTGGAAACGAACGTCTATATGTACTACGTACTTTTCCCAATCATATAGAGAGTCTCATGTCTTTGTAGTTTGTAACAATATTTTTGTTTTTCCTTTCACTTTTGGAATAATGACACACTTAGTGTATGATTTCTTGCTTTTTTCATAATCTTATCACTCCTTTATTTCAAATAAAAAAAGATAGACGATATGAAATTCATGGACAAGAATCACATTAGATATCTCAGATAATATCCTCATTCCTAATACACATATTTTTTAGAGTAAAAATATTTTTTTTTTTATATTTGGATTAGATAGGACTGAAGATCGTGAAAATAAAAGAGGAAGATGGGACACCAAGAGATGATATCAGGAAAACACATCCTTTATTTCGTATTGAAAAATTACACTCTTTTACTGTAAAAGAAGAAATGGAATAAAATATATTGTATTTGATCATAAAGATTTTGGTCTGTATAACTTTACAACGCGCTTATTTGTAGGTTGAACCGGCCTCGCATTTGTGTTTGAATCCTGCAAATTATTTGTCAAAATATATATATTTTACTTCTAAGATATGATAAAGTGTAAAAATCGTTTTAAGTATATTATTTATATAAAACTTACATCGTGAACAGCCACTCGGAGTAGTTTCACTTGGTTTCTCGTCACAGTCCTTACCTAAAAATCACGCAAATAAAATATAATGGAAAGGAGATAATATAAATGGTCTCAAACTAAGAGTAACAGAAAACAAAAAAAATAGTTGGAAACTAGACATAATAAACAAGTAGATGATAAAACCTTTTGGAGATGGATATTGGCAGTATTTATATTTGGTAATGATTTATTAATGGTATGTTTTAGTTAATTAAAAGAAACACAAAAAAAGGAAGATTACGAATAAACCTTTTTAACGATGGTCCATGTAATATTTTGCGTACAAGGAGGAGTGGTAAGTGATCCAATATATCTATAATATTTTCGGCTCCCAATTTTGATTTTCCTTGGATCAATCATTCCTACATTTTTCTCCACCTCATGTTGATCCGTAATCTCCGACAAATTATTTTCCAACTAACCAAAAGAAAAAGAAAAGAAAACTGTTTAAATAAATATTATTTATTAACAAAAGAGAAATATATTATTATCTAGATAACTAAAAGCTTAATTAGTCATATATATAGTTCTGGAGATTTATACCAGTCCGAGAAAAGAGTCTGGCCTTCCGATTTTGTAGAGCATTGTGACTACAGCCATACTTCCGTTAATGTTTTCATGAACCATGTGCAGCTCGAGAGCAAATCTGCCATTTATTATTTACCGTATCCTCTATATATTAGTTGACATGTAAAAAAACTGAAAATAGCCTTAATTTACAAATTAGTATAATTTGATTGGGTAATATATTATTCTTCCTACAAGTTATGAGAAAAATAGCATAAATTATTCTTTATAATTCAAAAAGTAAATAGTTTTATCAAGTTTTAATTAAAGTCTTGATGTGTACCAAGTACTAACAAAGGAAAACAACTTTTCTCTAAAATAGCATCAACTATACTGAGTACTAACAAATGAAAACAGTTTTTTTCTTTTATTTAGTAATTATGTTTTAGAATATTGCACACCTTCTTCCATTGATAGTATGTTCAGAAGGAGAATGCCAATGAAGCTGTAGGAGTTTATATTCAGTTCCATTGATCTCAATACTTCCTGACCCTTTTTCCTCAAATCTTAGCTGAGAAAAAAAATTAAGAACTACTGTATATAAAATTAAGAATATATATATATATATATATGAGGAATAAACAAATGAGAAATACTAATATATACCATCATGTCATGGCCTCTATTTTTTAGAGTGGCATTAGTAGGTTTGTAGTTTCTAGTAAGCCTTCCAAGATGAGAAACAAGTCTAACTCTTTTGTCCATCAGATCAATTGGAGATTGCATCTCTCCTTTTCCGCACATTTTCCATTCCGATTTCAGTTTCCCCCATTTCTCTGGTCCGTTGTCTTTGTTCCACTCGTAGCTGAATTCACTTTCATCCTCTACATTCATCCATCCGTACATCATAATATATAGTTTTAAAAATGCATAAAAAACTTGTAAGCAATATATTGTAGGAAAAGAATGAACCAAGATTAGTCGTGTAGCTTACCAACTTCTCTCTCGGTTGTTGCAGCATTAGAACATGAAATAATGGTGATGAAGATGGTGAGAATTATGAAGAAGAAGCATCGAATTGATGATTTATCCATCTTTGTTTCCGAGAGATAGGAAGAGAGAAATAGATGTATTGGATTTGTTGGTTCCACGTTCTTAACTTAAGGAAACAACTTGGATGCAATAATAGTAATATATAGTAGATGCACTACGATTTTATGCTATGTAGAACGTCACGTTAGTCGTCACTTTTTTCTCCACTCATATTATTTAAAGTATTATAACGCCAATCGAGACGACATGTTTGACTCTTGTTGAAAACATGCTTTCGTTTCCCTTTCACATTATTTTTTTCCAACACTATTTCACCTATATTCTTGTTGATTTTTCTTAAGTTCATTAGATTTATTCACACATTCAAAATTTATTCAATTTGTGAACACAAATTTTGTACGTATCGACCAGTTCATATGGCAAAGCATTACGCAGACAAAACACTTCTTTAGCTCCTGTTACATATACTCGTTTTATTTTTATTTTTGGGGACAAACCTCTTGTTAAATCTACTTAGTTGACGGTGTCATCATCAAAAACCACAAATCAGTAATCAGAGATTCTGAAGCTATCCAATGTTTGAAAATTCAACCAAAACAAAAACTACATACGTTCTGGTTGAAATTTGCCAAGTTTCGTGACATAGGTACGGTCGGAATTCTAACTTTTTGTAAATAAATCAAAAATAAAAATGCACAGAACGAACAAAAAATATACATCCAGTAGTATACAAACAAACATACATGTAAGTGCACATTAATGAACACACTGGTTCTAGAATCGATTCAAGTATTACATAACAACACTACTTACAACGCAAGACGTCTTTGAGGCCAATTAACTTTATTACTTTCACAGTATATGCACACTTACGTTTCAAATGGTTTGGTTTGGTTGTCATTTGTCACCATCATATAGCACAAAAAAATCGAAAGCAGAAGTAGCTTTGGATCTCGGTTTAATTATCCAAACCAAGAAAAAACAATTTGCATGCATCCAATCTCTCAACGACTCTACTCTACTGAACCTCGCATATCCATGAAAATAAGAATTTATAAGAACAAACAAATTCCTGTCTATAACTAACATAAAATAATATCAATGTGGTATAGTTATATTCATGTGTAAACATATATAAAACAGTAACTAAAAGTTAAATATTCAACTTAATATCCATAAAAAATGCACACACGATACTATATCTAAATAATGTTCATCACAAGTAAAGAGAAACCGCTATCTATCAATGCTACGGTATTAAAATTTAAAACGCCACGTCTTCCCAGCACAAGTAAATCGAAATTACATGATATAATCATTATGTTATTTAATTGTAGTGCATATTTGAATCTAACACTTGCAGAAAAAAATATTAATCATCTAGTACCAAACCATATTGATTACAAATATATTAGTTATTTTCAGCTAATTGAGTGAACGAGATGAGATTAGGACTTTCTTCCTCCCTCCCCTTTTTTTGAATTATTTCATATTTTATACGTTTGAAGAATACTCTCATGATTTTGAAAATTGTAGTTATTTTAATTACTCTATGTAGTATTATTATAAATAATGTACTTCTCAAGTTTTTTCTAGGACTGTACAGTATTTATGAGAAAACTATTATAAGAAATTCAAACTTGTAGTCAGTATATAAATGTGAAACCAATTTATCGGCATTTTAAGTTTCACCTTTACAATGATGTGATGAGGAGAAAAATTCTTTGGCGAATGGGAAAGAAAACATGAAGCAACATTGATATGTCAGATTACATCCCTGTGTACGACTAAAATTGAATAATGAGAGGTAAACTGTTTGATCTTTAGAGACTATTAGTCCAACTACTTTAATAATTTAATTAGGGTGGTTGGCTTATTGGTCAAAACACAATATTTTACAAAGAAAATAGAAGTTTAACTTCGCAGTAAGCAAGGTCAAAATTAATAGCAGTTTCAAAATTTTCGTGCATGATAAGCTATTGAATGATGAAATGATACTTGAATTATCTTTATCATAGCTAGTGCCCAAAAACTCAATTTAGAAATAAATAAGCTGGTCCAATATTATCCGAACACATTGTATGACTTCAAAACAAAAAAAAAACAAAAAAGTTTATGACTTTACATGCTCAACAGAGTTATGAAGTTGTTTAATGTTAATTGTTAATCATTCTAGAAGAATCTTACAGCTGCATCATGCCGGCTAGAAACAAATTAAATATGAGTTCTTATTTTACTCTAAAAATATTTTTTTTCCTTTTTTTGTAAAAAAAACTCTAAAGATATTTCAGATCGATGTATGTACTGACCCGTAACGAATCAGCTATATAACATTTTTTTATTGTGAGACTGATTTTTAAATAATAATAGATTATACTTTGAAACTAAAAGAATTTTCGTTCAAATACTTTTGTTTTTTATTGAAAAAAATGTATCAGTTCATATAAAATTAGTAGTAAAAATATTTAAATAAACTATGTTACCAAAAACATTTTACGTATTATATCTGAAATATTCATATATTCATGATATGTTAAGTTTATATCCTCTTTTTCTTGTAGATTTTCATTGGTTAAGTTTCATATACATTTCATTTTAGGAGCTATTTACGTAGTTCGCATATGCATTCTCTATTTGTATGTTCTTGGAATGAAGCAGATGAAAATAAAATCAAATGGAACAAAGATGACCAAGAAAAGAGAATTAGATGAAGAATATAGGAGCCAAACGAGGTGGTGCAGTAGTTTGGAGACACCGGAGAAGTGTAGCGGTATCATCCTGCGGTTTGGCGTACCCGATGGAGGATTGGAGAAACTTACCTAGAGATATGGTGAGGTCGTACATGCGATATCATGTCACTGATGGAGTCGCGCGGGGAGATGCAGCGGTTTAAACACCACCACTAGGAGCTATCGGCAGAACTTAGCGGTTTTTTGTAACTGCTAGGCTCCAGCGGCTGGTTCTTGTAGTTTGATGACACCGCTGAGACCGGTTTTCTTATATTATCCGACGGGTTTTCGGTTTGTTGAGGATTAACCCGATTTTTATTTGCAATTGATATAAATACTCTCTAAACCTAATTAGAATGTTTATGCTTTGTTTTTGAGAGATTTTTTAGACACTTTTGAGTTTTTTTCAATAATATTGTATGAATCTTACATTTTTAATCTATCAAATCTACTTTTCATCTGAAATCTTAAACTTTTATTTACTTTTTAAGAATCATGTTTAACCAAGGATCAATTTTGTTGCATTGTATTGTTGTGAAGATTAGTGAGTAATCTTTTTAGAACTTTTGGGAAAATAGATCTAGGATGATTAGTAATAGATTAGTAGAGTTTATGCTTGTAACAACATAGATCCTTCTTTGTTAGGTTATACTTAATGTTAGATTAGTCTTATTCATACTAGTTTAGACTTTTCATGATTTTATTTATTTTTGAATTTGGTTTAAAAATACAAACACATTTTTATCACTTAGATTAAAATGAAAATTTATATTTCTAATACATTTTATGCTAGTTTCCTCGTGGATCGATCATACATTACTTAACGTACAATACGCAAATTGATAGACCAAAATACAAATGATCAATTCACAGCTTCTTTCATAAGTCGTAGCTATATATTTATGGAATTAATAATTCCAAAAACTCACAAAAATAAATACTTCCTATAAAACGTGGGTTAGTTTGAAAGTAGTCCGCCAACGCCAAGGCGCCAACTACTAACCTTTCTTTATTATTTTGAATCTAATCATTTGGGCTTCATCATTCTTTTGTCAACCATTTGGGCTTCATCATTTAAGTAGTCCATTTTAGGCCCAGATCTTCTTAGATATCCATAGTTCCCTGCAAACGACTTTTAGAAAAGCATATGGCGTTGTTATAACAATTTTTCAGTTGCCAATCCAACCATGATACGAGATCAATTTTTCTTCAGAATCATCTATAAAAAGATCAACGAAGTATTTGGTCTCCCATACAAACTTCACGCAATAGACTTTATCCTCGCATTTCGTAATTTCCGACTACCAAAACCATAGTCATGGCCACATAGTAACCGACCAGACATTGAACGTTCACATACAAAAATGCACATTTGTCTTGATTATGCAAACCACACTCTTCCAGTTGAAGATATATTAACCAAACTTTAGACAAACTTGCACCAAAACAGTCACATCATGTTCACAGATAGTTTTTCTAAAATTGAGACTAAACTTTTGAAAATTAGGAAATTAGAGGTCTAATGTTGGCCCAACTGGAAGTTTTGATACATTTTGATATTAATGTTTTGTTGATGGGCTTAAAACATTTAAAGGCCTAAAACTAATGTATTTTGTGTTTTGACCCAAAATCAGCTCCAATCACGTTGCAGAAGCTAATAGCATATTGGGCGTGATTGGTAAATTTTGGAGTAAATAAGCAGAAAAGTGAACCTTACTATATTAGAGTAATTATGTTTTAGTTATCGAATAAAAAAAAAAATTCAGCGCAAATATTTACTCCACTCAAAAGAAATTAGAAAAATTACTCCACTAAAAGTGGATCCATACCCTTTCCACCACAAAAGTTTGCGCTAACTTAACTTGCCTAAAATTACCTAACTCTACTGCAAAACCCAATCTCCATACTTGGATCAGATATTCCAAAACTACTTCCATTGAAAGAAATAAAGAGGTCATAAAATAGTCAAATTTGTGTATCTAAATAATGTTCTTCTTCACTTTCGTTATACAAAGAAAATATGGTGATGCATGCATAGAAAACTTACACCACCGAACTTGTCTCACGCTAAACATATGTTATGAGCTTACGCCACAAATAACATTTTTCTTTGGTTCATCACTTATCGACCGATCAGGAACATTTCTCCCAATCGTACCTAAGTCCTCTAGAGTTCCAACCTAGGAAACCTCATACGGAGGGCCTAGAAAAAAAAATTCAATCAAGTCCAGATTAAATCCATTCTCTTTTCTTCTGTAAATTTGGCCCTCCGTATAGTCACGTATTCTCTATATAAAATAAAACATCAAGCTCATTTTTTTCTTCACAGAGACCATGCTTACCATTTTGTTGTTTCATGAATAGCCTCATGCAGCCGCCGGCAAAATGAAAGATTCAGATTCCGTGTACTGAATCAAGTTGAGTTAAGTTCGTCATAGTGCTCGCATCAGCTATCCATAAGCCCAGCATCGAAAATATTTTTTTATGAAAAACAAATTCAACCGTTTAATGGATAAAGGAATATAATTCGAATCGCTAAATTTGGTTTTAAATAAAGTTTTAAAAATTACAAACTAACCGGTTATAGCTTTGAATAAATGTGAAAAATCTATATACAGCTCTTAGCATTTTATGGCCCGTAAGCTAAAAAAACTATTGTACCTAATAATTTAATCATAATTTTTTGGTAAGAATATATATGAAGTTGGAGGGTGGAGCTCCTTATCTCAGTTTGATTGACTAGTTTATTAAATTTTTAAATTAAAATTCATTCGTCTCTAAAATATAGGAAACCCTTTTATAATAAATTAACAAGTAATAACCATTACTAGCTGTAGAAATGGTTGAATAACATATTATTTCAGTAAATTACTGTTATGACTTATTAGTGTTCTGGAAGAACGAACTTATCATCTTTATTTGATCTTCTTTCCATTTTCAATTAACTATACAAAAAAAAAAAATTCTACTATTTGATCACAATTCATCTCTTACGTTTTTATTTATCTGATGAAAGAAACGTAGCTTTATCTAAGTCGAGTCCAACAAAGTAACACTGTTCCATCTATCCAACACATATATGATTCTCAATTGAATCCTCCAACTCATTTTCCACAAAAATAATGTTTATATAATGAAAAACTGAAAAACATATTCTCTTCGAATAGTCTATAAATCATTGATGTATCAATTAATGAATCTTCATCCCTTTTTAACCCAAAGAGATTTTTTTATATGATGATAATATGGTAATTTTTTGTGAATCTTAGGGGTACAAATGGCAGCATATATGATTGGAGAGAACGGGTGGTGCAACATGACTTGCAAAGTAAGGGACTTTTTTAATTAGGCGTAACGAGTTGGCTTAGAACTGAAAGCAACCTGGTCCATCCCCATAATTAATTACTATATCTTATAATCTTTGAAACTGTTTGATAAGAAAATTATGACTTTATGAGAAGGAAAAATATAGGTTGATCTATATAGTTTTTAGCTTTTATATTAGCTAAACTAAAGAGTGTCAAGGGGTGACTAAGTCCAAACCAGAAACGTCGAAATTTCAAAGTCATGAAAATCTGTAAGAGATTAAAAAAAAAATAAAAAATTCAAAGTCAATGATGGGCCAGAAGATCGAACCTATATACAGAGGTTCCTAGTGAAGCCATAATACCAAACTAAGAGTTAATTATGGCCAAATTTAAAACAAACAAGAGACATATATATGAAATTGCAGAACCTCTTCCACACGAGTCAAGCAGAAGCTCGCACTCAAGGCCACATCTTGAGTTTGTCTTATAACTTATAAGACATATTCGAGCTTATTTGACTTCGTTTTTTTCTTATTCTAAAAAATTTTGCACTTTGGTGTTGTACTATTCTTTTAGTCATTTCAAATGTATATATATCTCGCATATTGCTAACTATAGTACTTACAGTGTAATATTATTTTCATTGCATTTGATTAGTATTTTGTGATCAACACCAATCATATATGATCAGTAGGCGTTTTACAAAACAAAGTTATTCAAAATTTTGACTCGTGTAGTATGTCCAAGAATTATTTATGTAGTTGACTTGTGGATCGGTACAAAATATCGGTTTTAATACCGTAAATTTAAATGATAGCCACTTGTTTCAAATTCAAGTGTTCTTTTCGTGACTTGTCTTCTTATTGGTTATATACATATGAATATTACCGACGTACAAAAAAAGTACATATAAATAAGGGTTCAATTTTTGAAATGGACATTTTCACAATTTTTGTTGTGAAAAAGATCTCTAAAAGGTGAAATTAGAACATATAGGGTCCCTTTATGATAATCAATTTATAAAAAATAATTTAGAATTTTCCTATGAATAATATTAGTGATTTAGAGAATGAAAGTACGCGTAAACCTTATTCAGATTAGTATCCACCTTATTCATTGTAACTCAGTAATTTTCTCACTGATCTATAAAAAAGGCCTAGAAAAATAAATTTGA
This sequence comes from Cardamine chenopodiifolia, assembly GCA_963922655.1. Lineage (NCBI taxonomy): Eukaryota > Viridiplantae > Streptophyta > Magnoliopsida > Brassicales > Brassicaceae > Cardamine > Cardamine chenopodiifolia. The sequence continues at coordinate 11,907,092 of OZ000478.1, read as the reverse complement.
ATTTGAAAAACTAAGATCGTGAGAGAACAAGAATTAAAAAAATATAATAATTTATAAATTTAATTTCAATGATAAAAGTGGGATCATGGATGCAACTGCAAGAATATTTTTATAAGGTAGTTTTGGAAGCAATGAGTGAAGCGGTGAGTGAATCTTGTGACTGTGTCTGCTGTCACTGTTTATCTTTTTTTTCTTTCTTTTAATTATTTGATTTTTGATTTTTCCTGTTCCGTTATTAATAATTATAATCCCGTTATATCTGATTAAAATAATTCGTATATAAAAGTGTAAATGTGGTGACCAGAAAAAACAACCCAAAACCAAAGAAGAACCTAATCCACGTCTATTAGTTGTGGTGGTGATTCTCCTGCCAAAACCCTAAGCAGGTCACCACGTCCATCTCGTGTCCACTGCCTTTTTATTTTATCAATTCACATTTATTTACATGATAACGTTTCTCTACTTATTTAACCTTTTAAAATATGAATTAATTCGTTCAAACGCGGTTTAATCTAAAAAAGTATTTACAAAATGTTGGTTATGAAATGGGAAGGCTGGGAAAACATAAATTGACATTATTATACTATAGCATAAAGTCATAAAAGAGACATTATTATACAAAAATACAAAAAAATCTTAGATATTTTTTAGAGTTTTTGTATGTATATAAGCCGAAAAATTCTAAGTAGAATTTTAAGTAAATTTCGGGACTATAAAAGAAACATAGTTTTTTTGCCATTTAAACATTTTAAGTAGTCAACAAATATTTCGCAAGTTATATTTTTACGGCTTTTAAATGTTATATAGATACCGTAAATATTAGATTGAAATTAAAACTAGTCTATGGGACAAACCGAGTAATTTTGCTATTTAAGATATCTACAAAAACCGGCTAATAATTGAAATCACAATATGAGAATTCAAATTCTGAATTCTCAGTCCTATCTACGTATGATGATTTTTTTATCCACAAGGGAACTAGACCACTACAAATTTTTATTTATTCATAAATGTTTTATGTCTCTATTTCTCTAGATAGTTTTATGTTTTCTTTTCTTTAGTATATTCTTGCTATGACATATTTGGCTTGAAGTAGTAGAACACCACGAAATAGCGTTTGGTTGCAAACGCCGGAATCTAAAAATGATCGTGAGAAAAGATGCGTCTATAAGCAAATACAAATGGTTGGTTCACTTCACGTGTTAAAAAGCCATAAAAACTCATAATTTGTAAATTTTTGTTAAACAAATAAAATATAACAAAAATAACTTAAAAAGAGGGGAAAGAAAAGATGCCTTGGAAGTCACTTGCTTTTCGTGAATGAAAGGCAACCATGAACACTAACCACTTGCTTACTCAATCTATTCTTACTTCAACAAGTAGATCATCTAACTATCACACAACCCTTTACTTAACTCCCACTATATTCTCTAACTTGCACATTTCATTTTCCTCTTTTTTCAATTTATATAATTTGATTCAGTTTTAAAAATAATTCCAATGATCAACAATATTGTAACAGAATTCACAAATATATCGTATTATTTAATAAAATAAAAAACAACTAGTAATGACAATCTATTAAGGCTGGTGTGGCTGAGAACACTATCCCTTGAAACTTTGACTCTCTTAGATCATCTTCTGGTGCTGGTAGATTAAGATCCAACGGTAGATATTTCCTCTGTTCCATCGAACGGCCCAAATTAATCTTAACCTCCTCTTCTGTACTGGTTCTGCTGACTTCTGCCACCGCAACGGGGTTAACCGCAGTGGTGGCTGTCCTATGCCGCCTCATGTGACCACCCAGAGCTTGACCAGAAGTGAACTCAGAACCACAGATCGAACACTCATGTACTTTGTTTGCCTTGCTGATGATGTTACTTGCCTGTGAAGCTAGGGCTGAGCCAGAAACTGGGAAATGATTGTTTTGCCCTTCCTCTGACGCACTAGACTTAGGCTGCATCAGGGGTGATCTAGTCTTTTCCTCTGCTGACGTCCTCGGCTTTTTGTGGCTCGCTCTGTGTCCTCCCAGTGCTTGAAAAGAGGAGAACGTACGGTTACATGTTTTACACTCGTACACATAGAAACTAGAATTCTCGGATGAAATCTTCTGATGAGTTTTTCTAGAATTCTTGAGATCCGGCGATGGTAGAACAGTCCCACGCGCCAACATGATGAGACAAATCGCCATGTCTTCTTCTTCTTCTGTACAATCAGTAGTCACCGGAGACGAAACCGCCGAATTATATTCATCAGAAACTGCTCTACCTCCACCGCCGCCACCGGCCGATGAACTTGTAGAAGTGACGGTAGTCGCCGCCGCTACAACAAACGTCGACAACGATCTCTGTCGCTTCGTACGCTTCCCTTTTATGATTTGCGTCTGATCACTCCCAACCTCATCTTGACCCATCATCATAATTATAACTCGAAAGTAGTAACAACCCAATTCAAGAAACAAACTCAATTCAAGAAAATTCTAAATTATATTGAAAGAAATGAAAATTTGGTGTTTATCATGTGGAGTGAACTAACAAGAGAGAAGAGAAAGAGAGAGATAGAGAGAAGAGGCAGTGAAGAAGACGATGGTGGGGCTGCTTATATATATATATATATATGTCGAAAATGAGGAAGAGGTTACAAGTTTGGTGGTTGTTAATCTTTTTAGTTTACTCCACAAAAGATTTTACACATATCGATCCAATTTACATTATTATAATATTTTTTTCAGTTAACCAATAACATTTCGACGGTTCACTCTATACCCATTACCTGACAACACTTCTGCATTTCTCTGCCAAATTCCATAAAATAAAATCAACAAATGAAAATATGATTACATGAAAAATATAAATTCTTCTTTTCTAGTTTCCGTTCTGTTGTATCTACTTTTAATCCATATCTTCGAAATCTGATCTCTACCTAGATCTAATGTACCATAAGTCAACCCTTCATGACGTTTTCTTTATTAGTATTATATTAGACAGCTTCTTCTAGTACATACTTTCTAATAACAAACATATTTATATGACTGGTCTGATTAATCAAACACTTAGATCTTGAATCATTCATATTGCATAATTAACGGATAATTATTATTATGTCAAATGTATTAACATTAAGTGAATGATTAATTTTTGTTGAAGCAAAAGTAGGAGAAAAAAGGGAAAGTGAAACCCGTGAAGGGTTAACCACTGAATTAGGCAAAGGTTCATTAGTAGTGTTGAGTGGCACTTAGGCCACCAATTCACGTTTATTTTATTTTTATTTTATTTTTTAGAGTGTGAACATTATGAGTTATATGGGCAAGCAAAGGTTTTACTTTCACGCACTTTAGGTCCACGTCATTAGATCGACGCTTTCAATGAAAACCGAAATAGATAGAACTAAAGATAAAAATGTTCACGACAGCAAATAATAGAATATTGTTAATGGCTGTGACGACTACAGAAAACTTTCGATTATATTGTTTAAAATATAAGATTATGAAGAAAATAATCATTCATAGACATACATGGTTCATAATTAGGAGGCGACATGCAGTGGCCGGTGTTTATAGGATTAGGTGCATCCATCGGTGGCATGTTAGGCTAAAACAATTGTAAGCATAGTCTTCGTTAATGTGAAGAGACTACACCACGACTTTTTCTTTTTCTCTTTTTAATAATAACTGAATTAATATATAGTCTAGAGGGAGTTAGAAAGCTAGTGATCAGTTCGAGTATCTTATAAGACTTGAAACAGTTAGCCAGTAAAATGGGCTTATTGAGATAAACAACTTATAACACATTAAAATATCATTAAATTAAAACATATAGCACTTTTTCATTTCAATAAATTAAGAGTGTGCAGGAAAGTAATGAGAAATTAGTTTTGTAAGATTATCAGGACACATGTTTTTTGCATTTCGCAAGTTAATTTATTGAAATGTTTTATAGACTTTTTATAGAAATGTTACACCCTTTATTATTTTTTGTGTATGGCCTAGTGACAACTAACCATGCATGTAAAAAAGATTTCATGGTATATCCAAATATAATTATCGATTTTAAATTGAAAAAATAATACTCTGGATTGTTACTCGATAAGTTTACAAAACATCAGAAACACAGTATTGTAGATTTTAGAATAAGTGATGTCGCAGACATTAAGTTTACAAAACAGCAAAAATAATACTCCACAAATTAAAAATAATAATAATTAATGTCGCAGCTTATTTTTTTGTTTCACAATAAATGATTTGTCTTTTCGATATATAAATGTATTATATTTTCCGATTTAGATATAAAAAGTAACCACTTGTTTGTTTCTTTTTAAATTATTAATAAGTTTCTACTCTATTAATATATCTTATTGAGAGACAGAAAAAATATTATTTTTAGGTACCACAAAATAATTATCTAACTTAACTAGACAAAACTAGGTTAAAATTATTTATCCTCGAAAATTTATAAACTTTTTGTCAACATACTCTCCAAGCCTCACATAGGAAATTGAAGCTTGAACCCATATATATGCATAAGGTACAAGGCATATTGACTAACCGGTAGCCCACAAAATCCTTGTCAAAAGAAAAGTACTAAATATTTTAATATCTTCTAAATAGTAATACAATTTAAATAACATTCCCTCTTTGGCACTTTTGTATTTTTGTTTCAAAGTAACTTTATTTAGGATTTTGAATGTAAATTTTGACAAGAAAATATATAATTTTTGCTAGTTAAAATTAATAAAAATGTCGAATATAAGAAAAATGCAAAATCAATTTATTTTTAAGGGAATAATCGAAACAGATAAATACTAAATTGTATTTTCTCCAATCAAAACAGGGAGAAGTTTCACAAATAATACAAGTTTAAATAGCCTAAAAATTTTGATGGGATAATGGTAAAAGGAAAAACACTCAAGGGGGATATATAGAACATAGTTTTGGGCTAAGGATAGGTGGTTATGTGTGGGATGCAAGTATGGTAATACACAAAACCCATCACTTATTTTCTTCACCGGAATATTTTGCTAATTTCATGTAACATTTTTAACTTTGCAGAGGGATTGCTGCTTCGATATAATATTCATGCCACTATATATGGACTATACATACTCATGTTTCTTTCCGTGTCGATGTATATATATGTAACTATTACCACTTGCGACCAGTATATATATCCCAATTAAATGTACGATTTTGTATTATAGTTTTCACTCTTTCTATAGCCGCAAGTATTAAATTTTAATCTTGTTAGGAAACAGATTAGTAAGTAGTACCAAATAGATACCAAGTTAGTATAAAAAGGACCTAGTTATTTTTATTAATAAATATTTGATTAGGCGCAATAATTCAATAGCACGATGAAATGATTGGAAGAAGTTACTCTTAATCACGTTGGGCTATTTTAAATCTTATTGTTTTGTACTTAAAGTGGCCCTCACATCCTTTACAGAACAATTTAATAGACACACTCACACATGGATATTCATATACAAATCAATATGTATATTAGTGGTCCTAACAAAACAAATCATACGATGGCTTCAATTTTTTTTTTGCAGTCACGACAATACACATAAACATGTATATAAATATATGTTTAGATACATAATGGGGAAATAATTGAAATGATTTGGTTGCTAATCAAAAATAAGAAAAAAACGTATATAAGAATTAGAAGACAATAGAAGAAGAGATGCATGATGTTGCGTAAAGCAACGACACCAACAGATGTGTGGCTAAAAGCTACTATTTGTTTACTCACCGCGTCATACTTCCTAAACATAAATTATTATCGTAATTGTTTAGAGGGCCTTATACTATTTACTCTAGGAAGGTATAAACTTAACTTGCGTTTACAGTTAAACTTAAATAAAATATGGACATTCTCCGTTTTAATTAGATTATATTGTGAAATGTTAAAAATATAGAAGTTCGTAGTTTTGGCAGAACATATAGAGGCTCTACATACTTACTTTTAGGAGAAATAGAAGTACGTAGTTTTAGCAGAAAAGAATAAATTAAGTAGGACAAGACCATTAGATGACCGATAAGAAATGACTATATAGAAAACATATTTTCCTTGACCTTGTATTTTAATTCTTACTCTTTTCATTTAAGACCTCGTGAATGTAACCGCGTAGCGAATAGAAAAGTTCATAAAAAATATGCATTCGAATTCTTTGACCCTTCGATAACTATTTTTCTGTCACAAAGAACACGTATTTGACGGAGGATTAGCCGGAATTTTTTTCTTTTCTTTTGTTAATAGATTAGTCGGAGTTTGGTCATAGTTCTTGAATTCGACTCAGTGGTTTTGTATCATGAGGTTAAAAATAGGGCCCGTGGGTCCAAACCCAAATCAGTTATTTGAACCTTGTTTCTAAAGAGCAGCCAATTTCCTTGTTTGTTCTTTTAAATTATTCTATCTAATTATAATTGGTAGGTATGAATCTGGCATTACATGTGACATAGCTTCCAAGTTAGGATTAACCAAAATATATTGTTTCTACAAAACCGGATCCAACCCACTCTTTCGCTTGCTTTACTTCACTTGCAGGTTGTTGTTTTCCTCTCAACTCTCAGTTACAAAAATATATTCTAGTTTATATGTGGCACTACTAAATCATATGTTAGTTGTAACCTAATGATACAATAAAATTTAAAAGATATAAAGCTATCTAAGATACCATTGCTTGATTTGTCAGAAGCATAAAGCTTTCACCTCTTTTTATGATGTGTTAGGTTTAATCAAAGAATAATTTAGGATCCGGTGTAGCTCATTTAATTAAGTGCATAACAAAATGGTTAACTTTAGAAAGCCTAGCATATTTGAACAATTAATCATTTCAAAAGCATATGAAAATCTACTCTCAATTTTCGTAATTTGAATTCTATATATATTGATTATACGATCCATGATTACACTTTTGGTCAGTGCGTTTTTTTACTTATAACAACTAAAAGTTCAAAATTTAGTATGGACTTCTACTTAAGAAATTAGGAAAAATTTTACACACAAACAAACATATACATACATGTGTGTCTAGTGAGAGAGGAGGCAAGTTCTTTGAAAATATATTAAAGAAAAAATAAAGTGAGAAAATGGATGGCATACTAAATAGTAGAGAAGAGAGAGTGGTGGTGGGGGCTTTAAGTCATTATATATAAAATAGAAGTTTTTGTCCAAAAGGAGTGGATAGACACAACACAACACCTCACCACACTTCAACACTACAACTACACCTTACTCTTACTTCTTACTCACTCCACTTCACCACACACTTCCTTTCTCTTCCTAACTAGCTGTTTCATTTATGTATTTCAACTTTATTCATGTCATGTCCATTATTCATTTTTTTCATCAAAACTATTATATATATTCTTTAAACTGTCATTTGTATATATTTGATCAATATTCTTCAAACTATAATTGTGTTAAGTAAAAAATATAGATTAACAAGTTTCAACTCCTTAGTTTTATAAAAGTCATGTCATGGTAGAAAAACTCCACTACAGTGTCTTAACATTAAAACCAAAAACAAAAACTCCCCTATAGTGGTTCCATTTATTTATTATGCTTCTTAAATAAAAATTAAAACGAAAGTACTAATGAAGACGAGACCAGTTTGTTATACTTTTATCTGGAGTAATTCATACCAGTTTAAGAAGATTTTAGTGGATTTAAATTATTTATCTGTGAATAGTTAATTATTTACCACTACTCCAAGGATAAGCATCTAGATCATATCATCTTAGTCTAATCCAGAACTTTTTAAATTATTCGTTTGAATAATATAATTGAAATAGTAAGATAGTTACTTTGCCATCAATCAATTTGTATACTCCTTGAAAGATAAGAAACACATCATAATCAGATTCTAATATATATGTGTGTACTTATATGCTTGGTTTCTAATTTAAATAACAGAAATATATATAACTTAATTTTTTTTAAATGAAGATAAAGAGGATAATGTTATGCAACTAAAATCCAAGCAAAAATTATGGCTCTACGTCTACTTGTTGAGACTTGAGTGTTAGTATAAAATACATATGCGTGTGTGTCTGTGTACATATGAAATGTGCATTATATGTATACAATGTATACTATACATGCATGTGAATATCTCATGTTATGTAGCTGTCAAAATTAGCTAGAAGTACTATATCTGTCCTACTAAAGTTTTTATTGGTTGTGAGTAAATTAAACATTAATCCTGTTGTAACTACTTTGTATTAAGTGTTGTGAGGTTAGTTCTGATTTGTGACCCATGGGTTAGTGATAAAATTGGATATTGTCAGCTAAACTAAGATTTATAATCTGCTTGAATGTTCGGTTTATCCATTGGAGAGTTATCATTTATCAATATGTTTTTTTGCTGCAGCTTTATTTTTCTTCGTATCATATTATTTCATTAAAAATAAAGAGTAAAAAGGATAAATTGAGATAGTCTCTACCGTGATATAAAAAATAACTTGCTCTTTATTTTGAAGATCTAGTGAACTCATAAATGACTATGTATCTTCTGTTTAATTTGGAAAATTGTAGACCCATAGATCTAATTCTTGAAACCCATAAATAGAAGTCACACATATGTGTCAGAAAAAGCATAGGATAGCTATATACTCTGACATTTGGGTAAGGACTTCAACTTAAAGATACAAGTTGCATATTCAATAATTGTTATTAGTAAGTCGAACCAAGTCAGATTTTTCATTAGATGAATTTTAGTTTTTGATAGAATTATGTCGAAAGAAAGAAATATATTCACAAGTACTTGACAGCGAAAATGTTTGAGAAATCAAACTTATTTTATGACATGAACATATTTATGTATATATTTATTAATAAAGTAGTTGGAGTAACAGACAGGCGGTTTGGAAGACGCATAAAAATTGGACCAACCAAGTGGGTAAAGCTGATCCTTCTCTTACTACTTCTTTATCATTTAACTATGTTTATATAATATATGTATATATATATTATATAACTATAAATTGAAAAAGAAATAACATTGAACATTTTCCAGCAACGGAAAAGGCGCCGTCGTCTGAGTTAGCAAGTTGGTTAATGATTCACTTCTGAATTTTTTTGAACAAAATCCGTTTGACAAAAATAAATTGAACAAAATTGTTATAATATATGTTATAATTTATGTGTTATATAAACATAAATAATGAAGAAATATTTAATATCCGTGAAAAGAATTGAAATACTTAAATAAAAGAAAAATAAAGATAATTAGTTTCTTCTTATTAAAAAAGATGTGTTAGTTTGAGAATGTGTTATAATGATCAAAGATAGTATATATAGAAAAAAAACATAAACGACGGTGATTCCGAACAATTTATTTATGATCATGTGTTTTCTTTGTAGAATGTGTTTATTTGACTTTAATAATAAGAGTTATGTTATTTTCTTTTTGTTTCCATAATTTTTGGGAGCCTTGGGAGGTGATAAAACATAGATTTGCTCATATGAAATAGTTATACGGATATATTCTTTCTTTTTGGTCCACAATAGTTCGAGTTGGCTTCTTAAATTTGTGTGATCGGTATATTGTTGTTACTTTGTATATTTTATATGAAAAAGTAATAGAACCATCTTTATGTTTTGGGAGCATGACTAAAGATTCTTTGATCGAAACGTTAAATCACGATTTTGTGATAGAATCGTGATTTTACTACAGAACCGCAATTTTTTCAATTTTGTGATGGAATCATCAATCATGTTTAAAACCAAAATTTTCTGAGCCAATATTCATAATGGAATCGGAATCACATATGCATTGAATTACACATTCATCATTTGACATCAAACTCCAAAATCACAAAAAAATTCTACAATTGCAGAAATTTCATTTTTTTTTTATTACAGAAAGTCAGAAATGCATAAGCGTAACTTTCCAAAAAAAAACAAAAAAAAAACTCTATCATTTTATTTTAATAATATTATAGTTAATCACATGCTCTAACAACTCTCACCATTTAAATTTTTGCTTATCGAACTAGTATTTCCAATTTACATCATACACATTTCTATACCTTAAGATATTCGTCTACACCTGTATTTTTTCCTCACATTTTTCACGTGTTTAGTTGAGCTTGTTACTATAAGTTGGTAAAATACAAAATTGTGCTTATTATCAATTTCTTTAAAACGGTGTAAAGTTACTGTGCCTAAAAAAAACAAAATCAAACGCATGAATCATTTCGAAATTTTGAACTAAAAAAAGATAATAAATCCACCAAAACAATATACTTAACGATCAAAATGCAATTTTGATCCAAAAGTAACACATCACTGTCACAAATCCACAAAAGAGAAATTTATGCAATGAAAACATCAAAAGCTTATTCAACCAAACATTATTTGCTAAGATTCTTACATCTGAATCAACAGACAACAAGAACAAACACAGTAGACATAAGAGTACTTAGCCCACAGACTTAGAGCGGCCTCAAGCCAACCACACCTGCGATTGAACCAACATAAGTCGTGAGGATATCGAAACAACGAGTCCAAATTTGCATTTAAACGTTGTAATAAAGTGTGTTTTTTACAAATGAAATCACAACTATGGGCGTTTGAAACAATTGCAGCCTAAGTCACAGGGTTCGAAAGTTTAATCATACCGCAAGCCAATCTCCCGCCTGCGTTTCCAGTGGTCAGACTAAGCTCATGTCCACCTATATTATCACATCAAAGAGAAGAAATCAGATCAGAACTTGGCGACATTCTTTTAACTAACAAGTCAATAGTGCAACTGTGCCTATTACTGTATCGAGACTCGGAAGTAAAGTATAATAGCTTACCCTTTCCAAGATCATCCTTAAGCTCATGAACCACAAAGGCTCTTCCAACAACAGAATTAGGACCAGTCAGAGGAATCTGCAAAATTGATTTCACAGTAAACAAAAAGCTTCTCAAAAGAGAATACTTAGAAGGAATGAAAAAAAATCACGCAATAATCCAAACCTGACAGTCCACAATTGTTGTTTCTGCCACGCCTGTTGTTACCAAAAACAGTACTTAGTTCAAAAAAAGTATTCATTTATCGAATATGACAGTCATAACTATTTAGGAATTTGAATATGAAGATGTAATACCATCGGCATTGGCATTTATGTTTCCCAGGTCACCCGCATGACGGATCTCGTCTTCAGGAGCTCCGTGTGTCATGTTATTAGGGTTGAAATGTGGTCCTACGAGCATTCAACACACTCTAATCGTTATACAACGCCAATCACCATATTGGTACGAAACTAGTGACATCATAGGTATTAGTACAAACCTGTTGAGATGCAACCATTCGTTGTATCACCAAACTCATGCTGTAAAAAGCAAACAAAAGACACAATTACATCATTATAGCTCAAAGAATCTTAACACTAATAAAACCAAATAAGAAGAAGAACACATGATCAAGACTTACAAGGTGAAAGCCATGAGGTCCTGGAGTGAGACCAGTGATACGAACATTCACAGTTGTAGCACCTGTTTTACCATTAACAATCATTCATTTTCTAAGTAATCAATCTTCTTATAAGCAATTAGATTACATTATATTAACTTCACAGAACCATTTGAATCAGCAAAATATGCAAAAAAAAAGAGTTACCATAAATGTTAATCAATCTAAAGCTAAATCCTTTCTTAATCAGCACATATTCAATTACACAGAACAGTGAAAAACCAAAAACACTAACAACTGAAACATATAAACAATCTTCTTATAAGCTATTATTAGATTACTTTGTATAAACTTCACAGAACCACTGAATCAGCAAAATATGCAAAAAAGAGTTACCATAAATGTTAATCAAATCTAAAGCTTAATCCTTTTTTTTTTGTTTTCTAATCAGAAAACCTTCAATTACACAGAGCAGTGAAGAATCAAAAACACATATATGACTCAGATTAAAACACTATCAGTGATCTCAATTTAGGGATTTTGAAAATGGCTATCAAATTGAGAGAGAGAGATAGGGATTAATGACAGACCTTCGTCTTCTTGAGACAAAGTAACAACTCCTTCAACATCGGAGGTACCTTTAAGCACTGCAACAGCTTTCTTCAAGGCGGAAACAACTGTGAATGGTTTAGACGAAGCTCTGGCGAAGAAGGAAACGGATTGAGGACGATTGAGAGAGATGCCGCGGAAGGAGGAACGGAGATTGGAAGGTGAAGAAGGAATGAGAAGACGAGAAGATGATGAGAATGCGAGGATGGTGTTGGCAGCCATGGCTGCTGTGTTTGCTACTTTTGACGTTTGGAGGAAACGAGTAGGCAAAATTGGTTTGTGAATTGTGATGAAGATGACGTTTTTTGATATGTGACCCTTTGTGTTTTTTTTTCTCACATTTCGGCCCACATAAACTTTAGGACCTAAATTTGATTAATTTTATTAGACTCTCACATTTCTCTTTTACACACTTTATTGCTACTAGTTTGATTGACAAATTAATTCTTAATAAGTTGTTTAATTTTTTTAAGCAATCGATTCTATTTAGATCTATTAGATGAATATAATGCATCAAATTGGTTTCATTCAATATTTGTCTGTAAAGTTTTGGACGAAGCTCTTAACGCTTAAATACTGTTTTTAATTTTCATATCGTTTACTATATTCTTTCTCTTACCAATAAAAACATGTACCGTTTTCAGTTACTAATCATATCCATTAAGTAATGTAAGTAATATTTTTCAGTTTCATAAAAATTTTCGTTTTTGAGTTTATTTTTGTTTCTATTTTTAATTAAGATTTTTCAAATCAATTTCCAAATTTAGACTTAACTATAAGCTAATATCCTTTAAATTTAAATCATCAGATATATGTATATATTTCTTTTAATTTGTATGAAATGTGTCAAAATACAGTGTTATTTGGAAATTATCCTAATCAACCTAAATCAAAAAGACCCAAAGCTGAAAAAGCCCAAAAGACGAAAGAAGTCTTTGACCAATACGGTTCCTCATGGAAGAAACTTGTTGAAATCACGAAAACCCAAAAAAACTCAAGAGCTGACAACAACACAGACCTCCGTCATGAATTTCCCTCGTCCACCGCCAGTTCCCGGTTTAATCCGCCGGCCGGTCAATCCCTCACAACAACCACCATCTCCAGATCAACCTCGACTCCCTTCTCCATCAAATTACCACCTCCCTTCTTCTTCTTCTTCATCCAACGGAGTCGTTGTCGTAGGCTTCATCTCACGAAGACCAGACGATTCATCTCACCTGATTAACCAAATGCTTGACAACAACGTCTTCGGTTCTGGGAATTTAAGCAAGATCTTTACCGTTGATAAACCGGGTTTTCAGAATTGGTTTAGGTTCCGGAAGATTAGTTATTACCACGAAGTGGATAAAGGAATCGCCTTTGTTCAATTCTCTCCTACCCTTTTCCCTGGTTTAGATTCTGTATCGAGTCAAAGCTCGAGTTTTGATTCTGTTCTTGAGGAACGTGAGTTTGGTGATCTTCAGGGTTTGCTATTCATGTTCTCTGTGAGTCTTTTCTTGAGCTTAACTTTGAATATTTAACTTCGATTTTCTTCTTATGTCACCAAAGATAAGAACTTTTCAGTATTTTGAACATCAAGGCTTGATTTAGGACATTGACAATTGAATTTTAAGGTGGAACAACAATGTTGGTTTAAAGCAGAAATTGTATTATTTAGTTATTTGATGATTATACGTTTGAGGTAATTCAATTTAGCAATGCAGGTTTGTCATGTTATCATAAACATTCAGGAGGGGTCGCGGTTTGATACTCGGCTCTTGAAGAAATTTCGGGTCTTGCAAGCTGCTAAACAAGCATTAGCTCCATATGTTAGGTCTCAAATAGCTTTACCTTTGACATCAAGACTTCATTCATCAGCGAATAGTTTTTCGCAACCTCTGTCGAGAGGTGGGGGCATTGTAAGTCGGGGTGGTTCATCTGTGGCTCATAAGTCTGGTGGAGGATCCTATACTTCTCTGTTCCCTGGACAGTGTAATCCTGTTACATTGTTTGTGTTTTTGGATGATTACTCAGATATGTCAAACTCTGGTTCTAGTGTAGATGATTCAACAACCAGTTTTTCTGTTAATGATCAGTCTATGAGCACAGGGAAGCTTGCTAGGTCGGAGTTATTAACGAAAAATTCTGGTTCTGTAGTTGTCTTATCTCGCCCAGGAAGTAAATCTGAAGAGGGGTTGAGGAAGAAATTACAATCATCTCTCGAAGCACAAATTAGGTTTTTGATAAAGAAATGCAGAACCCTCACAGGCTCGGATACTAATTCAAGAAGTGGGAGCATTTCAAGTTGTGCACCTTTATTTTCGCTTGATGCATCAAAGGCTGTCATTCTCTTAGATCGGTCTTCGAATAAGAAAGGAGAGGCGTTAGAGTTTGCCTCTTCTCTTGTTGATGATGTTTTGAATGGAAAGGCTAAGCCAGACTCTCTTTTGCTTGAAAAAAATTGCCAGATGTCTACCAAAGAAGATGTGCTATGCGTGAAAGAGTTCATCTTCAGGTGCTCTGATATTTTAAGAGGTAAAGGAGGAGTGGCTGCTAATTCAAGTAGTGCTGGTGGCGGAATGGTCGCAGTTGCAGCAGCAGCAGCAGCTGCCTCAACTGGATCCCGAAAAACATATAGTGCACCACAGCTGCCACAATTAGATGAATGGCTCTCTTGCAGTCATCAAATTCTAGATGGAATTATAACTGCGAAAATTGTGTCTACTGATGAAATTGACCTTGGCAAGAAGAAATCTCGTGAAAGAAATATGTCCCCTGTGAAAGATGAAGTAAGGTCATCAAAAGGCCCAGAAACTTTGGATATTGCTGTCTCTTTGTTGGGAAGTGGAAAAGGTCTGAATTTGAAGTTTTCATCCTTATGCTGCGAAAGAGCCCTTCCGGCTGCTAAAGACGTGTATTTGAAAGATCTTCCCGCCTGTTATCCTACTTTAGTGCATGAAACACACCTACAAAAGGCTCTATGTACTTTCCACTCAATGGTAAGAGGACCTTCAGTGCAGCTTTTCACAAAAAGGTTGGAGGATGAGTGCATATCCATATGGGAATTAGGGAGGCAGTTGTGTGATGCTATCAGTTTAACTGGTAAACCATGTATGCACCAGAGGCACAATATCGTGGACGAGCAATTTTTCCCTGGGGTGGAAATCATGTCACATTCCAGTGGCTATGTTTTTCTTCACGCATGTGCTTGTGGCCGTTCACGGAAATTACGTTGCGATCCTTATGATTTTGACTTGGCAAATGTTTCTTTCAACTGCTTTCCAGACTGTGACAAACTTCTTCCTAGTGTTAAGCTTCCTGAAATAGTTCATGCAGGGCCTATAATTTCATCATCATGGAGTCTAGTTCGAGTTGGTGGTTCGAGATACTATGAACCCTCAAAAGGTTTGCTTCAAAGTGGGTTTTCTGCCATCCAGAAGTTCCTTTTAAAATTGGTACTCTCTTCGCAGAAAGATGATACTCCAAATGGGTTGCTGGTTGGGGAATCAGAGAAAGCTATGTCTAGGTCAAATGTAACTATGGCTAGTACAATCAGAACTAACCTTGATTCTGCACCGGTTGCCTTGGCAACAGTAACTCGTGGAGAATCTGTTGGTGATGGTAGTATTGGTGACAAGAAAATTAGTTTTGGTAGAGGTCTTCCTAATTTACTTATGAGAAAGCCTTTCTCTGAGGTTGTTGCTGGATCAAAGAGTACAGATTTGTTATTTCCTACCCTTCAACCAAACAGGCAGCCCCCTCCTGTCTTGGAAAAGGCTGTCAAGCATAAGATTCGGAATGGTCAGAGTGAAGAGGGCATTCTAGATGCTTGTAATCAAGAAGGTCAAGAGTCTAAGGACAATTACCATGATCAGGAAACATTAGGCATGTCTCGAAGCATCTCTGCTACAGGTGATAATCTTACTTTGCAAAATGGTAGTACTGTTGTGCCAGTAAACATGAACGTTGCTGAGAAGGTTATGTCAAACATGCAGAAACCTCTGATTGCTTACATAGGGTTTGAGCATGAGTGCCCCTGTGGGCATCGCTTTTTATTGAATACAGAGCATCTTGCTAAGCTTGGCCCTTCATACTCTGTTGCTGAAGAATATTTGGATCCTAATTCTCCAGAAAGTTCAAAATTTAAGACGGACACTTCAAAGCTGGAGAAAAATATTGTTTATGGTAAAGGCCGCCGAAAGTCAAATAGGATGGTTTCTGGAATGAATAAGATGAAAAACATGGATAGGTCAAATCAAGTGGTCACAAAAGATAATATTGTTCCTGGAAAAAAGGGGAATAGGACTTCAGCTGATACTGATAACCAACAAATACATAACCTTGGGGCCAACAGCCTAGCTAATAACGGTGAAGATTTTGGGGTGGCTTTTTCTATGTTGAATAGAAACTTGCCGATATTTATGAATTGTCCACATTGCTCAGCTGCTTTTGGAAAGACAGATTCTTCAATTGTCAAGTATGCGGGTACAATATCGCAGCTTCAAAGGATCTTTCTGGTAAGATATAGAAGTAGCAACTTTTCCATACTGAATTTATCCTGACCATTTTGTTTTTACTGCATTCATTCAAAATCTTTTCTATTTAGTTTCCTTCTCGAGGATAAGCATGAAAATGAAGGCATACGTGGAGTGTTGAATTTTGCTTTTAAAATCGTGCTTACAATAATTAACAAGCCACCTTTTCCGTTTGTAAATATTTGGGATATACATGTAGAGTTGTTTGTCAATGATATCAGGCTTATATCCCTTTTGTTTTCTATGAGTTGAATTGCAATATTTAGCACAAAGCTACTGTTTTAGAAAACCTTCTTATTGCAAAAGTTTTGCTTTCAGGTTACGCCTCAGTTTCCAGTAGTGTTGGCAACCTGTCCAGTGATAAAATTTGAGGTACTTTTCGCACTCTGATAGCATTTTTGCATTTGTTTTATTTTGAGAATCGGTTATCTTCATTCTTGGGGCGGAAGAATGAATACCTTACAGAATGATGTTTTGTCAAAAGCAGAAAACAATATGCTTCACTATGTTTAATCTCAAACTGATATACACGTCTATAAGCGGTTTCTTGCGATGGGTTAAAGTTCTGTATTCTTTTTTTATGCTGGGCTGGGAACCCAACTTCTGAATTTTTTCATGTTCTTGTCCTAACCTATAGTTTGATCGATATTAATAGATTGCATGTAACCCCTAACATTATCTCTACTTCAGGAGTCATGTCTACCTCCCTCCATCATTGACCGTGAACAGAAGTTGCAGTTCGGCCTTGGTTGCCCAGTGATTTTACCGCCTGATAGTTTTCTCTCTCTAAGATTACCATTTGTGTACGGTGTGCAACTTGAAGATGGAACACAACTTCCTCTAATGCCTTCTGCTCAAGAACCTGAGAAAACTGCCTGGATTGTCAAGGACACGGTCCTCCAGTTTCTAACAAAAGAGAGCGATCTCGATGAGAAACTCCAGACGTAATGTGAAACTCTCTAGGCCGTTCATCACACCGATGCTCTAGGAAGCACAGGGATACCGATTGGTAGGCGCTCCCGTACCGGGGAAGGGGACGGCTTGGAAACGTCTCCAAAACGCTTTGGACAAGGTAGACGGAATGTTTAGATATGGGGACGTTTCCGAGACGTTTCAAGCAAAAATTGGTGTCCCCAATCTATAAAAATATTATTTAATATATGATATTCCAAGAAGAGAAAAAAAAATATAGGAGAAAGGTAAAAATATCTTTGGTTATTGATAATTAGTTAGTTTGTTTTGTCACTCGAAAAACAAATCAAAGTAACATTTGTATTTTAATGTTCCAACGTATTTGTAACCTTCGTTTTAGCTTTTAACTTATAGAAATTTTCTTATATTAGTATTGCCGTATTCATGCCCTACCCGTTTCCTAAAGTTTTTACTTGGACTTTTTCGTCCCGTTTCTTGTTCTCGTATCCGTTTTAATGTAACTTAGACGATGCTTCTAACATGGTAGACACTGTTGGTAAGTGATTATCCGAGTGAGAATAGAAAAAAACAACATATTATTGCAATAAATTTTATATTTTATTATATCTTTTTGTGCTTACTAACGTATACATCATATGAACAACAATTATATAAGAGTATAATACATTTATTTTCCTAAATTTGAATAACCATATGAACAGTTAAGCAAACATTTTTCTAATAATTATGTTTGGTCATTAACAGCAAACATAAATCAATCAAAATACAAGGTTAAATAAAAACTTATAATGGTTAATGAGTCATCTAACCCTATTTTAATATTTTATATGTATAAAAATATAACAATTTTTACATAATATATAATTATATAAACGGATAAAGTAAAAGAATATTGTGATCCACAAGTTAGCCCGCAACCCGCGTGGATCCAACCCGCAAATATCATATACGGTGATGGACAAACCCGCAATACCTTTTTTTTGGCTTTCAAATTATGAACCCTAATTTGTCCCATAGCGGTACATATTGGGTGTAATACATGGATTTTCGACCCAATTGACACCCCTACTAATACATATGTGATCCATACTAATGGTTACAAAAATCCCTTGAATATCTTATACTTTTTATCTACCTTAACCTAAATTTGAATCTTGATCATTAAACATTTACCGTACAATTGTATTAATCTACAACCAAACCGTTATGGTGTATTCATCACCAGCTGAAACTGCGTTGCTTTGTATAGCTCCGAGTGTATATATAGGGAGTTTCATCAATTTTAGGATAAAAGTCAAAATTTACCTGTAACTTAGTTGATTTATTCAGTTCACCAAGAAGCCAAGAACCGTAACACCTGCAAGTTGTTTAAAATTTTTTTTTTTTTAATTAACACATGAAATTAAAGGTTAAATATAGGATTTCTTTGTTGCACCAAAACTCCTAAACATCAATCCTTTAAAATCTAACCTTTTAAGTCCCATCCCATACAACATTGTTAATTTTTTACTATAGTTTGAACACATTCTATGAATACCTTCAATGGGACTTGGTGGACGAATCTGGGTTGGCGCGGCTATGCGCTGAGTGAGGGCAGTACTAGGTTCTGTGAGACGCTTCCTCTTCTGGCAGATTTTTTCAACATCTTGTTCAAAATGTCCAACATTCTAATTCCTAAAATCTCCTCCATGATGCTTGTAAATACAGAATTATTTTCCACATTTGCGGTTATATATCAAAAATATAAAATTCAAACAAAATTTCACATTTATATTTCCATAAAATATTTTTTGAAAACTGTAAGCACAAACGGATTTTGATTAAGGGAACTAAATTGTACTGCTGAAGGGCGGTGTGGTCATCAACCTGTTTTCGTAAACCAGCCCAGGCTCTTTGCTTCATCAAATGTTTTCTCGGACGACGGGAGACGAAAGCTTGCGGAGATCGGGGGTGCATTCGGGCTTGCAATGTATTGGTTCCTTAGAGGCGTGACTATAGACGTTGGTATACTTAAGAAACCTAACCAAGAGCTGCTTTGATTGGGTTTACTACAGTGGTCATACCGTTTACATCCGGTTACATTCTCATGAGGACTAGGAAACATTTTGGGAATTTGGCATTATCGGAATTTCAGTACCAACAAATAATGTTATTATATAGTGTGTCATCATTTTCAGGTGTGAATGAACTCTTAGAAGATCTAAAGATCAACCATTCCAAGTTTGTTTAAAGATCGAACTTCAAGTAAGAACTCAGTTCATGCTTCAAGTCTTGCATATATACATTGGTGTGAATTTACATGCTATAATAGGGCTTTTCAATATGGATTTAGCTCCTTTTAATTCGGGTTTTTCGGATCCCGACTAATCTATTATGGATAGTTTGGTATGCTTTGGTTTGCGTTTGGATTTAAGTTTTAGTTAAATATATCCTTAATTTAAAAGAAAACCTTAGTTGAAGTTGTTGGTCTCTCGCTTGAGGTTGCTCGAGGACAGCTTCTTTCTATGATGTGGTTTTTAGTTTCGTGACTCCTTTGGTTAAGCTAGGTAGCGTACCTCTTTTACGCCAAGCTTAGGTTGTCACCTCTCTAGCATTTGTTGGCTCTTCAGTTCTGAGTATTGTTTATCTTTGTATATGCTTTTCAGAATTTGCTATGCTAGTGATAAGCCATTAAATGTGTATATAAAAAGAAAGACAGGTGAGAAGAAGTGAGTCACGTGTGAATAAAGAATAAGAGCAAATCAGGTGAAGAGCACGTGAAAAGAGTATTGTGTATAAAAGCTCATTTCTTATCTGTTATAGCTATGCATTTTTTGTTGTACACAGTAGTGACCTGCAAGTCAAATAGAGAGAGAGAGAGAGTTCGTTTCTAGTGATGTGCTAGGGATTCTTTCTTAAACTCCTTGTATCATTCAAAGTGTTAATAAAGATTCCGAGATTCTTTCTTAACAAATGGTGCGCTTGTGATCTGGGATCGAATCGAACGTGAAAAGTAAAGTTTTTGCAAAATTGATAATGGTGCTGGATCAGGGATTGTCACCGATTCGAGAAGTTTCACCACAAGAAAAAGCAGAGGCGTCGATGGCGGACGTATACGATCAACTGGGACAGATGGGGGCCAAACGTGAAACTCCGAGAACAAGATTGAGATGTTGACGACGAAAATGCTGGTTCACGATCAGAAATTAGAGGCGATTGATCAGAAATTGGAGCTAATTCTTCAATCTTTACCAAGCAAGGAGACAGTTCGTGAATATGGAGGCCCAAGTCAGTCAAATTCGTCAAGATCGCAAGATTCTCATATCTAGGTACCAAAGTCTTTCCCGGAACCTTGCCGTAGGGAGATTAGAACTGGAATTAGAGAAAATTTACTGAAAAGTGGAGGTTCCAGTGTTCGAAGGGGTGAACATATATAGTTGGATTGCAAGGATTGAGTGATTTTTCAGAATTGGGGATTATAATGACGCTGAGAAATTGGAATTGGTATCTGTTAGTTTAGATGATGAAGCATTAAGCTGGTATAATTGGGAGATTAACATAAGACAGTTCGATAGTTACAGACTCACAACATAATGGGGTGAAAAACATGGGAAAAACTGAAATAAGACCCAGAAGACACAATACTAGTGCTGAGCTAGATGAGAAGAGAAAAAAGGCATTTGTTTTAAATGTGATGGACAATGGTCTAGAGAACACATATGTCCTAATAAGGAGCTGAGGGTGTTGACTGTAATAAATGGATTTGAAGTAGAGATATTGGAAGGGAATGTAGAAGAAGAGTTCGAGGAACCGGTGGAGCAATTGATGGAATTATCATTTTCTTCTTTTATGGGAATACCATCACCTACCACAACAAAAATGAGGGGGACAGTAGGCAAAAGAGAAGTGATTATTATGCTTGACAGTGGAACGACCCACAATTTTATTTCTCCAGAAGTAGTGAAGAAATTGAAACTCCAAAGTAAAGAAGATGCAAATTTGAATGTGAGGTTGGGGACATGTATTACACTTAAGGGAATGAGGGTCTGTAATAATGTCAGTTTCTCTGTTCAAGAGTTGGTCTTTAATACCGATTTTATTACCTTGGACTTGGGGCAAGTAGATGTGATACTAGGCATTTATTAGCTAAGCACATTGGGAGATTGTAAAGTGAATTGGAAAACTCATGAGTTATCGTTTCTATATGAAGGGAAATCAGTGACTTTGAGAGGTGAACCTGAACTACACTCTGCCAAAATGTCTTTAAAATCAATGAAAAATAGAGTTGCAATGAAAACGAAAGGGTTAGAAGTCGAATTGCATAATCATCTGCTGGTACATCAGACCACTACTCCTATTCCTTTGGAGATTGAGACAGTTTTAACAAGCTTTGCTTAAGTATTTGCAGAGCCTACCAGTTTACCACCGATTAGAGGAAGAGAACACGCAATCAATCTATAGCTAGGAAGTGGACCAATTAGTGTGAGACCTTATAGATATCCACATGCTCACAAAGAAGCTATGGAGAAGTTAGTAAGTGAGATGTTACTATCGGGAATTATAAGGCCGAGTCATAGCCCATTTTCAAGCCCGATGTTGTTAGTGAAGAAGAAGGATAAGAGTTGGAGATTCTGTGTTGATTACAGAGCCCTGAATAGAGTAACAATACCAGACAAGTTTCTTATTCCAATGATTGATCAGTTGTTAGATGAATTGAATGGTGCCAAGATATTTTCAAAACTGGATTTAAGAGTTGGATATCATCAAATCAAAATGAAGGAGGGGGATATAGATAAAATAGCATTCAGAACACATGATGGTCACTACGAATTCTTAGTGATGCCATTTGGATTAACAAATTCCCCAACAACTTTCCAATCACTGATGAATGAATTGTTTCGGCCATTTTTAAGAAAATTTATCTTGGTATTCTTTGACGATATCCTAGTATATAGTGACAATGTACAACATCATATGAAGCATCTGGAAGTTGTTTTGAGAATTTTTACAGAACCCAGGCTGTATGCAAACAGGAAGAAATGTTTATTTGGTCAAAGCTAGGTTGACAATTTAGGCCATATTATTTCACAAGAAGGAGTAGCTACCGATCCAACTAAAATAGAGGCTATGGTGAAATGGATAACGTAAAAATCTGTTAAGAAATTGAGAGGTTTTTTAGGCCTAACTGGATATTACAGAAGATTTATCAAGGGTTATGGCATGTTAGCTAGACCTTTAACATAATTGCTGAAGAAAGATGGCTTTGAGTGGAGTTCTACAACTCAGCTAGCATTTGATGATTTTAAAAAAGCAATGTCTTTAGCTCATGTATTATCCCTACCAGATTTTGAAAAGAAATTTGTGGTGGAAGCTGATGCTTCAGGGTATTGATTAGGAGCAGTATTGATGCAAGATAAACGACATATCGCATACTTTAGTCATGGACTTACATCAAAAGAACAGCTCAAGCCAGTATATGAAACGAGAGTTGATGGCGATAGTTCTGTCAATAGAGAAATGGAAACATTATTTGTTGGGAAGAAGATTCATAGTCCATACAGATAAGAAAAGTCTTAAGTTTCTGTTGGAGCAAAGAGAAGTTACAATGGATTATCAAAACTGGTTGACAAAGCTGCTGAATTATGACTTTGAGATACTATATAAACCAGTCATTGATAATAAAGCAACAGATGGATTATCAAGAATGATTCAACCAGAAGGTTTATTATCGGCATCATTGTTAATGGCTTTGAAAATTCCAACAGCACTTCAGTTACAAGATTTATATGAGGAAATTGATAAAGATGTCCAGATTCAGGAGTTGATACAATTGGTTATAGCCGGTCAACACAAGAGTAACAAATATACAGTGAAAAATGGAAGATTATGGTTTAAGAATCGATTGGTGATTCCAAAATCTTCAGCACTCATTAAGTTGATATTGGAGAAATATCATAGTGGATTGATGGGAGGACACTCTGGCGTGTTAAAGACCACAAAAAGGATTCAACAATCTTTTTATTAGGAAGGAATGGTCAAGGACATTTAATGCTTAGTATCAGAATGTGAAGTCTGTCAGAGACATAAGTACTCAACTCTATCTCCTGCTGGTTTACTACAGCCTCTACCACTACTTCATCAGATCTGGGAAGACTTAAGCATGGATTTTGTTGAAGGGTTGCCTACTTCACAAGAAAAAACTGTGATTTTGGTGGTAGTAGATAGATTAAGAAAATATGCACATTTTTTTAGTCTTAAGCATCCTTTCTCCGTAGCTGATGTAGCAAGAGTTTTTATTAAAGAATTCGTAAGACTACATGGTTATCCGGCATCAATAGTATCTAATAGATGCAGTGTGTTTCGCAACACATTTTGGAAGGATTGTTTCAAGTTAGCAGGCACTCAACTTAAGTACAACACAGCCTTCCATCCGCAGACTGATGGACAAACAGAAGTGCTGAACAGATGCCTAGAGACTTATCTTCGTTGTTTAGCGTCAGGACACCCAAAAACATGGCACCATTATTTGTCTTGGACTGAGTTGTGGTATAATTCCTCTTATCACACTTCGCTGAAAACGACTCCTTTTAAAGCTGTGTATGGTCGGGATCCTCCAACTATTTTGTGCTTTGAGGCTCAGTCAACAAAGAACAATAAGTTAGAATCATTACTTCAAGAGAGAGATTCGATGCTGCAACAGATTAAAACACAATTGATTCATGCTCAGCAATTGATAAGAATAATGTTGATAAGCATATAAGGGATGTAGAATTTGAAGTGGGATCTTGGGTATTTTTGAAGCTAAGACCATATAGGTAGCAATCGGTAAAAAGAAGAATATGTCAAAAGTTGGCTGCAAAGTATTATGGACCATATGAGATAATGGAGAGAATTGGGAAATCTACTTATCGACTAAAGCTTCCAGCACAGTGTAAAATACATACAGTGTTTCATGTTTCTCAATTGAAGAAAGTTTTAGGTGTCAATCATCAGGTCATTCCTCTACCGGATGTGTTAAATGCACAAGATGAACTCGTTCCGGAGCCTGAAGCAGTGCCAGAGACTCAATACAATGAGGAAGGGGCTTTAGAAGCTTTGGTTCATTGGAAAGGTTTACCCAGTCATGCATTTTTGTTGTACACAGTAGTGACCTGCGAGTCAAATAGAGAGAGAGTTCGTTTCTAGTGATGTGTTAGGGATTCTTTCTTAAAATCCTTGTATCATTCAAAGTGTTAATAAAGATTCAGAGATTCTTTCTTAACAGCTAGGCTCTGGTTTCTATTAGAGTTGTGTGTTGTGTTGCTTCGAAGGTTGTGTCTCTAGTTCCGGTTAGGTGCTTCTTCCTCTTCCTCTCTGCATCCTGTGGTCTCTAGATGTGCGTGGTTGTCGTCTCGTCTTTGGTATTGGATCCTTTCGATGCGGGCTTTCTCTTCTTGTCCCCTGCGTCTTCGTTTAGGGACCATTATCATCGTTGTGTTTTGACTTCGTGGCTGCAAATTCGCTTCTCTTAATAGTTCAATACTCACGAGGTTGCCTCCTTTCATATTGTTGGTTCACAGTGGCTGGTGGTTTCTACTTGGTGCTTCAACCTCGAAAAGAGCCTTCTACCTCCTCTCTTCTTTTCAAGGTTTGTTGTATCTTCGGCCATCTCTCCGTTTTGTACTCCTTGTAGCTTGGTTTTCAAGGTTCTCTCCTCTGGTTATGCTAGCGTCTATTGTGTTTGTTCCTCGTTGATTACTTGAGAGTGAATGTGGCTTGTGGTTTGGTCGAATGTGATGGTTTGGGTCTAAGGCTGTCATGTGTCTACTGTTAGTTGGGTCGTCTTTGGATCTAGATGAGGCTTCAGGTTTGCTCTGTTTTGAGTGAGATGGAAAGCTTTGGTTTCCGGATTCAACTCCTACTCGGTCACTTTGAAGATGCTCGTCTAGCCACTCTTGGAATCGCTTAGGATTAACATCTGCCATAGTGTTCCTTTAGCCGCCTCCTCAAGCTTCGGTTGACTCTTGCTTCTTCTTAGTTCTCGGATTTGGTCTTCTAAAAAAAGTTGTGGCAACCTCAATATCCTCCACCAGTTCATATTTATGTTTCAATTGTTCTCTAGTTAGTTGTTAGTTCTTCTTATGTTGTAGTTTCATCATCTTGTAAACTCTCCACAACATTTTAATAGAAAGCTTTTTATCGAAAAAACCTTATTTTATTGGTTTTTCTTGTACAATTCGGTTTAGATTCTGAATAAGTTTTTTTGGATATAAAATTGAACCTATTAAAAAATATTAAATTACAAATCGATTTTTTTACTCAGCCATTTCCATAAGAAACCAAAACCTTTAGTATTCAGTTTTCTAAATACTAAAAGTTTAAACCAAAACCTTTGAAATTTTGATTAATCGTTTCTAAATACTCACGCATTTATCTCCATACGAAACCAATATCTTTAGTATTTTAAACAACATTTATCTGTTAACGCTAAACGCAAACGCAAACGAAAAGAGAAACTTGGTATGCGTTTAAGCTTTGCAAAAAATGAAAAATGGAAAACTGTCTTACATTTTAAACATACTAATACTTTTTTCACATGTAAACACACAAGTATTGAGGTTTAAAACAAACAATCAATTCTTATTCTTCACTTAAATTCTCAAAACAGATGTTTGACAACAAGTGCTTCACGGTCGCAGCTGCATCAGTACTCGTCAGCTCTCTATTGAACCACATCAAATCTTTAATTGCTACAAGATAGGAACTTGCTAACCTTGAAACATGACTTAAGCTAAAGACCTTGTATGCATTCACAAACCTGACCACATAATTTCCATGGTCAACTTTGTTGAAGTTTTTCACCCAACAGAAGACTCAAAATTAGAATGCAATGTTCTTCACCTAGTGGAGCTGATGGGTCAAGCCAATCCTACCTTCATTTCTCACCAGATAAAAAAACCAATGGTCGGAACACGATCTTGCTCCCGCAATGTCATAACAGCATGCATAAACCTTGGTAGGTTTTTCACCGAAGAGGCAATGTCCATTGACACCTTTACTTCTACTAGCTTGGTTGATCACATGCACGAGGACCTTTGTTGGCTTGCCCCTGACAAAAATTTAGCTCTTAGTGTGCTTCCTTTTCACCGTTCTTGGTTTGTTGACCGCTCAACCGTTGTCTCTGACGATAAGGCCATGCAGAATCTTAACCGCAAAGTCTTGAGAAGAGCGTCTTGCTCTGTTGGAATCTGTGCTACCGGAAACCTCTATGGGAATCTCAAATGGCCGGATCATGTTACAAGGTAAACAACCATGTTCTAATCATGACGGCTTTATGGTATTATTATTATTATTATTGTTGTTGTTATTATTATATTATTATTTTTATTATTTGAGGTAATTTAGAGATCTATTACTACACCAACTTTTTCAGCTCACAACTCAAAATTAATTGGTAATGAATGGACTGGCTTATTTCTTTTGTATGCTAGTATTTGTTGATATGGGATCTTTAACAATTTCTAAACCGGTCTCGTGGCTATAATTTCAGGTGTGTAATATTTATGGGAGGGAAAGACTGATAAAGAAGCCTTAGCATTCACAAACCGTATGAAGAGAAACAAGCGTACAGAAACAGAAGTAACCATCTTACGCTTCATCCCGCAACTTACTACCGAGGAAAGTGATGAGTTGGTGCAGAAGTTGGATTTGGAGGGTATAAAAGAGATCATGAAGAACGAGAAGGATTCAAATAACATTGAATATTCCATGACATGTATCGACAAAAGGGTTAATGAAGGAGCTGATACTTCAATGATACTAAGATCAATGGCGTATGATTATGATTTGTTTATAGTTGGAAGAAGTAGCGGAATGAATAGCGCAGTCACAGAAGGATTGAATGGACAGAGTTTGAGGAACTTGGAGCTATTGGAGATGTTATAGCATCAAAGGAGTTTCCATCAACAGCATCTGTCTTGTTCTTGCAACAGCAACAATATTAGGAACCTTCATTTTACCATGTTGTGAATATTCAGCATAATACTAAGTTCATAGAGTTGAGTTGGCGATTATTTGTCGTCTGTTCTGCTTTCTCGAAGTTACGAAAATCTTTATTTTTTTATCATATAGAATCAAGATGTAAATGGTCTTCCAACAACGAATATCCAATGTTCAAGAAATCACTAGGCGCTAGTGTGTTGAACCAAAACATAATATATCAAAACTTACTTCATTTAACCATGCATTTTATCGCTAAATGACTCTATAACGCGATGTTTATTCAATAGAGAAACAACAATCTTGATTACATCATCATTAGAATTAAAATAAGATCCCTGGAAGTTATGAAACATGCAAGAAAATAACAGATTCAATGGGATGCAGAACCGGGGTCCGTTTACAAGCGTTACAGAATCAAGTGAACGGCTTGATGAATTCAAAACCTTGGTTTAGAAGTGATCCAGTGATCCACAGCTTCAAGTTAGGCAAGTTTAAGCTCTGTTCAAAGCATGTCCCCTGTTTCCAGCAAGCAAGCAAACTTTGTAAGTAAAATGTATATTCGGAAACAAAACAAAAAGTAGAAGGGCTCAAGGTAGTTTACATCTAACGTATATGTTAAGAGATATCTATCAGAAGAAGGAGAGCTTAGGTTGGAGTTTTGCACTTGGAAACTTGTAAGAGACTCCAAAGACTTATAGAGCGATGGAGCAACACCTTCTCCTTTATTACACATCAATCTCACATAAAACCCTTTCTCCTCAACTTGTATAACATCCATCTAAACACACAAAAAACACAAACTTTAACACACAAAGTTTCATGGTTTTGATGAATCAAGATTATTAGGAAGATTATTACTACCTGAATGATTTTCTTGGAAACAGGAGGATTAATACCGCGAAAAGGTTGAGTCTTTTGAGCATCAAGGGAAGGTTCTTGATACCCACCAGTAGTATTTAAAGAAGCTTCAAGACCCGCGATATCGGATTTGAGTTTCTTGGCTTGTGATTGAAGTTCTTGAACATACAACACTGCATCTCCAACTATGGATGCTTTATCCATCTAAATGCCATAAACATCAAAATTCGTTATTTATAGTTTCATTACCAAATCTTGTGTCTAGAAAATTGATTACCTTAGTAATGTTGGGGACAAGAGATCTCAATGCGTAAAGCTTATCTTTCATTCGACCTCTCCTTCTTCTCTCAGAGATCAAAGTTCTTGACCGATCAGTCTTCGTCTTACGACTTCCATCATTATTTGTAGTTGTAGCTGATGAATCATCACCGTCGTTGTAATCATCTTCACCACCAGCTCTAACACTCTCTCCATCAAAGCTACGGAATGATTCAGCGACATTAGAGTCTAAGTCAGGCAATTCATCGAACAGGTCATCGACAGGTGTTGGGATGAAATGGTTTTCGTCTATGAAACATGGGCTGTTTTGTAAAGAACCAAGATCGAAATCGAGAACTGGGTTTTCGATTGTTTGATCTCCTCTGATGAGATTTATGAATTGATCGAAATTTGGATCGACCAAGAAATTGTGAAGTTCTAGATCGTTTATGTTTGACAGAGCGTTGACTCTTCCCTCCATAGTGTTTTTTTGTTTTGTCTGTTTTTGTGAAGTTAAAAGACTGTTTCGAAAATTTCTGACAACGAAAGAGAGACAAATGAGTTTGTATAAATACACGTGAGTAGTATATTACAATAATCAACTTATAAAATAAGTTTATTGGATCTAAATGATAATGGTAAAATCTGATTAAATTTTGATTCTGGCTAAATTTGGTGGAACAACTTAGAATTTAATAAATTTATGAAAATAATAGTTAAATAAATTTTGTTCTCGCAACAAAGATAAATAAACCAATAAAATTATGAAATTGTTTTTTTAACAAAAAAAACTATGAAATTGAAATATATTAAATAATTTTATCAAATATAAGATAATAACAGAACTTGTATAAAATTTAAAGGTGTATTTTGATATCATTTAAAGTTATTTATAATTTTATTAAACATATTTACCATAGAAAATCATTAAGCAACTAAGTAACAGATTAATAAATAAAATTATAAAATATGATTTATAAATATTAAAATTAATATGAATAAAAAATTATAGTAACATTGAGTAATAATTTAGTTAATAACATTGACTAAAACTAAGAAAATGTTTTCTAAAAAAGTGTGGCGAAATTTTGAATCGCCGATAACATTTTAAGGTGTTTTTTTTGTTGTTGTAACCATTAGAGCACCCACTTGGTTATTCAAGGTTCATTTAGAATATAAATTTCTTAGATACTATTTTGTCTTGGAAGCCAAGAAGTTATGGATTTAATAAATAAAATTATAAAATATGACTTTTAAAATTAAAATTAATATTAATAACAATTTCTCTAGTCACATTGAGTAATATTTTGGTTAATAACATTGAGTAAAACTAAGAAATTTTTTTCTAAAAAGAAGTTTGGCAAACTTTTGAATCGCAGATAACAATTTTTCCTTGACAAACAAAGTGGATCGAAAAAAATATGTTCCAAATATATTCATACCAATATTTTTTTATTTTTCACATTGAAAACATGTTATAGTAATTAAATTATTTTGATCTAATCGTACCCAAGTTTTTTAATTTTATTCACCGAATTCCACAATAAATTGCACAAATTTCTTGTTCAGCCAATCCACAAGTCCAATCAATGATGTGACTTCATTTTACATGGCCATTTTATTAATTTTTTCCCTTTTTTGATAAAGTAAATTTTCACATACTCAGCATAAGCTTTAAAAAATCAGCAACTAAAAACTTGTACCCAAATGTATCATTGGTATTTTCAACAGTTTTCAGCCAACAGTTTCCAAGCCAGTTCTGCTAAAACATTGTTACCAGTTTTAACAAAAAACTGTCTTCGAATGGCCAAGAAATGATAATTGATACAACTGTGAAACGACATGAACCTTGCCAAAGCACTCGAGTAAACCCTTCAACCATTAAAAGCACCCACTTGGTTATTTAGGGTTCATTTAGAATGTATATTTCTTAGATATTTTGTTTTGGAAGCCAAGAAGTTATGGTTTGTAAATTCATTATAAATATTTTAAGTGGGAACCTATATTAGATTAACAATTGGTCTCTTATCCGCTCTTAGTGGTTGGTCTTAGATTATTCAATTCACGTCTTGATAATGTCATGCATGACCTGTCGATATATATATATATATATATATATATA
Organism: Cardamine chenopodiifolia; assembly: GCA_963922655.1. Lineage (NCBI taxonomy): Eukaryota > Viridiplantae > Streptophyta > Magnoliopsida > Brassicales > Brassicaceae > Cardamine > Cardamine chenopodiifolia. Next base: position 11,876,432 of record OZ000478.1, on the reverse strand, counting down.
TATATATTCTGTTTTTCAAATGATTGAATTGTCGTGTTGCATGACAATTACATTGTCGCATTGTTCTTCTTCATATATTTATCATTTGAATTTTTTTTGTGGCGAAGCTAACGCAATCTATTAGAAACCAGAACATATCAAATATAAGAATTTTTATTCTTTCTTTATTTTTGTTGTCTATATGGATATAATTTTACAGTGATAAACTATCGGTACCGTAATAATAAAATAAAAACATTCAAAATAGCTAGCTGAAATTTAATGTTGTCCACATGACTCAAAACTGTTTTTGCTAGTATTTTTTTAATGTCATGTAATCTTTGCTATGGGTGCAAATACTCATTGCAAAGGTGATGTTTGGTATAAAAACAATCTAGATGCCGGCAAAAAAAAAAAACTCTAGATGAAAACATAAGAATTATGCAGTTTTGTTTCAATCTCTAGAAACAAGGTTTATGATGTTCGTATTCTGCCCCATATTCCAAAAATATTCAATCAAATTCCAAAATTAGAAAGAGTGTTAAGAAAAAGGGTTTAGACACAAAATATAAATAATCACTAACAAATATAATAATATATCATACACTAATTTATCTAAAATATGATATTATATAATCTTACAAAAATTAAAGTTGAAACCAAAAAAGTGTAAGCCAATTAATATTAATTACTATCAATCAAATACTTATTGCATATATTCCTTGTATCATCTCATTTAGGAATGCATATCTTCTCTTACAATTGATGTATGTAATTGGCTTTCTATAAAAGCTTGTAATCTCTTTGTAAATTACTTACAAAAGACTCTCTTCTCTATATGGTAGAAGAGATTACAAGGAACAACACCACCACTGTCTTTCATTGCTTCAGCTACTAGATCTGAAGTCCCTAATCCAAGGTATGACTCTTGGATTCGCCAAAATCAGTTTATTTTTGCTGCACTCCTGGACACCATTTCGACTCCACTTCAGTCCTCACTCGCCTGTGCTACCACCATTCTTGAAACATGGAACACAATCACTCGCACCTATGCCACATCCACAAGAGGCCATATCAAGCAATTAAAAGATCAACACAAGAAAGCAGAGAAAGGTACCAAAATTATTGATACCTATATGCAATTTATGAAGTCCAAAGGTGATTAATTAGCACTTTTTGGCAAACCAATCGATCATGAGGACCTCATTGAATATATCCTCTTTGGATTACCTGAATATTACCAATCCCTGATTGATGGTGTCAATAACTGTGATCACCCATATCTTTTGAAAATTTTCACCAAAATATCTCAATCGTGAAGCTGACATCCTCTAGGTTGCACCAACAACTGCATTGTTTTCTATCACTGCAACTGCTGCTGGACAAGGACCTTGAGACAATAGTCGCCCCCGTGGAAAAACAACACCACTCAACGCTTCTCCAAGCCCTACGTAGGTTGTTGTCAAGCTTGTAATACACACGGACACAATGCTAAAAAGTTTCCTCAATTCAGGCTCATTCAGCAACAACAATCAATGGGCCAACCCCATGGCAACCAAGTGCAAACGTTGTCATGATAAGACTTGATACCTCACAGTAGTTTCTAGATAGTGGAGCGTCTCATCACATCACAACTGATCTTGGTAATCTCGCTCTTCACTCTCCGTACAACGACAATGATGATGTTGTGATTGCAGATAGCTCAGGAATTCTCATTTCCAATACAAGTTTTGTTACTCTTGCTTCATCTAGTAGGAACCTTACATTGAATAATGTGCTTCATGTTCTGAATATAGCTAATAATTTATTGTCTGTGTTTTTTTTAACGTCTTTGATTTTATTAGAACCATATCATGTTATTGTTACAAGATCCATAAGCAACAACCTCCACAACATACGAGGAGAATAAAGATAAATAGAAGTAGTAGTGTTTTAATTAACCGCTAGCTTAGCCAATTTATCAGCTATTGGTTATATCGACGTGATACCAAGGAAAAAGATAAGTTGGTAAATTTATCCGCCCAACTGCGGATATCACCTAAAAGAGGGTCGAGGTTTGCATTCGTTGTACGAAGGTGTAGGAGATCATCCAAGGTTTTACAATCTCCTTCTAAGACGATATTACGGAAGCCTCGACACCGTAACGATTGTAACGCGTGTAGAATTACAATTCCTTCAGCTTCAAGTGGATTTGATCCTTGTTTTAATCGTGAAGAACCCGCTAATTTAAATGTTCTAAGTGAATCACGGATTATCCATTAAAATACCAATGACATTCTGATTATAGTGGAAACTTGCATTTACATTACACTTGTAGATTCCGGAAGGAGGAGGAGACCAATTAGTCATTGATGTCGTCGGAGTGTCAATATGTGGCGTTGGTGTCGATGGATTTGAGATAGCCGCCAACCATTCACAAGCATTATCCATTGCATGCTGGATAACGTATGATGGATCATGATTGATTTTATTGAAAACGAGGTCGTTCCGTGATTTCCAGATCTGCCATAAAATCCAAAAAATCCCATGACAGAGTTCCGAAGCCATGGTAGACTCATATATAGCTAGAAGCTTATCCAATTTTTCTTCTGTTGTATTCGTTGGTGATGGTAAAGAAGATGCTGATAAGTTGGATGATCGTCAAACTGCAATAGCATAATCACATTAGAAGAAAATATGTGATATCGTCTCAACATGTTGGCAACACCGTTTACACGTGCCATCAATGGGTATTCCTCTACGATTTAATTCCACTCCAATACCTAGTGCTGACGAGAGTAATCTCCAAATAAAATATTTTATCTTAGTATGGGTATGTGATTTCCATACCCGTGATTTTAGTATCGTATTACTCGTCGGAGGAGTTGGTGGAGGAGCCGAGGAATCCGGAATGTGAGTTGCAAGCCAATAACTAGACTTTACGGTATAAATCATGTTCTTCGTATAATGCCATATTAGACGATCACTAATTTGGTTCTGGGGTATATAAAGACGACGGGCATAAGTGGTATCTTCAATAGTCAAAAGTTGACGAAGTTTGTCTTCGTCCCATTGTCTCCCATTAAATCTCCATAAATTCTTGAGTTTAATAGGCTGAGTCCTTTGTGCATTAACCGCTGATATTGGTGGATGAGTAGGAAGCCAAGGGTCTGAAAATGGTTTTATTGTTTGGCCATCTCCAATACAATATCGTAACCCTTTAAAAAGTAGATCACAACCTTTGATGAATGATCTCCAACCATGAGAAGTTTTCCGTACGTTCGAGGCTTCTTCGAACGATGTAGTAGGAAAGTAGCGACTCTTTAATAATCTGGCTAAAAGATAAGTTGGGTCTTGTAAAATGCGTCATGCTTGTTTTGCAAGTAAGGCGTCGTTAAACTTCTCTATATCTCGAAATCCCAAACCTCCTTCTTTTTTTTATAGACTTATTTTTTTCCAACTAACCCAAACCATACGTTTTTTAGAATCGTTCGAACCCCACAAAAACTATGAACGTGCAGAATCTATTTCCAAACAAGTAGTTCGAGGAAATTTGAAACAGCTCATGGCATATGTAGGTAATGCTATAGCGATAGATTTAAGGAGTACTTCTTTCCCGCCCTCAGACAAAATTTTTTGATTCCAGTTCTTGGTACGCTCCTTAACTCGTGAAACTAGATAATCAAAGATGTCACACTTCCTCCTTGAGAAATCTTCAGGTAGACCCAGATATTTACTGCATCCTCCTGACTTTTGAATGTTGAGAATTCGATGTACCTCTGATTTCTTTGATTCATAAACTCTGGATCCAAACATTATTGAAGATTTATCTGTATTTACTTGTTGGCCAAAAAACTCACCATACTGTCTTAAGACTTTGGCAAGTGTAGATGTATTTTGGTAGTCAGCCTTGTAGAAGAAAAAAAAGTCATCTGCAAAGAGGAGATGACAGATGAATGATCCTTAGACCATTAATACTAATGGAAATCCCATGTATATGTCCTTGTCTTTCCTCCCAGTTGAGCTTTTGAGTAAGCATTTTAACGTAGAACATAAATAAATATGGTGAAAGGAGGTCACCTTGTCAAATACCACGTGTAGATTTAATTGTACCATATGGACTCTCGTTGATAAGAACCGAGTAGGATACGGAACGAACACATGACATTATCCAAGAAATCTATCTTTCATGAAAGCCCAACCTGACCATCGATTCCTCAAAAAATGACCACTCCATACGATCATATGCCTTAGAAATATCCGTTTTAACATCCATATATGTTTTGGATTGCCACTTCTGTGTTGTCAACATGTGCATCAATTCATGAGCAATAAGTACATTATCAGTAATGTGTCTCCTAGAAACAAATGTTGTTTGCTGAACGGAGATGATAGATGAAAGGAAGGGCTTAAGGCGATTTATCAAAATCTTCGAAATAATCTTGTATGCTACATTGCATAAACTTATAGGCCAATAGTCACTCATCATATTTGGTTGAGACATCTTCGGTATAAGGCATATATGCGTGTCGTTAAGACCCGGAGAAATATAGCCGGAAATGAAAAACTCTTTTATCTCCTTTATAACACTGTCTCCAATAGTCATTAAAAACTGATGGTAGAAAGCCCCATTTAAGCCATCTAAACCTTGTGCCTTATCTGCTCCAATGGCTTTAATTGCCTGAATAATCTCGGTATTAGAAACCTTGGTCGTTAGCATTGCATTCATATCGTTAGTAACCAGCGTATGAATATCATCAAAGAAACCATCCCATCTTGTGCTAGACTTTAAGGAAAATAGATCCTGAAAATAATCGATTGCCACCTTGGAAATCTATATCTCACTTGTATACTCAACACCATTATCATCCTTTATAGAAGAAATCCTGGAGCGAGCTTTCCGAGCCTGAGCACAGCCATGAAAATATTTCGTATTTCGATCTCCTTCTTTTAGCCATTGAATAAGGTTTCGTCAACTTGTACTTGATATCTCGAAGAAGATTTGGGTCAGGAGTTGGTTGAAGAAAAACCGACTCAAGAGCTGTTTTTAGTATTTGAATTTCTAAACCCGTATTAGTCGCGTTACTCTGTTTCCACCCAGAGATCTTGTTACGGATTTGTCGAAGCTGGACTGAAGATTGTCATTAGGCGATAATCTAAGCCACTCTTCCGCAATGGTGTCCTTAAAACCCTCTTTATCGAAAAGGTTTTTATCATATCGAAATTGTCCTCGCTTGATACTAATATTCGATAGAATATTAACCATTAGAGGCCGATGGTCCGATTGATTTGGTTCCAAAAACTCGCAGAATGAGGCCGGAAAAGTAGCTATCCATTTTGTGTTCACTAAATCTTTGTCGAGGCAACATTGGATTAGTTCATTTGATCGTACTCCGTTTCTAAGCACACTACGATTGCCACTCCAACTAAACTTATTGCCTTGATAATTCAGCTCCGTCATATCACAAATATCCAAAGTATTATTAAAGTCAGTAAAAGAAGTCAGATCACGCGGATGTCCTCCGATTTTCTCATCGTTACTTTGGATCTGATTAAAGTCTCCCAACATCATCCAAGGTTCATTTATAGTTAGTGTTTTCCGTTGAAGTCGTTCCCATAACTCATTTTGATATTGTGCATTGGGGTGACCATAAACGCAAGACAAGTAGAACGGAAATGATTTATCATTAATATAATAGTCTACAAGTCTTGCGTCATGATATAAAACATTAATATCGATAGAATTTTTACAGAAAAGCGCAAGACCACCACTTAAACCAACAGCAGGAACGACAAAGTAGTTCGAAAAATGCAAAGAAACAGCCAAATCACACATATAGCTAAACGATTGCTTCGACTCGATAAGGAAGATGGCATCCAGATGATGAAGTCGGGAGATCTCCTTGAGTCAATGAACTGCCGAACATTTTCCAATGCCCTGGCAGTTCTAACTCGTTATTCTCATTCAACCCTTGGCGGTTCCAAGCCCGCCATGCCGCTGTTCGAAGGTAATGGTGGTACCGAGCCCACCTTGCCAATAATAAGAAGGGTTGAACTGGCCTTAGACGCCTCAGTTCTGCGTCGTTTGTGTGGTAAGATTGAAGTGGAACCAGCCGATCGCGTAATCTCATGAATGATGTTTGGACTAACATGTTCAAGAGAGAGAAGAACCCGTCGACGTCGTGCTTCGACTTCTATGGTATCGGTGATGGCTGTGTAATTCTGATAGAAGTTCCTAAGATCAGCCACTGAAAACTGACGTCCATCGAGAAGGATTGAGTTGTCAGCATGTGGGATAACAAACGGGTTAATTGAAAGCACTGGATTTAACGTCCCAGCAGCGTTAATAGTGTTAATGGGGGCAGCTTCAATGGCGCGTAATGGTGATTCTGGAAGTGCAAATAAAGAGGACACCGTATGATGACTGAAGTCCGGTTCTGGCTCTTGAAATCATGTTGCCGCATCTTCCTCGGTAACCGGACATTCCATAATGTCATGACTAGGAGAATGGCACCTGAAGCAATAGTTGCATAGTTTTTCAAATCGAAACAGAACCAATGAGTGCGCAAAGCCAAACTTGAAACTTCTCTCAAAGATTAATGGTCTGTCCAATGGCCATTGCATACAAACCCGGCCAAATCTAGCATTCTCAACGAGCGTCTCTTCACGTTCAGGTTCGATTATAAGACCAAGTGTTCCGGCGAGATAGTTAACTATTGGAGCAGACAAGAACTGGAGAGGTATATCGCGAAACTGAACCCAGAAGTTGATTGAATTTGGTTCGTCTGAAGGATCTGAAGGAGACCATGCTTTCATTGCAACCATCCAATGATTGAAGCTCCAATGTCCTCTCCGCAAAACTAACGGGAGGGCTTCATTGGAAGGAAACATGAACCTTTCGTTATCAGCAACTCGACCAGAAACGGTCGTGTCCATTCCCTATAAGCGTGGAAAGAACCGTGCCATTGCCCGGAGAAGTTGACGCCGTGGATTTGCAGGTCGCATAAGCAGGCTAAATTGGGAGGCTCTCGTTGCTTGGGATAGAAAAACATTTGGAATAGAGTAGTCTGAATCATTAAGATTCATGTTTGCGAGATGTGTAGCACTGTTTGTAATAGAGAGATGCGACATAACGCAGTGGTGTTTTAATCCGATGAAAGATGAGTGACTAAATAGGCTTCTCAAGAGGAGCCAAATGCGGTCGTGAGCAGTTATTGTAACAGTTGCGGCCAAAATCTTCGCGGCGGTTGGGACACTTCCATTTCGCAACTTCCACGGCGGTTTCCATAGCCAAAATAACCAGACAAAACGGCAGAACCGACGGCATAACCAACATAAGATAGCACACATGAATAAAATTCCACATCGCAACCAATGGGACAGATTAATGGCATGAAGCGAAGGAAGAACAGAAGAAAAAACAGAGGAAGAAAATGGAGAACCAAGGAGAGAGAACAGAGAATTTTCTCTCTCATCGTTTTTTACTTTTTGTTTTTAAAAAATTATTGTATGTTTATCATTTGTGTGTTAATAACAATAACGTTGTAACCTTCGATCCTTTGGATTTTTAGGTGATGGATCTAAGCTCGAAAACTCTTCTCAAAAGTGGACCGGTTAGACAAGGCATGTATGAATGGCCGACCGTCCCAAATCAGTCTTCTATCTTTCACGCTTTTCGCAGTTCTAAAACTTCTTTCTTTGTTTGGCATTCTTGGCTCGGTCATCCTCATTTGGATATTTTAAAGCAAACAGTTTCAAAATTTTCATTACCTTTGTCTAATGCAATGTTGAAATCTCTATCTTGCAATTCATGCTCTATCAATAAAAGTCACAAACTCCCATTTGCGCAATCATCTCTTATTTTTTCAAAACCGATTGAAACTATTTTTTGTATGTTTGGACTTCACCTACTTTTTCTATATATGACTTCAAATACTATTTAACACTTCTGGATAGAATATTAGTAGCATTTACATCGTTCTAATCCTTTACAGATAATCTCAATTGATTATGAAGAAGCCAATGCACGGTTCTGGTCCTTGTCTCAACAAACAGGCTAAAGATATGAAATATATATATATCACCGCAAATACATCGTGTCAAGAAAGACAACATAACATATTAACTCTTGCCCGGTGAAATCAACTATTATGTTAGATTAAGTTTTGATATTTTATCAGAAAAATATTTTTTTAATGGTCAACCAATTATAAATTCATTTTAGGTGTTGATTCTCTCATAGAGAAGGTTTGAGCAACATTGGAAATAACATTATGACAGTTTAATCGATAATAAAAAGAGTTGACAATGGCAAAAGAACAAAAACAGAGTTGACAAAAAAAGTCACCAATACACAGCAAAACATATTTTAATCATTAGAAAATTATTTTAGCATTTCCACCACAATATCAATCGGAAAAAAAATAACTTAGCTAAATTACCATTTTTCTTCATACATAAAATTATATTATTACTTTTTGATAAAATAAAATTATATTTTTGCGCCTAACAAAAAATATGACAAATCATTTTCTTCACTAATTCGGACATGGTACAAATTCAATTTTGATGTGACCATTCACATCTTTAGAGTTTAGGAACAAAACACTAGATAAGTCATAAACATCAATAAAGTGTCAGATATTCAGATAATATAACTTTCTGTTACATTTTTGAAAACCTAAATGGCATTGGAATTACTAATAAAACCAAACCAAGCAAAATAGCAATGACCACACCAATCAAGTAACAGTGGTCCATCATCTCATCTCACATCACATCCCATCACATCACATCACATCAAAACATTAACACCTTTTGTTTCCAAATTTTTGTTCTTCTCAATTTTTATTACTTACATCTTTTCACACCCCAATACCAAATATTTAGTGCTCTCTGTGAATCCTTTTAGGCTTTTTATGAAAGCTTCTTTTACCTTTCCCTTTCTCATACTACCTTTTCCAGATTTACAATCAAATTGAGAAAGTTGCCGCCACATAACATAACCAAAAAATAATCTTTTTGATTTCAATTTTTTTCAAAGCAGAAACTTGGTTACGGCTCCCTTATGAACTAGCCTGAAGGCACTTTCGATTCAATTATAACCCGCGCTCCTGAAGCAAGCCTGTTCAAGATACATAACATTTTATAAATAAATCTAATATGAGTCAAGATAAGAATGATATGTTCATAACAAGATTTAAGATGTTTATGTTTTACCTTTCGTCGATCTTAATCACCTTTTCCTCATCTTCTCTGAAAGAATCAGGCTTCCTCGAAGATTCGGTTATTCTTTTACTACAAACATCAAGTGTTTTAGTGGGACAATGAATGTTCTTCCTAGTATCTACTGATGAGTCTCTTGTCTTGTCTAAAACAGGAGATCTCATGGACTCGCTGCGTGATTGTTGCTTGCTTATTAAAGGAGAAGTCTTTCTCGAGCCTGAACTGTATTTCGAACCACCGGGTTTTGAGTCTCCTTTCTCTGCTACACCCATTTGGTTTGATGCCCTGAAAAACTCATACGGGTGAAGTTTACTACTCAAATTAAGAAACTTTCTAATCACATATTATATTCCTAACAAAAAAAAGAATGGCATACAACTTGAAGTTGTAATTAGGCTCTAGATGCTTCTCTCTTAAAATCAAAAGACAACACAGTATCAAATTAAACAGAAGCAGACTAGTAGAAATCTACCTGTCACCATTGTAAGATGAAGAACGCTTAAGATAAGCATTACCATCTGCTGCATCCTACTTCTGTAGCTTAATCTCGACCAAGCTACCACTAAAATACTCTTTCTCCTCCAATCTCATACCCATTAGACTTGGAGTTTCCGATAAACGATCAAGATCTCCCAGCATAAATGACGAAGAGAAAAAAGAAGGAAACTTCGAGTGGCCGAATTTTGGTTTATAAGTCGGGACAAGGCCAAAATTGTTATCCTTGACTGATATTGAACCACATGATATCAACTGCATCAGCATATTCGAGGCCCTAAGCCTCGAATTAGCGGGCATTCGAACATCTTCTTGTTCAAGAATCCTAAAACTATTCATTTTACTAACATCAGCTCTTATTAGAGACTCCAAAGTATCGGTCTTTGCGCCTAGCGAAGAAGCACTGTTGGAAAAAGGTGGAGAGACCGAGTTTCTTGATATTTCTGCACTCTCCCTTTCCTTACCCGCACACGAAGCCTCACTCACAAGGTTAATATCGCTGGATTCAGGCTCTGATGACCCATCATCATCAGTTGAAACACCTCTACTAAAGGTCTCTATAGGTTTTTTAGAACAACCACTCATAGTTTCATCGGTTTGTGTAGAAGCATCCGCAAGTCCCTCGCTTTTATACACCTTGTACTCAGCTAAACACCAAGAAGACGAATTCTTCGCCTCTCGAGAATCAGGTGATACACCAGAAGATGAAACAGAACGAAGAGCTGGAGGAGAAAGCTCATCATCTTCTTGAGAATGCTTATTAGTCTCTTTCCCATTATTCATACTCAAAGACGAAGATGAATCATCCATACTTTTAGATGATGGTGGTGGCTCCACAACTATCTGCATCATGTTTTGACTCGATAAATTCGCAATTGGACTAAAATGATCTGTACACAACAAAAGGTTTACTAAGACTCTTTCATGGAAAGAAACACCAAATGATTAAAAAATGTTTCTTTAACCTGAATTGGATTCATCAAATAGCTCAGAACCTTTAAGAACATACTCATTCCCATGAGCTGGTAAAATCAAATCATCTTCTGATAAATCATGCCAAACAAAACCATTCCTATAGTTTCTGCAGAGTCACAAATCAACAAAACATTAATTAATATGAAAACTCTTCTTGATTCAATCAAGAAAGTTATTATAATACCTTTTACTAGACCAAGAATACATTGAAGCCATGCCTCTACCTCTAAGAACATTAAGTCTCTCTATAACATCTGCAAAAACAAAACAAAAACATAATTGATTCTTCACAATTCTTCAAAGTCTCACAAAAAGTTTAAGCAATTATTACATTTACCTCGTAAATATAAACCATTTGGAGAAGAAATCAGAACCTCCATGAAATGAGGATGCTCAAGTTGACGATTCTTAGTGAGGTAATAGACAATTGGGACTTTCTTAATCTTTTGATGATACTTCGGTGATTTCTCAGTCCAGACTTTTGCTCTCTCTGGACTCACTTCTCTGTACTTCTTCATCCTTGCTTCCATTTTTGTTACTGAACCAATTTAACAAAAAAAACCTAATTGGCTAATTCCGGCATTGTTCTCTGTGTCTTTTCTTGAAATGAATCAGATCTATCTAGAATGAAGAATTGAAACTGTAATGGAGTTAAAGAAAATCAATCTAACAGAAGGGTTTGATTGATTACTTACGAGAGCTCTAAAGATGAGGACGAGTGAGTGAGAGAGAGAGATGAGTTCTGCAATTAATGGATTTATTTTTTTGGCAGGAGAGGAGATTAACGGAGAGACAGAGAAACGACAGTAACCGTAAGGGAGAGGGAGAGGGAGAGAAGGAGAGAAGGAGAGAGAGAGAGAGAGAGAGAGAGAGAGAGAGAGAGTTAAGGCTTTAAGTGGCTTTTACCTTATTTTCAGACAGCTCTTTTTTTGTATTGTAATGAGGAGAAAAAAAAAAAGAAAACTCTGAAAATCACTGATTTTTATTCGCTCGTGTCTTCTTCTTTTTTTTGTCAATTTTCATTCAAACTTATTTAAGGCAAAAAATTTCTACCAATATTTATTTTCCGGGTTTCTGGATAAATAATTAAATTCTATTTTTAGTCATACTAGGAAAAAAATAAAGAGATTGAATTAGAATTAGAATTAGAATTAGAAATAGAATTAGAATTAGAATTAGAACTAAAACTGAAATTGAAATAATTTAGTGAAACTGATGTAGTATGTATTGTTTGCTTACACTAAAAAATTTAATTATAGAACTTTCACTTTAATTTTTTTTAACTGTAAATTTTGCGTATTGAGCATAAATTTCCATATCTTTATTTGTTTTTCAATGTTTATTTCATCTAATTAAAGCAAATTTCATGAATATTTATTTTTAGGATTTTCGGTAAAGAGTTCAGCTTTTCTATTAGATTTATAGGAGAAACACAGAGATTGAACTAGAATCACAGTCAAAATATTTGAGTGAAATTAACATAGAGTATTGTCTGCTTAAACTAAAAGTATTTAGTTCTATAAATTTTTTTTGTTTCTCAACAACTATAAATTAATTAAAACGATTCATATATCTAAATCGGCGAAACATAGTTTACATGTATAACAAATTACGGATAAAGTATGAAACTTCGTGTTAATTTATCTGATTTTGAATTTAAAGTACGAAAATTAAAAAAATTAAAAAATGAGAACAAATTCTTGACCATTACAAGATTATCCAGATGTGTCGAGAAAACATGTCAATATGTTGGTGTAGACACTATCTTCACCAACTCATATGAATATGTTAAGAATGTTATCAATCAAGGATCGAAGATCTATCTTTCCGGCTTACCCAAACTTCTGTTTTTTGTAATGTGATCATACTTGTCATAAATTCTAACTCGGCGTGCCAAGGGAAGAGACACCTACGAGTATGACATGCCCCCATAGTTATTTCTGCCATTCATCTTGAAAGCAGAACCAACTTAATGCAGAAAAAATTGTTCATTTCTTTCCACTAACCATCTACATGACATCAACACCCTTTAAAAATTGAAGTCTAAGACAATGGTAAAACATCGGTACCCTGAAATATTGGATTAGTCTCATCATTATCTTTAACTTGTGCCAACTCCCAAGTTAAACCTTCGGTTTCTGCTAATTCTAAAGTTTTTTACGGGTTTTTATCGATATTTTAAAAAACCTTATCATTTCTTCCTTTTCAGATATACCACAAAATCCATATAAAACTATCATCCTTGAAAATTTCAGGAATTCTCCAAACTGCTATAGTTTGGTCTTTTAGGATAAAAGTTTGGTCTTTTACATAATGTTGGCTTCAAGCGATTAGCTGGTATCCACGGATCATTCTAAACTGAAATGGAATGCCCATAACCAACTATTTTAATTAATCATTTTTAACCAGAGCTCTAGCCGAAATAATACTTTTTATCCATAATAGAGAGAATACGATTTAATTGGATCCAGTGGATCTGTTTTCCGATAATATCTTTCTTTGAAAACTTTGGCAAACTGTGAGTCTTGGTATTCCATCAGACACCATAATTGTTTCGCTAAAAGTGATGAATTGAACTCTTCTATGGTCAGAAAACCAATGACTCTTTTTTTGCTTTGGTACATTTTTTTCAATGTCATCCGGTGTAGATCTTTTTGGATACCATTTGAACTTCACCGGAATCTAATCACTGCACTATTAAGTTTAACTGTGATTGTCTTAAGTAGCTTCAAACACGTAATCACATAAGTTGGTAAAACTGTTGTCACCGATTTAATCATGACTTATTTGCCATCTTTTGATAAAAATTTAACCGAACATCCATTAATTATATCTTAGATCATCCATTAGTAATTATTGTTTGTTAACAAGTAACTCTGTAACTGTATAAAAATGGCCATACATTATCAGAAAGCATTAATGGGATCAGCAAGCCACATATATAGTAAGTAAGCCATTGTTTTGAAATTAATCAAGAAGATGATCTTTGACCAAAATATAGCCATTAATTTTTTCTATATATAACCAACATGCCAATTAGTTATGACTACTTTCAAGCAACAATCGCCGTTCTGAAGATGGGGATAGATATTTATGAGAAATTTGATTTTGCATTTAAAAAAAACGAATTATATAAATGATTTTGCATTTTGCATTTTCTTTGAGGAACTAATGAAAAATATGATTAAATTCAAGCATTAACTTGCAATTTAAGAAAAGCTAAAAGCGATTATTTGCTCTCTCTTCCTTTGTTGGAAAAAGCTTAATTGGAATAAACTCGTGCATATCGATGTCTCTTGTTTTATTTACGTGCTTTTAGTTCTTTATCATAGCCCGTAATATAAAATACAACTATATCAAAAACCAATTATGCATGAAATAATTGACTAACAAGTAACAACGGATTTATACCAATTATATACGGCAATGGATTGAAAAAACATATACTTTACATAATTTATGGCAAATCCGTTTTAAATTACCGATGCGAAATATGTATGTCGTTTTAATATTGAGTTGAGGAATCAGATCTCTCGTCGATGATATGAAAATCGAACGATTATGCCACTATATGAAAGCAGCAGAAAATAGAAGGTTAAATCCATCGAAAATGGTATTTTGGCCGTCTTTTTTAAATTGTCGGAAACAGAAAATCCATTGAAAATAACGATGGATTTTCGACGGATTTCCGGTGTATATTTTCCACAGATTTCCAATGATATTTCGATGAACGTGTTTTCAACGGATTTACGATGGATTGTTTTCCGACGAATTTTTTATTTTATTTTATATTTTTAAAACTTATTAAATTTGCATTTAAAATTTTGATTAAAATACGATTAAAATAAAAATTTTAAATAGAAATTAAATTTAAATAAAAAGATTCAAATACAAAAGATACCAAAAAATATTCAAAAGTATAAATAAAAAAATTAAACAAACTAGAAATTATAAAGTCATCCACAGACATTTGAGTAGGCTCTTGAGTCGGGTCTGTACCCAGTACAGTCTTCAGGATATGAATGGGTTGGGTTTGCGAGTTACTCCCTCTTTGCTTCTCACGAAGAGCTCCTCACGAAGAATCATAATTACCGTAATCCCTGAAATAAATAAAAAACAATTAGAATTAGCAAAAAAAACAAATCAAAATGTAATTACCAAATGATTTTAAAACTCAAACATATTTATAAAATGCAAACAAAATAATCATATCAAATTATTTATAAAATTCATAATAAAATGCAAAAAATAATCATAATTTATCAAATCAAATATTTCTAATAAAATGAAATCAACATATTAAATTTCTAAAAATTTTTAAAAAAATACATAAATCAATAACCTAAATCTAACCATCAAACCCTAAATCTAACCATCAAATACCTAAATCTAATGAACGAAAATCTAAATCTAACAACCCAATCACATAATCTAACTTGCAAATCCTAAATATCAAATCTAAATCTCTAAATCTCAAATACAATTCCCTAAATCCCAAAAAGTTAACTTTTCAATCTATAAATCTACTGGAAAAGGTTAGAAACTTACATTTTGAGTGGGTGATTGACCATTTGGGTGAAGATTTGAGAGAGTTTGAGAGATTTGAGAGATTTAAGAGATTGAGAGAATTTTGGAGAGTTTTCTTTTGTGTTTTTCGTGTGTGCTCGTGAAGAAGATGAACATAAATATATATAACAGGTTTCCGACGGATATATCTGTCGGAATTCGTCGGTTTAAAAAATAAATAAATATGAAATTCGACAATTATCGGGAACATTCGCGCCTTAAATTTTTGACGGATTTCTGATAGATACATGGTTTTAGTACTAAAATCGATCCGTTGAACTATAAATAGATTTATCTTATTTATTTGTATAAAAACTTATGTTTGAATCATCTTCTTGGATATCAAAAATATCAAACTATTAATTTTCGCAATATGTTTCATACATACATTAGAAAATATAAGATTCGTTATCTAAAATTTAACTCCAAAACATATAAAAATTTGTAGTCATGATTTATAACTTGTTTAAATGCTTATTGTCTTTATGTAGTATTTAACTTAGCCATTTATTAGTTTCATTATTTTCTCTAGACCTCTTATTTCAAAATGCTATAAACTACGATGTCAAAAAAAAAAGCTACAAACTACTTAAAATCAAAGCCACGGTTTACGAATAAACCCCCAAACTTAAGTATGCTACACATTTGTCATGAATAAACTTAAAGGTAAGAATGCCATGAACAACCTTTTAATAACCCGAAGAACATTCAACCCATAAACGTGTCTAGAGTTGCCATATTCTATATCAACTATAACATAAAGTTTTATTCCATGGCTTCCTGATGTCACTGCATTTTTCTTCAATATTTTTTGTTTTCTGATAAATTAGTATTCAACTATTGTTGTGTATTATTACTTGCAATTGCTTCTCTGTTATTTAAAGTTTGTTTATTTTCACAAACTCTTCTCTCCTTTGTTTGTATGTAAATTTTTGGAGCCCATAAGACAAACGTGAAATGGACAAACCATATAAATCCACGTAACCCAACCTTTTCCTTTAGGAACACTGTTTCTTTAATGGCCCTACGTACTACCTCGAAATGTCTTTAAAGAAAACATATTGATGCCAAAAAGAATTAAACATTAATTTGATTGAGGACATGAATTCATTCAAATAAATGATATAAAGGATGTTAATATTGAAAAATTAATATAATATAATTTGTGTGATTATATTAATATTTGTGAGATACTGCGATTAAAATATGAAAGTGACACATACGTAAGCATACCAGAAGAGAATATATCTTATCTTTTGAAAACTTCAAAATGTTGTACCTCCTTTGTATTTGTATCTATTGACTCTAACGTTGTCTCCAGCGCCATCTTCAATGTTGGCTCCAACACCTTCTTTAATACTGTCTTCACCATACCTATCACCATTGTATCTATCAACATCATCATAGAATTCAGAGATCACCTTCCTTCTTCCGACGCCAACACCCACCACAAGTCAAGAATCATAGAATCAACAACCGTGTTCTGAATACACCAGTTTGGAAACGACTGTGGCTTCCCCTAACAAAGGCTTAGGAGGGATATGGTGTCTCTCATCTTACACTACAAGAAATAAGATCTACAACGTCAATAATAATATATCAGATAAATAAACAACATTAATTAGAATCACATATTCAAAATAATATTAAATATATGATTTAACATCAATTAGAATAATTGATGATATTTTGGGTTTTGTTAATATTAATTAAGAAAAAATATACAAACTAATATTTATTTGTATCATTTAGAAAAGACTACACAAAAAATAATACCATTAATAATTTGACATCAATTAAATTAAACTGATACTAATTTATCTTAATTTGCATTACTTAAAAAATTAAGATACAAAATAAAATTTAAAATCCATTGTTTAATAGAAAGTTTATAACATTTAACAAATGATGTAAATTTTTTCTTACATTTGTCCCATATTGATCAAAAGAAAAAAAGGAAAAAATCATCCATCCATAAAATAAACTTCTCATTTGAGAATAAATTTATGAAGGGTTTAGATAAAAAATAATTTCTTCAACACCAAGTAATTATTTAACATATTTAATTTAATGAAATAATAAATATATAATATGTGACAACTTATCAACATATTACATATTATCATATAAAATTAGTAATATTTTAATTAATTAAATTTAATTATAAAATTAACTAATTTAGCATCAATTGTTTACATATGATACATATGATACTGTAAACACTAGTTATAAACAAATTATACAATTATGTAATATCAATTGTTAAAACTTTAACAAATACTAATATCATTTTTATCAATTGGTATAACCGAAACAAATAATAACATCAATTATATTGATTGAAACAAAAATTAACTTTATTTTTTTTGTAATGACACAAGCTAATATCAATTAAAATAAACGATGAAAATAGTTACATCAATTGTCTTTAACTGACACAAAGTATTGGAATCATCACTTCTAAAGTCATTTATTGGTGGTGTAAATGTGTTTGTGTCAATAAAAAACCAACATAAATGTAAAATAAATGACACAACACATTTAATTTCTTGTAGTGACAAAATCAATAATAATCTATCAGATAAATAAATATTAGTTAGAATTACTTATTCAAAAATTATATAAAATATGTGATTTAACAATGTAATTTTTGGTTTTGTTAACATCAATTAAATTCAATCGATACTAACTTATCTTAATTTGCATCACTTAAAAAAATAATATACAAAATAAAAGTTAATATCAATTTTTTAAAATGATAGAAAGTTTATATCATTTAATAAATTATGTTAAATAAGTAAATGATGCAATTTATCCCACATCATCAAAAAGGTTGGGAAAAGAATATTTATCCTCTATAAAATAAACTCATCATTTTAGAATAATTTTATGAAGAATTTAAATTAAAAAAAAATATCGACATCAAGTAGTTATTTCAAATAACTTATTTAATTAAATAATAAATAGTATGTGAGATATGTTAACATATTTACATATTATCATATAAAATCAATAAAATGTTAATTAATTAAATTTAATTATAAAAATTAACTAATTTTAACACCAGTTGTTTACAACCAATAAAATTCTAACATTAGTTATAAATAAATGATACAACTATGTATAATTAATTTTTGAAACTCTAACAAATACTACTATCATTTATATCAATTAGTATAACCGAAACAAGTAGTAACATCATTTATATTAATAGAAGTCAAGTTTAACTTCATTTTTAGTAAATGACACAATATAAAATCAACTAAAACAAGCGATAAAAATAATTGCATAAATTGTATTAACTGACACAAAGAATTTAAATCACCACTTACAGAGTCATTTATATAAGCAATGTAAATTCATTTGTGTCAATAAAAAACTAATATATATGAAAAATAAATGACACGACACACCTAATTTCTGGTAGGGAATTGATCTTGGTGTTCGTTTTTAGAATTTCTTGCGTAATAATAATCTTTGCCATGAAACCAAAATATACAGTGTTTGACATCACAAACGTTCGAGTAGACACTACGAATAATTTGGAGTCGTTCTTTGATTTCATCATCGATTTCCAAATGGCGGTGAATTTCAAAAACTAGAGCGAAAATAATTTGAAATTGTTTATAACACGGGTCCTAATGTCGTTAGGTTATAAAACACATATACAAAAAGAAATTGAACTATTTTAAATTTTTTCTTATGTTTTGTTTATATTTCGTTTATATATTACTTTTTTGTCAATTTATATATTACATAAGCACAAAATGAATCATATGTAATCTTCTTTTTAGCCTTATGGTGTATAGTTTTGCATTTCAAAATTAAACACAAATTTCATATTTAGATTTTTATGATTTTAAAATTATTAAATTTAAACTAACTGAAGTTATATACAAAGTTAACAATTCGACACATGTTAATATATTAATGTCCTTCTACGCTACACCAATTATAATGGACATACATGCAACAATTTACTATCAAAGCTTACAAACGGAAAATTCAAAAGATTTGTCTTATTCAATTTCACAAAACTACTTTAGTCACATCACATCAACAATTTGAAATCTTTCACATCAACAAACATTCTCATTATTCATAATTAGCACTGTTTTTTAACAATGCAGTTGGTCTTAGTTAAAAAATGTATTATTTTCTTTTCAAATATACAAATTTGAGGGTTTTTAAAGAATTAGAGTCTACCGTTTGTAGTTTGTATGTATCGAATTAGAGCTGTCCATTTGGGTTCGGATTTGGGTTTTTGGATTTACGTATTTATACTCTAATGAAATAATTGTGAAATTTTGGTTCGGGTAGTCGGGTTTGAGTTTCAAATTTAAAACTCTATAAAAAGTTGCAAAATTTCAGGTTTTGATCGGCTTTGGATTTTTTCGGATTTTTTAGGGGTTTTTATGTTTTTTAGGTTTTTTGGTTCAGATTCGGATCGGATTTATGTATATTACACATACAAAACTCACATTTATAGGGTCGGATACTCGAATTAGGGTATTTTTTCATGAATAGTTATGTATATTTGAGTTTTCGGATATCCATACGGGTTTCAGATTCGGATCGGATTCGTATACGTGTTTTCAGATTTAAGAATTTACATTCCAATTTAATAATTTGTCGGATTTGGATTTAAATTCGAATATAATTTTTCGGATCGAATGCTCGGATTCTGTTTTTTTTTTGTCCAACCCTAATTCGAACGGTTGGTGAACCGTATTCCTAATTTAGGCCCACTAATAACCACACAATTATAAAGATGACCCAGCTTTACATAACTCATCAACTTCTTCATCATATCATTTTTGAAGATATTTTGTTTTTTGTTAGTAAAAGATAATGATGTGACTTTTCTTGTCGTTTGGACAAAACTACGTATCAAACTAAGTTCTTGATCTTGCCTTGGTGCTGTCTATCACAAGAACATAACAAAAATGAACAAAAGTAAAAGCAGTGACCAATTAAGTGAGATCATTTACCAATTATGGCTTAATTATTCAAACCGAACAGAAAGTAAAGATCTGTAATAACTTTTAATCCTAAACATCTGCCCGTACTACAACGCTCATCTTCCTTGGGACTTGTAACAACATAAATTTTTCTCATCCTACACGCTATAACTCACCTTTGCTCCTGAATAGCTTATATGAATGATTCTTTTACCAAAGATGTTAAGAGTAGTCAAAAGTGGTCAACTTGAATTTGGAATATATGGGATTAGTGGGTGAATTAGTCAAATAATAATGCAAAAAAGTAGAACCAAGAAAATGGGGTCCTCACAGGCTTTAGAATCCACCGACTCCTATTCATCTCTTTTGGTAAGAACTCACTGTTACTGTCACTGACAAAGTTGTCTTTTTAGAAGAGACTAATTCAGATCTGTTGGTTACCAAATCCCAGTCACTGTACACTCATCAACCTCCCATCATTTCCTCTTAAAGTCTGTTCCTCACCCTCTCTTCTCATAACACATACACAAGGCAGTAGGGTCAATGCGACAGGCCGGGCCAGCCCGCTTTCAGCCTAGCTGATTTTTAGCCCAGCCGGTTCATCCTTGATTGGAACATTAAAATTGGTTTTCGCTAGCGGGTCACAAGCTAACCCGAGGTTAATCTAAAAATTATGAAGGAAAACGACCCATTTCGTAAAACCTTAAAAATAAGAAATGGGTTAACCCACGGACCGGCCTATTCAAATCCGGTTAGGATCCACTATAACAACCCCACATGGGAGAAAAGGTTTCATTCTCTAGTTCTTGGCATTTAATGATCCTTGGAAAGAATACAGAGAAAATTGAACTCTTGTTAAAAATGCTTGATGCTTAAATGAAATGTGAATACAATAAACGATCAAGGGAAGAGCCTTTGGTACTTAGTCTCTCTTTTGGAATTAGACTCATCACAATGAACCCTCTTCCTGTTTAGATTATTCCCACAACTATTTTGTGACAATGGTGTTGCATCAGGAATAATCACCGGTGGAATTTCAAAGGACTCAAGCTGTGGCGGTGGATGACGCCATTGTGGAAGCTGTCCAGCCAAAAGCAGAGTATGAAGCAATGGCCCTGCCTTCACCACAGCCTTTAAAAGCTTCCCTTTCTCCGGTAAAGTCATCTCCGGAAAATCTAACTCAATTTCCATCGATGGTTCAAAAGATGAGACAATGCTTTCTTCGCCGTCCGATGAGAGAAACCCATTGATGTTTTGGTCGTGTTCCTCGTCGGTTTGATGTGTAAGGATAAAGTTTTGATCTAGAAAAAGCCTCTTGTACCTTTCTTGTGCTTCATCTTTCTCTTTGATAGCTTTGTTGAGTAGATCTCTAAGCTGCATTATTTGGTCGTCTTTGGTATTGAGTTCTTCATGGGCCACCATTCTTGTTTGCTCTAACTCCATTGTTGTTTGTAGAAGCGAGTGTCTTAGCTCTTCTATTGTCTGCCCACCAAAATAAATAGTTTGAGTTTATAGGAATTAAGCAATCTAAATTAAAAAAGAAGGTGAAAGCTCTTGAAGAAAAATGTAGAATTGTGTTTAATATTACCTTTATGCCACACTGGTTTTGGTGAACCCAACTAAGTAGATATTTCTGTTGTCTCTCCATCTTCGTCAATAGATCAATCCTAGAGTGTGAGAGAGAGGACAACATATGAGTTATGATGAGTGTATCGAAGTTGTCATAGTTATAAGCAAAATATAGGAAATAATTTGCACTGGTTTTATTTTATCGTAGTGGGTTGTTTTTGGTATTAAATTTGCTTTTGGATTGGTCACAAGGGGTTGAGACAAAACTTAAAAAATGTCTGGAAACTTTTTTCCATCGAAGGGAATCTTTATTGACTTTTTTCTTCCTTTTTATTGATAAAAATACTACAAAACAAACAAGAAAAGAAGGCTCTAATGATAATTGTGATTATGCCATTTCCATTGGATTGAACTTTTTATAATGATTTTATTAATATTTTTTTATCATAAACAGATAAACGTGTTTAAAAAATAAAAATTAATAACTAATTTTAAAAATTCTTATATAAAAACTAGTTTTTAAATAATAATTCTTAAAATATATTTATCAATGCAGTTTATATATTTTTAATCTTAAAAATTCTTCATTAAAATTTTTTAACAGTCTCCAATGAAAATACTTTTATAGTCGCAATTTGATTAGACAGTAAAGTATTATAGATGATGACTCTCTCACATGGACTTCTTCGGCCTCGATGTGGGTGGAAAATATATACTCTTTTTTTCTTTTGTTAAAAAGCTTAAGGAGAATATATTTTTTCGTTGCGTAAATTCTATTTTATACTTCCTAGGAGATTATAATTTTTCGTTGCATTTTAACTAAACTAGTGTTTGTCTCATGTAAGAAAATAGCGTAATACAATTCATTCAAAGTACCTAGAGATGCTAGGTTCAACTTCATTTTGAAAGAATCTAGTACTTCTTGGGGGTTACTTATCACCAGATTAATTATTCTAGTTTACAATACTAAAAAAAACATGAAATCATTATCTCACCAATAACCACCAATTTTTACTAATGAAATATTATATGCTAATTTTAAATTTAAATATAATTTAATTCTTTGTAAACAAACTTAACATTCATGCTTCTATACGAAAATATAAATTTGGGTCCATTTATGTTTTTAATATTACTTTGGATGAATTGGATCCTTTCTCTAGAAAATTAAATTCTTAAAATATTTCTCCATATAATTTAAAATATATGAAAATGAGTATGAGTTAGATATTTAAAATGAGTATTAAATTCTTAAAATATTTCTCCACCTCACCTATTCCTTACCGTCGTTGGCCGTGAGATTATTATAGTAAGTGCCATTAATGGCAATGGGACCCTACAAAATTCTTTAAAAGAGGTAAAATTAAATTAGCTTTCACGTCGATGAATTTATTATTGCTACATTCCGAAACATATTTCTAAAGTTGAAGTCGATTTATCAAAAAATAGTTGAGTCGATCACACTTGTCCACACGCACGCATTTTCTTTGCGCATGTAAATGTACGTGTGTTTATATACTCTCGTATTTAGAAGTATGGAAATGCTTAATGTGAACATAGATTGAGAAAAGTTGGTCAGCAAAAGGAGAGAACTGATCACCTAACATCTATTCACTGGTTCTTCTACAAAATTGATTCTGTTTAATACCACAATATTAATTACAAATGTTTCCCAACTTTCACAATACGAATAAATATATATATGCCAATGAGTTTTTAACTCCCTTTTTCTCTCTAAGATTTTCAAAATTCTAAATATTTTTAGTTCGCAAAGTCACAACCAGCAAATATTTGCTGTCGGCAAGTTTAAGACAGGGGATGTTAGGAGAGACCACGCAAAATAGAGCCACACCCAACTAAATAGTCATAATCAAATTCTACTTTATTTATTTTATTTTTTGATAAAAAAAATTGTCATTAATTTAATTGATCTCTAGATTATGTCAAAATAAAGTTTAGAAGCCGGATTCATATTAGATACGTGATATGTTGGAGTGAAAGAATAATATTTTGGTGGGTTAAAAAGAAGGAAAAAGAAACCGCACATTTCAAAAGGGAAAAAAAGTAAGGAACGACCAAAGCCTTTATGTCCCATCTCAACGGTGCCCATTATGATAGTGATGCTACAAGTGGGAAATATGTCCTTATCGTTCTTTGTCCCATACAATTTTCTATCGTACCATGGGATCCGAGCGGTCCGGAGGGACTATACGGCTATCTCTAGAGCGCAAGTTTGACCACCTTGTTATCAATTTTTCTCCAATGTATTTAGTATAATTGGTATTTGCATTTGGTAATTCCTTTAAAGTCCAACCATGCTATTTTTTTCTCGGCAACAAGTTTTATTAAACGGTGAGAAAACAATCATCTAACAAGAGAAATATTGTCGGTTGAATATTATAAAACCTGTTAAAGTTTGATTACGAGTTCGACGAATCAAAATTAAAAGGTTTGAGCTAAAATCTTAACTGTGGGAAAGTGACGGACGCAAGAAAAAGCTTTCACTTGGATTAGTTAAAACTTAAAAGTCATCACACGTTACAATCACATGTTCTCTTCGTTAGTCGGTTAAGTTTGTTAGCACTACCATTAGTCTCAATCTGCTATTTTTATTTTAACATTTTTTTTTGAAGATAAGACCAAGTTCTTTTCCAAAAGGATCGAACAATGAATCTTTAGACACCAAAAAATATAGTATGGTGGCTCAACTCTGGACAATCAATGGAACATGCCCAAAAAATAGTATTCCGATAAGGAGAATGAGAAGAGGAGATATTTTACGAGCAAAATCAATAGAAAAATATGGAAAAGAGGATCCCTATAACATTCCTCAACCTAAACCAAGAAACTCAACTGGTAACACCAAACATGAGGTGAATATATCATAAGCATTTGAAAAGCCATAACTATTTTCTTATTTTATATATTTATATGTGTGTGTCTTTAATATCTTATATGAATATATACATATATAGTATGCCCAAATTAAAGTAGATGGAAAGTTTCATGGAGCCAAAGCAGACATAAACGTGTGGAAACCTTTCATACAAACGCCAAAAGAGTTTAGTCTAGCACAAATGTGGGTTCTGGCTGGTCCTTTTTCTGAAATTAACAGCGTTGAAGCTGGTTGGCAGGTCTTGATTTATTTTGCAGCTGCATTTTCATAAATATATATATATATATATATATATTTTTTTTTTTGTCTTCGTTTTTTTGGTCTTCCATTGTTGTTAACCAGGTGTATCCGGCTCGTTATGGTGATGATAATCCTAGATTCTTTAGTTTTTGGACACTGAGTTAATGTCTATAGACTATAGTTGTGTTTTGATTTTTATGTTCTGCTATTTTCTTCCAAATACGTACAATGAAAAGTATTTTCTTGTATGTTGTTTGGTAACATTTAAATAGGCCGATGGATACCAGTCAGGCTGCAGCTACAATGTTGATTGCCCAGGCTTTGTTCCTATCAACCAAGCATTTGTCCTAGGTGCGGCTATTAAAGATGTTTCCACCTTGAATGGTCAACAGTATCATATTACCACAACTATATGGAAGGTCAGTATAATTCATACTATTTACCACTATATAACTTCAAAAGGAACCATATGATGATAATTTCAAACTAAGAATGAATGTGTTATGTTATTATAGGACCCTTCCACAGGGAATTGGTGGTTGAAATTGAATGAAAATCTAATTGTCGGATATTGGCCTTCCATATTGTTTAACCATTTACAAAATGGTGCAGCTGAAATTCAGTGGGGAGGTGAAATAATAAATTTTAAAGATGATTCACAGCACACAACAACGAGAATGGGGAGTGGACATTTTGCTGAAGAAGGGTATCAAAAGGCTAGTTCTTCAAGAATCTTGAGACAGTAGATGAAAATGATATTTCAAAACCAATTTAAGGAGGTTATTCTTATATGACACAAGAAGGTTGTTACAATGTTAGATCTGCCTATGATACTAAATGGGGGATTAACTTTTTTTATGGAGATCCTGGTCGAAATCATAATTGCAGATGATTGTAAATATACATGTTGTAGATGTAAACATGCTGTAAAATGAGTCAGGTGTGTCATTTATCAACATCATATAGTATCTATCTATATGTGATTGTGCAAATAAGTTTTAATACCAAGTTAAACAAAAACTTTTAAATTGGGCCCTAATATTTTCTGCCCAAAAATGGCCATAAGCTGATGTTTGGAATGTTTAAGTTAAAGCACGGGCCTCAATTTCCATGTTCATGTTAACGTTATTAACAACACACACAACAGATGTAATAGTTTCATCGATACAAAACTTATTAGATCATTCGCTAACCACCCATCAATTTCTACAATTATTATGTTAGTATTCTATTTATTTTTCCTTTTTGACATTATGTATATTATTGGTTATTGGTTATGTATTATATCATTCTTAGCCAAGCAACCTCTTGAAAGTGACTTTATATCTTATATTATCTGATTTGTTATATATAAAACGTAATATGCGATTGGACACTAACGCAAACACTAAACTATCTACATATACTTTATCTATATGCGGTCGTTTGCAAAAAACTGATAGTTTATGATAAGTTGATAACCGAACATGGACTTCTTATCCCTTATGTTTACATAAACAAAAGGTGTTCAAAGGAGTGGCTGAGTTTTGTCTTTTTCTCTAATACCTAAGTATTAGATAAGAGTTAACAAAGAACAAAGTAATAAATAAAACAGTTAATTTGCTTTACGTTATCTATGCTGGCAGCACAATGCTGGTGAGAATTTCTAGCTCCAAATGCGTATGTTTTCTGTGAGTTGAGTCACTAGTATATTATTTTTGGAAAATTCTGATCAAAAGTAAGAACATTGAAAAATATATATATATGCGATCATGTATAGGTTTTCTAGAGGATTATAGGACCTCCGAAAAGTAGAGGGGCTCGTGGTGATAACTTATAAGCATTAAGCACCTCTACAAATCCTAAAACGTCCAAATACATATAACAACCCACATAAAAAGAACAAATTAGAAAATTTCATAAAATATTTAGAAAGTTCTTGATTTTCTAGGTTTTTTTTAATTGTTAAAAACTTTTGGGCAAGCTAGATAATTTATTAGAAAAGGGAATACATAATTATAGTGTAGAAATGATATTACATAATTAGAGGATTTTATCCTAGCCTGCTTTGCAAGATTATATGCAACCTGATTAGCTTATCTATGTAATATACAAGAATTTAAATTGTAAGGTGGCTGAGAGAACCTTAGCATATATCCTTGATAATTACGAAAACGGAGAGGTGACTCATCTTTTATTTCTTCCTTTGTCTTCTAAATTTTGTTTTGTTTTAGTTTAGAACCAAATTTCATAGTTTTATTCACTGATTTTTTATTTTGTTGGTCGAAATTTTTGATAAATGAATTAAGCATCGGAAAATCCCATGAAGACACCACATAGGTGGGGGTTTTTTTTTTTTTTGATAATTAACGCCACATATGTGTTCTGAGACTTCTAGGTGCTTGTTGGTTATACATGAGTGCCACCTAATGTTCTTATCTAGTTTGGTTGTACCAAAGATATTCATGATATATAGACCTCAAAAAAAGTTGGTTGACGCGTCATTTTCGAAGTGGTCGATTTCTTTCTTTCAAATCTCTTATATCATTGAATAAGTAATAAAATTTTCTTGAATTTTTTTTCTCGATAAGTATAAGTTTCTTATAAAATTATTTTTTATATTTTCCTGCTTCTCTATTTTATAAATTATTTTTAGAATGTAGTTTAAAATTATGAAACAATTTTAACAGTTACATGTTTTGACTAATAACAAAATAAATAACTGTGAATCTAAAACATAATACATCATAACAATTATCTTACAAGCTAATAATTGCTAGCTGTAATTTTATAATATTTTATTTCATAAGCTTATCACCTAATTATTTACTTATATGTATTTTAGAGCAAAGTCCTAAATACATACTTAGATGATGTGTGGTAATCCACTGTTAACTTGTTAAGCTAATCATAATAAGCTATTGTAAATGTATAAGATAGAAAAAAAAAAAGAATCTTCATGTCCTAAATAGTAGTTTGATTTTCGTTCATAGTTCTCTGGTTTTTGAAAAAAATGATTGCGTTGTATGAAAAGTTTTCATTGGTTTGACTGAATTTCATTTTTATTAAATATATTTATATACTCGTTTTAGTAAAAAAGAAAATAACAAAATTTGATGGCTAAATGGTTCCAGTTGGTTCTTGGTTCCCTATTCGAGTTGGGTCCATTATCCCTTGCCGTGTACGGAAACGATATTAACATGATCTGATGAAAGGATAAGCAAAGACAAAAAGTGTACCCACATGTGTTAAAAGTAAAAATTTAGT
This sequence comes from Cardamine chenopodiifolia, assembly GCA_963922655.1. Taxonomy (NCBI): domain Eukaryota; kingdom Viridiplantae; phylum Streptophyta; class Magnoliopsida; order Brassicales; family Brassicaceae; genus Cardamine; species Cardamine chenopodiifolia. Next base: position 11,848,301 of record OZ000478.1, on the reverse strand, counting down.
TAACATTACATTAAAGAGTTAACATTTTATATGTAATAAAAATAGTAGTTTAAAACACTAACATGTGAAAATACTTGACACAAAAAGTTATTGGTTAACAATTTTATATTCTACACTACTATTCTTTTTAAACAAAAAATATATGTATATCAATTTACAAGATAGCGTACAATTACTTTACTTTTATACCTTTTTATAACTTTTCTATTATACTTTCATCCAAAAAAAGGTATATATCCTGAAGAGTAACACGATGACAATTGAAAGATAACAAGTATATGAATATGTGGTGAAATGCGATCAATCAAATGATGACTTTGGCGGATACAAAAACATACGGTCGATTCGACCAAACCAAGAGCAATTTCATGATTCCACTACTTTCCCAAAACATTTATTAGAACAAGTTTATACAAGAAATTGTTTAATTAGAATTATTCGGTACTTAAATACTTCTTAACACGACATCAATCAATTTCTAGCACTCGACAAGGTACACATGTTTCTAATCAACCCTTATCTGAAAATAAAAAGAACTAGATTTTTCTTCTTAGTTTTATCTCTAATCTATGACCACAATTTAAGAACTATACTGTTATAACACAACGAATCGTGTCCCAAAAGCAACCTCGTACTCACCTAACAGAAATCGATTTTATTTGAATATTTCGGCAAACTCTAACGTACTTGTTTTATACTCATTCATATTCGTGCTACTTTTTCTTTTTGCAAAAGTATCAAATTTACAATTATTTTAGAAAAATAGTATTTCCTATCATTCCAATATTTTCGTATTTATATTATCTTTTAAATATTTCCATTGTTCTCTGTTTCGTCATGTTTATCTTTAAAAAAATGTTTCTTCGTTTCTTCGTTTCTTCGAGCATGAATAAACTTTCTTAAATTGAATGGGACTTAATCCAACAGCGTCCTGATCTCAAATACCTCATATGGTTTGCGAGTCCAAAAAGATACTTTTTACTACAAGCACTCAAGTACTTAATAGCTAATAATAATACTTAACAGGATTACTAATTAAATGTGCAACATTTGTCTTTGTCACTTTGAGATGCAAGTATTTCTTAAATGCAGATATAGGTTGAGTCTCTTTACGTGTTTAATCATGTGATATTTTTTATGCAATATATATTGCTAGGAAATAAAAATTTTGGTAAAATAATTCTAAAACATATATACATAAATATCTCCTACGTAATAATACTTGGACAATTACATACTATTGATATCATCTGTACAAAAATACGAGTATTTTTGGCATAAGAAATTAAAAATCAATATAAGAACCAAAAAAAAAGTACAAAGAATTGAAGTAGTCATTCGAAATTTGAATGTTTACTATCTCTTAAGAGTCAACAAAGAAAATAATAATAATAATTGGATAGTCTTCATCAATCTTTCTCAACTTCTTCTATTGTTGTTCCACCTTCACCATTCCTTGATCTCCAATTTATCTCCCAAACCCGAATCCGAAAACTCCTTTTCACCAACTTAAAACCCTATTAACTAATTCTAACAATCAGATGATTCTAACTAAACAAGCATCTCAGGCCGTAAGAATCATCCCGGAAAAACAAGAACGATGATAACACAGAAACAGAGAAGAACAGAGAAAAGTCTCTGTTTTAAACACTACCACAAATGGATCCTTTGTTTTTCCCTTACTCTTTATTTTCTTGCTTCCTTCTTTGTCGATCATGACCAAGACCAACCTTCTCCATCAAGCCCTCTTCTTACTAATCCTAAACCTAAGTTTCTTCCTTCTCGTGCCATGTTTGAATCTAAAATCCATGATCACAAACTTGGTTTTGCCCCTCAACGTCCCAATATTAGAACAGGTACATATATACAGATGACTTAATTCATGTTTTTAAGGTTTTATTTTTGTAAAAGCAACCATTTAGTGGCAAGAATATCCGAATTTCTATAGATATCGGGGATTAGTCGAGGTTTCGGTCAATGATCTACTCCGGTCTAGTTCATGTTTTTAAGGTTTTATTTTCGTAAAGCATTTGTTTAGTGGCAAGAATTTCCGACTTTCTATAGATATCGGATATTAGTTTAGGTTTCAGTCTGTGATCTACTCCGGTCTTGTTCCTGTTTTAGTTGACCATTCTTACCTTATCATAACAATATTTTTGGTTGTTTTAATTTACTTCAGATGTATTCAACAACTTGAAAATATACGTCTACGACTTGCCTTCAAAGTTCATCACAGACTGGTTAGCCAACGAAAGGTGTAGCAACCACCTCTTCGCCGCGGAGGTGGCTCTCCACAAGGCGTTGCTCAGCCTCAATGGAGACGTACGTACTAAAGATCCATACCAAGCAGATTTTTTCTTCGTCCCTATCTATGTCTCTTGCAACTTCAGCACCATCAACGGCTTTCCAGCGATTGGTCACGCGCGATCACTCATCAACGACGCAATTACGCTCATCTCAACTCAATACCCGTTTTGGAACCGAACCAAAGGCTCTGACCATGTCTTCACCGCCACACACGACTTTGGCTCTTGCTTCCACACAATGGTAAGTTCAAAATGATTTTATTTTCCTGCCAATTGTATAAATATTTATTTATATTGAAAATGATTTTATATTTTGAAGGAGGATAGAGCAATTGCTGATGGAGTACCAAAGATTTTGAGAAATTCTATAGTTTTGCAAACTTTTGGTGTTACTTTTAAGCATCCATGCCAAGAGGTGGAGAACATCGTGATACCGCCGTACATTTCGCCGGAAAGTTTACACAAGACTCAAAAGAATATTCCGGCAGCTAAGAAACGAGACATTTGGGTTTTCTTCCGGGGAAAGATGGAGATTCATCCCAAAAACATCAGTGGACGCTTCTATAGCAAGTAAACAAATCTTAGCTAATCTCTAAATTTATTATTTCTTTTTAATCGGATTCAAACACCAAAATTAAAACTACATTCCAAGTTTTGTGAAAAATCGAATAATTTTTTTTCATTTAGAAATTAAAACATTCACTGTGGTTAACTATGATTACAACCATGATTGAAACTATGGACCACCATGAACAATTATCTTAGCTAATCTATACTAAAAATTAATTAAGTAATTTATTGAACTTTTTTAACCTATCAGGCGAGTAAGGACAAAGATATGGCGGAGTTACGGGGCTGACCGGCGGTTTTATCTCCAACGGCAAAGATTCGCCGGTTACCAGTCAGAAATAGCTCGTTCTGTTTTCTGTTTATGTCCTCTCGGGTGGGCCCCATGGAGCCCGAGACTTGTTGAATCGGTGGTCCTTGGCTGTGTGCCGGTGATTATTGCCGATGGGATTCGTTTGCCGTTCCCTTCCGCCGTGCGTTGGCCGGATATTTCGCTCACGGTGGCGGAGAGAGATGTTGGAAAGCTAGGGGAGATTTTGGAACACGTGGCGGCTACTAATTTGTCCATCATACAGAGAAACTTGGAGGATCCGTCTGTTAGGCGGGCCCTTATGTTTAATGTTCCTGCGAGAGAGGGAGATGCCACGTGGCAAGTTTTGGAGGCTTTGTCAAAGAAATTGAATAGATCTGTTAGAAGGTCAATGGCTTTCCTCTAAACCACAATTTTGACACGTGTAATTACTACTTTCAGAATTAAAAGTGGCATGTTCACCAAAACCAAATTGTATGATAAGATCGAAGTTTTGCAAAGTAATCTATACGTAGATGGAAACTTTGGTCTAAGGGTTCATATAATTTACCTCATGATACACTATTTTATTATTTTTTATTAGAAGGTTTTAGAACGAAATCCATAATTTTTATATGTCCAAAATTATATACATGTAATATTAGTTTTGTGCTAAACATTTTTCTAAAATATGTACAATGCACAGTATAATACGCCACATATACGAAACCATACGATTATGCCAAATTTAGTAAAATAAATGACTATTTACCTAACAAATCCCTTTAAAAGTGCTTCAACGTATTTCGGAAAAAACTAGCTAGTTCTGGGTTCGAATGACATTTCACCCCTAACCACTAAGACATTCCGACCTTCTCGGATTTGCCATTCTAAAAGATTGTGCACTCTTCTGCTTTTCTGTTCTACCTATGCGAGTATGATTACTTGTTATCCGGTTTATACATGTTAATTGATTTATACCCGACTTAAAAATTCAAGTACCTGTCATAGTTAAATCGGATAATAAGTAAGCTAATTCTATTATTTAGAAGTAGATGTCACATGTCAAGTCTCATAATTATTTTCAATACTTGTGTTACTTGTTGCTTACTACTTAGTGTAAAAAAACGTATAGCCACTAGTAAAATTTGTCATTTACATTTACTTTTTTGTGAAAACTTGCAAAAACAAAAATAAATAAAAAGAATAAAAGAAAAAAACACTAACTAATCCCAAATAAAGATTTGAGTTTTAATAGCCAAAACCTAAAACATAAATACTAAAGCCAATAACTCATGTTCAAGAGCAAGTAACGAGGTGGATCAAATAATTTGCGGCTATTCAATTCAAATATAAGTAACAAATATCTGAAAAAAAATAAGGGGGTCCTTACTAACTGAGCTAAGGTCGAACTTGATTAAATTTTCCACTTAGCTTTTAAGAACCCAATTGGAATTTAATCTCATTACATTTAACCGAAATTAGAGCATTACCAAATACCAACACAATCAAATGCAGAAAAGATATCAAACAACTTATGATTGAATCAGGGCATCCATAAGTTTACTTCCAACATTAGCAACTATGATTTGTAGTTGAACAATTCCCCAAAGAAACATTCTTTGTGCAAAGCTGTGTGAGGGTTACTATAGCTGGTTGAAATCCTGATCTAAGAGGAACAACTGAAGCCACTCCACTCTCATGTGTTGCGCGTTTCGATTGTGAGGCCGAGTCAAAGTCATTCTAAGCATTTCTCCATCAAAGACCTCATTAACCATAGAAGCTGCAATAGAAAACAAAACATTTTCATCTCAAAACTTAATCAGAGGTCTTAGCTTCAATGTAAGAAGTCTTCTAGTAAAGTGATTTGATGATTTTTTACCGGCTGTAGGATTGAGTTTAGTGAAGTGGAAGAACTCATCGGCAGAGCAACCAAAGAGAATAGTGGCAGCTCTATCAAAGCAAATCACAGTTTTTACTGATGTATCTGTTACTATCGACATCTGCTAGATTTAAAACAGATACATATTCTTCAGAAAAACGTAAACTTTACACTAACAGATTCTTAACTGATTCACCAAAACAGTTTTTTTGATACAATTAGATAAAACCCACATTTCTAAATCCCTAATTCATATAGGGCTAAATCTAAATCCCAAACTAACCACAAATTTTTAGGAACCAGAAAATGAAAATGTCGAAGGAAGAAGAAGAGTAAAGGGTATTAAAGCAAACTCCCTTCTAGAATCAGAAGCCTCCGGCCAAACCAAGACTGCATCAAATAGAGTCTGTGATCAAAGCAAAACCTCTCCCGCAATCAAAAGGTTTGCCAAAATCAGAGTATCTCTCTGTTTCAAACCTGCAACGTTCACCTGCAACGTTCACCTGCAACGTTCACCTGCAACAACAAAACAGAAAAGAAAAAGCATCATGAGCTGTACTGAGTACAAGAAAAAGATCAATAACAGATTTGATCCTCTCTCAGTCGAAACCGCGTGTTAAAGCTATGCAACTGGATTTACAAGCTGTTGATCTTATCTTAATCTCTTACTCCTTAAGCTAAGTCTACATAAAGCGAATGCAATGTAACTTTCAGAAGTAAGAGAGAGAATGATTCAATAAACGAGATATTCATCTTCTTCCCCATAGTTCTTTAAATTTCTTCATGGTATCAGAGCCATGGCTCTCAAAACCTATTCTCAACCTGCTCTAAACATTATAAACTGTGTAACAATAAGGTTAACAGAGAGAAATTACAATTTGTGGAAAACTCAGTTCGAAACATTCTTATCCGGCAAAGGTTGCTGGGTTTTATTAATGGCGGTACTCCACAACCTGAACTGAGACTCCAAGTTCTGACCATTGATGGCAGATTCAACAACATGGTAAATCCTGATTTTGTTTTGTGGGTTCGAACAGACCAAATCCTAAAGTCGTGGCTTTTAGGCTCGTTTTCTGAAGATATCTTGAGCGAAGTGGTGAACTCTTCAACGTCTAGAGATGTTTGGCTAGCACTTGCTAATCATTTCAATCGAGTTACATCGTCAAGACTTTTCGAGCTCCAGCGAAATCTTCAAACTATCGCTAAGAATGACAAGACTATGGCGGTCTATCTGAAAGAAATAAATGACGTCTGTGATCAGTTGTCTTCCATTGGGAGCCCTATCAGTGAACATATGAAGATCTTCGCAACTCTACATGGTCTAGGACGTGAGTATAAACCTATAAAGACCAGCATTGAAGGCTTGAGGATTCTGGTCAACAGCCTAGGTTTGATGACGTGGTGTCGCGTCTCACAAACTTTGATAACAGGATGCTGGGGTATGACCCTGGACTTACAGTCTCACCACATCTTGCTTTCAACGTCATCAAAACCAAAAACATGAGTTATTATGAGGAAAACAACAGAGGAAGTGGAAATAACAGATTTGGAAGCAATCGAGGAAGAGGAAGAAGGTCAATCTCAACTAGAGGACGTGGTTTTCATCAGCAAATTACTTCTTCAACAGGTTCTCAAAGCTCTCAAAGCTCTCATGATAGACCTATGTGTCAAATCTGTGGGAAAATGGGACATTTTGCTCTGAAATGCTGGCACAGGTTTGATAATAGTTATCAAAGTGAAGACTTTCCTAATGCTATAGTTGCATTACACATTACTGATATCATAGATGCTCGCAACGAATGGTATCCGGATTCTGAAGCTACAACCCATATCACTAACTCAACCCAAAGGCTTCAAAATACTCACCAATATCATGGGTCTGATTCTGTGCTGGTTGGAGATGGAAGCTTTCTGCCTATCACTCACGTAGGATCTGCAAATCTGCCGTCTACTTCAGGTAACTTACCGTTAAATGATGTCTTAGTTTGCCTTGATATTACCAAATCATTACTATCTGTGTCAAAGCTCACAACAGACTATCCTTGCTCGTTTAAGTTTGATTCTGATGGAGTTTGTGTAAAGGACAAGGTAACAAAGAAAGTCTTGACCCTGGGAAGAAACAATAAGGGGATGTATGTCTTGGGGGATCCTAAGTTCAAAGCGTTCTATTCTTCACGGAAAGTATCTGCAAGCTCTGAGGTGTGGCATGGAAGGCTGGGACACCCTAACGACAAAATCCTACATATGCTGAGTCAAAATAAAGCCAATGCAATCAATAAGCTTCCTTCTCAACTGTGTGAAGCATGTCATCTTGGTAAAAGTTGCAGGCTTCCTATTTCTGCATCTAGTTTTTCTGCATCAAGACTATTTGAAAGAATTCACTGTGATTTGTGGGGTGCTGCTCCAACTGTATCAACTCAAGACTTTCGTTATTATGTAATTTTCGTTGATAATTACTCAAGATATTGTTGGTTGTACCCATTAAAGATGAAATCAGAGTTCTGTTATATCTTCCTTATGTTTCAAAGTCTGGTTGAAACTCAACACAACAAAAAAATGAAAAATTTCAATCAGATGGTGGAGGCGAGTTCATGAATAACAAGTTTACAACGCATCTACAAAACTGTAGCAAAAACTCTGCATCAAATAGAGTCTGTGATCAAAGCAAAGCCTCTCCCGCAATCAAAAGGTTTGCCAAAATCAGAGAAAACAAAAGCAAAGCCACCAAATGAAACAGAGTATCTCTCTGTTTCAAACCTGCAACAACAAAAGAGAAAAGAAAAAGCATCATGAGCTGTACTGAGTACAAGACAAAGATCAATAACAGATTTGATCCTCTCTTAGTCGAAACCGCGTGTTAAAGCTATGCAGCTGGATTTACAAGTTGTTGATCTTATCCTTATCTCTTACTCCTTAAGCTAAGTCTATATAAATCGAATGCAATGTAACTTTCAGAAGTAAGAGAGAGAATGATTCAATAAACGATATATTCATCTTCTTCCCCAAAGTTCTTTAAATTTCTTCAAAGGGCCCATACGAGAATCCAACAGAGGAGTTTTGTTTCTTTTGATTTGTAGAATTTTCATAGTGAAGAAGAGACAACGCCATCGTTGTTATCAAAAGGAAGCACTCTCTGGCAGCGAGAACAAAATCTGTAGCAGTAATCGTTGAGATAGACGACAAGCAACGTGCAAAGAACAGTTTCTGTGGCTTCCATTTTCTTTACTTTAGGGTTTTTCTCTTAAGTTTCCAATACATTTAGGAAAACATTTGGGCCAAATTACAAAATAATACCCAAATTATTCTCAGTGTCCAAATTTATGTCAAGAAAGAAAAAAAAAGTTCATTGACTGGAAGTATCACTTACAAAGAGAGAAAATTAGAGCGAAGTTTTGGCATTCCGGTATGGATCGGTTTGGTTCGGGTATTTCAGGTTTCTAGTAGTAGTCCAAGTATGGAAGAATGTGATCAAATTTAAACTTGGAAAAAATCGGTTGATTTGGTTTAGATATTTTAAACTATTAAAGTTTGGTCCGGTTCAGCTATTGTAAACGCAGACCAAATTAAAACCGATATAGATTTCAATTTAGTTTTATGGTAATACGGATAATTTGGGTTTTGGTTATATTTATGATAAAACCTTTAAAGTTTAAACATAATGATAGAAACACATAAGCGTTGGGTTTGTATATTACAATGATCGAGTCTAAAACAAATAAGAATTGATCTTTTTATTTGCTTTAGAATTCATAAAGATAGTGTCGTATACATGACATGATGCACATATGGATTTACTCCCTTCCCTTGTACATCATTCGACAAAGCAAAATCCGAGAAAACATAACTTTTATGTAGTGAATCCTCGAGAGTTATTTTGTAGAATCATGTTGTCGTTACTCTTGTAGTAGTGTCCTTGTGATTGTTATCTTTGTTGTGTTTCTACTAGAAACTGAAAACTTATCCATGTAGATTCCTACGTACGATATAAGCGGGTCGGTCCTTGCTTTGTCAACCACAAGTTAAGAGACCATGACAAAACCTTCATAACCGTAAAGGCCTTTTGTTCCCAGCCGTCATGCCGCTCATAACCCTCTCCCACTTTCCGCTTTCAATGTTACGCGACTTGAGATGGAAAGACACAACCCTCTAACCCACTTGGATCTGTTCTCGAACTTCTAACACATTGAAACTAACCGAATCTTGAAACTCCATGTACAACTCCCAAACTGCAATTCCCCCCCCCCCACTGATGCTACTCGAGTTAACCTCGGGTTTACGGGCAAGATTATTCGAGAAAATGGATCTTTTCATTTCACGAAACTCCTCAAGAACCTTAATGTCCTATTCAGATATCAACCCTGAGAACTAGGAGGCACATTAATCAAGAAGAGACAGTTTCTTCCAACAAAGTTATAGTATATATCCGAAAGCTGGACAACTGGTTTAGGAGACTCCATCGCATGCCAAAACCAACCGGGTTAAATCAATACATCGCATTCCGCTGGTACCCAATCTTGTCCAAATATATCACCTCCCTGAGAATACTTACAAGATCCAACAAAATTCAACTTCTTTCTATTAAAGAGTGAACATTTGAGAATGACTTACAAAGGATTAGTGTCACTGATTTTGGCATTGGTTTGGTTAAACAGTGACCAACAAGTAGAGGCAGCTAGTCCAGGTTTGTCACCAATCCACCGGACATTAGGACCAGTGTCGGAGAAAATAACAGCACTGGGCTAAAGCTGATGGATCAAACTAAACCAAGTATCAAAGAAATATTCCATAATTTTTCTCCTTCTCCTTTAGCTCCATCTAACCAAACTTCTTTAATCTCTTCGTACCTAAAAAAAGATTCAATCTTTAAAACAATTTGGAATTGAAATATGAGAAAAAGAGCTTACTTTGTTAGTAACTCAGTCATTTGACTCAGATAAAACTCGTTATACTTCAATGTCTTGCCATAACTCTGATCATGACGATCCCATTGAGAAAGATAAATACCAAGTCCAAAAGTTTCAACTGTAGCAGCTATTGAGATGGTTTACTTGGTTTAGTTTTCTGTTAATAGTCGGTTAACTGTATAGTGATGTATATAAGTTGAATGTACAGATTGTATAACGCTAAGTTCAATAATACATAGAAATATCTTAACAAACTTTCTCGTCTTCTCTTACGCATCGCTCATTGTAATATGGTATCAAAGCTCTGTTCTTATCGATTATGACCTATTTCTTCTATTATTGAGCTTCAATCTTTGCTTATTCTCTTGATTCATCTCTTTCGATGGTTTGGATCAAGAAAATTCCACGAAAATCAACTCGATTCAACTCTTTTTAAGTTCACCACAAGTTCCAACTCGAAAATCAAATCACACTAATTCTGTGACTGATCCAGCTCCAACTCATCCTCTGATGGCATTGATCATGCTTTTGGAGCTTCACGAGCTGGATTTTTTTCCAGAATCGATAGATCCAACTTAATCCCATTTCTTCATGTATAACACAGATTCTCCAGGTTTGATTATCATATATATTCGTCTTGATGGTATGGACTATGATGATTGTAAAGCTGCATGCTTATAGGTTTAGATGCTAAGAATAAGATATGTTTTATTGATGGAACTTTTCCTTTTCCTCTGGAATCAAATATGATTTTCGGATTTGGTCTAGGTTTAATAGTATGGTCAAATCTTTGATATTGAACTCAGTCACGCCTCAGATTTATCATAGTGTATTCAGAATGCATGATGCTACTGATATATGGCGTGATCTTCATAGTCGATTTCACTTAACTAATCTTCCACAAACCTTTAATCTCACTCAAGAGATTCAAGATCTTGGACAAGGCTCCATGACTCTATCTGACTATTATACGCAATTGAAGACGTTGTGGGATCAGTTAGAGAGCTCATAAGAATTAGATGATCCTTGCACTTGTGGAAAAACTTCTCGTTTGAAATTGAAGGCAGAGAGCTAAGATAATTAAGTTTCTTGCAGGATTGAATGAGTAATATGCAATTATTCAAAGATAAATTATTGCAAAGGAGGCACTTCCAACTCTTGCTGAAATCTATCATTTACTTGATCAAGATGATAGCCAGAAGGGATTTTTCAATACTGCAACTCCTTCTGCTTTCCAAGTTTCTAGTACTTCTTCAGAATTGATATTAACTATAGCTGCTATGTTCAACATGGACCAAATAAAGGGCGTCCTATCTGTTCACATTGCAATCGCGTTAGTCATGTAGCTGAGAGAGATGTTACAGAAAACATGGTTTTCCACCAGGTTTTACTCCAAAAGGGAAGCAAGAGTCTGATAAGCAGATAACTACTTCAGTTGTTGCTCAAGTAAATCTTCCTGGTTCTGAGGATAAACAAGTCAGTGTAGAGAATCTTGTTGCCAATCTCACTAAGGACCAGATACAAAGCTTAATTGCATTACTCAGTTCTACATTGGAGCATCAAAATATTTCTTATGCTACTACTAGTTCTGTTGCGGCTTCTGGTATTGAATTTTCTTCTTCACCTATTGTTTTATTGGCATTTTGAATATCTCACAACATATTCTATTACGTCAAACCTAGGTTATAAATTCAGGAGCCACTCATCATGTGTATCATGATCGATCTTTGTTTCTTTCCCTTGATTCATCTGTTGTGAGTTTAGTGAATTTTCCTGTTGGACCAACAATTCAGATTAGTGGAGTCGGTGATATTCAGTTTAACAAAGACATTACTATAAAAAATGTCTTTTTTATTCCTGAATTTCAATTGAACCTTATTAGCATTAGTTCACTCAATGCAAGTCTTGGTTAAAGTGATTTTTGATGCTTCTACTTGTGAAATCCAAGATCCTATCAAGGAATTGATGATTGGTCAGTGTAAGAGGATTGATAATATGTATGTGATGGATACTCAACCTGCTTCAGTTGTTGTGAATGTTGTGGTGGACATTGGTGTTTGGCATAAAGGGCTAGGACACCCTTCTCTTTCTTGGATAGATGTGATATCTGAAACTTTGGGAATTTTAAAGCAAAATAATAAAAGTTCTGCTTATTGTCATGTATGTCATTTGGAAAAGCAGAGCAAGTTATCTTTTCATTCTCCGAATAACATTTGTAATGAGATATTTGATTTGTTACACATTGATATTTGGGGACTGTTTTCAGTTGAAACATAGTTGATGATCATTCTCGTGCTACATGGGTTTACTTGCTACAATATGAAGAATGAAGTACTCACTGTGTTTCCAAATTTTATCACTATGATTAAGAATCAATATCAAACAAAGGTTAAAACAGTGAGTCGGACAATGCTTCAGAATTGAGTTTTACAAATTTATATCAAGAAAAGAGTATTATTTCCTATCCCTCATGTCCAGAGACTCCAGAACTGAACTTTGTGGTTGAACGAAAGCATCAACATATCTTGAATGTGGCTCGGGCTCTCATGTTTCAATCACAGGTTCCTCTACATTTCTGGGGAGATTGTATCTTAACCGCAGTGTTTCTCATCAACAGAACACCATCACAATTAATCTCTAACAAGACTCCTTTTGAAATACTTACTAACAAAGGTCCGGATTACAGTCAACTTGGGACATTTGGTTGCCTTTGTTATGGTTCATCATCACCAAAACAGACACACAAATTTGCACCAAGATCTTGAGCTTGTAGATTCTTGGGTTATCCGAAGGGTTATAAGGGATATCGGCTGTTGGATTTGGAGAATAACCGTATCTCCATCTCTCGCAATGTGGAGTTCATGAAGATATTTTTCCTCTTGTTCGTGATAAGAGCTATGAGGTAATCATTGACATCTTTGGCTCTCTGGATTGCTTTTCTTCAGCTCCTTTTAATTCATCATCTCCCATTACTCCATCTTCTCTTTCTGTTCCTACATCATCTGAGTCTTCTCATAGACAAAGAAAACAACCATAACGTTTGCAAAATTACAATTGTTATTCTCTACAATCTTCTATTAAATATCCCATTGATTCTTATCTTTCATATTCCAAACTATCCATCTTTCATATATACGCACTATCACCAAAATTTCCATTCCACAATCTTATCATGAGGCTAAGGAATCTAGAGATTTTTGTCATGCAATGGATGCTGAGTTTGGTGCAATGGAATTGGATAATACATGGGATGTTGTATCTTTACCACAAGGAAAGAAGAAAGTTGGTTGTAAATGGAATTATACGGTTAAGTATCATGCTGATGGTAGTCTTGAGAGATACAAAACATGGTTGATTGCTAAGAGATATACTCAAAAGGAAGACTTGGATTATAATGAAACCTTTTCCTTGGTTTCTAAAATGGCCATAGTTAAGTTTCTTCTAAAATTTTACGCCTCGAATAAATGGAGTTTAACTCAATCGGATATTTCCAACGCCTTTTTAAATGGTGATTTAGATGAAAAAATCTATATGGCTTTACCATTGGCTTATGCAACATGTCAGGGGGAATCTTTACCACAAAATGTAGTTTGTAAACTTAAGAAGTCGATTTATAGTCTTAAGCACGCTTCACGACAGTGTTTTATAAAAGTCAGAGATGTTTTGTTGGCTTTGGGTTTTACAAAGACGTATGGTGATTATACATTGTTTGTGAAGAACTGTGACAATGATTACTTGGCAGTATTGGTTTATGTTGATGACATTGTTATTGCCAGCAAAAGTGATCATGGAGCGATTCAGCTGACAAGGGAGCTTAAGAAAAGATTCAAACTCAGGGAGCTTGGACCACTGAAGTATTTCTTGGGATTGGAGATTTCTCGGACTTTAACTGGCATCTTTGTTTGTCAAAGGAAGTATGCTCTTGAGATTCTTAGTTCTGCTAGTTTATTGGCATGTAAACCTTCTTCGGTACCAATGGAACCTAATCATAAGTTATCTAAAATTGATGGTGATTTACTTCTTGATCCTGAAATGTACCGAAGTCTGGTTGGCCGCCTAATGTACTTAACAATCACAAGAGCAAACATTACATTTGTGGTAAATAAACTCTATCAATTCTCCTCTGCTCCACGAACTAGTCATCTTACTGCAGTTTATAAGGTTCTCTAATTCATCAAGGGTACTGTTGAGGAAGGATTGTTTTATTCTGTAGAAGCTGATTTGACTCTTTCAGGCTTTGCTGACTCTGATTGGGCAGCTTGTCTTCATAGTAGACGTTCTATAACTGGTTTTTGCATGTTTCCTGGCAACTTTTTAATATCTTGGAGGTCTAAGAAACAGCTTACGATTTCTAAATCCTCAGCTGAAGTTGAATATCGAGCGCTTTCTTTAGCTTCATGTGGGTTGGCCTGGTTGCAACAACTGCTGAGAGATATGCAGGTATATTCAATTGCAGTTCCTGTTCTTTATTGTGACAGTACTACAACTATATACATCGCCACTAATCATGTGTTTCATGAGAGAATGAAACACATTGAAATTGATTGTTATACAATCCGAGAGAAGTTGGATCAAGGCTTACTCAAAATGCTTCATATCCGAACTTAGAATCAGTTGGTTGATCTTCTGACAAAGCTTCTGTTTCCGAATCAATTTTATTTCTTGAAATCCAAGATGAGTCTCTTGAACATATTCTCATCTTGAGGGAGAATATTGAGATAATTTACTTGGTTTAGTTTTCTGTTAATAGTCGGTTAAGTCAAACCAATTGTATAGTGATGTATATAAGTTGAATGTACAGATTGTATAATGTTAAGTTCAATAATACATAGAAATATATTAACAAACTTTATCTTCCGCATCGCTCATTGTAATAGCAGCAGTAGTACATCACTGGTTCCGTTTCTCCAAGGACTTGATTTGACGGAGTAATCAGTGAATTTGTTAGGCCAGAGACAAAACCCGTCGTGGTGCTTAGCTATGAGTATGACTCGAGTAAAGCCAGAGTCTTTAGCAATTTTGACCCATTGGGTTGGTTAAGATGGGTTGGGTTGAAAACAGATGGGTTGAATTTTCCAGTGTCCCATTCGAAGTTTGTGAAAGTGTTGGGTCCGAAATGAAGGAACATGGCCATGGATCCGAGTTGCCATGTTGGGATGTTGGGAGGGGTAAAATTGGAAGCTGGTGTGGTTATAGAGGTGATGAATTTGAGATTTTGAAGATGGAGATGGTGAGAAGAAGAAAAGTGTGATTAGAGACATGAGTCTTGAAAGATTTTAGTGGATTTGTTCTTGTTCTTGTTTTTGTTTTTTTTTTTCTTCTTCTTCTTCTTTAATTCTTTAATGGAGTTTTGTTGTCTTTTTTTTCTTATCTTTTAGCTTGGCTGTAATTAGAGAGTTGGAAAGTGAGCAAGAATGAATTCAACGAAAACCTTATTAGCATTGTATAATCGATAAACATACACAAGGTTTTTATGAATATTAGAGATGCAAAGAACATTGTTAAGGAGAAGGATTCTAGAGGTAGATGGTAAGGATAGTGAACCGGGATGTGTTATGGAGAGACCATAGCCATCACCGATGAGAACTGAGTCATCACCATGAGAAGGATGATGAAGAGATAATTTGTGGAGATCTCTTTTCATGAGATGTGTCGCGCCACTGTCCATAAGCCACGAAACATCAGGATGAGGTTGAGCAAGAGCCATGTTGGCCCAAAGTTGCTGATAACAAAGTTTCGCAACCAGGATTACCAAATAACTCAAGTACGTTGTAGTAAGTTGGGATCGATCCACAGATACAATGTATTAACACATTACAACTATAGGAATTCAAAATTCTGTCTAAGGCAATCAAAGGTTTTTAGTTTCAAAATCCAAATTCAAATATGTAAATAAAGCGGAAAAAAACTTAAAATCGGTTGAAAGATTCAAATAGAAATGCAAACTCTCGAGATAAGGATATGATGTTAAGACACTAAATTTCTAACTAATGGAGTTTCATTCTATTTCAATGAGCTAATTCTTCGGTCTAAAGTCACTAAAGTCGACTAATCCACTTCCATGACACTAATCTCTATCCTCATCACCTAATCATCAATAAATCCGCTAGAGATTAAGAGATCAAAGAGCATTAAGTACAAGCTTAATTTACCATAATTCATCCTAATCAACTACTTCCGTAGGCTAAGAACAAAAAACTCTTAATGATTTTTATTCCGACATTTCATCGAACAATATGAAAGCAAAGATATATCAGTCTCCATGAAAGCACAAAACCGAAGAGTTCAAAGGTGAGTATTCACTAATCAACATGAAACACAAAACCAAATGATTGATCTATGATTAATCATGATGCAATAGTAAATAGACAAAAGATTTAAAATAAAAGCAAATTTTTATAATCAAAAGATCATCAATCCACACAAGTTTTCCTAAGAACCCTTAAAAAAGGTTAAAAGTTCTCTCCAAAACAAGATTTTCCTTCCCAAATTAGGTTTAATGTATTTATAGGAAAGACTAAAAACTGGTTTAACAAATAACCAAAATGAGTTGAATCCGGTTTAAAATAAAATTTGAGTTAGTTTGATCCGGTTCAGCGGTGTTGTCAAACCACTAGAAATGGCCACTGCAAACTGACTAGTTATGTGATCCCACTGGAAATGCCAGCTGCAAACTGAGTGGTTACGTGATCCCGCTGTCAAGAACCCGTTATACCCAACCGGTTACATGATCCTGCTGTCAAGAACTCGCTATACCCCACCGGTTACGTGATCTCGCTGGTTCTTCAGGTGGATTCGTCAAGATTCATTGCGGGTACGTGATCTCGCTACAAGGTGACCGCTGGACCTCTGCGGGTACGTGATCCAGTTGCCAAGAGTTTGCTGGTGTCTTTCGGCTACACGATACCGCTATCACATCCTGCTGGGTCCTGGTAGGTTTTGCAAAACTCACAATAGTGTCTTGATACTGCTGCAACGTGTTCGCTGGAGGCTACCGGTGTCTTCATGCCGCTATGGTGGACCGTTGGTTCTTCAGAACATCACCAAAACCTTTTCATTTGATCCATTCATCATCCAAACGCACATATTATTTCCCACTCCACTTCATGTACCTATAAGATGAGATTGACATGCAAAAAATGCATCCTAGATACCAAAATGAATGTGATATGAGACAAATCTTGTGAGAAATGCAAGTAGAATGAATACAAAAACCAAACAAAACAGTTGCTAAGGCATGTGGGGCGAGGAAAATGGCCGTCCTTGTTGATACAACTGAGAACACCGCTTTGCATTATGCCCTTGCACACCATAGAGTTGACACTTGCCTTGATATCATTTGGAGTTGCGAGTGTCATGTCGATGGTTGTTGTTTGGAGCCGTTGGATTGAGCCACGGTTAAATCGTGCTTTGGTATGATCGATTTTGACTGTAACAGGATCGTGTTGTGGCAGTGTTAGCAGAGACCAGAGCAACATTGGAGACCACAAACATGGTGAGCAGTTTGGCTTCTTGATTGAGCAACTTATCGTGAATTTCCGTTAGAGAAGGAGGGGTGTCATGACCTTCAAGTTGATCGACAATTGATTTGTACTCTTAAGGCAGTCCCTCGAGAATAAACTAGATTTGATCTTCATGATCAACCTACTTGCCAAGTAGGACAAGTTGATCAAATCACGTCGTGAAGCTATTAAAATAATCATCAGCGGTCTTTGTACCTTTTTCCATTATTTCAACTGGAGTTTTTGTTTGATATGGCCTCTACTCGGCTTCACGTATGTGGCAGCTAAGGTTCTCCATATGTCAGCGACAATTTAAGATCTAGACATCGTAGATTGAATGGAGAGTACTATAGCACCAAGAAGACCATTGTATATGAGTTTGTCTTGGCGCTTCCATTTGGAGTATGCAGGGTTGACCGATGGTGCATTGTTGACGGTGATGGTGGCTTCCAGTGGTGGCGTTAAGCCATCGAGATGACCCACGAGTTCATAGCCATCAAGGAGTGCGTGGACTTGTAAACTCCATATGAGATAATTGGCCGCCGTGAGCTTCGTGACGTTGGTCATGTTGACGTTCAAGACGACTTGTTGAGTTGGATCAACAACGTCGGCTTGAGAAGCGGCCATAGATGAGTGTGTGATGGACAAGGAGAATGGAAGAAGAGAGAAGACGATCAAAAATAAAAATAGAGGAAATAGGGGGAGAGAAACAAAGGCGACCACAATAGATTTTTAGGGTATTAGATCGAGCTCCAATACTATGTAAATTGTAATGCTTCTTGTCTATTGAATAAATATTACAGAGATGTATTTATACAGGAACGAGATAATTAACCTAGAGTAATATGTACAACATATTCCATAGAAGATATATACGAGATATTCTAGGAGTGAATGTAGTTTTCATAAGCTTCCTTAACTGTGAGATGGTGGTTCTCTGCCGCTTTTGAGGTTGTCTACTGAACCTTTGCTTTCGAGGTTTGCTTGTTCTTACATCAATCTCAAGTCTCGATTTGTCTCGCCTTCGTCTGAGCTGTTTCTTCGTGAAAACTTGTTATCCAGTTGATCTAGTTTAGGGTGGTTTAAACTATTGGTTTTGTCATGATCTGAAGTTTAGTTGTTGGTTGTTGGTTTTTTCTCGACGGTTTGCTTGTACGGAAATATATATTGTTCTTTTAGAACAATGAGACTTAATAATATTTAAATGAATGAATTTATTGAATTAGGAAAATCATCAAACCTTATGAGAATTATAGGAAATATTATTTATCTTCTGCCTTCAAAATAATTATTAAATCATGGATAATGACTAGAGCTCTGTCTAGGAGTTTTAAGGCCATAAGCGAAATTATAAGTTTAATTTCATATTTATACAATATATATATATGTATATTATATAAATGTTGAAGGTATAGTGTTTTTAAAGCGTCCACGTAGGATTTTAGAAACATGATCCTAATGGTACATATCATCGTCTATATTAAATTAGAAATTTTTTTATTTTGCTAATAGAAAATTTTTTAATTTGCTAATAGAAAATATTTTTAAAAACCTAATTTGATTGGTCCATGTCATCATATATAAATTAGGAAAATATCTCAATTTTAGATATGTTGTTAGTAGAATCTATTTTAGAGAAGAAAAAAAAATTATGTCATAGATTTTAAACGACCAATAGTATTGTTTCACATCATCTACTTAGATTAAGAGAAATTTTCAATTTTAAGTTAGTGTTATTAATTAAAAATAGTATAGAAAAAAATTATTTCATAGATGTTAAACGACCAATATTATCGTTCCATATCATTATCTGAATAGTTTAGAAAATTTTCTTAAGTTTAAAGGTAGTGTTGTTAATAGGAAATAACATTTGTTAAATATTGAAGAATTTTAGATTATAACGTGAGACCAACTAGAAATTACAATTAATTAGATTAAAATTTTCATGTCATCATCTATATATTAGATTAGGAAAATTTCTTAATTTTAAGTAGTATTGCTAATAGAAATTTTTTTAGAAAACCTAATATGATTGGTACACATCATCGTATAAATTAAATTAAAAAATTTTATTTATTTTAAGTGTGTTTTTAAAATAATATGTTTTAGAAAATAAGAAAACTATGTCATGGATTTTAAACGACTAATAATATTGAACCATATCATCACATGCTTAGATTAGGAGAATTCATTAATTTTAAGGTAGTGTTGTTAATTGGAAATAGTATAGAAAATAAGAAAATTATTTCATAGATTTTAAACGACCAATAATATCGTTCTAAGTCATCTTCTGAATAGTTAAAAAAAATTTCTTAATTGTAAGGTAGTGTTGTTATTAGGAAAGAGTTTTGTTGAATATCGAAGAATTATAAGTTCAAACATGAATCCAATTAGAAAATTACAATTGAGCTTAGCAGCTTTTTAGCAAATGTATATAACAAAATAATCCTAAAATCGTCACTATTGGACTTGTTTGCGCTGCAACCAGCAACCATTCGTTTGACATTCGTAGCGATCATCAATTCCTATTTTATTTTGCTAGATTTTTCACCAACCTTTAGGGATCAGTCGTGTGACTGCAAAATAAATTACAGTAGTGACTACCGACCAAAAATATTATATAATATTAGATTATAAATTTTTTTAATTATAAATTAGTTTTTTCAATTATAAATTATTTTTTGTGTGGGGTTTGAATGTTCCAAAGAACAAATAGAGGATTATGAAAACTCATTCAGAGTTTACCAAGAAAACAAAGAAAATATAATATAAAAAGTCATGACACCATATTATAAAATTAATTATTTTAAGATATTATTGTTAATAAAAATAATTATGAATATAAAAAAGTTTGTCATAAAATTTTAACAAAAAAAAAAATAACTTAATATTAGAGTAGGAAAGTTTCTTAATTATAATGTGATAGTATTAGTTATAAACAATCACTTTTGCGGTGTTTAAATGTATTTTGTATTAGGTAACATATTTAAAACTTTAAATTTAATTACAAGATACATAGTTTTAAAAACTTTTATATTTGAATTAGAAACACAATATATTGTTGTAGAAAAAATGCCGAGAGAGCTTATGTAGCACACTGACAAAATTATATAATTAAAAAATACGTGATATAAATAAAATTATTTAAAAATTCTATTTGAGACTTGATATGAAGCTGACAACTCTGACCATGATCCTTCATTTATTCAGGTTCACTACTATGTACAGTTTCTCATTCAAATGAATGAGTACCGGAATCCTGTTGTATTGGTAAGGTTAAAATTCTATTTGATTTAAACTGTGTGATTTTCAATCTTAATTTGTGTGCTTTTCTATCATGTAGCCATCTGCTACAAAGAAACAGGGACGACCAATTTGCACTTGTTTGAAAATTTTGGATATGCATGGTTTAAAACTTTTAGCTTTAAGCCAAATTAAGGTAATAATAATGCGTCCTTTTACTACTTAAAGTGTAAAACAGGTGAATTTCCTCAATCTTCCACCCTCGGATCAATCCGTATTTGGTTTCTTAGGGTTGCTGGAAATTTTTGTTCCTATCGCTTGGTTAGCACGTTTGCAGGTGTCTTTTCTTCCTCACACATTATTTAGTCTAATCACTTTAAGTGTTAAAATCTGAGTCTAATTGTTGATATGACAGTGTGAAGGACAAGACTGCTTACCAATTCTGTCTTCAACCACCTGGTGCACCAGCATTTATAAGGAACACGGTAGGTTGATTATTCTACTTAGTTATAGCTAAGTTGTTTAGCTGCTATGATAATGTTGCTGAGATAATATTTGAAATCAAGTGTTGGTTCTGACATACATATCTATGGAGCAGCCTGCGAGACTCTTCCATTGGAAACAGCTAGGTGTCTGCAGCGAGGCGTTGGCTGCAACCAGGCCTAGAGGTGACTCAACGGCACATGATATGGAGATAGAACGGGACTTGTCTTGTTTCTGCTTTCAACACTTTGTGGATGCATTGTTAGAAACTTCCAGATATGTGTAGTGATATTATCTGCAAATACTTTTGCAGTCCTAAAGACGATCTTTTCTATTGTGCATGAGAAATCTAAGAGCCGGATTTACCCTTTAGGTGTCGTGCCCCGGGGGTATTTAAACAAGGCTTCTCGTCGAAAAATACCTGGAATCAGTTGAGGACTATTCATGAGACCACGAACTCGTACAAAGGTGTGTGGTTCTCCTTTGCAACTCCAAAATACTCTTTCTTGGTTTGGCTTGTGGTTCACAATAGGTTATCAACGGGAGATAGGATGTTGGCTTGGGCCCATGGGACAAACTCAAGATGTGTTTTCTGCCACGGGGCTTTGGAAACACGAAACCATCTCTTCTTTGAGTGCAAGTTTTTGTCGCTTATATGGGCCAAGATTACCTCGGCTCTGCTTCAGACAAGGTATATGTTCGGTTTGGAGAGATCATTACTATTATGTCTGTCTCTGTGTTTGTTGGTAATCGCAGGTTTATATTGAGGTATGTATTGCAAGCGACGGTCTATACTCTGTGGCAAGAGCGTAATCCGCGCAGACATGGGAAACAATCAAGGGACCAAGCTTGTTTTATCAAAGACATCGACAGAATTGTGCAAAATTGTCTTTCCACCGTTGAAAGGAAAGGACTTTCAGCGGCATTTTACGCGACTAGTTTGGAGGTAGAGACACCTAATCTCTTGTTCTTTTGATTTGGGTTTTTTGGCTCCTTATGTTGTTTTTTTTCAGTTCTATTATTAATGATGTGTACTATTTTTCCCAAGTCTCGGTTTTGTCCCAGCTGGATTTTTTGGGATTGGGTTTTAATGAAGCCGTCATTTTTTTTTTTTTAGCTTTCTTTTTTCCTCTTTTTGTTCATAAAAACACGGTAACACTTGTTGTAAAAATAATTTTTTCTTTAAATATAATTTACAATATTACTCAAAAAAAAAAGAGAAATCTAAGAGAAAAAAATAAAAGTAAGTTCAAGTAGAAGTGTATAATCATGCCTTTACGTTGCATTTATTTTGGCCCTTTAATCAGGATAATGTCTCTTATTTCTTATAATCATCTCTTGTGCTTTACAAAGTATATGTGACAGGGTAGTTGTTAAATACCCATAAATCAGTGAGAAAATTGCAAGAATACATCATCTATATTTTCAATAAGCAGGACAGCTAAGAAGAGAAGATGATGAGGTTAGATGACGTTTTTTCCCATTATATAATGAGAATGTCTCATTTGTGGAAGTCCACTAGAGGAAGCAAGGCTTTTGATTAAGCAAATTGGTAAACTATGCTTTAATTAAATTGCTTTAATTAATGAGTCCATAATAAGACTACTATGACAAGGCTCTAACTCATTTTGAAACACATACATTGAAAGCGTTTAGACTCTGACTATGGTAGGCTCTAACTTCAGCTCGAGAATGTTCCTTTGATTGCGTTTTGACTCGATTGAATATGAAAATTGTACCAAGAAGTAGAATTTCTCATACTTACTTGTGGCTCAAGTAAGATTCGTGTTCTGAGATTACTCTGACCATTCATTTGTAGACAATGTACTGTTGCCATTAGCTTCTAGGTGCTCATATGCATTATTGAAGAATTTATCCTTTAACAAAACTTGCTATAAACTTTATGATATGTTCTTGACTTTCTTGTTAGATTGCTGTGAGCATAGTGGTACTTAAGTTCATGTGATGGTTGCATCAAGAGGATTTACAAGACTGTCTCTACAGATTGGCGAGTCAGGGGGATCTTATTACCAAGGATCGATCAGGGATAAAGAAAAAAAAAGGGTTCCGGCCCAAAGGTCAGACTTCACTCATGGCCTCCGATTTCAGCACTGTTGACTGACATTGAACTTTGTGTTTTGGTATTGGCTCATAACAGAACTGATCTTAACGACATTGTGTATTTATGTGTCAATAGGAGTGTATCAAGTCATAGATAAGGAGAAGGAAGTGCTAACAGTTACGGGGACGATGGACGTTAATTCTGTGACGGAGAATCTGAAACGTAAGCTGAAAAAAACTGTTCAGGTCGTGCCTGAGAAGAAGAAGAAAGATAAGGACATTGCAGAGGGAATTACCAAAGCAGGTCTCCGGGTCTACCAGGTTATGCTTTCAATCCTAGGCTTGGGCCTTCCAGTTGGGGTTTTCAGCGAGGAGGATCCGAACGCTTGCAACGTTATGTGATTCGAGGCGACAAAAACTTTTGGAGTCTATAGGAAAAGTAAATAACTAATACTCCCTCTGAATGATATGAAATTATGTAAAAAAAGATTCTGACTTTTATTAATACACTAGATAAGTTTTTCTCTAACTAATTAAATAAAATAATAGAGGCAAAATTGAGTTTTAATATAAAATTCTGCATCGAAAACTTAAAACAACAATTTTTATTAAATAAAAATTGAGTCTCAGATTGACACTCTTTGAAAAAGAGAGAAAATACTAAACAAAAAAGGGAAAAAGAAAAAGCAAAACTAAATTAGGATATATATATATATTGTGATGGTCCGTACGTACCACATCATATTAGCAAATTGGACGGTTTCAGAGATATTGTAATGACAACACATTTTGGTAAAGTTTCGACATGGTAATTTTGGACTTGCTTGTATTTTTCATTAAAAGAAAGCAAATATTAAGTATATCAATTAAAAAATTACCTTTGAATAATCTTTCCACCAAAGATATCTCCCACAAGCATGTCAATTTCCCTGTTATTTCCATGGTGACTTAACTCGAGCAGCTCACCAAAACTGATATTAACAGATATTAGTTACTCAGGCAAACCCTTTTAAATTTTATATGACAAACCCTTTTAAAAAATTATATAAATTTATTATAATACGTAACAGTTAACACATTCATTTATGTCAGACTATCATATTTTTTACTAATTCTTTTTATTTCACTCAAGTACTTTTACCAATTAACAACTATGTGAAAAATAAATGTTTCGACTAAAAAACTAAACAAATTGTCACAAATCTATGAACATTATATCGTGGACCAATTTTTGAAATGGGTAATTTTAAAATTTTTGTGAAAAAAATCTTTAGAATATAAAATTAGAACATATAGAGTCTATGTTTGACAATAAAATTGTGAAAGATTTTTTTAAAAAAATTCCCTTATATCATACATGCGTGAATGGCGTAGGCGAAGTATCAAAAAGGCTTGTGACCAAGACGCGACGAGGAATGATCTAGACTCAAGAGGCATGTTTGGTTTAGTTTATGATTTAAATTCGTATTCACCCAATCATACAAGACCGGTTTACTATTTACCAGCAAATGTTTGAAGTCTCTTAGATTTCTTTGTGCTAAATTTGTTGATAAATTCATGGTTACTTCCTTTATTTGATTTTTGATTCTGCTTATAGATGTGACAATCTTTATTTTACAAGATGTTCAATAAGAGTACACCTTCAACGTGGAAGAGTATTTCTTTGTAAGTTTAAAATGTTAGAATATGTAACTGGTTACTGGTCCGTATTTTATCTGCTTGATCCATCTGGTTATCTATTTTTTCTGTTACATGTATTAAAAATTGGTTACATCTTTCTTTCTTATGAGAACTCGAATACTGTAATGCCCTAAATTTGATATGAGATCAAGTGACCAAGTCAACTAGTTCAACAAAGAATATGTTTGACAATCAAATGTAAGAAAGAGTATTGCATGACATTGTAGCTTGTGCCTTCTATGTGTCATTACAATTAAATAGATAAGAATCTAGTGAATCTAGCATATCGATGTTTACTCATAAGGCAAAGAGAAGACTAACTTATCTTTAGAAGGAAATCAAAGAGAGAATCACGAGAAATAATCTAGTGAAAATAAGATAAGAATTTAGTGAATCTAAGGTAAAGAATCTAGTGAAAATAAGATAAGAATCTAGTGAATCTAAGACAAAGAATCTAGTGAAAATAAGATAAGAATTTAGTGAATCTAACATATCGATGTTTTTGAATTTAGAGGGAGATAAAAAAGAATCACGACAAACGGTGCTGGAAGAAGAATTTAGGTCGATATATACCAACCCCCAAGGTGAGAAGTTAAGTTCATTTGGTGTGGAGTCAACATTAGAATTTTCAAACACCCTAAGAACATGAATTTTTTCTATTCGATTGATCCACCTATAGTATTCTACTTAATAAGATCTGCAATTGATTGTTGTACCAATGGTCCTTCAAATGTCAAAGCAAAGTGGTTAGTTCCGAGAAAAACTCATAGTTTCAACAAAGTTTTGACTCAATAAACAATTTGGATTGACTCAAGAAAAACATCAAAATAACTCAAGAGAAACAAAACAACCAAAATAAATAGTGTTAGCCTCAGCGAGTACCCTCTCCTATACTTACTTCACTCCGTTTCAGTGTGAACATAAATCTTAAGAAGGACACGACAAACGAAAAAATAAAATAGAAAAGAAAATAAAACAAAGGGAAATAATACAATGAGAAAAGAGATGATACTATGCTCAATGATCACTCTCAGAAGTGGTACTCAACATCTCGCATGGTGTTCTCCTACGCCTATGTAGTCGTGTATGATCATTGGTGTCATCATCCTCTGTAGTCCCCCGTCCAGCAATATCATGATCGAATGCAGCAATAATATCAGCTGTCTCTAAAGGCTCAACAGCTCTGAAACAAGAATGGAGTCGAGGACATTGAAGTTTTGCAAGCGCATTCCAAATCTGCTGCATCATTGAATTTTTCTTCCGCTAAGAGTCAACCATCCACACCCACGATCCTCATCTGATACACCTATAGGAAGTGGAGGGAGATCGTACTCACTAGTGTATGCGGGAAGGAGCTACTCTATCGTATCATGTGCCAGAAATGTCGACTAAGGATGAAGCAGAAAATTATATAGCACGCTAGCATCCTCCAGATGAGGCTCGGCAATATTCACTCGAGAAGAGCTACTTTTCCGCCTAGTTGCAACTGTCGTGGAGGGAATGGCACACAAGTGCTCAGGTGTAGGTAGAAACTCCAGATTCTTAACAGATGTGAAAGCAGTGAGAGTAGGAATTGGTAGCTTGAAGTAGCTAGTGTTGCCATCACAGTCTAGAACCTGTATTTGTAACCTGACTTGAGGATGGGACTGTTTTTGAGGCAGTCCTCATCAAGAAGGTCGATCTTGTCTATGTATGGCATCGTAGTGAGGTCAATCTGATGAAACCTAAAAATTGGAGTCAAAAGACTCCCAACAGCCTCCTTCTTTGGTCGTGCAGTATTGAGACCACAAAATTTTTTGGACCAGAACTGAAGCAAAAATCACCCCAAAATTGATGTCGAGTACATGTGGAGGTGGCTTGGTGTAGATATCACGAGCAAATGGGGGAAGCTTGAAGTGTATCATCATCAACTCATCAAACTTCAAAGAACCCGTCTCTTCTTAGCAATTAGAGTGTGCCCAATGATCTTAGCCATAATTCAAACCACAGGATTTCGAATCAAAGTCATCTTATTTTCACGTGAATTACATGGTCCCAAACCAATCACACTCCATAATCTGAAAAACTGCAGGAAGTGCTCGTAAGGAGAAAAAATACAACTCTCCCTGTCCTTGTCAAAACTATAGAGAACACACAGATCCCGAATATACATCTCATAGAGGACACCACTAGAGAAATAAAAAAGTTTTCCCTCGCTTGTTATAGGAAAGTCATCATTTTTAACTTGAGCTCGGCGAAAGCAAGCAACTGTCAAATGTACATGTGCGGGTTGAAAATGTACCAAAACCTATCTTGGCCACTATCTCGTGCACATCTTCAATGATACCCATCTTGCGCAAGGTCCGACCAGATATAAACTTAGTAGGAAGCATCTGAACACGCAACAATCCATTGTAACAAGTACTATTAAAACCAGCCCATAGGTCTCCAAACTTATGACTACTGTAATCAGTGCACTTCTGCATTTTTGGGGCAGTTATATGTGAGATTTCAAGAATACAAAGACCAGTGATAGGCATGTTATCAAGTCTAGGCCAAGGAGCAGTGTTATGAACTCATGAGGGTGCTTTTTCCGCAACGTGAGATTCCAAAGACATGGCTATCGCTTTATCCTTCCATTGTGCTGCCTTTTTGCTCGTACTTCCTTATGACTGTTCTTTTGTATCCCATGGTGGTTATCTTTGATTGCATCAACACATGTCCTGGCCATTTTCTTTGCAAATCGAGAGAGAGAGTGCTAGAAACATAATATAGCAAACCAAACAAAATAGACCCAAAAATTGTCAAAATCCGTTAAGAATTGATAGAGTTGGGGTTTAGGGAAACTTTTCTCTCAAGAACACTCAAAATCACATAAGGGGAGAGAAAAGAAGAATAAGGGAACAATTTTGATCTTTAAAATCGGGTGTGGAAGTGTTAAATCATGTTTAGCGGTTAAAATTAAGTGAAATCAAACCGGTTGAACCGGAATAAACCAAAAATCAAAGAGAGGGGACTTACATGTGCCCGGATCGATCGATCTAAATCTCCACGACATTTTTTCTGTTATAGGGGATCGATCGATCTAATTCTTGATAGTATTATGGTGCTTTAGTGGATCGATTGATTCCAATATAGATCGATCGATCTGATTGTTGATGGTATTTCTCTTCTTCCATGGATCGATCGATTTGCATCCTACGCCTGTTTTCCCTATTTTTTTTATAGACACACAAAAATCAAAACTAAAAATTACAAGATAAAAGAAAAATGAAATTTTATACATTTACCAATGAATTGTCTCCCATCAAGCACTTGTTTTAAGTCATTAGCTTGACTTGAATGTTGTTTAGGCTCGAGGTGGATCATTATGAGGAATTGTGTCTTCTTCAACGATTTTAGTATCAACGAGATATGACTTTAGGCGTTGACCATTAACCACTAATTCACCTCATGTAGTTTCCATCAACACTACAATACCATACGGTCTCACTTCTTTGATCGTGAATGGACCGGACCATCGCGATATTAATTTCCCATGAAAGAGTTTCAAGCGAGAATTGAAGAGTAA
The DNA here is from genome assembly GCA_963922655.1 of Cardamine chenopodiifolia. Classification (NCBI taxonomy): domain Eukaryota; kingdom Viridiplantae; phylum Streptophyta; class Magnoliopsida; order Brassicales; family Brassicaceae; genus Cardamine; species Cardamine chenopodiifolia. The sequence continues at coordinate 11,819,834 of OZ000478.1, read as the reverse complement.
AACCTGATCATTAAGAGCAAAGTTTCTGGAAATGATCTTCTTGCCATGGTAAGCCTTAGTCCTTTCTTTATAAATCCTTGAGTTCTCATAGGCCATGTGATGAATCTCATGCAACTCATTTAGTTGTATAAACCTTCTTTCAGAAGTTGGTTTAATGACAAAGTTCATCAACTTTATAGCCCATGTTGCCTTGTATTCGAGTTCCACTGGAAGGTGACACACTTTCACATAAACAAGATGGAATGGGATTATGTCTAAAGTCGTCTTGTAAGCAGTCTTGTAAGCAGTCCTATAAGCCCAAATAGCATCATCAAGTTTGACAGCCCAATATTTCCGTGTTGTGTTCACAGTCTTCTGCAAAATTCTTTTGATCTCTTTGTTGGAAATCTTCATTTTTCCATTTGTCTACAGATGGTAAGGAGTGGTGACCTTATGCCTGACTCAATGCTTTTTCAACAAACTCTCAAAGACCTTGTTGATGAAATGAGATCCACCAATACTGATCACAACTGTAGGTACACCAAACCTTGGAAAGATTACAAACTTAAATATTTTCAAGACAATCTTTGCATCATTAGTTGGAGAAGCCAGGACTTCAATCCATTTAGACACATAATCTACTGCCACAAGGATGTACAAATTCCCATAAGATAACAGAAAAGGACCCATGAAGTCAATACCTTATACATCAAACACTTCAACCTCTAAGATGAAATTTTGAGGCATCTCGTTTCTCTTGCTAATGTTCCCTTGCCTTTGTCATGAATCACACTTGGAAACAAAGGCATGGGCATCTCTAAATATAGTTGGCCACCAGAAGCCAACTTGTAGAGCTTTAGACACTGTTTTGAAAGTATCAAAGTGTCCAGTATAGTTTGAACCATGAAAATGAAAGAGAATACTTAGAACTTCTTCCTTTGTAACGCATCGCCTGAAACACCATATTGAGTATTTCTTGTACAAGTAAAGCTCGTCCCAGAAATAATGCTTTATGTCCCTCAAGAACTTCTTTTTCTTGTACTCAACAAAGTTGTCAGGTTCTTTTTCTGCAACCAAGTAGTTCGCAATGTTGCCAAACCAATGTCTCAGGAAGCTTGGTGGCATGAAGAGGGATGTCATGGCCATACGTGTTGCTAATACAGATGGTATACACGTTCTCCTCAGGTAAACTATCATCCAAAGGAATATTTTCCTCTATACACAGTAGAGACAAATAATCAGCAACACCATTCTCAATCCCTTTCTTGTATTTGATTTCAAGATCATACTCCTGAAGCAAGAGTATCCATCGTAATAGTCTAGACTAGGCATCCTTCTTGGTGAGAAGATACCTCAAAGTAGCATGGTCGATGTGCACAATCACCTTAGACCCACAAGATAAAACTTGAACTTTCCAAAAGAAAACACAATGGCAATAAGTTCTTTCTTAGTAGTAGCATACTTGCTCATCAAGGGTTCTGCTAGCATAACAGATGACATAAAGCTTCTTGTCTATTTTATGCCCCAAAGCAGCTCACATTGCATAGTCACTAGTTGGCCTGGGCAAACTGTGGGGATTAAAAGAACCAAACAATCAAACCGAGTTTTCTTAGTTATCGGTTTCTATTTAGTTATAAATTGTTAACCGATCGGTTTTCTCGGTTTAGAGGAACACAATATAAAAAAAAACCTAGATTTCTCACTCATTTCCCTTCTCCTCACAAGTAACTCTTCTCTTTCTTTGTTCTTCATTCTTATTTCTTCTCCTTCTTATTTCTTCTCCTTCATGGTGTTGTATCCACTGGTTGTTTCGTAACTCAAGCTCACTGTTGTTTTGAGCCACCGCCAGAAGATGCCTACTACTTTCTCGTCTATGGTTAGTTTGACAAGCCTTTTGTTTTGTATTGATTCTAGTTTTGATTTAGTTTTGGATTCAACCATGCTTGGTGTGACAGATTTCAATTTCTCTTCTCTACCTCGCTGGAAGAAGATCTATCATACCAAACTGAAAAGAGACATAATATTCCTTGGTGTAACGGATCCAATCTCTAAGTTCATGGTTAGTGACACGAACGACGGATATTCAGTTTGATAACCTGCACTATAAGAATCGGTACTGAACATCCCCCCTGTAATTGTACACGCTCCCATAGCAATAACATACTTTGGTTCAGCCATTTGTTCATATAATCTCACTAAAGATCCCCATTCATAGGTCTGAGATCCACATCTATGAATTGAAAGGTCCGAACGATCAACTCTGCAATCAGTTGTTAGTACATGTCTTGTAGGTGAAAATTAATCGTTGAATGGTGGAATCTCGCCGTCATAGCTCACCGTCGCAGGCACAACCGCACAATAAAAATTGAAAACCCTAACCCTATTTTTAATGGATTTGGACTTGTAATGGACCTGTTATTAGATTCAATTGGACCCATTATTTTAGTTTGTTAATTGAGTCCATTTTTTATTGTGTGAAAAGCCTCAAGACATGCACTGTTAAGATCAAACTTCACATATTTTCACAACAACTGAGTCAAAATTTTAGTAATTTTGGAGAAATCCTTGATGAACCACCTATAAAACCATCATGTCCCAAAAAGCTTATAATCCCTTTGAAGAAATTAAGTGGCTGTAAAATCGCCATTACTTCATCTTTGTCTTGTCAACTTCAATTCCATGCTCTGAAATCTTGTGTCCCAGAACAATCACGTCTCTAACCTTGAAGTGACATTTTTCCCAGTTCAACACAAGATGTTTCTCCTCGTAGCATTGTAATACCATGCACAAATTAGAAAGACAATCAGAGAAAGAAGATCCATAAACATAAAAGTCATATATGAAAACCTCTAGTATATCCTCGATTAGGTCAGTGAAAATCGACATCATGCAATGCTAAAATGTCGTTGAGGCATTGCACAAACCAAATAACATTTTGTGATAAGCAAATATGTTATAAAGACATGTTAATGTGGTATTCTCCTGGTTATCTGGATGAAAAGGAAATTGAAAGAAACCATAATAACCATCTAGAAAACAATAGTAAGGATGGTTAGTCAATCTCTCAAGCATCTGGTCAATAAAAGGCAAAAGGTGATCTTTGCGAGTAGCAACATTCAATTTACTATAATATGCACATCCTATACCCTGTAATAGTCCTAGTTGGAATCAACTCATTTTTATCACTATGAACAACTGTTACACCATATTTCTTTGGAACAACATGGACCGGTCTCATCCAAGTACTATCAGAGATATCATATATAATACCCGCTTCTAGAAGTTTCATTATCTCTTTCTTTACAACATCCTTTAGATTTGGGTTTAAGCCCCTCTGATGTTCTATAGAAGTCATTGATTCATCCTCAAGATATATAATATGCATACATTAATCAGGTGAATTTCATGTGATATCATTAAATGAATAGCCTAAGGCCCTACGGTACTTTCTAAGTTCACACAGAAGTAAAGCAATCTCAGCATTGTTCAATGCAACATTGATGATCAAAGGGTAGGTAGAGTTAGGAGCTTAAATTTTGTAGCTTTATGCTCGCTCCATGGGTTGTTGCTGGAGGCGCAAGGAAGCTTGCTGTTGGTGGTTTCTCTGCATGTTCATCCAAACTCATGTACACTATCATCTTTCCCATTAATTGGCTTGAATGCAGCATCTAAGCATACCCAGTTGTATCCTCACTCAAAAATGCACTCTGAGCTTTCGTCAAGGCAATATCTTATGGATTATCCATTAAGATCTCTTCAGCCACTTTTGTCAGAAACTTCTAGCAACACATCGACCGAGAATGTTTTCCCATCCAACATTTGTTTCTTCAGCAGCTTATCCATCTCAATATTCATGATAATATCTCTTAGGTGGAAATCAATTCGCCCATGCCAGACATCTATCATGGTTTCTACAGTGCATAAGAAAGGTTTTCCCAAAATGAGAGGATATTTTGGCTCTTTTTCTAGCTCTAGAACCACAAAATCTGCAGGCACAAGCATATTGCCAATTCTCACATATAGATCTTCTAGAATTCCAACGGGCAACTTCACGGAACGATCATTAAACACCAAAGAGATCTTGGTTGGCTTGAATTTTGTGAGTTCAAGTCGCTTAGAAACAGAATACAATATCAAGTTAAGACTAGAACCTAAATAACACAAAAAGCAAGCAAAATTCATCGCTCCAATCTGCACAGACAGAACAAAACGCCCATGATCTTCAACCTTTTGAGTGTCTTGTTTTGAAGAACAACATTGAAATCCTTTGTAACCTTCACAAAATCCTCTTCACCAGACACTTTACTTGTCACCAAGCTTTTCATGTATATTTTCAGAACATGTATCATTTGGATTGCATCAACAAGAGATATCTTCACAATAAGATCATCTAGCATCTCTTTAGACTTTGCCTCTTCCAAGTATTTTTGTGACTTCTTAAGAAGAGTAGGGAATGGGATCCTAGGAGCATACACACGCGTAGGCGATGGCGGATCTGACTGCTCCACCGAATCTTTGGCTTTCTGATTCTCTTATTTATCTCTTTTGTCGAGATCTATGACTACATCAACATTGTTGTCTTTTCGTGCTACAAGTTCTAACATTTTCCCACTCCTTAGTGCGGTGGTATTAACAAACTCTTTCCTAGGATTTTGCTCACCCTTCACTGAAAGGACTCCACGTTGTCTTTTTACTGCATCAGTAGTTTGAACAACTTGAGTATTTATCAGTTTCATGTGAATGGAGACAACTTCATACTTGGCATTGAGATGATTGTACATGTTATCCACCTTCACATTGATCTCATTAGCAGAATTTTGTTGTTGGAGGAGGAGTTGGTGCATAAGGACCTTGACTTGAGGATCATTTGCTGAGTTTGAAAGAGCTTGGAAAGAAGCTGGGACATCGTCTAGAAATTGTTGAATGGTTGTTTATGCTGGAATCCAACATGAAATTTGTTCCGATCCTGATTTTGCACAAAGTGTTTCCCCTCAAAGCCCTGAGAAAAGGTCTTCTGAAAATCCTGATTTTGAACGCCCGTCTGTCCTGTAAATCCTAGAGAAATACCAGTGACGCCCAAATTCTGCACGAATGTTTTTCCCTGAAATTGTTGACCCTGAGCGACCACCTACTGTGGGTAGACTTGGTCAAGCGGATTTTCAACATTTGTACTCTTGTAGGATAAGTTTGGTTGAATCTCCTATTTTGCACGAACCCATGTCCATTCGTATAATTCACTATTTGAAAATTCTCAGTCTCGTCCTCAGCAATTTTTTGACAGTAAAGTGCATCTGAACCATCTTCACAAAGCTAAACACCTCTCTGATTTGCCTTCATCAACAAAATCACCTTCACATTCAGCTCATCAATCTTCTAAGAGTCCACACTGTTAACCCTTTTAGATCGATCATACTTTGTACGTCAACTGTTGGAACTTGCAGTCAAGTTTTCTATCAATTGGTACATTCCTGCTATGATCTTAATCAGAAAATATCTATTGCTTGCAGTATTGAGTGCATTCTTATAGTCCCAATCGACTCCATCATAGAAAATGCTGAGAATCTGCTCATCTGAATACCCATGATGAGGGCACTCTCTACGGTATTCTTTGAATATCTCTCAAGCCTCGCAAAAGGACTCCCTTAAATATTGTCCAAAAGTAGTGATCTTGATTCTCAGAGAGTATGTCTTAGACTTAGTGTAGAAGTGATCTAAGAAGGCAGCTCTGCATTCAGCCTAAGTTCTTAATGATTTGGCAGGTAGTGACTTAAGCCAACTCAACGTCTTGTCTGCTAAAGAGAAATGGAAGACCTTACACTTGAGGTAATCAGTAGGTACCTCATTCGACTTAGTAATACTGCAAATCTCTTTGAAATACTATGTGATCCATTGGGTTTTTCTCGGCAGGTAAACCATGGAATGTATGCTGCTTCACTAATACAATCATCTAAAGCTTGATCTTATAATCTTGCCTCGTAATCCTTGGCGGACAAATAGGAGCTCTGTTTTGGTAGAACGAGTGGGGTGTGGTAGTGTCCTTAATAGCATGATGCTTCTCTTGTTGTTGTTGTTGTTGTTGTTGTTGTTGTTGTTGTTGTTGTTGTTGTTGTTGTTGTTGTTGCAACTTCTGTAGTTGTTGTTGTAGATTCTGGAGTTGTGCAGCTGCAGCAGCCTAAGCATCAGCAAGTGCATGATTATCGAAATTATCACTCATGTTGGATAGTTTTGAGATTGTATACTTAGCTTTGTTGTTAGTATGTTTTGTTTTTGCTAGCTCTTGATTAGTGAGTTGCAGGAGGTTGTCAGAGCCTTCATTTCTTCTTTGCATGCACCTGAAACACACAAGCAAGTAAAATATATCTTAGTCAGTAAATCTTAGACTAAACTTCAATTTTATATTCGAAGGTAACAAAATTGGTCTCCGGCAACGGCGCCAAAAACTTGATACACAGAGTTTTAATCCTATACAAACTACTAAAAGTGCACAACAAATTTTGTAGAAATCTAGGGATCGAATCCAAAAAGACCAAGTGTCTCACTACGACTCTTAAAGAATGAAACTAAGTTAAGAAAAAAAGTATGAATTTTATAGTTTTCGATGCAATAATGTAAACAAAAAATAAGTAAATGATGTAACTTATCAATTAAAAGCGTTAGGCTTTAGGGATATTCATAGGAAATCAGAAATCATGAACTAGACAATTATTCAGGGAACTGATAAACACAATCTTGAACTCAAACATAAATTTATAACCAATCTACTATCATGGTATCAATCACTTTATCTAGCAACCTAAGATTCTAAAATTTCATTTGAACTTAAAATTCTAGACAAGCATTAACAAGCATGCTCGATTTGTTCACAGATTGGCTTAGCATCAACTTTCGTTGGCTAAGGACAATTCCCCTCACCTATGTTATATCAAACAATCTATAACACTTTTGATGAATATATTAAACCCTAAATCAGAGACTAAGTGATCAGTTCAGCCTAAGAAATAAGAGAAACGATAGATGAAGATAAAACCATATCTATGTTTAATTCAATGATTCATAGATTCCTTTGAAACCTTAAAACCTAAGTATGAGACTACTCAGACATGGATGAAGAGAAACAACAGAGAGATGAATAAAATCTCATGATTATAAAAATAAGAAATCCAAAGAGGTACATAAGATGTAGAGTCAGAGATTCGTTTACCCAAAACTTACAAATTGCCAAAAGCCAAAAATCAGAATAGAAAATAATGTGTTTTTTTCTAAACAATGGCTACAAACTAGTATATATAAGTTAAAATCGTGTCATAGAGCAAATTTCTTTTTTTCTGCGTAAGTTGGATCGATCGATCTGAAACTTCACGGCAAATGAAATCGATCGGTATGATGGTGGATCAATCGATTCGAGGTGGAACAATCGATCTGAGATATGACGGTTTTCTTGGTGATTTGGGATCGATAAATTTAAATGTATATCGATCGATATGAACTTCATAAATCACCACTTTTCGCTCTTTTGTTCCCGTTCTATGCTCTTAATGTCTTAAACTCCATTAAACATGAACCAATCTATAAAAACTCTAAAACATAGAAAATATTTTAAATTTTTTATGAAATTATGGTTAAAAACCGCAATATATCACAATCCAAATTAATTGAATTTTCTTTATTGGAAGATGTTTTACTTTTTTTTGTTCGAAATTTGTTTTAGTTAATAATCTAAGTATTTATTTTTGCAGATCAAAATTAAAAGAAAATTGTAAGCTTCAAAATATAGTGGATTGGTCGTTGAGAAATGACTGTACTCTTACTAATTATCCAACTATATCTTATCCATCTATGAAAAGTTTTTGATAATTCTAATCGTTTCGTCATAAAAAAAATTCATAGAAAATCAAACAATTGAATCGATTGTTGCAGCTTAGCGTATTCGTTAATTTCAAAATTTATTCGATTTAACGATTGTGAAAAAATTGAAAATGATGAATCGAAAGATTGTTGATTAAAAAAAAAAGATTGTTGATTTCCCATTTCTATAACGAATAATTTTATGAACCGAACTTTCGGTGATTGATAGATTTGAGAAGAAAAGACATTTTTTTCTAGATCAGCTTTTGACTTCTTGCCTTAGTATGACTTTCTATTTTACTGTCTTGAGTAAAAATGTAAAATGAATTTTTTTTTAATATCCTCATCGATGTCTGTCCCTTTTTTCTTTTCTTTTTCCCCTTTGTGTCATCAATTATTGTTTTGTGTCTATTTAAATGATTCTTTTGAATAATTTTTGTTTCAAGGTAAAAATGTTATATTATATTATCTATCAAAAACAATATACTATTTCATTTTAATCTGATATAATTATTCTAAAGTTTACTATCATGTTAAATAAGTATTCTTTTAGCTTAAATTTTTTGTTCTACATTAATTATCGTTTTGTATACCTTTATTACTTTAATGTATTGATCAATAAAGAATTTTTATAATTTATTAATAAAAATTAAAAAAAAAAGTTAATTATTTTTTTAATATGTGTGTAAAAATCTTAAACGACATTTATTTTAAAACAAAGAGAATACTATGTAATACAAATATACAATATTTTAAATGTTTAAATGTAACAAAAACTAATTTCAATGACATAAATACCACTTTCTCAAACTCAGGTAAATTAAAATTACTCCGGTAGTATAATGTATTTTATTTTTGTTATTAATACATAACTTGAAAACAAAACATTAATGCATTAAACCCATAATGAAAATCATATAATAACAACATTAAAAACAGTTCTATTAATTTTAAATAGAGACAACTTCTTAAACAACATAAATTGCAAAAGTAAGAAATTGACATGCGTTGTAAGGTGGATTACAAACCTAATTATTAATAAAAGGTGATATTCCTAAATATTTTGTAGAACTGTTACAAATAAAAGTGAAAATATATAAAAATGGAAAGACACAATATTTTAACATTATTTTCTGATTATTGAAAATTAGAAAACATAAAAATTATAGGATAAAAAATTATGATAAAAAAAAAAATTCAAAGCATTTTTTAATTGTTATTATAATAGATTATTTTCAGTTTCCCTTTTTCGGTCATTTTTTCACAAAGTGTCGGGTAACACCCGGTGTAAATTATCTAATAGATACTATCCATCGCCGCCAACGTGGTACACCTAGATATATAGGTATTCGACCTATAATATTTTTTTTTGGTTAAATAACAATTTAGTTTGTTAATCAAAATACCCTACCAAATTTCATTCACTTGCATATCTATGCGGGCTCATGTATCTATAGAGTTGAACAAATCCATATATATCGAAAACAAGAAAACGATAAACAAAGAAAAGACCATGTCGGACCAGCCTGCGCTTAGCGGGACTATAGTCATGTAGCTTTCAAATTAAATTTGGTCTGTGGACTGCCAAGTGCCAACGACATCAAATACCCTTTTTCCCAACTTTTCATTCATATAAGATAATAAAATAAACAATGTGAATTATTTGCGCAATCATATGTCTAGTCAACAAGGTCACATTATGTCAATACGGTGTTGCTGAGCTCTATAGTCATGGTGTTCTAGATATTATCGACAAATTTCGTCTTTGGACTGACTTTTAAGTTTCAACAGTAGCTTTTTTGGATAATGACCTTTCTGTTGCCACATGTTCCCGTGTTTAATAGTGACTATTTTTATTTCTGGAAAAATTTTGTTTTTAAAAGACGATTATTGTTGGTACGAGGTGATGAACCTAACCGGTTCAACCGTTCCGTTCCCAAATCAGTTAATTGTTTAATTGTGAGTTTGTTTACGTTCGATGATTGATTTTTGTTTTTCCAACAAAAGCTTCATATATTAAATTAACGAAAAACGACTCTTCTCTAAATAGAACCAATTTAAAAGCCTCAGACTTATACAGAAAAAGAAGAACCTCACCTTCTTACATTCTTGGCATGTAAATTCGCACATACATTACTACATCTAGGAATATGACTATTGCTAAAAAGATAGAAATAGAGTCTTAAGATGTTTAAATTCTACAAGTTCTGTTCAGAAAGATGGTCAATCATCTTTCGATTGATCTAGCTATATTTTATTTAATGAACATATTTTATTATATAAATCACCAAAAATTATTTTTTAGTCTCTCTTTTTCACAAAAAATGTTGTTTTTAAGTTGAATTTTTTTTCAAAAAACAATATCGTTTTATATTTTCAATGCAGTTTTTAGCTACTTTCTAAAATTACTCTTCATTCAAATCTAAAAATCTTTGTATTTATGTCATTATAATTTAGTTAATGGTATATTAAATAGGGACATGTTTGTATATTTAAACATTTTTTTAATATACGTGAAATATATCAAAACGATATTTTCATAAAACAGAGGGAGTATTATTAGATCTTTAACCCACATAAAATAAATATCACATTTAGCTTGTTATAAGACATGATATCTATGAATTTCAGTTGGTAGTGTTTTCCAGAATTTATAAGGTTTTTTCTATTAAACTTATAGGTTTACAATAATTTATATTTACAATAATCTAATTTGATTTTGTTTCAAGTTTCAACCATGTATCATGAACGAATAAGATATAACTCAAGAAGTTTTAAATTTGATGAGGAAGAGTTCGTTTTGGTCGGTAAAGTTGAATACGAGTGTTGGCTCGTGGGTATTAAATCAACGGATTCATTGGTGGATGTGTTAGCTAATCACCGTCCTAGGCGTAGATGAGCTCATTTTTTAGCTTTGATTGAGGATGAGATTAAGAGGATTAAGGACTTTGCTTACTCTGACGATGAGATTCCTTAATGGCGATGTAAGGTGGATAAATTTAGATCAAATTTCTCTTCTCAAGATACTTGGACTCAGATTCAAGAAGTCTCTCCTCTCAAGATGTGGCATAAGAGTGTCTAGTTTCCTGAGGCTACTCCGAAATATTCCTTTATAGTGTGGCTGGCTACTCAGAATCGTTTAGCAACAGATGATAAATTACTCTTATGGAATTCAAATGTAGCTTCAGGGTGTGTTTTCTGTTCCACATCAGTGGAGACCCGGAAGCATATTTTTTCTCTTGCCCAGTCACCTCTCAAGTTTGGCATCGGTTGGCTTATGGGTTGCTCCACCAAAGGTACATCACTCTCTTCTATGACATTATTTCAACTGTTTTGATCTCAGGAACCCGGGGCACCTTGCTAAGTATGTGTTTCAAGTCACTATTTATTTTTATGGAGGAAAAAAAATAAGAGGCGACATGGCGGGATTTCATCTTCTATCGACAACTTGGTACGAGATATGGGTAGGGCTGTCCGCAATAGACTCTCAACTCTACAGAGTAAGGGGCTCATGAATGATGGCTTGCAAATTTGGTTCTCAAATATAGTCTGATTTTCTCTTTGTTCTTCTACTGAGCTTATTTTGTTTCATTGTTTTTTCGATTTTATGTTTTAAGCTCGTTCGAAAGTGAAATGTTCTCTTTTTCCTAAAACTTAATTTTGTTCTATTTGAGTTTTCCAGTTTTAAATTTCAATGAGGTATACCAGTTTCGACGTCAATTTCTCGAACTCTATTTTTATTTTCAATTTTTCAAAAACAGACACTAGTTGTACAAAAAAATTTTGAATATATTTTTATTTATTTTTCAAAAAAAAAAAAATATATATATATATATAGACATATAGTTGTGAATCTTGGTTACGTACATAGCCTACACATAGTTTTATCATAGGTATAAAATCGATTCGGAGATATGCAAAATATCGTATGGATATTAAGACAAATGAACCAGATCCAGATGCATCTTATTGTAAACTCGACCGACTGTGTATATTCTGACATATGACAAGACATTGTATAGCATTTTGACACAGCAACTGAGTGTTCTAAAAATGTATCATAACCAAATATGTAACTAACACTATGGCCAACAAACCGAACGCATCAGACATAAATTATTGGTGGCGTATGCGAAATTAGTTAATTTTTTTCCATACAATTGAAACTCTGCCTACAAGTCAATAAATCAAAATGAATTTAACAACTCACATTACTTGGACATATCAATATTGTAGGTAAAGCTACTAGATTTATATATATGATGTTTTCTCATATCCGTCAAACAAAATACGACGATATTGAAAATACGACGATATTGAAAATACGACGATATTGAAATGAGATTATCCCCACTTAATAAAATCATCTAAAAGTAATGTTCAAATCTTTGTAAAAGAACCACTTATGCACGTTTTAATTTGACAGTAGCAAAGAGCTCGGAGTCTTGTTCTAAATTCTTCCTTGTTTAGAGGATTATGAATATTTGCACATTTTGAGATAAACTTTCGAACCAAATATAAACAGTTTGAAACCTTTTCAGAAAATTTTATTTAATAAATTTCAGAGAGATTAGAAACTAGAAAGGGTGTTTATATTTTAACTGGAAACATAATTTTGATCACATGTACATTTCTTCTATGATATAAATGTAGTGTGAAACTGACCACGACTTTGCATGCAGATTGCAGAGATCCAAAGCACAGTACTACTACACTATTCATATCCCCACAATAATGTTTATATTAGAAAACTACATTTCAAACCTTCAATGTCGACATTGAACGTTAAAAAGATGAAAAAAAAGAGAGGGTAAAGGTTATGTTTTCCGTTTTTTCTTTCTGATAACAATTCTTTTTTGATAAAACTGATAACAAAATTAATAAAGATATAAACAGGGTACATCAATTTGAAGTTAAATTGAAACTAAATACGATTATATGTATTATGTATGTTTTAGTTTGCTATATGGTTAAATTGTAGATTTTTGGTATCAGGATTAGAAATTCATTATTATGATACTTAATTACGCCTTATGTAATTTATTTTTGTTAACTAATGAAAATCTTATAAAAATTCGAGAAAAAATTATAAACATCATTAAAGTTTCTTGTAAAGTTTTAGTTCAATTAGCTTGTCTTATTAATACGATTAACTAACTAATGAACACATGGTAATTTAATAAGTTTCTCTTAAAGTAGAGAGTACGTTTCGTGTAAGCCGAACTCACAAACATCAACTAGAAGATCCATTAGAAGATCCACTAGAAGATCACCAGTGATAAATACTTCACGAAGAAACAAAAAAATAATATGATGATGTACCACGGAATCGAGATTCCGGATCCCAAATTCGAGACTAAGAAAAAAAACAAGAACCAGAAATCCACCCGCAAAACAACCCTCGAAACTAAAACACTTGAAATCCTAAGACTCTCTATATTTCTTTTTGTGTTTGCTGGATAATGAATTATGAAGTATTTACTCTTTTTTATATAATACTTTAAGACCACATATTTCAAATAGAAAGAAAATCAAATATCCTCTCTACATGTCCATCCACCCATTCTATTGTGAGCAATGTGAGAATATATATATATATATATATATATATATATATATGTATATAGAAAATATCTAACCAAGGTTTTGTGTAATTGATTCAGAGTTTAAGAGATTCACTGCAGCATGCTTTAGCGTATGCGACATGACGTGTGCATTGGTGCAGTTTATTGACTTGTGACAGATATTTTGGTCGAGACTGTGTGCCTCTTCGGACAGGTGCTCTGTTTTTACACAAGGACAAATGTACTTAGAAGGTTGTACGTAGCATGATTATTCGTTTATTTTCAGAATCTGTATTCATATTATTTTTAAATTTAATTTCGTTGAACTGTAGTTAAGATTCTTGAAGCTTCTACCGAAAACAAGAAAAGATTAAACAAAAAAAAGGTGTTATTAATCAATAAAAGAACTGAATAAAACCCTAAACTTATATAGATTGTTTATAATAAATTTGAAAATCTAAAACCGATAGAAAACCTTCAAATATAATATTTTCACATAAATTAAAACTCTTAAAATGCATAAAATAAATAATAAATATTTATCGTAATACGGTCATACTATACAATTAGATGCCTGCAATGAATATTTAAATGTTTTTATAACGGAAACCGGAACTTGTAACTTTGTGATTTGTAAAAATATTGTTGTCATGTTATAGTTCGGATGTCAACTTAGAAACTTTTATGTGTGTGAGTTGTATAAGGGAAGAGAGAAAAAATAAACATCTTTAATGGTAAAAGTTAATTAATTAGTTAGAGCATCTCCATTAAGAAGATTTCATCGAGTATCTCAAGATTAAAAATAATAAAAATAAAAAATATGAAAAAGGAGCAATTTTTGAGAAACGGTTTTTGTTTTAGAACCTTCTCATTAGACTTAGGTAAAAAATCGTATCCGTATATCCGACCCGAAAAATTGTACTTGAATGTGTTCTATAGTCGAGTAAATTATTCTATTGGATATGAAATCTCTAAACTCAAAAATCCGTATTCAAATCCATCTCAAATTTGAAACCCAAAACCGAAACAAAAAATCCGAAAATACATAACTACCTATAAAAAATATCATAATTCAAGAATTCTATTATGTGAAATTTTTATGGGTAATATACACATACCGATCCGAATCCAAACTGAAAAATTCAAAAAATTCAAAAACCCAAAAACATCCGGAAAACCCAAAAACCCGGAACCCGATCAGAAAACCCGAAAACCCCGAATCCGAATCCAAATTCGAACCGGATCAATACCCAAATTTTTTTGGGTTTTTTCCAGATTTCAACTCTTATACCCGAACCCAACCCGAAATTTTTTACCCAACCCAACCCGAAAATTTTTATCCGAACCAAACCCGAACCCGGAAAATTATTCTATTGAGTATTAAATACCTAAACTCAAAAACTAAAATCCGATAGAGTTTTACCCGAACCTGATTGCTCACCCCTACTCTCCACTGTTCTAGAGAAACCCATCTCACAATTGTTGAATTGTGATTAGTTCAATTTCTTTTTAATAATTAAATTTAATTAAATATTAAAATATATTAGAAACAAAAATTTGATAAAGGTAAGATACTCAAAAGAGTTTCTCAATGCTCTTAACCAAGGGATGGTGGGATAATTGTTCTCATTTAAAAGACTTACCCTGTTAGTACATGCCAAAAATTGATTTCTTTTGTAATTATTTAAACTACTTCTATTTGTTCCATTGAAATGGTGTTATTTTTTAAATTTATAAAAAAAAATGGGTGAGTAAAATATTCTAAGACTACATTTACTCTGAAAAAGAAAAAAATAATTATATGGTTTCCAATCGAATTGAATAGTTTGTTCTAGATCTGTTACGGATCCGGATATCCGGAGTTTTGGGGATATTTGGATATGGATCCGTTAAAATTTCATTTTCATTATCCGGATCTGGATATCCGGATCCGAATATCCATATCCGATCTAAATAAAAAAAAAAAAAATTAAGTGTAATAAGATGGATATCTGGAAGTAAAAAAAAGCAGATATCCGATAATTTTTTTAGATCAATATGGATATCCGCGGATATTTATTCTGAAATTTCTTAGTATTCGGATCTGACTCTGTAACCCCGAATATTTGTTTTTTCGGATCCAAATCCAGTGGTAGACGCTTTTTATTTTCTTATGTCCTTTTTTCTCAACTAAAATCATGTTTCTTAATTTTTTTTTCTTTCCTCAAGTTTGTTTTCTTTCCTACCTTACAACTAACATAAACAAGAGATCAAAGTGTTTTTTCTTTTTCTCAAAAAGAAAAACAAAGAGGCGATTTGAATTATTTTTTTTTTTGAAAGAGAAGGTGCTACATGAGCATAGTAAGTTATCAAAAGAAGTCTTCTCACTTCCTAAAATCTCATTAAACTCATCCCAAAAAGGAGAAAATAATCTTACTTGGGTTTTATGGGTCTATATGGTTGAGTTTTCCTCTAGGTCGATGTTAATTTTACCGATGGTACGTAGAAAGCAAAATATAAAACAAATTTAATCTTACAACGATTCGTGGAAAATTCAAAGGATGGCGAAAAACCAACTCAGCCACATGCTTCGGTCTCCCTTACTCACTTCCCCTTCTTACTTCTTCCTCTTCTTTCTTATCCTCTTTGCACCATTCTTGCTTATATATACTCCTTCTTACATGTCTATATTGGAACATATACTTTTCGAAGAAACCTAAAATCTCAAGAAAAAAAATCTAAGGAAAACTAATCTATTAGGATGGCCAGGCAAAGAATGATCACAGTTGGGTCATCAAAGAAGAAAAAGGGTGGAATTGTGAAGCTCAAGAATGTTGTAGAGAGGTTAGTGCAGATCAAAGGCTTTTCCACAGCCAGGAAACCATGTTCCGACGAATACGGCCGTGATTGTGTCCCTAAAGACGTGAAAGAAGGTCATTTTGCGGTGATAGCCGTTGATGGGTATGATGAGCCTTCACAAAGATTCGTTGTCCCATTGATGTTTCTAGAACACCCTATGTTCCGGAAGCTCCTAGAACGAGCAGAGGAGGAATATGGGTTCGATCACAACGGAGCCCTGATGGTACCTTGCAGGCCAAGCCATCTACGGATGATATTGACCGAGCAGTGGAGTTAGAATTTTTGCTGTAATTATTATTGGCCTATTTAATATTACATAATAAAACCGGATTATCCGCTTCTTGTGCTTTCAAGATTTTAATTATGCTGTGGGTATCTAATACATAATATATTTTCTCACACCTCAACTTGCAATATACGAGCAGTTATAACTTAAAAATGCAAATACTTTGGCGATTCTATTTTTTGTTGTTAGGCTCGAGTTAAGACTCTTGTATTACGCTTGAAATGGTGATTTTTAGTAAAACAAATCTCATCAAAAACATTTATGGACCAAAAACCTAGAATTTATGGAAACCTAGGATTTTATTGTACTATTGCAAGATAGTACTGTGAGAATACAGGAAGCCTAGACACAAACAAGCCTTGATATGTTAACAGACTTTTTTAGTCCACTTTACACCTCTTGTTACCTCAAATATTCACTTAAGATTCTGATAAATGATTAGGAAAAGTGAAAGTAGGGGACCGATATATGTTGTAGCTTTGTTTGAATTTAGTAACTTCACATCAGTAGGGCATGACAACAATTAAAAACTGACGTGGAGAGAAATGACAAGTCACATAGATATTAAGTCCTGTAGATATTTTAGTTATGTTCTTTATACGAAATATATAGATATATACATTTGAATAAAAAATATAAATATACACATAAATGTATGTATATATTACGGAAACGCACATAAAACCAAAAGAAATGGTAGGACAATGTACACCAATCCGTACTTGCATTTTCTCAATCAGTGCCCCCTCCATATCTGCATATGTGTATACACACACATGATATGCGTGAAGGTGATTACGACGTGTCTAAATATGGGCTGTTTAAAGTGTTATCGGATTTATAGTTTCACATCATATTTTCGTAAAACAATGGTTTGTAATTACATAGGATTTGATTGTTTTTGTTTTCAAGTTTAACTATCAAATGAAATCACAATCTTTAATGTTTTAATCAGTTTCTTTTATTAGTCGTGAATGCAAATGAAAAGAGAACAAACAAAAAAAAAGAGGAAAAGGTCATGTTTGCATTTGACGTTTGAGCGCCGTTTGTATTTACAAAATTATTTAAGGAAAAAAGTAAAAATTATATATAGTTTTACTTAGGTGAAAATTAGAATATCTTAAGATTTTTATATGTAAACACAAAAGCAAAGAAATTGGGGTTTGCAACAATTTAGACTACAATCCAGCATAGAGTTTGATGATTGGTTGTTAATTAATTTGGCTTTATATATGTAAATAGAAATATGTGCTAATTGAATGTCGAGTCACTTTTTGTACAACTCACACTGTTTTAGAAAGATCATACGTTGGCTGTTGGCATTCATTTGTGAAAATGATTTATAGTTTGGACTGGTTTTGGCAATGGAGTTTCTCTAAAGTTCATCGGTCAGAAATTGTTGATAAAATTCACAAACAGACAATTTTTCACAACTTGAAATTTTGATTATATATTTCAGTTTTATAAGTCTCTCCAACTTTTTTTTTTTTTTTCTGTAAAACGTTTCTCTACAAAAAAAAAAAAGTTTCAAAAGATCTCAATGTCATGTCACAAACACACACCTAATTTCTCTTCTTATAAATAATATCCAGTGGAAATTGATTTTATAGATCAGGGGAATTAGTGAAGACGCAAAAAGGTTAATTGAAAATTGTGATCATATTTTTATATAAGGACCGATTAACCAAACCGGTTTTATAAGCTAATTCCAAACCAACATCATATACAATACTTTCAACACATGCACACATGTGAAGGTTCATAGCCAGAGATATTTGTGAACTAAAATATGTTTGATAAATTGGCAGAACCAAAGTCAAAATTGAATCAAAAGTACAAGTAAGAATAACCATATGAGTTAGGACTATGTATCTGCAATTTCAAATAGAGTGCTCCATATAGAAACCAAACCAAAATAGTGTCAGATACTTAGCCAAGAATGTACGTTCAAATCCGTGGGATCGGTGAACAAAACTACATCACGTCTGGTGGATCTAGCAAAACCTTATGTGTTCTTATTTTTCATCCCTTGGTGATTTTATTCTAATGAAGATAACTCTTTAATTATGACCTTTTTTTCTTTTTTTTTGTTCTTTCAAGGAACTTTTTATGAATTTTGATCTCCTCTGTAAAACTTCTGTGTCCTTATTTACTTTTAACTTAAAACAAAAATAAAATAAAACCGTAATGGGACCATACATTACGGTTATTGTTGTGTAGAACAATCAAATATCAAATTTATATCATGAAGACAACACATAATAAAAGTTGTAAAACATTCTTACTTGTTAGCCACACAGCGTTGAAGGTTACCAATCAACAAAGTGGTTGTAAATAGCTATTGAAAGATGCGATTAGAAAAGATGGTTGAAAAAAACGTTTAGAAACATAATAAGGAACAGTTGCAAACCATCCAAAAAAACACGATGGTTCGTTTGTAAACAAGGTTTATTGTATTTTAATTTTTAAATTTATTAAAAAATAATAATCTTTTATGTTATTCTCTTAAGAAATTAAAAACCAAATAAGATAAAAAAAAATTGAATTGTTATTAATATTTTAATTTATTTTGTTATATTTTTATAACAATTCTTTTTTTTCTATTTAAGTATTTGTTACCAATCATAACAATCATTTAGTCGTTTACTTAAACTCAATCGCTTTTTCTCTTATGCTATTTATAACCGCATTTTTTAACCACCTATTTTACAACCGCAAAAAAAAATTCTTAATCACTTTATTTAAACGAGGTTGCCAATCAGATCGATTATATCGAATTCCAAAGAAAAACTAGAGTACTAAAATCAAAAAACCATGATGTAATGTCGATATGAAAATAAAAATAAAATAAATAGATGCCTTTTCTGTGCCCTGCTGTTCCTCAAAAATGACAACATCTAATAAATTTTCAACAGTAAAATTATAATGCATGGAAATTGGTACCAGCGGCCCACTTGGAAAAACATGTCGGGCAAACATCAAGCTAAACCAGCTAGTTAGCAAATCAAGGTCATGTTGAATTTGTGGCGAGCGAATCATAAAATGCGAGAAATTTATTTATTTATTTTTGTAGAAGTTTAACATTTTATCGAAGCTTAAACATGTGTGCTTACCAAAATCTATTAACTTGATAAGAAGCAGAATCACAATTGTGCTATAGTATAGAGATCTCCAATTAGCAGACAAGTTTTTAAAGTCGCATGAAATTTTTTCACCAAGGTGGAATTTGTTCAAAATAATTTAAATTTTCATAGCTAATAGAGCATGTCTCAAATGTATATTCGAAATTAAACATTTTCCAGTAATTTATATTTCTAGAGATATTGGATTTGGGGACCAATATAAATATGTATTAAGGTCTGTAGTTATTTATTCACACAATTAATAGAGAGAAAAAATAATATTAGAAGCAAAAGTATCTTTGCCGGAAATTTGTTTATATTTATATATGATTTAACAGTTCATCCAATATAGTATGCTCGAACTTACAACAATTATTTTTTGAAATTAAGCAACATATTATGTTAAGCAAATATAATTTCAGACTCTTGCATAACTAACACTTTTAATACATTTAATATGCATAAATGGCTTAAATAGCATTTTATGGCATTGTTAATTTTTATTGACGAAAATACATTTTACTTGAGATAAATGTATTTCACGTTAGCATAAATTATTTTTGTTGGTTACTATTCATCACATATTCCTACTTGAGTATGTACAATATAAATTTGTTAAAATTATTGGGAATTTCCTAGTATTTTATGTGTTTTTTATTTAGTTTTTCCGAATTTTTAAACTTTTGAACACTTAGACTTTATTTCCTAAATCATAGTGGACGTGAAAATCCATACATATCAAGATACAAACCACTAAATGGAAGGAGAATTCAAACCAATCAATATGGAATAAATAAATAGAATTGAAAATCCAAACCAATCATTGTACATTATATCGTCGATAATGGAGTTTGATAAAAATTAATCTAGTTAAACCTCAAACCCTAAATATATGTGGAATCCAAAAAACTTATTATACAATATGTTATCTTTAATAGACATTGAAAACATAAATCTAAAGCATAAAAGAAAATGTAAACCCAAACCAATCAACACATGAAATAAATATAATAAAATTTTTTTATGAATAATACCTTAAATTAGAAGAATTTTTTGGGAAATACACATTTCTTCCTAACACTTTTTGAGTGAGAGTGGAGGAGATTTGATAAAAAGCTCATGATTTACTTTTTGTTTGATGAGATGCAATGTGACATTTTTCCACTGACAGAACTACATGCAAATTTAATGTTGTAAACTTTGTGTGGACAAAAAATTGGTAAAAATTAGTGGACAACAAAAGTGATAATATATATCTAGGCAGGAAAGGGAGTTGTTGAAAGGATACAAGTAGCATTTATTGGTATAAATCCCAGCATCTCATGGTGACATATGAGAATTTTTCCATCACATATATATTTTTCCTATAAGAAAGTTTGTCTATATGGGATTTTGTCCATCAAGTATATATTTGGTCCATGTCCATCATCCCAACCGAGACATCTCATCCCTAGAAATAATATGTTGCCCATTTATATTATATTATCCATATTCATGAGCACAAAAAACAAAGGTAGGATTGTTTTAAGTTGTCAAGTGTTTTGATTTGCTCGAGAAAATGATAATTATGAAATTGATAAATTTGGTAAGGATTTTGGTCTTTCTAACATTTGGCACGTAGGAGGAGAGGATAAAGTTTAAAACATAAACCATTAATTGTTCAAAAAGTAGAAATAGTTCGAAAGAGGGGACATAACATTATTGTTTACACCATATTTTTATTAGTTGTTTGGTTATGAAAAATATAATATTAACTTATGACCATTAAAAAAGTAATGCTATGTCTCTATACTATACAAAGGTCACAAAATGATGTAAATAAGATAGTGTTGAAGTCACATATTTTGTTACCATGATTACAATTGGTATATATCAGAATATATATTTTTTTGAGAGTTTATTTAAAATATAGTTGACAAAAATAATTGGAAGGACATTTTGTCCATATGGTCCAGTATCCCATGGTGGCATATGAGATTTTTTCCATCACGTATATATTTGGTTCATATTGGATTTTGTCCATCATCCCAAGCTAAACATCTCATCTCTGGAAATAATAGGTTGCCTATCTATGTTATATTGTCCATACCCATAGGCCCAAACAATGGTAGAATTTTATTAGGTTGTCAAGTATTTTGGTTCAATGGAGAAAATGATAATTATGAAATTGATTTTTTCTAGCATTTGGCACGTAGGAGGAGATGGTAAAAATTTTAAACATAAACCATTAATTCTTCCAAAAAATAGAAATACTTCGAAAGAGGGAAAGACAATGGACATAGTCTGAAGGACAAACAACATAGTTTGAAGGACATAACCGATAAATAAGAAATTCTAGGAAGTAGTAGAGTTGGGATATTAACCAAGGTGATGCTCCTCGTAAAATTTGAGCGTGCTCCTCGTAAAGTTCCACATCATAATTACAACATAGTTGGTCCACCATTTTGCCGGTTATCCCATCGAGTTGAAGTCCATGCACAAATAAGATATCTCTAATAAAACATCCAAGAAAACATAGAAGAATATTGATAAGGGAGCGTACATATCTATTCATATTCTTCTCATCGTTGAGTTTGATGAGTGGGTCAAAAATCTCTATTTTGAGTGTTTCAGATGTATAACTATTGCAACCCAATGATCGTGGGACCCCTCATCTTTCCTTTGCATTGGTGCATATATGGTGTCGACATCGTGCAAGCACATCATTTTTTAGATCGGTTTCACACATTCCCCTTAACATAATTCTTGAGTGTGCTATACCATGAATAATCTGGTTGAGTGTTGCTTTTAAACAGCTCATATGAAATTTTTTCCATCAAATAAGGGAGTTTGTCCATATGAGATTTTTTCCATCAAATATATATTTAGTCCATATGGGATTTTTTCCATCATTCCAATCTAGACATATCATCTCTAGAACATAAATGGACAATATAATGTTATGTCCATACTATATAGAGGTCACAAAATGGTGTAAACAAGATGGTGTTGAAGCCACATATTTTGTTACCATGATCACAATTGGTATTTATCATAACATATATATTTTGTTGGGAGTTGATTTAAAATATAGTGGACAAAAATAATTGGAAGGACATTTTGTCCATATGGTCCAGCAACTCATTGTAGCATATGAGATTTTTTCCATCACGTATATATTTTTCCCATAAGGGAGTTTGTCCATATGGGATTTTGTCCATATTGGATTTTGTCTATCAAGTATATATTGTCAATATACGGAAATAGAAAAAGAAGTTGCAAGGAGATGAGAAATATTGTGTAATGGAAATATTTGCAAGGATTTGTTAAAGGAGTTGTTAGGATTATGATTTCTCTTGTAGAAAAATAAACCGGTGGAATTGTAGAGTGAGAAATAGTGAAGAGAAAAGAGAAGCTGAACAATGTTGGCGAGTGTTTTCTAGAAAATGACTTTTTAGATTTGGTGTGATGATTTTAAACGTATGAATTGTTTGTTTAAGTATATATTTATCTTTAATTATCAAATAACTTCCGAGTTTATTTTATTTGATGTGACATGTATGAAAGAGTTTGGTATTAGGAGTGTAAATTTTAAGATTTTTTGAGGATAGTAGAGATATCTCATCTTCATAAAAGGGTATATTTAGAGGTTGTGTTGGGTTAGGGTATCCGTTGTAATAAAAAAAAAGATGGTATATATTATCTAAATATAATTAGGATTACAAACCCATCATTAAACAGTACTATGTCGTATGTAACATAATTTTAGAAGGAATCTAAATCGTAAACCACAAATATAAGTAAAAATTTAAGCAAATCATTGTACAATATTTCATCTGTAAAAAAGTTTAATAAGAAGAAATATAAAATCTAAATGAAAGTAGTAAAGCCAAAAAAAATCAATAATCTAAATCCTAAATCTTAAATAGAAGTGTGAATCCAAAAAAACAATTGTACAATATGTCATACGTAGAAGAGTTTAACAAGAAATAATTTAAACCTTAAACCTTAAGTATACATTATGTAACACGCATTAAAAAGATAATCTAAATGAGAGCCTAAACCAATCACCATAGAGAAAATAAATAGAATTAAGAACCCAAACTGATCGATTGGTCTGATTGGTAAATCGTTTAAACAAAGTGGTTAAGGGTTTTCGTGGTGGTTGTTACGAGGCACTTAAAGAAAAGACGATTATAAATAGCGGAAGAAAGAATGTGCATGAATTAAAAAAAGTGGTTAAATGAGGTTATGGTCGGTAACAAGCGGTTGAATAGTAAAAATATTATTATAAATAGATAACAAAAATTAATTTAAAATATAATATATTTTTGTGATTTTATCTTTCATTATCAAGATATTTGTAAGAGACTAATATAAATAAATATTTTTTAAAAATATATTAAAAATTTAAGAAAAATCCAACTGCTCGTTTGGTAAACAAAGTGGTTGTAAACTCACATATTTTAGGCTGTTTAAAATGCCTCGTTTTGAGTTCTAATCTCTTCTTTCAATCTCCTATTTCAAGCACCTATTTTATTCGCCCATTTCATCCGTTTGTCTGATTGGTAACCAAATGATCGGTTGAATTTATAACCGTCTCAAATTTTGCTACCAATCAAAGTTAGTATATCGCCAAAACAGAGTTTAACACGAAGAATTCCAAACCATAAATCCTAAATAGAAATGAAAACTCAAACAAATCATTGTACAATATGATTCCAATGCACTGTTTGCCACGTGGTCAAAGACATGAAATTTAAGCATAGTTTCCACCAATTTCCGACTAATCCTGGGAATTGGTCGGAAATTTGTCGGAATATGGACACCTTTTTCGATGAATTTCCAATCAATTTTTGGGATTGGCTGGAAATTTTTGAATTTACCACGTGAATATAATGAAGATTTTTAAATTAATCGTGTTTAGCAGTTTCGACAAAATTCCGACCAACCATATACTATAACCAACTCAATTTTTTCTTCCAAATCACTCATAAAATCACAAATCTCTCTCGAAACTGGTGTCTAAGATGCGTAATGGCTATTTAGACTTACGATTAATGCATATGCCTATTATTTTTCACAAATATAAATTTATTGTTAATGATGGTGATTAGTGTAGAATAAGTGTCATGGAAGTGAAATAATCTAAATTAGTGATCTAAGGTCTAAAGTTTAATTAGGTAGCATAAGCATCACAAATTAGTTAAGAATCACTCAAATCAATTGCATTCACCCACTGGTTTTTAATCGTGGTTTCAATCTTTTAGCTTTCATTTTATTTTGCCGTCTTCTTTCAGTTTGAATCTTGTTAATCTTTTGCATATTTGTTATTATTGCTTAATTCTTGTTAGTTTTATATTAACTATATTTTTGATTGAATTTGTTAGAAAATCAAAAATTAAACTTGTCTACTTAGCTTAATAAATTTCATGAATTTTTAGTCCATGCTTCTAATTTCTTGTAGATTGATACCGTTTTGACTATTACAAGTGGCTTGCGTGCATTTGTGGGTTTAATATTTGTTTTAAAACTTCGATCACATCAAAAACTTGAGAGTATTAGCTAGCTTTTTAAAATTACTCCCTTCATTTAAAAATGTCATTCTAGAGTTGACCTTGTGTTTTTTAAAATGTCGTTTATATTTTCAATGCTGTTTTAAAACTAATATATAAATTTACCGTTCATTAAATTTTAAAAATCTTTTGTATTTATATCTTTATTATTTAGTTAAGAATATATTAAATAGATATATGTTTACAATTTTAAACAATTTCTTAATTTGTGTGAAATTGTGTCAAAAGGACAGTCTACATGAAATGGAGGGAGTACAAGAAAAAATGCAATTACAAAGATTTAGAAGGGTGTAACTGTATAAAATTCAAAAAAAAGAAAAGTTACTTTCTTCTCGCACCCATATAATTACATTGTTCAGCAAATTAAGCATAGAAAGTACCCCTGCGAATTAAAACCGAATCGGATTTTCTGAACCGAACCAAATCGAGATTTAGGAGGTTTGATTTAGATTCGATTATTGTGCCTAAACCAATCGGCAAGAATTAAAATTACACTCGGTTCTCGGTTTGGTTTGTTTTGGTTCATTTGAATCAATTGTTAACCGAAATTTTTTAAAAAAAACCCTAAATTTTTTCACTTGTTATCTCTTCCGCCGGCGTGAAAAAATTTGTGGGGTTTTAAATCTTTGGTCATCCTCTTCTTCTCCAATGTACAGCTCCGCCGCAACTGCCATCGCCCACATCCACCTTTTCCGAAGTAAACTCAAGTCTCTGCAATTTTCTGGGTCACATTCTCTTGGATTGCAGTGGAGGAAGAAGATGAAATCTTCACCGAATTCGCTTGATTGTGGAAGACACACACTGTAATATGTTGGTAGAGATATGAGTAAGGAGATGACGAGTTGGCCTCACCGGAATTGCTCGGTGATTCGATCGGAGCAAGCTGGATTCGGTTCATATCAGCAGAGAGTTTCCCTACCAGAAAAAAAGAGACCTGTCCAAAACCAATATTTAATATCGGTGATTTCGGCCCAAATTTCTCCTACTCGAAAAACCAACAACCCTAAATAACCGTTCGGATCAAAGTCGCAGACCTAATAGAAAAAATGTTATTTCATATATTTTCTCTATCATTTTTCGTGCCTTATCTTTCGTCAGCTTGCTGACTGTGCACACAAGACATCATGTATTTAATTATTTTAGATCCCTAAATTTTTAAATATTTGCGAAACAGAACCCCAATTTTCAAATTTATAATATAGACCATAATTTGAAGAAAAAAGTTTGAGCAGGGTCTCGTCCCACAAAAATAACAATCTGGTGCTCTTCTAATTCATATTTCATACATTCAAGGTACTAGAAACTTTTACGATTATTTTTCCTGGTAAAACTTTTATAAAATCATAGTAAAACTCAAACCCAAAACAAAATCAAAAGAAATTTTTGTAAGTTTCTGAAAATAAACCTTTGTTTCAAAAACATTGGAGACTGACTTTTGTTTAATATAAACTAATAATCTATTTTAGAAATAAATTTGATTTCTAAATTTAATTTAATACAAATAATAATCTATTAAAAAAACTTTGAAGACTAACTTTACTTTAATACAAATTTACCCAAAACCTCTTTAACCAAATATATTAGCACTAATATAACACACTGTAAAATGTAAGGTATGGATGGAAATTATTTTAGAAATTTTAGTAAATTATGTTTCATTATTTATTACTTTTATCAACTTTTGTTTTCCAATGAAAAACACTTGTAATTACTAATTACTACAACGCAATTTTGTATTTGATTTTAAACTCATGGGTCTCACTGGAGTCTCCGTAGCTTCACCTCCCTCGGTTACTTTTCCGTTAAATATGGGTAATAGCCTAACAGGTTTGTGTTGCAATTAATTTGGTTCATATAGTTTCCTTAATTACGAATTGGGTTGACAAAAACAAATCTTAAGCTTTAAGTAATAGGCCTGGGGCTGGGCTGGGCTGCTTGTTTGTGTAACTTTAGTTGGATAATTAAAAGATATGACTTCATAAATAAATTTGCATTTCAAATCAATATTATTTTAGTTAATATATGGTTAACATTTCTCAAAAACTTATATATAATATAATAAATGGTATATATATAAATATAAATAATAATAAAGATTTAATACACCTAAAAATGATCGAGATAATTAAAGAGCTTGAGAAAATGATAATAGCTTTTTCCGAGTGCATTATAATTATTAAATTGATCATAGAAGTGAAAATTATTAGTTATTTTGCATGCATATTGACGATTAATTCCACACAAATATTTTAAGCCATTTATTTCTGAGTGGAGCTTTTGTTTTTCTTTTCATAACAATTTTTTTTGTAGACCAGTATCACTATTGTCTCTAGTATTATATCATTTGTTGTTTCATTAAAAATTTTTATAGAAAAACCATAGTAGGTAAAAAAAGTATAACTACAATTTTCCCTTCAAATGATCCTGATCATACACATGTTTTCTGAACACAGTGGTGGATAGTAATTTTGTGAAGAGATGTGCAACATTGTTCGACGATCAAACTTATCTTACTTCAATATCTTTATTTTTCTCAAGTTCTTGGTGTATGAAAAGAAATTTTGAGAGATATGTTTGGTTCCATCATTTTGATATATCTTTTTTTCGTCTGAGCAACACAAGCTACATTGTCTTCATATAAGATAGTAGGTTCCAATTTTACTTGAATTCTACTACTTGATTGGATGTGTTGACTTATTGATCTTAGTCATACACACTTTGTACTTGCTTCATGGAGTGCAATAATTTCAGCATGATTAGAAGAAGTGGCCACAAGCGCCTGCTTCTGAGAACGCCACGATATAGGTTGTGTCTCCGATTATGAATAAATATCTTGTTTGTGTTCGAGCCTTGTTTGGATCTAAAAAATATCTTGCATTTGCAAAACCAGTCATTTGACTATTTAAAATTTTGGATAAAATAATCCTAAATCAGTATTCTCTTGAAGGCATTGAAAAACATGTTTGATTCCGTTCTAATGTCTTCGTGTAGGAGATAGACTGAATCTTTCCAAAATATTAATAGTAAATAATATGTCTGGTCGAGTGAAATTTGCAAGTTACATAAGGACTCCAATTGCACTTACATACGATACTTCAGGGCCAAGTATCTTCTCACTTTTCTCACATGGTCAAAAGAGAATCATTTTCAACTTTAAGTGATCTAACAACCATTAAAGTACGGAGAAGAGTTGCCTTACCCATGTTAAAACATTTTAGCATTCTTTGGTATATGTGGATTGATGTACAAATATGCCCTAATTATCAATTTGTAAGCCAAGACAAAAAAAATTTCTATCCCAGATCTTTCATCTCAAATTCATCATTTAAATAGTTTGTTGCCTTATGTATTTCCTCATAAGTTCCTATAATTTTTAGGTCATTAACATATACCACGATAATTACAAACCTGGATGTTGTTTTCTTGATGAAAACACATGGGC
Source organism: Cardamine chenopodiifolia (assembly GCA_963922655.1). Classification (NCBI taxonomy): domain Eukaryota; kingdom Viridiplantae; phylum Streptophyta; class Magnoliopsida; order Brassicales; family Brassicaceae; genus Cardamine; species Cardamine chenopodiifolia. Next base: position 11,791,203 of record OZ000478.1, on the reverse strand, counting down.
ATAAATGATCATTCACATATCTTTCTTTTATTAAGTTCTCATTAAGACGATTATACCACATACTTTCATATTGCTTCAACCTATATAATGATATTTGTAATTTTATTGCACATAATTCTTTGGATTTGGATTTGATATGCTTCAGACATCTTAAACCCATCAGAAAGTTTCATATAGATATCAGTATCTAATGACCCATATAAATATGTTGTAACAATATCCATGAGACGCATATCCAGATTTTCATCAGCTGGTAGACACATCAAGAATCTAAACCTGATTGCATCCATAACTTGGGAATATACTTCCTCGTAATTAATCCCTGGACTTTAAGAAAAACCTTGAGCTACGAGTATAATCTCATTTTTCTCATTTTGTTTCCTAAAAAAACCATTTGTATCCAACCAGTGTTACATTTTTAGGTGTGAATATAATAAGTCTGAATACATTTTGTTCATTGAGCGAGTCAAGTTCAACTTGTATTGCATCTTTCCATTTTATCTAGTCATGTCTGTTTTAACATTTCTGGATCATCGTTTTCCTCATCTATTTCCTTTAACAGAATGTATGAGAAAACGTCATCAACATTATCCACTTCATTTTGATTCCATATATTTCTTTTATGGATATAGTAGATAGAAATCTCATGGTTTCCTTCACCCTCATGTTGCTTTACCAATAGACTCATGTTTTGTTTCTTCCGAAATGTTTTATACTATTTCAGGTGTATCATGATTTTCAGTTTACCTTTTATTTCTAGGGTTTTTTACCCTTATAACCAACGGTTCTATCACGCTTGAAGCATATTCTAGAATCACGTGTATCCTTTGCACCTCTAATTTGTTTTGAAATTTCAATTCATACAAGAACATTTGGAGCTGGTATATGTGATTTAGTTACCGCTTTGGTATCAAAAAATGCATTACCTAGCTGATTTGCTATACTCTGCAAATGTATAATTCGTCGAACTTCTTATTCTAATTGTTTTGTAGGAAGACCAAGATGTAACAGAGATGGTAAACACCATTTGATGTGATGTGTGGCTCTGCTGTCAAGGAGCCAGTTTTTTGCATGTATTAAAGACCAACAACAAGATTGGCAAGGGGCTTCCAACGAGTGAAAGGGTTGCGCTATTGAGACATGTCATTGTAAGATGTCCTTGGAGGTTGTTGGAGCTGGAGAAAACGATGAGCCATGTGACCTTGGACTCCAAAAATCTAATAGTGTTCTTGATATGGGCGAGGTGTGTACGTGTCGGACCTGTTTTGGTTGTAGGATAATTGCGAGTTGGGAGGGGCGAACGTTGTTGTGAGTGTTGTTGTTGAAATTGTTGTGTGTGGTGTTATTGTTGTTTATGTGAGTGACAACATTTTACATATGTTGGTGGTGTCGTGTTTGGAGTGGCAGTGAGGAGATTTGCTTCTTGGTTACAAAGTCGTTCATGAACCTCAGTGAGTGATAGAGGAGTATATTTACTTTCAATTTTTTCGACTACGGGTTTGTACGATTCTGAGAGTTCTTCAAGGATCGACTCCATTTGATCTTCATGTTCAACTAACTTCCCCAAAATGGCGAGTTGGCCACATCGCATGACAAACCCTTGGAGATATTCATCAATTTTTTGTTTTCTTTGATCCATTTTTAGTTGCTGCTTGAGTTGTTTAACAAGATATATGCTTGGTTTCACGTAAGTTAAGAAGACGATGTTCCATATTTGAACCGAGGTGGTGATGCATGACACCATGGGCTATACTGATGTGGAAATTTCACCCAAGAGAGAGAGAGAGAGAGAGAGCTGTAAATTAGTTTATCTTCGTATTTTCAGTACGTAAACTCTGGATTGACAGAGAAAGCCCCTTCAACTATAACAGTAGATGATAAAACAATGATGGAACCATCGAGAAATCTAGCAAGTTTATACCCCTCAAAGAAAGCATGAACTTAATGGCTCCACATGAGGTAATTGATGTTGGTGATTTTGGCAACGTTTAACATGTTAACATTGAGATGAGTTTGGTTATTGATAATAATTGTTCCGTTGGTGGATGTGGGTGAGTTTGTGACCATTGTTACAGTGAGAAAACTGAAAACGAAGAAGAAGAGAGGTGGTAAGGGTTTTTTGTTCTTGAAACCATATAAATGTTAAGCCAATGTATTAATTAAGTTAGCAATGTACAATATATATATATATATATATATATATATATATGATGACAAACATGAGATCCTAGGTATTTTTACTAATGACATATATGTCCATAATACAGAATACATATATTTATATCAACTTTCTCATATCCTGGTGGACAAGTTTATTTCATTCGAACATTATTTCATATTGGTTTAGTGTTTGAGTATATTGTTTTAGCATATTCGGTTTGAGTTAGGAACTCTAAATTATCTTTCCTAAACTCCTTTTTGTTGGATTCACTTTTTTATTAACGTTTATTTGATTATAATTCGAACTAGAGTTTACAAAATTACAAAGAGATTATCCGTATACATACAATTTAATCAATAAGGCTAGTGAATGATACACCGTAAAAAGCTAATTTACATGATGCTTCTTTTCTAGAAGTCTCTTACTCGCTATTAGATAAATTTGTTATTTTCCCTCTTCGTACTCGAACTCAAGTTATTGTGATTCTTGGTTATCATCTAAGTATAAAACACTATATTAACTTCGCTACTAGAGAAAGAACAGCTCCTTTCGTTTACTGATCAACAGACTGGTACAGGTTAGTAAAACACCAATGCATGTTTAATTCCAAACTTCACGTCCAATAGTTGTTTATGTAAGAATTTAAATTATTCGTCTACACTTTAACAAACTAACAAATAAACCGGCATAACCACTTTATATGATAACTTTGTCGAAATCAAACTCTATAAAAAAAGACATAAAATAATTTTTAATTCATAATCTCAAAGTTCAAACTGCTTCCAAATCCAAAGGTGTTGATTTTGATAAAAAAAAACCATATACCACCATCAGAGATCATAACAACATTCACCCATAAAATAATGACTAACCGATTTTTAAAATGTTTCACTATTCGCCAATTTTATTAAAGAAAAAAGAAAGCCTTTTCCAGAATATGAAAATGTCAGAAAAGAAAAATGTTTAGAAAAATTGTTATTGGGAACCCATCACCACCGCCAAGATTACTAGATTGAAGATCACCAAAATTATTCTAGAGAAGAAGAAAATATAATCATGAGACTCGTATTTTTTTATATTTTTCATTACCAAATATTGAAATTTTTATTTAGATAAAATTTAAATTAAATAAAATTTTATTAGAAAGAGTACGACCGATGCCATAATTAACACCGGTCGGTGAACGTTGCGAATTTTTTTATATGGAAATTTTATCATTTTATCATTTGGATGTTTCTTTATTTCTTTTTTTTTGTTTGGACATTTTTTTTACATTTGGACGTTTCTTTATTTTATTTTCCTTGTAAGAGTTAATTGCCCACTTACTGGCAAAATATTGAAAGTTATTTGCAAGGTATATCAAATATATAAAGTTTTTTCAGAAATTCATATTCGTGATAATTTTCTTAGAATATATCTATGTAAATAATAGAAGAGGGATTCGTACAAACTTTAAAGGAATATAAAAACCCAAGTAAGAAATTTATTCATCTTTTATTCTTCTATATAAATGATATATCTCGTTTACAATACGGAGAATATATTTGACAAATTAACCACTTTGACTCAGCAACTTCAAACTTTCCCATCCTAATCCAAATGGTCATAACCTTTTATTGGAACTAGATTTTCTCCATGGCATCTTACTGGATTAGAAGAAAGATATTTTTAAGGAAAAAAATCATAATTAATCATATTAAAATCAAAGCAGAAAAAAAAGAAGGAAAAATACATAGAAATGCCACTAACCATCCACTTCTATGGACGTTCCCGCGAATCAATGCAAAGTCATTCATTTATTCCCAACTTGCCCCATCTATATTTTCTTTTTCTTAATCACAGATTCATTTTATTTAATTAAAACCCAAAAAACCAAAAAACCTTTGAATTTCACTCATTTCTTCTTCTCCTTCTCCAAAAATCTCATTTTAATGGCGGACGTTAAAAATCCTAAAAATCATCATCATCTTCATGCTCTCTTGATCCCTTACCCATTTCAAGGACATGTAAACCCATTTGTACACTTAGCCATCAAGCTCGCGTCACAGGGGATCACCGTCACTTTCGTCAATACTCATTACATCCACCACCAGATCACTAACGGCTCCGATGGTGATATTTTCGCCGGAGTTAGGTCCGAGTCTGGTCTTGACATTAGGTATGCAACGGTTTCCGATGGTCTACCGATCGGATTTGACCGGTCGTTGAACCATGACACGTACCAATCGTCGCTGCTTCACGTGTTCTATGCACACGTGGAAGAGCTTGTGGCGAGTCTTGTTGGAGACTCCGGTGTGAATGTGATGATCGCCGACACATTCTTTGTGTGGCCGTCGGTGGTTGCGAGGAAGTTTGGTTTGGTTTGTGTCTCGTTTTGGACCGAAGCTGCTTTGGTTTTCTCGCTTTATTACCATATGGATCTGCTTCGGATTCATGGCCATTTTGGTGCTCAAGGTAAATTAATTATTTTCTTCTTCTTTAATTTTTAATTTATTTTCATTTTGTAAATAGTAACGGTAGATCTTTCACATTTCAAGAAATACATCATTTGTCTTGGTCAACGTATTTTGAAAGATAGCATATAATAAAGCATTTCATTGCATGTTCACCGATCCAATCGAATATTCTGTTCGAATTCATTAAAATTTGTATCATTTAGACAGATTGGACATACGGATTTTTGTATTTGTTGTATGGTCTCTATTTCTTTAGAAATTTTTTATTGAGTTAAAAACTGTATGAAAAAACGGTATATGCACTAATTAAGCCACCAACTAGCTTTAAATATTCTATTTATTAGGTAAATAACCTTGATTTTTTTAGGTAAATAATCTTTTGTTGAATATAATTTTACCTTCAAGTTATTAAAGGTTTCTTGTGTAATCTTTTTTTAAACATAACTTACCTTTATTTATATTTTCACCATGATCATTATTATATTTAAAATAAAGGGCTCAGATTTGCGAACCAGAAAGGGAAGCCAAAAAATGTAAGCGCAACGATATAAATATGGGAAAATATAAATAATGTTAGTAGGGACTTTACATAAAAGCGTAGGGACATTACTTTTGTCCTGTAATGATGCATGTGAATTATGTCAGGGGTCCCATAAAAAACTTTAAATTTTCACCTTTTTTTATAAATTACCAAACACATCCTTAAATTTCCAAAATATCTAAAATCTCCCCCATATCTTTTTCAGAAACCCGCGGCGATCTAATCGATTACATTCCCGGAGTAGCAGCAATAAACCCAAAAGACACGGCGTCGTATCTTCAAGAGACAGATACTTCCTCAGTAGTTCATCAAATCATCTTCAAAGCATTTGAAGATGTGAAAAAAGTCGATTTCGTATTATGCAACACAATTCAACAATTCGAAGATAAAACAATCAAAGCTCTAAATTCAAAAACACCATTTTACGCAATCGGTCCAATCATACCATTCAATAATCAAACCGGTTCCGGTTCAGTCACAACATCTCTTTGGTCAGAATCAGATTGTACTCAATGGCTCAACACTAAACCGAAAGGGTCGGTTCTATACATCTCATTTGGTAGTTACGCTCACGTCACGAAGAAAGATTTAAACGAAATCGCTCATGGGATTTTGTTAAGTAAGGTTAATTTCGTTTGGGTGGTTAGACCGGACATTGTAAGCTCCGATGAGATTAAACCGTTACCGGAAGGATTTGAATCGGAAGCTGGAGATCGTGGAATTGTGATTCCATGGTGTTGTCAAATGACAGTGTTGTCACATGAAAGTATTGGTGGATTTTTGACTCATTGTGGTTGGAATTCGATTTTGGAGACGATTTGGTGTGAAGTTCCGTTGCTTAGTTTTCCATTGTTGACTGATCAGGTTACGAATCGGAAGCTTGTGGTTGATGATTGGGAGATTGGGATTAATCTTTGTGAAGATCGGAGTGATTTTGGAAGAGATGAAGTGAAGGTGAATATTAACCGTTTGATGTGTGGTATTTCTAAGGAGAAGATCCGACGGGTGAAAATGAGTTTGGAAGGTGCGGTGAGTAACAGTGGATCTTCTGAGATGAATTTGGGTTTGTTTATTGATGGACTTTTGGCTAAGGTTGGTTTATCTAATGGGAAAGCTTGAATTATTAAAATTTACAAAATTTTATAAAGTAAGATTTGTATCGATTTTTTGTCAAATTTTGTTGGGGATACTTCTACTGTTCTATACGCTTTAATTCACTTTTTTCTAATCCAAAAAAAGAAACTAGTAAAATAACGTATATTTTAATTTATTCAATTCAGCTTATTTGGTTTTGGTTTAATTCGTAATTAAAGATGTCGTCAAACTGAAAGTAACCAAACCAAAATTCACTGTGCTTTTACATTATTCATAACATATTTGTACTTCAAAAATTCGCACTTATTACACAATCACATGGCTAAACATATGTAAGTTATTCGTTAGAGCCGTAGCTCGAGATTTTATGGGTAGATTTTGGATTTAAAACCTTTGACCATAGAGAAAATGTTCACAATTTTACCTTAAACACTTTCATTCAACAAATTTTAGATCGGAAGATTTTTACCAAACTGCCATCTTCAACAATTTTTAAGCCTAATTCATATTCCTTACGTTTTCTCTCTTTCGACCAAACTATTCTCTTCTCCTCAAAGGGTTTCTCAATCTCCAGAATACTAAAGTAAACCAAATCGTTCGAATCCTATCCGCTTCGGTTTGTACTGCTAGTTTAATAATCGAAACATTCCATTCACTCAGTTAACTGTATTTGCTTAACAATTTCAATTAACCGATCATTTATTAAATATACAATTTGGTCCAACTTTTTTGAATTCTTGTCAGACACCCTAACTAGATGTTCTACGTATTTGGTGGTGTGTGATAGTAAATTTGGAAAATGTTAACAAAAGGTTTGACACAAAAATTTAAATGAGTATAGGTTAATTTATCTCAAAATTTGTTCAAAACTTTATGGATAAGTGTTATTTCGTTATTCACCAAAATTATTTTTCTTTTTGGAAAAAATAGATTTAAAAAAAAAATCAGTATCTAAAATGATTTTGTGAAGATTTGTTTGATCGTTAATTAATAATTTAATTAATAAAACTAGATTCTAAGAAGATTTTGTTTTAGTATAAACTTATTTTAATACTATGAATGCTTCCGGTGTCGGAAACCAAAAGCAGAGGTTCAAGAAATAGGAGAAGATATATACCTTGATTATCAGGCATGAGATTTCACACTCTCAAAGCTTTTGTCTGTCATCTAATGTTGTTGTTTTCAGTATCAAAAAAGAAAATAACTGAATATGCAAAAAAATAAAGAAACTGATGAAGCAGTCTGGGATTGAAACAAAAGGAAAGAAAATTGGGTTAATGCAAACCATTTCGCCATCCAATTGAAAAAGAGGAATTTGTTTTATCATAAGGTAATCTATTACTTTGTTTCTCGTTTAAACGTTACAAAATATATAGTAGATTTGACTTCTCAAATATAAGAGTTTTCATAATCATTTTTATAAATACTAGTGACTTCGCGAAATATTTGTACAACGATATTTGTTTTAAATATTCTACACCCATCTAAATAGTTAGGTTAAGAGTATTTGTGCAGTATTTTTGATAAGTTTATGTTGGCCTCAATTTACTCATCAGTGTGAGGCGTTATCAATATCATTAGGCTGAGGCGGAACAGTAACACTAAGCTGAAGCAGCGCAGTAACATTATGTTGTTTCTGAATGATTTTTGAAGCATTTAAGGTCGATTTCCTTTCTAACTAACTGAAATTTGTTTGAAGCTGTGAGAAAAGATAAATAATCAATATTAGCAAAATGATAAATAATCAATATTTAGCAAAATAAATCAATAAAGAAAACTCCAATGTAACTTCTGATTTCTAAAATAGTTTAGTATTTTATCGATATTTTAGTATTTGTGCAGTAAATTTGATTATCAATCTATTGGAAGTGGATGCGATTAAGAAAAACCAAAACTATTACTGATACTGGTTTCAGATCGATAATCTATTTCACCGTCACAATCTCTATTTAGTGCATATTCAACGGAAATAACATTTTCCAAAAAATTGTTGCAGACAAAAGAGAACTTACGGACAGTTAAGGCATTAGAGAACAAAAAAGAATAGAGTTTAAGTCTTTATAGCTCAAACTAATCACTTTATGTGTAGTGTACACAACCAAGTAGATGTTAAAGCGGTAATTTTACTAATACGCTTCTAATTTCCTTGGGAGAAAACATGGACGGCAGCTACAACCCTGTACACCTTTAACCTATTTTATTCGACTCCATTATATATATCTGATACATCCTTACATCTTCAAGCACTAGTCAAGATACAAAATCAGGTTTGTAAAGCTTCATGTGCCTGTAATTACATGTATATATATTTGTAGAATGAGATAGAAATTCACACTACATTTTGTTAAGTTTCTTACTGTTGCTGAGACTAACAGATCTACTTTAATATTTAAGCTGAGGATGACGACTGAGGAAGTGGAGAAGTTGGAAACTCAGGAAGCGGTTAAGAAGTCTTCTGAAAGTGAAAGAAACAAGCTCCAATTGTCTCCATGGTTATTTACTCAAAGGGATCAGCTAGCTTTGCTTCAAGCCATTCTTGACTTCGCCACTGCGAGAGGAGACCCTTCTAAGAATATTGATCGTTTTTGTGATTATGTGAAAGATTTGGTCTATTTCGACACTAGCAAAAGTCATGTAGTTAAAAACAGAGTTGGGAGATTGAAGAAATTTTTTGAAAAGGATCTCCAAAGGTGCCTTATAAAGGGAAATAGTGAAGAAGATCATATGTTTTTTCCTACATCTTTTGACCAGGAAGCTGTCGAACTGTCGAAGAAGATTTGGAGGAAGAATAGTGTTTTGGCTTCGAAACTAAGTAAGAAGCTTAAAAGAAAGTTTAAGGAGATCCAACTCAACTCACGAGGTATGTGATGCAAGCACTCGTCTATCCTCCGGTGTAGAGATTGCATCTTTTATCAAGGCAGAGAATATGTTATCTTTTGGTTCAGATGAAGCCACTGTGATTGCGAGGTGGGATAAACTTGAAGATGGACCAAATAAGATCACTCGATGCAGAATTTAAGAAGATCCAGAATAATCAATGGAGCGTTTAGTGATGATGACTGGACTTATGGTTGATGTGGTTAAAGCGATGTCAAAGACAATGCAGCCTCATAATTGATTACATTTTGAGAATTTTTATGTTTGCATTTTAGCTTGTGAAAGTACTTTTATGTGACTGATAATATGTTCCCCTTGTCTGGTTTCTTAGAATATAATCTGAAAATGGAATGATTATCTTAACACGTGGTCTTATAATGGTTTCTTAGGGCATGCCAAACCAAACGGCAAAACATCAAATTTGGTGTGTCCACATGGTTTTGCATTTTGCAAACTTAAGCAAGCCAAATCACCCAAAGACGTTCTTCTACGTCAAGCCAGTTTGTGACTACAAAAGAAACCTACAAGGCAACAACAGAGCCGGCCCACAGATTGCGAGGGCCCTAAAGCCCATAAAACTTGTGTTGCCCCTTTCAGTGATGTTCATGAAAAAGAAGTTTGAAGAACTCATCACAATATCCGGTTTGTTGGAGTAAATCCTGATTCCCTAGGCAAGAGCTAGTTTCTTCTTTTACTTATGAGATGATAGTATAAGCTAATGAAACTGAGTTTTTCGTTACTGTTTAATTTAACCCTTTAATGGATTGATGTAAAAGGTTATGAATGGTCAATGGTCATATTCTTCTTTTAATACTTGGTGCTACGTTATTTGTTTAAACGTTGATGATAATTTTAGTAAAAACACTTTGGTTAGTTGATTTGAAATCAAAATTATATTACTTATTCTAGCAATCAAAATTTGAAATCAGGATAATTCATATAAAGTAGAATCTAATATCTTTGATATAAGGGAAATTGTTATTCATAAGCTGTGATCAAAATTAGCTGTGATCAAAATTTGAAATCAGGATAATTCATATAAAGTATAATTATATAAATTTGAAATCAGGATAATTCACAGTTATTTTTAAATGATATAAGTTATTCATATTGAATAACCAAAATTATTTTTAAATTATTTACAAAATTAAATAATTTTTTAGTTATTATCTTTGATATTTTTTAAATAATTTTAAAATTCAGTCATTATCTTTTCGGATATTCTAATTTTTTCAGAATACATATTCTAAAATTATCAGAATACGTATTCTAAAATTATCAGAATACGTATTCTAATTGTTAGAATACGTAATATAATATTTTCAAACCATGAACAAATGTTAGAATAAGTATTCTAAAAATATCGTGTATTATAAATAATTCAGAATAAATATTCTAATATTTGTATTCTAAAAATCTTATAACATGAACGATTGCTAGAATACGTAATATAATTTTTTCAAACCATGAACAAATGCTAGAATACGTAATCTAATAATTTTATCTCGCCAGAATACCTATTCTAGAATTTTCAAAACAACTTTCATCAAGCTAAAAACCTACTTAAAATTGTTTAAAATGAAAAATTTTCTTCTTCAAATCTTCTTAGTATGTATCTACATGTTTATATAATTTTTTTTTTTTAAATTGTATTAATCTAGTAGTAGGAGTAGTTTAGGAAAAATTGACAATTTACAAAAAAAGGTATAGATGGATAAATTTTTTGCTAGAACTCCTTTATAATGAATTATCCCTATAAAAATTATATGAAAATGCATATGAAAATCTAAAAGACATGCTAATGCTATATACCCAAATTTCTCAAAAAAATAATTTAATTGTTCAACTACCAAAATTACAAAAGTAATATTATCTAAAATCATCTTCAACAAAAAAATATATAGTCTAAAATCATCATTCATGATTCATCTACCTAGAACTGTTATTCTTCCTATGACAAAGTAGTAAACGACCAGATACATTCTTGTTTAGGTCAAAACGAAGCAAAACATAAACAAGAAGTCGATAGCCAAAAGCCATAGCCAACAACACAAGCATGTTCCTCCATTTCGAGTTTGTATCTGGAGATATCTGGTAATCTCCTCGGATCGCTTGGTAACCGGATATACTTCTCACTTCTCCAACCGCAAACACTTCCCCGAGGTATTCGTTCTCCAAAAGACCCTGCAACAATCATTCAATCATACAAGAATGTTCTTTCAGTTATCTCTGGTAGAAGCAGAAGATAGTTTTTGTTAAGTGTTGAATGTGTAAACCTCGATGGAGTAAGTGTGGAACGAGAAGTACGCGAATGGGTAAGTCCAGACTGGTTTTGGTAGAGCGTTACGGATTCTGAAGTGACCTGCAGAGAGCATCATGATCACCTGCAATGATGCATAAGAAAAATGAATGATCAATCATAGAGCATGACTAATTCATTTCTAAAGGCACTAATCTCCTTTACTAATCACCTCGAGGTACTAAACTCTCGTTTGTTTAATCTAAGTGATTAGTAAGCAATAGATTCAAGTTCAATAAGCTAACTTCAACTCTCATTAACTTAGGCTAAGAATACCAATCTTTCATCGAACTCTTTGGTGCGTGAATGTCAGTTGTATATTAAGTCAAATCTAGCATTAAGTATATACCAAATCAATACTCAATCTATGCCAAATCCTAGATAGAACAAGAAGAATAGTAGAAGACATGAATCTTAAATTCGATTAGAAAAAGACAAGACTCACGTGTACAGAGATGAGAGCCAAAGTGCTCCAGTAAACATCTCGCCAAATGCAAGCAATGGAGAGTATCAATCCTTCGTTAACCAATAGGCACATGAAGAAATTGAGTACAAAGTACATCAACAAGCTGAAATCGTCTCTTAATCCAACCATGAAGTAGAACACAAGACTTGAGGAAATGGACATGAGAAACAAGAACGGTATGCTTCCAAGAAACTGGCCTAGTAGGAAGACAAAAGCACCCGAATGCTGGTTCGATGCTTCACTTCTATATATCTACTAGAACAAAAATAGTAAACTTCAGAGCTGAAAATAAGATGTGGCTAAAGATAAGAGACATTAAGAAGACGAAATGGTTTACCTTGATTTCTTTCAAAAGTGAAGGTATTCCCGCAATCCCCAATAGTGAAGCAAAGGAGACAAAAACAAACACAGCTGCAACTCTTGTCTGTAAGAAATATTTACATCGAACGATCAATTGCATGTTTTGGTACTTAAATGTGACATGTTGAGAAGTGTTTAGAAGACTTACTGCAACAGAAGACAAAGAGTGACCCAAGCCAGAATATAATGTGCCAATACAAAGTGTGAGAATCATGTAGAGGATAAGCCGGAGCCAATAGTATTTCCATTCCCTCGACATAACTAAAAGCGATCTCCAAGTGAGCACTGCAACACGTGTAGCAGCACCCGCTTTTCCCTTGGTTTTAAGCTGTGTGCCTTCCTGCAAAACAAAAAAAAAGATGATATAGGAAACAAAAAGAAACTTAGATATATATTTACAGTTATGAAGTTAGGATCCAAATATTATCAATAGACAATTCTTACCCTTTCAGTAAGTTTTAATATCATAGTCTCGACGGAGTCAGCATCTGCAGATGATTTATAAGTTGCCTCTAGAGTGCGAATAGCAACAGCAGTATCCATATTCACTGCTGAAAAGTCCCCATTATCGTCCTGTTGTTGATATTTTAGCTCATCAGAAAATTACGTTACAAGAAACTAGAAAGAAACAAAATCATATAAACTCTAGTTATAATAGTGTATGTACCTGCCAGTTTTTGCACATTGCGATAATCCTATCGAAATCTGTGTTTATAGCCCGCAAGAAATGATCTGATGGACTTTGCATTATCGGGCATGGGAATCCAGCATTTGAAAAGTGCTTTAAGGAGACACATGACGAGTAAAACATACTTTAGAGGGTGAACTTTTGGCTTCGATATGAGATATTTTTCGTGTTCAAAAAAGTTTTTATATACCTGTAAGCAAGCTAGTGTCTCCCCAAAGAAGAGTGTGTTTCCATTTGATAGAAGGCAGATTCTATCAAACAAACCAAACACTTCCGTACTGCTTTGATAAATCGTGAATACAAGTGTACATCCCATACTTGCAAGCTTTTTTAGTGTTACCATCATAAGCAATGCCGAAACACTATAAAGAGAGCAAAAGGGCCAATTTTAGAATGCAAGATTCTACCTTGTAGTAAAGGGCAGATAATAACATAAGTCTAGAAATGGTTAAAACCTGTCAAGGTGATAAAGAGGCTCATCGATGAATAAGATATGTGGTCGCATCACAAGTTCACGAGCAATAGAGACACGTCTTCTTTCACCACTTCTAAGACCCTTCATGTAACAGTGTCCACCAATCAATTTGTTTGCATAATCACTCAGAGACATCGCCTGGATCGCATCTTCCACAACACTCCTTTTCTGAAAGAGGAAACCTGGAAGCTGAAGTAGCGCTGAATAGTACAGGAATTCACGAACTGTAAGCGATCCAATCAATTGTGTTTCCCTCTCAACAAATCCCTGCAATGCATCAAAACAAGAATAACTACAAAACATCAACAAACGGAAAGAAAAGATCAAGAAAAGTATAGAAAATAGTAACTCACATAGGATCCATAAGGCATATGTGACTTTGAACCATTCACAAACACCTCGCCGTACATTTTTGCTGAAGGAGGCAATCTTCCTATAAAAGATGAGATCGATTAAAAATGAAAAACAGCCAAAAAACGAATTCTTGATCATAAAAATGAATAAATTGACAAATACTTATAGCATTATTACCAGCAAGTGCTCTCAATAAAGTCGACTTCCCGGATTTCGCAGGACCCATGATTACAGTCATAGTCCCGGGAAAAGCATAACCATTCGAACTCTTTACAACCTTATCAGAATATTTCCTCTTCCCCTTCATAGTAACAGTCAAATCTTTCCAAGCAATAGAAGCACCAGCAATCTTCCTAACAACACCTCCACCTTCAGGTACAGGAGGAGAAGCCATTGATCCGCTATTCATCTTCGATAACGAAGGAGAAATAGGAGTAGTTGTAGCATCATTAATAGAATCACCACCACCACCAGCTTCATCTTCCATTCTTACATCAACATCTGTTGTATCTTCCCACTCAGGAGAATCCTCAAAGGATATAGGTTGTCGAAGAGAACCGGGTTTTCTTACATAGAAAAAATGACTAGATGGGACTCTACTAGGACTACTTGCAGATGATGAAGATGAACGGTAAAGATCAGATTGTGACTGTATCTCCTCCATTCTTGATACGTCAAGAACCCAAATTTTCAATCTTTCCTGACACATACAATTTTACAATCAGTCAAATGTTTAAAATTTCCGTAACCAATAAGTAAAGTAACATAACCTTCATGGAGCAATTAAAAATCTAAACTTTTTCCATAAACTCACTAAATTACAGTTTAATATCTAACCAATAACAAAATGTGGAAGTGATTCCTAATTAAGTAACTAAGAAACCCTATTTAGAATATTAGCATAATATTCATAAAGCCTTGATTTTTTTCAGTTTCTGCAACTTTAAGACCTTGAAGGAGATAACTTCAAGTTCTTAGCTTTCTCAGCACCCAAATGAAGACTAAGCAGAAGAAGACAAACCTGGATCTGAAAGAAGTGAGATTCACCGAGAGAGAGATGCACAGAGAATGAAGAATCTTTTCCTGGGCGTATATTTGCGCTGTTGAAGAGAGAGCGAAAGTGAGCTCTCAAGTCTAGACCTTTCTGATTCTGCAAATATAGAAACAAAAATGGATTGGGAATTGTTTTTTGTCTGAACCAAATGTTTTTTTTTAACTTTTAACAAAGCAAAAATATCCATTATTCTAAGTTAAAGTGGAAAAAAAAATTCAGATTTATTGTATCGAAAAAGAAAATTCGTAAAAAAGATATTGTGAAAATATTATTTCTTAAATTTTGAAGGTAATAAAGCATTTTGAAAAAAAAAGTTTCCTTTGGATTTATAATTTTATTTAAGGGTTTTAGCTTTTTTAATAGTGAAAAAGTCTTTATTTTTATAATTAATTTTAGAGAAATTTTGGGAAAATATCCTATATATGTTAACAAATTTGAAAAATACCTTTTCTTACAAAACTAAAATTATTTTGTTAAATATTAATTTATTCTCAAAATACCTACACGAAAACTTAATAATAACTTATAAAAAATAAGATTCTAAAAAATAAAATCAGTTACTTTTTTGGTGTAATAGAAATGTTTTATTATACTAAAAGTGAGTGCTAATCATTATTATAAATAAATTTTAAACACACATTTAATATTCTGATACATTTTAACAATTCAAAAAATGTCAGATATTTTTGATTATTGAAGCAATCAAAGTTAGAATATGGCTAAAACATAAAAAAAATTTTGGGATTATTCATGACCATCATTTCCATTATATTTAAAATGTATTATGGATTATGGTTAATATGTAATCTCATAAAGAAAGTTCACATATGTTATGTATCCTCTTAAATTGTGAACAATTCTATTTTTTAGATACAACTTTTTTGAGTTTTAATCATTTTATGTCATTATATTTAATAATATTTATTTTCAAATTGTAAATGAATTAATGATAATAATTTTTTGTAAGTTTTAATGTTAGTTATAAAGATATAAACTTAAAAAGAGGACACAAATAATTATCACATTTTTTAATTTATATAGAGGGTACTTTTCAAATTTACAATATAAATAGGGTACTTTTTAAAAAAATCCCTATTTTATGCTCTTGTGATAAAGTGTCTGTTTTAAAAAAATTCAAAAATACTAACTTCAACTTTAAGCTTTAGATATCTGACCGAAGGGTCGGCCTAGTGTTTTTTTTGGTTATGCAAATAAATAAATTCGAAGTATATTGAGATTAAGGCTCTATTGGCATCAACTTTTCTTCTTTTTAATTTAATGAAAAAGATCAAGATATTAATTGGGAAAAAGAACATTGATACTTTGATTATCTTTAATCAAGCAAATGATTAAATTAAGAGAAAAATTTGCGCTGATGGGAATTGTTTTTTTTTGTCTGAGCCAAATGTTTTTTTTTTAACTTTTAACAAAGCAAAAATATCCATTTTCTAAGTTTAAGTGGGAAAAAACTAAATTTAAGATTTATTGTATAGAAATATAAAGTTGATTTCGTAAAAATATTGAGAAAATATCATTTCTTAAATTTTGAAGGTAATAAAGCATTTTGCAATAAAAGAAAAAAGTTTCCTTTGGATTTATAATGTTGTTTAAGGGTTTTAGTTTTTTTAAATATTGAAAAAAGTCCTTATTTATATAAATTTTAAAATACCCATTGCTCTTGTGAAAAAGTGTCTGTTTTTACATTAAAAAAATACTAACTTCAAGTTTAAGCTTTAGATATCTGACCCAAGGTTCGGCGTAGTGCATTTTTAGTTATGCAAATATTCTGCTGAAACTTTAAACTTGATAAATGAAAATTGTAACAAAATTCGAAGTATATTGCTCTTTTTTGGTATGAGCAACCACTTTCCTTCTTTTGAAATAATGAAAAACATCGAGATATTGATTGGAACAAAAGGACAGCGATACTTTGATTATCTTAATCAAGCAAATGATTAAAGTAAGAAAAAATGTTTGCAGAAATTATTTTTCAATGTTTAGGTTATTTGGACAAATAATTATATTTTTAATACAATTATTCTATATTTTAACCCCCGCAAATAGGCAGGAATACTTTTTTAATATATTAATATATTATTTAAATTTATTGATTGTAGTAGAAAAATTATATATATATATATATATAATTTTAGATTAAATATAAATATTAGTTAGATTATTTTTTGTTGTATAGTATTCGGATTTACTCGTCCCTATTTTTTTAAATATTACTAAGAATGTTACAGAATTATTTTTAATATGTTTTTCAACAAGTGCACCTTTTGTTTTTTATAGTCGATGTTAGATTTAAAGCATATTTATTTATTTTTTATTTTGAGTAAATTTATGTTTGTTTTCAAAAAAATTTATGTATTAAAAATAAAAAATTGAAAATATATGGATAATGAAATTATTCAATATTTTATAAAACTGAGATCAATATACTTTTTATATATAATCAAATGAATAATTTCAAATATATAATAAATATTAATATACAACAGATATTGTGCTAATTTTTTTTTTAAAATAATCTTGAAAAAGATCTTCATAAAGATTTTATGAGAAAAAAATTAAAATATCCTAATCTATGTTTTATTGTTTTTTAGTAATAACATTTCATATATATATATATATATATATATATTCTACAACTATAATGTTCTTTTTATAAATGTACTTCCCTAATATTAGTATAGAAATTTTGTAATGTTTTGAAAATTGGATCGGACATCGACTCCACATCATCATTGGATAGGTGGTCGAACCGGTTTAACATTGAGAGAGTTATGGTGGAAACTGTAATTAATAGATTACCTATGTATATTTTGGTAATTTATATCTTTGTATTAGCTTTAATCGTATGTGTATATAAAGCATAGTTTTCTCTACTTGTGAAATAAGAAAACATTTTACTAAATGGGCTTTCTTGACATGATATCAGAAGTAAACCTAATTTTCTAAGTTCTTTGTTCGATCCCCTATCTTCTTCATCGAGTTCATCTCTCGTTGAACATCTCTTTGATTTTTTTCTCTTTCTTTGACCTTAGTATTTTGACTTTTTGTCGTAATACTTCTCTGTTTTGATGGTTGATGATTCCGGAAATAAAACAAGTGACGGTTCATCACTTTCTGTGAAAACGAAGGAGTGATATGAGACATCATGTCGAAGAATCAATCCTTATGACTTGTCTTCAGGTGATAATCCAGGTTCTATCATCTCTTAACCACAACTTCGAGGCCCTAACTATGATGAATGAACTTTGAATCTTCGACTTGTGTTTAGGGCAAGGAAGAAGTTTGGCTTTGCATATGGGTCTATTATTCGACCTAGTGATGATTCTAATGATCTCAGAGACTGGTGGGCAAACAATGTTATGATCGCTTAAAGTCATCATTGCTCCTGATTTGTGCTGATCTTTTTTGCACCATGAGTTCTCACATGATCTATGGACACATATGCAAAAGTGGTCTTCAGTTAAAAAGGGTCAGTGGGTACAACGTCTTAAGGCTGAGCTTGCTAATTGCCATCAACAAGGCACATCCGTAGAAGCCTACTATGGAAAATTGACAAAGATTTGGACAAGCTTATCCAATTTTCAATAGGCTAAGATGATGGTAGATATTGTGAAGGAGAAAGAAGAGGATAAGCTTCATCAATTCTTGATGGGGCTTGATGAAACCGTGTTTGGTGCGGTGAAGTCTTATTTGCTTTCATGTGATCCACTTCCATTGCTTGATGAAGCTTCCCAAGTTGTGGCTCAAGACAAAGAATCTACGCGTGTCGGTCGTATGATGGAGGAACGCAGTGATGGTGTGACTTTTTCTTTTCAACAATTCTCTTGACCTCGACAACAACCAGAGCTTTGTGATCTATTGGTTGTGTAGTAATTGTGGGAGAACCGGATACTTAGTTGCAAATTTTTTTCGAAATATTGGTTATCCAATATGGTGGGGAGATCGCCCACGCTCTAAGCTTCCGCATACTAAACAGGGAGTCTTAAGCACAAAATCTAGTGATCAGCGAGGTAACTTTTCCATATCTTCTTCGATGAGACGCACTAAACATGTTCGTGCGAACCAAGTTTCTGCATTTCTCCCAACTTTTGCTGCAAATTCTGCCATTACGGATGTTGATCGCCATGGTTTTGTTGGTTTAAATGATCAAAAATAGAAGACTCCGGTTCACATGCTCAATAAACGTAATTTGGGTATGAGTGATTGGTTTTTGGGTACATTCTTTCTTGAATTTTGGATCATTGATACACGTGCTTTGAACCATATGACTGGTTGTGTTGATTTACTTGTGGATGTTTGTGATATGGCTCCGATGTTGATAAAATTACCGGATAGAAAATTTACTACTACGACTAAACAAGGGACAGTTTCTTTAGGATCTCAGCTTCAGTTGGTCAACATGTTTTTTGTTGATGGGTTACATTGTCATCTTATATATGTGTCTCAGTTAATAGGGGATCGGGGTTGTATCTTTCATATATTTGATAGACTTTGTGTTGTTTAGGACTGCATCATGTCCAATTGGTGCGGGTGAACAGCTCAATGGATTGTATTTCTTTAGAGGCGTAGCGATAACAATGATGGCACATATTTTGGAGCGACAACCTATGGACGTGTGGCATAGTCGTTTGGGTCATCCATCCTCTAAAGTTATGGAGATACTACATCTATTGAATATTTGTACTGGTGTTATTTTGATTCTAAGTCTTGTAGAGTTTGTATTCGTGCCAACCAGACACGAGATTCTTTTCCCTTAAGTAATAATAATACATCCGCAGTTTTTTAGTTAGTTCATTTCGACTTATGGGGGTTTTTATCGAACTACATCATTGTGTGGATCTTATTTTTTCCTTACAATTGTTGATAACTATTCTCGCGTCTTATGGATTTATTTATTGCCAAATAAAACAGAAACAACTTCTAGACTATGGAGTTTTGTTGCTTTGGTTGAAAGACAACTTGATAGTAAAATCAAGATAATTCGGAGTGGCAGTGGATCATAATTTATTTGTCTAACGGATTATTTTTGAGAAAAAGGGATTCTTGTGAGGAAGCCACAACAGAATGGCCGTGTAGATGGTACACATATGCACATTCTTAATGTCGCACGAGAACTAATATTTCAAGCTCATCTTCTCGTCGAGTTTTGGAGTTTTTGTGTTCTTAAGGCGGGATATTTAATCAATCGCACACCAACCATTGTTCTTGATGGGAAAACACCGTTTGAACTTCTGTACCAGAGACCTTCTCCCATGCATCACTTGAGAGTCTTTGGGAGTTTTTCTTATGTTCACAATAATATGCATGATGGTGATTAGTTTTCCTCATGAGGTAATCAATAGGTGTTTATTGGATATCCTTTTGGAAAGAAAGGTTGAAGGCTTTATAATCTTGATACTGAAGTAGTATTCGTGATGTCGTGTTTTGCGAAACAAATTTTCCTTTTGTTGAATCTGTCGCGCACCCCACATCTTCACCATCACAACCATTGCTCATGGCGCTGGATATTTTTGATGGTGATGCTGACATTGACATACCTGCAAAGATACAATGTCATTGTCGATGCATGATATTATCGTGGTTGCTCTGTTGATAGTGGAGTCTTTACTTGTGGATTTCGATGTTGAGACTCTACGACAGGGACCTTCGGTTTCTCATAATTCAACACATCTGACTTCATTGTCGTCTAATACTGAATCTCGATATGGAGATTTGGAGTCATCACGTGAGATGACAGATACATCTCCTTTTTGCCTTATAAGTCTTTTTCTGAACCTATAACTGATTGACGAAGATGTTTCTATGGGAAAAGGATATCGAGAAAACTTCCCATTGACTCAGCTAACATGATACATAATAAATTCTACTCATTTTGCTTGGATCGTGATTTTGTTGACTCATCATGGTACCTGATTAATGCATATGTTGATTGTGATCAGTTTTGTGAGAGTCATCAAGCTTTTCTTGATGCTATCACTACTGGTGCTATTCCACACACCTATGTAAAAGCTTTCTTGGATGAGAATTGGCATCATGCCATCCGTGGGGAAATATATGCTCTCGAAGATAATGGTACTTAGGCGGTGGAATCTTTGCCTTCGAGAAAGAAAGCATTGGGATGTAAGTGGGTTTTTACGTTAAGATTTGATGGTACTCTTAAGTGCTATAAAGCACACCTCGTGGTGCTCGGTAATAATCAGGTAGAGAGTCTTGATTACACAAAAACGTTTGCACCAGTGTGTAAGATGGTTACAGTGCAATCGTTCTTGGAAGTTGTAGTATCCCGTGTTGGGAGGTACATCAAATAGATGTCCACAATACGTTTCTTCATGGAGACTTGGAGGAGGAAGTGTTTATTTGGTTACCACCGGGTTTCAGACTTATGACATATCACAAGTGTGTCGTCTACACAACTCACTTTACGGTCTTCGTCAAGCTCACCATTGTTGGTTCACAAAATTTGCTACATCGTTGAAAGCATATGGATTTTCCCAAAATTTATCCTATTATTCTTTGCTCCCTCTTGTCGATGATGCTGGTAACCTTTGCTTTCATTTTCTTATTTTATGTAGATGATCTGATTATTTCAGGGAGTTATACGAGGTGATTCAATAGTTCAAAGACTACTTGAATTCGTGTTTTCGTATGAATGATCTTGGAGTTTTGAAATATTTCTTGGGTATCAATGTCAGTTTTGAAGTTTTGAAGTTTTGAAGTTTTGAAGTAGCTCGTAGTTCTTCCGGCATGTATCTATGTCAGTGGAAATACATATTAGACATTATTACGAAGACTGGTTTACTTGGCGCAAAGCCGGCTTCACATCCAATTGAACAGAATCATCAACTGGCTCTGTCTAAAAGTGAACTCTTTTCGGATCCAACTTAGTATCGTCGGTTGGTAGGATGGCTTATCTATCTTAGTTTCACGCGACCTGAGATTTCTTATGTTATTCATTTCTTTCTCAATTCATGAAGGCTCCGAGAATAGATCATTTGGAGGCTGCAGTTCGGGTGGTTCGTTATCTAAAAAGGAACCCAAGGCAAGGTATTCTTTTGCATTCAGATTCAGATTTACGACTCACTACTTGGTGTAATGCTGATTGGAGCACATGTCCTATGTCTCGAAGATCACTCACTACATGGTTCATTCAATTGGGTGGCTCACCCATATCGTGGAAGATACGACAGCAAGAGAAGTTTTCTTTGCCTTTTGCAGAAGCAGTATCGCGCAATGGCTGACACGGTGAGTGAGATTTTGTGGTTGAGTGAGTTACTTACAGCTCTTGGTGTTGATTGCTCAGCCCCGGTTCCTCTCCATTACGATAATCAGTCCACCATATACTTAAATAAGAACCCAGTCTTTCATGAGAAAACAAAACATGTGGCGAATGATTGTCACTTTATACGAGATGAGATTGTTCATAAGGTTATTGAGCCTCAATACGTTCCGACATCGCTGCAGCTTGCAGATATCCTTAAAAAAACTCTTGGACGCAAAAGTTTGATAGTTTCTTGCTCAAGTTGGGTATTTATGATCTACATATTCCAACTTGAGGAAGAGGGGTGTTGAGAGAGTTACGAAGTAAAGTGTAATTAATAGATTACCTATGTATAGTTTGATAATTTATATCTTTGTATTAGGTTTAATCATATGTATATATAAGGCATAACTTTCTTTACTTGTGAAATAAGAAAACCATTTACCAAGTTGGCTTTCTTGACATTTAACTGGTCAACCGGATTTTTGAATAATTATATTTTACAAATATATATATATATATACACATATATATTCTAATAATAAACTTAAAGAAACATGAAATATAATTGGGAAAATTATTATTGTATTTTTAACAAAATAAAAATAATAGAACAATATATTGATCATTTAAAAACTTATAAAAATAAATAATAAGAAATTAAACATGATTTTTTTCTATAAATTCAACCTAAAATAATCATTCTCAAAATAAAAACACGATAAAATCCGTATATATCAAAAAATTTAATCAGTTTAAATAAAAAATAAAACTATTTTCTCTATTAGAATTAGAAAATAGAATTAAAACTTAAAAAGTGACTTAAAATTATGGTTTAAATTTAATTCAAAACTCCTGACTAATTAAAATTTTAATTTACTTTTTGTGAGCTGGATTTTAAAATTAAATCGGATCACCGGTTTGACCAGTTTTTAATTGGTTTTATTTAAATTTGAATTTTGCTTTAAACCGGATTTGCCTAGGTGGCCGATTCCTGTATGAACCGGTCCGATCTACCAGTTCGGTTCAGGTTTCAAAACATTTGAGATTTTAACTTTTAAGTGGGCTTGAGCAAGCAAAATGGCTCATATACATATTTGCAAATTGCAATTATTGGCCCTCCCTCCAATTCTTTTCATTTCCAATCGATCAAGTGATCCAAAATAGTGAAAACACTCCTCCATTGCCATTTTCTCTTCTTCTTTCTTTTGTTCTCCATCAAACATTTCTTTTGTGATCCGGGTTATCTAATCAATTCGGAGAAATAAGGCCTACAAAAATGAAGTTTACATTTAGTTTCCAAACATTATGAAACAATCGACTTTACTATTCATTGAACATGGTACATACATAGAATATAACACAACACAGAGCAAATAAGTTTTCTCTCTAACTGCAAAAATAAAATAAAAACTCATCTAAGATAGAGAAAAAATAACAATCAATTTTTGGGATTTCTAACAAGCAGGTTGGAACAATAAGTTTCAAAGAAAAGGTAGTCCAAACGATAATAGACAGCACATGTGGTTCCTCGGCCCCAACGTAACTACCATTTTCTTCTTTGGACTCACATATCCATCCCATCCGAGGTTTGACCATCGATCTTCCAAAATCCATCTAACCGACATCTCGAGTTTCATGCATCTCTGTCAAGACCAAGCTTTATATTTGGCATATGCATAAACCACTATAGATAGTGGACCTAGTGGTTCTTGAGTGATCTTTCCAAATTTCTGGCAAACCTACGTATGTTCACATATCCTCTTCTTGAGAAAATTTAAGGCATGTTTTTAGCTCATTCTTAGTACATATGACTAAAAATTTGTTGTCTAATCGATTATTTGGAAAAGTTGATTTTGTTGTTCTTAACCCTTTCCATTAGATCGGATGGTATCAAAAAATTTGTTTCACATTGTGATTAGTCTGGTTTGCAATCCGCAAAAAAAATAAAAGTGATATCCACGGATGGAGTCTGGCGAATTTTACTATTTGTACTAAATCGAAATTAATATAGGTCTTGATTTGCTTAATATAGTTTTTGAAAGAAAATTCCAAACGTTAGCACTACGCTATGATCTATTCCGCACCACTTGTATGGTAGAAAGAGTTACACTTAAAACAAAGTACCTCAACATTTTCTTGATTCCATGAATAAGAAAAGGTAGAAAATAACGCATACTTGCATTACATTTACTTCATAAATATCGACATAAAAAGAATCAAAACATCATTCTTATTTGCATAAATAAATTATCGTAGAAAATTAATCAAGGCGATATCTTGGACTTGGAGGTAACTTTTTTGGATGAGAAACACTTAGCGGAAACAAGAGGATGGTAATTTACAAACCGGCTTGGAGCTGATCTTGGTCGAAACCCCTTAGGCATACAACTCTTTACTACTGCCCCACGGAAAATCTGATTCCTCGGATTCATTTTGACCGTGTCATCGACTGATAAAGGCACCATCGACGAGCTTGGAACACTCTCTAGTGGTATTAAACGCCCACTGGTGTATAGGAATATAAGGTTTAGAGTGATGAAAATAGTATGAAATCTTGAGTTGAACATTGAGTTTATTTTGAAGTGATTATATTTGTTTCTTGAGAGAGTTTGGTATGATGATATGAGGGATATATAAGTGGAGAGAGATATAAATTGGTTTAGGGTTATGGTTCATAAATGGGCTCGTGAGTGATGGCTGGAAACAAAAGAGAAGAGAGTAAGTAGGAGAGGACAGAGGCAAAATGGCTGGCACTTAGGAAATTTTATTAGCTGGGAAGAAGGAAAATTTAATTAATCAAAAATTGATTTATGCGTGTGATAAAAAAAAAGTGTTGATGGAGTCGGGAAGATCAGAAGAGGTAGGGAAGTCCGTGAGTTTCTGAAATTGCAATCAAAATCAAGCATTTGTCTTTGCATTTATGAATTATGACACTCACACGCACTTGTGTACATTTCAAACTACCATATCTCTTGTTTTTAAATGGTTAGGAGATTCGCCTTGAATTTTTAAATATTTATGTACACGGTTGCATGATTTTTTCTATACTAGCTAGAAACTGTTGGAGTTACTTAATAATAGAAACACGATGAATTTTTCAATTACCATTAAAATCTTTGATAAAGAGTAAAACGAAAACATACCTAATGAATCCGTTTATTTTTTTTGGATAAAAGATTTAAATGAT
The DNA here is from genome assembly GCA_963922655.1 of Cardamine chenopodiifolia. NCBI lineage: Eukaryota > Viridiplantae > Streptophyta > Magnoliopsida > Brassicales > Brassicaceae > Cardamine > Cardamine chenopodiifolia. The sequence goes on along the minus strand of OZ000478.1, from coordinate 11,765,911 downwards.
ACCTAATGAATCCGTTGTTGTAAGATTAAAGACTTTATTATGTGGGTTTTATCAGAGCAAACCTACCTTTGAAACCAGAGTCTTCTCAATACCGCAACAGTTTGTCAAAAACAGAACAAAATGGCAGAGTATCAAAATCAAGTCAGATGGGCTGTGAAAAAGAAAGGCCCACTCTGCATTCAACAAAGACTGAGTCCAAAACGAAAGAAGAGCCTGTTAAGGCAAAGACTTCTGTACACAGAGGCTTCACCTACTTCAGTTACACAACGGTCGACTGAAAGAAAAGACAAACAAACGGGAAAGTTGAAGCAGCCAGCTTGCAGTACGGAGTATAGGATCAAGACCAGTAACAAATTTGATTCCTTGACAGCTGATACCGCATGCTAAAGCAAGCCAGCTGGAAATGTGATGTGTTGATCTTATCTTCTAAATATGCTCTTTGTATTGTGCCTATATAAGACAAAACATATGATATAATCAGAAAGATAAGTCGAGATGAATAAAGATATTTATCATCTTCTTCAAGACTCTTTCTGAAACTTCTTCAGTTTTCCAAAGTAAGTCGTGAAAAAATGGTGTTGACGGGTCGAAGAAAGTTTCCTTTTATTGTTTATAAAGAGTATATATCGTCTATTCATGAAGATAATATTTTAAATTGGTCTAAAAGTTCAAAATAATTTAACATTCTATGATATTGATGCTCTTCATCTTTTACTTTACAGTTAAAGTGATCAATTTTTTTGTAATTGGATATTAAAACAGTGACCTTAATACATTTCATTTTATATAATATATACATGTATGTGGTCCAAAATTACTATAAAAGTCTTCCAGTAGACCCTATATGTCTATTATGATATATGTGAAAAACATTATAATGACGTATAAAGGCATACAATCTTGTCCACAAACTATAATTAAAAACATAGGACCCTCCAAGTCTTTTATTAATCATACATAAATCTTCCATAATCACCCAAATCATTGGTAAATATTACAATGTTCCACATTGAGATTTAGAAACTTTGAGAACTAATATATAAGTGTGTGCCAATTCTTCACTCTTGAGCTATCTTTAGGATGTGAGTTTAGTCCACACTTTTAATAGTAAACCACGTTATATCAGTTATTAAAATATGAAAACAAAATCACATTTTAAAAAAATGGTTGATACATACCAACTTTGTTGAACCCAGCAGAGAACTTTCTTACATTTCCAACAAAAAACCGACTAACTCATTAACTTAACAAAAAAACAATCCTCCAACCTACCACTGCTCGCTTTGCAAATTGCAACAACAACAAAGTGCTTTAACGAAAAACACCGAAATGAAACTTCAAAAAACATTCAACCCTGCTTAAACTCACGAGAGACCGAGGATAGGAAAACGAGTGTAGAGGAAACTTAATCCGATAACATGTCAATTCAGTCCCAAATTTACCTTTTTCCTGAGATTTTATCATTATATTTTTAAACTATGGTTGAAATTCTTCTCTAACAATATTCAAAACCCAAGAGCATGTGGTATGCTTGGAGTCTACTTGAAAGCATGCAGTAGATGTTGCAGCCTCGGCCGTCGAACCAATATATTTGAAAGCTCCAAGGCAAACAAAACTTTTTTGGATCCTCATTGAATTTACATTAAAAACTTAAATTTTAGGTCTTTATTTGTAGGAAAATCTACTTTTGGACTCCGTCACTAATTTTTTTACAAATAAATGGGCTATTTTGTTGAAAACAAAAATAAGCATATTTCTGTCCAATTAACTTAGGAGGGGTCCTAGATGTTAGAAGCCTAAGACCCAAAAAAGTTATAACCCTCAAAACCTGCAGTACTAACACAAAAATAGTGGTGTGTATCGTTGCAACTCAAAAAGGGAGTTGCAAGTTTCTCGTGTTCACAGTACCATTCAAGGAAATTACCTTAAAAACAATCTTGCACATGATAACTAAAATCCAACTCACGGAGCACGAGGGCTAAAAACTCAATAGTGATCAAACAAATTTTTGTAAGAAAAAACTTAAATTGATGAGTGATGACAGTAACGTCTAAAGATGGAATCAGTTAAAGTTAACTCGGCCACCCAAAAAAAAAAACAAAAAGACAACAACAAGAAGTTGCTGCTTCGAAACATAAGCATACCTCAATGCTTACACAAATATATAAAGGTTGAGAGCAAACACTGAAAAGAATGAAGGAGAAATGTATTATCCGACCTATAAGAAATTTTTATTTTATATTTTTTTTGTATAAACATATTTTTATGTTAAATTAGTGTTACAAATATATTATATTGAAAGTAAAATATTCAGTTAAATACCTAAACACATATTGAAAGTAAATTTTCAATTAAGTAAATTTAGGTAATATTTCCATATATTAAATTAACAAAATAAATTTTAAGTAAGATAAGAAAATAAACATAAATAAAATTTATGACTATTTTATTTAAATTTGTCGTAATCAATTATAGTAAATACATCATGGTTAGTTCTAAAATATTTGATTTTATTTTTTCTGTCGTCTATTACATCATCATCAAAAAAATAAAAAATAAAGTCAAATATTTTAAAACTAATCACGATGCAATTTTTCTCGATAAACAGTTTTGCATGTTGTTATGATAGATATGCTTTCTCTGTAATATTAGAATTTATGACGGACGGTCTTACATGTACGACATTCTCATGATGAACAAATTCTCCTTACAATACACAAGACAAACGACCATATTTATAGCACTTTGGAATTTCTAAAAAACTTTACATCTTTTAATCGGTAAAAAGCTGTGTTCTCTAAAGTTTGAATCCCAAACCTTTATAAAAATCTTTAAATAAAAATAAGGCAAGGTCCTTCCACCATTGGAGTTCTGTAAGATTATTTTATTTATTTTAACTCTTTAGGAATTATTATTTTATTGAGAACTAAAAATAAAGAAAGTTAAAGAGTAAAATGGTTTCTATGTAAAACATAGAAGAAGAAAATGCTTTAAGAGGAAAAAAAATGCTTTCTCAAGAGAGCCAATAAGCATTACAGAAGCTGATGCTTGTCGCTTTTCTGTTCCTCACCACCGACGTAGCCAAAATCTCCTCTCGTAGCTATTGTTTACATCAAATCATTCACTGAGCAATTTCATAATTTTAAGTAAAACAGAGGTAACCCTTCTTCTCTTCGTTGCCTTTCTCTATTTCGTTCTCCAATGTTTGATTTCATACGATTTTTTCGTTTAATTTTGAAGATTATTGAATACCCATGATTAAAAATTGCATCTTGTTGTGGTTGATTCCTCAAAATTTGAATTTCGGGTGATTTCGAGGGTTTTGAGTGAGGTGGGTTGTTACTTGTATTATCATTTGATGTGTCGTCACTGATGATTTTGCAGGATTTGTGAAAATTTTCGTGAGAGGGATCATTGCTGCTGCGGTTTCTAAAGGGTAATTGAAGAACTTAGCTTCTAAAAGGTGAGTTTTGTTATCTGAGAATTTGAACTCCAGATCATGTTTTGGCCACTGAGATATTGTGTTCATTGTTATGTATCTTGAAAGTTAGTAATTTTGTTTCAATTTTGTCTAATTTGGTTGCTAAGTGTGTGTGTTCATCAGATTGGGTCAGTATAGTTGTTTCATTCTCTATTTTGACTGAATATCTTCAAGTTGATTTTTGGGAATTTTACTCTCTGGTTTACGATTTAGGCTTTGAATCTTAGATGCTCGTTACCCTTTAAGTGCATATTTTCTTCATCATCACTTGAAGGGAAGACTTTACAGTTGTCATCTGAACATGGCATTTGATTAGTCGAAAAACTTAATGGGTAGGTTCTGTCTTGGAAATGTTTGGATCCTTTGAGCTGAATGATGCAGTTTTTCTTATAGGTTTAAATGGTCTTTTGCTGAGACATCATTCGTATGATGTGTGTCGGTACATTAGTTAGATATATTCATATGATGTGAGTCTACAGAGAGAGGAATTAGCTGTGGGATTTGGATGTTCGAGATAGTAACTATGTAGTTTATGTCTTCCAAGCGAAAGAAGAAGTGATTTGTAATGATTATCAATTTAAGCCAACTTATTTCTATTGTGACAATGATCAATATGTTTTCAAATCTAACTCCTTGTGGTCCATTAATTCTTGAATCTTTTGTCCAGCTTTGTAATTTCTTCGATGAAGGAACGGGCAAATTATGCCAAAGAAAGTGATGTACATTCTCTGGTCCAACTTTCGTATAACTGTCAACGTCTTTGGATTGTTAGTTTTATCTATAGGTTTAGGAATAATTTAACAAGAACTACCAATTAGACAAAGTTTGACATGCACACAAATAAGAGTTTGCATCATTGTTTTCATTTCTGCTTTAGTTTTGATGGTTTGTTCTCATGCTACTTTATAGCGGTTAAATTATGATTTTGTGCGTTTCAGGCACTAGAAGGCAATCTTTTTCAGCATGAACAACCAAAATCCTAATGATGTTGTAAGCCAAATAAAACTTCTTTGTCTTAAACCGAAAGAAATGAGTAATTTTCAGTCTCCCTCGCTTAAATTTCTTTTTTTTACCTTCTTCTCAAACTCAGGAAGACATGACGGTTGTGGGATTTGAAGTACCTGTATCGCCAGTTTCAAGTTACAACAATCTGTATTCCACAACTGAAGATGAGACAAGAGATCCTCCAGCTGTACCACCACACCTTCAACACTCTCTGTTAGGCAGTACGGGTAGCACGGAATTGGCTTCTGTGCCACAGAATGTTGTCTTGAACCATCTCTATATCGAAAATCGAGACGCCCCAAGATCAGTTGTAGCACTCGGTTTCTCGCATCGGTTCAGGTCTAAGTTTGTCACTGTGGTGATATACAAGCCGGTCCAAAGAAGAGGAAACGCCAATGTTTGAATAATGATGATGCATCTTTCTAAGTAGTGTAAGGATCTTGCTTCTTTATGATTTCATGGAAAATGATTTTCATTCGGTATTATACAAAACCAGCTGGTCCAGACTAAATATTATTGTCTCTTACCGATTCGGTTTAGACGGTTTCTAGGGAATTCGATTGAAATTATGTTTGTTCGAAGTTTATAAAACAAAATCTACCTGCATTTTTAAGGCCAAACAAGCTCAAATCTTCAGATTTTAGACATTGTTCATTTGTTTGTCAATAACTCCATTTGGTTGGGTTGGTTAACCGAGTCCAAATACCAAATATCTCTATTAAAAATTATGTATGTACTCATAGTTAAAAATTTTAAATTTCAATGTTTTTGCAACTAGATCGAAAAGTCTTTTGGGTTACTCAATCATTAGCTTATCTGTCGATTCGGCAACATTCAAAACAATTTATATTTCACAACAATCATGACTTATTTGAACTCTAAGATATTTTTAATTCTTACACTAAAATTCTAACAAAGTATCGAACTACGTTGGGAAGAAGAACACTAAAACAAAAACCATAAATTCAACCAAACTGACAATAAGAAGAGTGGAAATTCGCCAGTTATTCGTTTCGGTTTGAGTTATTCATATTTCAGATTTTCGGATTTTAGAAAATAGGTCTCATTTGGTAAAGAATTTTATTTATTTTTGGATTTGGAATTCGGTTCAGTTTTACACAAAAATTTATAACATAAATAAACATACAACTCATTAATTTAATTAAATATTATAATTTTTAGTATATTAAAACATATTTTCTATATATTTAATAAAATATATTAATTTTTAGTGAATTTATGTTAAACAGTTGTTCGAATCTAGGTAATTCGGTATAGAAGATTTTATTCCGTTTGAGTTATTATAAAATTTGGTTTCGGTTTAGTTTGATAAAATACCATTGGGTTTGGTAATTTGGCCTAGCTCTAAAACGAATACAAATTTAATCAAATAAAATAAATCCATTGCAAAATTAAATACAAGAATATATATATTGGGCCCAAAAACAATAACAAAAATGCATTGGTGAATTGATTGAGGTACTTGATCTGGGAGTGATCGAGTAGGAAGTTGATCATATAAGGTCTTACGAAAGCGAATGACTAGTCAATAACAAGCTGTCGGAACTTAGGAATTTGCCGAGCAACGGTTCAAAGAAGAATCTAGTCGGATTGGAAGTGACCGAATAAAGAAATAGGTGTTACTGATGGATCACGCTGGTCATGGGAAAGATTGTTGGTGGTGGAGCACTAATGTTATGTTATGGATATCGATTTCCGAGAAGTTAAGGAGGTGTTATTCAATTAGGTTTTAAAATGTTTTTAAAATATTTCAGTTTGAGAGATATTATGAAATACATTCTGGTATTTTGTTTATTCATGTTTTAGATAAGAAAGTACGATAAAATTCATTCTAATCCAAATGCAATTAAATCAAATCGATGTTAAATAACACTTGTTTTTTTTTATGTATTTTAAAATACACAAACAAATGCTTAATCTAATAAGAGTGTATTTTAATGTATTGTAGCAAATTCATAATTGAATAACACTGGATTTTACTTTGAATTTAAAATATATTCTTATTTCAATAAAACATTAGATTCAATAACCCCACCTAAGTTGGAGAACTTGCTTCCTAGGGAATGATTTAATGCAAATGGGAAGATTCGTGAAGATCTGATTAAGCCAATGAATTGCCGGAAAGTGATATGGGGAATGTTTAGATTGGCGATCTAATATTTTACCCGATGTTCTGCTTTGGTCCGAACGTAATTTAGCAAAATCGAACCCATTCTGTCCTAGGTTCGAACGTTTTCAAGTCCTACCGAACGTGTTCTGTTCCATTCAAAAACCATGTCCTACCTTGCTAAATTACGATCGGGACTTTGGTTATATCAAGAATCTGTATTCCCGGACAAAACATATATTAAAATAAAATAATAAGCTACTTATCCTTGAAAAAAATAACAAATCATTTACCTTTGTCTCTACGAAAAAGAATTAGCAGAAAAAAGAAAACTAAACAAAAAAAAATTAAAAACAAAAAATCATAATTTTTTTCTGTTTTAAACAAAAAAAGAGTCCCTTTCAGGTGGACTGGGCCTGATACGAATCTCCCCTTTTGATACTTTCTTAATATTTTGGACAAAAACATTTTTCTTTAACCAATGAAAATCAAAGTTAAGAGGAAATAAAAATAAGATGGAATTTTAAATTATCTGCTGAAATACTCTGAGAGCATGCAGCAATAAAGGCCGTCAGAAACATATTATCTTTTATATGGAAATACGTTCTTTAGTACTCCATTGCCTCAAACATTCTATTCTTCAAGATTTCTTTTTGGAGGTTAAAGTCAAAAGCTAATGACATCCTCCTCAGGATTCTTGTCATCCGATGAAGCGCTCATATTTCGATATGCCATGACAACGCCTTACCAGTACAAACCAAAGACAACTCGAGAAAGACCGAGAAGATACAGAGAACCTGAAATTCAAGCTAAGCAGACACAAACACCTGCACTCACTTCTTCTCATTCCAGCCAAGATTTCTTTGATGATCGCAAGAAGAAAAAAAAAGATAAAGATATCGGAATCATCGAATTCTCTATGACTAATAAGCTCAACAATATTGCAAATCAAGTTCAAACAACATCACAGATCCAATTTGCTACCAAAATAGTGCAAAAGCCTAAAACACAAGAGACATGCATATTTTTCGCAACCAGTGGAGACAACTAAATCATCAAAACCCTGAATAAATTTTTTTTTTTATTAATCTGCTAAATTTTGAACTTTGAATAAGAGTGTTGATTAGGGTTAACCAATCTCAATTAATAATTTATTTTCTGTTAGTGCGTTGGCTAAATAATGGCATTTAATAAAAAAAAAAAATTGTTAATGCGCTGGTTCGGTAATGACAACGTGTTCTTAAACAATAGTTAGAAATTGTCAATTGGGACAAGAGTCTGTGGGCTTGGCATAAACCATTCCATTATAGGGTGAGTAGATGAAGTTACGAACGAAAGATATATCAAACAAATTAAATTAGCAAAAAATGTTGAAATTTTCGGTGATAACAACTTTTAAAAAAATATAATTTTAAAAATACAAAAGCGCTACAAACCAGTTAAAGCCAAACTTTTATCAGTTAAATTTTAATTTATCGACATATTGTTTCTCGAGATCAGAAATTATCTTAATATTGATGAAAACTACAAATCTCACCAAAATCTTTTGATCATCACATCCTGACTTGATGCTTAATAGATTTCTGAAATTAAAACATATGATTATTTACTCTCTCTTGATGGGCCTCTCACTTGAAATTTTGGGACCATATGTAAAAACTTTTGCTTATAGTGTGAGTTAGACTATAGTTTTAGATGCTAAAATAAAAGCGATTTCATGGTTTAATCCACTGCAAGCGGGCAACGAGCCAATCTGGAAAAATGATGATTTATTAAAAATATTAGTTTTTGGTTAATATAGGAAAGTACTATAAAAGACCTTTAATCTTTTTATATTTTCCCAACTAAAACTTTATCTGTTTGAATATCTAAGCCAAAATTATTTACTTTTCTAAAACAAAGCAATAAACGAAAGTAACATATGATTAGCAAATATTAGAAACATTGGATTATGGATAAGGCAATTTACTGTGTTAGACTAACAATTAGATTTTAATGCTGGGATATTAATAAAGCTCAATCCTAGAATATGAAACACTAAAACGAGATCAATACACTTTCATGGTAGTAGTCATTTCATTAATCACGTAGGAAAAACTTCTATTTAAGTGGTACAAAGAAAATGAATTAATTCACTCCTTATCAATTAATTTTGAATTAGATGCACATCATTTAACATAGTATCATATCCCGAACACATAATGTCGAATCCGATCCATCATCGATCCAACCCAAAAATTGGTTATATCAATCAATGCCCAAAAAATACTGAAATAATAGAATAGTCTAATACATCTCAAGAGGACATATTAGAAATAATATCCCACAACAAAAATTGAACTGAGATTTTAAGTGATATATACAAGGTATGAGTTAATTTACTCATTGTCAATTGATTTTGAATTGAAAACTCATAATCTAACAATAATTTCTTTAAGTATTAATTCTTATAGATTCGCTCATAAAACGTTTGATTCAAACATTTCATCGAACCTCTTATAAACGTAAAATCTCAAAGTCTTGGATTTGAATGATCTTTATAAAAATCTAAACCATGAACATCATTATCCAACCATAAATCAACATAATTTACCAAACCCATGATCCAAAAATGAAACTACTCATACATATTCATAAAAAACACAAAACTAAAGATAAAGCAAGAAATAATCATAAAAGGAAGGTAAAAGATTTCAGATTTGAGAAATCTTCACTAAATTGCATTGAAGGAGATGATCCTCTTTCATACAAATGTTGTTTAGTTTCAAAGGAGGACCTCTGAACTTTGAAAAAATAAAAATTAAGTATTTTGCAACATGAGAGTAATTTTATACTCAAAGAAATCAGAATGGATCGACCCAGTTTAAACGGGATTGAGTCTTCAAACAAACCTCTACTGCTAAACTCTTTATCAAAAAAAAAGAAAGAAAAAAAAACTTATACCATGTCTTGTGTAACTTTTGTTCTTTTTGTGATTGTGGGATGCTATAATCATATCGAATACCCTTTAATCGAAATGGTATTCAATACAGATTCTATGGAAATTTTTGATGAGCTTTTTATGCGCCATATAAAATGATATATGTTCATTAAATTCATCATATCGTTTGAACTGCTAGTCGAAATAACTTGAAACCACCGTCAAAGTGAAGCTAACTCAATTTTGAATGACTCTTCAAATTTTAGCTTGATCCAACAGTAGGAAGACCACTCTAAAACTTGAAGAGTCATTCAAAATGACTCAAAACAAACACAAAACACACCAAAAAAAAAGAAACAACAACACTCTTAAACTTCTAAAGTACATCAAGATGCGGTTGAACACTAAATGCAAAACACAACAAAAACCGAAAGAAACATACTTAAAGAAAAACAACTAACATAAAGCGATAAATACGGGTATACCATCTCTCGAACTCTCTTCTGTATTTGTGAGAAGTGATAAATGTTATTAAAACTGTTATATCTTATAATTAAGGAAAGAAATTAAACACAATGACGTATCTTGGCAAATGTGTTTTGGCATATTGATTTTTTAAAAAGGGACATGATATTATATTAGTATTATAGTGTTAGTAGTCTATTAATAATAATTTTCGTCATTTTTTTCCAAAAGTTTTCAAATGCTATCTTAATTTACTCTAAACCAAGTAACCTTTATCGGATAGGTAGTGGACGACTAATTTATGAAAGAAATAAAAATAATCAGAGACCACATCCTCGTAACAGCATCAGAGTTCCTTGGGTTCAACGAAGTGCTTCAAACCACCGGAATAGTGAAGACAATACTTTATGAGTATCTATATTATCAGATACGTTTACGTATTATATAATAACTAAACTAAACAATAATATTACTAGTTAAAGTTAACATTTGATTTATTAAAAGATTGGTAATATATGGATTAGCTTTTTCTTGTAATCGGAAATAGATATATAGGATTAATGGGTAGGTTATCCATATGAGATTTGGATCAAAGATAAACCTTTTTCTTTCAGCTAATAAAAATCCATCCAACCCACCTTTTCTTTATAGGGTCGACGGGTGTAATCTCTAGCAAACATTCAAATAAGGTACGTGTTCCCACGAAACTTTTGTTTTTATGTGTAAATAAATCATGAAACTATGACAGTATAAATCTCCACCAATCTTGAAATTCGAATTACAGTTCCATCGTCGTCCCCACAAAAATTTAGGTTCGGCGTATAACTACACTATCAAACTATGACAATGTAAATCCCCACCAAACTTAAAATTCAGGCTACGGCTTCATCATCATTAATTCCTAATAATTTCCGTCCAATCTAACACTAAACCTGATTAAAATTGAAGTTAACTGAAGAAGTAATAACCAAAAACCAATTTCTCAATTTCTTATATCAAACCCTCTCTTTCACACAAAGGTTTCAAGGAAAAAAAAAGAAAAACAAAAAATACCATTAAAAGGAAAAGAAGACAGATGAAGAAGATAGATTATGGAGAGAAAAGAAGATAAAGATGACATCGAAGGAAGAACGATTAAAAGAGATCTGGTCATAGCATATGTATTATTCCAAATCAAGCTACACCCATATCTCTTTGAATCGTTCTTTTCAATGTTGTCTTTATCTTCTTTTTTCTCCCTAGCCTATGTTCTTCGTCTGTCTTTTTTTTTTTCTTTTAATCGTTTTTTTTTCGTTTTTTTTTCTTTGAAACCTTCGAGCGAAAGAGATAGTTTGGTATAAGGATTGAGAAATTGAGTTTTGGTTATTACTTTTTAAAGCGGATAATTGGTTTACTACAATTTTAATTTGGTTAGTGTCAGATTTTGACGGAAATCATTAGCAATTAACAATGGTTGAGTTATAACCCGAATTTCAAGTTTGGTGGTAATTTATACTGTTACAGTTTCATGGTGTAGTTACACACCGAGACTAAAGTTTGATGAGGATATATATTTAATTGAAACATAATACAGTATGATACAGTCCATAATTTTATATTATCATAACAGTACAATACAGTCCATTAAATTTAATATTGAGCAAAATATAATTTTATACAAAAAAACTGACATTTTTAGTCTAGGAAAAATGATTATCAATTATACGAACTATAGCTTAGCGCATGACCATACATGTGAACTAAATTAATATATCAATGCCTATGCAAAGAATTAATTTTGCATGGCGACATGCATTATCAAACATAAGTTATATAACCAACACAATAACTATTATTTATTCTTTCGATTTGATCCGATATTTTTGGTGGACGCTATATCATTTGTTAGGGATATGTTTTCCTACATGTTCGCTGCTTTCTTCTGTTTTGTGTCTATTTGAATAGCATAATTTTTATGTGACAAACAATTAGATTGATTAGATTTTACAATTTTTTTGTCGGCTTCATCTTATAAATACCTAAAGTTTATGGTGTTTATCTTTATTTTTCGTCGTTTCATCTTATAAATACCTAAATTTTTATGTAACAAACAATTAGATTCATTGGATTTTGGTATCTATTTGAAAAAAGAGAAAATATCATGTCAAATCTGAGATAATAAGTAATGTTTATGGTGTTAGTCACATAAATTATGCTTTCGATATGAGATCTTAACACGTCCCATTGAGACGATGGTTCTGTTCATTCTATCTTGAATTGAATCCCATTTTAGGACTGGTAATATGTCCTTTTGAACCACTTTTTTGGATCAACGAACAAGGTTCTAATAGCATATTAAATTATAAACTTCCAATTCAAAATCAATTGATAATGAATGAATTGATCCATATTTTTTATATAGCACTTAAAGTCTATGTTCATCTTCCAAAATGAGATCTTATTCCTAATATGGAGAAATAAATATTTTGAATCCAAGTTTTGATTTCGTTTTGGTTTTTGGAAATTTTTACTTTAATTATGAAATTTACCTCCGCTCAAGTGCATCCACCCCTTGTAGTGACAATTTTTTAAAACTAGTATATGTATTCCATTGCATTGTAAAAACACCACTAAATGTTTTTCACTATTAAATCTAACTATTACCCATTTGTCTCATTATCTATGATGTTTTAGTTAAAAGTGTAATTTAATTAAGAATTAAAATTATTATTTTTTACTTTTTATTTACTGGAGATAACTTGGGGGAACAAAACTTGCAGATCAATTATTGTGGGCCATCGAAGACCGGTTATGAAGTGAATCTCCTGAATCTAGAATGAAAAGTATTTTCTCTATATTACTTCTATTACAAGTAAATTTCCATTATGTTTCAGAGTTGATTAAGGAAAGTTTACATTATATAGATGTTATTATTATGTTAATGTTAACACTATATATATGTTAGGATTTCATATTCGACAAAAATCAATAAATTATTATATTCTATAATATATATCATGGTATTAAAGCATTCAATCTTAGAGGCAGTATATTGAATTAGAGTTCGGAGTGATTTGAGTTTTAGTAAATTTTTAGAGGATTTTGTTGAGTTTTAGTAAATTTTGAGAGGATTTTGTTGAATTTTGGTAAATTTTGAGAGGATTTTGTTATCAAATTCTTTGAATTCTCGGCTAAAACTATGAGATTTTGATATTTGTATTTTAAAACTAAAATTCTCTGAAATCTCATATGAAACTTTCAAATCCAATTCTTAAAATATTTCCAATAACAATAGATTTGATTACACATTTTAAAATCCATAATTTAATAACTCTTCATCTTTTAGAAAATATTTTAAAATTTATGTTTAAATAACTTATAATTTATTATTTTAATATAAATCACCCCAAATCACTAGTTCAATACACCCCCTTAATTTTAGTGGTAAAAATTAAGAGCTTCTGAATTAGTCTTACGATCTCACCTTAAAAGAGATCATGAGTGTTATGATAATCAAAGAAGAGAGTGCAGAAAGATCTAGAGACGATCCAGATGACGAAGCCGTGCAGGAGATTTCAGTTTTTTTTTTTTAAGTAATTGAGGGCCACGTGATTATTTTTGTAGTCACATGGTATCAGTTTTTTTCTATAAAAGTTTTCATCGTGTCACAATTGGTTTTGTTTTTTCGTATAAGATTTAATTGGGATGTTTTGTGAAAAAATAGAGAAAAAAGTTTTAGAAAGTTTGAGGTTTCATAGGTAATTCATGTGTTTTTCTTGAGAACTATTATTAAGATGTATAATCTCTCATGTTTGTTATGTGTTTTGTTTTTTGTTCTACGACCGAGGAGTTTGGTTATAGTTTAACCATTACGAATAGTTGTTTGGAAAGCTTATGTTTTTAGGTTAATTTTTAAGTTTAATTTGTGAACCATCCGAGTCAAAGATAATTATTTATGGAGTTACATGATTTGCATCCACATTGTTATTTCTTTTATCAAGACAAAAAATAAGTTGAAATTACACTGAATTTTTATATCAGATTGTCGAAGAATGATTTCCGATCCTGTCTCATATTTATTTGGTTATCATCTAGTATATCTGAAAAAGTATGTACAACACTATGTTTTCGCAGTTTTGGATCGCATAGTCGAGACCTGTTAAAAATTCACTAAGCCCAAACCCCAAACTAATGAGAAGAAATATTTAAGGAAATATGAGTGTTTTGGCCTCTGAATTATGTGCCTCCCTAATATGAGAGAGACAATTACGTGAGAAAATGAGAGAAAAGAAAAAAGAAGAAAAAAGAAGAAACCCGAGAAAAGAGAAAAAAAGAAGAAGGAAAAGAGAGAACAAAGAGGAGGAAAAGGAGGAAGAGAATATGACGTGTACACAAAGAGAAATTAATGAGGGGGAGGTTGCAGCTATAATGGATAACCAGCCACCGAGAGAGAGAGAAAGAGAAGCGGTGAAGGTAAGCATTTTGGAAACAGATCAGACCATTGTTTGGAGATATGCGCGAATGAGCAAACAAAAAAAATTTGAAATTTTTTTTGGAGATACGCGACACCTAAATCTAGCCACGTAAGAAAGTGGATCCCCAATTGGAATTATGGTATGGAAGTTATGATTGTTTTTCGAGTCAATTTTTTGAAAATCAAACCTCATAAGCATCTAATTTTAGAAGCAGTTTCCATCAAATCATAAAGATTTAGACGCCGATTTACATATCATTGGAAAGATCTCATTGCCAACATTCCATAAAATCTTCCAGATCTCGATTCTAAGATGACATCCAACCTCAATTTGTGTTTGAAGTTGATGGAAATCTTAACATAGTTCAAAAAACTCTAGATCTAGATTTTCCTAACTCAGAAACCTTAATCCTTTGTTTGGAAAGTTCCTATTCTTATTCTTAAAAATTTTATACTTTGAGAAATTTTATATTTTAGGAAATTTTTACGTCGCTTTTCGTGTAACTCATCTGTGAACTTTCAAGAAAGATGAAAGTGTCTCAAGGAAAGGAAAAGAGGAAATCATAACTTTTCTCCATCACCTAATGGCTAAGGTGAATACATGATTAGAAACTATGTGATTATATTTATGTATATTGATTGCTATTGCGTGTTCAATACGATGTTAGTATGCATGATAGAATGATATAATGGTATGAATTTATCTGATAACATGACATAAGATATGATAATATGATAAGTAATGCATATGATTAATAAGTTGTGTGAATGTTAAGTATGAGGATATATGTACGAGGGAGAAGTCGCCCTAGACAATGGACTATAATGGACAGACGGATATACATGCATGCATGTTAAGAACGAATGACGAGTCAGGTATGGGAGTGACTGAGCCACGAGGGCCAACCTCCACACATGAGTATGTATGTATGAGGATGGCACTACCATGAGGGTAGCTAAACGTAATAAGCCTTTATGTAGGCCCGTGAGTAATGCATGCATAAGAATTTTAGATGTTTACACGACATGATGATGATAAGAGATTATTTGACATTACATGAATTGATCAAAAATGAGCCTATGTTAGGTTGAGTGTTGCATGAAATTGTTATATTTGTTAGATGTGTATCTAAGAATATGATATCTGATTCTATGATATGTTCTTTATTGTGTGTCTTTGGTTTGTTTTTACTAGGGTTCGGTGGGCACCATGAATTTTTTCACGGTATAATTCATTATTCATCCCTCTCTTTTCATTTTTCAGGTTATTGGAGTTTCAAGAGTTACAATTAAAAAATTTTGTTCGTTGGTGAAATTTTTTTTAAAATGGTTTTCAGTCTGCCAAGTATGTAACACGTTGTTTTGGTATGTATGGCAGGATGGATGTTACAATGTTTTGTCTATCCTCAACTAGATATCCATGAAATACGTGTTCTGTTTTATAATTGTAGAGTTTACATTTTGCGTACCACATTTGTCGTATGGAAAATATTGGAGATAAGACATGCATCTTGCGGATCAAATCTGTAAGCAATCAAAGACCGGTTATGAAGTAAATCGCGTGAAGCCCGAATAAAGAATGTTCTCTAAATCTCAATATTTTCATTATGTATTAGAGTTCAGCAAAAAAAAGTTTATATTTTATAAATGTTATCATTATGTTAATACTAACACTATTATAGGTGTTTCTGTTACGATTTCATGTTCGACACAATTCAATAAACTATTCTAATCTATAATATTTATCATTATTTTTTCATATTAAATACATAATTCAATATCTAACTGAACACAATTCAACCAATGATAAATTATAATACCGAAGAATAAAAATTATCATATAAAAGTAAATTGATTAATTTTTTGTATAGAAACTTGTAAAAGCTCAAAAACATCTTACGAAGTGAAATACATAGAAACTTCTAAAACATCTTATAAAGAGAATAATAGTTACGCTATTTTTTTTACCATTATTATTTACTATCTCAAACTAAGTCGTATTTATTCTTTTTACCACTAAATGTTTTTCACTGAACTTTTAAATTTTTGCAAGATCCAATAATAGTAGGGCAAATAATAAGAAGTTCGACATGTGAAGTGGGAGAGTGAGATATTCCTTCACGAGGTGGAACTCCAAGACGGCCGCGCCAACTCCATTGGCCCAACTCTGTTAACCATACAGCTCATCTTCTGCCAATCAACTCTCTATCCAACATTATTTATTATTAATATATCTTTTGCAAAACCCATTAAACCAATCACCATTTACTAACAGTTAATTACAAAAAGGAGCATAATATATTCACACTAACATCTCTTCCTATGTCTCTCTCTTTCTCTCCCTCTGTTTTAGATCTCACCAGGTCTTCTCTGTTAATAATATGTGGCTTCCACGATCTGGTAACATGTAAAATATACGTCATCCTATTTTCCTTTTCCAAATCAAAAATAAAAATGTGGTTTTGTCTCATTTTACTATTTTAGCAGTACATATTACAAAGTTCAGAGGGTTTTCACCAATCTTTTTTCCTTCCCCTCTCTCATGTCTATCTGTTAGGGTTTCGTTTTTTTTATGGTTTGCATATGTTTAGGTGCCAACTAAGTAGAAGAGACTAAAATTGACATCGTAGGTACTTTACATTTCATCCAATCACAACAAGCCTTCTCGACTATTCCACCATGTCGATCCCTCCCTTATGTGTATATACATATATCTATATCTATATATATATATATATTATATGAAAATACGAGTCTATAAATTAACAAGGTTGAGTAGTTAGTCTTTAGAGTTTGTTGAGTTTGAGAGACAAAAGATTACTACAAGAAGATTGTTGAACAAAAATGGAAGAGTAATTTCCAGAGCCACTGTCATTGTTTGCTGCTGTGGCATAATCAAGATTCACATCTGTTGATGGACGGTGGTGATTCACTCTCCCCCAAAGTTCTCTGTGAAAATGAGAATCTTGATGATGCTGCATCGGCAATCAACGGCTCATCTTTCCCTCTCTTTCTCTCTCTCTATATATATATATACACTTTGTATTCAACCCAGATCTTCTTCAGGTTGGTTTGCTTTTGTTTCAAATTTAGTTTTTTTGTCACCTTTATGTTAATCTATTTTCCCGGTTTATAATTTCCTAATACATAAATATCTGACCAGAACTCTCTTTTTGGATGACTAAGAGTTCTTTTGGGTATCTTGTTTCATGTGATGATAACATTGGATCTGATTTAGAATCTAAGGGTTTTTTGGCAGTCTTTTTCATGTTGCTTGCTTTTAACTCATGACATTAATGGATCCGCAAGCTTCTCTTTCAATAGATGTACAAGAGTCGCACCATCAAGATTGGTAAGGTGAGAGAGACAACAACATCATCAAATGATCTAATTAAGGTAATTAATATATATACCTTGTTTCGTTTGTTGCCAATCTAAGCTTCAATTTCCACAACAACACAATATTCTATCCTATTTTCTGGAAGTTAAAAAAAAGGATATTAGGGAAGTTGAGATAATGTAAAAGGGCCTATATGGAACTATTGATGATGTCTATCAAAGAAAAGTTTTCCAAGACACACTGTCATTTTTTGTAAGTTGCTGCTTGGCTATCACATTCAAATTGAGAAACAATCAGAAACTTGTTGGTGGACCTTACCATTTAGGCTAGGCATATTCAGTCCCACCTATTTGTGTCCCATCTATCTAAATATTTAGATGTTCTTGTAACTGCAAAAATACTGATGAACAATGAAGCAAAACTACTCTCTTTTTGTCCTAACTTTATTTTAGGGTAATATTAATTCTCTAACATTATATATATATATATACATATGTGTGTGTTAACATGACAAATCAGATTCTGAACAAAACCAATCCATAGTTATGAGTTTCATGTTTTGATTATGAAAAAAATTATGCCCAATCAATATGACATCTTTCTTGTTCCCAAATCAAATTCTAAATACCTTGTTTGGTTATTAAATGTATTACATGTAACTTTTATATGTTTAGTGATGTCCTGTATGTCATGGAGATGTGTATCAACTCTCCCTCCACATATATTTAGTTACTCAAAGAAATCAATCATATAAATATAATCGTTTGGACTTTTGAGCAATGCATTGGATGACCTAAACTTCATCCATTGACTACGCTCCATAAGTGGAAACAAATCATTCTATCTCCTTGTATTGCACAATGGCAACTATTTTATCATATCATGATGATATAGAGGTCCGTCAATCACGTCTATTTTGCATCTCTTTTCTAATATTGGGAAACCAAATTGTCTGTTTAATCCCCAAAGTATGTTTTTTCAGTAATTCAGTTGACAAAATTGGTAATTCTTTACCACCAACGGTAAGGAGTATATTGCTTTGAAAGAAGAAAAAAGCAAACACAAAATGAAAAAAGAACACACAGTACAAAAAACCGCACCAACATTATCTATTACCGATATTTTTTGTTGCCTCTAACTATTCCATTATATTTAAAGTTTTTTATCGTTGTGTATCTAATATGTCTTTGTTCGAACTTGTACCTAACTGAGGTTATGAGCTTAAAACAAGGATGAGTTTGTGTGTTCTGATTATATATAGTCTTATTTATCTAATTGGCTACTATGCCATTTCATCGCATAAATGAAAAAAGGCAAAAAATGCATTAGAATCTTTACGTATCTAGATCCGACAAAATGAGATACTATATATTGGCTTGAGGGGATGAATATGTGTGTGTGGTCCATTTAGATTGAGATCAGACGCAACTGAGTATATGAGGACCATTTCTTAATTATAGTTGCAGTTGCACCTATTATTCCCAATTTTCTCAAACTTTAGGCATTTATTGTGTGTTGTATCACCAAATTGGCCTTATATGTACTATTTATATCTTTAGACGATATTTTCTTTCAAGTACTTTGTATTGCTAGCAATTTTTGAAAGTGATCTTCAATTTTATCAAAATTGAAGCATTTTGTTTTACAAATATAGCAATTCAATGTCACATTATTACTCCCTATCAAAAGAATTGACGAGAGAGTTTTACTTTTGATTTAGACAAATATATTTATCTCTGTAGTACTACACACTCGCTTTTTATTTCTTTCTCACTCAAAATTTTCTAAATATAATTATGTGGTTGTTGTTCTTTCTATTTCTAGCTCTCACAATATTTTTAACATATATTTGGCTTTGTGTGGAGATGATTAAAGGTTCAAAGTAATGAATATAATCAATTAGTCAACACTGGAACAACTGTTTTAGTAGACGTCACACCGATACATTTGGAGAATATATGTCGTAGCTAGACCCACATCCAGAAGTAGGATAACTATATTAATGACGTCTAAAACGAAGGAGAAATTATTATCCTATTTTACATTTATTCACGCATATATATATAGTATTTATTTCACGGATATTTAAAAGTCGAAGATTATCCATTTGCGAGTGACCAATCCCTGGGAGATTCATATATTTTGGTAAATGAGACCATTCTATATAAGTTCGATATTCTTTCGTGCTATCATTTTTTATCTTTTCATCTTCTATCATTTATCTTTTATTTCTGTTTTAGTTTCTTCGGTCACCAGCAAAAAAAAAAGATTAAAAATATGAAAATCCAGAAAAATGAAAGAAAATGGATCAAACAAATTTCGGGTTTGTTTTGCAATTCTAAATTTTTTTTGATTTTTTTGTTGTAATGTGTGAGAACAATCTGCTATTTCAAGTTCTATCAAAAATCAATTTGTGTCTATTATTTTTTTTAGATGAGTCAGATTTGAGGACAAATTTTTTCAAGAAGAAAAGTATGATTTGATCATGGAAAACAGAACGAACAATTTAAGAAAAGACATGACACAATTCAACTGGATCAAAAGAAAACAGGATCTACGATGTTAACTATCAAATCCGGTCTATTTTAAGTCTATTACAAGTCCAAGAAGGACCCAATATAAGTGACTTATTTGTTGGCCAAAAGAAATGACCAAAATTGAGTCATTGGAGGCCAAAAGTTATTCAACTATTTTTATTCTAGTTTATTTAAGTTTAGTTTAAGTCATAGTTTTGGAATTGTATTTTCTAGTTTCAAGACAATTTATTTGTTCTAGTTTTGCCACATGTATTTTCTATAAATACTATGTAACCACATTTGAGAAATAAGATTTTTTGATATTTTTTGGAATCCTTTTGAGAGTGATTTGAGAGTGATTCTCATTTTCGTCAATGGTGTGTAATATCCATTGATTCGATCTTTGGTGTGTAAAATCCAATGATCAAACCGGTTTATCAAGTGTTCTTCATCACACGTATGTTGTCATTCGCTGACCAAAGAGTGTAAAAGCGTTCTAAGTGAATTTAGAGTCTTAGGTTTAATATATCTAAGGTTCGGCTACGCAAGTTCTAAATTCTGAATTTCCACCGCCTTGATTCATAGAAACATTTTAAATGAGTATATGGTCTAAAGTTTAATATACCTTAGGTTTATGGTACACGAGTTCTTTAAAATCAAAGATTATCCATTTACCAACCTAGAGTGACAAATCCTTGGAAGATTCATATAATTTGAGATATATGCCTATCATTATTTAGTAGCAACAACTACCCGACGCCAATTAGTAGGTAGGCACTATTTGTTGGTTGAACAAAACTTTTTAAATTGTTGAATGTTCAATAACTATTCCATAAGGTGAAATATAATAGAGATAGTTGGGTGAATAGCAAGGGAAAATTACAATATTAGATGTTTAGCAAGGCTCACTCCAGGAAAGATGTTTTCACACCATTTCTTATCATTATAGCCTCATGCGCCCTCTCCCCTCTTATTAAATCGACGATAGCCCTAATTCCCATAACTTCACCCTCTCTCCATATATGTTCATATTTTTTATCAATCTCTCTCATCTCACTTGTTTATCTCCTTGTCGTTCTCTTTTTATTTGTTGTTCTCCATTTCATTGTTTTCCTATTTTTTCAACTAGATCGATGAATTAGAGGTTAGTGAAGATAGTTCTTTGAAATTGTTTTTTCTTTTACGAACCTTTGGGTTAGAGCTTCGATTTTTCTCAAAATTCCTTTGAATCGGCACCAAACTTCCTTTGAATCCTACTGTAATTGGGTATCTATTTTTGTTGCTTATATATCTATTTCATATCCCTCCATTTTTGTATGTAGATTTGTTTAAATCGCTTTCTATTTTTACATAGATCGACATACATCTAGTTAAACATCCAAACTTCTTAACAGATGTTTATACATGTTTATATATCCATTTGGAGCTGATTTAATAAGACATCCAAACTTCTTGTTAGATCTGCACAAATGTCTATTTTTATTGCTTGATATCAATTTATATATCCATTTGGAGCTGATTTAATAGATCGACATCGCATTTATTATGGAACTGATTTCAAATAGTATGTGACATATTTATTATTTTAGATTTAACATTGAAAATAGATATCCAAATTCGGTTCTGTGTATGATATCGTGTTTGGCGTAAGAGGCATGTATATGTACATATTTTAGTAGTAGATGTTTATATATTCTTTGTGATATAGTGTAAGTATGTTTTTTATGGGGCGCTATCTTGTGTAATACACACCTATTTATTCATTTACACGTCTATGTTTTTTATTAGGTTATTGTGCCAATAATGTGTGTGCTTTAATCTCTATTACATCTACTTTTTCAGTTATGTACGTCCGCAGCTACAAGAAGAAGGAAAAGAAAAAGACGAAGGAGATAAGAAAAATAAGAAGAAAATGATGAAAGAAAAAGAAACAAATGAAAGAGAACATAAGATGAAAAGAAAATAACGAAGATAAAGAAAAAGATCATGAAGATGAACGAGACGAAAGAGAAAGAAGATGGAATAGTGAAACAAGAAAGAAAAAAAGATGCATTTAATGCAAAAACTCTCCCTAAACTCCTTCTCAATTCCACGCGCAGAGGATATTTTTCGGAAAACAAATGAGATATAAATCACTAATTTTGGTACTTTTTTGTCGATTACCTCTTGTTTTTTCTCTCTTTGCTTATCACCTAATTATTGTAACAAATATTACCGAATAACAAATTCTCCCAGTGTAATATGTGTTTTTGGTTAAACTGGTATATAAAACGTTAAATTTATGGTTCATTAAATATACAACATGATAGTAAGGTGTATGCATATGAACTAAAACCAGGAGTTCGCCAGAAAAAAGAAGGATATATCAACATAATATCTTACATCTAATTAACTATTGAAAAAAAATACAAAACAAAAAGTCAAATTACCAGTGTGTTTTACAAGCAACTTATTAAACGTTAAAAATAAATCACTAAAATCTAAATGTTAAGTTATTGATGGAAAATACAACACAGTCACTTTAAAATAAGTATATACTATTTTTCTAGGAAAAATATGAGTTTTCTTTTAAAAGGAACATATAGGTTTCTATAGTTCACAATTTGGGATAGAAAGAAATATTAAAACCCCATGACAGCAGAACTCTACATTACATCTTCTCAATGAACATGTATGTCTATGGTTTTTAGGGTTTAACGTTGTCTCTCAATTTAGGGTATGTAAAATTCTGGATTCAAATAACTTGTGAGATTTTTAAGGGGTTTCAAATTTTCAATGTGCTTTGGTGCGGCTTAAGGTTTCTGATAATGTGTTATTTTTGTGTGGTTTAATGTGTCATTGCTTATGTGATTTGCAAAGTATTTGATTTTTATTTATTTAGGCAAACATCTATTTATAAATAGGTTCTAGTTCCAAATCATTTGGAGGTATTCAAAGAAATTGTAGTTGTGTAGAATCAATCATAATATGGACATCCTAGGAAAAGAAAACATCATCATTTATAAAGTTTATAGATGCATTGCTTTAAAATAAGGTTAAACTTGTGTTTAATTATATTCGAATTTTTTTGTTATAAGTGAGCATGAAATGCTAAAATAATTTGGTTTCATAAAGTAAAGTTTGACTATATACACATTTTTTTACATATTTCACCATCAGAGAATTCTACACTTAAAAGTGATTGAGATATAACGTTTTCAAGATGAATGATATATAGGAAAGTGATTTCCAATAATATCTAAGTGACGACAAAACCTGAAGAAATATCTCGTATACATTACTAATCGACAAGTTTTCTGAGCTTTCCAGAATAACGCACGGGTCGATAGATCAATAAGGGTGAAACCATAAGTCGAAAGTGGACGTACGTAGGGTCTTAGACCAATTGATTATTTGTATGATTATTTAACGCTCGAATTAGTAACTTTAATTAGGAGACGACCTGGTCGGAAAATAGGAAGGAAAACTAAGTTTCATAACACTAAATCTAAAGAAAAACAATGTTCAATGTACTATATATATATATATATATATATATATTGGTGACGCATGAAAACTTCATTTTTAGGAGTATCCAAGAACCTCTAAGAGTAAGAATCACTTACCTGATTTGGATTTTGATCAGAAACCGGACAACTAGTTTGACAAAATTTGTTTTCTTTAGACTATTTGACCACTCAACCGCATGTGTTCTCTGTAGTAGATATCGTGGCCACACTACCTAGTGCAAAGAATGCAAGTAACGTGTGGTCTTACTCATCGAGTTATTCAGACTTTTGTAGGATCGAACTCAAATATCTCTAAAGCCAATCCAAAAGACCAAGAGTTTAAGCTAACGATGCTAAGTGATTCATTTAAACTAAAATTCACACTATTAAGTTAGAGAATGGTTTGTTTCTCTGTTTGTATTACTGATTAATGGAAGACATACAAAAATATATACACATAAGAGCTAAACATATCTCAACTAGAGTTAAAAGTTATCTAAATCTTATGATATATCTAAATCAATTTAATCCTTATCACTATAGAACTGTAGAAATATTCTTCGACTTGAACTTCTCAGACTTCATGAGTTTCATTTCACAAAAGAACTATGGTACACATTACTAGATCCGCAAGATACACATCTTATTTTTCTAATACAAAATACGCTTAATATAAACTACACATTCAATCTTCAAAAACAATGTTTAACCAGAACAATTTGCTTTCTAGTGGGCAAGTCTATAGAGCAGCGGGCTCAAAGAGTAGAGAGTCATTATTGCCCAAGTTATTGTTTCGTCCAAGTTAAGTTCGTATATGGAAAATGATCATTCACTAGTAAAAAAAATTCGTATAGCCACTGCTAAATCCATGGCTACGAGAAGAAAAATCCGTGGCTAAAAAGCATATAGCCACGAAAAACCACAGATTCAATTTGTGGCTATAGGCGCGAGGCTATTGGTAAACCGTGATTTTCTATGGCTTTCCATGGCAAAACGTAGCTACGGACTAGTCACGACAGTATTCCGTGGCTATCGTGGCAAATAGCTACAGATACCATCGTGGCAAACTGTGGCAACTGGCCACGGCCTAGACCGTGGCTATTCATGGCAAGGTGTAGCTACGGTGTAGTCGCGGCCAATAACAATGGCTAGTCATGGCAAAACATGGCTATTGGTCACGCCCTAACCGTGGCTATCCGTGGCTATTTTTAGATACAAGCCACGCCCTTGACCATGGCTTTCCGTGGCTATATGTAGCTATTTCGTTTTAAAACGAAATAATTAATAGCAATTTGTAATCAAAATTTTTAAAATGTAAATAATTAATAAATATAATAAAAATTAAAATATTTATAGAAATTAAAAGTAATCTTTTGTTCACAAATATTTAAAATTATAAACTAAAAGTCTACAAGTCGAATTCGCCAACCATATCTTGAAAATCGGTATTGTTGAAATCATTTTGATCATTGTGACTCGCATGATCGGAAGAAGGTCCAACGTCTGCATTTGGAGGCGAGTTCATCGTACGCGGCACATGGATCTCTTTGTTTACTCCAAGAGCGATGAGTAGTGTATCAATGGACGATTCAATCCGCTTCACACTAGATTCCAATGCTGTGAGACAAATATCTGTATCGAGGTTTCGCAAGATGGAAGTACGTATAGGCACTTGCGGGTCGACTAACTGATTCTGGCAACTCCCTAACCCGAAAATACGCCATTTGTGTGGCGTTACATGCTGTATTAAAACGAAGAAACAAAAGTGTTATATAAGAAACACGAAAGCTAGACTTAATCTTCGTAATATAAAGCTACACTTAATCTCTTTAATATAAAAACACGGAAGTATGTTACTTAGACTAAGTTAAAAATGTAATGAACATGAACTAGTTTTTAAACAACCAAAAAATACTAACCTCGAGATAGGTGTGGTTGATCAAGTTACGAGTTGGACCAACTATAGACGAGGCGGTCATAGGAGAAGTATCTGATTGTGAAATCTGTGTTGCAGCATGCTCCACGTCCTCGACGATTTTCTGTGCTTGCTGGTCGACAAATGTCCTATCCTTCCGCGTTCGGGTTTTGCGCACCAGCTCTGTGAATGCTGGTGGTTCGGAGCCACCACGCTCGACCATCTAAATGTGGAAAAATTAAAATTATACATATTAGATACAAAGAAAATAATAAAAAAAGGATAACATGAGAAGGTTTGCAAAGATACAAAAATAGGAAAACTACTAACCATGTCGTACTCAATTTTTGCAAAAGATCGAGGACCCGCTGTGTGCTTATGCATCCCCGTGCCTTGGGAGTCCGATGTCCGGCTTGCCCGCGCTTTCACGCTCTTCGTAATCGCCTCTTCCGACTCCCAGTATTCTTCCAAGATGGCCCAATCGGCTTCGCTGATGTACTTTGGCTTCTTCTTTTGCCGTTTCTTCTTGCTTATCCGCTCCCCCACCGTGAGTTTGGTGTACTCACGCCAATGCCAGTTGATGAGAGCGTGATGTTCAGGCTCCTAATAATAATTTTGCTACCAAATTAACAAAACATTAGTCAAAGCATCGAGAATCATAAACTTTTAACTGTGAAGTATTATTATACATAAAAATTGAAAATAGACACTTACGATAAACGTGTGCCACCAAATGTCCTTCCTCTCAATCGGCACATCTGACCAATTCTTCCACGGACCCATGAAATTACCTTGCCAAGTTTGAACTATAAATTGGGAAACCTCTTTATCGATACCAAACCTGATAGAGTTGGAATATTAAAGTAAAATCCTTATGCAAACAAATTTTAGTTAGCTATTTAAATACTTGTTTACCACAGCCCCCCCCATTTTCTTTCCTTGGATGAAGTCTTTGTTGATCACGCCTCGCTAGTGCTATAAGTAACTCCTACTCTGTGACACGTGCGTAGTTGGTGGCACGAGCTGCTGGAACTGATGTACTAGCTCTCGGTGGCATAGCTGACTGATTGGAACGGCTAGACGAAGCACCACGGCGAAACATCTTTTTAACTTCATAATCGTTTACAATAAATCAAAAGTAGAGTTATATAACACAATATAAAATAGATTCATATCTTTGTAACTTCATAATCTTCTTTGTAACTTCATAATCTACTTTTTACAAATTTTTCTTCTATTTTTATATGACCAAATAACCAATTAACGAAATCATGTTTACCATGACGTTTACCATCACGTTTACAATATAACATCACATATCGATTTCATTTCACAAACCAACGAACTATCATAAACCAATGGACTATCATAAAGCAACGAACTATCAACGAAATCACATATCATATATCGATGTTGTAAAAAAAATCACATATCGATTTTATTTCATAAACCAACGAACTATCAACTAATTATAAACAAAATCACAAACAAAATCAAATATCGATGTTGTATCATAAACTTAATTTGACTAGAATTTCACAATCATTTTGCAAAATAAAGAAAGAAGGACGGAGAAGCCATTGAAATGGAATGAGAAAAAACATTTGAATCCAATGACGGTGAAGCCAAGAATACTCCTCGAAGACCCATTGAAATGGAATGAGAGAAACTTGCATGCAATTAGAAGAAGGAGGAGACGACGGCGGCGACAAAAAGAGAAAGAAGGAGGAGACGACGGCGGCGGCAAAAAGAGAAAGAAGGAGGAGACGACAGCAGCGGCAAAGAGAAGAAGAAGGAGGAGACGACGGCAGCGGCAAAGAGAGGAAGAAGGAGGAGACGACGGCGGCGGCTAAGAGAGGAACAAGGAGGAGACGACGGCCAACGAAATTCGAAAAACAAGTCGCTTTCTCAAATGAAATTGTGTCGTGTAAGTCTCTTGAGATGCAGAGGTTGAAGATAGAGTTAATGTAGTAGCCACGGAAAGCCACGGTTTAACCGTGGTAAAACAAGTAGCCACGAACCAAATAAGATATAGCCACGGTTAAAACGTGGCTTTCCGTGGCCATATTTAAATTAAAGATTTAAATGCAAAATAATATATATACCTAATATTTCTAAAAATTATAACCTAACTCTATATGAAGTTTTGAATTTTAAACCTCAGGTATATAAATTTCCAGCATTAATATAAATAAATACCATATAAATAAATACCATATAAATAATAAATGATACATTGTAGCATTTAAAATATATTACAATAAATAAAACATTATGCATTTAAAATAAAACCATAAAAGTAACATAATTATACATTACACATAAATATTAATAGAAAATACATAACACAAATTTACAACTAATTAATAGAAAATACATAACAAAATACATCTAATTAATTAATAGTACATATTTCACACATACAAGAACCGAACTAGTCAGACATCTAACTAGAATCAGAATCTGAATCACCACTGTCAAGTACATCCTCGTCTGAAACGTATTCATCATTTGGAGCTTCACCAACTAAACTCTCATAATCATCAGTGTTTGCCACGGTCAGTGTTTCGACTCAAAGAAGCGTACTTCCTACCACAACTTGGTTGTGTGTATCGTCTTGTAATGCAAGTTGAGCTACTTCGGAGGTCTGTCGAACCCCTCTTGGTATAACCTTTGTACAAGCCCACCATTCTTCATTAGTTGGACGCCGTACTCGCGGATAGGGGATGAAACATACTTGATCGCATTGACCCAGTAATATGAAAAGGTCAAACTCATCATATTGTCTGCATGAAGCCACGTCAACAATACTTGAAGGGTGTATGCGCATACCTCGGCCACGTCTTGTATCAAACCAACGACATTTGAAAATCATTGCCCTCAAACCAACAGCGCCATTATACTCAATCATAAATATATCCTCGATCAATCATGATCACGAGCATGTGTGTGAAATTGATATCCTCGTGTGTAATACATGGACCATGATTTGATATCACGTCTAGGCCTTTGTAGAAAATCGAGCATCCATAGTGGAAAGGTATATGTATTTGTTGCGAATTAACCTTAACATTAAAGAAATTTCATTTTACTAGTCAATATTCATATGAAATTTATACCAAAGTGTATAAATAGCGCAACTTACATAGTTTTTACACCATTCTGCGAAGTTGTTGTCTTTAGCTAACTGAAGTTCATCTTCAGTGATAAGTGGCGTACTTTCTTTCATATACTCTTTGAACATCCTACAAAACCATTTATAGGCAACATACTTGTTTAAGTTACCTAGTAAATATGTTTTCATAAAAAAAACATAAACAGAATTATTTGGAAAATGACTTACCTTTCATATGGCTCAAATGCATCACAATTTAACATCATAAACGTTTGCAAGATGTTGTGGTCAGTGTCATTTAACCATTTAGTAGTTGATTTACCACTTACATGGCCTTCATGGAAGAACACATTTGGAATATTCTCATAAATGTATGAGAATCTTACATGACCACGTACGTCAGAGGTTTCTGACACCTTGTCGGCCTTTAAATAATTACTTGTTGCGTGAGAAATCTCTTCAGTATTACATTGTGCTACGATTGAACCCCCAATATGTGCCTTATTTTGAACTTTCTTCTTCAGATGGTACATGAATCTCTCAAATGGGTACATCCACCTATATTGGACTAGACCCCCTAAAGCAGCTTCGTCCGGTAAATGGACAGGGAGATGTTCTATAACATCAAAGAACGATGGAGGAAAGATTTTCTCTAGATTACACAGCTTGACAGCGATATTTTCTTTTAGGAGTTCCACATTTGCAGTCTTTAACGTGTTTGCAGAGATATCCCGGAAAAAAGTGATATCTCTGTGTAATGAACAATATTTTTATATGAATATAACATAAAGTATAATACAAATATTAGCATTTGGACACATTAACTAACCGGATATTGCAGTATGCACTGGTTTTGGCAGAAGTTCCTCAAAAGCAAATGGGAGGAAACGCTGCATAATAACATGATAATCATGACTTTTTAATCCGGAAAGTTTATCATTTACTTCGTTGACACATCAACTGAGCTGTGATGCGTATCCATCTGGAAATATAATATCATTCTTCAACCAACTTAGGAACTTAGATTTCCCTTCTCTCGATAATCTGAATATTGGTATAGGCGCAACTCCTTGTTCGGTAAGCTCCAAATCGCGTCTTCGGCATATCTGTTTCAGATCCATCCTTAAGTTCACATTGTCTTTTGTCTTCCCTGGTACATTCAGGATAGTGTTGATAAGATTGTTGAAGAATTTTTTTTCTATATGCATGAAGTCAAGGTTGTGCCTGAGAAGAAGGTTTTCCCAATATGGATTGTTGTGGCCGTTACCTCCACAGTCCCTTGTTTCTGATAAACCATCAATACTGTTAATTTTATCATATAGAATTTCGTGTCCATTACACCATGGTGGAGGATCAATTGTAACTGCTTTTCCTCGAGTAAACGCTGCTACGTTACGCCGATACGGATGATTCGCTGGTAAAAACATCCTATGACAATCAAACCAACTATGCTTCCTTCCATGAGGCAACCAGATTGATGTCGTTGAATCTAGACAGTAAGGACACGCGAGTCTTCCATGTGTCATCCATCCAGACAACATTCCATGTGCTGAAAAGTCGCTTATAGTCCACATTAACACAGCTTTCATCCTGAAATTCTCATTTCTAGATACATCAAACACATCAACGACATCATTCCATAATAATTGTAGTTCTTCAATTAACGGCTGCAAGTAAATATCTAGGCTCCTTTTTGGATGTTTTGGCCCAGGGACAAGTACCGATAAGAAGAAATATTCCCTTTTCATACACATACTTGGTGGCAAGTTATACAGAGTAACTATAACATGCTATATAGAATGCGGTTTACCATGTTGACCAATCAGATTAAATCCATCTGTTGATAAGCCTAAGTAAATGTTACGGCTTTCTGCGGCGAAATTAGGATATACATGTTGAAAATGTTTCCAAGCTACACCGTCTGCGGGGTGATGCATTTCCCCTTCCGGAGAAACATGCTCAGCATGCCATCGCATATGAGACGCAGTCGTCTTATATTGATATAACCGCTTCAAACGATCCCTAATCGGCATGTAAAACATTCTATGTTTTGGTTTTTTTCCCTTTTTCATTGTTGGGATAATATCTATCTTTTTGGCAAAAGCGACACTGTGTGAGGGTGCGATCTTCCGGCTTCCAAAACAACATACAATTATCTTCGAAAACATCAATCTTGTGTACAGGTAATCCTAATGCCTTGGTCAGCTTCTTTATTTAGGTAGTAGGATGCAAGCGCTTTGTTTGGCACAAGTAGAGCCGTTTTAAACGTCTGTGAAATCTCGTCTAATAAGACTTCAAGCAAATTATAATCTATTTTCCATCACAGTAGTTTTGAAGTCAAATATAGTTGTGAGAAATCTTCCGGACATCCACCATAAAGAGGTTGATTTGCTGCTTGGAAATTTTGGTACACACTGTCGAAACATGGCGCACTTTCTTCTTCTACCGGTTCTGCATTTTGCTCCATGTGTGTACTTCCATAAGGAACGTCAGAGACCCTGTCAAATTGAGGTGGCATCGAGGATTCTCCAACATCGTAACATTGTTCACCATGGCTCGTCCAAACATAATAATTTCCTTTGAAACCCCTAAAATACAAATGTTTAGAAATAGTTCGGCATCACGCTGCTTCATGTTTTTACACTGGGGACATGGACATAACAATGTTCCTCGATCTTGATATGATAGTTGATTGCAAGCAAATTGCATGAAACTGTTAACACCTTCTTCGAATTCAGTTGATATTTTGTCCGCATTGTTTAGTCGTCGATCCATCCATTCTCGTGAAGCAAAAAAAGAATTCATTTTTTGAGTGAGAGAAGAGTTGGTATGATATTTCTTCTAACAAACTTTATCACGCAATTATAGACAACATAGCTACGGCAAATAGCCACAGTATTCCGTGGCTTTGCACACAGTTCGAGATATTAATCAATTGGTCTGATAGGACAATACAATAGCCACGGAAAATCTGTGGTTACCATGGCTATGCACACGTAACGAGATAATAATTAATTGTCATTATTGCACAATATAATAGCAATGGATAATCCGTGGTTACCGTGGCTATGGGATTTGACTGTGGGATCACCACAGATAGCCACAAAAACTCGTGAAAAATCTAAAAAAAATTAGGTACGTTTTAGTTTACATAAAGTCATAAATAAAACACAACCATGTATATAATAATAGGTCCATAAAAATGCAATGATATTAAACATACACACATAGTTATTAATATTATATGATAGTTTAACATAAACATCTACATAAACAACACCATCTATAGTACATGATAGCTTAACATAGACATACAAATAAACTGCAAGCATATTAAACATAAACACATAGTTTTTAATTTTAGTTTCTTTTTATTGGTGACGTAATGTACTATTCAATTTCGTCATCATCATCCGACCCTTCGTCATCTTCGGAGTATAACCAATTGTTTGGATTATGATTAACACTATTGAGACCACTTTCTGGTATGAACGTTGTACCCATGTTTTCTTTTGATATAACCTGCCAAATTAGCAAGTTTTGTGTTAATATATCGTACTATCGGTAATGATACTACTTAATATACTACCTTTTACAATAAAATTGAAACTTACATTGGTTATGTTCTTAAGAGCAATGTTAAGATATGTTGTCGCCTGTTCAAACTTAACAACTGATTCATAAAATGGTTCCTAATGGATTAGGGGATGCGATGGTCATAATGAAGGTACAATGTATATATATGTTTTGACAAAAATATGTTCTTAAGTAATTAAATATTTAGTAATCGATAACCATAATTTTTATTCTTGTAGGATCCGACCGGTACTGTGCAAGCGAGCATTCATAGGTCCGCTATATCTGATAACAAATATGGGCCGCACATAAAGGAGGGTTCAGTGTTGCTCTTAAGATATGTTGTCGCCTGTTCAAACTTAACAACTACAACATCTTTTAGGAGCAACACTGAACCCTCCTTTATGTGCGGCCCATATTTGTTATCAGATATAGCGGACCTATGAATGCTCGCTTGCACAGTACCGGTCGGATCCTACAAGAATAAAAATTATGGTTATCGATTACTAAATATTTAATTACTTAAGAACATATTTTTGTCAAAACATATATATACATTGTACCTTCATTATGACCATCGCATCCCCTAATCCATTAGGAACCATTTTATGAATCACTGCTACCACAAAAGGTACATGACACCATTGTGGTTTTATCTGATGAAGCTCTTTTACAAGTGTCCACCCACCTGTATGTCCACCTATATTCAAAATATAATAAGTAAAATATATTTAACTGTCAATTAAGCAATCTAAAAATAATTATTGCATAATAATAATGACATTTTACTTTACCTTTTTGTGTTAGGTATTCAATTGTAGTCTTCCAAGGGACATCGATGAAAGAAGGATCTTCTGGCTCAACAACACAATTCACCATCCATACATGTCTGTCATAAGAATTACACATATACTCGCTTATACCAGGACATTCTTGCAACATTGATATTTCTAATGTTTTTCTTGCCCGTTCTTCAGCTTGTCTCACACCAGTTGGACCCGGAACCAAAGATCCTTCGTCATCCATCATTAGGTTAAACTCATTATGTGGCAGAGGACGAGATGATGAAGCTTCAGAGCGACGAACAAATTTAGGTTTTCTAAACATTTTGGTTGATGTAAATGATATTTCTTCTACCATAATACGATATATACTTATATAAATTATAGTCACGGTTTAGCCACTGAAAAATTCGTGGCTATTTGTGGCTAAGAGCAAAAGCCACGACACAATTTGTGGCTATTCATGGCTAAGAGAAAAAGCCACGACAAAATTTGTGGCTATTCGTGGCTACTAGTAAAAGCCACTGATAAATCTGTGGCTATTCGTGGCTAAGAGAACAAGCCACGACACAAATCTGTGGCTATTCGTGCCTATGAGCAAAAGCCACGAGGATATACGTTGCTATTCGTGGCTTTATAACATGACATATCAATAACCACAGAATGTTCCGTGGCTATTCGTGGCTAGTACTGTTATCCACGACTCTGTGAGTGGCTATTCCGTGGTTATTTTCCTAGCTATGATGTTTTCCGTGGCAATCTGTGGCTTTTCGTGGCTACAAGTAGAAGCCGCGGTTCTTGTCATGGCTATTCCGTGGCTATTGTGCTGGTCACAGTTTATTACGTGGCAATCTGTGGCAAATTTGCCACGATTGCTTTTCCGTGGCTTTGTCGTAGCTTTGTCGTGGCTTTTTGAGTGTAGCCACGGTCTTTCCATAGATAGGTCGTGGCTATAAAAATTTTTTTACTAGTGATTGTCGCAGTGGTTGCGAGCATGTTATGTGCGACGATCGTCCTCTTAGCAAACGACTATTGTGATTGGATCATCCTGACGTGATCTGTTGTTGTAGTATTCTTAAGTCGTTATTGCCTTATTGGCCACCAAGAACACAAAAATTGTAGAAGTTGTGGACATGGACATCATGATTCATGACTAAATATATTCTTTATTATACCATACTACTAATTCTTGACTCTCTTCAACTCACAATCTCACACAATTATAAATTCACAAAATTATGTTAAGTTATACCTTTTTTGAGCGCATGTTATAACATAACATTGTATGGTTTATAGCAATATAACTCAATGTCATCAACCCTTTAAAAAAAAAAAGAGCTATAGTTCAGGTTGTAGAAGAAAACTACAATTCAGATTTTAAAAAAATAAAATAAAATGTTAGGAGAAATGAAAGGTGATAAGAAATCGTGTGGTTTTCATATTGGAAAACCGAACATCACGCTAGTGTTTGGTAACCGGTCTAAATTCTCACCTCCGACGAACAGGTCGGTGAGGGAGCCAAAAGCCGACGAGACGATTCGATTCGAAGACAGTGACGATGACTCTACAAAGCTTCTTGAAAACCTTAAAGACAGCAAAAAGAACTTATCCATTCTCAATCTACAACTCCTCCTCTGTTCTTCACCTAAAACGCCAGTCTCCTATCTCAATATCTCAACCTTTCGCCATATTTTATCAGACCCATATATCAAATCCTGGAAATGCATCTCCCTCTTCCATTTCATCCTCGAAAGTCCATCTTTTTTCTCATTCCAACCTGATCTCAGAGCTCACTTATCTCTACTTTACCGTGTTCTGTCTGAAAGGAAGTTCTCAGTTACGCAATAACTTTTGAAACCTATAGCGATTGATGACATTCTCAGGTAACCTTTTGGAACAAGCCTCTCTGATTTTGTTGATGAATGTGGTTGTAAGACTAAAGTTGTTGCGAGGTTCTTTAACTCACTGATCATGGTTTATTCAGACAATGGCAAATTTGATGAAGTTGTTGAGGTTTTTGAGTATATGAAGAACAATGAGATTAAGATTGATGAAAAGACTTGTACTTTACATTTGTTAAATCTAAAAAAATGTGATCATATGGAGTTAGCTAGCGAGTTCTTTAGTCTAATGGTTGATTCGGGGGTAGATGTTGTATCTGTGTACTCTTTAACAGTTGTTGTTTCGACGTTGTGTTGTAATGGAGAGATCAAGAGAGGTATAGAATTAGTTGAGGAGATGATTTTGGTTAAAAGGATTAAGCCTAACATTGTTACATTTAAGTCTATGACTGATTCTTGTGTTAAAAGATGGGATTTTGAAGAGTTGGATTTGATTTTGAAGTTAATGGAGAAGGAAAGTGTGAAGCTTGATCTTGATAGTCACAAAATTTTGATTGATGGGTTCACTAGTTATGGTAAGGTTGAAGAAGCAGAGAGGTTGATTTCGATAATGCATGGTGAAAAGCTAAGAGTGGAGACTTATCTTTATAATTTAATTATGAATGGGTACTTTCGATTCGGATTAGTGGAGAAAGCATTTGAACTACACAGTAAAATGAGTTCTAGAGGTATTCTGTCGAACAGGGATACTTATTGGGTGTTGATAAATGGACTGTGCAAAGCTGGGAAAGTGTGTGAAGCGATGAGATTATATCAATCATTGGAAGTGGTGGCTGAGATGATTAGGGAAGGATTCATTCCTGATGCTACGTTATTTGAAAGATTAGTTGATGCATTGTTTGAAGTAAACCAGAAAGAGGCACAGATGATGATTACATTCGTGGTTAAGAGTGGTGTCAAACCAAAATCTTGTTCTCATTTGGTCCGAAATGAAGATGTCTTATCGGGGGAGAAAAACTTAGCTACTGTCTTCTCACCTCAAGAGTGAGATGTGCTGTTATCCAACCGAGTTTCAAATACAAAAACTGTTTTAAAAGATATGGTAATCTGGCTGAACTTGTACCCTAAACTGTTTTTAAGGATGGTGATGTGCAGAAAGTTGGTTATATACCTTCCAAAGATGTGAATTTATGATACATTCTTGAGAAGATTAGTGGTTTCGGATAATTTGAGATGCGTATCAGTGAGTCTACTGTGTATGTTGTCAGAGAGGATTGCTTATTGAGTGTATCAGAGTTGGAGAATGAAGTAGAAGATGTTTCATGTTTTGAGTTTAATAATGATGAAGATGAAAGGGAATGGTGGAACAAAAACAAGGTGGAGAAGAAATGAAGAGGATGACAAACTTGAGAAACTGTGTCCGATTGGTGTTTCCTATAGATGATGGTTGTCAAGCAAAAGCGGGAAAAACTTATGTGACAATGTGGGGAAGCGGAGATTACAACAGATTAGGCACAGACATTTAGGGGCTTGCTGTTTGTTCTGCCTTGAATGATCACAGGATCAGTGGTATCGCTTACAGCAGAGCTCGCACTCTTTTTGTTATTGGTGATCTCTTCATCTTTGACTTGCTTAATGATTTGTTAACTTTAATATTCTCCAAGAATTTTGTATCTTCAGAGGTTGCAATGCGATTAGGTATATGAATCATAAAAAGTGGAGCAAATATGTAAAATTTATAGTATGTTCGAACATGGAATTCATCATTCTTTTAATTTTGTCTTTTCCATTCACTCGGATTTCTTCCATTTTATCGATTTTGGTCTTGTTCTGCACAACCTCTCCTAGAGACCCAGCAAGGTAAGCAAGTGAACCTTTCTCTAGTGGTGGCATCTAAGCTATCAAATGACTCTATTCCACTCCCTTCTGAGCCCACATCTCCATGTCCTATCAATGCTGATCTCTCCCGTAAGTTATGAGAAGAATTGTGTTGGCTATGAGTTGAGAGATCCGGAGAATTAGTATCTCAATGACTTGATGAATATGAGTCATTTTCGTATATTTTGCAGCTATGATCTCGTAGTGTTGTAGCTGCTAATACTCATAACTAGAGCGACTCTTATGCTGGCTTAACATGTCTTGGCTTTGTTTAATTGGGCATGTTGTTGCAATGTCCAAAGGCTATTGTGGAAGATGCAAGAACAGCTATGTAGAAAACAAATTTTGCCCAAGTCGTATTTTGCAATTTGCTTTGTGACAACAATCAGAATGATCCTTGGACAAAAAAAAAGAATTATTTCTCGTTACTGTTAACAAACTACTCATATTCCCCAAAATTGAAAAACATTGCAGATAAAATGGGGACAAATGTGCAAAAAAGAAAAATATGGCATTTGATAAGAAACTGCGGTTTGATTACACCATGAGACCTTGAGGAGCAGCAGCAGCAGGAGCCTTAGGTTTGGGTTTGTCGACAACAATGGCTTGGGTGGTCAATACCATTCCTGCAACTGAAGCAGCGTTCTGAAGCGCACATCTCGTCACTTTAGCGGGATCAATCACTCCAGCTTCCAACAGATTCTCATATGTATCAGTCATTGCATTGTATCCAAGCTCCCATTCGCTGAACATAATCTTTTCTACAACAACTTCCCCTTCAATTCCGGCGTTCTGTGCAATAAGTGCAGCTGGAGCCACCAATGCCTGTAT
This sequence comes from Cardamine chenopodiifolia, assembly GCA_963922655.1. Classification (NCBI taxonomy): domain Eukaryota; kingdom Viridiplantae; phylum Streptophyta; class Magnoliopsida; order Brassicales; family Brassicaceae; genus Cardamine; species Cardamine chenopodiifolia. The sequence goes on along the minus strand of OZ000478.1, from coordinate 11,728,177 downwards.
TTAAAAATAAACACTCATAAGTTATAAGTCACAGCAAAACCAAACAAACCGAATAACCAAATGTTGCAATAAGACTTAGGAATCTTACCTTCTGTACTATATCAGCTCCCAAACGTTCATCAGCATCCTCTAGCTTTTCCTTAATGGCGGGGATAGCAGTGGAGAGATGCACCAAAGTCGCACCACCACCTGGAACTATGCCTTCCTCAATAGCAGCAAATGTTGCATTCTTTGCATCCTCGATACGAAGCTTACGGTCCTCAAGCTCAGTTTCAGTTGCTGCTCCGACTTTAATGACAGCAACACCTCCAGATAGCTTAGCAATTCTCTCAGCGAGCTTCTCTGAGTCGTACACAGAATCAGTCTCAAATAGTTCCTTCTTCAGCTGGGAAATCCGAGCTTGTAATTCGTCCTTGGAGGCTGCATCTGCAATAAGGGTTGTTGAATCTTTGCTAATTGTGACTTTTCGAGCAATACCCAATTGATCTATGGTTGTGTTTTCAACAAGCAAGCCCATGTCAAGGGCTTGGTACTCAGCTCCTGAAGAACATACAAAAAAAATAGAAAGTTCAGACCGCAACAGAGAGAAGATAAAATAAACTAAACCCAAGCGAAATCCACATATACCTGTCAAGATTGCAATATCTTGAAGCATAGCTTTTCTTCTTTCTCCAAATCCCGGAGCTTTAATGGCAACAACATTTAGGACACCACGGAGTTTGTTCACAACAACGGTAGCTAGGGCCTCACCAGTAACATCCTCTGCAATAATCAACAACGGAGCTCGAAGCTGAGTGGTCTTCTCCAAAATGGGAATAATGTCTTTGATTGCCGTGATCTTCTGATCAGTGATCAAAACCCTAGCATTCTCAAACTCAACTAGTAGCTTCTCAGGGTTTGTAACAAACTGAGGCGAGATGTAACCTCTGTCAATCTGTAACTCATAGTAAGAAATCAAGTTAGCCATTGTTAAATCAAATTAGAGCTGAAGAATTGATAGAGACAAAAAATCATATACCTCCATTCCTTCTTCAACTTCGACTGTGGTCTCAAAAGAAGATGAAGATTCAATAGACAAAACACCATCAGGTCCAACTTTGTCAATGGCATCAGCAATCATTGTTCCAATAAGGTCATCATTTCCAGCAGAGATGGAAGCCACAGCTGAAAAAACAAAAAAGATTGATTAGTAAAAGCAATCTTACATTGCTGCATCATAGGAAGGTAAATGAAAAGTTAGTACCTTTGATGTCATCACGACCTTTCACAGGCCTAGCTTTGTTCTGAAGCTCTTCAATCAGACCTTGCACGGTCTTATCAATTCCCCTCTTGAGGGAAACGGGATTCGCACCAGAAGTGACGCTTAATAATCCATGTTTGATTATTTCCCGAGCAAGTATAGATGCAGTGGTTGTCCCATCACCAGCCGAGTCATTAGTCTTACTCGCAACCTTCCACACAACAACAACAATAACAAATAAGTCAAACCAAAAAAATAACATTAACAAAGCTGAGGTTGTCACACACAAACCTCACGAATAAGAGCTGCACCAGCATTTTCCATGGCATCAGGTAACTCAATAGCCCTAGCAATGGTGACTCCATCATTCACCACTTTGGGACTTCCAAATTCATCCAACACAACATTTCTCCCTTCCGAAACAGCAAATGAAAACACCAAAACAAGCTCAATTAGTACTTACACTTATGGAGATTGGGGAAGTGAAGGAGCTACTACTAATCATACCTCTAGGGCCAAGAGTGAGACCAACAGCATCAGCAAGCTTGTCAATACCAGCTTGAAGAGCAGCTCTAGAGCTCTGGTCAAAAGCTATTTCTTTTACATTCGCTCTGACGCTGAAACGACTGTTTGATTTCCTGTTGTAGCTTACTCTTTGACCTTGCTGCTGATTCCCTCCTCTCAACTTACTCTGTACACACAAAATGAATAAAACAGATTCATTTACATTAATCTAAATCAATCTCTTCTATTTCCCCCTCGAGTAACCATTTTGTCACTAACCCAGAAACAAATAGATAGAAATAGAACTAATTCAATCGATTTCTTCTACTCCTCCATTGATGTTAACCATTTTGTCACTAACCCAGAAACTAAATAGACAAAAGGGAATTGAAATACAACAAAGTAAATGTCAAATCCAATCAAAAAAAGTAATGCAAGATAATTCATTTTCTTCTCCAGTAAGCAGCCAATGAAGATAAAAGGAACAAAATTTGTACCTGAAGGGAAGAGCAAAGGACGGAAGCTGACGAGAGAGCGTTTGCAGACGCCATTTTAGACTGAAGCAGTGAAATTTTTGAGGAACGTTCTGGATTGGTGTGGATAAGGAAATGGTTATACTGTGAGGGGGTTAGGGTTTAGATGAAGAGTTGGGAGTAGCTGAAGAAAGGATCCAGAAGATTCTTTGCATTTCGTAAAGAGAGAACCGTTTATTTAACAAAAAAGGCTTTCACCCAATTATCTTTTCATTGGGCCTTTTTGTTTCATTATTTATGGCCCAAAGCCCAAAAAAGTAAAGTAGAAATTTGTATAAATCACCTTGTACTGTAGTATTTGGAGGCCATTGTTATTAGTGCTATGGAGTATGAACCGTTTTTTAGTTAAAAACTTATACCCATTGTAAAACTGTAACCAATTCAAATCATACATAAAAAATTCTAGATAATAAAGATAACAATACGTAATTCACGTATTTTAAATCATTATCCAAACTTAGTAGTTAAAAATAATTTTTGATTTGGATTACGGATCTTGGTTTTATTTTGAATATCAAAAAGAATAACAGTGAACAAAAATCAGAAAACAATTTACGAATATTTAAAAATAGTCATGGAGTATACTATATACTTAATAAATACGAGGCTGAAAAATCAAATAACAGTAGGTTTGGATAATTCTAATTTTTTTATACTAATTATTGTGGAATGTATTGGATTAAAGATTTTGAAGAATTTTGTTAAATTTATGATATTTTAGATTTTGAGGATTTGAGAAAGATTTAAGAATAATTGAGAGAACTGTTAAATTTTATAATTGAAAGAAAAGAATAGTTTACGATTTATTGAGATTAATAGAAAAACAAAAAAAAATCGGGTGATTTAAGATTTGCAATGTGAATTTTGAATTCATGTTAAAAATTAAAACTGTAAGCTTCTTTGGAAATTCTAGAATATTATTCACATCTATCCCTATTGTCGTCCCATTACAATGCAAATAATATGAACCCTTTTTGCACCATCTCACCAATAAGTAGAGAGGCCTAAAACCATTTTCTCATCTTTTTTTTTTTTTTTTGTATTTTTTCATGTGGCTTTATAGAATTATTATTTAAAACCAGAAAAGTAATGTTTTAGCTATAAAGTCTCTAAGTGTTGGAAACATTTTACAATGCTTGGAAATAAATTATAGGATGGTAAAAGTGATATTAGATGCCATAATAGTAAAAGACATTATTTCATGAATTTATTAGAAGTGGAACAAATACTTTGCTTTATCATATGAGAATTTTTTGAAAACATGGAACTATGGAAGAATCCTAGGAAGTAGTGCTAGAAAGTTGGATATGATGGTGTTTCATTAACTTATTGCATTGACAAAAGTTGAGCATGATCTCCCATATTCGTTTGTTGAAAGCAGAAAGATTATGATGAATTTTATTTATGCTAATTGTAGTATTCGATATTGGAATAGAAATATGGATACAACAAATGTCTTAAAGATCTTTAACAAAGAGAAACTGAAACTTAAGAAAATCTTGATTGATATTCCTAGTAGAGTTTGCTTAACAACAAATCTTTGGTGAGATATTATTATCGCAAGTTATATATGTCTGACAACCCATTATATTAATAATGATTAGAATTTAAAATAAAAAAATGTCTTTTAGTGCTTTTCGTCCTCCTCATTATGGTATTGCTATAACAAAGAAAGCTATCTAGTTGTTAAAGGAATGAAGACTAGAAAAGAAAGTGATTTCTCTTACGGTAGACAATGTTTTTTCTAATGATAACATGCTAAGTATTTTGAAGAGACAGCTACATTCATGTTCTAAATCGTATTGTGCAAGATGGATTAGTTGTGATTGATGGTGCTCTGCAGAAAACCATAGATAGTGTAAGTTTTTTAAAGGATCTGAAAGTGAAGAAATAATGTTTCAAACTATGTAGAAACTGTTGGAATTTAAGTTAAAGATCTGATTTTAGATGTTACCACTCATTAGAATTCTACTCCTAACATGCTCTCTAGAGTGATCAAGTTTAAAGATGCTCTACGCAATCTTGCAAATGTATAGACGAATTATACAAGTTTTCGATCTGATTTAGACACTACAAAAATAAGGTTTAAAACATCAATAATAATGTATCAGATAACTAAACAACTTTAGTTAGAATCACTTATTAAAAATGATATTAAATATGTGATTAACATCAGCTACAATAAATGGTATTATTTTTAGTTTTGTTAACATCAATTAAATAAAATAATACAAATTAATATTCTTTTGTATCACTTAAAAAACACACAAATAGTGATGGCATTAATAGTTATTTGACTTCAATTAAATAAAATTGATACTAATTTATCTTAATTTGCATTACTTAAAAATAAAAAATACAAAATAAAAATTAACATCAGTTATTTAAATGATAGAAAGTTTATATCATTTAAAGATGCAATTTGTCTTTTTACATTTATCCCACATCGCCAAAACAAGTTAGGAAGAGAAAATTACGTATTTCTAAGATAAATTCACCATTTAGAATAAGTTTATGAAGAGTTTTAGATGAAAAAAAATATCGACACCAAGTAATTATTTAACCATATTTATTATAATTAAATAATAAATAATATGTGAGACTTTATCAACGTATATACATATTATCATATAAAATTAATAATATGTTAATTAATTAAAATTAATTATAAAAATTAACTAATTTAGCATCAATCGTTTACAACTAATGCAGTTATAAAATTAATTATAAACAAATGATACAATTATATAACATCAATTGTTAAAACTGTATAACAATTTTAGCAATTACTAATATCATTATATCAATTGATATAACTGAAACAAATAGTAATATCAGTTATATTGATTGAAGCAAAATTTAACTTCATTTTTTGTAAATGACACAAGTTAACATATGAAAATAGTTGCATCAATTATATTAAGTGACACCAAGTATTTGAGTCGTAACTTCCAGAATCAGTTATATAAAGGATGTACATTTGTTTGTGTCAATCAAAAACCAATGTACATATATAATATCAATAGCACAATACACCTCATTTCTTATATTGGGAGTAGGGGAAATGAGAAAAGATATGTGAGTTCTTGATGCCAAGTTCTGAAATGACAAATCTTATTTCTAGATCATTTTATCCCACATCAAACTTGTATTTTATGCAAGTTTGGAACATTGAGAGCTGGTTGAGATCTCACAAAAAAATCAATGATGAGATTATTTGTGAAATGGTGAAAAGTATGATGATGAAATTTGAGAAATATTGTAAAGACTATAGTGGTATAGTAGCAACTGATATGGTTTTTGATCCAGGGTTGAACTTTACATTGCTAGAATATTGTTTCACCCCCTTAGATTCATCCATAGTAAGTTCAAGTTGACTCAAGTGCATAGCAAGATGTATAAGTTTTTTGATGCTTACAAGAAAAACGTAAAGAACACTACAACCGTCTCTTCCCAAGTGAAAATCTTGCAAGAAGATATTCCAACATGATACAGTGTAGGTGTTTCTTATTTGATAATTTTTTTGTTCTAAATATGATTATAAGCATACTCTGTTTTGAATATGAAGACATACATGATTTTAACCAAATGTATTTTCTTGTAGAATAAAAAGGGTTTTATGCATGATTAATGATATATTTGTGTTTATTTTCAAGGTTCTTATGCAATTTTTTCTCAAAAGGTTGGTAGTAATGAAAAATCATCGTGGGACATCCATTTGAACGAGTCGTCGTTGGATATAACTGATCGGAGCAACAAGCTAAAAGATTAGATTGTGAATTTACAAGGAAATATCAGAAGTGTATTAAGCTAGGGTTCTTAGAGTACCACTAATTAACGCACTAGCTTTCTTAGCATATCATCTCCAAACATGTGGTAAAGTCCATTGGCCCTCGTTTACTCGAGACATGATTCAGTGAACTTTTTAAAATGTGGGTATTGACGGTTGCAGGGCTCGTCGAATCTTGCCACGAGTAAACAAGGACCCATGGATGTTACCTCGGGTTTGAAAACAATCTGATAAGAAAACTAGTGGGTTAATTAGTGATACTCTATCCGGGGTATCTACAAAATTAAAATGTAGCGTTAGTACGACTATGAAATCACTAAACAATGATCTCTACAGAAAAGTTAATTCAAACGTTGTGCTCGGTTCTGACCAATGACGGCGGATCAACAGGTTAGTAGACACCGACAATCAAATTTTTCCACCGATGCCAGATTGGCCTGGAAAAAGAAGAAATTTTCTCGCTAGTGATCATTCTGCTGAGGACGTTGCGAGATATAAAGCATCGCCTTAAAGTCAGATTTATGCTAGATCGACATTACTTGCAACATCTCCCGGATGCCAAAAGTTACTCATTCTTCCAGGCTCAAACGAAAATGATTATGAAGCTCTGAACAAATTTTTGGGCACATATACTGAAAGGTCATTCGGACCTCCACCAGCAGCGATATTAGCAGCTCTGGGATAAAAAAATTTAGGACACACCGCTTGGAGAATGTAATGTATGCACAGTAGTAACCGGTCAGAATGATATTCAGGGAATATGACACTGATGGTATGATCATCGTCACAGTCTCTGGAACACCGTAAAAATCCCAAAGATTTGCAAGATCATCATCTGACACTATCGACATATGATGCAGACCAAAAAGCTCCATATAGTTGCTCGTCAACGCGTCCATAACGAGTTAAACCTGGAAACGATATCTTACTAGCTCGGTGAGACAATTTCTTTGAACTAAGAATGCATATAGAGAGCAAAACAGAAAATGCAACTATAAATAAAGAAAAAGTAAAGAATGGAAAGATGAAGTTACCTTGACGAGAGAGGTTGTAACTGCATTTTTAACGAGACTTAGAGAGTAAATATATTGGTAATTCTTACCTCATTTAATGAAATCGTGAGTATCTCTCTCCTTGTCATGCTTTAACCATTGGATCTCATCTTCTCGTCATCCACGAGGCAAGAATAATGATGGAGTATATCCATTCTTGAAGCATGTTATGACTTCTCGTCTCAACCGATAGATCTCTTATCTTGAGCTGTTCGTTTCAAAAAGCACAAGTATTATTGTTCAACTTCCTAAAGCAGTGTGATCTTTCCCATTCTATCAAATCTTGGTCGTTAGATCAACTCATCATAACCATTGATTCACGTAGTGTATCTTGCTCGAATTGAGACAAATCTGAGATATGACTTATCGACTCCAGTATATTCGCCTTTCAAACTTGAGACCAAGCTTAAAAGGTTGGGGAAATTGTTGGGGATGTATCAAGCACGACCCATCACCGGATATATCTAGGGCATATTCTCTAATAAGTTAACAAACAAAGACCAATGCTTAAAACACGAGCTAGATGAAGGAATTGAGACGACTGAGTCAACCATGGATCGAGGAGAATATCAAGGTAACAACAACGTGAGGAGAAAAGCGGGATCTGTAGAATCAATGAAGGGATGCTATAAAAGAATGATCAAAGATTAATTCATGACATGAACTCAAGACTAGAACCCTAGCTCAATATAATTTTGATATTTCCTTGGAAACTCACATTCTAATACCTTAACTTGTAGCTCCGATTTAATATCTTAGCTTGTAGCTCCGATCAAATCAAGAAAAGTCCCGTTTATTTGTTCAAGACTATTTAGATCTTAGTTTCATATGAGAATCTAACCCTTAATCTCCCCTTACCCTATTCAAATCTCTAAGTGCAAGGTTTAGGCTCACATTTTGCTTTAAACATCTTTTGGTTTAGTTTAAGTGTTTACTTGGAGTTATAGAATAATATTTTGCTTTGGTTTAGCTTTAATTGATTATAGGTGTTTATCAGGTTTTGAATCAGCCTTTTATCAAATTTTTGGTTCAGGTTTTGATACATGTTATTATGATGTTTTATGCAGGTTTTGAATCAGTTTGTTATTAGATTTTGAAAGGTTTTTATCATGTTTTGATTAATATTTTGGATAGGGTTTTCATGTTTGTTTTATGATGACTTTGCAGATCCGGAAGAAAAAGAATAGTGTTTTTCTTAGGGAAAATGGTCAATTTTAATATCAACTATTTTAACGATGCTTTTTTATACACCAACTAAGATCTAATGCGTTTTTCAACTTTAACTTGCAAAATTTTCAAAAAATCTACATGAACTTTTATATGTGTGCAAAAATTAAATTTGACAAAAACAATGTTAGTTAAACCGCTGAGTGAAAGATCACATGACATATTTTTTGCTGAATCAGATGTTACATAGAGTTTTCAAACAAAAATAATTATTTTGAAGTTTTACAATTGATAAAAGAAAACACCACTACGAGTTGAACCACCTTATCAGTTTTTAATTATTTCTGTAGCTGCAAGATTGTACCACAACCTTCATGAACAACCGACAAGGCTTTAGTAATTGGAGAAGCATTGATTTGTCACAACCAAGTTCCGTGTATGATCAGGCAAGTATTAGGCCAAGCAATGTTGGAAATTTGTTTTCAAATCATTTCAATTCTCGAAACCAAACATTGGACACTATTGCTCAGTCTAGCATGACGTCAAGAAGTGAAGTTTCTTGTCCGGAGGAAAATCAAAAGGGTTGTGTAACTGTTCTTGGCCAAAACAGTCTTCAAAATGTAGTCACGGTGGCTTGTTCAGGTTCGGGTAATGAGATATCAAAGAGAAGTCATGATCAAGGTTCTTCATCTGGAAGTTACAGAGGAGAACTTGTGTGTCTTCCAAGTTTGTGGAATCAATCAGTTGCGCACAATGCAAGCCAATGGAACCGCGGACTGAGTTACGAAAAACCAGTAAATTATACAGCCACTTTTCATACTCATACGAAATGCTATTTGCTATCACTTTTGGCTAGAGACAGTGGAAATGAGACTGTTCCGTCAGCGGTTGATTGCCCTAGACATTTTGGCCCGCTCGGGCCTTCACGGGATATAAATCTATTCTAAAGAATTCGAGGTTCTTGGAGCCAGCTCAAAAGATGTTAGAAGAGTTCTGTATTCTTATGCTTCAAAGAATATTAGTGGAAACGAATCTACTTCCATGGGTATTATGACTCGACGGAGATGTTATCTTCGACAAATCGCATATTTGATGGGTTTAGTAGTTCTTCTGAGCCATTAGAGCCCAAGAATAGATTAAAGAGAGCAAAGCTTCTCTTTTGGCTAGAAGAGGTTTGTGAAACTATGTTCTTATTTATTTAATTATTTATATATATTCGTTAGGAAATTAACCAGCTTGATGTTTTTAACTTTTTATATTGAAAAAGTGCAAGAGGTACAAACTGTACAATCATCAATTGCAAAAAGTTGTGTCTTCCTTCGATTCAGTGGCTGGTCTAAGCACCGCGACACCGTATATCTCGTTGGCTCTCAGACAGATTTTGAGAAGTTTTAAGGCCCTTAGAACCGCAATATCCGAACAACTGAAGTATATCCCAAGTCAACAATACTCATCAGGCAGTGACAACAACGGATTTCAAAAGCAACAAAGATCTTTGATTAGTAACAATGTCGGGGTTGTGGAATCTCAACATCATAACTGGAAACCTCAAAGGGGATTGCCCGAACGAGCGCTGGCTGTTCTCAGAACATGGCTCTTTGACCATTTTCTTCATCCGTTAAGTCTCATAATGTTTTGATTTGATGAGATGTGATTTGATTTAATTCGGTTGATACATTTTTCTTTTGATGTTTTGATATGATATCTTACATCCTTTATTGATAATACTGTTATTAGGTACCCCACTGATTCTGAGAAGCAGATCCTAGCCACTCAAACCGGTCTCTCTCGTAACCAGGTAAGCTCTCAATTATGTAATTCCTTGTGTGGTGAACTTTTAAATATGCTTGTCTTTTGAATTATTACTCTTGATATAAAGCATGATGATGCGACAATACCTAAAGTTTTGAGAATTTCTTACTCTACATAACACTAATCTACATATAAAAGTAAAGTATATAAAAAGACAGGTGCATGTGAAAAAAAAAACCGAAATGGTTCAACGAGTGAATAAAAGATGCTTGCAAACATTTTCACAATGAACAAAGGATTTTTTTTTGTTAAACTTTACCTCATTTTAGGGTTGGGATTTTTACATGAATTGTTGACTCGGTTTCGTTTTTTTTTCAGGTATCAAATTGGTTCATAAACGCTCGTGTGCGATTATAGAAACCGATGGTGGAGGAAATTCACATGCTTGAGACCAAAGCCATTAAAAATGCCGATACTAGTTACAACATGGAACTGCCATCAAATAGGCCAAATATTGTTAGTAGTTCGAGCCATGAACAGACGTTAATGGACCTCCCCGGGACAAAAAGGTTGAGGTTAGAGTCCTTGTGTGACAGTGACATGGATAGGATAAGGCTCGGAAACGTGTCACTCACATTAGGGCTTAGGCATGGTGTAGACAATATAATCCAACCGCAGACGCATGACCATCAGTTTGGAACTGGAATCTGGGGGGCAGATGTTTCATGACTTGGTGGGTTGAAACTCGTTTGCTTTTGTACCTATGTGTTTAGGTCCATAGTGAACGACAGATAGGCGAAACAAAGTTGTCTTGTAAATTGTCTGATTACCATTTAGTTACCATGTAAACTAACTTAGGGCGACTAAATTGTCTGATTACCATTTAGTTACCTCCCTTTAATTATAATATTTTTCAGTGATGTCGATAAAACCAAACCGTTCAATGTTCAGTTCATCGTGATAACCAAGCAACTTCATGTTATTATACACCTATATAGTTCACATGGATATAATATTATGTAATGAGAATTTAATAGCTAGCCTAAAGTATCTTTAAAAAGTGTAAAAAATAATACTAGTTACATAGTATATATATATTACCACTATACAGACTTTGCATACTTTATTAGTTTACATGGTTTAGTCAATATGGTTTAAGCAAACCAAGACAATTGTATTCGATTAAACCAAGAACTCTCTCATATATAAAGAGGTTAGAACATTTTTATTGGTAGAGAGATTTTTGAGAGTCTCTTACCAATAAAATAATATTACTTTTTGATATAGTTTTATTATTGAATTAAATTTTAAGTAATAAAAAGAAAATGAACATTAATATTAGAATATGTGGCAGAGACGGTTTTTTATTATTATAACTCGGTTTTTTATTTAAGAAATTGTCATTAAAAGTCATTGATGGAGGTGCTCTTAGGTTCTAAATGTAATAAACGCTTAAAAAAAATAACAGAATCATTTCATCTTCTTCATTTCGTCTTCAAGCTTTCTACAACTATCATGTATCATAGCGTTTTGCTCCAACTCACAATCTTTACTTCACGAATCTTTGAGTTTTCTTCCATAGAACTCATCAATTTCATCATTCCTCGTCGATCGATTGTTCAAAATCAAGCTGATTGAGTCAAGATCTTGTGATGGTTTCCGTACATAAATTGCGCTGTCGTGCAAGAAGATCAAGGAAAAATTCAGCTGAGAAAACTCCCGATCGTGTTCCATCTTCTCCGATTCCACCAGAATCACCTCCGATTCAAACCCATTTCACGTCAAGACCACCGATTCCGCCATTGCCGACGTTTGATTTCACGGATGTCAATTATTCAACTTATGTTCTCACGAATGGTGACAATCCCGGTCATCTCTTAGGTACTTGACGGATCCAATTACTCCACATGGAAAATTGTAATGGTTGTTGTGTTAGATGCTAAGAATAAAATCGTTTTTGTTGATGGATCTTTGCGGAGACTTCCTGAATTTGATCTTAGCTTTAGTGTTTGGTCAAATTGTAACAGTATGGTTAAATCTTGGATATTAAACCCTATCACTATGCAAATTTACAAAAGCATTCTTCGATTAATGATGCTGCAGAATTTTGGAAAGATTTGATGTCTCGATTTCATATCACAAATCTACGTCGCTCTTATCACTTAACATAACAGATTTGGGCACTACAACAAAAATCAATGAGTCTTTCGGATTATTATACTACATTGAAAACGTTATGGGATGATTTGAATGGAGAATATTGTATTGGTACTTGTCAAAACTGCAAATGATGTGTAACTGCTGCATCTAAGGCAGAACATGGAAGATTTGTTAAGTTTTTTGCAGGATTGAATGGGTTTTACGCAACCATTTGAAGTCAGATTATTATGAATAATACTATACCTGATCTTGTAGAAATTTACAATCCCTATATCAAGATCATAGTCAACGCAACATTGTGACAGTTCCAACTAATGCTTCTGCTTTTATTGTCACAATTTTTCCAAATGAACAATATGTAGTCAATGCCACACACTCTTATGAGAATAATTCAAGACAAAACAAAGTTCCATGTTCTCAGTGTGGATACACTAGACACAATGTTGATACTTGCTACAAGATTCATAGATACCCTCCTGTTTTTAAACATAAACAAAAGGTAACCACACCATCTGAAAAACCCAAACCGGTGATTGCTAATCTTACTCTTACAAATGGAAAGACATTGGACCATATGGGATTACAGTGGAAAACATGTCAAAAAGTCAGATACAAGAATGTGATAGCTTACTTTAGTACTCAGCTTTACAATTCTGCACAACCAATCACCATTGCCTCTGTTGCAAGTTCTAGTATCGAGTTCATTGTGAGTCGAGCCAAGTTGAACGAGCTAGCTTAGTAAACATATTAACTACCATATGCATAATATATACAACCATTATAGAAGTAAGGAGAGTTATCAATACACTCAAATTCTAATTTCGTTAACTGAAACCAATCCATCACAGTATTGTCTTTTATATTAGAATTCTTAACTATAATACCACTACACCCCGTCGTTATCCTTTTATAGCATTCCGCAATATCCATCTCCTAGTCAGCCTAGCCTCTGAACTTAATCTTTGCATTAATTCGAGAAATACATATGAAAGAATATAAATATTCTTACAAAATATACCAATACCGGTATCTAACTTATCCGGGACAGAGACACTAAGGGTGATCTAGACGGAGATGATTCAGATGTCATGGCTCGACATGACACTGGACCAGCTTATCATCAGTCCGAGTCGAAACAGTTATAAAGAAGTCTGATTCACAACAGTTTGAAGAAGTCCAAGTCAAGTTGGCAAGTTTTACACAGACTATCTCAAAAGTATACATTGAAAGTTAAAAATATACATTCATCAAAGTTGTTTAAATATATATATATATATATATATATATATATATATATGCGCTTAAAAATTGTGGGAAAAAGACTTCTTGCCACAGTATTTAAAAACATGTTTTAGTCTTTGTTGTTTCTACAAAGCTATCCATCGAAAGTTAAGAGAACAAAAAAAACATCCAAATTTTTGACAAAACGTTCAGTCATACCCTTTATCTATTATTTGAAGAACACTTAAGAAAATAACCTTCTAATGGCGTGTGATTTAGAAAGATATCATGCTAACGTGTCATCACCACAACGATTCTTACATAATTTTTAAAATAAGTCAAATATTACTAGACTAGTTACATAATTTATCATTAGACATAAATCATTAGTCACATTATATATTAGAGCTGAACACAAATCCGATTTCAAATTTTTTTAAGGTATCCAGATCCGAATCCGTCAATATCCGGATCCGATCCAGATCCGCCAAAAATAGCTAAAAACTTAAAATAATAAATTAAAATGATTAAAAATAAATTAGAAAATATTTCAAATCAAGTTTATAAACATTTTAAAATATATTTACAATGTAAGATTTTACAAATACACAAAAGTTTCAAATAATTTTTTGTGATATTTTACATAAATTTCTTTCCATTATATAATTTATATAAATATTATACAATATATTTCAAATAAAAAATATACATAAAAATGGATCTGGATTTTCAAAATAAATAATGCTGATCCGCACACCTCGGATATCTAGTTTTCCGGACCGGATCAGAGTGGATCTTGGATATTTTACCCACCCCTATTGTATATATCTAATATAACTCATTTAAATTTTAAATGTAAATAACACTATTTATATATAATCCCTTATACATTCGAGATAACATTTAAATAATAGTTTAAAATATTATTATTGTAATTATCAATTCATATTCATAGAAAACATAATATAAATATTTATTTATATTTTATGCAAGTACAGTTTTATATTAAAATTTATTTAATATATTTTAGCATTGACAAATTCACATATATAGATTATTAAAATAGAGATTATTTTTATGTAAACTAATAAAAAGTAATGAAAATAAAAATGCTATATTAAAAATATAAATTTCTTGACGCATTAATGTAGTAATTATAGCAAATGATACATTATTGTAACCAAATGATTTATTATTTAAATTAACCATTATATATATATATATATATTCTAACTCTTATATAAAAATTGAAATACTAACAAACATATATTAAGAATTCTTTTAAAACATCTAAACTCAAATTTTGATTTCTATATATTATTTTCCAAATTTTGGTGTAACACACAACTATAAGTTCCTTTAATTAAGTAAATATCTAATTAGGATATTCATTTTTAAAGATATAAACTAGCTAGATTCCCTCAATCAATTAATTTTAAAATCATTAAAAATATAGAAAATTTAATATTCAAAACGTTTAATAGAAAGTATGAAAAAAAAAATGTTATATTATATAATTTATAAATCATATATGTAGTAATTTATTGATTATAAAATTGATATATTAAAGAACTTAAATTTTATATATATATATATATTAGTATTTTAAAAGATTCGGGGTATTGAATTTTATTATCTTTTTAAAATAAAAATAAATATTTGTATATATAATTTATGGATTAAAAAAATTTCAAATTGTTTTGTTAATTTTTATTAGATTTAAAAAAATAAAATAAAGATATGTTAAAATATTATTTATTTATATATATATATTAGTATTTTAAATGTCAATGTTTTTTTTAACTTAATAAATTTCTATTGTTTATTTTATACGCCTTTATCATTTATTAACAAAATGTTTGAGTTTGATTTGCTTTGTTAATATGCATGACTGAAAAACGATCCGAACAAAGAATAGAAAATCTGAAGCCATTGACCTGGTATGATATATTGTTTCCTAATTTCTTTATTGATGTTTTGACTAATTTTGTTTTAACTTTAACAATTTAATAACATCATACCAATTTTATTTTAACGATTCTGTTGGTGAGCTCAGAATCCGAAAAGGCAAAATGTGGATCCGAATCTGATCTCATTTCTTTCTCCTTCTTCAAGCTATTGAGGCCTAAACCGGCTCAAAATAAGCGTACAATTTTTATTGCTGAATTTTCCATATGAGATTTACTGATTTGATTTTGATTAACTTTTTTTTTTTTAATTTCTTTTCAATTGTGGATGCGAGGTTGTTTTCCCCACTTAAGTCGCTTGAGATCATTTGCTCGGGCATTTTAGTGTAACTACTGAATTGTACGCTTATTGTTGTTTCTTCCACTTAAGTCGCTTGAGATCATTTGCTCGGGCATTTTAGTGTAATTACTAACGACAAATCTCAACTAACACATGAAAGAGTATGATCTCTTTTATTTGGTCTAATATATATTTGGTATATTAAGGACTGTGTAGAAAATACAGTATGAAAGTTTTAATTTAAAGCGTTTCAAGCTCGGGAATGTAAAGTGGACACAATGACGCCAAACAAGAAGAAAGGTGAGAAATGCTCTACAGTCGTTTATGACCTCAAGGACGGATGATAACTTCCTACTGGGAAGTTCGGCCAGAGATTTTATTTGACCGTTGGTGGGATGATGTCTCTGTGGATGATTACGATAGCATTGTTGAGAAAGACAAGTTTGTTGCTACCATTGGAACGGGAAGTCGTGGCTCAAGGCCGAGGAGATCACGAGTTCGATTTGTCTTGGGAAATGTCTATTTTTCTAAATATAATTAGTTTAACTAGTTTTTGATCCTGTTCCAGAAAAATTAGAGGTACATGAACTCTGAAAGTTATAAAAAAAAAATTATCTATTGCGGCTGGAATAGAGGTAATTAAAAATTGTTTTCAGTGATCGTACAGATATGTCAGGAGATCTGCAAATAAAAGTTGCTTTTGCAATGTCAATAAACAGGTAAATTGACACATATGACTAAACGAGCCAAGTGACAAAAAATCATATGAATAGATATAATGTATATCGAAAATTTTGATCGCTGCTAATAGTTGATGTTTATTTTCAGTTTCCAACGGACCCTCTTCTCCAATTTGTGAAATTACAGGTTTGGGAAAGGAAATGTATCATATAGCGATTGATAAGAATGGATTCGCTGAATCAAGGAAGAGTGACTTAAGGGAACGTCGACTGATCTTGGATTTAAGGCATCATGTATTGGGGAGATTCGTAGATCTCAATTTGGGTTGCTTATATATTCATTCGAAGTAGGGTTTATTCATCTTCATTTCTTTTCTAACCGAGTTTGTGAGAGTGCTTCAGTCAGTTTGGTTTCGTTTTTGTTTGTGCTTAATATGTCGAGGTTGTTTTTTGTTTTTCGGGGAACTCATGGCTCAGCTAGGTTTGAACAAGGCTAAGGCTGTAATGGTGCGCACTGAGACGGTGAAAATTTGAGGTTCATGCTTGTCTCAAAGGATACAACAATTCTCTCTTTACCTTTAAGTTGGAGATTGATGAATCCAAGTATCCAAAGGATGGATTCACTTGTGGCAAACATGAAGAAGATTTGGAAATTGGAAGAGAAGGTGGTTGGTACGGATCTGGGGCTGGGAAAGTTGCAGTTTAACTTTGAATCAGAAGAGGATCTTCTCGGGGTTCTTCAAAATGTTCCGTATCATTTTGATGGTTGGATGGTGTCTCTGGTTCGTTGGGAACCGATCATTTCAAGTACTTATCCATCTGCTATTAATTTCTGGGTAAAAATCACGGAGTTTCCTCTTCATTTTTGGGAAGAATCAACGATTCGAGCCATAGAAAGGCGCTTGGTGTCATTCGTGAGGTTGACGTAGACTTCGGAAGCGTCTACGTCACTGTGAATGGGTTTAATCCTCTTGTCTGGATGAAGTGGTGGTTTGATTGGAATATGATAAACTGTGTGGTCTTTGTAAACATTGTTTAAGGTTAACTCATGATATGGCTGTGTGTCCAGAGCTTCACAGAGATTCTGGAAAGTCTAGTGAGGATCAGCTGGATCGGAGACCAATCCCTGGTTCTAAATCAAACAGTCAGGTGAAGGAAGGCTTGTGGGAAAGACCAAGGAAACATGTGGCGCTCGGAAACAGAAAACAGAGATGGTTTCCTTACAAGAAAGATGTCGGTGATAACAATCGTCAATATTCAAGATGGCCTGACAAACACCAAACATCGTCGTGGGCGAAGAAGAGTGCTGCTTCGTGTTATGGAAACCAGCTGTCGTGGAGAGTTGTAGAAATAAACAAATAGTTAGGTGTTGACTGGATCGGGCTAGGAAATGAAAATTGGCATGTGTTGTATCCTCATTCTAAGGTGAACTATCTGGATATGATAGGTTCCGATCATAGACATGTTATAGTGACTTGTGCGAAGTCACTATCATTAGCAAGACAACAATTTAGGTTCGATAAAAGGCGGATCGGGAAAGATGTTTAAAAGAGGCGATAGATTCAGGTTGGAATCAGACAAAAAACTTTTGAGTATCAAGGTTTGAGGATAAAATTAAAAACTATAGAAATTCAATTTCTTGGTGGAGCAAAAATAATATTCCGACGGGTCATGCAAACATATCATCTCTTAAATCAGCTCTAGAGGAGGCAAAGAATGATGATTCAATTCCGCAAGAGGAAATTACAAAAATTGGAAACACATTAAAAAAAGCTCACCATGATGAAGAGATTTACGTAGGGATTTATGGTTAAAGGTAGGTGATAAAATCACCAAAGTTTTTCATGTGCTACAAAGCAAAGAAGGGTACGAAATAAAATATCTGGTTTATTTGTTTTGGATAACTATTGAAAAGAGTCGGAAAAAGGATATGAAAGACATCACTACTGGTTATTTTAATGATCTTTTTGTGGAATCTAATACAAGTGGAATCGAGAAGATGGTACAAGAAGTAAATCTAGTGATCTCACAAAGTATGAATAGGGAACTAACCAAGGAGATAATAGAGAATGACATAAAAAGGCTTTTTTTTTGTGATACACCCGGAAAAAGCACTGGCCCAGGCGGGATATAATCCTTTTTCTATCAAAGATTCTAGTATTCTATTAAGGATGATCTGGTTGAATTGGTAAAAGGTTTTTTCCAAATGGGTAGATTTGATCAAAGACTAAACAAAATAAATATTTGTCAAATTTCAAAAATGGTTAAACCACAAAGGATGGCCGAAATTTGGCCGATAAGTCTATGTAACGTAAGTTACAAGGTTATATTAAAAATTCATTTCTTGAGGCTTACGAAATTTTTACCACAATTAATTTCAGAAACACCATCCACATTCATTTCTTGTAGGCTTATCACAGATAATATCTTGATAGATCGAAATGTTCCATGGATTACGAACAAAAAAGGCATGCAAAGAGAATTTTAAGGCTATTAAAACTGATATGAGTAAGGCATACGATAGGATAAAATGAGTTTTTAGAGGCAGTTTTGAATCAGTTAGGTTTTAATTATGTATGGACTTCTTGGATCATGTGGAGTGTTAGTTCAGTTTCTTATTAGGTGCTGCTGAATGGACAACCAAAAGGACATATTGTACCACAAAGGGTCTTAGATATGGAGATCCACTATCATTTTATTTATTTATTTTATATACTGAGGTGTTGATAGCTAATATTAAAAAGGCAGAAAGAGATCAAAGGATTACTGGAATTAAAATAGCTTGGGAAAGTCCAAGTATCTCGCATTTACTTTTGCAAAGTGGAGGCTGAGCAATGCCAAACTATCTTTGATATTATTCTGGGCTATGAAAAATCTTCAGGCCATGAAATTAATTTTAACAAATCATCGGTTATGTTTAGTAAGAAAGTATCAAATCAAACCAATGACCAATTGAAATCTAATTGGTATTACCAAGGAAAGAGGAATGGATAACTATCTTGGAATATCAGAGAGTCTAGTGGCTGAAAGAGTAAAATCTTTAGTTATATTAGAGAACGACTTAATGACCGGATTAATGGCTGGTCAACTAAAACAGGGGTTTTGGCCCTTTCAACATATGTCATGTTTTGCTTTTAAACTACCCCAAGTTTTAACTTATAAGTCATTTACCTATCTTACAAGAATTCATGGATCCAGAAAATATATCAATTATTAGAGGTCTGACCATAAGTCAATCTTACAAAAAAATGCTAATTTGGCACCATACAATATCTGGGAGATACACAGTTAAGTCAAGTTATTGGTTAGCACATTCTCCGTCAGAGGTGGTAGTTTGGGGCCCGAATTGTAAAGTCTTGAGAGCTTAGGCATGGAAAGTTAAATCTCCTCCAAAAATAAAACATCTTCTTTGGCAAATTGCGTCAAGAGCACTACCAGTTACTTTAGGATTAAATCATCGGGGAATTAGGTGTGATAATATTTGTCAACGTTGTGGAACATTCGAGAAAACTATTATCCATTTTTTTAATGTTCTTTTGCTTTGCAAAATTGGACGTTATCAAAGGTTCCGTTGACGATAAGTTGTTTCCAAACAAGTTTGGTGTTTACGAATTTGGATTATCTGTATTGGAGATTACCACCTCAAATAAAGGAACATGATATCTCTAATTGTTTTCCTTGAATCTTATTCTTCTTGTGGAAAATAAAAAGGTATTTCAAGAAAAACAAACTGATTCCACAGACATATTTAATCGTGCTATAGTGAATCCTTGTTTTGAGAGGATGCTCAATCAAGTCTTACTGAGGAAATTGATGGTATAGAATTGTTGGATACTTATTTTCCATTGCTTAGATGTCGGATTGATGCTTCGTGGAAATCATTTGACCTTACCACATGTCTAGAATGGTTGTGTTTTCGGGGAGATGATCAGATCGTGCTGTTAGGTGCAAAATGTTATCGGAAAACACCCTCACCTCTGTACACGGAGTTGGAAGCATTATTATGGACTATAAAAACCATTTGTTCAACAAAGATAAATTGTTAAGTGTTTGAAACTGATTGTGCAGAACTTGTATAATCTCCTAAGGATTGACCGCTTTCTCCAATCAACCAGAGGACTTTGCTTCGTTTCAGAGTTTTTACCTTATTTTTTGATTATCCGTATTTCATATTCTTGTAATAGTAAGACTGATTGTTTAGCACGGACCTCTAGAGTTTTATTTTCTAATTTTTTTTTGTAAACACCTTTCCTCCAAATTGGAGTGATTTTCTAATAAAATTTTGGTTGGAAAAAAATGAGATGCGACATATTGGGAATGAAAATTCCCAAAACAAAAAATATGACAGTCAAAAATTAAATATATTTAGAAGTATATTTAAATAAGAGATAAACAAATGAAATTCGGAACAAAATTTTGTATGAACATATATTAAATATATTTTCGATATTACAAATTGAGACTTACATTTAAATAAGGAGTGGACAAATGAAAATTCGGGACGAGATTTTGTTAGAACGAAAATAGAATGGAAATTTGGAATAAAAAAAAGATGTTTCACTTATTTCACATTTAAATTCAGGACAAAAACTAGATGAGATAAAAATTTTCAAAACCAAATTCATGATAATTAAAAAACTAAAATATCTTTATCAATCATTAATCATATAAAAAATAACCGAAAATCAAAAGATAAAAAAATCTTTGGTTTAATTTACTTAATAATTAAAAGCTTAAACGTGAAAGACAAACCAACATATTGTCCATTAAACATAATCCGTTAAATCACTTAATCATAATAAACTAAAATAAATTAAAAGTTTTTGATATATATAAGAAAACTAAACTATATGAAATATAATAATAAATATACAATTAAAATATTCAAAATAGTTTAATTAAAATTATACAAGTATATACTTAATTTCTATATATTATGAATTGAAAAAATATATTTCAAAAAGAAGTGGGCAAACAATATCAATAATGCCTAATCTAATTAAATAAATAAGTCTTTATAAATTTTAATTAATGTTTTCTCGCGTGATGCGCGGGTACTAAACTAGTTGACAGTTAATAGCAAGAAAAAAGGGTTGTATACTATACAATACACTTCTATAGGATTGAAATCATAAAAACAGCAAAAGTTCAGCTGCATCTGGGAAATAACTGAAAACTATGATATTATCTCGTAATCAATCAATTAAAAGGTGGATTTTTGTAGCAAAAGATAACTTCGAAAGTTTCGAAAAAATACATAAATTAAAGGAAATTTTAAAAGTAAAAATTAGAAACAAGTTTCTTTGAGTTTGTTTTCTCTTTTGCCAGAAAATCAAAACAACTTTTTCAACTTCTCTTTCCTTCTTCTTGTGAAACTACGAAACCCTAATTTCTTCTTCTTCTTTTTTGATTAGGATAAGGAAAACCCTAAATTGAACCTGTAATCCCAGTCTTTTCTTAGCGTATATGCATATGAATACATCTCTAAATTGATGCGCTTTGTAGGGTTTTCAGAGATTCGACATTGATCTTGCGAGGAAGTGAAGGGATTTGAAAAGTTTCGTTTTTGATTTGGTTTAATCGATGGCGAAAGGTACAGCTACTGGAGAATTTGTGGCTGTTTCACAGGTTCGTAGTGGGTGTAAAAGAGAATTGCAATTCGTTTTGAAATCTCAGTCCGAGATCTGTGGAGGTGAGTCTCTAGGTCGGACTCGAGGGAGTAAAAATTTGAATGGGGTCTCGAGTAGTAGTGATGTTAAGAAACTGAGTCGTGGGTCTGGTTTGAAGGTTGGGATGAAGAAGATTCGTCTTAGTAAAGATGAGGAAGTTGAAGAAGTTGTAATGTCTGATACTGCTTTAGAAGAAGATGAAGGTAAGAGTGATGTTGTTGATGTTGATGAAGCAAAGGGTTTGTTTAGTGACTCCACTTTGGTTGAATCTATGAGTGAAGATAAGGGACAAGAAGAGAATGTGAAGGATGTGGAGATTGAGAATGGGTTTGGTAATGT
The DNA here is from genome assembly GCA_963922655.1 of Cardamine chenopodiifolia. NCBI lineage: Eukaryota > Viridiplantae > Streptophyta > Magnoliopsida > Brassicales > Brassicaceae > Cardamine > Cardamine chenopodiifolia. Next base: position 11,705,823 of record OZ000478.1, on the reverse strand, counting down.
GGTGATGAATGAGGAGTTACATGAGAAGGGTACACCGAAAGTTCAAGAGGTTGAGAAGGAAAGTTCGAGTGTTATTGATAGGGAAATAGTTGTGGCATGTCCTGCGGATCTTAGTGTGTTAGAAAAAATGGTTTCCCGATCTTGCCAGGTTAAGTTGGGAAGAAGTTTGGTTAATGGAAAACCGTGCAGAAGGTTGACTCGGTCCATGTCGAAGGTTGAGGGTATCAAATCTGAGGTTAATGCTGAGGAAGATCATGTAATTCCAGAAAAGGACGCTAAAGATATAAAATCTGAGGTTAATGCTGAGGACGATCATGCAAATCCAGAAAAGGACGCTAAAGATATCAAATCTCAGGTTAATGCTGAGGAAGATCATGTAAATCCAGAAAAGGACGCTAAAAATATCATATTTGAGGTTAATGCTGAGGAAGATCATGTAAATCCAGATAAGGACGCTAAAGATAGTAAAGATAATTGTATTGATGCGTCTACTTCAGTGACATATGGGAACGAGGAGGAGCTATATGAGCAAAATAGTGCTGATCCATGCCTTGGGCGTACAAGTGGATCATCACAGATGAGTGATCCTTCTCGACGTGTTGATGAGAAGACAGTGAATGATGTAGTAGATAAGCCTTTGAGGAGGTTTACTAGGTCATTGGTCAAACAGGATAGTGAGTCAGACGATCCTAATTTGGAAAATAAAACTGAACCAGAAGACTTGGGTGAGGGAGATGTGCATGCCAACGATGTCGAAATGGATGTTGATTTTCAAAGTCCTGCAGTTACAACTCACAACAAGCGTGGAAGGCCCAGGAAATTTTTAAGGAATTTCCCAGCAAAGCTGAAAGAAATTTTGGATTCTGGAATACTTGAGGGACTAACTGTGTACTATCTTCGAGGTGAAAAGGTATATGATGGTTTTTTTTTTCTTCTATTGATGTAAAAACAGATTTTATATAGCTGATGTGTATGTCACCGTCTCTTGTAGATGAGAGAGGCAGGGACTAGAGGGCTTAAAGGAGTCATAAAAGGATCAGGCGTTTTGTGCTTTTGTAGTGCATGCAAAGGAATTCAAGTTAGTGATATATACTGTTCTTAAAGGTCTTGTAATTAGTCCTGCCAAACGCTGTCAGGTTGTTGTAACTTTTATAATTTCTTTCACAGGTGGTAAGCCCTGCCATTTACGAGGTGCATGCTTCTAGCACAAACAAGCGCCCACCTGAATATATCTTACTGGAATCTGGATTCACACTTCGTGAAGTCATAAATGCATGCAAGGAAACTCCCTTGGCTACACTAGAAGAAAAACTTTGTGGGGTAGTAGGACCAACTTTAAAGAAATCTAGCCTGTGTTTGAATTGCCAAGGTTACTGATTGGTTCATTGGTTTGTGCAACATTATAAAGACTGTTTTCACTTGTTTTTTCCCTCTTTTTAACGAGTTCACACTGGTTACTTCAAATTGATTGCAGGACCAATGGTTGAGCCTTGTGATACAAAATCATTAGTTTTGTGCAAATCGTGTTTGGAGAGTAAGGAGCCAGAACCTCATACCAGTCCTTCTAAAGCAAATGATGCTCTTAAGGGGTATGGCTCATCTGTCTTTATTTATTGCAATTTGTTACAATCTTTTATTTGCAGTTGAGTCTTGTGAAAGTAAGATGAGCATACAGTTATCCTGTTCAGTTAGTTTTTCAGACTGGGTGGAAGGGTAAATGGAAACGCAGCAGATTTTATTCCGGAAAATGATTTTCTAATTATGTAATGTGGATAACGAGCTGTATATTCCTCTACCATATGGTTGCTTATGTAGAATTCTGCAAGTACTAACATGCATAACTTTTTTTTTGGATATATCTAATTCACCACCAAATATGTTGACCTTTATTTAATTGATTGATTCTAAATCTGTTCCCAATTTTCATCAGTATGTCTACGCCAAGTGTGGCCCCAAAAACTATCCTTAGTAGGTCAAAACTCAGTCCTCGCCAATGTAACAGGCGAGAACAACCAACCAGAAAGTGAGTATTGTTGTGCCAACTATTTAATGATTGTGCTTTCTAGCTGTACTTTGTTGCATTTTGCGTTTTTGCTGCATCTTATCTTATAAAGTATGCAATTTATCATTCTGGAAAATGATTATATGAGAATCTAGTATTGGAAATGTGCCATATACTCTTTAGTTATGCAACCTAAACAGACAGAATTTTGTCACGAATAAGATACATAACTTTCTTTTAGGCTTGTATATATATATATATTGGGCATATTGGCTAAGCTAAATTGATCTTGGTGTTCTACAGGTCACCTGAGCCAGGTGTGGTTCCCGGAACTATTCTGAGTGAGTCAAAATCTAGTTCAATCAAAAGCAACAGCCAAGGAAAACTAACCAGAAAGTGAGTAGTGTTGTTAGAAGCGCAACAGCTTTTATCCAATGTATCTATGGTCTAGTGCTAGCTTGTCGCATTTCCTTGCTGTCTGTCATACTTATATTAGTTCTTAGTCTATCTTTTGTCATTTTAAAAGGGATGTGCGGCTGCATAAACTTGTTTTTGAGGATGATGTACTGCCAGATGGGGCTGAAGTGGGGTATTTTGTTGCTGGAAAGGTTAGATCTGCATGGAAAGTAGCTTCTTTTCCAGTCTGTTTTTGTAACTTTGTTGTCTCCAACCATTTCAGTCATTGTGCAGAAATTGCTTGTCGGCTATAAGAAGGGATTTGGGATACATTGTTCATGTTGCAACACAGTGGTAAGCTCTCTTTAACGTCAAATTAGCTTTACTGGCATTAAGTATATAGAGCTCTGAATCAGCCTTTACAATGTTTATGGGACCAGGTCAGTCCTTCATTGTTTGAGGCACATGCTGGCTGTGCAAGTCGTCGGAAGCCGTAAGTTCCTTACAACTATTTCCGTATTTATGCTCTAGTAGTAATGGATATGTATGTACCTCTTCTACTGCTTCTTGGTTTTTTCCTCCGTGGTGGGTTTTTTCCCATTGATCTATATAATCAAACTATAGTAAATTAGTAACTTTATATAATAGTTTGCTGAAATACAAGAGACAGAGATTCTGATAATAAGCTACTCTCATTATCCTTGGAAACCCGAAAACCAGAACCATTCTTCCTTCTCTCTACATGTACTGTATAGACAAAGAGCACAAACACCTTTACCCATGGTTATAAAAAGTAAACACATAAAACTTGGATAGTTAGTAGTAAAAGCCATGGATTCTTAAGATCAGTTATTGTGTGATTCACAGAGAAATTGTTGAAACTACTAGTTCATCTTCTGTTGATGATCAGGTTTCAGCACATTTATACAACCAATGGGGTTTCGCTTCATGAACTATCAGTAGCATTATTAAAGGACCAGAGGTTTTCCATCCGCAAAAATGATGACCTTTGCACTATCTGTAAGGATGGGGGTGACCTCTTGTGTTGTGATACATGTCCAAGATCATATCATAAAGGTTTGGTATTTGCGATTTTCCATGTTTCTTTGTTGGAATTCTTCTATTGTTACTTTTAAAAAAAATTTGGAGCATCAAATTGATGGAGCTTACCTGTCTGTTTTGGTTTGATCTAGTATGTGCTTCTCTACCAAGCCTTCCGATTGAGAGGTGGTCCTGCAAATATTGTGTGAATATGGTTGAGAGAGAGAAGTTCGTGGAGAGAAATCTCAATGCCATTGCAGCTGGGAGAGTTGAGGGAGTTGATGCAATTGCTGAAATAACCAAAAGATGCATTCGAATAGTCAGCTCCTTTGAGAGCGAGCTCCCAAGTGTATGCGTGCTATGCAGGTGATTGTTCAGCCTTCTAATGATTTCAAATATCCTGGTGGTTTACTTTTTAGTGTCTCATTAATGCATTACCTAATTTCCTATAACAACCTTATAAAAAATTGTAATGTTGTAGTTTAATGAGGTCTTGTTTGGCTAATGTTTTATTCTGTTTTTTAATTTTATATTCATGTTTTCTAATTAATGTAGGTTTTTTTATTGCTTGAATATGTTTAGTTCAGAAGATGCGTATACTTTGGCTGCTTATCTCCTCATTAAAACCATTTCCTTCTGAGCTTGACCTTTACTTAAATTTTCTTTGCTGTTGTAGAGGTCACAGTTTTTGCAGGTTGGGCTTTAATTCTCGCACCGTGATAATCTGTGATCAGGTATCTTTTTGGTCATTGCTGTTTAGGGACCCATGCCTCTTAAATCTGCATATGGTTTTCACCATTTTTTGGTTTCATTGTTTTCTCCTCAGTGTGAAAAGGAATTCCATGTTGGCTGTTTGAAAGAACATAACATTGCTGATCTCCAGGTGCTCTTCCGCTTTGGCTTTTTCCTTTCCTCTTTATTTTCTCTGGGGTGAAAACTCTGTATCTATCTCTTCTCACCCTTGTTTATGTCTTAACAGGAGCTACCTGAAGAAAAATGGTTCTGTTCCCAAGGTTGCGAAAAGATCAACACTTCATTGGGCAATCTGATAGTTCACGGAGAAGAGAAGCTTAGTAACAATATTCTGAATTTTATTAGGAAAAAGCAAAAATCTAATGAAGAAAGCTGTCCAGATGACAACACTACTCCTGACATAAGATGGAGGGTCCTTAGTGGAAAGTTTACTTCTTCGGATGATACAAAAGTATTGCTTGCAAAGGCAGTTTCCATTCTTCATGTAAGTCAGACCACATTTCAAACTCGTCTTCCCTTGTACTGTTTGTCCCTTCTATTCTTTATGAAGGTTTAACTCTGTTTGTCCCTTGTAACCTTGTGTGCTATAGGAGCGGTTTGATCCAATCAGTGAATCTGGAACAAGGGGAGATCTCATACCAGCCATGGTGTACGGGTAAGTAAATATTGTATCTTCAATCAGTCTAGTGGATTATTCTTTGTGCTCATGAAACCCATTGGCTGATAAGCAACTTTGCGTGTGGAACAGAAGGCAATCAAAGGGCCAAGATTTCAGTGGCATGTACTGCACCATGTTGGCTGTAGAGTAAGACTCTTCTTCTTTTCACTCTACTTTACTTTTTCTGACGCCTAATTCATAATTTTTATATGGTTGTTTCTTTCTTTCTTGTGTGCAGTGAAGTGATTGTTTCAGTGGGAGTCTTTAGGGTTTTCGGGTCAGAACTTGCAGAACTCCCTCTGGTTGCTACCAGCAAAGATTGTCAAGGGCAGGTTTGTTTTGATCTTGAGCCGTACATCTATTTCTCTTTGCAACATGTGCTTATCCCTATAGAATGCGCAAGAACCAATCTGCTCTTACTTTCAATCCATTCACTGCTAATTAGACATGTTTTTGTGCCTGTTTTGTTTCGAATGGCTAAAGAGCAGAACAGTGTGTTATTTTACCAGACATCCCATGCATTACGATATGATGATTTGTACTTGTAATTGCTCCTTTCTTTTAGAGTGAGAGAATTAATGCTCTTTTTATTTTGCTGTAGGGTTACTTCCAATGCCTGTTTGCTTGCATCCAGAGGCTACTCGGGTTCCTAAACGTGAAACATATTGTGCTACCAGCAGCAGATGAAGCTAAATCCATATGGACCGACAAATTTGGTTTCACCACGATGACCGAAGAGGAGGTATATAAAGCTAATCATCAAACTCTTAACATCAAATGAATCTCATATCTAACACAAACTGTGTTTTGCGGGTGTTATTAGGTGAAAGAATACAGAAAAGATTACTCGGTGATGATCTTTCACGGAACATCTATGTTGAGAAAGGCCGTACCTGCACCAAGAGCCATGAGTAAACCCGAGGACAATATGGAGGAGTAAAGCTGAAGGTTGTCTTACTTGGTTTTTTATGGTTTTGGAAGTATGGTGAAACGATTTGATGCTGAGTCTATTCTTAAATTTTAATCTAATTTCGGGTAGTAGCCATATTCGTGTATAGGTTTTTTGCCCTAATGTGTCTTTTCTTTACTATTAAATGAGAGAGAGGGACACAACAGGGTATAGAGAATTTGGTTTGGTTAGAGTAGAGAGAAAAGTAAATGAGTCTAAAACACTTTCTGGGGTTGGTGATTATTTATGAAGTTGAAAATATTGTTGAACGTTACAAAAAAAAGAAAGAAGGAGAAAGAACTGCGTTGGGCCCAATCATACTTTACTTTTTTCGTCCATTACTAAGAGTCTAATAGGTCTCGGCAAATTAAATGCTAAACCAATTTATGATCTGAATCTGAAATTAATGGTTTAGATTTTTTTTGTATCGATTAATGTAATCTGAATCTGAAATTATCAAAAATTTAATCCGATCCGAATTCAATCAATAATATATTTAAATATACTAAAGTCTATATAATAGGTCATAATTTTCATCCAAAACACGCAATCGAATCCATACCTGAACCCTAACCTGAATAGAGCCAAACCGAACCAAAACATTTGGACCGGGATACTCCACCGGTTTTGGTTTATTACATTGACCCGTAATCAAAAATTTAAGGCTCTACTAAGCGGGAAAGAGCGTTTCTATAGAATTTCAAACTAAAAAAAAAAGAGAAAAAAAAATCAACCGTTGGTCAAATGCCCTTTCATATTCTCATAATTACATCTCTACCACAAGCCCTTTTATTCCACCTTTCGGCCTTCCCTCTTCTTCATCTCTCCCAAAATTACATTTTCATTTCCGATCGCACTTCTTCTCAAGGTTCGCGATTTCTTCACGATTTCGATTTTCTTGTTTCTCTTCGTTGTTTTAGGGTTTATATTACTAACGGAATGCTTCATTTTAAGTTTCACAGACGATTCTAATTTCTAAGTGTTTAAGAGATGGGTCAGATCCAGTACTCCGACAAGTATTTCGATGATACCTTTGAATACAGGTTATTCTTAATTTTGATTTTTTATTTCTCAAATTTCAGTATCAGTTTCTGAAATTTCTCTACTCGTGTTGTGTTTTTTTTTTCTCAGACACGTTGTTCTTCCTACTGAAGTTGCTAAACTTCTACCGAAGAATCGTATTCTCTCTGAAGTAAGTTATTAATTAGGGTTTCCTCTACTTATATATATATTTTTCATCCAGCACTGTGATAGAATTGTGATTCTGATCTATTCTTTGGAACATTTAAGACTTTGAAATTGTGATTGTGATTTAAATGAAATTGAAGTTTTGATAAATCGAATTAGATAGTTTCTGCTTATGATTTGAAATTTGCTCTGATGCGATTTCAACTTTTTCTCTCATTGTTTTTTAATCTCTTTAGAAGCATTTCTTATTTTACCTGTCAAGTCTTGTGTAACAATGGTCATGGCTGTTTCAACTCTTTTGAATTACTCACCTTTTCATCAGAAAAATCAGAGATTTGAGTGCACAAATAGCTCTTGTAACTTTATTTCTAGGCTCTTGTATTGAATCTTGCGAGTCATGATTTTGTTTTTTTTCTTACAAGATTGCTTAATTGAGATCATAAACTTGTTTACACAGTTTTATGTGTATAATTTGTAAGTTGTGATGGAGATATTATAGACATTCTTTTTTTGTGTGTATATGTCACAATAGCTTCTTCTCAGTAAACAGTTCTTTTGACTTACAATTTGGTTTCGCAGGGCGAGTGGCGTGCGATTGGAGTTCAGCAAAGCCGTGGATGGGTTCATTACGCAATTCATCGTCCTGAGCCACACATAATGCTCTTCAGGAGGCCACTCAACTACCAGCAGGAGAATCAAGCTCAAATTAGGATTGCTAAGTAGGAATTATGCAACATTTCTTCATAAATATCAGTTTATGTCTCTCGTAAACACTTTGATACATTCGTTTTGTAATTTTTATGTTATGCAAGTCTGGTTCTTTCTTAGACTTTGTTTGAACGAACTACTGTGTGGTTAAGTTGTTATTCTCTCTTGCATTTGCTTCTTGTTTAACTCATTTGTGGTTTTGTATTCATTCATAGATGTACTTAGTTTTGAGTTAGTCTAGTAACAAGACTTGTTTGGATGTTACAGAACCCGTTAAACCAAAAGAAAGGAGACTTTACTAGTTCCTACCAAATCCGTTTTGAATATCAAATTGTATGACCAATTTAACTATATAGAGGATTTTTGTAGTTTCGACAAAACAAAAGCTTAAATTAAATGTATAAATTTAAAACATCTTCTATACATTTTTGAAAAAACATAATCGAGTTCTTACCAAACCTGTTTTGAATATCAAATTGTATGACCAATTTAACTATATAGAGGATTTTTTAGTTTCGACAAAACAAAAGCTTAAATTAAACGTATAAATTTAAAACATCATCTATACATTTTTGAAAAAAACATAATCGAGTTCTTAGCTAATCATTGGCTAATCAATCACTAAACATTGGGGGAAAGTTAAAAACAATAAAAACCCCTAAAGCGAAAGAGGATCCACGTCCATATCCGATTAATCAATCGAGTAAATTGTTCGGGTGGGTTGTTTTATCTAACCATCCATTTCAGTTTAAATTCTACAGTAATATAACCGATATAATCCAAGTGTATTTATTTTAAATTATATCTAGTTTGATATAAAAGGTATCTTAATTCTTATATATTTAAATTGAATATTTGAATTCATATTATTAACTCATAAAATCTTGCAATATTTATTCTCTGTTATCCATTCATAAATCATAATTTGAAATTTTATATGAAATTCAAATACTCACAACTTATACGCATCTAAATAACCATCTATGTAACTATCTTTTTCTATAATCTCATTTTAAAATATGCTAATCTCATTTTAAAATATGCTAATAATAACTACTCAATTTTATTGTTACGCAAACTTATTAACTTTAACTTGATTTGGAATATGTTTTAATAATCGTATCATTTAACCTGACGTGCTTTAACATCTTACTTCACCTATAAGTAAAACATTTTCACAGAAGAAAAATTTTCATCAGTCTCCGACTCTTTAACCGCAAATATTTCTTCACTCATCTCAACTAAAAATGGCGACTACATTTGCTTTGGTGAAAGATGAGAAACTTTTCAAAACTGCATTGCGTATTCAAGTGAAGATACTCCATACATGGAAACAATACACTCTTAAAAGTGGAGAGACTTTTGAGATTTTCCTTGCTAATGTAAATGTATTTTTCTTTGACACAAAGTGTTCAAATTAAATATCTTTGTATATTAACTTATTTGTTTATCAGCTTTGTTTCCTATGTTTCCAATGGTGGCATGATTATTTGTTTGGTTAGGTTTACAAAGTTCTCTACCTACAAAGCTAATTAGATTTTCATAATATACTTATTAATACTTCCTAATACTATTGTACATTAAATGATTTCATGAATCTCTATGTATTAATGTATTATTAGATACCATCAGTATTTCCAATGCTATGACACATCACAAGTCAAAATTAATCCTTCTTATCCAAAAATTGAGGAATTCAAATCAGGGTATGATCTGATTCATTTTTTCAAAACTATTTATGTTTCTAGTGGTTTATTATAAGAATGTATTTTATATCGACTATTATAAGTTACCAAATGATGACTTGGTTCTTACCCTATGGAATCTAAGCCAAAATACTACTAGATCCTTAAAGTGGAAGATGATTTCTATCTCCAATTTCGTAAGAAGACATTTGTTGTGCTCAACACTACTGAGATTATTTAGTTATTATATATTAACATATTCATTTATTTTATTTATTAAATTGTTTGTAAAGGTTGAGAGAGTGAAGGTCTTTTGCACCAACTATGCCATAGATACAGATTGGGAAGTACTATTTCAACCACAAGGTATGCAATAATAAAGCTCATCTTATTGAGGGCAACAATAAAAAAAAATAAAAAATCAAACCCAAGTTTTAATGCGATACATGCAGTAAAATTGTCACTAATGTTAGACTAAAGTAGGTTATATATAGTTACCTTCATATTAGAAGATTAATTTTTATAAAATTTTTAAGTAATTATTCTTAAAATCGATAATATATCTTGCAGGTATAAGTTACATCTCAAAGTTGTTGATTAAACTGGTGAGACAAAAAATATGCTTTTGATAGTATGTCGGCAGAGATTATTGGTCAATTTGTAGCTTCTGTTCTTGATGGTTGCTTTGATAACATTAATTCATATTTATTTTATTCTAATATTTTGATAAAATTCCAATAGTTATTTCACATCTCATTAAGAAGATTGAAGATCATGAAAATGTTCCCATGCCAATCAAGAATTTGGTTTCTTCTATCTATTAGTATATTTAATTAAAGCACTTTACACAGGGTAATTACATGTTAACCTACAGTCAAGAAACATAAAAAACTGTAACTTCTTTTTCTAAGCGATCAAGTGAAGATTATTCTTCAGCTTCTGAACTATCTTCAACAATCAAGAAAATTTTTCTTGAAGAAGTGAAGATAGAGGAGAGTAAAGATCTCAAAGACGTGAAGATAGAGCTCATGAAAGATATGAATAAAGAGGGATGTGACGAGAAGATGGAAGATAGTTGAAGAAATTGTGTCTTAAACTTATTAATTTTTTTCATTTTATTATGTGGACCTGAACTTGCTTTTGCTTTTCTTTTTTGGTTTTACATCATTTTCTTTTTGGATATTTTATTGGTTTAAGTTTTTACCATTATCTTATTCATTTAAATCTTATCTTGGTTCAATCATTATTTTTTTACAGTTATTCTATCTTATATATAGCTCTATACAAATAAGTCATACAAATAAGTCATTCATCGTCAAATAGGTAAAGTAGGCATATGAACCACTTTTGCTTTGCGGAATAAAACAATGAATGAGACGGAATGAACTTTAGCTCGAATACCAACATTAGCTCTCTTACGGACCCTGATTGCAAATAGAGAGAAAACTTATTAGTTAGAGAGGGTTTGAATAACAAGATCTTCAAATATAACAACGAAAGAAGAATATCATGGAAGATAGATTATAGGTTTAATTATATATGTGTGAAATTATTTCTGTTTTACTGTGTTGGATAATTGTATTCGATGTAGCAACAACATGCAATTTATGAATAGACAAGTTTTTATTTAAGTTTTAGTATATTATCTTATCTAAATTAAAATAATCCTCATGTCTTGAAAATATACCGTCTAAATAGTGTACTATTAACTCTATCAAAACTATAACTCATGAGATTTGTAAAATCTGATGCACTTCATATTTCTCATATATCCTATATTTTCTACAAAATTAATCATTAGTGTATATATATCAATTGTTTACCATAACAAAAAATAATCCAAACATTAATTTATCCTATATTTTCTTCTTCACTGTACTTCATATTCCTCATCTATCCTACATTTTCTACAAAATAATAATTAGTGTATATATTCATTTAAAGTAACTTTATAACTCTAGGCGATGTAGATATTTTAACAAGCACATAAAATATGTCAATTTTTTTATCATAATAAAAAATCATCCATACATTAGTAAAATAACATAGATAGTACGTTTAAACTGAAATCAAATAAACTGAAATAACCATTCAAACAGAAAGAAATAGTGAAAAAAATTGATTCATACAACAAAGGGATGAAACATCCCAAACATAATTTAAAAAGTTCAAAAAGAAAATTTCATAATTTAAACTAATCAAACATAGAGGAGAGTCCAAGTTTGAGCCAATCAATTTTTGGAACTTTGAACTTTGCAAGTTCGGATTCACGATTCAACATTTTAGCCTCTAATTGTTTTCTCTTAGCATCCAATTCTATTTGTCCTTCATCCATCAGTTTATCAATCATAGAGAGTTTTGACTTACTTTTTGCCAGGCTAAGAGCGAGTTTGTTTGTTTCTGCATTCTTCTTCTCCATCTTTTCTTTCTTCATATGAAGGATAGCTTCATATAATAATTTTGACTCCATAGCACCCTTCATTCTTATCATTTTTATGTTTTCTTCTGCTTCCATCTCTAAAGCGGACATCAAGGCTTTTCTTTTGTTAGAGCTTGATCCAACCAGCAGAATTTTGTTGTATGCACTATCAAATAACAATGAAAAAATCAGTAAATAAAAAGTTAAGAAAAAAACTACATAGAAAAACCTAGATTTAAAATTTACCTTTACTATGATAAATACATGAGACAAATAATTATCGTAGTCAATTGATTATTTTATTTATAGAGAAGTAGAACATCATTTAGGGTTATGTAAAGAGAAAAATGTGGAAAGTGAACAGTTTTTTTTATTTCTCTTTTTCCGAGACTAATATTATAATTTAAAATTTATTATCTTACTTAAAAGTGAAATCTTTTAGTCTTAAAAAACTATCATTGTAATATACTATTAATTATATATTTTTCTATGACTCATTAAAATTTTAACTCTCTTTCACTTCATATTCCGAAATAGCCTAGATTTTTCTACAAAGTAATCATTACTATTTATATAATTATTTAAACCAATTTCACTTTATACAAAATGATGTACATCTTCCACATATGAAGAGATTTATATTATAAGATCATTTAAAAATATATTTATTATTTTTTTATAATTATAATTTGTTATTTTATGCTTATTTTATTTAAATTAATTGCCCAATTATCTTTATAACAACTACATAAATATAATCTATTCACATTGCCTATAATAACATATATATATATATATTTCTTTGAGATAATAAATATTATAGAATTTTTAACATGACAACTAAATTATATTTACAGATAATCATCAATATTGCATACATAAATTATTATTTTAAGATAATGATATCACTTACATTTCCATATCTTTGATATGATAAATATAAAAAATTTCAGAGAATATTTTCTTATAGCTATATTTATATGAAACCTAATATTCATTAGTTGTGAAGATAATTTTATAATTTATATAAATCTTGTAAATGATGAAATACGAACGGTTATGATTTTACAAACGTGTATCTTTTAACTCGATATATACAAAATCTACCCTCTCTACTATTCACTCTTTCTCTAATATTTTAAAATTCAAAATAATCTACAAACAAGATACATGGCAGATCCAGTTAGAGAGTTAAAATCCATTATATTCTACATGGACATTGTTTTGAAAATATTAAGCAAATGGAGGAAGAGAGACCATATCGACAACAACATCGAAATAATCTTCATTGACCGATTTGTAAGCATTATTTTATATTTATATTTAAATTCATTAATCTTATATAATTGAAGATAAGTAGTTTGTGTTCGTACAATTATATGTTCTAATAAAGATGTTGTTTTATGAAGGGGAATAAAATTCAAGCCACTATTCCAATGAGCTTGATTAAAAAATTCTCTCCTCAGTTAGCATTAGGTGATTGGAAATATCTTGAAAATTTTCAAGTTCAATTGGAAACTAGAGCAATTCATAACAAAAAGCATGAATAGTTGTAAATTTGACACATGTTAGTTTTATGAGTTTGAATTATTTGAATCGGTTTTAAATCACAGTTTGAATGGTATCAATCATGCAATAAGTACTCCCTCTCACTATATTCAAATTTTATATTGATGCATGTCTTAAATTTCTTTAACTTCTACTCATGAGAATAAAATAATGGCATTTTGTTATTTAGCTTTGTATGGAATAAGTGGTAGTGTCAAATCTCTCATCATTCACATTGATGATCCTAAAAGAGTGTGAATCATGAAGTTTAATCTCATAGACCTCAAGTATGTATGATAATCTTTACTACAATATTTTGATTTTAAGTGATTATTATAAAATACATTTCTTGTAGGGGCTTGCAACTTAAGTGTGTTGCAAAGGATGGACTTGCTGATAAATTGTATGATAAGTGGCAGTTTAGAGGACCAGAAGTACTGACTGGTATCTTAAGGTTCTGGAGGGTAAATTATATTGGAGGTAATACTGAAATCAGAATTGTTAAGTTTGAAATATCTAACTTAATTTATAATTATTTTACCAAATTATAGCACTAGCTCATATACAAAATTAAACCGATATTGATTTTTACAGGATTCCACATATCACTTCTAGCAGGAATGCTTCAAAACTATTTTTTGATGGTCATGTTGATGAAATAGTTGAACTAAGACTTGCCTGGTTTAATTTTATTCCATGATATTAGATCAATGAGTAAGATTTTTCAAAAATATATCACGAATACCTAAAATCTTTCATAATAAGTATAAGGTCTTCATTAGTTTTGTCAGGATAAACTCGGATGAAAGTGAATCTGATAGAGAAACAGACTCTTGTGATTGAACCAGTTCTAATGCCAATCCATGAACTCTATCTTTGAAATCCTTATTTTTATTGTTCCGTGTATTTTTACCAGTTTAATTCGATTTCTATGGTCCATATTTTGTAAGTATTTTGAACCTTAATCTTTGTTTACCTATATGTTTATTATTCAGTATTTTCTAACTCCATTTGTTTGTGGTTAACTATTTTTATTCAGTCGCTTATTCATATTAAATTCTCTCAGTACTCTAGATGATTGATAATATGTTTAAAAGACATCTTTATATATGCACCTATTAATTTGTCTTCACTTATCATTTCAGTTGATTTGTGAGATTCTTGCATTCTTTCAGTTCATTTTTCTAAATTAAATCACACACCAAAATAATAGCACGTTTCAGTAATTTATCCACATATATTTCAAAGCAATTATCAAAATGGTTACTAATAGTCTTTCGAATAACCTTTTTACATGTATCCAAATCTAAAAATAACTACTGAGTAAATATAAGAATATATGATTTAAACGGATGCCATATATACAATCAAAATAAGGATATTAATTCGTTATCAATTCTTTTTAACAATCTTGATATTTTTACATCTTTTACCTAAAGCCGAGTTTTCATCATCTTCGAAAGTGTAAGTAAATTACATTTTTAATAAGAAATAAAAAAAAATTTATTTAAGTTTTATACATTAAAATAGTTGTTTTCAATAGCTCTAATGTTATATGAAATAGGTCTTGAAGAAGAAAAAAAGGATTATCTAGCTCAGGGTTTAGTACACAATCAAATAGTGGTTTCTAAAATCAGTCATCTGGTTACAATTCATTTGAAAACAAAGTTCCTCAGGAAACTCTAGCAACTAACATTATGAACGTTCCAGTGTAATATGTAAAAGAGTATTCCAGGATTATTACTAATTTAGTTGATGTGAGAATTCAACAATCTTATCGTCAAATTTAAATGATTACATAATGGATTATAATAGAAAAGAATGTAAAAATATATTTCTATGAATAATTTTTAAAAATTTCTAAAAATCACACAGATTTTTATATTATATTTAAATTGTTGAATTATGTGGTCGCTAGATAATATTGGAGATTTTGATCCTATTTGTTCAAACTTGTCTGAGGTTACAATTCAATAATATAATTCAGGAGAGAGTAGCTTTAATATGAATTACGTAATAAGAAGAGGAGGTAACTAATATTTATTCATGTTTCTTTAAAATTTACTTGACATGTTTATATCTAAATTTATATCATTATCAATGTTTTTCTTAAAACATGTTCATTCAATAGTGATTTTTTGAGGAAAATGGAAATTTAACAAATGTACCCATAAAAATCTAATACTACTCCTCCGGTTACCAAATATGCACGATCATCGAATATCAACTGTAAATGTATGTTGTTTTACTTATATAATATTGCTAATAATTAGTATTTAGGTTAGAATCGTAGTTTTCTCCATCATTTTTATTGTCTTATTACCAATTTCAATAAATTTATTTCATTTATAGACTCTCGAAATGTTGTTAGCTTGGATGCTTCTCCAAATTTAACAGAAGTTCCAATACGACCGATCTAGTGGTTGGATCGACCGATCTGGTAAGACTTGGAAAATTTCTCAGATCGACGGATCAATCGATACGAATTGGGATTGATCGATGTAAGCACTCGAATCGACTCTTTTTGCTCATTTGCTCCAACTTCATTCCAAATGGCTATAACTTCTTCCAAGCAAATTTATACCTGAAAAGACTCTTAAAAACAAGGAAAAATACTCTAAAACACATACTAGACCTAACTAAAAATATGTTTATCAATTCCTCCAGACTTGAATTCTTGTTTGTCCTCAAGTAAGTCCAAACAAATAAACATAAGTTAGAAGAAAGGTTTGAAAACATGTACTTATGCACTCCTTTAGAATCCACCGTGCTGAACTTCCATTCCTTAAGAAAACAAATACTTATGCACTCAGTTAGTACTACATGTACTTTACCATAAGCATAGCAAACAATATCTTACTCTAGTCCTTGGAATCCTAAGGAATCTCTAAAATCTCCATTGTCGATCTTTTAACATTCATTGAGTTTCTTGTAAAGTGCAGTATCACAAAGGGATTATCAATCACAACAAAGGTTGGAATGGAATGCTAGTTTGATGGTGGCTGAAGTGTTTAGGTTCTCTGATGATGAATATAGATGAAAATCATGGCACAAAATCACAGTGAGACGAATACCAAATATTGATACACAACCCCCTGAACCTTAGAATCTCTGTAAAGCTCTATAAATGTCATAAACGAGTTGTAATGGTGCTTAAGATAAACCATTAAACTCAATAAAGATGTTATCCTAGTTTCTTCTTTGTTTTCTTTCCCTTCTCGTCTTTTCTTTTCTTTTCTTTTTTTTTTTTTTTCGTTTTTCTCTTCTCATTTTTTTTCTTTTTCTCAAGAACAGAAAGGCGGAACCAGTCCTAGTCATACAATACATGCACAAAAGACAACTCAACCAATATCATTCTAAGTAAAATAGATCATTACACTTACTAGAGATCTTCGGAACAAAGAGGTGTGTCGGTACGCATACTCCATAGTTTTTGCACTTGATTGCACATGATAGTGATGAAACAGAAGGTCTATGGTTTGAAAAATTTGATAAGATGAAGGTGTGGTACCAAAATAAAGATGAGCTTTGCCATTCGGGCCATTCGAAGTTCTGAAAAGAATGGTAGAAAAGATGGAATAGACTCGAATATTGTGATCTTTGTGCGATATCAACCCCCTAAGTGAGAAATTAAGTCGTGTTAAAGGTCATGTGAGATAGAGCCAACATTATATCAATCATATTGCCAGAGGATAGGGAACTTCATGTAAGTTAACCACCGATGGTGTTTCCATTCTTCCTATGCTGAGAATAATCACTACTAGAAGCATGTGGAAAGTTAGTCAACACCAGATGAAATCCAATAACAATATAATAATATTCCAATGTTTGACTCAATAAAACAACACAAAGACTCATAATAAAACCAAAACAAATAAATGACGTTAGTCCCAGCAAGTACCCTCCCCTAGACTTTACACCGTCTCGGTGTGAAAATAGATCTTAAGAAAGGCAATAAAAATGCAAAATTAAAAGAAGATAAAAGAAAACCAAAACTATAAATACTTACCAGTGGGTTGCCTCCCACCAAGCGCTTGTTTAACGTTATCAGAATCCTTAGAAGGATTAGGGTGTGGTGGCGATGGGTTGAGACGTGGTCTGCGTGATTGCGTGTTATGAAGATCCAACTTCAGAATTGTATTCAACATTTCATCCACAGCTTCCTGCCTTTTTGCCTTAAGCTCTGGAGTGATGATCGCTTTGACTTTGGAAAAAGGCTTAGACATACCGTTTCACTTCAATTGATACTCAATGGTATCCACAACACATCTCTGCGGTGTCAAAGTGATTTGGGATCCTATTAGCACTCCCCCAGACTTAGGCTTGTCAAACTTATCAACCGTTTGAAACTTCCTTACAGAAGAATGAGTATCTCCATCCAAGACTTCATTGATATCATTCTTGGGTGCTACAACTGTTGTGACAACTAGCTTTTCTCCTCAATGGCAACATATAAGCCTAAATTGTTGTCATCACTCTGCGAGATTGCATTATAGGAGAAAACTTTGTCGATGTTTGAGAGATAAAATCTCTTATTTGGTAGGTCCACAACTGCTCCTACTATAGCTAAGAAAGATCTTCCCAAAATTAAGGGCATATAGGAATCTTTGCTCATATTGATGACCTAAAAATCAATAGGCATCAAATAATCCTCAATCTGTACCTGAAGATCTATGATACATCTGTGCTAAGTTGATTCGGTAGCGTCTGCGAACTGGAGAGTCATATAAGAAGGATGTATTGACTCAATACCTAAATGTTCTGCAAGTCCAACGAATATGAGATTTACCGTTGATCATGAATCATAGAGGGAGTCTTCAAATTCAAATCTAAAGATAAAACATGGCGTGATAAACTTTCCTAGATCATTTAGCTTAGGAAATTCCTTTAGAATAGAAGCTTGAGTGATCTGATGACGTCTTGGGTATTAAACCTGAGGAACATAAGGAGCCAACTATCATATTCTGAAATTTTGCACTATTTCAGAAGAAGGGATCGATCGCACTGATGGAGGGATCGATGTTCTGAACAAGATCGATCGATCATTGAGGAGATCGATCAATCTAGAATGTTACACTCACGATGTAAGTGTCTAGAGTGGACCGATCGATTGGGTAAGGGATCGATTGGTCTGCTATGGATCGATCAATCCCATCTTGGATCAATTGATCTAAAATGTTACGGGTGGACTTGGCTAGTGGAGATCGATCGATCTGTGGAGGTGTTGATCGATCTAGAGACTGGATCGATTGATCTGGTGGGTGGATCGATCGATCTGGAAAGTTGAGCTAAAGATGGTTATGGTCGGATCGATCGATTGTTGGATGAATTAATTGATTTGGATGCTTACGGTGATCTTTGGCTACAGGAGACCAATTGATCGGGTAGGGGATCGATCGGTCAAGATGCTAGATCGATCGATTTGGCTAAAGATGGGATCGATCAATCCAGTGAGTGGATCGATTAATCTGAGGCTATCGCAAAGATTGAATACTCAAGCTTCCATTCAAGATCAGCCATCCTATCATTCATCTCTTGTGCACTCTTTTTCTTACCTTCAAAGTTCTTTTTCAATATAAGTTCAAGTCTAATCTCTTGGGAAGATTATGGTTGTTCTTTAACCATATGCACATCCGCTCTTGAACCATTAAAGGTAACGACTCCTTGTTGTCTTTTCATTGCCTTTGAAGTTTGAGAATCTTGAGTATCTAGCAGGTTTAGATGTGTTGAGACAACCTCCAACTTGCCATTCAAATAATTATACATCTACCTATCTTTGCATTGATCTTATCCGTAGACTTCTATTGGACAACAAGGAGCTCTTGCATAAGAGAGGTCTCATTGAGCATCATTTGCAATATTCGAAGGTTTTTAGAAGTGTTGTCCTTGTTGCGGATATAGACTTAATGTTATGAGTTCTTGACATTTGTATTTCTATATAATAAATTGGGGTAGCTTCTGTATTTCTGTTTGAACCCTAAGCTCTACACAAACCTTTGTCTTTGCACATAACTAACCTCTCTTGAATAATCATTATGACCCTCAGCTATACCTTGAAAACAAATTGCGTTTAACCCATATTCAGAAAAATTCACCCTTTTTTTATTAACCTTGAGCAACAGATTTACCTTTGCAGTCAGCTCATCAATCTTTTGAGAATCTATGCTGTTGACCTTTCTTGGCTCATCACACATAGAACAACGGTTGTTAGAACTTGCAGTCAAGTTCTTTATAAGCTTGTACGCTCTTATGATACTCTGAATCATAAAATCCCGTTACTTGCATCGTTAAGAGCATTCTTGTAATCCCAGTCAACAACATCGTTGAAGATGTTAAGAATCTGCTCATCTGAATATCCATGATAAGGACACTCTCTACGATACTCTTTGAATCTTTCCCAAACTTCACAAAAGAACTCTCCGGAAAGCTATCTGAAGGTAGCGATCTTATTCTGCAAAGCGGCTGTCTTAGACTTGGTGTAAAAGTGTTCTAGGAAAGTAGCTCTACATTCAGCCCAAGACCTCAAAGAACCAGCAGGTAATGACTTAAGCCATCTCAACGCCTTATTCGCTAAAAAGAAAAAGAACAACTTACATTTGAGGTTATCAGCGGGTACCCCATTAGACTTCGTTGTGCTGCAGATTTCCTCAAGATTCTCATTATGATCCATAGGGTTCTTAGCCTGCAACCCATGGAAAAGATGCTACTTCACCAATGCAATCAACTGAAACTTGATTTCGTAATCCTGCCTTGCAATCTCAGGTGGACAGATAGCAGATTTTTTCTAGTAAAAGGTATAAGGAGTGTTAACGTCCATAATAGCTCCTTTTTGTGCTTGATGTTTTTGATGTTGTTGACGCAACTATTGTTGTAAGTCTTGGAGTTAAGCGGCTTGAGCATCAGCGAGTGCGTTGTTGTCGATGTTATCACCCATGTTGGCTATTTTTGACATGTTTTTCCTTGCTCTGTTGTTAGTATGCTATGTTCTTGTTATCTCTTGATTAGTGAGATGCATGAGATCTTCAAAACCGTCACTTTTCCTATGCATACACCTGAGAATCAAAAACAAGCAAAACTAAAACGTCATTAATAAATCTTAGACTAAGCTTCAGCCTTAGATTCGAATACAATAATTGGTCCCCGACATCGGCGCCAAAAACTTGATACAGAGGTTTTAAACCCAAGAATAGAACTCCAAGTGTACAAACACATGCAGTAGTATAGGTAGAATCGAATCCACAAAGACCCAGTTGTAGTACGATTCTTATAGAACGAAAAGCTAAGGTAAGACGAAAAAGAGATTTGTTTGTGTTTCTGAATTCAAGAAAGTAAATAGCATGTAAATAAATGATGTAAACTATTGGATTAAAAGCGTTAGGTTAAGAGAATTACTCGGTAATATCTCGGGAATCAGAGATCACGAACCAGACAACTATTCAGGGAATGGATTAAGCACATATCTTGAAATCAAACATAAATGTATAATAATTCCACTGTCGTGACATCAATTACTTTAACTAGAAACCTAAGTATCTAACCTATCGTTTGAACCTTGAATTCTAAAAAAGCATTAATGATTAGGTTCAATATGTTCATATATCGCAATACCATCAGCTTTCGTTGGCTAAGGATTATACGCTCACTTATGTTCTATCTAGCAACCTATAAACTTTTGGAGAATATGTTCAACCTAAAATTATAAACTAGGTGATCAATCTAGTCTAAGCAATTAGAACAACAATATATGAAGATATGACAAGATTCCCTATCTATGTCTAGTTCAATGATTCATTATCCCCTTGAAAACCCTAAACCTAACTAGAGAACTATTCAACCATGGAAGTAATGAAACTACCAAAGATTGAAGAGGAGCTCATGAATAAATCCAATAAAATACCAAAGATATCTCTTCACAATAGGTATCAATAGTCTAAAATAAAAGTAAGCAAAGATAAGATAACCTAAACAATGACTTAAAACAAGTACTTATAAGTACAAACTCGTCTAGGTCGAATCCTAAACCAATTTGGAAAAGAAGCATAATTTCTTTTTTTTCTCGGGTAGCCTAATTGTGTTGGGATCGATTGTCCTTGATGATGGATCGATCGATCCAAGGCTAAATCGATCAATCTGATGTTTGTTGGTCGATCTTGTTTTACACGGAAATGTGTTAGGGAGGATGGATTGATCGATCCAAGTGGGTTGTCAAGTGGTTGGATTGATCGATCTGGTAAGACTCGACGAATTCTTCAGATCGACGGATCGATCGATCCGAATGGGGATAAGTCGATCTAACTACTCCAATCGACTCCTTTTTGCTCATTTTCTTCAACTTCATTCTAAATGGTGAGAGCTTCTTCCAAACAACTGTATACCTGATAAGATTCCTAAAAACAAGGAAAAGGACTTTAAACACACATACTATACCTAAGTAAAAATATGTTAAAAACCCAACATATCAAATTGATTATTGATTTGAAATGACTTCAATATGTTACTTACATGACGTACTAATATCACTTGAAACAGAGGAGGATATTTATGATATGGAGAGAAAATTTGATTGCAGTAGTCAAGAAGACAACTATGAAGAGATAAGTATTCATGATGATGAGGAAATTAATGATAGTGGAATAATGAGAAACTTATTTTCAACTGAATCTATTGTTGAAGAAAGTTTAACTAGAATTATACAAAAAAAATTATGGGAAAAGAGCTTCAAAAAGTAAAATTTCTAAGGGAGTAAAATCTAGGAAGAAAAACTCGGGTATTTGTTTTATATTATCTACCCTTTATCTTATCATGAACACTGAAGATTAATTTTTAATTTCTTTATTTATTGACTAACAGAGAAACCTAAGTTTGAGACTTATTTGGACCATGGTGATCCAACATATCAGTGTACCAATTCTGGGGGCAATAATGTGGTATGATGAGCGAATTAACAAGAGAATAAATTTTTTAAAAATGTGTCTTTTCCATGTGTTGTCTAGAAGGATATGTGGAATTTCTTTTCTTTAAAGAGTCACCTTAACTTATAAGAATTTTGCTAACTAATAATGACCATATTAACAGATATTATCGAGAAAATCTTAGGGTTTTGAACATGCTTTTTGCCACGATTTTTTTTGGAGAAAAAGTGGTTTAGAAACACTCTTAATGGTAGAGGTCTAACTATGTTTCAACTACAATGAGCTAATTATCATTTTATGGGTAGTATGAAACCAAAATTTGGTCATGATACTAAGTTCACACAACTATATATTGTGGATACTAAAAGAGAAATATAATATAGATCAAATGTGCTCATATATTCTTCCCCTATGTTATCTTTGCTAATACAATATTAGTATTTCTAAATTAACATCTAAAACTCGGATGTTATTTTGTTTTCCAAATTTCACAGCAACAATAAAACCAAAGGTGATTCACCTGCAAAACTAATATTAAAACATGAAATCATTGAAGCTCTCATCAAAATATTGAATTTAAATCAGCCATAAACAAATTTAAGTCAGACGCAGGTGAGACATTTCATATGAGGATTATTAGTGTTCGTGTAGGGATGGATGGTAGGAATTATAGCTTGCCTACTGTTTGTGAGGTAGCTGCATTGATTCTTGGTGATTTTCATAGAAAAATGCGTGAACGCGATATTGTTGTTCAAGAAAAAACATCTGGGAAGCTTTAGAGGATTAAAGAATATCATCCTTCATATTTTTCTCTACAGTTTCCTCTTATTTTCACTTATGATGAAGATGGTTTCAGACCTGGAATTGAGAAAGGTTTCAGCGGAAAAAACAAAAAGAAGACGAAATGTACCATAAGTATGAGACAATGGTTAGCATTATGAATTCAAGAGAGGAATAATGAGTGCCATACGTCTTAGATCTAAGCGTTTATTTCAACAATTATTGGTTGATGGATTCACATCCCTTGAGTCAAAAATGTTATCTTACATCAATTATAAATAGAATAATTCGAGATGTGAGAACTATAATACAATTCAAAAAGCTGCTCTGGCGGGAAAAACTACAATGAGTGAGGAAGGAATAAAGATAGCAATTACATCATCCTTCAGTGGTGGTTCTAGGTACCAAACTAAAAAAAATGTTATGATACTACGGCCATATGTATAAACTTTGGGTTTTCGGATCCGTTCATTACTTTTACATGTAATCAAAAGTGGCTAGAGATAACTAGATATCTCAAAGAGCAGAGGTTGTCGATGATAGGCCTAATATTGTGACTCGTATTTTCAAGATAAATTTTGATTCACTTATATATGATTTTGATAGTAAATCATATATTTGGGAAAACAGTTTTTTGGTACGTTTATTATTTAAAAAATTAATTAAATTTCCATTAGTTTGTTTATGTATTTCTTATTAGTTATTTGAAATGTGAAATTGTTACATGTTTTCATCCATGTATACTATTGAATTCCAAAAGAGAGATCTTCCACATGCTCACATACTTATATTTTTGCATGTTTCTTCCAAGTTACGAATGACATATGACATTGAAAAAATAATTTGTTGTGAGATCCCAGACAAAGAATAAGACTATGAGCTATATTAAGTAATATCATATTCTATGATGCATGGACCATGTGGTGCTGTTAATCCTAAATCACCATGTATGGTTGATGGTAAGTGTTAGTTCTACCCAAAAGTTTTTGCTGATCATACTTCAATTGGCAAAGATGGTTTTCCAAAATATAGAAGGAGTGAATTTTTCAACTATGTAGAGAATAATGGTTTCAAGTGGGATAATAGATATGTTTTCTCTTATAATCCAATATTATCTAAACGTTATGAAGTGGTGCAATTAGTCAGGTTCTATCAAGTACTTATTTAAATGTATTATTAAAAATAGTGATTGAGTTGCTGTTGTTGTTGAGCCCCAAAATACTTTTGGAACTACTAGTGTTGCAAATAAAGATTCCAATAACCAAAATCAGAAGAATGAAATCAAAGATTAATTTGATTGCATGTTTGTTATTTTTTTATTCTATAGTGTATACTGTTAAGTAACATTTTTCTTATTCATTGAATAACTTTATTATTATGTAGGTATGTATCTGTTTCTGAAGAAGTTTGGAGGATTTTAAAGTATCCATTATACTATCGATCAAATCCAATTGAGAAACTAGTTTTCCATCTACCAGGCAAGAAGCGATGCGTTTTCAAAGTTGTTGAAATCATAGAAGAGGTTTTGATCGGAAAGCTCTTGAAGATTATATGATCATGTCGTGGTTTAAGTTGAACAAGTATGATGCGTTTGCAAGAAATCTAACTTACTCACAAATTCCATTTTATTATACTTGGAATAAGCAAAAAAAGAGTGGAAGCCAAGGTTACAAGGATTTGCTATTGAACGGATTAACTATGTTCAAAAATCTTTAGAATATGGATATTATCTTCGAATACTTCTTAACATACTTACATGTCCTACATCCTTTGATGATATCAAAAATAGAAAGGAGTGGTTTAAGACAAATTCAAAGAAGCTTGTGAAGCTCGAGGTATTTTAAAGATGAGCATGCCTACATTGATTCTATTATATCAACAGGTTTATGCTGTTTTGAAGACTATCTACGTAATCTGTTCGCAATTATGTTATTTTTTATTTTCCATCAAAGCCAAAATTGATTTGGGAAGCAACATGAGAAATCTTATCAGAAGACATGCAGAGTAAAATAAGATAATGATCTAATAATCCAGTTTACTTTACTTTGTTAAAATATCTTAAATTTCTGTTATATTTGGTTTTTTATTGTTACTTTATTCTTAATGATATACTTACAAATAGTTTGAAATTGATTTTGTAGATCTCATCATATTTGTTAAAGATTTAAAAAAACTATATACTTTTAAAAATCGAATATAATTTGCTCACTAAAATGGTAGTACACTTGCTAATTACAAGCATGCCTCAATCATGTAGAGAAGGTTTAGATAATTCTAATAGTTTGATAACCAATAAAATGAATTAGTATCGTGCCGATTTAAAATATGATCATGACAAATGGTTAGGAATGATGACATATGAGCAAAGAAAAATATATGATGATATCATGAAGGCTGTGGAGAATATGACAGGAGGTGTTTTTTTTCTTTATTGATTTGGAGGAACATGAAATACATTTATGTGAAAAACACTTTCGGCTACCATTAGATATAAAAAGGATCAATTTTTTTTAATGTTGCTTCAAGTGGTACTGCATCTTTGTTATTAAAAGGTGAAAGAAGTGCACATTCCAGGTTTGGGATCCCAATAAATTCCAATGATGTAACTAATTGTCACATAAAGCGTAATTCAGATATGGCAGAGTTAATAAAATGTGAAAGAACTACACATTCCAGGTTTGGGATCCCACATTAGATATAAAAGATCAATTTTTTTTAATGTTGCTTTAAGTGGTACTGCATCTTTGTCTTAGAAGGTGAAATAACTGCACATTACAGGTTTGGGATCCCAATAAATTCCAATGATGTAACTAATTGTCACATAAAGCGTAATTCAGATATAGCAGAGTTAATAAAATGTGAAAGAACTACACATTCCAGGTTTGGGATCCCACATTAGATATAAAAGATCAATTTTTTTTTAATGTTGCTTTAAGTGGTACTGCATCTTTGTCTTAGAAGGTGAAATAACTGCACATTACAGGTTTGGGATCCCAATAAATTCCAATGATGTAACTTATTGTCACATAAAGCGTAATTAGGTATGACAGAGTTGATAAAAGAAACATCTTTAATAATATGGGATGAAGCACCAATGATGAGCATATACTTTTTAAAAAATTTGAATAGAGGTTTGAATGATATAATATATTCAAACGTGGAGAACGAACCTTCTGGTGGAAATGTTGTTGTTTTTAGACAATATTTCATGCAAGTTCTTCTCATATCTCTGGAATAATTGCCAAGTGTTGAAGTTAACAAAAAACATGAGGCTCCTTGCAAACTCAGTGTTGATGAAGGTAAAGAGATTAAAGATTTTTTTTTGAATGACTATTAGATTTAGGAGATGGTAAGATAGCAGAGTCTAATGATGATATTGCTCTAATTGATATTTCAGAAGAATTCTTAATTACAAATGCAGAGGATCCTATTACAGCTATCATCAGATCAGTTTATGGAGATCCGAATTCATTTAAAGACAACAAAGATCCAAAGTTCTTTGAACATGAAGCTATATTATGTCTAAAAAATGTTGATGTTGACATAATCAATAACCGTTTGCTTGATAAACTTACATGTAACATTAAAATAGAGGTTTTGTTGTTTATAATCATTACCATCTTATTTTTTCGTGCTTACTTTTATTTTTTATCTTAATTTTCTTTATATTTTTCAATTACAGGTGAAGAAAGGATTTATTTAAATGTTGATAGTATTGATCCTTCTAATTTTGAAGTGTTGAATAATCTAGTTATGACTAAGGCTGGGAATTGGGCCCCAGCCCGCGGGTTTTGTGGGTTTTGGCCCGCGCGGGGCGGGTTGGAATTTTTTGATGGTTTAACAGGTAAACCCCACGGGCTCCGCGGGTACCCGCATAAAAAAAATGTTGCGGGTTTAGGGTTTACGTGCGGGTCTATATGGGTTTTTGCGGGGTTTTATGCGGATTTTGGTTTTTATGCTGTTTTTACGCAGGACGGAGCGGATAACGCGGGTTTTTTTGCGGATAAACCTTGGAGCCTGCGGATAATTGCGAGTTGGATGCGGAGTTAGTTTTAAAAACCCGCTGCGGAGCGGAACATGTTCGGATTTCAAAAATTTAGGATAATACCCGTGGATTTTTGGCAAGGCAGGGCGGATTGACTGTCAACCCAGCTCTAGTTATGACATTGGCATAATTCTTATTTAAAAAAAAATATTGGTTTATCTTTGATTTATAAAAAATATATCATTTTGGTCTAATTCCATTTACTTTAAATAAATTTTATTTTTATTTAATTAACAAACTGTTATATTCTAGTCACACTACACAAAATCGTCCTCGTAATTGAATTAGCCGAAATCACAACATATCAAAAATTACAAACCTTAAAACCCGCGACCACTTTAGTGATTTGTGCTACAATAGTCTTATGTTGAAGCCAATCCTGAGGTTTGATAATCGATTCAATAGCTGTAGTACTATCTGACACCAATTCTACATTCTACATATGTATATCACGTTGTTCTGTTATATTAAAAACAAAAAATATGTGCCCAAAAAAGATAATAAGTAGTATAAACAGGTTTTGAGAACTATCTAAACCTAATTATTTGACCAACCATAATGTAAAAATCTATTAAACACTAATAAAACATAAGAATTAAATTTTACCAAAGCATAAGATTTCGGAATTCGTATTAAAAAATATTTTTGGAATATGTAAAACTAAATAACTCTTTTATGATTATAGATGCCCTAATTTGAAAAATAAAATAAAAAATAATATCATAATGTAATTTCTAAACCAAAATTTGAGCCAGTTAAATCCTAGTTTAATGTTTAAGCCAATAATAATCAAACCGATATCATCATACAAACAAAACAAAACAAAAACGATTTTGGTTTTTTAACCAAACTACACAATTACCGGCCGGTTTTAGGTTAGAGCAACCGAAAAAGTTCTTAGATTTAACTAGAACCAAACCAAACCAATTCAATTTGGTTCAACTCTTTACCGGTTAATCGACTCCGTCGCCCACCTGAAGAATTTCAAACTCCAAAACAAAATTGATGAAACACCCCTTGATTTTCTCATAATTTCACTTTCTTCCCCAATTCCCAACAAACGATTTCTGAAACTTTCATTTCTCTTTCCCATTTCCATTGTTAGGATTTACAGTAACGAGAGGTATGGGTCAGATCCAATACTCTGAGAAATACTTCGATGATACTTTCGAGTACAGGTAAGCTTCTCAATTTTGCTTCTTCTTCCTCCAATTTTACACTCAATTTTGTGAAATTTCTAAGCGTAATCGATCGGCTTTACAGGCACGTCGTACTTCCTCCTGAAGTCTCTAAGCTTCTCCCAAAGAATCGTCTTCTTTCCGAAGTAAGCTTTTTCTTATTGTTCTCTAACTTCTAATCTAATCCTTGAATCATCGAAGGCTACGAAATTTTCGAAAATCGAAGGAGATAGTTTCGGTTTAGGATTTGAATCTGTATCGCAAGTGTATACAAATACACAATACTGTTTATAAACCAATTTGTTAATTTTCACCATTTATCTGGAAAATTCAGAGATTGTGTTGTTGTTTAAATGATGATTATAAGATTGTTTGTTTATAAATGTAGAAATTGGGATGTTGTAAGGTTTATTATAGTCAGTGATGAAGATATTTTTGAACATTCTTTTGTGAAATCTCTTCAATGTTGTATCTGAATTGAATATTTTGATTGATTTGTGATGGTAAATGTTGGGATTTTATAGAACGAATGGCGTGCGATAGGAGTTCAGCAAAGCCGTGGATGGGTACATTATACAATTCATCGACCTGAGCCGCATATAATGCTCTTCAGGAGGCCTCTGAACTATCAGCAGCTGCAGGAGAATCAAGCTCAAAACGATCTCGTTAAGTGAATCTTCTTCGCCTGGCTCGTTACAGTAAGAGTTATGCGCGATTCTACAAATATCGGTTTATGTTTTCTCGTAAACATGATAACTTTGTGGTTATGGATGATCTCTGTTGGTTGAAATGTGATAACTCTGATGTTATGTAAGATTGGTTTCTACAGGATTATAATTTGGTATTTCTTCTGCTGCTTATGCTCCACACATTTGTGGTTGTGTATTCTCATCAAAACGTGTATTAGATTTGATATATTTTGGTATATGGGTCATTGGATATAAGCCATGTTCCAAGTGTACAATGAACCCAAAATGAAAAGAAAAAAGTAGTTGCTATTGAATAAAATCCACACTAGTGTTGTTAAATCTGAATAAAATGGCCTCATTTTAAAATGGGAAAATATCACTAAAAACTTCAAACGGACTTTATCGAGAAAAAAAGCGATCTATGCGCAGAAGTGAAAGTTCTATTGATAGGAAACATTCTAGCCAATTTTGATTTAGAGAGGAACGATTCCTTTGTTTGAGTATTGACATTTTTCCAATCAAAACTATTAACTTTTTCTGTTTCCATATCAAACTTTAAGTAAATAATTTTGTTAGAATAAACTATTTGTTAACTTTGTTTGTCTTTTTTTAATATTTTTTTATTTACCATGTGTTTGATATGGGAGAAAAAAGATTTAAACGGATGTAAATAAGGCATGGTAAATAAAAAATTATCAGAATAGACAAACGGAGTTAACAGATGTTTACTATGTTTAACGGAATTTTTGCTGACTGTTAGTCAACCCACCAATGAGCTTAGATTTATTGATATGAAGGTTTATTGCACTAAAATTATTTATTTAGAGGTTTCATATGGAAATTAAAAAAGTTGAAGGTTTTAGCTTGAAAAATATTAATACTTGGATCTTATTATGTTAATAGTGGTTTATTATCAAAAATGAATGTAATATGTTTTAATATTAATCTTTTTATTCATATTTTAAGTAATTTATACTTGTTTTTTTAAATTAAAAATATAGCAAATGTGAAAAATATATTTTTTATTTATTTGGATGTTGTGATGATATAAATTTTTCAAAAAATAGAATCAAACAAAGATGAGAGGTGAAATATAATAACTTCATCCTTCTCGAACGCAGCATACAACTCTCCGTTGTACTGCGCTCTCCAAGTGTGCTTGTCCCCCCCTCTTCCTTACCATAGGAAGTATTTGTGAAATAACTTCGATGAGAAGAAAAAAGAGGGCGTTAAGAGACCCTAACGGTCTAAAAATAATTAATATGATATAATTGGATATAAAAATCTTAGCTATTCAATTTGAGTGGTTATCAAATATTTTGAAAATTATTAAAGTATTTTTCTTTTTGAAAACTCATTAAATTGTAAAAGTTTTCATTTGAATTTTTTATCCTTGATGACTTTAATTAAAATTTTCTTTAAATGACATTTTGATGATGGTATTTGATGTAATATTCTACATTTTAAGGTTATTTTAAAAATGTACTTTCGAAATAATATATTGGAGATTTTTAAAAATTAAGACTGAGTTCGAAATGAACGGGAACACCAATTTTTCTTTGAATATAAAGATAAGATTTATTCATATTAAAAAGGTTAATCTGCTAGGCAGCCAAAAATTGGAGTTCTTTGCAAAATAATTTTAGTAACAAAATAGTAAATAAGTGAATTTATTTTCTTTGCTGTTTGATGAAAATTTCCTTCTCATATGCTCATAACTCATTAATAATATCATTATTTCTTCGGCTTCTGCTCTTTGTTTACTTATTTCTCAGCAAATTCGTGGATTGTGTTGTGACACCCGGACCTAAATTGGGATATTACAACTGTACTCTTATCCGAGCATGTATTTTATTTGAGATATTTTGGTACATGGTCATTGGATAAGCCATAGGAAACAATATGACCCATATTTCGAGTCTACCATAAACCCAAATGAAAATAAAAAAAGTAGTTGATATTGAATCTAATCCACAAACTAATGATGTTCAATCTGGATAAAAAGACCCCGACTAGAAAATATAATTAGATCTTAGTGCATTCATAATGGTTTACTTTTTCCAAGATTGAAATTTTACTTTTTCTTTCTAATGTTCACAAAAATATAACTATTTTATAAAAATGTATTACCGTGTAAAATAACACTTCATCAATGAATATATATATGGAGCAACTTGTACTAAGTAAAATAACGTGTCATCGAATTAAATGTAGTGCAGCTTTCTTGATCAACACTATGCAATTTGTAATCTTACTTTATGGTTATTTAGAAAGAAAAAATGTCATTTTGCTGGGAACCTCCAAAAGATTGGTTATATAGTGCATACTATTTTATTTAAAAGCCAAAATGATAATTCACAGTTATATCAAACCAATATATACTAAATTTGGTTTTATCTAGGTTATTATTTTTCTAAAACTGAAACCCAGAAAAAAAAAACATAAAATCCGAATTAAATTCTAGATTGAACATCCCTACTTCAAACCGATATGATTAAAAAGTTGTGTGGAGTAGAGTAACATGAATGATATCAGATTGACAAAATATATTTGATAAGATGTTTTATTTAGCCCTACTAAAGTAAGATAGAGGGTTCAAACACATGGAGAAAGAAAAGTGCATGTTCCAATAAAAGACAAATCAAAGTTATGAACAAACAACCTTTACTTGATGTTCTATTCACTTAACGTTTATGTTTGCTCTTTGACGTGATAAGACTCAAAAATACCACACCAACCAAAGACAGATCACTGTCTCCTCAAAGCCTTAAACCTAGCACATGCATCTTTCTTCCTTCTTTGTGTTTGCGATAAACATATGCTTTTCTTGTTCATTTGTTTTATTCTTTAGCGATATTATTGTGGCCATCAATCTTTTCTTTTTAACCCTATGAACTTTTTAATATCACTCGTATATACATGCATTTAATTTAAACAATAGTATATATATATATATATATGCATTTTTTTAGTTTGGTGCGTTTGGTAGTTTTTTCGGATGTATTTTTGCTTGGCTTTTTACTATTATTCTTACCCTATCTTATGCACTTATCTCGGAGCATTTGGAATGATATGAGTGTCCGGACACACACAACCGTATTACAAGGACACTGACACAACAGTCATGTCTCTCTCGCACCGTCTCATTCCAATGATACACGGTTATTATTGTTCAATGCACACGATCGAGTGACATCATCAATTTCATCATACACCCAAAAATGAGATTTTTAATAATTTTAGAAGAAAATGTTTTGGAAACTTAGTAGAAGCGATATTTGAGAGAGAAATAACTGACATATTTTCATGGTTTTGAAGGCTTCACTCCTATGAGATTTGGTGGTTCAGAGCTTCAAAACACACACTTGAGAAATCTTCAAAAATTCCCTCCAGATAATATTTGCAAATAATTTTATTTTCTAATTTTAGTTTTGTTTCTTTATTTTTATGTTTTTAGAACTCCCACACCTTAATTTAGATGAGACCTAACGGATTCGAGCGCATGATAAGTTAATTCAAGATCCTTGAGTTTGTAGTTTAATGGATCTAATAAATTTTGTATCCATCCATAGTCTATGATTTAGATTATTGTATCATTTACACTACCATTAAGACCCATACTCATGTAATTTAGCTACGACTTTAGATAATTCTTTCTTTTGGATTCTACCACAAGATAAACATTAATTTATTTAGGAGCTTATGAAAATCTCTGATTCTTTTATTGGCTTATTTACTATCGCAATGCCAATATCTGGATCAATACTCGATCTTAGTAGTATTTAGACAAGCGAGTCATGTTTTCTTCCATGTTAGTTGGATGTTGGGACTGTTAATATTACATGCATATTATTTGATTTTTTTTGTCAAACACATATATTTGAATTTAATTAATATATACGTATACTAATATACGTAATTCAGTCACCGCATACTCCCTCCATTAGGACCCTTCAATATGTGTTTTAGTGGTGCTACTATGATTAATACGCTCAACTTATATATGACTTGTAAAAAGGCTTTATAGTAAATAAAAATTCTCTTGTGAGAAAGATTCAATTAGAATCAGTTTGAGAGAAAAAATCTTATGTTATTCATTTCAGTTAATGATCAATTATAGTTTAATAGCCTTCCTCAAGATGGTAATTATATAGATCGAAGAGGTTTCTTGCCAATAAAAGATTTGAAATGAGCTAAAAATAGAGATTTAGTGAAAACATATGCAAGTTGTTTATCAGTTTTGACATGTAGTGTTTTAATCAAACAGTTAACAATCATATCTCGAATAATGTGATAATCCATCTCCATGTGTTTCGTGTGTTTATGGAAGACGAGATTGTTTGCAATATAGATTGCAGCTGTTGAATCACAAAAGAGAGCAACATATTTGGCTTGAGGAGCACCAAATTCATTGAGGAGATTCACGAGCCAAGCAATCTTGCGGATTGCAAACTGCATTGCTCTGTATTCAGACTATGTAGAAGAATGAGAAACAATGGTTTGTTTCTTATATTTCCAGGAAATGAGAGAGTTTCCAATGAACATACAATAACCAAAGGTTGATCTTCTTGTGTTAGAGCATGATCCCCAATTTGCATATGTAAAACTCTTAAGAACCAAGTCATTTTCAGCCAAGTAGAACAAACCATTACCAACAGTGCCCTTAATATAATGCATGACTTTGTGAGTTGCTTGCATATGAGTTGCTTTTGGTGCTGAAGTAAATTGGCACAACTTGTTGATAGCAAAAGTGATATCAGGGAGAGTAATAGTTAAATACATCAACTTTCATACCAATCGGCGATAAGAAGCATGATCATCAAGTAAAGGTTCATCTCCATCTTGAATGAGCTTAATACTTAGTTCCATTGGAATATTGGATGGTTTTGCAAGCTAATAAACATGTTTCTTCTAATAGTTCCAAGGCATACTTCTTCTGACAAACTAAAATTCCAGATGCTAACCATGCAATCTCCAGACCAAGAAAAATTGTAAAGCACCTAAGTCTCGCAATTTGAAAGCTTCCTTCAAGTCTTTTTTTTCAGTTATGAAACCTCATTGTCATCATTACTTTGCAATCAAAATGTCATCAACATAAAAAAAGTATTGTGATATATTTTCCATTAACATTGAGCACAAAAAGAGTATTATCTGCATGAGACTTTTGAAAGTCTAAAGACATTAATGTGGAAGTAAATTTAAGAAACCATTGTCTAGAAGCTTGTTTCAAACCATAAAGAGATTTTTATCACTTATAAACTGCATTATGGGGAAGAGGTTCTCCATCTGTAGGAGTATAACCAGGAGGCAGCTGCATATTGATATCTTCGTCAAGATCACCATTAAGAAACACATTTGAGATGTTTAGTTGATGAATACTCCATTTCTTAGCGGCTGCTACAGCCAATAAAGTTCTAACTGTTGTCATTTTGGCCACAGAAGAAAAATATATCCACAAAATTAATTCCTTCTTGTTGCGTATATCCTTTAACAACTAATCGTGTTTTTTAACGTTCTAGACTGCCATCAACATTTAGTTTTACTTTGTAAACCCCTCTACAACCTATAGCCTTTTTGTATGCTAGTAATGAGCATATTTCCCATGTTGCAGTGCCTTATAAAACTTGTAATTCTGCATTCATAGCATTTAACCAGTCAGTAGACTTCTTAGCTTGACCAAATGATGTTGGCTTTGTATAATTGGTAATAGAGCAAACATAAGCTCGATAAGGTGTAGATAGGTTTGTATAACTCATATAATCGACAATGGATAATGGACACCTGAAGTTGTCATGTTATAGTAATAATCTTCCAAATAAGCAAGTGCTTTAGACTTTCTCTTACCATTAATATCAATATCTGAAGTTGAAATTATAGAATTTGAAACCATAGGATCAATATCATCATTCACAACTGTAGGAAAATAACTCAAAGGATGAGATTCTCTCACAACTACAAGAACAACATCATTGATAATTTATGTGGAAGCGGTCTCTGTATCATAAAAAGGAAATTTGGTAAAGAGAAATCAGAAGCACATGTATCAAAAAGGAAATTTGTCTCATGGAAAACAACATTTCTTGAAATGTGAATGATGTTTGTCTCCAAGTCTAGAAGCTTATAACCTTTGTATCCAGCTAGATATCCAAGAAACACACAAGCTTTGACTCTTGGTTTAAACTTGTTTCTGTTCTTGAAGGATGTTGAACTGTAACATAAACTTCCAAAGATACGAAGCTCAATATATGCATGCCTTTTTTAAGTTAAATGTTCATAAGGAGATTTACCTTTGAGAAGAGCAATATGTAATCTGTTTATCAAGAACACAGCAGTGAGGACATAGTCTCCCCAATACTCCACAAGAATTTTTGCTTGAAACATCAGGGATCTCGCCACATTTAATATGTGTTGATGTTTATGCTCAACTACTAAGTTATGTTCTGGAGTTTCAGGACAAGAGTGATAGGATAAAATACCTTTGGCCTTGTATAACTCAATGAACTTCAGCTCAGGAGCATTATCAGATCTTACACCCTTTGACTTTTGCTTTGTATTGAATCTCAATCATTTTAATGAAGTCAGGAAAAACCTGCAACACATCAGACTTGTTTCTCATAAGATACAACCAAGTAACTCGAGTGTGATCGTCAACAATAGTCAAGAAATACTTATATCTTTCTGTTTTTTGAAGTAGAAAAGGGTCCCTATATATCAATGTGAAGAATATCAAAAGCAGAGTCACATATGTTATTCTTGGAGTTATAAGAAAGTTTCTTTTTTTTGCAAGGGGACAAATAGAACAATGAAATAAATCATTATTTTTACTTGAATATACAGAGGAATGACCTAGTCTATAATGCCACAAACTCGAATCAACAACAACATTTGCAAAGAATGTATTATGTGGTGAAGAATCTTGAATGAGAAACTGAGAATCTAAAACATAAAGATCGAAGATCTGCTCACCCTGACTAATCATCAATGCCTTGGTAGGATCTTGTATCATGCATGACTCTTATCAAGTTTAATCTGAAGTCGGGTATGTAGAGAACATTATTCATCACAAGAAGTTCATTAAGTCTAACATGACCTATGCATGTGTTTAACACCAAAACTAGTAGGCAGAGTCACTGAACTATTCAAAGTATCAGAATTCTTAGCAAACATACGTTTATCATGAGAAACATGATGAGTTTCTCCACTATCTATTACCCAACTCTCAGATGACATAACATTCTGAGTAGCATTCAATATTCCAAAAAAACATAGTGTAAAAGAGAAAGCCATACTAGGTAATGTTGTGATAGAAGCACCTGAAATGGAAGTATATAGAAGAATACGATTTGTGTCATTTTGGAGTTGAGAATTGAAGTATGCAATCACTCCATTAATCTGATCTTTAGTGAGAGCCTTTGCCATATTAGTAAACAACTCATTTGGTGTAGAATTAGCTAGAGCAAATTGAGCTACTGAGGCTTGAAAAAAGTTGCTTGTTTCTCTTAATTATTCTTCTCTATCTTATTCTTGAAACCCACTGGATAACCATGAATCTTATAGCATTTGTCTATTGAGTGTCATGTATAACCACAATGTGTACAAATCAATTTATGCGGCTTGGCATAAGTGATATTTGTTGAGGCTTGCAAAGTATTAGTCGTATAGACACTGAATACATCAGCATTATGAACATGAGCAATATTTTGTTGGCTATGTTGTAAATCTCAGCCAACTCTGGAAGATGCTGCTTCATAATAATTTGGCTCCTAATGAATCCATATGAATCATTCAAACCTGACAAAAACCTGATCACTCGAGCATGATCCATCTGTTTATTCATAGCTCTATAATCACAATTCTTACAAATCTTCACACAGTTTGCACCTTCCAATTCATTTCACAGAATCTTCACAGTAGTATAATAGGTTGCAAGATCCATTGATCCTTACTGTAAATACCAAATCTGCTGAAACAATTGATATGATCTTGGAAGATTTGTGATACGAAAACGAGTTAACAAATTTTTTCATATTTCAGAAACATCATCAAAACGTAAGATGCTTTTGTAAAAAAATTTCAAAACTGAGTTCAAGAACCATGATGAACAATATCATGCCAACAAATCAAAAATGTTTTACCAACTTTTTATCCTTTATAACCATTATAATAGTAATATAAGTTACTAAGGTGGGTAACCACAATCGTCTGTAAAACAATCACATTTGCAACGTTTAATTAAGTCGAGTCTGTAGACAATATACCTATTTCCGATTTATAAAAATATCCTTGCTTGTCTCTTATGCTCTCATGGGAAAAAGCTCGGACATAAACAAAATACATTCATTGTCGATCTCTTTCATCAGATCCGGTGTAACCTGACCTAGATTTCTTTTTCTGTTTTCCAAATATCCGATTGGTGATAGCTAAATGGATGGTACATAACAAATAGACCAGACAGAAAAAAATCGATCATCAAAAGTTCAAAACATTGGGGAAAAGATCGACATGGACTAAACAGAAACTGAATCGGTTAAATTGGATACTTTCTTAACCATCAAGATCTCTAGTTAATAACTTAATAGTCCATCTGTTGTAAATTATTAAATGTGTGAGTTAAAATCACAAAATTTAAATTGGAGTATTTGGTTTTTTTTCTACTTTGAAAACATAAATTCATACTTAATTAAAAAAATCAATCAATAGTAAAAAATATCCAATTCTTTGCATAAAAACTTGAAAAAATAAAATAAAATAAATAGAAAAAACTTTAAACATCTAATAATGATGGAACAAAGGGAGTACCATTAAAGGGGCACAAAAATGGTTTCGTTTTTAATGATTTAACTTAAGGTTAGACACTGTACTACTATTCCTACTTTTTACTGCAATCATGATATACTCATATGGAGTATTATTAATCAAGACAAGAAAATCTAATCCTACGAAATCCCCAAGTTTCCCCATCAATAACTTAGATGGTGCTTCTCTTTTTTCTCTGAACTCAAGTTATTCAATTATAACACTTATACATTTATAATATAGTTGTAATACTTTTTTTTTAATCTGATAAAGCTATAGCTAATACGTACCAACAACGGAAAGTCGAAGGAAATAAATACTTTATGACTATTAAACCATCCAATATGATACTTAGGAAGAGTCTAATGAGATGAACGACTGGTTGGAAAAAGAATTCATAAAATAC
This sequence comes from Cardamine chenopodiifolia, assembly GCA_963922655.1. Lineage (NCBI taxonomy): Eukaryota > Viridiplantae > Streptophyta > Magnoliopsida > Brassicales > Brassicaceae > Cardamine > Cardamine chenopodiifolia. The sequence continues at coordinate 11,667,670 of OZ000478.1, read as the reverse complement.
AACTAATATTCCCTTAAAATGCTATTCAAGTAATTGTGTTTTCTTTTTTTCCTTTTCAAAATTCTACTGACCAAATATTCCTTGAAGAAAATGTTATTAAAATACTCCAACATATTAACGTGGTTCGGAGGAATATTTACTTTTTCAATATTTCTTTCGCCCCTAATTAAAATTAAAACAATGTAACATATCAAACACGTCCAAGATTCAATTTGATTTTATAAGGACATAATAAAGTACTTAAATTTCTTTTAAATTTGTGTGAAATATATAAAAAATGCATAATTTGAAACGAATAAAATATAAACAAAAAATATATAAATGCGTGATTACATTTGTCTTTTTTTAATGAAATGTTAAATTTATTTATCATCAAAATGGGTTATTTACATGGATTTTGAGAAATTGAAAAACAGAGTTTATAATTCAGAAATCAAATGAAGCAAAGAATGATTAATGACTACGAAAACTCAATAGTTGATTCCGAATAAAACTCCATTGATTTAGCAGATAAGCATATCTTGATTCCGGGGATAATATAGCAAGACGATGTGAGAGCATATAACTTTTTCAATGATCTTTGCTAGTTGTGAGGAGTTGCGATTATGCTGATGATGCCAAAGATGATATATGGTGGTTTGGAAATAGAGATGAATGAGGATAGAATCCAGCTTGTTATACCTTTGATTCGATATGCTGAAGATAGTAGTGGTCCAGTCAGGGGAAATAGTACGTCGAAATATGGTTGCACTAATGTCCATCCAAACAAAGGAGTAAGGACATGCAAAAAAGAGATGGTCCCGAGATTCTTCTGGCTCTTGACAAAACATACAAGATTGGCTCTCACCCCATTTTTGATCCCTTATACCAGTTGCGAGCCTATCTTTTATCGCCAGCCATGTAATAAAAGCAAAACGAGGAACCCCTTGCGCAAACCAGGTTATGAGATAACTGAACGGATTTTTTTATGTCTTATTTATTCCCAGGTTTGTGCAGCTGAGAAGACTGACCTATATTGTCCTCTTTTACACCACCACAGAGTAAAATCTTTTCCTGCAGATGCCGAGATCAAGGACATGTCCAGAAAGATGTTGACAAGGTCCCATTGATGTATTCCGTCACTGTCTTCTTAGCCCAAACGAAAAGATGAAAGTCTCTGAAACTATAGCAAATTTATTTACTCCCCATATTCGTGGCTCTGCTTCTCCCACTCTGGTTATAAATTTGTTAGATCAATGCCAATTGTCCAGCCAAAAAAATGTTGAACATCCATTCCTGATTTCAAGTTTTATTAACCCAACTGCTAATTCGTAGAGTTTTAATAATCTCCTCCAAACCTAACATCTCACATTATCACGCATATCCATGCATGAATGAGATCTAATTTAAAATACTCGTTTGTTTGTCTTCTTGCCACTATGGTTAGGAAAAATACTCAAAATCTGAGATGAAATTCAGTCCAATATTTTATGACCCACTCCAAAAATTGGAAATGGGAATGAATACTTGGATACTTTATATAAAATATTTTATATACATGTATTATATATATGACAAGTGATAGGTTTGTCACCATGGTTATGAAAAGTACTCAATTTATTTTGTAAGGACATAATAAAATATTTAATTTCTTTTAAATTTGTGTGAAAATATTAAAAATATTAATTTAAAAGGAAGAAAATATAATAAAAAATAAATATATGCGTGATTAGGCTTGTCTTCTCATGGTTAGGAAAAATACTCAAAATCTGAGATCTCAGTCCAATATATATGACCCACTCCAAAATTTGGTATATGGGAATAAATACTTAGATACTTTATATATCATATTTAAAATACATGTATTATATATGTGACAAGTGCTAAGTTTTCAATTATTTATAAATTTTAATTCTATGTTTTATTTTTCAATAATATTTCAGATTTAATTTTAATGAATATACATAGCTTAAAAATTAACTTTTTTAAAATTAATTTTTTAAAAAATTAATTAAAATTTTACGAATTTAGATCTGATTAAATGAAAATATTATCATGTTTGGATTGATAGCAGAATCCAATAAATGATAATCCAAAGGTCATCGATTCCAGATATAAGAAACACATAAGATTTCTAATTTAGAATTGGATCTAAGTATTCTAAATCTAATATGTATCTAATCCTAATTTTCACATTAGATTCACATAGTAAATTGGATAATGATAAAATTATGTTTTCAAATTGTCATTATTAATTTAACATAATTATGTTCTTTAGACTCTTATAAGGGGAGGGCGTAATATTTGAAAGGATTTGAGTTTTAATAAGTTTTCAGATAATTTAGATGATTTTTTTCAAATTAGCAAATTTGTTATAATTTTTATTAAAATTCTCTGAAATCTCATTAACTAAAAACCATAAGCTTTGAACTTTGTATTTTTAACTAAAAACCTCTACTAAATCATCTTGAGATCACTTGAAATTCACTACTTAAAATATTTTCAATACCAATAGATTTGATTGTATATTTTCAAATCAGTAATTTAATAACACATGATTTCTTAAATTTTTTAAAATTCATATTTGAATAGTATTTTTTCATTTTAATACAAAACACTCAAAATTATTGATTGAATACATCCCCATAATGTATCTACCTAAATTCAAAAGTTTCACAGTAGAACTTCAAATTAAAAAAATTCAATTTCAACAATAATAAAATACACAACGTCCCATTTTACATATTTCGTTTAACAGTTTTGACGTCATTAACATATTCTTAAATGATTTACAGTGGAAAAAAATGAAGAAATTATTATGAAATAAGTCAAAATTGAATTTTATTTTGTTTTCTTTTTATAGTATTAATTATATCTGTTATTATTCAGATCCAAATTCGTATCCAAGAAAGCGGATATCCGGGGGTGATGGGTCCGGATCCGAATACTAAGAACTTTTGATTCGGATATATGTATATGGAATTAAAAGAATTTGTTTTTTTACCGAATATCTAATTTTTACTTTTAGATATCTGCTTTTCTCTGTATATCTATTTTTTTTATCTCTGGATATCTGTTAGTTTTTTAAATATCCTGTACAAATATTATTATTATTATTATTATTTGGATAAAAATATCCGCAGATCCGGAATATAGATAGCAAAACTTGGATATCATGGATACGGATCAGATGTCCTAACACCCTTAATTAATTAATTAATAATAATAATAATATAGTAGTTGAATCCAAAAAGAAAAAACCAACTTTGGGAAGCAGAGAAGTATACTACGTGTCATCTAGCTATTAGTCCTTAGTCAATTTGTTCCAGACGTTCATGTTACGGTAAGATTTTATTAGCAACAATCATAGGTCCATATGTACCTCTCGTCTCTCTTCTCATCTCCGTCTTCGTCTTCTTGATTAAATTTCTCTCTCGTTTTTACACTCTTAAATCGAAGCGACTAGATTCACTGGTACGTCTGATTCATCCCATCTCTCTCATTGTGTTAGGTTATATCCGATAATGGCGGATTCTTGGGGTTTTCTTCTATTTCCCGCTTTATCACCAACACGATTACTTCTATATTTCTCTTTGAGGTGTTGATCTCCATCGGATTTGTGTCATTCTCCTCGGAATTTGTATTTTCTGGATCTCAGATTCGAGGTTTGTTATAGTATTGTTTTTGAGCATCGACAAAATCTTTGACCGCGTAAACAGATGAGAATGTGAGATTTAGGGTTCTTAAATTTACATTTTTTTGGGCGTTAATCGCCTTATTTGTGTGGGATGTGATCGTGAATTCTGAATTTGGACTTCAATATCATATATCTGAAATTTTTGGAATTTATTCATTTTAATGGTGAATATTTTTGGTATTTTCAGGTGCTTGCTTGGATTTGAGTTTTAACCTCAAGGATTTTGGTGGAGAACGTTTTTGTTCGATAAACATATGATACCAGTTCAAATTGGCTTTATGGATCGTGTTCAGTTTTTGGAGATGATCTAATTTTATCTGGAGAAGGGAACTTTGTGTATATTTTGTAGATAATTAGGCTTTTTTGCTAATACAGTTATTGATTTGGTCTAATGGCTATTGGTGATCTGCTAAAATTTTTGGCGATTGATTCATCTTTCCATCGGGACTCTTAGGTTCGAGCATCTAGACAGAGGGAAAATGAAGGAAGACCAAGCGTCCAGGCATCCTCACTCCTACAGATGTGGAGGGAACTTGAGGATGATCATGTGATGGGTCATGCTCGTGAGAGAGATAGTGAGCGGAGTGGTTCTTCTACTTCTACTAATGCTTTGAAGGGAAATGGTTGTGACAGTAATATTACTGCACACTATGATATTGTTAGAGATAGTGTAAATCTGGGTGAGAATGAACTTGGTGGATGGTCTCCTACTCCGAGTTATGTTGAGTCGCATAACTCGAGTGAGGATCTCGGGCCTTTTCAGAGCAAGCACTCTTCAGATCTGGGGATGGTTGAAAGGGAAAGAGTTAGACAAATTTTTCGTGAGTGGAGGAGCTCTGGGACAGGTCAACATAGTTCTTCTGCTTCTCCCACAACCAACAGCTCAAGAGCAGAATGGCTTGGTGAAACTGAACAGGAAAGGGTGAGGATCATAAGGGAGATGGTTCAGATGAATAGCGATCAGAGGCCTGTTGTTGGTGATCAAAGGGAAGAACAACCTGTTGAAGTTGCTAACCAGATTGAAAGGGTACTCGATGGAATGGTTGTTAATACGAGCTGCATCCAGAATGAACATGCTAGAAGAGGCCTACGCAAGTTATGTGGTAGGCAAGTGTGGGTGGATATGTTAAAAATGGCTGAGAGGGAAAGGCAAAGAGAGCTGCAGGGTTTGATGCAGCATCACGCTGTAACAAACTTTGCTCATCGCAACCGCATTCAGGTTTGCTCATTAGACCTTTTTACTGTGTGTGGTTTACCTTTTGTTACTTGTCTCTGTGACATTGAATATCTTATTTTAAGTGACTATTTCCAAAAAAATTCTATGTCAGATACACTAACAGTCTACTCAACAACTAATATTTTCTCAAAGACTGTGAAGAGGCCCCAACCTTTCCTACTTCTATTTTGCACTCTTGCGTATTTGGAATAATTACATGAACTATAATTAGCACTAGTTCTAGATACAACTTTGAACCTGTTGTCTCAGACGAACAATGACTGAAAGATGAGTAGTTGCATTGTTTTTTTTTAAATGATTAATGAATTCATAAATGGGTGGATGATGGAAGCATACTTGAGGGAGTTTATGAAAGCTAATATCTGTTCCTACATACCTTCTTCTATTCACGTTTTGGTCATTTTATACTTTTTCTTCAAGGGATTCTAACTTTACGTTTGTGTCATAGGAGTTGATAATATGCTGAGCAAGCCTTAGTTGCTTCTTTATGTTTCCTTATGTTGTCTTTTTGTTTATCATTACAAGTCAGCTTAAAGTGGCATATTGGTTGTTTGAAGGATCTAGATGAGTTGGCGTTGAATTTCTGCCTCTACTTTCTCAGGTTTTGGTGGACATAGCTTGAAATCATGATTTAATTGCTTTCACAGGCATTGCTAAGGGGGAGATTCTTGCGAAATGGTGACAACGATGATAAAGGTAAACCAACATCATCTGCAGCTAGTGAGTTGGGCTTTCTAAGAGAGAGGCAAACTGTATCTGAGCTGAGGTAGCTAATTCTTCTGTATTAATCAAATAGTGCATATCTTTGTGTATTCTTGGAAACTTTTTTTTTTTTGCCCTTTCATTGCTCTATATGTGGATCAATTAGATCCTATGCAGACCTTTGCTTTCAAACCTTTATGTATTAACAAATTTGGTAAATTTTATGAGTGCTTCCTTTCTTTGTTGGCCTTGTTCATCCTGAAGTTAAATGCCAGTCACATTTTGTATGAGTCTTCAGTTTAAGTATGTTTTTTGTTTCATTGTACAAGTGCAGCTCGACCCAGAAAATGAGACTTCTGTTGGTTTAGAGGGATTAAGAACGTGATTGCTTACTGTGTATTTGTCTATGCCAGGGAGGAATTTATATCCAGACTTGACCGGTCTGTCTCTGGTCATGCGAGCAGTAGTCACTCAGAGACCTCATCAAATGCTGAAACTGAGGATAGTAGAGGTGAACAAAACGATTTGAATTGTGTAGATAGCATCAATGATGCAGTTGGTGGTTCAGATCAAAATGGCAGAGAGGCTGACAACCAAAGTTTGCTGGATGAGTTAACTAATTCTAGATGTTGTATACATCAAAGCACAATTTGGCAAGAAAGGACCGCACATGTAGAAGGCTGGCAAGGGCAACTTTCTGATAGTTTCCAAAGTGAATGGCGACAGTCAGAAAGTGATGAATTTTCTCAAAGAAGAAATGATGCTGAAGCAGACCTAAATAGCCATCAAAGTGAGGATGCTACTGGGTGTTCATCCTCCTCAATTCGAGGAGATGAGATCAGACAAGGCTGTCGTTTACCAGAGACATGCGAAATATCTTATGAACAGTCTCTGCAATGTCCCCAAGGAGTTTCCACCCTGGGAGTGATAAACAGGACAAGAAATCTGACTGAAAGCATTAATCTAGAGGAACAAACCGAGGAAGAGATTCTGGAAAACGAAGAATCTGAATGGCAACTTATCAATGGTGAAACCAGTCAGTGGAGAGATGACATTGAGGAGGAGGCAGATACAGACGAGCCTGTGAATTTTCCAAATCAGTTATCCCAGCTACCATCCTTGGACGAGGACAGAGAAGCCCATAGTCTCATAGAATTCACAGAGATGCAGCCTGATGATACTGATCGTCAAAGCACACTACAAGACTGGTCAGAAGAACATTCTGATCAGGACACAGTTTCAATTGGAAGGGCTGCCTCATTCTTTCCTTTGGATGATGATAATGATAACAACATAGAACTCAGAGAACTCTCGAGCAGGTAAGAATCTAGTAAATTTCTGACGTAATTGGCCACACTTTTCAACCTCAATATATGTATATCTGACGACATGCTATTCGCACTACAGGAGACGTGTCTCAAATCTTCTGCAAAGCGGGTTTAGAGAAAATCTTGACCAGTTGATACGATCTTACATGGACAGACGAAGCCGAAATCCTGTCGACTGGGAAGAACAAGAAACTTATTCCGACCATACAGTAGTAGATGAAGATACGGAACAGCAAGATAATGCTCAGAGCGGTGGTCAAGAACTTGACGCTGTTGAATCTCCTCCTTTGTCTCTACCCTCCCCTGTGATTCCTGTTCAGCCGCTCTGGGACAATGATCGACCCAATTCAAACTGGGCAGCACATGATTTGCATCAGCCCATTGGAATGGTAAGACTAGTTAGTTCCACTGTCGATCCTTTGGCTGAAGAAACTCATTGGTTGCCTTATATATGCTAATTACTCTTATTTGTTAACTTTGATCAACAATATCTCAGCAGGACTGGGACTTGATCAACGATTTGAGGCTTGACATGGGAAGAATACAACATAGGATGGATAACCTACAGAGGATGTTGGAGGCTTGCATGGAAATGCAACTCGAGTTACAACGATCCATAAGACAAGAGGTCTCCGCTGCAATGCACCGTTCTGCTGACGCATCAGGTTTTTTTATCTGTCTCAAGTCACTTTATATTTTGCGGTTTTCTTTGAAAGCCATTGAGTTTACGATACACGTTAATTGATTCACAGGTCCATCCAAAGACACTGCGAGCTACGAGCCAAAATGGGAATATGTAAGGAAAGGGATCTGCTGCATATGCTGTGCGAGCAACATTGATTCTTTATTGTATAGGTACGTATGAACCATGAGAACGAACACCACACCAACATTTGTTGTCTTTATTTGATATCTCATAATCCTTTGTTGTTTCGTTCGAAACTAACAGATGCGGACATATGAACACATGTGAGAAGTGTGCAAAGAAGCTAGTGGAAGCTGGAGGAAAATGTCCAATGTGTCAAGCTCCTGTGATTGAGGTAGTTCGCGCGTACTCTATCTCTGAAACTCCTCTTACCCTCACTGTCCTGTTCTTCGGCTCCAAGCTCTGGTTCAGATTTGTTTATTAGGTTCTGGGTTTTACTGATATAGCTAATGTCTTTTCTACTCCCGTGCTGTGATTTTTTAGCATAGAAATTACTCTGCTTCACTCGGCTCTTAATTTTATATGTGGTGTAAAGAAGACACACTCTTCTTAACTATTTTTATACACATTGAATATCAAAAATGTTTGTTAATTATGCATTATACGTACCAACTTACCTTAGTTCTCTGAATAAAATAGTATGTTTGGAATTTTTCTTGTTCCGGCTTGTGTCAAACTTAGACTTAAAATGGGCTGGCCTGTTCAAATTTGACCCGAGATTTGTTTGGTTCGCCATAACAAATAAACAACGTCGCTAGTCGCTAGGCTAATTCATCCTCTCAAACTCGACCTATGTTTTTTGGTTATACTTTTGAGTTTCATTCAAATCATTTGGTTACAAATTCCAAAAGAAACAATATTCCAACAACTGCACCTCGCAAAGCAAAGGCAACCAAGATCTGGCTCTCCTTTGCGTTTTGCTTTGGAGTGGTTGTTTCTTCTTCGTTGTTGGGTTACAGTAACTGTAGTGGTAGCGACCCTCTGTGGCTTGAATGATGTTTGGCTATGGAGGCTCGGTGTTGGTGCAGTTACGGTGGCTTCGGTGGTCATGGGCTCCGGACGCGTGGCTTCTATCTTCCGCGATAGCTTTGTGGCAGCGAGTTATCAGCTTCGATGTGCTGTTGGTGTGGTTGGTTGGTGGCCTTGACAGCTTCGATTTGGGTGGTGGCAAGGTCCAAGCTTGTTACGGTTTCCGGAGTGGCTCATTCTGCGCTGCCCTCTTTAGCTTTCTGTTGTCGGCATTGTGTTAACGGGTGCTTGGATCGGATTTGAAGTGTAAAGTGATTCATCCGGGGTTAGGCTTGGTGGGGCCTCGTTGTTGAATAGAGCCGGCGGGTTTGGTGTTGTAGCAAGCCATAACCGTTTTGGTGTTTTTGTCTCAGGAGGAGCAATAGGCGCTACTGCTTGAAGTTTAAGGACTGACTTCATGTGGAGGGTGCTCGTCGCATCTAAAGATCGGAGCTTGGGTTCTTCGGAATCGCGGGACGCAAATAACAGAGTTGCTATAATTTGGGATTGTGTTTCTTCAACAATTTTTCCCTCGGATTTTTTTCCGGATCTATCATTTTCGCTTTACTTGCATTTTGTTGTTGCTTTATCGTTCTCTGCTTTGTTTTTATAGATTTTGATATTTCCGGTCTTCGTCATCTCTGTAACCGACGTCACAAATTAAAAATAATATAAATTAACATTTTATAAAAAAAAAATTCTATGGGATTAACTTGCGAAATGTGCAAAAGCTGTTGCCTAGTTGGCTTTCTTTAAATAGAAAGTTGCAAAATCGATAAACTAATATATGGGATTTGTTGACAAAAAAAGAAAGCATAGGCAAATATTGCGTGAGAAACACCCAGAACTTTTTAATACTGAATCAAATAGTGCAAATTTATTTCAAAGAATCAATCCACACTACTGTTTACTGAAAAACATTGACGGATAACAAGAAGTAAAGCAGCTCTATGCACACTAATATGGGTTATGGCAGTGAAATCAATAACTAAATGACTGCGAAAGAAAAACAAAAAACAAACAGGTAGATCTTAATTGAAAACATAGCTCGATCCAATAAGATGTAGAAGAGAATGAGCCAAAGAGCGTTAAATATGTCTCATTGTTTGTAGAATATATGCTTGAAGATTTAAAAGCGCATTGAAAAACATAATCTTACACTAGACTCAAATCTTCTCCATCTCTTAGATGTCGACCTCATATCTCTTTCCCTATTTAAGAAATTTCTGTTTTCTTTTTTGAATTTAGAAAAGTTTATGTTTGTCCCTTCATGGATGTCATAGATAGTATCACTATAGATCTTTTTGTAGATCTTATGATCTTCTCTAACATATAAAATCAGTTTTTGATTGAAAAACAAAAAATATGCGGTTCTATTACCAATTGGCATAAAAAATGCTTTTAAGGATAGATGCAAAAATGTTCATTTATTTTAAAAATGCTCAAATATACAAAATCTATTTGGATTCGTTGACATCTCTCAAACTTATCAAACCTCTTTAACTTCATTAATCAAATCAACAATTAAATAATACAATAAATCTAGAAAGCTATTACAATAAAACCCAAAACCCTAAAAATTATAAAAAAAATAACCTAAAAGTAATTCCAAACTAAACTAAGATAATTATTAAAATATAAATATAATTAAAATACAAATAATTAGTCTTTATCCGAAACCTACTCCATCAGAAACGATAGTACTTCACAATGTAAAAGACTCATCACATTTACACGTACACATGTTAATTATTAAATATTATTAACTATCTAAATGTGTATACGTATATGCATATTAATGATCAAATTGTGTACAGGTAAAAAAATATGACACAGTAAATTTTAGTAATTATTTTGTTGTTGTCATCTGAATTTTTTTAATAGAACCATGAAATATACAAAGATGGCAAACTCTAATGATAAAAGTCGGGGGAAACTAGAGAAATCTTCGAAACAAAAGTCCAAAAAAGAAAATCATATAAAGTGAGTTCCAAAATACAAGACATATTTAGAGTTTGAGCCTAAAGAAAAAATCTATCTTCGCTAAATGATTTAATGTCTTTAGATTAAAGCATTTTTTCTCTTAAAAAAAATGTTTTGCTTTCTTTCATTTTTTTCTGCTGTTTCGTTCAGTAGCTCTGGCAGCTTCCATAACAATCTATACCTTCTTTTTTTTTGGTAAACATGTTATGTATTTATACCCTTTTAAAAAAAATTTATGATAGCGATTACAAGGGTAATAAAAAAAACAAAAAGAAAAACTACATCGAAAGACTAAGAATACAACAAGAACAAAAGCGGACAAATATACAACAAAGAGAACACAAGTGAAGAAACACCAATTCCGAACCGCAAAGTTTGGATATTCTCGTGATTGCCTCAGTTCCAAAGAACTTGAGTCTTAATAGTTGTTTCCATGAGCAACTTCCATCCGAGACCAGTCCTCAAACCTCAGAAGAAATAATGCATTTAGTTTCTCCGAAAACTAACGCGAAAACGGAAACCGCTACAGCAATGCAAATCGCACCCGGTGGCACAGAAGCCTCAAAGGAAATTTATTCGACACCAATGGTTCACACAGCATTTTCAAACCGCATAAATGTACCACTTCAAGAACCGTTGAAACAAAACCCGAAAACAAAACAACCTTGGAGGATGCGGAGGAGCCACATCGGAAGACATAAACCAACCTATACCTTCCTTTTCTTTTGTTGTTGGCTTATCTTATTCTCTTTTCCGTTTCTTCCATCGTTGTTAAATTTTTGAAATCAGTTTTAGAATTTAAGATGGATGTGTTTTCATTTTCTTCTTCTTGTAGGTAGAAGTGTTCCTCGCCATACACTAAGTTTGATGTTTTCCGTTTTGGCTTTCAGAGATTGATTAGTTATGAGTTTGGTCCTAGTGGTCTCGTAGATCCCAGACATTGCCGAGGTTTGGTGTGAGCATATTGATGTGATCATGGATAGCTCACGGAGGTCGTTTGAAGCCGAGGACGCCTTGACCATGCCAAGTGGACCAATGACAAGATCACGTGCCAAAGAGTTCCAGAAAGCAATCAGTGGATTACTCACTCAAGCTCATTCGCCAAAGGACCAGCTCGAAGACATGGATAAGAAAATCGTCTTGGTTGCTCGAGTGGACTGAAACGGGTGATCCATTTGTACTCTTTTCCCTAGCCTTTGGTTTTATCCCAATGGGTTTCCAAAGGAAGGTTTTAATGAGGCAAATGGGTCATTCCAATCTATCTAAGTCCATAAGAGAGTCCAAGGGAGTTTCAGTCCAAGATCACCCAAATAGTTTCAAGTCCAAAGACCAATAAATTGGGATTTTGTCTTTAGTTCTTTCAAGCCCAAAGGAGGATCAATTTGGCCCAAATAATTGTCTCCTAAGAAGAATAAAATCGTCCATAATGAGAAGATCTAGGCGCTTGGAGAGCTGAAGAGTTTCCCGGGCTTTAGTTAATGTCATTTTAATTTTCTCGTCTTTAATTCTCGACTTTTTCTTTACTCCAGCTTTTCCTTTAAAACTCTTGTTCTTTGTTCAGAATAATCATCCACCTTTTTTTTTATAAAATATTGAGAGTGATTTCTCCTGTGTTCGTTGAAGAACATTTCCCGATTGTTTGGTGTGTAATATCCTTCAATCAAACCGATTCAACGGTGCGTCATATCCGTGAATCAAACCTTGGCGTTCTTGAGTGTGTCATATCTTGAGAAAGTCATTGAGGAAATATCAGAGGTCTTCCGCAACCTTTGTGTGATCCATTCATTCCATCCTTTCACGATTACCCCTCGAAAGTGCGAATTCTCGGGAAGATTCATATCATTTGGTATCAGAGCCAACTTTCGTGATCGGTATTCGTTTCTATCATCTTTTCATCATAGAATTTTCAGTTTTCTCTTGTCTTTCTGTTCTGTTCTTGATCGGATCAATCTTGTTAGGAATCAGAATTAAGCTTAGTCGCTAGAACAATTTTAGGCGATTAGGATTGGTTATCATTTAGGTGATTTTGATTTTGATTTTTTTCTGTTTGATCTCTATTTTTAGTTCTAGTATTTGATCAGTTTGATATAAAAAAAAAAAAAGAAGAAACTGATCGGACAAAAAAAGAAAAAAAAAAGTTAAGTCCGATTTTAATTAAGTGGGGGTTGTTAAATTTTTGTTCTAAATTTTCCTCTTCAAATTTTATTTTTTTCTGATCAATTTGATCTGTTCTTATTTAAAAAAAAAAACACTAAAGTCTTTTCTTTCTATCTTGATTCAATCGATTTCTTTTTGAGTTGTTGGAATTGTTCATCGGATTTGATCGGTTTTGTTCGATACGAACCATTGAAGAAATCATTGAGAGAGGACATCTTGAGTGTTGAGTGTGGAGTGAATAAAAAGGAGAGAAACACTTGTGAGGATCGACTTTTTATTACTAACGGTTTGTTAAGTGTGCATGGAAAAATTAATATGTCTAATCACGAAAGCGATGCTGAGAACACTAACCGAGCACGAGGAGCAAGAAACAATAACAATCTGGACGTGCAAGCCCTTATGGGAGAGATGAGGCGATTGTTGAGGCGTGAGATGGAAGCAGTCAATGAAAGGATCGATACGATTCAAGAATCCGTTAATCAAGGATTGCCTCAAAATACTGCTGGTAGAAGAAGATGAAGAGGACGAGTTGAATTACTACAGCAGAGGTAGTCAAGCTTCTAATCGGAGTCGAAGAAGGCCGAAACGTGTAAGAGAAGCTGGGGTTCGAAATGAGGACAATCTCAGTGGACTGAAGTTGAAGATACCGCCATTTTATGGGAAGAATGATCCAGACGCCTACTTGGAGTGGGAGAAGAAAATTGAGCTCGTGTTTGATTGTCAAAATTATTCGGAGCAAAAAAAAGTTCAAGTAGCGGCGACGGAATTTTATGACTATGCTATTAATTGGTGGGATCAGATCGTGACAAGTAGAAGACGCAACCGTGAACCGCCCGTAGTCACTTGGGAAGAGATGAAAAATCTGATGAGGAAGAGATTTGTTCCTAGCCACTACCATCGGGAGTTACATTAAAAGCTTAGGCGATTAACTCAGGGCAGTAAGAGTGTGGAGGATTATTTTCAAGAAATGGAGTCCCTAATGATCAAAGCTGATATAGATGAAGATGCTGAGGCAACAATGGCAAGGTTCTTGAGTGGGTTGGCTGGAGATATACAAGATAGAATGGAGCTTCAAACATATGCTGATTTGGAGGAAATGCTCCATAAGGTTGTTTTGGTTGAACAACAAATTAAGAGGAGGGGTACTTCTAGGCTTTCCTATGGAGCTGGAGCAGCCAATGCTAGGACGAGTTACAGCCGAGAAGATAAGTCTGTTGTTAAGCCAAAACCCGACCCTAAGCCTTACGCCAATACTCAAGACGCCAAAGGAAAAGTTATGGCGACTTCGTCTAGAAACCGGGACGTTAAATGTTTCAAGTGTCAAGGGAGAGGACATTACGCCAATGAGTGCACCAATAGAAGGACTATGATCCTATTGGATAATGGCGATATTGAAACTGAGGAGGAAGAGCTTGAAAGTGATAGTGAGACCGAGGAAGAGGACATAGAGTTACCAGCCACCGGGGAAGCGGACGTTCCTTGAGTATTCAAGTTAAGGATACTGTCCAAGAGCAGCGGGAGAACTTATTTCACATAAGATGCTTGGTACAAGGTAAAGTTTGCAGCCTTATTATTGATGGTGGGAGCTGTACTAATGTGGCTAGTGAAAAAATGGTGAAGAAGTTAGGGTTGGAAGTTAAGATGCATCCAAAACCTTATCAGCTTCAATGGCTAAATGATGCTGGCGAGATGACGGTGAGCAGTCAAGTATTGGTTCCTATAACCATAGGCAAGTATGAGGACGAAATTCTTTATGATGTATTACCTATGGAGGCAGGCCACATCTTGCTTGGAAGACCTTGGCAGTTCGATAGAAGGGTCTTACATGACGGTTTTACTAATCGATACTCATTTGAGTACAATGGCCGAAAGACGATACTTGCTCCATTAACACCACAAGAAGTTCATCAAGATCAACTTCAGCTGAAACAACAAGGAAAAACCATTGTGAGTGAACCCCTAAACATACCACCTCAAAATAAAAACGAGAGTTTGAGAAAAACCAAGAAAAAGGCCCGTGAGAGTAAACCCGTGAGGCATTCAAACTTCTTTGTGAGGTCTAATGTGGTTAAGAGAGCTCTGTTCTCTAAACAACCCGTTCTCTTATTTATTTACAAAGAAGCTTTGCTGAACCTTACTAACCCCGTACCAGATTTGCCGAGTAAAATTACTTCTATTTTGCAGGATTTTGAAGACGTCTTTCTGGAAGAAAACCCCAAGGGATTGCCGCCTATTCGTGGGATTGAGCACCAGATCGATTTTGTGCCGGGAGCTTCACTTCCTAACAGGCCAGCGTATAGAACCAACCCAGTTGAGACTAAGGAGCTTCAAAAGCAAGTGAGTGAGCTGATGGACAAAGGATACATCCGAGAGAGCATGAGCCCTTGTGCTGTGCCGGTGCTGCTCGTTCCAAAGAAGGACGGAACTTGGAGGATGTGCATTGATTGTCGAGCCATCAACAATATCACTGTAAAGTATCGCCATCCTATCCCTCGTTTAGATGATATGTTAGATGAGTTTCATGGTTCTAGCATATTTTCGAAAATAGATCTTAAAAGTGGATACCATCAAATTAGGATGAAAGAGGGTGATGAATGGAAAACTGCGTTTAAAACTAAACATGGCTTGTATGAATGGTTAGTTATGCCATTTGGATTAACAAATGCACCTAGTACTTTCATGAGGTTGATGAATCATGTTTTGAGGAGCTTCATTGGAATTTTTGTTGTTTTTTACTTTGATGATATCTTAGTCTACAACAAAAATTTAGAAGAACATGTTAAGCATCTAGAAGCGGTTTTGATGGTACTTAGGAAAGAAAAACTGTATGCTAATCTGAAGAAATGCACTTTTTGTACGGATAACGTTGTGTTTCTAGGCTTTGTTATAAGTGCAGATGACATCAAAGTGGACGAAGAGAAGGTTAGAGCTGTCCGCGAATGGCCCAGTCCGAAAACCATAGGAGACGTGAGGAGTTTCCATGGGCTTGCGGGATTCTATCGAAGATTTGTGAAAGATTTCAGTACCATATCTGCTCCTCTCACTGAAGTGATCAAGAAAAGTGTAGGATTTAAATGGGAGAATGCACAAGAAGAAGCGCTCCAAGCGTTAAAGGATAAACTCACCAATGCACCACTTTTATCTTTACCGAATTTTCTTAAAACTTTTGAAATTGAGTGTGATGCATCTGGTGTAGGTATTGGAGCTATCTTGATGCAAGAGAAGAAGCCCATAGCTTTTTTTAGTGAGAAGCTTGGAGGAGCTACGCTGAACTATCCAACCTACGACAAGGAGTTGTATGCGCTAGTCCGAGCCTTGCAAACGTGGCAACACTACCTCTGGCCAAAGGAGTTTCTCATTCATATTGACCACGAGTCTTTGAAGCATTTGAAAGGTCAGCATAAGCTCAACAAGAGGCATGCTAGGTGGGTAGAGTTTATCGAAACATTTCCTTATGTGATCAAGTACAAACAAGGTAACGAAAACGTAGTTGTTGATGCCTTATCTCGAAGGTATGCCTTGATTTCGACTTTGGATGCTAAAGTATTGGGATTTGAACACCTTAAAGATCTTTATCAAGCTGATTCTGATTTTCAAGATAATTACAAGTCTTGTGAGAAGTTTGCTTTTGGGAAATATTTTAGGCATGACGGCTTTCTTTTCTTTGAAAATCGTTTGTGTGTGCCTAATTGTTCTTTGAGAGACTTGCTAGTTAGGGAGACACATGGAGGAGGCTTGATGGGGCATTTTGGGATCGCCAAGACTTTAAAAGTGATGCAAGAACACTTCTACTGGCCGCAAATGAAGAGAGACGTGGAAAGAATCTGCGGGAGATGTGTTACGTGCAAACAAGCCAAATCGAAGGTACAGTCCCAAGGTATGTACACGCCCTTGCCTATTCCTGATCAGCCTTGGACTGACATTTCTATGGATTTTGTGCTTGGATTACCTAGAACTAGGACTGGAAAGGATTCGATTTTTGTGGTTGTCGATAGGTTCTCTAAAATGGCACATTTTCTTGCTTGTCATAAAACTGATGATGCTTCTCACATAGCTGACTTGTTCTTTAAAGAAATAGTTTGACTGCATGGAATGCCTAGGATTATAGTCAGTTATAGAGACACGAAGTTCTTGAGTTATTTTTGGAAAACGCTTTGGTCTAAGCTAGGAACTAAGTTGCTGTTTTCAACTACTTGCCATCCTCAATCCGACGGTCAAACTGAAGTAGTTAATAGAACTTTGTCTACCTTGTTGCGTGCCTTGATTAAAAAGAACTTGAAAACTTGGGAAGAATGCTTGCCACATGTTGAATTTTCTTATAATCGATCAGTGCATTCCGCCACAAAGTTTTCTCCTTTTGAAATCGTTTATGGCTTTAATCCTTTGTCTCCTTTGGATCTAACCCCATTGCCTTTGAGTGAAAGAGCAAACTTGGATGGGAAAAAGAAAGCTGAACTTGTTAAACAGATCCATGAGAAAGCGAAGCACAACATCGAAGAGAAGATTGTACGCCAAACAAGCTAACAAGAGCAGGCGCAAGATGATTTTTGAGGAAGGAGACGACGTTTGGATACATCTAAGGAAGGAAAGATTTCCGGCTGAGAGGAAGTCCAAGCTTATGCCAAGAATTGACGGTCCATTTAGAATTACAAAGAAGATCAACGATAATGCTTATCAACTCGATATCCAAGGTAAGTACAATGTGAGTTCAAGTTTCAATGTTGCTGACTTAATTCCTTTTGTTGCAGATGATCCAGATTTGAGGACAAATCCTTTTCAAGAGGGAGGGGATGATGTGATCATGGATAGCTCACGGAGGCCGCTTGAAGCCGAGGACGCCTTGACCATGCCAAGTGGACCAATGACAAGATCACGTGCCAAAGAGTTCCAGAAAGCAATCAGTGGATTACTCACTCAAGCTCATTCGCCAAAGGACTAGCTCGAAGACATGGATAAGAAAATCGTCTTGGTTGCTCGAGTGGACTGAAACGGGTGATCCATTTGTACTCTTTTCCCTAGCCTTTGGTTTTATCCCAATGGGTTTTCCAAAGGAAGGTTTTAATGAGGCAAATGGGTCATTCCAATCTATCTAAGTCCCTAAAAGAGTCCAAGGGAGTTTCAGTCCAAGATCACCTAAATAGTTTCAAGTCCAAAGACCAATAAATTGGGATTTTGTCTTCAGTTCTTTCAAGCCCAAAGGAGGATCAATTTGGCCCAAATAATTGTCTCCTAAGAAGAATAAAATCGTCCATAATGAGAAGATCTAGGCGCTTGGAGAGCTGAAGAGTTTCCCGGGCTTTAGTTAATGTCATTTTAATTTTCTCGTCTTTAATTCTCGACTTTTTCTTTACTCCAGCTTTTCCTTTAAAACTCTTGTTCTTTGTTCAGAATAATCATCCACCTTTTTTATATAAAATATTGAGAGTGATTTCTCCTGTGTTCGTTGAAGAACATTTCCCGATTGTTTGGTGTGTAATATCCTTCAATCAAACCGATTCAACGGTGTGTCATATCCGTGAATCAAACTTTGGCGTTCTTGAGTGTGTCATATCTTGAGAAAGTCATTGAAGAAATATCAGAGGTCTTCCACAACCTTTGTGTGATCCATTCATTCCATCCTTTCACGATTACCCCTCGAAAGTGCGAATTCTCGGAAAAATTCATATCACATATCGACAGTTGTTCTGGGATCATGAAATCCGTGGTTCATTCTCCTGTTTTGCCGATTACTCGGTAACCTATCTCGTTTGTTGTATCCTGCGAGTGTGTTCTGCTTTTGTCAAAGTTTTCTTTTAAATCGTTTGTCTAGTTGCAGAATTAGGTGTCCATCTGTTTAGTGGATTCATGTTTTGGTTATAAGAAAGAAAAAAAGATTGTCCTTTAGTTGGTTTGTTGATGTGGTAGCTTGTGGCTCAGTAAGTTCTGATGTAGGAATGTAACTTTAGTAAATAACTTTAGCATCATAGTATCAAAAGAAAATATATATATATATATATATATATAATCTAATTCCAATAGAAAAATTTCAAATACTTTTTAGTCTAGTCAGGCCTCGTATCTGATTGTTTCGGATTAATATTTTAAAGGCAGGTTTGGTCCGAACGAGAGGCGGGCCTGTATGGATGTAAATCAGTCCCCCAAATTTATATTAAATAAGGGCCACTAAAATACAAAATTATGGTTAAGCTAAGTGGTTACCAATTAGTTGGAATTTTCCTCCATCCGAGTTCAAATTTTACACGTATTTTTACACGTATTTTATAGATTAATAATCAGTGCTGTGTACGGGTACTATTTTTTTAATGTAATTTGGTGCAATATAGTTTAAGTTAATTATAAATATTTGGTGGTGTTTGAGTATAGTTCAAATAGATTGTTAGTATAATAATTTTTAATATTAATGATTATATAGATGTTTATGAATGATAATAATTTTTATCGGTTGTCGGATGCAATTTCATTTTTTTGTGTACATAATAACCTCGTTTAAAATAAAAAGGAAAAATTACCATAAAAATAAATTTACAATTATTATTTTAGTCAATATTTATAATATTTATTGTTTAGATATTAGATAAAAATTCTAAATCATAAACCCTCAATCTTACAATGCATTAAATCATACAATAATTTTAAATATTTTAATAGTTTAGGCAATATTTAATTTTAATAATTAAATATTTAAATATATTAAAAATGTGAACAACAATTTTAAAATTGAATATTTAATAGTTAATGCATATCTTGAGAGAAAATTTTTTTAATTTTTTTTTAAATTTTGAAATTAATATTAAAATATTATTGTGTTAAAATATTGGATATAACATATATAACCCAAACTCATACCAGTTATGTATTTGGTATACTTTCAATCCGGATCCGCAATTGGACCGATAAACTCGGTGACCCAGCTACTAATTTTATTCAGATCCAATGATGAAATCTACTAATTTTAAATCTAGCAAAACCCGTGATCCTATATTAGTGGTTGAACTGATTATGTTTGAAAATATTGATTAAACTTTCTAATTTTTTTATAATTATATATAATATATTGGATGAAATATATTATTTTATGAAAATAACATAAGAAAATTGGATGTTTTTTATATTTTTAGTATGATTACAGAGTAATAAAATCAAGATAGTAATTCAAACATGAGAAAACTAAGACAGTAATTCAAACATATAAAAAACTAAGAAGATAATTCAAACATTGTAACTCACTGGCTCTGAATATTACAGACAAACAAAAAAAGAATTACAAAAGCATAGTTAAAAATAAACAGAAAAGAAATTGACCTCTATTATTTTTTTAATTCATTGTAAGAAAAAAAAAAGAAACATAAACCAACAATCAACATCAATAAGAAAAAATCGATAAAACCAAAATGAAAGACCATGACAGATGTATTACTCAGTATATTTCAGAACGAAGGGAAATTGATAACCCCCTGTCTCAATGCCATCTGGTGCCTTATTAGTAAGTTTCCCAGTGTAGACAACATAACCTATCAACTCTAACATACATAAAAAAAAAAGTAATCAGACCAAAAACATAATATCATATCACCAAAAAAAAATAACAAAGAATAATCGATAACTTACCAACCAAATAATCTCGATCATAATTCCCATCAAGTAAAGCACTGAATGGAGTGAATTCGGGAAGAAAACAATCCGATACCATAATTGGAGATGTGTTTTTTGTGACATAAATCAAATTTATCTATCATTTTCTTTATGACTTTGTATCCTTCTTCTTCTCCCATCGATTTCGTATTTCACAAAAAACAAATCCAATTCAAAAAACCCAAAACATAAAGCAAAAATCACATAAACAAAACCAAAGTAGATTTTTCTAAAACAATTCTTCAATAGCTACATCGTTGAAACATGTGATGTAAAATATTTATTTGAATTATTCATCTTCTAGGTCATGTATATAAAGGCAAAGAGGTTAGAAATGATATGGATATAAAACTACACAAAATTATAAATAACATGAATATAAAAGGTCCACAAACTAAAGTAAATCAATTAGTTAAAATCAAAATGCAAAACAAAACAAAATATATATATATAAAAACCTGGAAAAATGGATGCTTCCTATAGTGGAATGGTGTGATCTTATATAGTGAATAGAATGTGCCAAATTAGGGATATCAAGAATATTCTCCGAAAGTTTTTTTTAAAAATTAATTTGTACTACACATCTCATCTAATTGTAGTATTTAATTGTATATTTAAATATATGAGATTTTAAATAGATGTATTTTCAGTACCATATATACCTAGATTGAGATTTAAAAGAATTAAAATATTCGAATTAGATATTCAATTAAGAACTGATTGATGGAGAGATAAAAACAGTTTCTATTTTTGATAAAATCTATTAATATGCATTGAAATTACAAAATTAGAAGAATTAACAGAATATTTTTAAGATCTTAACATTAAATCTGAAGTTGATATGTATAATTTAAAAAAAAATCCGTAGTTAATATAGAAGTATCTTAAAAAAAAATTTCGAATCTCCTAATTTTTTTTAAAATATCATATTTGCATAAATGAGATTTAAGAGATTTAGAATATTTCACTGAGATTTCGTATTAGAAAATCAGATATATTAGATATGCCTAAATCTCCGTTAATTTATTTTACAATTTTGAAATCAGATATTTTTTTGCAATCAATCGGTTGAGAAAATCAATTCAGTTTCTATATATGATTTTTAATATCCTAATTAAAACTTTACTAATATAAAATACAATTAAATTAATAGTAAAAAATTAGGGGAATATTGAAAAGGTACTAACATAAATTCTGCAATTGATATATACATTTATTTATTTTCAAAAAATCAGTTGTTTTGGGGTTTAAATATATTTTTACTATAGGAATATCTAAAATATTATTTTGTTGTTTAGTATCTAACATATAATTCTTTTAAATTATCTAAGCTATTACTAGATATTAAATTTCTAATGAATTAGTAAGTAATTTTATTTTCCAATTTTGATCTAATACGTTTTTAACTAAACATTATATATAATATTATATGATATACTGAGTTAAATACAAATTTTATTTATATATATAATGTTTCATTTTTTTTATTTATATAATATATAATTTGGCAAAGATTATATATCATTTGTTATGATTACTAATAATTATACATATTGGATTTTTATATTATTTAATCATTCATTTTTATTTTTTCATAACTTTTTATGAGTTTAGAAATATAAAATTATTTAATCTATCATTTTCTTTCCAATATTTGTTCATAATTCATTTATTATATTTATTATTATATATTAAACTTAACAAACATTAAACTTGTTTTCGCATAAAATTTAAATATAGATTCAAATAATTTTGTATGAACTTATAGTTACAATAATGAAATTTAAAACTATATTTTAAAATGATATCCGATATATATAAGATATTATATAAAATTCGGATTAGAATATTTAGAAAATTTTATTTTTTTAGATATTTATATCTTTAATAATTTTTTTATCAGCTATATAGATTATTTAAATGTACGAATAAGTGAATAAGTGTTTGGATACAATGATAAATTATTTTCATTTGGATGGTTTAATATCATAGAATAGGTTTGCCAAATTGTCCTTCTATTTTTTTTTTGTCAACATATAATTATAATGGCTCAGAGAAAAAATTGTCCCTCATTTTCGATTAATAGTATAGATTATTTGTTAAGTTTTATTGGAATTTTTATTTTTGATTAGTTTAATATTATAAAAAAATTAATACGTGTTTTAAATATGTTTTTTGTTTTTTCAGTCGGAAATATTAAAAAAACAAAAAAAAACAAATAAGAATTAAACACATCAATTAAATCTCAAAAATTTTGATGAAATATATAAAAATAAACGATGAGTTTGATAATAAAATGGTAATACGAATGGTTAATATGTTTGTTTAATATTGTAAATACTTGATAACGATTAACTTTTTTCTGAAAATTATAGAAAACAGTCTCATTTTCTTAATTCGCCTCGAGCCCCTATAAATATTGGCACGGCACTGGTCCGAACATAACTAGTTTTTTTTTTTCTTTCAGGTTTTTCCTTAACACAGTATAGATTTTAACTATTTGTCAATAATATGTTTTCAATAAATCTAAGTTAATTCAAATGCTAAAATGATTTCATAGAGCTATTTCAATACTGGTGTGTATTGTATATATGTACGTCGAATTGTTAAGCAAAGGCAAGGTGATATTCAATGAAGTGAAAGAAAAATAAATTATATCTTGGTTATATACTTTTTCTTTGACAAAAGTTATATCTTTGGCATTTTTGTTATCTTTGTTCCCTCACGAATTCCAGGTTTCTTGAGCTTACGGCAATCCTACGACCCACTTAGCCTTTTTGGTTCCTTTAGGATGAACCATTTTTATTCCAAAATATGAAATCATTTATTTGACAAAATCATTTGACTTACCTTTGTATCAAAAATAATAATTTCATTTGACTTTAGGGTCAATTGAGTATATAACATAAATTGGAGAAGTAATTGAATGAGAGCATGTTGTCTGGATTAATCAATTCGATCTCCGTTTTATCTTATCAATTTCAACGTATATTTTCTGCTACTATACTCTAAGTAAAAAATTAGTTTTTTCTTTAATTTTGATTTTGTAAAAAAAATTTTGTTAAAGAAAAAACAATAACAAATATACGAATTTTGTTTTTCTGTTAAATTTGTTTTTGTTGGTCAATAAATTATCATTTTCCAGCAAAAAAATGATAACTTATAGAGAATAAACGAAACACATTATATTTGTTTATAGTAATATAGTAATCTTCGATGTAATTTTTTTCAATACGACATGATTTATGCAAAAAGTATCATGTATTTTTGCTATACTACTTTACTGATAGACACGTTATGTTATATCAATTAATTAAGATTATTGGACTCAACGATCCGGCTGGGTAATTGGATTGCCACAGAAAAGGGCACAGATAAAATCGTAGTTGACTAATTGAAAGAATTGATCGTATAGAGCTTGATTTGTCCAAAATTATTTAAATAGATGGTTGTTGGGAAAAAATGAAGGAAGGGTGTAATTAGTAATTGCACCCTCAAGAACAGGAAAAAAAAATTGTTCCTTCTTTCCAAATCAAGTAACTTCCTCTGTACGAGTTCTGTATTTCATTTGTCATTTCATATCTTGTTTTTTCATTTCTTCGTCTCTCTTCTACTCTCTCGTTTATACTTTCTCGTCTTCTATCTCGCTACGAAACGTTCGAAGTTCGCAGAGATTAATATATTTGTCAAAGGTATGATTATTGTTTTCTGGGTTCTTCTTCTCTCAATTTCTCTCGATTTCGTTCTTCTCTCTCAATCATCTCGCTAAATGCATAATGGTTTTATGCAAATCTGTCATACTATAACCTAACTCTACACTTCGGAGTTATAATAGGGTAGAGTTAGGTTATAGTATGGTAGAGTTAAGTATTTTCTCTGCATCTAGGGTTTCAGGGTTTGTGGGTTTGGTAGAGTTAGGTTATAGTATGGTAGAGTTAAGTATTTTCTCTGCGTCTAGGGTTTCAGGGTTTGTGGTTTAGTAGAGTTAAGTTATTAGTTTGGTAAAGTTAAGTATTTTCTCCGCGACTAGGGTTTGGTAGAGTTAGCATATAGTTTGGTAGAGTTAGCGTATAGTTTAGTAGAGTTAAGTTAGTAGTTTGGTAGAGTTAAGTATTTTCTCCGCGTCTAGGGTTTCTGGGTTTGGTAGAGTTAGCATATGGTTTGGTAGAGTTAGCATCTAGTTTGGTAGAGTTAGCATATAGTTTGGTAGAGTTAGCATATAGTTTGGTAGAGTTAAATTATTAGTTTGGTAGAGTTAAGTATTTTCTCCGCGTCTAGGGTTTGTGGGTTTGGTAGAGTTAGCATATATTTTGGTAGAGTTAGCATATATTTTGGTAGAGTTAGCATATAGTTTGGTAGAGTTAAATTATTAGTTTGGTAGAGTTAAGTATTTTCTCCGCGTCTAGGGTTTGTGGGTTTGGTAGAGTTAGCATATATTTAGAGTTAGCATATATTTTGGTAGAGTTAGCATATAGTTTGGTAGAGTTAAATTATTAGTTTGGTAGAGTTAAGTATTTTCTCCGCGTCTAGGGTTTAGGGTTTGTGGGTTTGGTAGAGTTAGCATATAGTTTGGTAGAGTTAACATGATGCTTGGTAGAGTGAACATTCAGTTTGGTAGAGTTAAGTTATTGATAGAGTAACGTTTTGACTGTTTCTTGTTTCTACTTTTATCAGGTATGGCTGCGGCAAAGGATTATCCGAAGAGGCTTTTTGAAGATAGTCTTTCAGTAATAAAGAACCAGAGCATAAACAACAATTGCAATCTGAATCATATTTTCCATATGATGAATGGTATTGGTGAAGATGCATACCGAGACATAAGAGAAAACTCATGCCTCAGAATTTTTTTGAAGCTAGCTGACTCTGGCTACTATTTTACCGGGAGGCATGTTCAATTATTAGAGTTAATTAGTCTTGGTAAAGTAAATTCTCTGTTTAGCAGAGTTGATACTCAATATGGTAGAAGTCATATGTCAGCTTGATAGAGTTAATATGTCAGCTTGGTAGAGTTCAAAGTTGATTACCGTTTGGTAGAGTACTCTGAACTTGGAAAAGTTGTTTATGCTGACTTTTATTTCTTCTACTCTTTCAGGTACGCGTAAGGCAGCTAGGTGCTATGCCTTCTGGTATGATCTACCCTGTCTGGCCAGAAGATGATGAAGATCCGAGAGTGGACAACATGATCCAAGACATACTTGATGGCACTCTAGATGAGTCCTTCTGGGAAATACGGCAAAAGAAAGAGGCCCAGCAGAAGTAGGACCTACATAAGAAGAATAAAGAGGTAGAGAAGAAGAAGGAGGTAGAGAAGAAAGAGTTAGAAAATAAGAAAGAGGTAGAGAAGAAGCAGGACCTACCTAATAAGAATAAACGGAAGGAGAGGACTCCTCCTTCTGTTGAAAACAGTGAGCCGGAGATGGATGAGTCTACTCCTCTTAAAGAACTGATAAGAGTCAAATTTTAAAAGAGGGAAGTGTTGAAGGAGAAGAGGCAGAAAAACAGCCATTAAAAAAAAGAAAATGAGTCCACTGTCTTGATTTAAACTCTGCAAGGGTTGAATAACACTTTGAAATGGTTGAGATCAGACCATAATGTGTTCTCCAACACTTTGGTAGTGATATCGGAGCTTCTGTTTCGGCTAGAGGAGACAAGGGCAGACTGGGCCATGCTCACTGATCGTGTTTCAAGGTTGGAGGATAAGAGTTCTGATCATTCAATGTTACTGGAAAGGCTTGTTAAGCTGGAGGAGCAAAGGGCTCAGCCTCTTATACAGAGCTTGGAGTTCAGAGGGAAGTCTGACGTTGAAGGGGGAAGTCAGACTCGTGAACCTGTAGATGATTATGAAACAGGCAACAAAGAAGAGGACATTGCTCCTCCAGATTTGGCTCATAACTCAGTACGTAAGGCTCTATTTTAATGAGACTTACTCTGATTTATGTTGTCCATGTGTACATTCGTATCCATGTTGTTTGCAACTGGAAATGTTTATTCTGTAAAAGTAATGTGTGGCAACTGTCCATGTCAATGTTTGGTAGTGTTGTAGAGGTTATAGGGTTTGGTCGAGTAATGTAATGGTAGAGGTTATATGGTTTGGTCGAGTTATGTATATCGTTTGATAGACTCTACCAAAAATATCATATGGTAGACTCTATTACTACCAAATAACAAATAATGTTTAGTACATCTCTACCAAATATGATTTGTAGAGTATATCTCTACCAACTACCAAGTGTTTAGCATCAAGTATGGTAGAGTTAACCTTGTTCTTAGTAGAGTTAACATGATACTTGGTAGAGTTAACTTGGTGCAGGAGACTTCCGATCCTAATAGCCCAATATCACGTGTTGTTAGGAACCTTGAGGCAACGGGTCAGAGCAAAGAAGATACTGTTGAGAAAACACCATATCTCGAGGTATCAAGTAAGCCCGGAATGTCATAGCTAAGCATCGTTAATATAGTCGAGTCTCCATCAAAAGGTAAGGATGGTAATGAGAAGGACGAAGATATGACCATGGTTCATATGGAGGACGTGTTACCGAGACAGGCTCGCCAACAAGCACTTTGTGCGAACCAGGTAACCTAGTTCAGTTGGAATGTATAGTAGAGTTAATACGTCAACTTGTTAGAGTTCACTCACCGCTTTGGTAGAGTTAACATGATGCTTGGTAGAGTGAACATTCAGTTTGGTAGAGTTAGCTTATCGTTTGGTAGAGTTAATATGTCAACTTGGTAGAGTTAACATGATGTTTGGTAGAGTGAACATTCAGTTTGGTAGAGTTAGCTTATCGTTTGGTAGAGTTAATATGTCAACTTGGTAGAGTTAACATGATGTTTGGTAGAGTGAACATTCAGTTTGGTAAAGTTAGCTTGTCAGCTTGATAGAGTTAATATGTCAACTTGGTAGAGTTAATATGTCAGCTTGGTAGAGTTAATATGTCAGCTTGGTAGAGTTAATATGTCAACTTCGTAGAGTTAATATGTCAGCTTGGTAGAGTTAATATGTCAACTTCGTAGAGTTAATATGTCAGTTTGGTAGAGTTAATATGTTAACTTGGTAGAGTTAATATGTCAGCTTGATAGAGTTAACAGTTTATCCATGTTACAGGTATCCCCTTTCGTAGGATGTTCTATTGTTAAGAGGATAATGAAAAATGTTATTCATTTTCCCGCTATGTATGATCCATTTGGGCTGATACTTAAAATTAAAGTACTTTGGCTTTGTGACTATGTGTGGCACGAATTGTAAGCAATATCTTGTTGCACTCTATCTGACCATTTCTCTCAAAAACATTTTTTCTGAGCTATTTGTAAATTTTTGTAGGGCATTGATTGTCGATGGTGACCATAGTCCAATAGCGGATTTCTATCTCCGCTTACTGACTCCAAAAGACAAGTGGCCAGTCGAACAATATAGGTGGCTTACCGATTTGGTATGTTCCATTTGCCCTTTGGTAAAGTTCATTTGCACTTTAGTAGAGTTCATTCGTAATTTGGTAGAGTTAGAAAGAGTTATTTCTCTAATTTAGTAGAGTTCAATCACTTTTTTTTCCAACATATGTAGGCCGGTATGAATCTTTTCCGGCAAAGATCTTTGCAACGACCAAGTCTATTCAGGAGCAATCAGATTGCTTTCCTCGATCCACAGTTTTGTGGATTCTGGTGTGTTGAATATAGAAGAGATTATGTAGGAAAGTAGAAGACTTTCATCTGGCCGAATGGGTATAAAAAACTTTACGACGGTGTTCTCCCTGAATTATGTGCCACAAACAAGCAATGGATGAGAGACATCGATACGCTTTATATTCCCCATAATTATAACAACAACCACTGGTTGGCTCTAGAGGTCGATCTGAGACAAGGAAAGATTCGAGTTTATGATCCCGACCCGACTATTGTGGCCACTCCTGCCATTCAGGAGTCATGCAAGTAAGCAAAGTTTTCTTTTGGTAGAGTTAGCATATAGTTTGGTAGAGTTAAGTTATTAGTTTGGTAGAGTTAAGTATTTTTCTGCGTCTAGGGTTTCTGGGTTTGTGGGTTTGGTAGAGTTAGCATATAGTTTGGTAGAGTTAGTGTATAGTTTGGTAGAGTTAGCGTATAGTTTGGTAGAGTTAAGTTATTAGTTTGGTAGAGTTAGTATATAGTTTGGTAGAGTTTGCGTATAGTTTGGTAGAGTTTGCGTATAGTTTGGTAGAGTTAGCATCTACTTTGTATAACTTACATTTACATTCCGTCTGTTCATTTCATGTAGGTCGTACGCCGTGATGATTCCAAGGATGATTAAGTTTTTTTCCCCTCCTGCGATGCGTGATCATGTAAGTGCGGCGGCCTACAAAATAATCCGGGTGACGGGAACTCCGCATAATGCCAGGTCAGGCGACTGTGGCGCGTTTTGCCTGAAATTCATCGAGTGTTTAGCCCTTGGTTGCAATTTCGAAGGCCTGACTGATGAGTTCATTCCCTTCACTCGCTTGAAATACGCCGTTGACTTTAGAGAACAACTTCCGGTGGAGGAGACTATTGCCTACACAGATCCAGGAACAACTTTGTGTGATAAGGCCGGCCTCATTTCAGCCTCCCAAGACTTTCTTTTGGAGTACTAGAGTTAGGCTGGTACAGTACAGTTTGTTTTATTCATTTTGTAGAGTTAGCATATAGTGTAGTTTTGGTAGGATTTGTTTTGTATATGTTGATTAGCTATAATTAATGCACCTTTTGGTTGGTAGTAAAATGATAGTAAAATGAAATCCTCTAATATGATAAATCACAAAGCTCGAACTCATTAATCAACAATGAAGACCGGGTCACGAAGTAGATTATCGTTTGGTAGAGTTAGCATCTAGTTTGGTAGAGTTAACATAATGCTTGGTAGAGTTAATATCTATGCTTGGTAGAGTTAATATCTATGCTTGGTAGAGTTAATATCTATGCTTGGTAGAGTTAAAGTTAATACGTCAGCTTGGTAGAGTTCACAGTCAGCTTAGTAGAGTTGATTCTATGTTTAGCAGAGTTGATATTATCGAATATGGTAGTCATGATTGTACGTTTCCACTATATGTACGGGCATTGTGACCTAGTTGTTTACATTTAGAATAAGCTGAAACTTTCCTTGGTCGTTTTACCTCTCGTGAACACTCGAACAAGCTTTTTATCCTAGATTTCTTTGGCCTTCCTGGTTGTTGATGTACGTGGGGCGGATTACACACTTTAAGGCTCACATCCAACGGAACAGGAATTGATGCATCCCTTGGCATTATAAGATTGGAGTAGGCGTTGTATAAGTAGCTTGTGTGATAGTAGGGATGAGAAAGTTCGATAGTTGATCGATGCCATGCCTCGGCAACGACAATGGCATGCACACAAGGATTTTTTTCCACGTTAAACCGCTTGCAAGAACACGTCTTCTCGGTCAAATTAACCAAATGAGAAGATGCTGCTCTTGAAACCACAGCCTGGTGTTCGTCAATTTCTTGCACATTGTACTGCCTAACTTCCTCAACCCTCGTCTGTAAGTTAACAATACATGTTAACTCTACCAAAGTATGTTTAAACTCTACCAAATGATAAATGTTAACTCTACCAAAGTATGTGTGAACTCTACCAAACGATACATGTCAACTCTACCAAAGTATGTATGAACTCTACCAGACGATAACTCTACCAAAGTATATATGAACTCTACCAAATTATATGTGAACTCTACCAAACGTAATACCTTTAGGAGCTTTTCAATTGCTGTAGTTAGAATAGTGGTAGTGAGAGAAGCTTTTGTCCTCCTCTTCGTGAACCAACATGTTAACATCGCTCTAATTGCATCTATAAGTTGCACAATGGGAAAAGTTCTTGCTTGGGATAAGGCATGGTTGATTGATTCTGCTATGTTCGATGTAGTAAAATTGTATCTGTTTCTTGGAAAATAAACTCGACTCCACAACCGAATGTCAGCTCTTTGCAAGTATCCATGAAGCCTTGGATCTAACGCCTCAATTTGAGCAAAGATAGCATTGAACTCGTCAACCCTATATGCAGTGGCAGCTTTCTTGAACAACTTAAAGGACTCTCCCCCTCTAAATTTCGCCAAAATGTTTTTACGTACGTTGTAGGTGCAAATACCCCGAGAAGCAAGTGGGTACACATTCTTTATGGCTTTACCAATGGATTTATGCCTATCTGAAATGATGGCAAGTTCTATGTCATCGGGGATAACACGGTTAAGCTGTCTAAAAAACCATTCCCAAGACTCATCATTCTCGGTATCAACCACACCAAAAGCCATAGGAAATATGTTGAAGTTACCATCTTGCATGGTCGCAGTTAGAAGAGTACCTTTATACTTTCCTTGCAAAAAGGTCCCATCAACAACAATAACTTTTCTCATATAAGGAAATCCTCTAATACTTGCATCGAATGCTATGAATAGAAACTTGAACCTGTCTTGCCCGTCGACTTCAAGCTTGATAAGGGTTCCAGGATTTGCTCTTCTTATCGCATACAAGTACGAAGGAAGTTCTTCGAAACTACTTTCAGAAGTTCCTGAAGATAGTGCACGTGCTTGCTTAAGAGTACGGTGTGCCTTCCAGTACTCCACCTGCGGAATTGGAACTCAATATCAATATGAACTCTACCAAGGTATGTGTTAACTCTACCAAACTTAACGTAACCAACATATAAACTCTACCAAGTTATGTATGAACTCTACCAAAGTATATATGAACTTTACCTACCAAACGATACATGTTAACTCTACCAATGTATGTATTAACTCTACCAAACGATACATGTGAACTCTACCAAAGTATGTGTGAACTCTACCAAACGATACAAGTTAACTCTACCAAAGTATGTATGAACTCTACCAGATGATACAAGTTAACTCTACCAAAGTAAAAGTTAACTCTACCAAAGTATCTATGTTAACTCTACCAAACGACTGTACCTTCAGACCGAATCGCTTGTTTAGTGAATCAGCGACATGATTAGGTAGAACAGATGGCCCAATACCACCTACGAATTCCATGTACAACCGTCATAGAACTTCAGCACTTGCTTGGCATGCCCGATCTGATCTCTCTGTTACAGAACAATTGTGTTCTTTACTATACTTTCGGACATAGAAACATGCACTATCGTCAATACGTGAAGCTCGCACTCTCCACTGACAGTTTGGTACCAAACATTTCACATCCAACAGTGACCGAGATGAAGCCACAACATCAAAGTCAAATCTTTGCAAGACTGACAGAATCTTCAACCTCGTTTTCAGTTCTTTTTTGGATGAAAATCGTTGCCCGACCGCCAATTCTAGTGATGACATTTCTATGTCCAAATGCTCAGCATTTATACTGATGTAATCTTCATCCTTTGATTTATTTCCTTCATCCTTTGATTTCTTTTCTTCTTCCTTTGATTTCCTACGAACACTGATGTAATATTCATCATCTGAGCTTGCACCATCCATATCATCGCAATAGTCGAATCTGAATTCCGCATCTTTGTCCTCAACATGTTCAAATTCGTGTTTCACATCTTCAGCTCTACTAAACTGGGGATCAACTCTACTACATTCAACATCAACTCTACCTAACCGTGGGTCAACTCTATTATACGTCGAATCATTGTTCTCCCACTGACAATGAACTCTGCCATCACCATCGTTGAAACTCGCAGAAACACGTGATCTAATGGAAATCTCTACACAGAGACGCATTGTTTGTTTACGAAATTGTTGCACAAACACATGTAATTGCCTTTCATTACTCACAAAGAAGTTTGTTGATTCAGACCGAAATCTTCATACACCATCCCAAGAAATTCATCATAACTAAGATCTTCGCCAATCCCTATGATCCGACTACCGTAGATTTTGTCCACCAAAAAAACCCACATGTTTTGGTTAAAACTCCAACTCCCACAAACCAAAACGATTTGATCCATAGATTCTAACAGATTTAACAATTAAAATGAAGGATACGAAATGATTTGAAGGAAAAATGGACCTACAAATAAAGATAAGATGAATGGAGCTTCAATGGCGTAATGACATTTAATGAGCGGCATGTTAGGTAATAAAGTTAGTTAGGGTTAAATTCGTAATTTACAACTACTAGGTATCCCCAACTTTACTCTACCATGCGTTTATGTTAACTCTACCAAACATCGAACACAACTCTTCTACGAAAGAGACTAACTCTACCAAAGGTAACACAACGTTCTCCATGGTATACTTGATATGTCCATGGTAGAGTTCAGTTATCCATGGTATAGTTGATTTGTCATTGGTAGAGTAAAGTTGTCCATGATATAGTTGACTTGTCCTTGGTAGAGTTAAGTTATCCATGGTAGAGTTAAGTTCTCCACGAAAAAATTAACTCTACCATACACTACATTATTGAACTATCAACTCTACCACGTTGGATTCAATTAGTTTAGTAGAGTTGATTTCGATTTTTTGGTTTAGGGCGTAAGCAATTGCTGACGTGGCAAGTTTCATTAATGGCAGTTTCGTAATTACGTTTTTGTTTACTCATCAAAAAAAGACAAAACGGTATATTACGTAATTTAAAATCTATTCGTATAATTTTTAAACATTTGCTCTATTTAAGTAATTTTTCAACAAATCTACTCTATTACAACGAATCACCCTAGACTATTTCCATGTCCTATTTGCATTGCTACCCTCGAGGACTTTATCTCTCCAAAACATTGAGGAGGAGACCATCACTGTCACAACTAATGACACCCTTACTCATAACATAATGAAAGAAAAACTCAAGTAGACTCTATTTAGTATGTTACCTGGTAAAATCCTCGAGACTGGATGGAATGAAAACACTTTTCAATCGAAGATCCTATAACCAAACTCGTAAAATTATTCATGAATTCCAATCAAAATGTCATTTTGACAAGATACTCAATAAAACGTATGTCTGGCTTATTTTTTTTTATTCTAAAGAAGGAAAAAACAAAAGAAATAACTGAATTTAGACAAGTAATTATGCTTATGCAACATGAGTTACAAAATAATATCAAAACTCCTCTGTAATAGTAACATACTACAGTATATAGGAGAGCAACTTAATGAAACATATTTCTGGTTTATTCTAAGGAAAGGAAAACAAAAAAAGAATGACAAAATGTAGACCAACAAGCTTATGCAATATAAGTTACAAAATTATCTCAAAAGTAATTGTAATATACTAAATAGAGTTCTCTAGTCTTGAGTGTTATTTTGGAGATCCAATCAACGTTTGTCGTTTGGACATAAAATTTTGAAAATATTCTATTACAGGAAGAGTCCTCTCATGCTATCCTATGTTGCATGGGTATCTCAATTTTAATCAAGAATCCGTTTTGGATACGGCATGGGTACGAAAACACCACGGAGACACCGTCAAAACGTCTTTACGACGTTTCGAGATAACGAGACGACATGCTATAGAACAGGAACACGGGGACACCGTCACAACATTTCGAAAACGTTTCCGATGTATAAGGCATAAAGCTTAATTTATTTTTTAAATAAAAAAACATAAAAAAAATTTAAAGTGTGATAATAAATATTAGAATTTTCTAATCACACAGTCATCTCTAACATGCATCTTTCTCAACACACTAACAACTTTTCATCTCTTCTTAATCCCCTCATCGTAACAAGGATGACCCGCATTTTAAAGATGATTTACTCGTTAATTAGCTTGTTTTGTTAAGATATTAAACTAAGTGTTTTTAAGTATTAATACTGTGATATTTATATCTTAAATTATTGGTATTTTTTTATATTATTATTCATGTACCCATACCGTACCTGTTTTTATAAATTTTAAATTTGTTGTTTTCTGTACCCGTTTCAGTAAAACCTAGCTCTCATGCGCTGTGGATCCATCAAACCACCACCTATCGTGATTACATGGCTATCACGATAGAGATGAGCAAAGTTCATGCCAAAATTGAATGAAATTTCTTAAGAACCTAATGATTAAAATGGGATTCACCCGGGAGTGTGTATCGACAATATTCTCTATATAATGTCTTTATTTATTTATGAAAAAGTTAAGGAGAGAATCATCCCATTGTGGAAACTTTTTCTTTCTTTTTTTTTTTTGATAAAACCCATTGTGGAAACTTAGGCAAGAAAACCTATTATTTATTTATAGTTGATCATATGCGCTGAGGTCCTAGTCTCCTATATGAGAAAAACGTAAGAGTAATCGTAGAATCACATTTATGAAGAAATGATTTTAATTAAGCCTGTCCATTTCACTTTTCCTCTACACATTTTATGGACTGCATAACTGGCACAATGTGACGAGATCCTATTTATTTTCGCCTCTATGCAGGCGCATGCCTTAAGTTTAAAAGAAAAGCATTTGTCTTGATCCTTCTTAATATTAAGCAAATATTGGAGATCCAAATTTTTAATTTTTATTTAGTATATCAGTAAAATATGTATTTAATTTAGTGTTAATTTTTTTGAGTTTACATTTCTATCTCACAGTGGATATATATATATATATATATATATTTATAATTCTAGAAATATAAATATAAATATATATATAATATATATATATATATTGCTTTATGCATCTCAATATCTTCGTATCTGTATCTGAGAATCAACAAATTCAACTCCACATTGTTCACAAAATTTTGGATCATTTGTTTTATCTTCGATCACTCGATAATTTTCACAAACGCAAATTCCACTCTTAATAGGCCTAAAAATCTTTTCACAAAATAATCCATCTTTTCCGGTTTATGAGTTAAATTTGGAGATGGAAGCCTTCTTTCGTTTTTGACAGTGAAGTAAGACCAAACCCATGAACTTATTATCCTAAATTGAAACAAATTGATAGGATCCTTTTTTACGCTCCTCATGTCCCTCTCGTGTGGCGGTAGAAGGGCTTGTCTAAATTTCGGAGTAAACAGCCTTCTAACTGCGATATTTCTTTAGTGATCCGTTCAAGACTTTAGTTTTTCACATGCGTCTGAATTTCGTTTTCAATGATATTAAATGAAATAAATATCATGAATAACAATATCATAGATATAATGAAGAATTAAGAAGTTGATAATTAACTTCAGATCTTTGTAAAAAAAACTAACATTATTATTATGAATCACTAAAATTCATATCTTTCAATAAGTTTCTAAAACTTTAGATCCGACCTGCCTCTATAGCATGTGCACTACTACAAAGCAACGTCTCATGTATTGTTAAGTTATGGAATGGTTGCTTGTGTCCTCATTGTTGAGATCCATTGGAAACAATTAATCACACACTATTCAAGTGTCCTTGATCCTTCATGTAAGTGCTTTAGTCCATATCGTGTTAGCTTTTTAGGCTTGAAATGAAAAAAGTCTATAAGAACGTCAATCGGGCAGCACCAGACACTCTTAATCTTGTAACCAAAAATGTGTATAGACTGGATGAAACACAAAGAAAGACTTACCAGTAGATCCCAAATGCTTATATATTCCAGACACTTCCCATTCATTTGGAGCACCACATGAGATCTATTGCCGCTTTGATGCATCCTAGAGAAGCTCGAACTCCACGAACCTGGTTTTTTATAATCAATGGCTTGAACTGTCCGCTACACCTCGATTTAAAGAGATCTAGACACTACAAAAAAGCTATCAAATTTTGACCATGGATTCGGTAAAAAAGTGGTAAAAACGTATATCTTTGACCAATTTCAGACGAAAACAAGTGCTCACGAATCGGTGGATGGAAATGAGTTGTGGTAAAAAAGTTGGTCGAAAATACGGACGAAAAAGTGGTCAAAACATTCTGACGAATAAAGACAATGTTTTATATGCCCTCCCATGCAAAAATTTAGCACTTCTCTAGGCAATGCAAAGTCTCCTAAAGTCTCTTATCCCTTCATTCATTTAAGTCATCATCTGTTCAAAACTAATTTCACTGACCTCATATCCATGAACTCTTGGAATTTCTTCTTCTTAGGGACCTATTTCCATCTTTCTCTATTTCTTTGATTCAACGTAATTGTAATTTTTCCGTTGATTTTCTTGCTAGAAAAAACACAAGGACTACAAATTTACTGCTCTCCTAACGCCTACAACAAACTATTTTAATTATATAGCAGCTTAGAATAATAATGTCGAAAACAAATAGAAAAACATTTCATGTGTCTATTCAAAACATATACACATTCATGTCCCTCATAAATACTTAGATGCACAATTATTGAGCCCTAAACCCCACAAATTTCAGCCGAAAGTAAAATATTCAGTAGCTAGATGTATATAGAGACATATAACTTCAAACCACCATATCGATTAGTAATTTGATTATTATTAGTCTGAAGTATAATACAGAAATATCTCCACCGACATTTTTGTTTCGCCTAATTTTCATGTTATTCCCTCCCTTAGCAATGACTTATATATAATTTTAACCCTCGATATTTTTATAACGTGTTTTAAAGATAAGAGTTATATTTTTTAAATTCCATCTTACAAATGAAATATGGTTTTAAATTAGAAAAGGATTATAGTAATGTAGTTAATTAATGTTGACAAAAAAGGGAGTTTATGATTTTCTTCTATACAAAATGTTGTTTCCATGTGAGAGGATTGTGAGGAGTGAGCTGGACATTGTACAAATTGAGAATATATAAATACACCCACCCAATACGCATATTTTTATGTTAATTTGGGTGGACCATTAAATCGGAATTTTATAAATAAAATCAATTAAAGGGAAAGTTTATTTATTTTCATTTCCTGAAAAGGATTGATTAAATTAGGAGG
This sequence comes from Cardamine chenopodiifolia, assembly GCA_963922655.1. Lineage (NCBI taxonomy): Eukaryota > Viridiplantae > Streptophyta > Magnoliopsida > Brassicales > Brassicaceae > Cardamine > Cardamine chenopodiifolia. The sequence goes on along the minus strand of OZ000478.1, from coordinate 11,630,468 downwards.
CAAAAGGAGCTCTATGAGGAATGCCTTTTCGTCGCCTAGTATTAGAGGTATGAGTTGGAGGATGTGTGCCTTTGTGCGTTTCTTGTTGTCTTTCTTTACGCAATCTTTCTTCTTCCTCTTCCTTATTCTTCCTCATTCCTTCAACCTGACATTTTATGATCATATCATATACATTTCCCATATTCAAATGTAACATATACGTCTACACATCTAATTCACCTCGTATTTACATTTTCTTAAGATACATTGTATGACGCAAAATAATAATAATACAGTGTACATGTTTCACAATCCTATATGACAACACAACATCATCTATACAATTTTTTTTGTCAACAACGTACATTATACGAGTTTGAATATATGTAGTGATCATATAACCAATGAATTTACCATACAAGTACCTAAAGATTATATGGTAGTTCCTAAAACCGACTCTCATTTCCTACCGGAAAAATAAATTGGAAAACGTTAGTAATAATGATGAAATATGCACTAATCAATTATGGTGGTCCAATTGTAAAGTACTTATTATATCGATTGATTTTATGGTGGCCTCTATAGACGCATTAAATGATAATTATACGTCCATATAGATGTGACAATCGATAAGCTTCTAGCCAATGATTTACTATGCTTCAAAAAAAATGTCATTGAGAAAAAGTGTAGGTAAACAGACCTTGCATCCCAAGGAACAGAAGCGAAAGGGATCAAGAAGGGTTCTACTACAAGTCTCGCAGAAGTAGGAAATGGTTTTGGGGTTGGAGGAGGAGGCACCATGAGAGGAGTTCTTAGGATGAGGTCTCTCGTTTAAGAAGAGAACCCTCGCGCTATTGATGACATAAGTCTGGACTCCTCTTATGTCCAATGCCTTCTCTATCTCCGATACTCTTACCACATCATGATACGATGATCTTCTTATCTGTATCCGTCCTCAATGTTAAAGAATATGATTTGTATATATGATATATGTATATTGAGAAAATGATGGACCTGAAGGACGGGATGGTCAATGTGGAAAGAGGAGCGGCAGTAGAAGCAAAACGCATCGTTTTGACAAGAGAGGCAGAACATGTTGCACTCGTTTCTCGGTGTCTCACGGTGTCGAGGACAAATGGTGAAAAAGTTTGTTCTTAAGAGACCTTCCAGCCATTTAGGCTCCTCCATTTTATCCCTCTTCAAAAAGAAAATTACGATGAAGACAAATTATAAGAACAATGTAATAACTAACAAAGATTATACTCTTGCCATTTGCATTACCTTTTTGAAGATGATCAGTCGAGAGAGAACGAGTGAGAGGAAGAGACAAGGAAAGAGAGAGAGGGTATAAGATAATTTGATTATAGAGACAATAAGAGCAGGAAAAATTAGATTATAATTAGGGTAAGAGAGAAAGACAGATATCATTTTTATTTTATTGTTGGTAAATGAAGATTTTATGGTTTTTCTTCTTATTTAGGATAGGTAGATATCTTTTCATCTTTCATTATTTAATTTTTGTTGTTAAACTTTAAAAGGTACAGTTATTGAAACTATAATTTTAAAATTTATTATATAAAAATGAACACATCATATTAGAATCGGACACATGACAAATTTATAATTAAGTTGTGACACGTATCAAAAATAAAATTTAAATTTATAGTATCATCTTACTAAAACTTAACACCTATTAAATTATAATCTACCTTATCGCAACAAATGTTAAATAGTTGTAAAATTTTACAATTTATGTAATCGTTTTCATTTATTATTATTATTATTATTATTATTATTATTATTATTATTATTATTATTATTATTATTATTATTATTATTATCTAAATAGGTATATACATATACAACTTTAAAAAAGGAAAACAACGATTTTAAATGTCTTAACGATTTCGGTCTAAGCAACAACTAATATTTCGACTTATAGGTTTCACTCAATTTCACCATGCAAATCAGTTTATATCAATTAAGTTCTATTTTATTTTTCTCAAACTAACTATATAACAAAATAGTTTCATGATAGATATAACATATATTGATGTATATAATGCATTATCTATTACGTCGGTATTTTTTATCCACCAATGTCTATACACTGATATTTGTAAAAAAACCCAGAAAAATTATCTCTAAAACAAATCATTCTAAAGCCCATTACCTTTTGTTAGTCCGCTCCTCAACCCAATTCGAATTCCTTAAGTTTTTAGCCAAAACCATTTTACGATTTTCATACCCAAACAATTCAATTTCGACTGTTCATTACATTTCTTGTCTAAATCAACCAAGATTTTGACTATTACTTTTTTTAAATGCGGAAATGTTACATATTACCACTTTTAAATGCGGAATTTTGTCAGCTTTAGCCACTAAAATAATGTAGTTTTATGGTAAAAAAAAACTGGCCACCATATCTTGTGGGGCTAGACTAGTCCCATTATCCACATATTTGGATCATAGCTAGTCCATGGCCAAATGGTAACAGATGGCTACACAAAATACATTGGTACTACCGTTTAGCTACGGAAATAATTTAGGTGATGACTGATGAGTCTGATAAAAAAGCATGTAAAGGGATCAAGCAAAACCGCATGTTCAGCCATCTAAGTATATAAACAATCTACCTTAACAATGTTATAAAAATAAATAAAAGGTGTCCAGAAACAAATTTAATTAGATTTTACTTCTCTCTTTTCCAGTTTCTTGGGTGTCCTTACTGATGCTCCAAATGGTTTTAGCCACTGATAATTTGTCGGATGCCTAACAGGGTGCTGAGGTTGATTTCGGTACGGCATATTATGGTGAAACGTTATGTCTGGCACTTAGAACCCCGTTCGCCACCAAACTTCGCCAGCAAATTTCCTGGTTACATAACAATGTCTAAAGCCTTTATATTGTTTTTTGACATTTTAAACGTTAAAACTTTAAATAAAATTAAGACATCTTAAAGGTTTTACCATTGTTGCTTAAATATATTTTACAGTAATATATAGTAGGTATTTAATTTTTTTTTTGTTTACTAAAACTATCGATACATGCGTTATTATTGCTGCTTAAACTTTTCTTGCATATGTTTGTCTATAGGGCATAAATGGATCACATCACCTTCTTTTCCCCATTCCTCGCCACCAATACATATTTGGCTACCGTTAGGCCTTTCCTTAGGATGAATTCCAAAAGCTTTTTTCATTTGATCGTCCCTAGTAATAGGTTGAACAAGAATTTGACTCGCAATTTTCTATAAAACGGAGTTTGGATATTTGGTTGGCATTCGATTATTAATTAATTAGTCCTTCATCACTTTCTCTCCCGAGATTTAAGAACCTAATATTATTGTTAAGTTTTTTTTTAATAAGTTAAATTTCTGCGCTATGTCGAGAGATTTTTTGACAAACAATTTTTTTTTTTCGTCCGTTGCATTAAAAGAAGAGATACAAAAAAAATGATATGATTCAACCCAAAAGTTTTAATAAATTTTGTTGATTTTAAAAATTATTGATGTTATCTGGTGATAGAAAATGCTTTAAACTAAATTAATTGGTATTCATAATTTTTAAGATATTGAAAGACAAACAACCATAGTTTTTTTATCAAAATTTTCATAGCATTTGTTGAAAGCTCCGTTCAGGTAATATGATCTTTGATACTATTCACTTCTAAATTATAAAAAATTGGTGCAATACTAAACCTGACATTGAAAACTCCGTTCAGCTAATATGAACTTTATTAGTATCTTTCTATTGCATGAATATCTCTTATTGCTCCAAACTTATGTCCCTTTGACAGTATAAACATATAATGAACAACGTTGCAGTAGATTTTAGAACTACATGGATGTATAGATACGAGGATCCAACTCTCGGTTACTATGGCTGATGTTTTCGTTTCCCATAGAATGAGGAGATGTCGGATAACTTTGTTGAACAGACTTGAGAAGGAGATAGAGAAATTAAGGATTTGTCGTTTTGTGGATATTGATATATTTTTTTGGCGTCACAATGCTGAGAGCTTCAAACGATTTTTCTTTTCAAAGAATATTTGGAATCAATTAAAGGTTATAGCTTAAGTTAAAAGAATAGTATAAATGAGACTGGTTCTCTCATGATACTCGAAAATATTCGTTCTTTGTTTGGATTACAACACACAATAGATTATCAAAGGTAGATAGAATGCTTGTTTGGAATCGAAGAGGCAACTCTAATTGCGTTCTTTGTGACCAGTTTTTGGAATCGCATGACCATCTTTTTTTCGCTTGTAATTTCACATCTTCGATCTGGTATAAATTCACTCATGGCTTTCTTCAACAATAATATGTAGCATAGTTTAGGGACATCATGCCATTCTATCCGGCTTATCGATTAGTCGTATTCATAGATTCATTCCTGAGATATGTGTTTCAAGCATATGTTTACACATTACGTTTACACTTCATTGAATAATAAGTATTTGATATAAAAGTTATAGAATACTTTTCAGCTTGAAAAGTTGAATGCATCTAAGATTTGATGGTTTAAATAATTTTTCCCAGACTCTCGTTGTTTTTTCAAAACTTTTAATCCCTATTTATGCTTTAAGCGTATGTGGATTTTGTATGTTAAGAAAATCAACATCATGGATCTTTATAATGATATGTAATGTAGAAAAAAAAACATGTTATATAAATATGCTGCAAAAAGCTATAGAGTTGAAGAACTTACTAATCTGTCATACTTCCTTTGACACCTCATCCAATTTAAGAATTGCATAGAAATCATCAATAACCATATATATATATATATATAGATAGATAGTGACATGAAAACACAAAAAAAAACACAAGTTTTGCTTTAAGGGTAGTGTCCACTTTCTGATTTATAACTATCAGAAAAATCAAGAAAAATGATAATCATTTACATTATCTAAGAACACTTAGTGCTAGATATAATTATAATATACCAGTAGTATTACTGTATATCCTAATATCCATCTTCCAAAGGCAGTGACCCATCATATATATCATATGAAACAAAAAAAAAAGTTGATATTGATATTTAGATTATATTAAACTAAATGTGAAGCTAACGGTCTAAGTAAAGTTGATATAGTTGGAGATTTAAGATAAACGTCAGAGTTATGAAATCTGAAACACAAAATTTTTAGAATTTAACTATGGGATTATCGGTACATTAATGGTACCAAAAGAAACTCTGGTTGATAAAAAGAAATGGTGGTACAAAAATTTGAATCTCCAATACCGCTTGAGGTTTTAAGAAAAAAGTGAATGAAATACTCGTCTTAAGATTTGAGAGAAAAGCTAAACAATGTTTAGCTTCTCTGAAATCAAAGTTTAAGAGATATCACACATATTTTTATTATTGATTGGTATGTATTATATTTTGTCGTGGACTTGGACAATACTAAAAGTGATGTGTATTAATTGTTTTAGTTTGATTGGTTTTATCTTTTAAATGGTATATTAACTTTTTATTATGTTACTATTAGAAATATTTATGTGTAATGTGTTACCGATGGAAAGACACATTTTAGTCTTGTTGTATTGATTTTGGTGAACATCTCGTTATCTAAAAATAACAAAATATACCATATGTTATTTAACTCAAATTTTCTATAATTTTTTTCTTTCCATTTAAAATGTAATGTTTTGTTTCATTATGGTTGTTGCTTAGGCTTTTAAATTTTTAGGTAGATGAAGCATTATTTTTCTTAACGGATTACATTAACTTAAGTTTGATAGATATGAAAATATATATGATAATTTTTAACTTGAACGGTTGGATTCTTTTCATTTAAATCTTATCAATTGTTGTTGTAAACTGTAAACAAAGCTTAAATTTGTAAATATTTTGGTAAAAACCTTAAATATGAATTAGTTTTATTAAAAGTTATAACGTTTAAAACTAAAATGCCAAAACAAATAGTGTAAAGAATTTAAACGATGTTATGTAACAAAAATAAATTGATGGCATGTTTATAAACCTTCAAGAAAATATGGTTTTTCTATTTTAACGGTTAATCAAACAAATTTGTAAACAGAAGAAAGGTAATGACAAAACAATTTCTATAAATATGCATTATAATCGTTTTATGTAACAAGATAACTTTATTAATCAATTTTTAGCTCACTATAAATTTCTGAAACATTGTAATCAATAATTATTGAATAACTCTCATATATAATTATTGAAACATTGTAATCATATAATTATTGATAAAAACATATATAAATATATCATTAAATTTGAAAAAACCAAAAATATCAAAATTTTACACAAGTTCGTTTATTTATTAAGTGTATGTTTTTTAAATAATAAAATTTGTGCTGACTATTAACTAATATTATATTATTTTCTGATAACACAGTATTTTACATGATATCACACTATAATTTAACTGACACGAAAAAAAAAAACACTTTTAATTTACGATTTGAGCCTCTGCGTATGTAGTATGTGACTTTACAGCACATAAACCCTTATTTAATTATCAAATTAAGTTTTTCTTTAAAGAAATTATCAATATAAGTATATCCGTGTTTTGTTACTAATCACACGAAAAATGATAGAATAGTATACCTTTTATTATCTATTTAAAATATTTATCATTTTTACCGTTTTCTCTTCATGCTAAACCATTGTACTACATTTTATGTCACCAATCATTTGTCATTTATTCCCTCGATTCAAAAATTTGTTGTTAGTGTTTTTTTTTTAATATGTGAAGTGACTATTGATCAATATATATATATATATATATATGTGTGTGTGAATTGAGTATCATCTCGAAATAACATTTGGGTACTTGTGATAGGTTATGTATGTCAAATTTAATTACTAATTTCAAAACCAGTATTATTTGTCCCGATTCAAATCATTACAGACTAAAATGAAATTATACAAGAACTGTCATAACAAAAAAAATCATGCATTGAATAACTGCCAAATGTCCCCAATCACGACCTTGGAAACTCTCGCTTTTCTCTTCACACCAAATTCTAAAGTGCCTCTTTCCCCGGGATATCTATTAGTCTTCTCAAAGGCAGCCAATAGTCTTAGCCATAACCATGTATTATTACCATCTTTTACATCAATACGACAAAAAATTCTACAAGTTTGTGGCCGGAGGTTGAGTAACTTCCGCCATATCCATGACCTCATGGATGACTCTTGAGCATCCTAGAAAGAACCATTACGCAACAGATAATGCATGCATTAGACCTTATTCTCTTTTTTTTTTGTTATTTCTTCTTTGCCTTCGATGGTTGAGGGGAGTGTTAAATTAGTAAGACAACATGTCACTAAACCAATTAGGCTGAGACTTTGTTAGTGGGTCCACTCTGCTTTAGATGGTTAATGAGACTTTGTTCTCTATCTTTTTTATTCTTTTTTACTCTGCTTTAGATGGTTGAAAACTAACTGCACTTGTTCCCTGACCATTCTTCCTTTTACCTTAATTATCAGGAGTCTTGAAATCATCTTTGATTTCTTGAGTTCCAGCCTCCTTTTTTGACATAAATATCTTATGGAATTGAGGAAGAATCCATCTAAAAGGAAGAAGCATACAAAGAACAAACAACATATGTTATACAAAGAATGAACAGAAAACAAACTTAACAAAGACTAAGAAGTTTTGGTTTTACTAAGAAAATGAAGAAAAAATACACAGATACAAAGAAGAAAGAATATAGAGTCAGAGACGGGAACAGGAAAAAAACAACAGATACGAAAACCAAAATCAAAATCCACAGACAAAGAACAATACACAGGATTAACAAATATGAAGAATTAGAATATATTTACATACGATCAATTTCTCGACGTAGCTAGAAAATTAGCAATTAAGGATTCAAGATTGATAGTTTAGGGTTTTGAACTTTTGATATGATCGAAGGAGTGGGACCAGCAAATATAGCTTGGAGGGGGAAATAAGTAGCTAATTGTTCATTCGAATAGATAACAAAATATATTTCTATTCAGGTACTTTAAGGGATCCAAAACCAGTCTGAACAGTCCATTCGGTTTGGATCCGGTTCAGTTCTGCAGATCAACACATATCACGAGAGCATAAATTCTAACCGATAAATACCACCACAGACGACAACATAACATATATTTAAACAATACAAAATTTTTAAGAACCCAATAGCCTCACAAGTCACTCAATCATTCACCAATAAGCAAAACAATCAAAATTTTGAATAAAAATGACAAATTTATCTCAAAATTGTGACTTGAAGCATTCTCTAGTTTTTGCAGGAAGAACCACAGGGGAAAGGGCACTTCTTCTTTCCTCCTGCACCAGAAATGGTTTAAAACCAAATCATTAATCCAATCTCATGTCATATTAAAAGCTACATCTCTATATATATCTTCACTTTAGTTTTTGTTACCTAACGACTTGTTCTGAAGTGCAACTTTTGCTTTCTTTGATGCAGCTGTGTTGTTCATTGCACCACCATTTGGTCTCTTCTTCCTCGGAGGCTCCACTTTTAAAGGTGCTTCATCCTCTGACTCATCCTCATCCGAACCCATCTAACCAAACAAATCAAGATTAGCTTTTTAAACTGATTTAAAAACTCATTGCTACTACTCACAGCTCCTTAACCAAAAGTTCAAAACCAACCTCATCTGAGTCGGATTCATCTTCATCTTCGTCTGAGTCAGATTCATCAGGCTTGACCGTTCCAGCATTCCTCCGAGGAGGCAACAAACCTTTTTCTCAAAATGTCAAATTTAGGATTCATAACAGAGTCACTATAATAACAACAAGGCACTAGACACTAGTAGCTTAGTAAAGTAAACTTACCACATTGTTGTCCCATAAACTCGTCTATCTCAGAATCTACCAACGAAAAGGTAAAAAGATTAGCTTACAACTTCATAACAGATTAAAAATCAAAACATTGACTTAAAGAATTAGAACTCACCAGAATCAATCTCCTCATCCGTGAGAATATCAGAAATATCAGAACAAAACAAAATCAAGGATAAACAAAACACAAGCTGAGCATAAATTTGAATCACCATTGATAAAATTCTTTAAAAAGGGCAATGAAACAAAGGATATTGTTCGTCATCATCAAGGGTCTTGTAACCAAGAAGAAAGACACTGCTTTTAGAGTTGTGAGAGAGCTCAAACTCTTGCTCAAAGAAGAGATCTAGTGAAACTTGAGGAAACTTCTGCGAGAGAGTTCCAATAACAAGTTTTGTCTTATCATCACCAACTTTGACATAAATGGGAACATTCTCATCTTCTTTAATCTTCTTCAACTCACCAAGAGCAACCTGAGAGACATGAATGATATACCCATCTTCTGGTTCAACCTTAAGAGGCTTCCCTGGCTTAATCTCAATACCTATAATTGAACATTAATCATCAAATCAATTAAAAAGTCACAAACATTGATGCTTTGAAACCTAAACTCACAAAGATAGATGCTTTGAAAGCTAAACTCCAAGAATACTAATATTAACATACAATTATACAATTTCAACACAAGACTATGCTTTATTGAGTGATAGAGATCGTTCAATACAGAGAAAGGCAAGCTTTTATAGTTAAAAAAAAACATATTTAAAATATTATCATGCGATATTCATGGCGAAAACAATCAATAGAAGAAAATGAGGTATTCAATAGAAGCATATAACTTCAGAGAGAGATACCCCAAAACTCCATAGCTATTGAAAGAGGAAGATGCGGAGGTGTGTGTGGCTGCTTGAAGTAGGGTTTTAGTGTTTGTTTGAAAAATAACAATGGTGCGGCTTCTTTATATGGATACTCTTACTCCGTTACACTCCTTTTCGCCTGTAGGGTTTTATGACAAAATTTCAAAAAAAAAAAAAGTTTTTTTTATTGTTCCTTTTGGTTTGCTAAGTTAATGGGCCTTTATTTATAGTGGGCTTCTACGGAATGAGCCATATTATATATACATATTTCTAATAATATTTACTGCTATGCCTGTGGTCCATAACAAAGCAATTAGAATTTGAAAAATCTTGTAGAGGTTTTAGCTTCAAAAATCTTTTTTAAAATATAAGCATTGAAGGTTATAGTCAAGATCAAGTATACAAATGTGGAATTTGCTAGTGTGTTGGAGACACTGAGTGATACAGAAGGTCTCAAAGTCAACTGGTCAAAGCTAAGTCATCAAGGATTCGAGAAGGAACTGGTTAGGTGCAAATTCATTAGCTTCAGTGAGGTATCTCTCTCTCATTGGTCATTGGTTAAGTGTGTATTCCACACGTATAAGGAAGGGTTGCTTTTTTTTTGGTTTAAGGTAATTTATTAAAATAATTGCTATGTATAATATGTTACAAACGGCAACGCTTATAAAACAGAGCTTAAAGCAGTAACGACTGGTGTAATGTTTAGAGCCAACGAATCTAGAGGTCACCATTCTTGCTATCCGCTTAATATTGGAGAGAAGATATTCGATCTTGAATAACTTTGTTGATGAGTTTCACCATAGCTTTGTCTTTGCAAGCCATTTGCATGACGCCGATTATTTTTTTCTCTCCACACATTGTAAATCGTCGATTGGAAAGCTAGACTCAGAAGTACCTTGTCTTTATTGCTGCAGCTGATTGGATCGAAGAGTCTGAAGAGTGATTTCCCAATCAGGATCAGTCTTACGCCCAAGCAACATGTGTGTGAGCTCCCACAAGACGGGGAATGAATGGGGGCAAGCAAAGAAAAGATTGTCTCTAGTTTTGAATGGTTCATTGTAGAAGACACACAAAGAACTCTGCACCTAACGACCAGTTTGAAACCCAGTTGCAAGATGGTTTTGACTGCAAACCAAGTGATGAAAGCATAACGGGGAATAGCTTGCGAAAACCACACAGTTCTAAACTACGAAACTTTCTCACGTTCTTGTCGGATTTGAGCCCGTGTGTGGTTTGTGGAGAACGACGGCTTAAATTCATCAGGACCATGACGCCATAGAGGGATATCTTTGCCTGCTACAAGGCCTGGGAGTGAAAAGGAGTTAACTTGATCTACTATTTCCTGGTAACGGGTATCACGAAACCGACGAGCTCTCCATCGAGAGTGACTTACACCAAGCGCAACTGAGCAACAATCACGAAGACCAAGTTTTCCCAGACCTGCAGTACATGTGACACTGATCAGTTATCCATACGGTAGCATGACTCCCACCAAAAAGCTACACTCTCCCCATTACGAAACTCCCATCTAATAAATTATTTTGCTTGGTTCCGGAGTTTTAGGAGTTTTCTCCAAATCCACGAACCTAAAGAGCTCTCTTTCACGAGCCAGAATGATTGTTGATTCAATAGATACTCCCTCGTCCAAGAAACTCAAAGCGATCTCAAGTTTGCAAACAATCTCCATATACGGCTTAGCGCAAAAGTATGTGAGGAATTTCTACGCTTACGGATACCCAGTCCCCCTTCCTCTTCTGAGCAACAAACACCCTCCGGATAAACTTTAGCGATTAGAAAATATCTAGTATTTTTCTTCGTTCTTTTAGATTAATCGATTCATTGTATCGAGTGTGACTGTATGTGTGTGAGAGAGAGATAGTAATTCGTAATGGTGAATCTGTAACGGCTCAGTTTGAGTCAAGAAACTAGTGGATTCTAGAGTCAATTTCTGGCGAGACGTAGGGTTCCATTCTGGAATCCAAACTCGTAAAATTTGTATGCCTTTTTTTTTTTTTATCTCTTTCTTTGCATGCTCAAGTTTCGTATCAAGAGATTTCAATCGAGAGTTTTAGAGATTAATTTTCACAAGTATTTTTATAAAAATAAATTTGAATAAAAATAGGGAAATATCGATATAATAGATATTAAATATAAAAAACAAGCAAACCCTGTTTGTTAAATTCTTTTTTCAATAAATATTGACTTTATTTCGTTCATTCGACCTAGTTTCAAAACATTGCTCATTAAACGAAGATGTAGGATCCTCTTCTTAAATCAACCCTACCGAAACTTCAGTGGCAAATCGTAGCACTCGAGTTTTCATCTTAGTCCTAATAGTTAATTATAAACTAATTAAAAGGATAAAGAAAGAGAGAATGAGGATTAAACTAAAGCGAAGAAGAGCAACACGGCACTCACTAAATTGGTTTTTCAAAAATGTCTGACTTTAGGGATAAGGTTGGCAAAAGTCGTTATTACATAAACCGAAAGCAAAGTTCTACTAGATGTCCGAAACCAAATTTCTTACAAACAACAACAGATAATATACAGCTTTATTTTAATCATCTTGGCATATAATTGATTCATGTTGTAAAATTTACACCTCTATTTAATCATCTTGGCCTATAATTGATTAAAAATATACATTATATACCACTAACTAATTTTTCTTTTAAATATATACAGATTGAATGTTTGACCCCCAAATCGATATTATTCCTAAAAAATAGAACAAATATGAAGAAAAAAATCATATCATTCAAAATAATAAAAACTTCTAGAAACCGATGAATTTGCGCCAATGAAAACCAGTTTTAGCCACTTTCTCTGCTTCCTTTGAACATGATTCCGAAGATGATCCACCACCGCCGATGAAGCCTCCGTTCTCTTTCCGACCACACAAGAAAAAGTTTCTTGATCCAAGCGATATCAGCTTCTCATCTCTTCCAATACTTTCAAGACTAAACTGTGAATAATGAAGATCAAATCGCGACGGTTCAGATTCCGGTAAAAAAGGCCGGCGAGCTTCTTTAACATACTGACGAACGGCGGCGTCGATTAAGTCGCTTACGGTTGATTCCGGTGAGATTATAATCTGTACAGCACCTAAACTTCCTTGTACCGTCACATTAAGTAACAGTTTCGTTAAACGTGGAACTGAAGCCAAGTGTCCGATTCCGATGCTTTGACCCGAGGAGAATAACTCCGGTAAAGTCTTTGGTCTTCGAAGCTCTCCTGGATTCGATAGAGGCGTTGTAGCTCTGCCGTGAAACGACATCGCTTTCTCTTGTAACTTTCCCCGGCGATTCTTCTCCGTTTCCGGCGTTGATTTCCGGCTACCGTTCTTTAACGGCATATTAACAGATTGTGAGATAATATGACGAAGTCGGAGAACGAGGAGACGCGGAGGCTCTCGTATAGGCGCCGGTCACCGGAAGCTAGCATAAGTCAGAGTGGCAAAACTGTAAATAGTGTAGGAGGCGAGGGTAAAAGAATAAGAGTATGGAATGTGAGAGAATATAGTGTTGAAGATGAGAAGTATTTATAAGATAATGAAACGGTGAGAAATTGCTAGGAAATTTCTGAGAGGGAGTGAGGTAAGGGAACCGGCTATAATAGGTGAACCGGACATTTAATTATTTGTGTAAGTTCGGAACTGGGTCCAGGTTCAACCGGTGGCTTTGAATTTAATCAATTTATGAATTATATCCACTAGTCGTAGAAACCAATTTGGACTTTATGTTTTGATTTGGATTCGACCTTTTGTTATTTTCATTGGGTTGCTTTCTAATACAGTTCACCTCTTGAAATGCTCATTTGGTTGTTTTTGTTTTTGTTTTTCGTCAACGATTATCATTGTTCTTAATTAATTTTAGTTTTTTTTTGTTTGGTCAACACAATATATTGTTCGTACTCTTTTTTTGTGAAATCGAAGTAATTATGAGAATAAGTTCATTCCCATAAGTTGAAATTTTAATTATACCCATGCTCATTCCCTCAAGTTCAAATTTTAGTTATATTCATTCACCTGGTTAATTTAATTTATAGAAGATGGAAATGACTTTAAATATATAAGCATTTTATACTGAAATCAAATCATGTTAAAACTACACTTTTTTATTTTTATGAAATCAAAGCATGCTAGAAACAACATTTATTTTTTTGTTTTGGTCAATCGAAACAACCTTATCTATTTTATGAAATTAAAGCATGCGAGAAAACTAAGATATTATATGTTTATTTGTTCTTTTATGTATTTTAGTGATTAACTTTTTGTGATTTTCTTTTTCTTTTTTTAACATCATAGTGGATACGATTTAGGGCATAAATATAGAGTAAAAAGATATACCACACTTTGAAAGTTTGTCGTGGCTCGTTTGCTACCCTCAACCAGTCCAACCCTTAATGTACTAAAAGCCACAAAAATATAAGATAAAAAATGACCTTTGAATCGATCGAAGTGAATAAGAAATCAAAAAGGATACTGAAAATGGTAAGGTTGGAGATAAGACTTTGGAAAGTTCACAAACAAAGCACCTAGGATCGATACAAGGCAAGTTGCCATGTCACTCTTAACCAAGTTGTAGGTTTTCGAATTAAGTAATATGAGAGTAGATACACATGTTTATATATGATATATTGGATAAATTTATATAGAATATACAGAAGATATACTATCTAAATATAAGGAACTTAAATATATATATGCATTTATCCTAATATGTTCATTCAAGATGAGTGATTAGTAGAAAAACCAATTTTGTCAATAAAGATTTGAAGACGAGGTCGAGACAACGGTTTGGTTAGAGCATCAACAAGTTGATCAGCGAAAGCTACATGTGAAACACGAAGAAAACCGGATTAGACTAATTGACGTACTAAGTGATAGTCCAATGCAATATGGTTCATTCTAGAGTGGAAAACTGGATTAGTACAGAGATAGGTTGCGCCCACATTGTCGCAATATATCACCGATTGAGAAGAAGAGTGGATTCTCAAGTCCTCCATTAGCTGTCTACCCAACACAACTCAGAGACCGTATCAGCAACCAAGCGATATTCAGCTTCCGTGGAGGACCGGGAAACTGACTTCTGCTTCTTGGATGACCAACTAATCGGATGAGAACTGAGGTAAACAATGTTTGTACTCGTCGATTTAAAGTCATCTTTATTGCCGCCCAATCAGCATCAAAGAAGACATGAAGACTTGGAGACTTTTTTTCGAGTAAAGAAAATACCTTGGTGTCGAGTGCCGGACAAGTAACGGAGAACCCGCTTGACCGCCTGCTAGTGAATGTCTGTCGGCATGTGCATGAATTGGGAGAGCTTGTTGATGACGAAGGCTGCATCCGGCCGAGTAAGAAGAAAGTATTGTAGACTTCCAACTACCATTCGGTACTCACAGCCATCATTAAGAGTAGTACCAGTTGTTAGAGAGAGATAGGAGTTTGTGGCCATCAGAGTAGACACTGGATTTGCAGACAACATGTTTGTACGGGCAAGAAGATCGGTGATGTTTTTTTTCTGTGTTAAGAGAAGACCATGAGTGGTCGAGTGGCTTCTATGCCCAAAATATACGTGAGAGTGCCAAGGTCCTTCAACGAGAAGCGAGCACTGAGCATCTTGATAAAACGCTCAACAGCGTCGAAGTTACTTCCTATGATGACAATATCGTCGACATAGACAAGGACAAAAAGTTAATCGCTATTCTTGTTCGAAATAAACAAAGAGGAATCAACCAGCTAGTTAACAAAACCAGAGGTGAGAAAAAAGTCGAGCTGGCGTAAAGGCCAGTCATTTGTTACTATGTAACTTAGAACAAGACGAACTAAAGCTGGTTTAATCACCAGACTAAATTTTCTGTGTAGTCAACACCCAGGCACTGATGAAACCCCTTGGCCACCAAACGTGCTTTAAATTTGTCTATGTTTCCATTTGGTTTCCTTTTAATCCCAAAAACCCATCGCGATTCCACCAGATTGTATGTTGGTTTAGGCGGGACTAATGACCATTTATTGTTTTGGAGTTGAGCATCAAGCTCATCACTCATCATAAGACGCCATTGTTTGTCTTTCATATCCTGCATAACTAAAGTTGGTTCAACCTCATTGTTAGTGATAGTCACAAGAAGAGAAAGTTTCTTATTTGGCTTAAAGATGTTGTTCTTCGATATAGTCAACATCTAGTGTGTGTTTGTAGATGGTGCGGGAGGCTGAGAGGTTGCAGCAAGTTGAGATGGAGTAGACACCACAAGCTGAGTGGTTGTCGTAGCAGTGCCAGAGCCCGTAAAAATAGTAGAAATGGAGTCTGTAGAAACAGAGTTAGTGGAAACAGTTCCCAAGTGAAAGGCATCGAGTGTTGTTGGTAGGGATGTTGTCGACACTGCTACCGGTGACGAGGAGGTCGATGTGACTGGTGAGGAGCTCAAACCTGGGGGTGTAGCTGGTGGTGGTGAAGCATATGAAGGGCCAGTAAGAGACGACAACGAAAGCATGAGTGTTGGTAAGGAAGAAGAAGATGGGGACTTAGAGGAAGACAACAAGCTAAAAGGAAAGGAAGACTCAACAAATTGGATATGACGCGAAACAAATACATGTTTGGAAGAAGGTTCAAGACACATGTAAGCACTTTGTGTTGTGGAATACCCAAAAAAACACAATGAAAGGAGCGAGTATTGAGTTTGTGCTTCGCATAAGGCCGTAGCCACAGATATTCTAGATAACCGAACACACAAAGTTTGTTAAAGTTGGGGGCTGAACCAAACAGGCGAAGGAAAAGGGAATCTAGAGAAAGTGTATGTGTTGGTAGACGGTTTATGAGATAAACCGCAGTGTTAAAGACGTAAGGCTAGAAGGTCAAAGGAATAGACGAGTGTGTGAGAAGGGCTAAGCATGTTTCAACAATGTGTATATGTCGCCTCTCAGAGAAACCGTTATGTTATGGTTTATGAGGCGGTTTTGTGAGATGAGTAATCCCATTTATGGCAAGGTACTTTTACATGGCAGTATATTCACCACCATTGTCGAAGTAGATAGTGATTAGACGATGTTGGAGCTTGTTCTCGACGAGCTCTTTGAAGCAAACATAAACTTCAAATGTATCTGATTTTTTACGTAATGGATACAACCAAACATAGTGTGTGTGGTGATCAACAAAGATAATGTAGTATTGAAAGAACAGGAGAAGTCCAAACATCAGAAAATACTACTTCTAGAGGTTTAGTGGAAGAGATAGACGATTCAAAGAAAAGCTGTTTGTGACTTTTGCAAACGGAACAAGCATTGCAAGGAAGAGACGACATTTTATTAGAAACAGGAAGCGAGAAATTTGAAAGAACATTGTTTAAAGTAGAGAGACACGAGTGTCGTAGTCTAGAGTGCCAAATTGGCAAAGAGGTTTTAATAGAGGAAAAAACAAAAAATAACGAGTCGTCTCTTGATGGCCATTCACACCTCCGAGCTTAGCTTTTCTTGCCACCAGAGGCACCTCCGAGTTGAGATCCTTCACTTGAAAGTTAGTGGGGAAAAATTCCACGAAAACATGGTTATCAGTACATAATTGTCGAACCGAAATGAGATTTCTTGCAATATCTAGGACCCGTAAAACGTTGTTAAGAGATAAGTTGCGAGTAAATTTTGGTAAAGAGAGAGAACCAGAGTGAGTGATCTCTAGTCCCGAGTTATTACCAACCATAACTTCATCAGTATCAGTGTAAGGTGCATGAAGTGAGAGATTTGCTAAATCCGAGGTGAGGTGGTGTGAGGCACCACTATCAAGCAGCCAAGAAAACAAGTCGGGGACAGAGTAGAGATGTTGTAAGCACTGGGAGATCAGTTGGAGTTGCCACAAGAGCCACTCGGAGTACCAATTTGGGAGGATTGCAAGATAAGACGAAACAGGGGACACCCTTTAGCGTTGTAGCCATGTGCTCTGCACGCCTGGCACTTGCCTAAGTATGAACGTGATTGACGTTGTTCTTGGCCGGAACGATCTGGCTATTGTTGTTGTTGGGTTGTTTCCAGTTGTGGTTCCTGTTTTGTACGTGATGAGCCGTATCAGGAAAGGGAGAGGGAAGAGGCTGAGTGGTGACAATCTCAGTTTCACGATTTAGGAGTTTTTTTGTGAAGATCAGCAAACGATATTGGGGTGTCATGAGCATGAATCGATTCAATGACTTGCTTGTAATCGTCACTTAGACAATCTCAGTTTCACGATTTAGGAGTTTTTTGTGAAGATCAGCAAACGAGATTGGGGTGTCATGAGCATGAATCGATTCAATGACTTGCTTGTAATCGTCACTTAGGCCATCAAGCATTGTGTCGGTGAGGTCCTCAGTGTCAACAACACTGCCGAGAATAGCCAAGGCATCAGACTTTATTTTAATTTTTTGCATAAATTCATTGATGGATTAAGTGCCTTTGACACAGTGTTAGAGTTGCTATTTGAATTGTTTGATGTGTCCTCTCGTCGGCTTGGCGTAGATTGAAGCTAGTGTGTTCCAAGCTTCAAGGGAGGTGGTGCAACTCGCGATGAGAGGCTTGAGCGACATCTCGATGGAGCAATGAGAACATTGTAAAGGAGGCTGTCTTGTCTCTACCATGTGAGAAGATTTGGAATTGGCTTCTCGGTGTTGTCAACAACAATAGTTGGTGACGGTGGAACGGTGTTGTCAATGAATTTGAAGAGAACATAATCTCGTAACATGGACTTGATTTGGATGCTCCATGTGAGATAATTAACGGACAAAAGTTTAGTCACGTTAATCATATTGATCAAACTTTAGGAAAAATGATTCAGACATCTTGACCACATTACAAACCACATTACAAAGAACCATGAAAACGAAAAATTAAGAGAGAAAAAGATGGATCTGATGTGTTAACAATACAGTTCTGATACCATATATAGGATATGTTAAATAAGTTTTCGTATTAAATAATATGATTGTACATACACATGTTTATATAGAACATATTAGAGAAACTTAAATATATATCCACTTATCTTAATAGAAGTGTTATAATTGAAACAAAAACTGTATAACATACAAAATACACGTGGCAGGAACATAAAGTAAAGATGGGCCCAAACAGCCGACATAACTGAAAGATGCCGGAGATGTGACCAATCTCATCCTCCCCAAGTTGTGTTACGAGTAGTCCCTTAATAAATTGCTCAGTAGTGAGTAGTGACATCGTTTAAGCAATTTTATTAAATGACTATTATATATATCAAAGAATAAAAAATACATTAACTATTTGCAAGTAAACTCAAACTCAAAGTATGATAAATTAATAATTTATGGTAATGTTAGGCATAAAATTTCGTACGAAACCCCCGTGGCTAAAGATTATGACCAGCTTATGTGAGGTTTAACGAAATAACTAATTTAAACTTATAAAAATAGGAGTGAACCTAATATTAGTGTGTTTCTGGTATAAACGAGCTATTTCAGTTTGATGCTTCAGGTGGCCTAATTATGTATTATCTTGTCAACTTATTTACAATAGAACATAGAGAATTGCAAAGGTGGAACATGCCCATTGTTTTCTGTTGTTAATCTCAATAGAAAAAAAAAGATAATTGAAACAAAAGTTAGAATAAATTAAAAAAATAGATGGAACTTTATGTTTTAAAGAAATAAGAAGATTATTTCGTTAAAATATATAATAGAAACGTGCTATCTGCATAAACTTGATAGCCTTCACACTCCAATTTGCCTTTAAAATTATGATGCTCTTGCTACGACAATAATCTTTATTTTTTTGTCTTTTTGAGCAATTTTTTTTTTTTTGGCTATTTGTTTGGGATGTTGCCTCCCCCAGATGATAGCAAATCAAGCTTCATTTCCACATTTTTTTATCTTTATCGAAGTTTACATTTTATGTTTCAAGGGGTGATGTTCGGTCAAGACATATAAAGCGATAGATGAGATCCAATAAATAGACCAAAGATGAACGAGATATAAGTGAATGAGATTTAGAATTCTTCTCATTCATTCTTATAATTGCATAGATATGTTTTTTTTTATATAGAATGAGTGGAATGTCCATTCCATTCCATTGAACATAGTTGATTAGATTTTAACAAATTTTTGATAAATGCTTCAAGTAACCATATTTTATCCCTCTAACTAGATACATATTTGCATCCATAAATTTTCATATTTGCAATAAAATCATACATGCAATCATAATATTTTGATTTTAGCAGGAAAAAACTCGAAATTTTGGATAAATCAGTTAACTTATTGATTTTAAAACCATGCAAAATGTGAACCTAGATAGATGAAGATAAAAACACGAAAATGGCGAAACAGAATTATGCTAATGACCGAAGTCTGAGAAATAAGAGGAATCCATGTATACTTTCTCAAGGTTGCAATACTATATGACAAACATAACGTTTAATTTATAGTTCTCCAAACCGCGAGTGAACATTATGCAATTGCCACCAATCATCTTCAGTGGCACAGCCAAAAATATATTTACAGGGGTCATATATTAATATAAAATATATAATAATATTATTTTTATATTGAAATAAAATTTAAATGTTGCAAAAAATTAAGAAAAATTAATTTCTGATTTTAAAAATATTTATTCCTATTAGATTTCTTTTGAATAAAAGAAAAACTAAAAATATTTTCATTATTTCTATAAACCCCATAAATCATAGCTGTTTCAGAAACTAATATATTTAAAATTTTATTCTTCTTTTAGTAGAAGATAACATGACATTGGTGAGAAATAAACACGTATGAATTATGTTTATCTGATTTTTTAAATATATATTTTACCTAAATTTAAATGTATAGTTTTGTGTGAAGAAAATTTTCAAAAACAACAATAAAAATATAATTATATAAGAAGGAGGAGAATTTAAGTATGGAGGAAAGATGTAATTCTCAAATAAAATAAAATTTAAATATTATGTATTTTTAATTAAAAGTAATAAACGAATAGCTAAAAATGTTGAGGAAGATGCAAAGGAAGAATTTAAACTAGCAAGGTCATACTAGATGTTTCATATGCCAAATAATTAAAACTTAAACTAATTTATTAAGCTTGTATGGATAAAAGTTATGGTAGAAAAATATCATCTTGTCCCCTCCCATCCACTTACCTCTACCAATGATCATCTTGGCCCATGAACAAAATGATAGTATCTTCATGTCTCCATAGTTTATTTTTTGATTTTATGTTCAATATTGTTATTTTGAACTGTATGCCCTTTGTTAGGCTAGAGTTCCTTGCTATTTAAATTAATTTGCTTATAGACATATATATTTCAACTGGTCTGTGATTAGAAGAAAAATTGGATAATCTTTATATTAAATATTATGTCTATGACAGTCATTAAAAAGAAAATTTTTTTTATTCCATTACAAATTTCTATAAAATTGATTAAATTAAATTTTTGAATTAAGTGCAAATGGTGTACATTAAAATATTTACTTATCCAATTAAACATCCTCTATATATTATTTGAGAAATGAAATTATTAGCATTTGTTTATGCTTTATCACTATATTCCGATCCAACATTTATTTTACTTAATTTAAATTATCTGAAACAATATTATTTCATTTTACCTAATAAAATATTTTTAACTAAAATAAATTAAAAGTATTAGCTGAAACTAACAAAATCAAATTTGTAACTACAAACTATGTAAAACACTTGTCTTCCCACTTCTGCATACACTTCGGAGCACTCACCAGATCAGATGCAATGTACGCCCAATAGAGAAGATGTTACAATTGATTTCTAAAATCACCATAAATACCCAACTTCATGTTCTAAGAAATGAAAATTTATTTTAAAAGTAAAATAAAGAGTTAAGCTGCCATAGCTGGGTTAAAGGGTTAAATCTTTGGAAAATAAGAGTTAGAATGTATAACGATTATTTAATCTGCTAACTGAGCATAGCGACGCCGACATGATCATTTAAGACAAATGAACTTTCTCCTCGTTTATAATGTAATCGTTGAGATTTCGATAAACTCAAAAGATTTCAAATCTCGTTATCGTTTGGGTTGCAGAGAATATCTTCTGTTGCAAGAGGAGCAAACTCAATGTTCTAATGTATAACTACATACCTTTGAAATATAAGTAATGAGTCAAACCTTTTTGATTGGAGGAAAGAGACTGGAGTTGCAAAGGCATATGATTCATATCATCCAAAATCTCCTTGAGAGACTTGAGATCAACGATGATTTTTATCTCCTTCTTCGATGCTTGTACTAATGATATCTGGATTTTAACATATATCCAACAAATAATCCGGAATTTAGCAAAAAATGATAATCCAGACAAAACTGAACAAATCACAAATACCACCAAAATTTAGGATATCCTCTTTGCACCCACCTCTAGTTAGAGCTACTCTACCAAAATCAAACTTGTAATTAAATATCATGGCTCCTTTTGGCCACCTCAACATTCGTCGTTAATTTTTTTGTTTATTTGTATCGAATTATTTTCTCTTTAATTTGAGTTGAACGAGCAATGAATATACTAATTGTTGTTAAATCTGTTCTACCATATGTCAAATTTTTGCGATGTTTTTTTTGGCAATGTAGTTTCCATAGAATTTCCAAATATTGTATAAAAAACATAAAATCGTCATCACTTTGGCACAAATTTGCGATGTCTGTTTTTCGTTCTAAGAATCCGATGCTAATCAACTATTTTGTTGTAACGTAAACTATGAAAAAACATGGATTAAACATAGAGAATAGAGGTGACATGTCAAGATGGACAATGTTCAGAAAGAAAACCAAACCTTGGTGGTGACGTCCGAAAAGAACCTTTATACTTTCTCTAAATCCATTGACTTCGTTGTAAATAAAACTTGAATGCATTCAAATTCTGTGAAATTCTTTCGTCTAGTATCATTATTGTATGTCCAATAGTGAAAAGCTCGTCTATTTGGGCTTTACATGTTTGCGGGCTTCTAACTTCTGAGGGTCGTTGAATCTAAAGAGCTTTTGTAGCTCCAGGTTGGTTTATATTTGAAGATGGATTTTTAAAGGGTTTAAAAGGTTTTGAACATCATACTCCACTAAACTCTTAACAGATTTTCTTAAACACATGTTCACTCCACTTACTTCTGGACTTCTGGTTTAGTAATATGATAATATCAAGTGTTTATTTTGTATAGCTGAACAAAGAATTATCTATGGTCCCGATCGATTATCAATCAAACTTGATTTTGGGTTGTGCAGAATGAGAAGTTGACTACAATAAGCTAAACAACAAGTTTAAAATATAAAACACTCAAATTTCTTATGGTTGTGTTGTAATTTAATCAGAACTTGGAGCATATTTCATATAGATCACCTCAAGACTTGTATTTTCAAAATAATATGATCCAATACTCCAAATGAAAGATTGATCTTGGAGAAATAAATAGTTTCTTGCCTTCGAAAAACTTTCATTCTCCAATTTACATTCGCAATATAATTCTCACTTTCATTTGATCTTCGTAGTGTCACAATGATGATGATGATGGTGACCAAGATGTCATATCCATAGGATAACTCCCCAAGACACGTAAGAATGACGTGAACTCCTGAACCTCAGCAAGCGCGTTCTGAGCACGAGTCTCAGCCATCGAAGCCTCGAAGTCAATATAAAACATATACTCAAAATGCTTAGCCGTCCCAACGTTGGCCTCATCGACAAGCCTAATCGGAACATTGTGGTTAGGCCTAGACTCAATCTTCGTTAAGCTAATGTTCCTAAAGGCAAAAGCCGAAAGGACTTTAAACAAAACGCACGTGCCTTTCTCGTGCGCGAATACTATACTCGTTTTAAAAGGCCGATCCGTTCTCGGAATGATCGGTTCACGCGCTAGCATAACAAAGCGCGTGACGTTACTCGCGTCGTCTTGGATCCCGTCTTCGAGAATCTCAAGACCGTAGATCTCAGCCGCGCGTGCGCTCGCGATCGCTGCTGTGTCACGGACGTTGTTCGCAGCGATAAACTCAGCGGCTCCGGCGGTATCGTCGACAGCTTCACGCGCGACGTTGAGGCCGAGTTTAGTCAATGTGTGTTCACACTGAGCAAGTCCTTGAGGATGAGAGATAACGCGCGTGAGAAACTCTTTCCGTACGCCGGGAAGAGCCATGAGACAATGATGAACCGGAAGCTGAACTTCACCGACGATATGAAGACGGTGACGGAGAAGAAGATCATAATTCCGATGAATCGATCCACCGAGTGAGTTTTCAACAGGTAAAACCGCACGATCAGCGATCCAAAGCTCAACCGCTTGAAACGCAACTTCAAATTGATCACAAGGAATCGCTTGACAATTAGGATAAGCTTTACCAGCGGCGGCTTCAGAATAAGCTCCGGGAACACCTTGATACGCGACTCGGAGATTAGATCCGTGCATCGGAGCTGGAGATAGATCGGTAATAGTAAGAGGCTTATTGTGCTTTGGAGCTAACGATTTGTTATTGTTGCTGTTATCGAACGGTACCAGATTCAAATCTGAGATTCCGGTTCCGGCACCTTTGACGGCAGAAACGTGATAAGATCCGTTTGAAATTAGTGATTCAGATTGTTCTTGTTTCACAACTTTGCTAGAGAGAATGGCGCAAGAGCTTTGCCAATCGGAGCTACTAGAACCAATGGCGTTTGGGAAGGTGAATGAGTCAGATCTGTTACCGCAATGTATGAAGCGTCGTCTCCGAGGAGTTGTAACCGTCGCCGGAGTATGGGAAGGTAAAAGAGTTCTCATGTTTGTTTTGAGGTTTGGGGTATGGAAATGGAGAGTGAGAGTGATGAATTATTAAGGAGTGGGGAAGAAGGAAGAAGACGAAGTGAATGTTATAGGGAGAAGATAGGACGAGCGTGGAGTGCTCTTCTGCCTCAGCCTCTCACAATCCTCCACCTACCCACCAATCCACCATTGGCTTATTGTTTTTTTTTTCTTGATTTGGTTATTACAAAAAAATGATGGTGGGCCAATCCTCCACCTAAATCGCGTACACGTTTTTTTTTCTTCCAATTTTAATGCAAATTTGTATGAATGATGAATCTATTTCTTTTTATAATCAGGATATTCGGAAATTAAATCTAGAGTAATCCTGAGAGACATATTCTTACTATTTTAAGCTATTGGCTAACATGATTGAACCAAAGTTGGGAAATTTGAATACTAGTCACATAATCTTTGAATTAGCATGAAAATTTTGGACCATTATTATAACTCCATTTTTTTCTATTGTTTTTTTTTTAAAAATTTGAATAAATTCATTTGTAAATTTGAAAAGTTAAAAAATCGACTTTACACGTATCTGAAATTTAATGGTTTGGTTCAGTGGTTGATGTGTCATTATTCAAATTCGTTAAATTGCGTATGTAGTTATAGAATATTAAAAGAATCTACATTATGAAGTAGTATTTTTTTGGAGGGGGGGGGGGAGGTCAAAATACGTTATGAAGTGTATACAATTAAAAATAAAAAGATTTTCTTGTTATTGTTCAACTCAAATTATTTTTTAATTATTCTCCAACCTATATATATATATATATATATATTATATTTTATGGTTCATATAAAAATAGTTAGGGAAAAAGTTAGACCTCATCCACCAACTTTTGTTTTGTAGTACTTGAGTACCAAACCCTTCAATTAGATATTTTTTATACCTCTTCCTAACGAAACTTAAGGATAAAGACTAGTGAGAAAAAAATGAAGAAAAAAAAATTAAGTCTCTAGTTACAAAAACATTTATTAATAATCTATGTAACTTACAACAACGTCACTTCCATGTTCTCTGTTTCAACCAAAACTCTCCAATAGACTTACTTGCGACCCAAGAAAAAGCTTCCACCGTGTTATAAAATTGACAGAGACTAAAAATAACAGAGAAGACTGGGAAAAGAAAAAAGAGTCTCTCATCTGACATATTTACCACTTTTGTCATTGCCATTGTGCGTTTTCAAATGCCAACCCATTTGACCCATCTGAAAAGCCTCCCAACCCTAAACGGCAGCTCATAGTCTTTAGTCAGAGCTAGTTCTCTCGTCGCAGTCTCACTATCAGACCAAACATAAACTCCACGTTCTTGCCTGCTTCCCGGGACCGTGTTGTCCAAAATCACAGCCATGATGAACGCAATCACCATGTTCATCGATAAGAGCGTGTTCATCACATAGTTCAACTGCAAACAGCAACAAAATATGAATACTGAAGGTCCTGTGAAAATGAGAGTGAGGGCAAAGTGTAACGTACTCCTTTATATGGGCTTTTGAAGGGTCCATGAGAAGAAACGATGTAAGGTTGGTAATAACTTGGAACAGAGAGATTCGAGTTTGGAGAAATGCCATACTGCTGGAAGTAAGCTGGGACAGAGAGAGAAAAGAACAGCGATAACCCGATAATTATGATATTCCGCGAGCTTCCAGCTTCACTATAACGTAAGTTGGAAAGACCTAAAGCCGTAAACATTGCCCACATAAAGCAAAGAAGAGAAGCAACCATGACTTGAGGAATAGATGCGAGAAACCCTCCAACTTTACCTGAGGATATCAAAAGCTATTCAGGTAAAAGAATGTATAATGCTGTATGATTGAGCTAAATTTTCAGATCTCCTTAATGATTTTATAATTGTGCTCGCTAAAGAGGTCATATTAATCATATCATAGAAGATTTAGAACTTAAGATAAATAAGCAGTAACCACTTACTTACCAACAAGGGACAATATAACCAAAACACATGCGCCAAACTCTACCGCTCTGCGGCTTCCCATTTTGGTCACAGCGATCGTGTGAACATTTTCAGTTAGGGTGGTTGAACCAGTACCTGTACCCCAAAGACCTGCTAAGACACTTGTGAAACCTTCAAGACCGATTGCCCGACTCACAATACCACGAGTTGGAGGTCTTGATGCTACTAACAGAGAAGAAGCATGGTATGAACCAACCTGGGCACAAATTAAAAAAATTACCACATCATAAACTGATTAATAAAAGTGTGATACTTTGACGTCAAACTATAGATTGATGGTTGGATTTAAGTTGATAGGAATCACTAACCGAATCTACTGAAGCAATTATGGAGACTACACACATAACAAGAGCCAATTTCCAGCTAAATATCGGCACACCCCATTGCAAGGGGTAAGGAAATCTAAACCAAGGGGCGGAGCTCAGTGCATGAGAAGTATCAACCCGACAATACTTCAATCTGGTCATGTATTTTCTGCAGTTGCTTGATACGACATTTGAGGTGGGAATGTTTGGGTCACAACCTTTGTAGGTGTAAGTTCCTGCTTTGGTTAAAAGGAATGCAGCAGCCCAAGTGATTGCAAGACTCAATGGAACCTATCAGTAAGAAGTTAATAAGGTCAGTCAAAATCAGATGTAGGGTGGTAAGGTCAGATGATTACCACACTAACTGAGGTGATTCAATTGAGTTAAAGAAAAACTTGAGTACTTCCTTCTCATATCAAACAGATAAAGGAAAAGAGCACAACTGAATTTACTTAAAATTTGAAAATTTATCATATGATCTTACCGCATAAATAAGGAAAATCCGATGGCTTAAAACTGAGATTTTCCGGAGGTACTGCAGCAAAGATTGTTAAGTATCAAATTGCGTTAACATGTTGTGATATGATACGTTTAACCTAACTTCAAGAAGAAAAGCAAAACTCGAAACTAGCATCCAAACAAACTTCATTTGCCAAGGGGGATTAACAGTAACTTCATTTAACTTACAAGAGCAAAGATAACCACAAGTAGTATCTGCACTACACCGATCTCGAGACATTTACCAACAAGCGGGAAACCGTAGCTGTAAAACGAAAGTCCAACTGCAGCTATCGTCGGAGCAACAGCTACTGGATTGACCAACCTATAAAGAAGGTAAAAAGAATTATGAATACAAGTAAAGAAAACACCGCACAAAGCTGCAGCAACCATGTACAAACACCAAATGGGAAATAATAACTATCGCTTGATTTTATATCTGGAAGGTTTCAGCTTTGGACAAAGACAGAGATGTATACCTCAAAATCAGAGACATTAGGCCACTGTATCCAAGCACTGCTTGAAAAGCTGAACCAATTATGATAGCACCTTGCAGCTCTCTCATGATATGCTTGAAGTTCTACCGTGTTACAAAAACACAATACTTGATGTCAAATTCTTAGTACAAAACATACCCTTCTAATTTCACACAGCAAAAAAACCGACAAGCTGGAGCAAACTTACAAGCACCATATAAAGAAAACTAATTTCAACCAATGCTATAGAGGAAAGCAGAAGCATAATCACAAGCACACAATGTAAGAAAGGGTGTCTTCCATGGACTCTAGCCTAAAGCAGAGTCTTTCTATTGACAAGTCGGCCAAGTCTAAGTACATTTCGTCATAAAAATCGAAAGAGAGCTCCAACGGTCTATTTGCATGATTACTACAACAGATGCCCAGATAAAAAGTGTCAAAATTAAATAGCAGTCTTTGATTTTAAACAACAAGAGTGCATGAGGCAGCAATCTGAACTAACAGTTACATAATAACACCGCTATATCCTCGAAGGAACCCAATGATTATCATCTTAAGTTAGAACAATCTGAATAACAGTTACATTTTACATTTTACAGATACTAACACCGCCATATCCTAAATCACTACACGATAGCAAAAAAGGTTTTGTTTTCTAACTTACATTATTCCCATTCAAACCTTGAAATTCTGGGGAGTTAATGATAGCCAAAGCCGGAGCCATAAAAACAAAGGAAGGGCCTTGAATCAAAGGAAGCCTCGATCCAAATGAAGTATGCAACAATGTAGTGATTCCACATACAAAAAGTACAGTCGACACAACATTTGCAATATCCTCCTATAATCCAAAAACAGATGGTTAAAAATGAAATTAAATGTAATCCACATTGATCAAAAGTGGAGAGGGGCCAAAAGAATCACTTACGTGCGAACCTCCCATTGCAGGAACTACAACCAATGGAACCAAAATCACTGATCCTAACATTGAAAGGTAATGCTGCAAACCATAGAACCCAATTGGAACTGTAAAAACACAAACACTACCACATTAGCCAAAATCCTTAAAGTAAGAAACTTTAAAATTCTATTATGCTGTTGAACAAAAAAAAACTATTTTTTCAGAAATTGAGTCACTGTCTGACATCAAACAATTGAATTAGATATAAATTCCCAATTGGAATCTATATATTATATGGTCACAATTAAACAAATGATTAAATCTCTCACCAAGGCCAGGAGTATCTCTAAGACCATACTTCATATGCAAATTTCTAGCCACTAAATCATCATCCATACTCTGTGGCAAAACCTCAACTGTCTCTTCAATCCGACCGGGTCTTCTAACCGGGTCACCTGACGACCCATTAGCTCCATTTGATCTTCCAGGAACCCCATCAGAATCTCTCCTTCTCTTAACCGGCGGATCCTTAACCGGAACAGAAGCACAACCAGGTTGTGGTGGTAGTGGTGGTGGTGGTGGCGGCTTCTCTTTCTTATCCTTATCTATCTCACCATTAGCTGCAACGGGAACAGGAGGAGGACGGAGCCTGGCTTGACCAGCTTCAAGATCCGTTTGGTTCTCTTGTTGTCTAGCTCTAACCGGTAATGAGATTTGACCGGAATCAGTGGAGGTAGTCTCGCCGGAGAATTTAGGACGAAATCCGGTTTTTTTAGCCCAAGAAGACGGTGGCATTGCGGCGGATTCTGGAGTTGGAGGCCATGGACCTGGTTTGGATCCGGGTTTCGGGTCGGAGCTTGACATTTTTACAGTCACTTCTTCTTGTGGATTTTCTCAGTATTGCATAGTGTAGATGAAATTTTTTATAGATCTACAAAAGTCTGCTCACCGGAGAAGAAGAAAACGACAAAAAAATTGGTAACTAGGGTTTGCTTCAAACACACCAGAGATAGGAGAAAGTACTGTTGTGAGGAGAGTGAGAAGTTCTACGGAGAAGTAACAGTGAATGTGAAATTA
Organism: Cardamine chenopodiifolia; assembly: GCA_963922655.1. NCBI lineage: Eukaryota > Viridiplantae > Streptophyta > Magnoliopsida > Brassicales > Brassicaceae > Cardamine > Cardamine chenopodiifolia. Next base: position 11,600,812 of record OZ000478.1, on the reverse strand, counting down.
GACAGAGAGAGGAAGGAAAATAAAATCTAAGCTAATATAAGATTTTTGATATTAACATTTCAGCTTTTTTTTTTCAGCTGTTATAAATTACGTCCGACATAATCGCGTGATGTCATAAATCTGTTGCGGGTTATATGGTTAGAAAAGGAGAGTCTCTATTAAAAATATTAAAATGGAAACTTATCTTTGCTGTCGCCATAAAACTACATTTTGTTTATCTTATGATCTAAAAAAATTGATACAATGCATGTATTGGATGTAAAAACTTAAGGAAAGAAATATTTTCAGCATAAACTTGAGAATTTTTAGATGAAGAATGATACTTTTATACATATCAGCTAAAACGTTGATGCTGAGAAACCTACAAACAATACATTTTTTTTATTCAACAACAAATTTTTGTTACAAATCAAATCAAACTGATTTTTTTTACAAAAAAAAATCAAACTGATCTTGAACACCTCAGAAATCACTCACCCAAACTTTCATGGGAAAAAGAAATTGAGGTTATCCTAACAAATAAATGTGGATGTCGTAATTCATTTGTGGTGATTATAAATCGTGAAAATAAATCGAGGTCAAATCTTGTGTTGAATTAACACGAAATCAAATTATATTGATCAAAGAAAAATGGATGGACATATGATGAGATAATATTTTTTATTCACTGTAATTGCAAACTGGATCACAAAAAAAAGGTATATAAATGGTTTAGTTGTAAACTAATTTAGGCCATTTTGCACGGTCTTCCAAGTCTCTGAGAACTCGTGAATGTGGAAGTGGAAACATATGGAGGCTACGGACTTAGGGTCATCCATTGCTTATAATGTGGCATGTGATCGTCGATCGGAGTTCGAGGTTATCGTCGGGGTATGATTGGGTTGCTCTATTGACTTGTGGAGGAACTCTATGTATTATTTTAAACGTGACTTCCACACTCAACGAGTTTTTTCTCCAATATGCGCTCTCTAGGATTGATAGACTCGGCGTGGTGTTGGAAGCCATTTTTTACTCTATTTCGCTGTTTTTATTCTCTGAGCCGGGCCGAGTGAAACACGTAGATTTTGTTTATAATGCTTGCCACCACATTTGTTGGATACCGGACGTGAAAAAGACTGAATACACATCTCTACATTGGTGGAGTTCTTATTCTTTTATTTGTCAAGATGAGAGTGAATCTTTTCCGCTTCTTTGTCTCACCTTGAGTTCTTGCTAGACGACCGTGAAAGCGATTTTATCAATGTGCCACAACTGGTTCCTCAAAATGAAAATGATTCTCCACAACTAACCCAATATGATCCTATTGACCTCAACAATTATAAGCTTCCAGATATCACCTTTGTGCCTCACCACAAGCGAGAAATTCCTCTGCTCCATGCATGTCGCAAAAGAAAATCAATGAATGACAATCCAAGATCATCAAAAAGATAAAGACAATCCAAACACCAGGTTACGTTTCTTTAAATGACGAAAACGATGATCTTGAAAGCCAAAATTGGGCCCAAGAACAAAACAAAACTAAAGATGGAGATGACCTCGCCAAAGGAGAAAATCAAGTCCTACCTAGTGATTATGAGAACTTCAATGTCTACATGGGTCCAATCACGATATCCTTATTATCCTTCCTGGATTTTTCAAGTCTCAAAAGAGCTCCCCTGACGTTCATTGTAAGAGACTTTTTCTCACGATCTACATCAATGATAAGGCAACCGACTGCTATATTTTTTTTTAAGATTCAACGAGGACGATCTCATTACTATCCCTCTTACTGACTAATATATAGGCTGACAATAATATTCTAAAGGTGCTAAAATATGTATTGTTAGCGGAAGTTATTCTTGTTTTGCTCTCTCCATATAGCCAACCAACTCCATGGTGTCGAGATCATTTTTCTCACACTTTCTTCAAAGTTCTTTTGTTTTCTATCGTCAGAACACAAATGTTTATTATAGCTTTTGTGCTTCAGTGGTATTTTCGTAGGCTCAATTACTAGGGTAAATAAACTCTTAACCAAAAATAATTGATTTTCCATCTGTACATAAATATATGCATCATTTGTGATGAATGAACTAATAATCACATTTGCATCAAAATGTTGGATTGGTTTTGATAGAATCATGCATAAAATTTACCAAAAGGTAAAATAAAAATAAATAAATAAAACGTATTGTAGAGAACCGTACCTAGAGTTTTAAAGATCTAAGACGACGTATTGTAGTTCCATAATGTTTTATATGTTTTTGGTAAAATGTGTTATAACTAAAATTTAATATATTTTGTTAAAAACATATTTTGTAATCAATTAGAGATAATAAAAAATATTCATGAAGATAAATTTTGTAATATTTTCTAAGGTACAAAATAATTTTATATTATCTTTGTAATCTATTTTTTAATAAACACTATTTTTAATCTATAAAAATACTAAAATTCAGAAAGAAATTTTGTAAATATTTTAGAAATAATTAACATTATTTTCTTAATATATTGAACATAAATTTAAACTAAAAATAACATCAAAATACATATTCTACCAATATATCAAATATGAAATTTTAAAATTTTGAGACCTAAAATTTACTTATTTAGAAAGGGCAAACCTCTTCAAAGACACGCTTCTGATAGAGGGTAATGGACTACCATTAACTGATTAAAATATTAATTATGATTACTAAAATATTAGTTATTAGTTATTGGTGTGTAGTAACCGATATTATTAAAAATCATTAACCCAAACATTTTTTAAAAAAATTGATTAACTATGTAAAAGGTATAGGTTTAGCGAGACCTGGCCGGATGAGACACAATCCATATAAGCTAGCGTTTAGGACAACTGTTTTTAATTTTTGTTGGAACCTTTACGTATTATTACATTACGTAGTTATTTTGAAACATTACGTAGTTAGTAACTAATAAAGTAATAATCGTCTCTCTTTTTTCCTAGTGTTTCATATTTGAACTTATAATTTCTAATTTATATCATTTTTTGTTTATATTTTGCTTATTTTTTGTTTATTTTTATCAACTTGTTTTTTTTATAATTTCTACTTGTTTAATTTTGTATTTTACGAAATATTTTACATATTTACACTGATTTTATTCAATTAATATCATTTTAGAATAACAGCATTAATCATTGGCTAAAGTAGTTTCCAAACATAACAACATTAATCATTGGCTTAGGTTGTTTCCAAACAAAATTTAACAATCGACTATAAATTTTTTAGATTCAATGACGACTCTCAGTGACCAATAGGTTTGACAGTAATATTTTAAAGCTGCTAAACTATGTATTGGTAATGGAAGTTATTGTTGTTTTGCTATATATATATACTAAGTTTTAAACAAACCTTCCATCCAACTTCAATGGTGTTGAGATCATTTTCCTCATATTGTCCCGAGCTAATCCAAATTTGAGATATACTTAACTCATCTTCTTCCCTTTTCTTTCTACCGTCAGATCCCACACGTTTATTATAACCTTTGTTATGGATTGCTTCAGCCTTCAGCTTCAGTGGGAGGGGTGGGGTAACCTAGCTAAATAAGTTTTAAATAAACCTGCCATCCAACTTCGATGGTGTTGAAAATATTTTCCTTATATTGTCCCGAGCTAATCGAAATTTAAGATATACTTAACTTAACCTTTTTTTTCTACAGTCAGATCTCACACGTAAATTAACTCTTAACTAAAAGGTTAGTTGATTTTTCGTCCTTAGATAAACATTATTTGTAGCGAACAAACTAATAACTACAGCTGCCAAAAAAAAAAAAACTAATAGTTACATTTGCATTAAGTGCAAAAAACACATTTGCATCAAAAACTCTCTTTAATTTGTACCATAATGTTGGATTGGTTTTGATAGTTCCATGATAGAATCATGCATAAAATTTATCAAAAGGTAAAATGGAAAAAAAACAAACTAAAATGAATTATTATAGAGGGTATTGGACTACCATTATTTATTGAATATGAATTATGATTAGTTATTAGTCACTGCCTCATTGCTAAGTGGTAACCGAGCTTATTAAAATAAATCATAGAATCAAACATTTAAAAAACTGCTTAACTATGTAAAAGATATAGTTTTAGCCACACCTGCAGGTACGTGGCATAACCTATATAAGCTATCGTTTAGGACAACCGTTATACATTTAAAATGTTTAGAACCTTACGTCTTGTTACATTGTTTCGGCGTAGTTGATAACTAATAGTAATCTATTTTATGTTTTAGTGTCTCATCTATAATTTATTGTTTTTTGTAATCAAGCTGTTGGAGGTGGGGCCACCGCTCGGTCTAAATACGTTCAGACCCACCCCAGAAACAACTAAAAGCCCATTAAACACATAGCACTCGTACACTAGTTATAAATCCAAATATAGCACTGCAAGTATACATAAAAAAAAGATTGAATCTTCAGATCAACTTGCACTACGATTCTATTGAAAGAATGCTAATCTAAGACAAAAAAAAATTGTTGTGTAATTGTGAAACCAAAAAAAGCAATTAAAAGTAAATAGCAAAGTAAACTTATGGATTAAAAACACTAGGCTTGAAGGAATTCTTGGGAAATCAGAAATCACGAACCAGACAACTATTCAGGGCATTAATTAAAAACTATCTCGACCTCGAACATAAACGTCTAATCAATCCACTTTCGTGGCATCAATTACTATATCTAATCACCTAAGTATCTAAACTTTCGCTTGAACTTAGAGTCCTAAACAAGCATTAACTAATGGGTTCGATATGTTCACGTATCGCCTTAATATCAACTTTCATTGGCTAAGCACGATCTGCTCATCTATGTTTTATTCGATAACCTATAAGGTTTTGGAGAATAGATTCAATCTAACATCATAAAACTAGGTAATCTAGTCTAAGCATTAATAATAACAATAGATGAAGATGGCATAAGATAGAAACCCTATTTGTGTCTGATTCAATAGTTCTTCATTCCTTTAAAACCCTAAACCCTAACTAGACTCAACCATATAAGCTGAGAAACAACCAAGGTTTGATAAAGAACTCATGAAGAAATCCAATAAAAATCCAAAAGATATCTCTTAACAATATGTCTCAAAATAAAAGAAAGCTTAGCCTAAACAATGGCTTAAAAATAAGTATTTCTAGGTTCAAAAATTTATAGGTCAAAATCTTAAACAAATTAGGAAAAAGAACAATTTTTCTATTTTTCTCGGACAGGTTTTGAGGCTCAGGTCGATTTGGTATGGATCGATCGATTTTGACTAGATCAATCGATTTGTAAACTTACAACATTTTGGGATCGATCGATCTGGTTCTTCCTGGCGTCTTCCCTCTGTGCATGCTTCATCTGATCGCCAGACTAGGCAGTTTTCACGAAAATCGTCACAACTTTTGATCGCACCGTTGGATCGACTTCAAACCACTTGAAAATGAAATCTAACTCAAATACGTCCAAAATTGAACTTAATCCATCAGTGGTAATTTCCTTAAATAAAGGAAAACTTCAGACGTATCTGCATGATCCTGCATCTTTTGCTCCAAATCTTGCTCCAAAGGCATTATAACTCTTCCTACCATGATTTGACCTAATAAAACTCTAAAACATATATTAAAATGCGATAAAAAATAAACATATCAAGCACCAAAGAATTTGGGCTTCCTTATGAATTGGGGACACACACTGTTTCTCAAGAGGAAACAGGACGAAAGCAAAAGAAGAAGATATGAGAGAAAAGAGGAAGAACCAAGCAAAGCAAACCACTTGGCTATCGATATGTTTGGCTCGACCTTTGAATCCACCTAGCTACCAACCTGCTCGACTTGGCCTTTAAAACTTAAGAATCACGTCGACCTTAAGACCCTCGGTTATACTTTGACATGTCACTTCGCGACTTTGGCAAGCCATTTCACAACCTCGGCTCTCCGCGCTCATTCTCTCTGTTGGTTTGTGTGACCTCGGTTTAGAAAATTATAGTTTCACACCAAATTGTATCAATCAAGAGCTCATACCTCATCCATTCCCACTAAACTTCTTTATTAACAAAAGACTCCAACTTCACCTAACTACTTAGATACTCTACTAGTAAGAACGAAACAACAATTGGCGCCGCCTGTGGAAAACAATTTTGAAGATATTTTCTAAAGCAAAGAGAAGTCACTGGGGATGACATGACCAACAATGACAACACGGGCAACACTGAAAGTCTCTGGAGCAGTAGATTCTCAGCAGCAAATGCCGAGCTCAGACCTCACATACGTATCTCATCGGCCTCAAGTTTTGGGTATCAAAACCCAGAGGAAAATCGACGAACCCTCGACATCCTCGGAACCTACCTAGGGCACAAAACCAGCATAAGCCGTGCCCACGCAGATCACTAGTCCAATCGAGCCCATTCACGACACATCATACGCACCATCCGAGCTAGTGCTAACTGCAGACCAAGCATCTCATATGGAGGATTCTATAGCTACCACCGAAGTTGCCACCAACGATGTACTACGAGCTCTGCTAGCACAAATGGGAGAATCTGCTAATGCAACGAACAAACATCTTGACGAAATGGTAATAGAGCAAGCACACTGCCACAAACAGGCTACATCTCGAAACTCTTGTACACGGATGACACAATGTTACGAGTGGTTCAGAACAGGCTCTGTTTCGAAAACCCTTTTTCTAAGGACATGAAATCAACAAGCCCAACACACTCGAAGACGCACTACACCGAGCCCCTCAGTACCTAGCTATCAAAGCATCCAAGCGAGGTCGGCCAAACGATGACCAACGACTCTAACCAAATAAAAGGGTCACAATGATCATGGGAGGTCTTAAAACTGCAACGATTTTATCTAATCAATCAAGGAGAGTAAGAGATGAATCACGACCACGGAGAAGTATAAGCCAGATGTAGTTGACAAGCTAACAAGCCAACTCAAAAGTTTGACATTCTTTGAAGTTGATATTGAAGGACTCGATATGCTACACAATGATCCATTGGTCATCAAGCTGCAAGTAGCCAGTTTTTTGTTTGCACGGGGAGCTCGGTAGATGTAATCTTAAAAAAAACACTGGCAAGATGGAGCTCAGGGGGTATGAAATTAATTCAACAACCCCCCTTCTAACAGGTTTCACCGGGGATAAAACAATGATTATCGACACGATCAAGTTACCCGTTAATGCTGGAGATAAAAAAGAATCGTCAAGTTCCTAATCGTTAATAAACCGGCGATCTAAAACATCATACTCGAGACCCCATAGATACATCAGATGAGGCAGTCGCTTCAAGGTACCACCAATGATTGAAGTTCCATGCGGCGAGCAGAACATACACTATCAAAGGTGATCAGAATATGGAAAGATTGTGCTTTAAAACCGAGCATAAACCAAGCATGAACCACAAAATTGCCTTGTCATCGAACCCAGAATCTGCAGTGACCCCTCATTTGACGGGAGCCCAGCTCGGGAACTCGTGGGTCTGGGAAAATATCGATATTAATTGCATAAAGCGATGTGTCAGCATCAGCACATACCTCCACCATGATATATGAACCAAACTCCTCTGTTTCCTAAGACAAATCGTCTCAACGTTTGATTGGTCAACCAAAAACATGCCAGGGATCAATCCAGCAATCACCAGCCACAAGCTTAACATAGACCCCACTTATAAACCCATTTAGTAAAAGCGGCGCAAGCTGGACCTTGAAAGAGCCAAAATTGTGAATGACAAAGTCATGTATCCAAAATGGCTAGCCAACATGGTTATAGTAAAAAAAAAAAGGGCAAGTGGAGAGTCTGTGTTGACTTCATCTACCTCAATAAGGCTTGCCCAAAGGATAACTTCCCTTTACCCTACATAGACCGATTGGTCGAGGCCACGACAGGAAACGAGCTACTTTCCTTCACTGATGCCTTCTTCGGATACAACCAAATCATGATTTATCCTGACGACAGAGAGAAAAACCATGTTTATCATAGACTGCAACATATACTGCTACAAAGTTATGTCGCCCAGACTCAACAGAGTATAAGCCGGAAGCACTGTAAATCTGAACCCAGATCTCGCACCGTGTTCCAAGTCCTTTGACATAACTAACCTAAGCTCCGTCTCGCAGAGTCAAAGATAACAACTTGGACACTACAATAAAGTATAAGCCGTAAGCACTGCCTTTGGTATCCTAGGCCTGTAAAGCCGAGCCCATATCTCTCACCATGCTCCAATTCCTTCAAGATAAATAAGTCGAGCCTTGTATCACGGAGCAAAGATAACAACTTGGACACTAAAACAAAGTAAATAAGCTAGAAGCATTGCCTTCCGCATTCTTGGCCTGCAAAGCTGAGCCCATATCGTTCATATTGTTCGAAATAAGCTAACAACCACAAGTAAAAAGGGGACAAACGAGCCATATATCCGACGAAGAGAAGATAAAACATAAATAAAATCCTTAAGAAAATAAGAGTAAAAATCCCTCTGAGCAATATTCATCATACAAGATCCAACAAAAGAAAATGGAAAAGCAAAAGTCTTAAGGTCACAAACGAGAAAAAGAAGAAAGTGTACACGGGAAAATGAGCCCGTACATGATGAAATAAGACTTGTACATACACACAAGCCCCTTCAGAGGGGATTAAGGACATTCATGAGCCTCCGAGAGAAGGAGTTCCAGTTCGAATGAGAGGTCGCAAAGTAAGATCATATCCTCCAAGGACTCGACAGTAGAAATGAACGGATCCACAAAATCAAGGACATTAGAACTAGAGTCGTGCACCTTATAGGCTTCGAGGATCGAACCTTCCTCAGTTTTGGCCCGAGTCCGCTCTTAATCCATCCCAAATGCCATACTCCATCGTTACATCCTCACCAACCAACCAAGAAGAAACAAATATTGAGCGTGAAGAATTCAACCCAGTGCCATTCGTCGAGCTAGGAGTTTTTTGCGCTCCAGCTCGACTATCAGGGAGCTCGTCGATCTCGACAAGTCCTTTGAGGATTTTTTTCTCAATAGGAGATTTTACCTCGACGAAGGCCTCATCCATGGGAGTCCTCAATACTGATGAACTGCCGTCATTAGCTGAGCTTGCAGGAGTACGAGCCCAAAGAACATCTTCTGCAGAATTTGAGAACATAGACCCATTCAGAGACATTCTTAAGGAAGAAGGATTGAAGGGTGAATTGAAAAATCAAACAAGTCCACCAAAGAAAGAAAACTCAAGGTGATGTGGTAATACAATAATCGAGAGAGAATATGAGAATTAAGAGAGAATAGCTTTTCGTTCTTGCTAGGAGAAATGAAAATAGTACGCAAGTGGGGTATTTATAAGGAAAAGAGAGGACACAAAGCCTAGCATACGCAACCCCCTCGTGGCATCTACGCGAATTACGGGCAATTGTTCGTTTTCCCGCCTAAAGAACAGTTCTTTCTGGAATATTCCTAAAACATTCCTAGAAAAATTTAAACCGTATATAATGGATCAGTCCACCAACCTTGTTCTAGGGCCTCATTCGCCAAACTAGGGGAGGATAATTGTTGGAGGTGGGCCGAGCACGGCCCGCCGTTCAACCCAAATATGTCCAGCCTACCCCATGAACAACCAAAAGCCTATTAAGATCAAGGCACCAAGGTGATTGAGCTTCCATATAAATAGGGACACACATTTTTCCTCAAGAGAAGACAAGATGAAAGCCGAGAGAAAAGGAGAGGAGAGAAAAAGAGGAAGAACCAAACAGAGCAAACCATCCGGTTATCAATCTGCTCGACTCGGATTTTGAAACCAACCTGCTCGGCTTGGCCTTTAGATTTTAAGAATCAAGTCGACCTTAGGACCCTTGGCTCTACTTCGACACGCCACCTCACAATTTCATCACGCTATTTTGTAGCCTCGGCTCTCTGCACTCATTCCCTTTGTTGGTTTGTGTGACCTTGGTTCGGATAATTGTAGCTTCACACCAAGTTGAATCAATCAAGAGCTCGGACCTCATCCATTCCCACCAGGCTTCTTTATTAAAGAAAGACTCCGACATCACCTAACTACTTAGATACTCTACTACTAAGAACAAAACAATATAGGCACCACTGTTATGTGTGTAAAAAATCAAAATACAATAATTAAAAAAAAAACTTTTCTTCTCCTTTGATTTTTCTTTTTCAAAATCTTAGCCGCCTCTCTTTTTCAGATCTTGTCCACCTTTCTGACGTCCGACATCTTCGTCGATATTGAGAGAAAGATATAATTTTTTAATGTTGTTTCTGGTTACTTTTTAGGTGGTGGCATAGTTAGATGAGTGAGTATTTTGTCATCTCCATCTCCTACAGCAGCGATGTGGTGTGAAGCACCCGACGAGGTTAAGGCGAATCCAAGACCAGATTGATTAATGTTGGCATGTTCCGGTGTTATTCGTCATCCTAGGTCAGTGTCCTTCTGTTTGAGGACACAAATGCATCTTAACCCGAGTCTTTTGATGAACATGTTAGAGAATATTCAATTAGAAGAATCGATCGAGAAAATACTTTATATTATTCATCTTAGAGATAATGATTTCTTACAGACTCAACTCTATGTACTCTCATCAATCCCAGTTTACATCATACCAGTATCGGTTTACAAACTCAATTACTCAACCATATGGTTTACATCAAACCATACTTTCATAGCTTCCCTTAAGATGGCAAGTATATAAATTTAAGAGCCATCTTGCCAATAAAATACCTAAAATGAGGTGGAAACAAAGGCTTGGTGAAGATGTATACAAGTTATTGATCTGTCTGGACATGTAGAATTTTTATCAAACCACTCACAACTTTATCTCGAACCATATGACAATTCAGTTCCACATGCTTTGTGCGTTCATGGAAAACTGGAATGTTTGCAATGTGTATTGCAGTTGTTGGATCACAAAAGAAAGCAAAAGATTTGTCTTGAGGTGCTTCAAAATCCCGAAGTAAATTCACAAGACAAGCAATTTCTCTCACAGCAAATTGCATAGCCGTATACTTATATTCTGAAGATGAATGAGAGACTGTATTTTGTTTCTTAGACTTCCAAGAAATAAGAGAATCTCCAAGAAACATACAAAAACTAGATGTAGATCTTCTTGTATCCGGGCATGAGCCCCAATCTACATATGTAATACTTTTTATAAAAAAATCTGAATCAGTTGAGTAGAACAATCCATTTCCAACTGTTCCCTTAATGTAATGCATCACGTTGTGTGCTGCTTGCATATGAGATCCTTTTGGTGAAAAAGTAAATTGGTATAGTTTGTTAACTGCATAGGTAATGTAAGGACGAGTAATCGTTAAGTACATCATCTTTACTACAAATCATCTGTATGAAACAAGATTATCAAGCAGTGATTTATCTCCAACTTGGATCAATTAATACTCGGTTCCATAGGTATATTGGATGGTTTACATGACAATAAACATGTTTCTTCCAACAACTCTAAAGCATACTTTCTATGGCATATATATGTAATAGAATTTGACCTTGCAATTTCCAGACCAAGAAAGTACTGCAATCTTTACAAATCTCTAAGCTTAAAAGTTTTCTTCAAATCTTCCTTCTGTTGTGCTACTTCATCATCATCATCATTTCTAGCAATAACAATGTCATCGACATAAACAAGGACTACAAGATATTTGCCATTAACATTTTTCACAAACAAAGTGTGATCCGCATGAGACTTTTGAAAGCCTAGATACATTAATGTGGAACTAAATTTGAGAATCCACTATCTAGAAGCTTATTTCAAACCGTAAAGGTATTTTTGTAACTTACATACTGCATTTAGAGGTAATGTTTCTCCCTTTTTTGGTGTATAACCAGTAGGTAAGTCATGTAAATCTCCTCTTTAAGATCACCATTGAGAAATGCATTTAATAAATCTAATTGATGTAAAATCCATTTTTTTGCAACTGGTACAACCAATAAAGTCTTTACTGTAGTCAATTTTGCCACAAGAGAAAATCTATCCACAAAATTAACTCCTTCTTGTTTCGTGTAACCTTTAACAACCAGTCTTGCCTTTTAACATTCTAAACTCCCATTTACATTGAGTTTGACTTTATAAACCCAACTACAACCTATATCTCTTTTATCTAATGGTACAGAGCATATTTCCATGTTGCAGTTCATTCTAAAGCTTGTAATTCTGCATTCATAGCTTGTAACCAATCAATTGACTTCTTGGCCTGAGAAAAAGAACTTGGTTCTACATATTATATAACAGAACAAACATAAGCTCTATAAAGTGCAGATAATTTATCATAACTCATGTATTTCGATAAGGGATATTGTACACCATATGTAGTCATATTGCAATAGTAATCTTCCAAGTAGTTATGTGCTTTATAATGTTTATTACCATTGATATCAATGTCTGGAGCTGAAATCACAAGAATGAGATCATCAATGTGATTCACAACTGTAAGAGATTCTCTCAAAGGTTGAGAGTTACTCACAACTACATGAATATCAGTAAAAACATCATCATAATCACTCACTGTGATATCATTAATGCTACCAAAACAATCCTGTTAAGAGAAATCAGGAGTACTTTTATCAAATGGAAAGATTGTCTCATGAGATACCATATTTCTTGAGATATGTCTGCTATTTGTTTCCAAATCTAAAAGCTTGTATCTTTTATAGCCCACTGGATAGCCAAGAAATACACAAGTCTTTGCTCTTGGTTGAAATTTGTTCTTGTTTTTGGAAAATGGTGAGCTATAACACAAACTCCCAAAAACACGTAGACCATTATATTCAGGTTTTTTATAAGTCAGGAGCTAATAAAGAGACTTATCTTTGAGAAGAGTTGTAGGCAACCAATTTGTTAGGAAAACATCAATGAGCACGCAATCTCCCAAATACTCCATAGGAACCTTAGCTTGAAGCATAAGTGATCTTGTCACATTCAATATGTGTTGATGATTGCTTTTGACCACTAATTTTTATTCAGGAGTCTCTAGGAATGAATGGTAAGACATAATACCTTTTGCCTTGAACAAATCAACAAACTTCAGTTCAGGATCTAACACCTTTGACTTTTGTCTTGTATTGAGTCTTAGTCATCTTTAAAAAATCAGGAAAAACCTGCAAAACTTTAGACTTATTTCGCAGAAGATACAACCAAGTTACTCTGGTATGATCATCAACAATCATTAAAAAAAACCTATATCCTTCTGTGGTAGAGACTGAAAAAGATCACTATATATCAACATGAAGGAAATCAAAAGCAGAATCACAAATGTTGTTTTTCGAATTAAAAGAAAGTTTCTTTTGTTTTGCAAGAGGACACATATCACAATGAAAAGATCATTTATTGCTTTGTTTAAAACCAATATCAATATTAGTTTTATACACAAATGGATGACCTACTCTACTATGCCATAAACCAGAATCAAGAATAACATTTGCAGAATATAAAATCTGATGTGAAGAAGCATGTATGAGAGATTAAGAATCCAAGAAATAGAGATTGTAAACTTGTTCACCCCGACCAATCATCAATGCCTTGGTAGGATCTTGTATCATACATGAATTCTCATCAAATGTAACAATATAACCCAAACCTCTAGTCAATTAAGTAGCACTGAGGGGATTTAATCTGAAATTAGGAATATAAAATACATTATTCAACACATAAGAAACTCATTTAGTTTAACTTGACATATGAATGTAATCTTAACTCCAAAACCAATATACAATGTTACTAAATTATTCAAAGTCTTAGACAAACTCATAAACAAAATCTTATCATGGCAAACATGATGAGTTACTCCACTATCAATTTTCCAACTCTCTGGTGACAAAACATTCCTAGTAGCTCTCAAATTTTCAACAAAACACAAGGTAAAGGAAGAGAGAGCCAAACCAGGTAATGCAGTTATAGTAGCACCAGAAGTAGAAGCAATAAATGTATTTGGAATAGTAGATATGGAGACGTTAGATGAATTTGCATCAAGATGAAGCTGAGAATTAAAATAACCAATAACTCCATTAATTTGATCTTTAATGAGAGTCATTGCCATTCCTGCAAATAGTTCATTAGGTGTAGAATCTGTTAATGCAATCTGAGCAACCACATGTTTAGTAAGAACCAACTATTTCTCTAGATAAGTAGGCTTTTCTATCTGATTTTTATTCTTATGTTTAAAACCGATGGGATATCCATGAATCTTGTAGCATTTATCTACTGAATGTCATGTATATCCATAATGTGAGCAAATCAATCTCTGTGGTTTGTTGTAAGTTGCATTGATTGAAGCATGTATGTTTTCTGATGCAAAAATATTGAAAGCAACAACATTCGGAGCAGGTGCAATGCTTCTTTGGTTGTGATCTTGATCTAACAAGTTGTATATCTCAGTTAACTCCGGAACATGTTTCTTCATGATTATCTGACTTCTAATAACAACATACGACTCATTCAAGCCAACCAAGAACTTAATCACTCTAGCATGATCCGCTTTCTTATCCATAATTCTGCAACAATCATAATTTTGACAAGTTTTCACACAATTTGCTCCATCCAATTCATTTCAAAAAGTTTTCAAAGTGGTATAATAGGTAGTAAGATCCATTGATCCTTGTTGTAAAGACCAGATTTGTTGAGATAATTGGTATAATCTTGGAAGATTCATAATGTGAAATCGAGTCAACAAATCTTTCCATATCTCAGATGCATCATTAAATCGCAAGATACTATTGTAAATATATTTAGAAACTGAATTTAGAAGCCACGATTTCACCATATTGTTATATTGAGATCAAATTCTGAAATTACTATATGGTTCTCTCGGTCTTGATACAAATCCATCAATAAAAAGCGAGTTTTTTCTTTGCGTTTGGTGCAATTTTCATAGCTATGCAGCAATCATCATAATTTGTGCCATCTAAGACTTTAGAGATGATAGAAAGACATGGATTATCGCCATTTGTGAGGTAGTATGGAGAATAAATACTATTTGGAGACTCAACTGACGAAGTGAAAGCTTTTTAAGTTCGAAGAACTTCCAGTGAATCTTCGGCGAAAGAACCTTCGCGATTCGTCGATCTTTGAGTTGAGGAAGTTGCTCGGATCGTGCGACGATTGATTCAGCGACTAGTCACCATCAAAAAAATTTGTTTCACTGCAGAATAACTGTAATTTTGAGATTTTTAACGAAATAATTGAAAACTCTGACGAAAAAAATCAAAAGAGAAATCAATCGAGACGATTCATTAACGATCAAAGCTAAAAGAATGTTAAAAAATGAAAAAAAAATTGGTTGAAGTTGAAATTCAATGCTGTTGTACCATGTTAGAGAATATTCAGTTAGAAGAATCGACGGAGAGAAATGTTTATGTTATTCATCTTTGAGAGAATGATTTGTTACAAACTCAACTCTATATACTCTCATCAATCCCGGTTTACATTATACCAAGATTGGTTTACAAGACACAAATACTTACTCGTATGGTTAACATCAAACCATACTCTAATAGAACCACTCTCGGCGTCGGTTCCGTTCAGATCTAGTGTGAAAATCTCCAAGCAAATCAGATGGTTTTTGCTGTTCGTTGAGGGTGATTGGTGACAGTCGGTTTCTCGACTAAGACGGCTCATGTCGTTGAGCGTGGCAATAGAAGAGGTTGGTCATCTCTTCTTTTTCTTTTGGGTCGCCGAAGCACCTTCTCTTTGGCTGGATTGAGGGTCATGGCGTCTTCGGTAGACCGATTTTTCATAGGCATCTCGGTTGGAAGTTTTTGAAGCCGCCAGAATTTTCATCTCCCGTGAAAAGAACATCCATCACCGAAATTTTTTCAAGATCTATAGAAAGAAAAAAGATACATGCCCTTTCTCAAAGACACCAATGTCAATTAAATCAATTTCAACTTAAATGTGGTAACCAAAGATTGATCGAAGCAATCAGATTAAAATTGAATCCCAAAAGGCATGGTTGATTGAAATCAAAACAAACTTAAAGAATACAAAAAAACCTAATCTGAACAGTGTCGGAAACTTAAAATCCATTAAAGGAAAAGGGCATCCGAACTTAAATCGGAATTGATAATCCGATTGAAACGGAACAAAAAAACTAATCAAAAGTATTATTTCCGGAAGTATTAAAACATTCAAATTTTGGTTTTCAACAGGTTTTTTATTTTCTCGAAATTTCATCGCTTATTTTTTCCCCCGTTACGGTTAAAATTTTGGTTCTGTTCGCAGGTACATTCACAATCGTCCCTGGAAATTACGTTTTTGTGTGTTTGTGATATAATAATATCATTGATAAAATTTTGAACTGAATGTGTTTTCTTTGTGGGTTTATCTTAATTTAATGAAAAGTTCCGATTTTGATCGAATCCAGAAGCATCCATCGACGATTTCATACTGTAATTGCCTCCACTTGGTTAGGTTCTAAACGCACGTCATCTCAAGGTACTTATGTTTTATCTAATATCAGTGGTGCTTTGTTAATTGGAGAATTTAGTCCAAATGATTTCATTAACTCTGCTAATGTCGTCTAATCAAAGTGTAGGTTGATATGCATCTGTTTCTATGTATATACAATACTCAACCTCAGTCCCAACTCGTTCACTTAGAAGGAGAATCAGCAATAGAAAGAAAGCGAATACGAAACCAATCCTTAATGAATCAAAATTTCAAGAAACGATTTCAAAGCTCCCACCAACATTTACCCCTGAAGAACTAGCCGATGCTATAACTCTTGAAGAAGACCCACTTGTATGTTACTATCTCTTTAACTGGGCATCGCAGCAGCCGAGATTCAAACACGAGAATTGTTCTTACCATATCGCGATTTGGAAGCTTCGAGCTGCGAAATTGTATACAGAAATGTATGATATTGTGAACCAGGTACTCTCGGTTCGTCACATTGGCAATGAGAATCTTTACAATTCTATTGTTTTCTATACACGAAAGCGGGGAAGTTGATTCGCGCGCTGTGAATATATTTAGACATATGACGACTAGTAAGAACTTGAAATATTGACCAACGATTAGAATGTATTATATTCTTTTCAAAACCTTGTTAGGTCGAGGTAACAACTCTTATACAAGTCATATGTATATGGAGACGATAAGATCTTTGTTTAGACAAATGATAAATAACGGGATTGAACCAGACGTATTTGCTTTGAACTGTTTGGTTAAAGGTTACGTGCTCTCGCTTCATGTGAATGATGCTCTTAGGATATTTCATCAGATGAGTGTGGTTTACAATTGCCAGCCGAATTCGTTTACTTATGATTATTTGATACATGGGTTATGTGCTCAAGGTAGGACCATTAATGCTAGAGAATTGCTTGATGAGATGAAAGGAAAAGGTTTTGTTCCTAATGGGAAATCTTATAACTCTCTGGTTAATGCTTTTGCCCTTAGCGGTGAGATCGATGATGCGGTGGAATGTGTGTGGGAGATGATTGAGAATGGCAGTGTGGTTGATTTTATTACGTATAGAACAGTTCTTGATGAGAGTTGTAGGAAAGGGAAGTACAATGAAGCGATCAGACTATTGGAGATGTTGCGAGAGAAACAGCTTGTGGACAGAGATTCATATGAGAATTTTCTTCACAAGGATTTCTAGAAGATGTACATAATGGCTTTTTAGTTTATTGTAATCTCGAAATTTTGGTGAAATATTTGTATCCTATAGTTAACATTAATTTCTTTGTGTCCAATAATCGGTTGCTTTTTGGGGTTTTCAATTTATTGTGGCTCATGGATTCTTCGGTTAAGGTCCCTAGTCTTCACCACCGGATCCAGACAACGTTGGTATGAATAGAAAATGACAGATCCAAACAACGTTCGTAAGAGTCAAAGATATGAAACAAACAAGAAAAAAAAAATGATGGATCCAAACAACGTTGGTAAAAGTCAAAGATATGAAACAAATTTTAGTTACCTATTTATTCTAGTGTTGGACATTCGAGAATCGGGTTGGATTTAGGTTTTTCTGATTTGTGGTTTAGGTTTTATTCGAATATTTTAGAAATTTAGTTCGAATTTGGTTCAATATTTTTTCAGTTCGGATATTTAAATGGACAACCGACCAAGAACATGAAAATTATTGGATACGGTTCAAGTTGGATAATTTTTGTATCAAAATCTATTCGAATTACTCAAAAAAATCTAAAATATTCAGAAAAAAAGAAAACTAAAATATTGGTTTAAATTTAATGAAAATTGGTTATTTGACTATTTCTATCTAAAAATAATCAATATTAATAATCGAAAGGGATGTGTCAAATAACCAATTTTCTTTTTTAGATTACTAAAAAATTCTGGGTCGAATTACTCAAATAACCAAAATTCTTTTTTAGAATATTGTGGCAGCGATCCCACAACTAGGGATCAACAAGCCGAATAAGCCAAATCTTAACAATTATTGTTTTGATTACATTATATATCACAGTAACATACACAAAACTCACCATTTATTCACAGGTTTGCAATCACATTAACCAATTTTGGTTATCTATATAAAAAAAATCCATACTCTATATTTATTTTGTATCTTAGATTTTAAATACTTTTTTAAAATTTCTCATACGTTCGTTCTCAAAAGAGTGGAGGAAAAAGAATTTTTGAAGTTTATACCATCAGTGAAAAAATTTCTAGCAACAAAGATTTTATGTTTATTCTACAAAGTTGATTAGTGTTTGGGTTAGAATTCGGGTTACTAAATTTGTTATTCGGTGGAAAACGTCATTTATTGGAGTTGACCAGTGAATACATAATGACTAAGAATGTTAAAAAGGCTCAGAAATTTAAGGCTTAAGCCCAATAACCTATCCATCGAAGTCCATATAAACCTTGACAAGCTTTATATGTGAGATTTGCGGGCCAATGTAGGGCCTGAAGTTGGCCTTATTACCTACAGCTTTAAATATATATTTTTTCCTGTTAATCCCAAATCTCAGCTTCTTCTTTCTCCCAAGTCCCAATCGATGACTTCAAATCTCTTCTTCGAATCACACGACCTCTCACAATCTCATCCTCGAAATCTCCGAGATAGGTTTTAGCAGATTTCTTTCTGGAAATTGATTGACTAAATTTTCAATCGCTCGAATCCCCTCAGGTTGTAATCCAAATCCCAAAGGTTACTTTATCAGAAAACTCAATTTTTAACTCAATTTCACCATATTGATGAACGAAGATGAACCTGTAGATTCGTTTCTCTTTTCTCGTGTCTGCGATGAACGTTCTGTGTTTGTTATTTTTTTAATGCCAAGTTAAAGAATTGAGCTTTAGAAATAGAAGATTGTTATTTAGAGATGTTGTAACCCTTTGAAGTCTCCTTGAAAGTTGCTTTGTTTGGATCATTTGCCTAATTTTATTCATCAAGTTTCAATCTTTTTTGGATCTGATTGAGATTAATTTTGGTTATTAGTGACTTAGTATAACGTGGAAAATCATTATATCGGTGCTACTATTTCTATTTCAGATATCTATTTTGTGTCTTACATATGTGCGCTGCATATTTTTTTGTTAGAACAATGAACCTGTCATTCATTTAAACAAGCTTTGTTTGTATTAGTTTCTTTGATTATGGACTGAATCAAAATTTTGCAGAAGATGGGTCGATACAAGGATGATCCTCCAGCGGTTAGGGTTTATACAGTTTGCGATGAATCAAGGTCTGATTGAATTCAATTGTACTCAATTTACTTGCTAATCAAATTTATTCTTCTTGCTTTTGGTTCTATTTATTGGAATTTTGAACCTTTTGTTTGGTTTCAGATACTTGATTGTACGTAATGTCCCAGCTTTGGGATGTGGTGACGATCTCATGAGATTATTCAAGACTTATGGAGAGGTTGAAGAGTGAGTTGTGCTCATGTTACCCCCTTTTTCTCACATTGTTCTTAATTGATTATGAAATTGTTTGTTTGATTTGGTTGATTTTGATTCGTGTAGATGTAAACCTATGGATGCAGAAGACTGTGCGGAGTTCACAGATGTATACTGGATCAAATTTCATCTCATCACTAACGCCAGGTTTTGATTCTTCTTTCCCTTTGATGCTCTTTTAGTTGTGATACGAGAATGAACAATGTGTTGTGGTTGAGATAGGTTTATTTTGATTTCATAGAAAATGAGGCCTAAGTAGGTTCCTTGGTGGTGATGATGTCTGGATTTAAGCTCCTTAGACTAAAGTTGTCGATTTTTAATCTGCATAACTTGTTTTGTTGCTATATTTTTGTCAACTTTTGTTTGACTCCAAGAGGAAGAATTTGTCTGATTAAGATATGTTTATGTTTGATAGATTTGCAAAAAGGAAGTTAGATGAATCAGTTTTCTTGGGAAATCAGCTGCAGATTTCATATGCTCCTGAATTCGAAAGCCTCAGTGACACAAAGGATAAATTAGAAACCAGGAGGAAAGAAGTGCTCTCGAGACTGAACCGTAAGCTTTCTATTTCCCTTTTACTAATTGAACAGTTTGTTAATCTTCTTGCAACATCAAGAAAGATTTTATCATTGGAGAGATTGGATAGAAATTGTGTCTCCTCAGTAGAATATGAACCAACAAATCTGTCAATTGGATAGAAATTGCAGTGACATGTGAGATTATCATTGTACTTATAGTGGACCCAGAAAATCATAACCTTGAATTTATTGCCGTATATGTGAATTATAATTATATCTTAACGTACTTATTTCATTGGTTCTGGAGAAAACGTTTAAGCTTTTTAAATCAAACATACATCACTTGTTGCTAAAACTAGCATTGAGTTTGTTTATTGCATTGTATTAGTAAAGTGTTTTTTTGGGGTTAGAAAAGTAGGAATGGAGTTGATATCAAAGGAACAATATAAACTGATAATACGATTTACTGTATAACTTCACAAGTCTAATATGGTTCCATCTTGTGAACAGCCCAGAAAGCTAAGAGCAACACCCAAGTTACAAAATTGGCTGGATCGGTTATGAACCAAACGGATAACTTCTCCCCACAAAGGTACAAAAAAGATGGTCTACTTGGTCTGTTCTTTGTATCAATAAATTCATGGAGTAAGTGCATGAGGAGAGATTATTTCTTCTTGTTGTCTTTAGGAGGGAGGTGGAGTACCAATTCCATAGAGGAAATGCCCCTATTATTCGAGTTTCATCTAACCAGGTCTGCGTTTGGTGTGTTTGAATTCTCCTCACTTGAACATTTGTGTCATTAAAATTTGGAGGCATCGGTCATCTGTTCTCTGCTGCAGTTTTGGAATATATTGGCCTGATAAATATTTAACTGGATTGTGTAGGAGTATTTTGCGTCGTCTTCAATGAATAAAACGGTTCAAACTGTCCGGGAGAAACTCAATAAGGTAAAGAACCTATCAAGTTTGTATTTATAAGTGAAATCTTAATATTTAGATTCTTGATTCTAAACAATTTACTCGTTGGGTCACATTGTAAACAGATTGAAGAAAGTGGTAACCAGAAAAGATTACAACCAAGCAGCCAAACACAACCTGACTTGAAGAGAACACGAGTCGATAACCGAAGAAGAATCTAACTCATTCTTTTGTTTTGTTTCTGTTTTTGGTATTCCTCAGCTAATGGTAAAAGAAAGCAAGGATCGTAATAGTGTTCTTGCAAGATAGTTGTAAATGTTGTAATTTTATCTTATTCAATTTCAGTTCCTTCAGAACTAATTTCTTGTCCCAAATCAAAACCATCCAAACCAAAATTGTACCAAACTAATCGAAATACAATTTTGGTTTCAATTTGATCACAATGTTTGCAAACATGTAAATTTAAAAACTTTTAATTCAGTTTAAAACTAATGGTTAACAATTTCTTTCTTCTCTCGAATTCGTCCCCAAACCGAATGATTCCAGTTAAAATTTAATGGTTTATCAAACCGGCCTATCGTAGTGGGGGTTTACAGAGGTTTTGGCTCGTGGAGATTGCAGAAGCAATTGAACTGAGAAAATGGCTGCAATTGGGATCGCTTCTAGGTCTACATCTATGAGATCCATCTTCAGAAACGCTACTACACGAAGTCTGATCTCACCTAAACCTAGACTCTCCCTTCCAAACCCTAATTTCACTTCCCCGCGCTTCAACACATCTTCTCGAATCGAAGGTTCTCTTCCCAGGTAAATTCGCTGTCTTTTGATGTTTTTTGTGTTAGTTGTTAGATGATTGTGATGCCCTTGATTGAAATTCTGTACTTTGAATGTGAATCTGAAAGGTTTCTACGGCGAGAACTAAGCACAAATCAGCCATTTCACAGCACCATTGCTGTAGCTTGTCTCGTTTCGAAACTCCCCTCTGATGTCACTTCTCCTCAAGGTAATAACCAAAACCTACTTTTGGATTACTTAATGGTACTCTTTGGGGTTTGGATTAGGCTTAATTACATCATTAAGAGTAAGCTAGTCTTATTCCTTTAGGTATGATTGGTTTTAGTTATTGAATTCATACAAATTCAAATCTTTACAGTTTCGTTTCTATTCAAGTTATGCAATGTTGTATAATCCAGCTGTGTTATGTGTTTGAATTTCTTTTGGTTGTGTGATCTAGATTTCACCTTCATGTTTTAAGATGCTACTTTTGATTAGTTAATGGTGCTCTTTGGGGTTTGGATTAGGCTTAATTACATAAATTAGAGTAAGCCAGTGTTATGTCTTGTTGGTATGATTGGTTTCAGTTATTGAGTTCATACAAATTCAAATCTTTTCGGTTTTGTTTCTACACAAAAAAGGAGCGATGTTGTATCATGTAGCTTGTGTTACGAGTTCGAGCTTTCTTTTGGTAGTGGTCTAGATTTCACCTTCTTGTTTATGATTCTAACAACTTTCCATTGATGACAGGTCGATTCGCAAACTATCTCAGTCCCATCTAGTAGCAGCACTTGTAGTAGATGGATGACTTAATACTTGCTCTAAGTTTGAATGTTTATGAGGAAATTTCAGGTCTTAATCTGCTAACTGTATTTGCAATCTCTCAGTTTAGATTGAACTCTCATATACATTTGTTTGGCAGATGTCACTAGTTCTATTTAATTTTACTTGGGTTCATTATCTTATTAGTCAAATGATGATTCAACCATAGTTATTATCCGAATGTAAGATGAGTTCTCCCTGAAAAATAAGATTGTTTGCACAAGACGAGACGGAACCTTTATGTTTTCTATCAATTTGGCCTTGTTTTTGACTCAAATAAGGGAAGTGATAAGCCTCTGTACATCTACGTGTTTGCTTGTTATGAAAGTGATATGCCTCTGCGGATCTACGCGCTTGCTTGTTATGAAATATCTTCATAGAGACTCTGAATTAAGAACAGTAAAATATCTGAAAAGTTGTGTTCTTGGCTTTATATGTCTTGTTATGAGAGTAGCTTTATAAAAATAGAAACTGTAAGTTGTGGTACTTCTTGAAGGAAAACCACAAGGACAAGCTATATATATTTTTCTCAAATGACTCTGTGATTGCGTATATCGTATATTTGATCATTGCGTGTTATCGAAAACTCCAAATGTTCTTGGCTTCATCTGTCTTTCAAGTAGGCATGAGATGAAATAGACTTGAAACCAACCATTACCACTCAAAACCTTTTCAAGACACCAAAGTGGGTATTTTTCGTATAGTTTGTTTCAGAAAGTTACAAAACTACAATACAATGATGATAATTTTACAGGCTATAGTTTTGGTATGAGTCTTCTACAAAATTAATATGGAAGTTTGCATTTGGGACCCGTTTTGATACCAAAACAAGAACAGTTTTTTTACTGATTATTGAATGGTCATTGTTGGCTTTGTACCACCATGTGGATTCAATAAAGCACTTCAGTTCGTTTCCCCTTTTTGTGATATTTTTGTAGCTACTTTCTACATATCGAGCCAAGAAACAGCTTCTCTTCTACTGTTTTCTATTTTTCGCTTTGGCTAAGTGTTGAGCTTAGAACCTTTAAACTTAGTAAAAGTTTAAAGCTTTGATGGATTTGTTAAACTCTCTCTCAGATTTAAATTTTTCATGTGTGAAATAAAAGGTTTAAAGAACAGAACCTAAAATGTTAATGCAACAGAGATTTAACGAGTTCGGATTCTTTGGGATTGGAATCCTACGTCTCGCCGGAGAAGATTTCTGGAAAATCCACTAAAAAACTTTGCTCAAACCGAGCTTTCGATCCTTTACAATTCCTCTCTGCTACTTTCACTTAACACACATTACACTCTCACTTAGACACACACTCTAATTTATACTCAATCAGAGATTAAACCCATAACCAATAAAGCAACTCGAGTCTGAAGTTAACCTTGGTTCCATTTGTCGTGTGTCTCTTTAAGGCCACTGAAGACGGCTAGATGCAGGCCTGCTTCCACTTTGTCTCTTCTTCTTGCATTCCTAAAGAGAGTGTCCCTCTATGTTTCTTGTCTGTACTTTTCTGCAGAGAGAGTGTCATCATCTTCTTTTGGAGAAGAAATTGAAACCTCTGTCTCATTTAGAGACTTTCGTATTTTAGACTGAAACTTCCTCTGAGAACAGAGGCTTTGAATTCACACTAATCCCTCGAAACTCCACCTTAGATTGAAAGCCAAACTCCCTACTTGATTCTTTTTCTTAGTGCCCTTGGATTTTCCTTTTCTCCGGTAACTTCATATCTTCTTTAGTGACTTGAAACTCTGAGCAACTCCAAAGCCTTTTGAAGCTTGCTCACTGGGACTGTCTTGGTGAAAATGTCTGCAGAGTTCCACACAGTTGATATCTTAGTCACTTTAACTTCTCTTTCTGAAATCTTGTCCCTGATGAAATGTAACCGCACATCAATGTGCTTTGTTCTCTCGTGATGAACATAGTTCTTTGATAGAGAAATAGCACTCTGTGAATCACTCATCACTTCAACTTTGTTTTGGAAAAACCCCAACTCTGCAGTTAATCCTCTTAGCCATATTGCTTCTTTAATGTCATATGTCAAGGCCTTATATTCAGCTTCTATAGTGGAGGAGCCACTACCTTCTGCAGACCCGATTTCCAGCTAACAACATTCCCTCCTACAGTGAACACAAACCCTGTTACAGACCTTCTCCTGTCCAGATCAGCCGTATAATCAAAATCGCAAAATCCCTTGATCTCAGCACTATCTTTCTTCCTGTAAACCAGTCTCATATCTTTGGTGTTCTTGATATATCTCAGAACCCACTTTACAGCTTGCCAGTGTTCTTTGATGGGATTACTCATGTATCTGCTGATCACACAGAGAGGATATGCCAAGTCAGGTCTGGTTCCAACCATTGAGTACATGATACTCCCACTGCATTTGAATATGGTATAGACTTCATGAACTCAACCTGATCAGACAACCCTTCTTCACTTGTAGCCTTCAACCTGAAATGAGTTCCCAATGGTGTGGTCACTCCTTTTGAACTTTCCATACCAAACATAGACAATATTTTCTCAAGATACTGTCTTGGAGACAATACAAGAGTTCCTCTTTCCCTATCTCTTGTTATCTCCATACCGAGAATTTTCTTTCCTTCTCCCAAGTCTTTCATTTCGAATTCTGAACTTAGAAGCTTTTTGAGCTCTTGAATCTTTTCCTTGTTATCTGATGCAATGAGCATATCATCCACATATAGAAGAAGGCATATGTGTGAATTATTACCGAGTTCTTGGTAGTAAATGCAGTTGTCATAGCTGCTCCTTTTATACTCTGAATTCTTCATGAAAGTGTCAAATCTCTGGTTCCACAGTCTTGGAGCTTGTTTCAGACAGTACAAGGATTTCCTTAGCAGACACACTTCCTCACTTTCAGACTCTACTCTGTAACCCTCTGGTTGATCCATCAGTAATATGCTTATCGAGATCTCCATGTAGAAAAGTCGTCTTTACATCCATTTGTTCCAGTTCCATGTCAAGACTCACCACATAAGACAATATAAGTCTTACTGAGACATGTTTCACCACGAGAGAAAAGATTTCTTGATAGTCTACTCCTTCTTTCTGCAAGTATCCTTTTACAACAAGTCTGGCCTTAAACCTTGGTTGTTCTGTACCTGTCATGTCTGATTTATTTTTGTAAATCCATTTGCAACCAATTACTTTGACATTCTCTGGTTTCTTAATCAGTTTCCTAGTCTGATTCTTGTACTGTGAATGCATTTCCTCATCCATAGCTTATTTACATAATTCCCAGTCTGGATCTCTCATTGCTTCATCATAACAACATGGTTCTGGGTAATCTCCATCTTCTGTTACCAGCAAAGAAAAACCAATCATGTTAGAGTCCTCAAACTTAAAAAGACGTTTGATGGTCCTCCTCTCTCTATCTCTTGCCAAATGATAGGACTCGAGATCATTGTGATGCAAGACTGCATCTTCTTTTTCTTCATCTTCTGAGACAGACTCAGACTGTGTATTCTCCTTAGTTTGATGTTATTTGTCTGGCTCCGTTTCTTGATCTCTCTCAGCTCCACCTAAATCACTGAAGTCTTTATTGTTAACTTCGTAGGTAAATGGTATTGGTGGGGTTTCATTTGTATTGCCTGTTTCTGGAGTTGAGTTTAGATTCTTATACATATTTTCTTCTTGAAATGTGGCTTCCCTAGTTATCACACATTTCCTTTCATCAACCAGCTAGAATCTGTATCCCTTTACACCACTAGGATAACCCACAAAAATACCTTTCTTGGCCCTTGGATTCAACTTCCCTTGGTCACTGTGAATATAGGATATATAACCAAATACCCACATTTCTTCATATCTCGGTTCTGAACCTGTCCCTAGCTCCTCTGGCACTTCAAAATCTAGAGCAGAAGCAGGTGATCTGTTGATTTGGTAAACAGTTGTTGAAGCTGCCTCTGCCCAGAAGATTTTTGGTAAGCCTGATTCACTCAAGATGCTCCTCACCTTATTGATAATAGTTCGATTCATTCTTTCTGCAATCCCGTTTCGCTGTGGTGTGTATGCACAAGTCTTGTGCCTTATTATGCCTTCTTCTCTGCAAAATTCATCGAACTCCTTGTTATAGAACTCAAGACCATTATATGTTCTCAACGTCTTAACTTTGCTTTCTAGTTGATTCTCAGCCATTTTCTTCCATTCAATAAATCTTGAGTAAGCTTCATCCTTTATTCTCAGAAAATATATCCAAGTTTTCCTTGAGAAATCGTCTATGAATGTGATAAAGTATTGCAATCTTCCCAGTGACATAGGAACGTTTGGAGATCCCCAAAGGTCAGAGTGTATGTAATCAAGTCTTCCTTTTGTGACATGTTTTGCAGCTCCAAAACTTACTCGATATGATTTCCCATACACACAGTCATCACAAAAGTCCTTATCACTCACTTTTGACTTGTCTAGAAATCCTTTCTTGATCAGAACCTGCATTCCTTTTTGACTCATATAGCCGAGTCTTCTATGCTAAAGCTTTGTTTCATCTTTTGAACCAACTGACACGTTCACTTCTCCTATTAAAACTGATCATTGCAGAACATACAATGTGTATGTCTTTTGGCCTTTAATCAAAGTCCTACAACCTTTGTTGATCTTTAAAACCCCATTCGTGGACTGAAACCAACATCTTTGATCTTATAAGGTTCCTAGTGAGATAAAATTCTTTGACATATTGGGGACATACCTCACATTATTTAGAAGAACTGTTGTGTTGTCTTTGTTTCTTATCCTTATACTTCCAACTCCTTTTACCTATGAGTATGAATCACTAGCCATCCTTACTCTACCTGTTGTTTTTTCATTCAGACTAATGAACCAGTCTTTTCTTGGAGATATGTGGAATGAACATCATGTGTCCATTATCCACATTTTTGTCATATTTCTACCTAATGACATAAGTGCTTCTGAGACCATGAGAGTTGCTGCATCAATGATTTGTCATGTGACATTTGCAGATTCTCCTTTGTCCATTGAGTTGCTGTTTTGTTTGTTTCTTTCTCGCCATATGTAGCACTGCTTCTTATAGTGACCATCTTTCCCACATATCCAATAGGAATTCTTTCCTGTAGACATGGATATGTTCTTGTATTTTCCTTTATCACTGAATCTTTCTCTTTTCTCAGATCTTCCTCTGTCTTGGACAAACAGACCTTCAGAGCTGTTCTTGAGTAGTTTTTCACTTGCTCACAGCTCTAATATCTTGGATCTGATGGCTCTTGTTGTTTCATCAAGAACCAAAGTTGTCTTGCAGTATTTCAGCGTCTCTTTAAGCTGATCAAATGGCTTCGGCAAGGACATTAGCAAAACAATGGCTTGATCTTCATTAGGGACTATAACTTTTACATTTTCTAAGTCTGAAGTCATTTTGAAAAGGTCATTCACGTTTTCATCAACTGTCATACTGTCGTTCATCTTGTATCCATAGAGCCTTTGCTTCAAGTAGATACGGTTTGGTAGTGACTTAGCCATGAACAGCTGATCTAGAACCTTTAGCATCCCAGCAGTAGTATTTTCTTTTATAATCTTCCTCAAGACATTGTTACCAACACTTAAGATGATAGTGGATCTAGCCTTTCTTTTCTTTTCTTTAAGGTTTTTGTCCTCTGGCTTTGTAAGTGAAGAAGCTGTCTCAGGTGTTGCGCCTTCACCTGCTTCAGCTGTTGATTCTTCACTTTCTGTAGCTTCTTCTCCTTGAAGCCCTTCCATCAGACCCAACATCTCTAGATGAACGAGTAACTTCTCTTATAACAGAGGCTTGGATTCACACTAATCCCACACTAAAAAATTAGAGAAACGTAGAAACCGAATCTGATTATGTTTTTCTTTCAAAAAAAAAATCTTTTAATGTGAAAGATGGTAAGGTATTAGTGGAAGTGTAATAAAATAATTTAACGCTTGTGTTTATGTTTACATGAAATAATATAAATCGCATTTTTGGAAGATTTTTACAACGTTTGCATTTGACATTTACTTTAATAATTAATAAATAAATATTTTGGTCATAACTTAAAATACTTAATAATAATAATAACTACTTAAAATGCTTAAAACCATGAGTTTAGGGAAAATATACGTTAATTGTAAACATAAATGCAAATGCAAACAAACAATGGATTCGAGGTCTTAATGGTTGGTTAACTACTAACTTGGGAGCTTTTAAACTAAGTGGGGTCTATTGAATGAGATATTTGGAGTGATTTGAGTTTTAGGGGATGTATTCACCTAAAATCATTCAAACCACTTCAATTCCACTGTTTAAAATATTTACAATAAACAGTGAATTTGATTTTATATTTTCAAATCATTAAATTTAATAACACTTGATTTTAGAAAACTTTTAAAAAATCATGTTTAAGGATTTGTCATTTTAATAAAAATAACTCCAAATCCCTAATTCAATACACCCCTAAGTTTAAATGCTATCATGTTTAGGTTCATAATGGTTAGAAACTAGTCTATAGACTTTTAGTCACATATTCAAATTTGTTTCCATGGGAGAAAACCTAATTTGAACAAAAGAAAAAATGTTTGTAGGACCAAGTTATAAATTAAGGTTATGAATTTTTTTTGTAGAACCTATATAAACTTCTTAAAACTTAATTGGTAAAAAATTATTTTAGAGATGTTGTAAAGGCTAAACAACCATTTTATGGATCTATAATAATACATTATTCTTTCACGATTAATTATTTGGATTCGTTGATATCTATAAATGTAGTAGATACAAGTCTTGAATTTGCGCATCACTGTTCCTTCATGATATATAAACTACTCAGATGCTTATCCTTCTGAAGTGAATTAAGATTGTAGATGTTTTCTCGCTAAGAACATTTAATTTGTTTGTTCACATAAGTAGCAATGTCGTATAAAAAAACAGAAGGGGAAAACTTTATCATACTCAGCACTATTTGGATGATAAAGAGTTTTATGGATTGAAAGATTATATATTGACTCTCATAAGAATACATATTTAGGACTACACAAATTTATAGTAGATATCTTTCCTAAACTATATAGATACAAATCTCTATAATATTTATGATAAATATATTTACGACATTTTTATGATATTTTCTATATGCCCTCAATCTTAAGAGTGAACAGAAGCAACAGCTTGAGATTGATTTAAAAATAATGTTAATGATAGAAATCTCTATCTTAATTATATAGATAGAAATCTCTATAATATTAATGATAAATGTTTAGGACATCTTTATAATATTTACTATATTTTCTATAGGCACCACTTCTCAACGGAAAACACTACTATCATCGATGAATTATGGAAGATGAAACATTTTATTATGTTGGATGGTTTTAGCCTTTGTTATTGGGTGAATGATACAAACACACGAAAGTGACAGCGATTGACAACTTTTTTAAAATCCACAGTTCAACAGCTAACAAGATAGAATAAGGTGGCAGCAAGAACAAGGACTTTTATTCCCAACATTTACTTAGCAATCAGAGATTCAATATGCTGGGCAATCACCTTTATCCGTCAGCAACAGAAGATTCGGCGGCGATCTAAAATTCACCGGAATTGGACTCTTGTGCGGCGAAGGTTTATGGAAGAAACACGTGTCCACACACTCCTCAATATCGTTTGACACGTCCCAGGAGCTTATCTCCTTCTTCTTGGGCTTATCGTTTGGGCTTTTTTGTAAGTCTTTGTTTTGGGCTGTCTTGATTTGCTTTTGTTTGTTTTATCGTAGTTATTTTATTATTAAGGTTGGGTTAGTTCGGGTAAAAGTTTTGCTCTCTTTTGTTTTGGGTAAGTGCTGGTTTGGTCGTATTATCTGATTTAGGATAGTATTCCATTAACCTCCATTATATGGTCGTTGAATCTTTAAAGTTAGTCTCCTTCCATCGCCATTTAGTTTGGAAGAATAATAAGTTCTTTAAAGTTAGTGTCCTTAATATATATTAAGATTTTGACAAATTACTTTGTATATTAATTTTCGTAATATCAACTGTCTCATGAGAAAGTGATTAGCTAACAAACTTTCAACAAACCTACAAATCTAATTTCTCATATGTACACGTGTCTGACAAAGGACAAAATCTTGCTGCTTTTCATTTTGTAGTAATTTTAAAGGCAAATTGGGTTTATTATTTAATTAACTGCTCCTAATCGGTGAGTTAGTTGTGCAGATGCGACTTATGACAACAAAACAACATATAAGAAATCAAACTCTCGCGTTTAGTACCTCAAACTAAGCTTTGGTTTTGACATTCTCCCTAAGATGCCGTTGATCAAGTCCATAGTTCCCTGATAATAAGAAAAATATTTATTATAACCTGACCTAAATTAATTCTAGAATTCTACTGATTCTTAAATCTAGAAGTTAAGTCAGGATAATACGACATTATAAAGATGTGTGCTTCCGGTGTTGAGGAGAGGCGTGTTTTGTGTGTAGAGCATGATGAAATTAGAAATTAACGGATTTTTAATTCAAAATTAATTGTACATGAGTGAATTGACTAATGTTTTTTATTTATTAGTTAAAGTATTTTTTCGAACGTGGGATAGTTTTCATACGTCTCACCAAAATAATTAATTTTCTAGTTATTAATGTTGACATAATTCATTACACCCCTAGAGATAATGCTCTTCTTACTATCTCATTATCTCAATGAAACTGAGTCTTCCTTTAGACCATCAACTAGTGGGGTGATCGAGCCATTTTTCAGGCCGAATTAGCGGATTAATGTGTGTTCGAGGTCTGATACCATGTTAAGTTATGAATTTCCAACTTAAAACTAATTTACAATGAGTCAATTGGCTCATATCCCTTATATACTACTCAAAGTCCTTTTATATCTTCTGATATAGAATATTCTTCACAAAGACCATCTCTTCTTTGTCGGCCCTTACACTTACCTAGTTTAGTCGACTATGAATGAGGGGATCCTTGGGGCGAACCTAACTCTTGACTGGTTAAACACTATCACACTTTCTTGCTGCAACTCTCGAAAAATGGACTTTCTGTCATAAAAATGATCCCTTTAAACAACGATCATTCACATATAGAAAGGAGAGAAATACGAGATATTATGGTTCAAACTATTGAGATTATATCATATATCTATTATTCTAGAATCATCTTAGCTCCTCTCCAAGCTAGTTCTAGAATCTTCTTACCTCTTCTCCAAGGTCATAGATATGTACATATCTTAGTGAATATTCTCTCTTGTGCATGTATATATATTGTACCTCTTCACATAATAAAATATTAATTATAATAATCCTTCTCTATATGGTATTAGAGCTCTCCTTCACAAAGGTTCTCAAATTTTCAATTAAAATTTTTGTTTCCGCTCTTCATCATGTCGATTGATTCCACTGCTACCTCTGTCGATGTTGTTAATTTCGACTCCTCCAAAACCTCGCTTGTTTCGGTTAACATGATTAACGTCACCAAGCTGTCCTCGATGATGTATTTGCGGTTTTGACGCATTCCAACCAAGGTTTTCAAAGGTTTTTAGAGTCTTTTCTGTGTGTTTTAGAGTTTTCTCAGGTTGAAACACGTTTGGATAAAGTCTAATGCATAAGGAGCAAGGAGAGGAGCTAAAGAGCAAGAAAGTAGGAATTTTTGGATCATAGATCGATTGTTCTCTACTCGGATCGATCAATCCAACATAAGAAGAATCACCGTGAGACTTCAGATCAGCTAGACGAAAACCAGATCGATCATTCTAGGTCAAATCGATTGATCGAGCCTTAAACCGACCAAACCGCATAAAATTTTTTTTTTGTTTTTTCCAAAAGATTTCTAACAAGGACGTGTTTTGACCTATTTATTCAAGTTTTTAGCCATTGTTTAGATTACCACTTTATTTATCTATTTAGATATACATCTCTGAGAAGATTTTGAACTCTTTTGGGATTTATATTTTATTATTATGAGTTCTTCTTCATCTCTTTCTTGTTTCTCTGTTTCTATGTCTAAGTAGTTTCGTAGTTAGGTTTAGAGTTTTCAAAGGACTTTATGAATCATTGAATTAGACATAAATAGAGAATTACCTTATTATATATTCATCTATTATTGATCTCATTGATGAAACTTGATTAGCTACCTAGTTTATGGTCTGAGATTGTTTAACGCATCAAAAGTGTGTTTAAAAGCCTGAAATGAACATAGATGAGCGGATTATCCTTAGCCAATAAAAGATGATGCTAAGACTATTCGTGAACAAATCAAACTTGATCACTAATGCTTGTTTAGAATTCTAAGTTCAAATGATAGTTTAGAATCTTAAGTTGCTAGATAAAGTGATTGATACGACGAAAGTAGATTGGTTATACATTCATGTTTGAGTTTAAGATTGTGCTTATCTATTTCCTGAATAATTTTCTGATTCAGAGATCTCTGAATTCCTGCGAATCACCCTTGACCTACCGCTTCGTTTAAATGAGTTTTACATCGTTATAATTAATGTTTTCGTTTAATTTCAACCAACAACCATATTATTGTCTTACCTTAGTTTCATTCTCAAAGAATCATAATGTAACCTTGTTTAATGTGGATTCGATCCCATATATGATATTGTGATTATATTTGCATTTGCAGTCTTTTATCTGGGTAAAAAATTTTGTGTATCAAATTTTTCGCGTCGTTGCTGGGGACTAATTGCGTTACCTTTAATTCTAATATTGAAGTTTAGTCTAAGATTTACTAATTAAGTTTTATCTTGCTCTTTTATGTGTTTCAGAGAAGAAGTGACATCTCTGATTTCCTTAAACTCACCAATTAAGAGCTCGTGAAAGTAGAAAAAACTAATAAAAAAGCTAAAAAGAAAAAGTTGAAGCTAGCCAACATGGGCGATAATCTCGATAACTGTGCACTTGCTAATGCTCAGGCGGCTACAGCTACACAGATGGGTCCGTTGATTGATTCAAGTCACGCCTTTTTGCTAAGGTTTTTCACCAAAGACCTAGCATCAACTTGCATGACACGTTCAGCCCTGTGATCAATCATGCTACAATACTCATTGTTCTTGGAGTTGTGGTCTCTTGGACTAAAATCTGAGACAACTTGATGTGAATAATGCTTTCCTGCAGGTTCACTTAACTAAGGACGTATACATGGAGCAAACAACTGGTTTTGTTGACAAGCCTCATCATGCTCCACAGGCCTGGTATTTGGAACTGCGGATGTTTCTTCTTCAGTCTGGGTTTATTAATCCCTAGTAGATACGTCTCTATTCGTGTTTCACTCGGGCTCCACACTTATCTACACTCTTATCTACGTTAACGACATAATCGTTACAGAGAATGATTTATCTAAGGCTCAAGAGATTTGATATTTTGAGTCACATGTACTCATTAAAAGATTTTGGTGAACTTAGTTTCTTCTTGGGGTTTGAGGCAACTAGATCAAACGTTAGACTCTTGCTTAATCAGTGGAATCACATCACATATCTCTTTCATCGCATAAATATGTCGTCGGCCAAGCTTGTCTCCTCGCCGATGATAACTACCGATCAGTTACAGCTAACATTCGACACTCCTTTCCCAATGGCTCAGAATATCGTCGAGTAGTTGGGAATCTCCAATATCTTTATTTCACGTAACATGACATCACTTTTGCTGTAAAATCTCCCAATTCATGCATGGTTCGACTGACATTCACTGGCTCGCAGTTGAGAGAGTTTTTGGTTACTTAGTCAGTACAGAGATAGATGTATCTTTTTGAAGCGAAATAATGAAGTAGCTCTTCATGCTTTTTTAGATGTTTACTAGGCAGGTGATTAAGACAACTATCAGTCCACAAGGGCGTACATCATTTATCTTGGTTCTCATCCGATTTCTTGGTTCTCTAAGAAACAAAAGACAGTTGCATGGTCTTCTACTGAACCAGAATATTGTGTTGTAGCTGACACAACTTCAAAACTTTGTTGGGTTGCTTCGGTTCTTTGAGAATTTGGTATCAAGTCCACTACCCAACCGGTTATATTTTATGATAGTGTTGGTGCAACGCATCTATGTGCCAATCCTGTTTTTCATTCACGGAGCATTGGATTATCATTTTATTAGGGAGTTGGTCAGTCTGGAAGACTTTATGTATAACATGTTTTATCCAAAGATTAGTTCGCTGATACTCTGACAAAACCGATCTTAAAGTGGCTGCTGTCTAACTCTTTCAAGATTGAACTTTCCTCCAAACGTTCATCCTGTAAGAACGTATTGAGATAATATCATATCTTACGTATATCTATTATTCTAAAATCATCTTACTTCCTCTCCAAACTAATTCTAGAATCTTCTTACATCTTCTTCAAGCTAGTAGATATATATATATATATATATTTTAGTGAATATTCTCTCTTGTACATGTATATATATGTTCTACCTCTTCACGTAATAAAATATCAATCATAATAATCCTTCTCTATACAAACAAGCTAGAAGGACTTATTTGTTGTGGTTCAGACCCGTGGCCACAATCATCTCTAGGTATTATGTTTTAATCGCTCAAAGCTATGTTGTATCCTTTCTTTTTTAGTTTTTCCAAGATTAGAATTTTTTACTGAGTTATTTTCTTTTCTTTTTCTTTTTCTTAATAATTAATCTTTGCTGATCAATAAATTTAAAATTTCAATAAATTATGACTAAAGTAAACATTTAAAATAAATATGTGGGATAAGTGAGAATATATAAATAGTAGTTTTATATCTCATTCTAGTCAATATTTCACATGAGATTTTTTTGAATATTTCTTTAAAAAATCATCTTTTATAGAAGGAGACGAACCATTAGATAACTCTTTAGTTTCATCTATGGCTCAAGCAAGTCCATAAGCTGGTAAATTGTTAACAATATATTTAATCGCAAATGATAGTTAACTTTTATGAAAATCAACATAGTTAAACTTAAATCATAGCTAGTTGTATATCATAATAAAAAAAACATGATTATGAACTCTTCTTTCTATGTGGAGAGTTTTTAAAAAATCCATGGACAATTGAATGTGTCAGAAACGTTCCTCAAATCTACTTGGATATTATTTCTATTAGTAAATCAATTACAACAAATGTCAATAATTATGAGAAAATTAGAATATAGTATTATTTACCAAAAATGCACTCTTCAAAATAATAAGATTTTTTCTCAAAAGTTCATGTAGAAGTATTTTATAGTTTTTTTGAAAAATGATATCATTGGTAATTAATTCATATACCATATCAAAATTATACAAAAGAAAACTTGAGCTAATACTATGTTAAAATAAATATCAGTTACAATGTCACCCAATAACATATGCTTTGTAATATGGATTAATCTCTCACTACAACTATTTTATTACAACAATGTTATTGTATAACCTCCTCAAGATTGCAATGTGATCGAATGAGAAGTTAAATATATACATGGGAAATGAATTATATGATGGTTCACTTGTGGGGATAGTGAACTCAAAATCCTCACAAGGGGATATACGGGACCTTTCAATAAGAACTGCATGTATATTGTAGAGTTTGATGTCGATGTTCCCAATTCATTTCCCAATTGTTTGAATGTGGACAAATGAACCGGCAAATGAATATGAGCATAATGGATAGGAACATTCAGACAATTGGGAAATAAATTGGGAACATCGACAACATTATGCTCATATCCATTTGCCGATTCATTTGTCTACTTTCTAGAAAAATTTAAAGCACCCTCAAATAAGTTGAACTCGATTGAGATCATCAATCTAACTTTTATTTTCTATAAACAAATATAATATATATGGAGATTTGAACTTCAAAGTGATGCATCAAAGATAGTAGCACAAACCATTAGACTACGAACATGTTTATTTTGTAGTAGTCAGTGACACATTTTTTGTTTGTTTCGTTAAAAACGACTATTTTTGTTTCATTTCACCGCCACTGATTCAAAAACTATTTTGGCGACAGATTTTAAAAATAATGCGACTAGAAAATTTCGATTGCAGAAAATTTTAGTATTTTAAACTTAAATCATCGATCAATCAATAGTAATTTTTGATGTCATCAGCTGCTACTAAACAAACACAAATTAATCGTTGATTGTTCATCGTTATTGTTAGTTGCTGGTGACTGTGAAACACGTGTAAAAAAATCGCCGATCATTATCGTTGTCACTAGGGGGCGGATGTAAAAACTAATTTTATGGGGGTAACTAAAATTGTTTAAAGAATTAGGGGCAAAATAACAAATAACAAGAAGGGCATTATTCAAAATATAAAGACTTTACATAAAACTTTTGAATTTTAAACGGGACAACTGCCCCTCCCCTCTTGGGCAACGTGGCTCCGCCACTGGCTGTCGCTCGCGATTCTAACTTCTACATGTTTTTGTAAGTATAATTTTTTTTTTCCTTTTCTTTTTTTCACTAATTAAAATGTTCTCTTACGCTCCAAATTAACATTAAGAAATTAAATGAAACTGCATGAAAATCAGACATTATTATTCGGTCAACATCAAACATATGTTTCCAACTTGTGAAAATATGTCTATCATAAACCCATTTATCTTACTGGATTTTGGTAATTGATGCTGACATTTGGCAATGTCAAAAGAAACGATATCTGATCTAGTTAGTAATCCTTACAAGGCAAGCTTTGTTCAATCCTTTTACCCAAGCTTCTTTCCCCTTTTCGGTTTCCTGAATTCTTGATTAGGCCAATATTATCTTCTCGTTTTTAATAAAAAAATGGGGGCCATATATATATATATATATCTAAATTAAATATCTAAGTTTGTAAAAAGTCTTAAACTACTCCAAGGCTATAAAAAAAAGACAGTAGGCGAATAGATTCATGGGGTGGAATTGATTTCGACGTACCTTCTTACCACATGCAGGCACATGACTTTCAATTTGTTTTTGAAGTTTTATGAACCCAATAGCATTGACCTCTCAATTTAATGTAACTCTCTTCACTCTATCTATACCAATTGAATACAATTTTGTATGTATATTCACAGGGGTGGTTCAAAGTATATGACAGAAAGTTTTTTGGAGGTTTTAATGAGAAATTTGGACTTTGCAGAGAAATGGATCACTTGGATCATGTGCTACATAACCTCGGTTTCATATCAAATACTCATTAATGCAGAAGTTAAAGGAAGCATCATTCCAACAAAAGGGATACGACAAGGAGATCTACTCTCTTCGTTCTTATTTATTATTCGTACGGAATGCCTATTTGCCCAATTAGGAGGGATGTCATATTACTTGACTAAAAATAGCTCAGGCAAGTCTATTCATATCTTTTTTTTTCTTGCAGATGATAGCATGTTTTTTTTTGTTGCAATGTCGATATCCTACAATGTGCAAAGTTGATGAAAATTATTAGTAGGTATGGATCAGAATGAGGACAACAACTAAACCGTAGAAGATCCTCTATTTTATTCAGAAATGGAGTGAAGGAAGAAATAAAAATTTATCTTAAACGTACGGTCTAAATAAATCAAGAAAGAGGTATGGACATGTACTTAGGCTTACCTGAAAAGATTTGTGGATAGAAAAAACTAGTGTTTTCCTTTGTACAAGACCAGCTTAATCACATAAACTTTTAGTCGGCCAAATTCCTATCTAAAAGTGGAAAAGAGTTTCTCATAAAATTAGTCGCACAAGCCTTTTCGACGTATTTTATGTCGTGTTTCTTGCTCCCTTAGAATATCACTTATAAACTTCGTGGAGCGATCTCTAAATTCTGGTGGAGTAATAAAGCTGAGAGTAGAGGTCTACATTGGCTTGATTGGGATAAAGTTTGTACCTCACAAGACATGGGGGACTGGGTTTTAGAGATTTTAAAGACTTTAATCTAACTCTCCTAGCTAAACAATTGTAGCGGCTGCTCTGATATCCCACATCTCTCCTAAGTCGAGTTCTAAAAGGTTGATATTATTGGTACTCTAATCCAATTGAAACTTTGCCATCAAACTCCCCATCTTATGATTGGAGGAGTATTATGGCACCAAAACACTACTCCACCTTGGTTTACAAAAAAACATAAGATCGGAGTTTAATGCTAAAGTGTGGAGTGACCCTTGGATTCCAACTATCCCAACACGTCCAACAAACAACAATGACATATATCGTGATCCAAACCTTTATGTGAATCATCTCATTGGTTTTGACACAAAGAAGTGGAAAATGGATTTTATCCATCATATAATTGATAATAACGATATACTATGGAGTTACACGAAGTCCGACCAATACACAGTCAAATCGAGGTATCAGATTGTGATCCAACATCTAAGTGAAGAGGGAGCGCTAGAGGTCCGAGATTTGAGTCTCAACAAAATTAAATGTCAGGTATGGAACAAAAGCCTTCAAGGAAAGTGAAAAACTTTATATGGTATGCGATTTTAGGGTGTCTATCTACTTATAGAAAACTAGCAGATCGTCACTGTGGTATGAACCGATCATGTCCTAGATGCAGAATTGAAGAAGAATCAGTAAATCACTTACTCTTTGAATGCTCACCAGCGCTTCAGACCTGAGATCTGTCATCAATTCCAACGATTTTAGGTTCTTTCCTAAGCACTAGTTTATACTCGAACTTTGATTTCCTGCTTTGGCGCGCTAAAAACAATGGAGTTGCGGAGGATCAACTACAAATTTTCTCGTGGATGCTATGGTATATCTGAAAAGCACGAAACAAAAAAATTTCAATGGAAAGGACATTTCACCTTTGGATACTCTTCAACTCTCTACGAGTAAAGATCTAAGCGAAAGATCGCAAACCTTGTTGAGGAGCAATGTGAAATGGATGGTCCATCAACTTTGAATAGAAGCCCGAACAAATAAAAAAGGAGGATGGCGCTGCAAAATTGATGCTTCGTTGGAAAAATGATGACCAATACTCAGGATGTGGCTTTATATTAAGCCATGATCGTGTGGTAAGGTTGGTTGGGTTGAAATGTATGGATCGCCTCTTATCTCCTCTACATGCAGTGTTGGAGTAAGTTTGAAGATAGCTTGATTCACAAGGAAAACTAATCCTAACCGAGTATGGATTTAGGAGATTAGGATAAGAATAAGATTTATATTTAGTAGTTATCTAAATATATATTATGAGTTATCTAATAAGGTTTTCTAGTTCTATTAGAAATAGGTGGTGCCTAGACTACTATAAATTCAAGTGTTGGCTTGTGACAATTGATTATGAGAGTTAAGAAGACTTCTAAGAGTTCTATGGGAGAATAAGAGTTCTAAGAGAGAGAGCTTTGAATGTTTAGTTTTGAGAGAGTTTCTAAACATATATAATAAGAGAGTG
The DNA here is from genome assembly GCA_963922655.1 of Cardamine chenopodiifolia. Classification (NCBI taxonomy): domain Eukaryota; kingdom Viridiplantae; phylum Streptophyta; class Magnoliopsida; order Brassicales; family Brassicaceae; genus Cardamine; species Cardamine chenopodiifolia. Next base: position 11,560,667 of record OZ000478.1, on the reverse strand, counting down.
AATCTTATTACAAATAAAATTTGTGTTTGATTGAATATTTAACTCTTGAATTGGTATCAGAGCTATTGGTTATCATTTTGTCAAACACTGGAAACATACCCGAGTCATGGAAGACGTTAGCATTCCGACAGCTAGGTCAAAGGAGCCCGGACATTCATCGATCAATGTCCAATGCTCAACTCATCAAACTACACGGTGTGGGCGATGAGAATGAAAATGAACTTGCGTGTTCACAAGGTATAGGAGACGATCGAGTTAGGATCGACCATAGATGAGAAGAACGACATGGCGATTGACTTGTTGTTCAAGTAAACTTGATACACTCATATTACAAGCTGGTGATCTTGATTCACAAAAATGTATATGGGAAACGATCAAACCAAGACATCTTGGAGCAGATTGTGTCAAAGAAGCAAGGCTTCAAACCCTCATATCCGAATTCGAAAGACTCAAGATGAAAGATTCAGACACAATTGAATCCTTCTCAAGAAAATTATCGGAGCTAGTGTCAATCGTGGAAGAATCAAAGCTAGTGAATAAGTTTCTCAATAGTCTTCCAAGAAATAAGTTTATACACATAATAGCATCACTTGAGCAAGTCCTAGACCTAAACAAGACCGGTTTCAAAGATATAGTAGGACGGTTCAAAGTATACAAGGAGCGTATAGTTGATGATGAGAATCATGTTGAGACACAATGGAAGTTGTTCCTCTCAAGCATGGAGTCGCGTGGTAACCAAGCAAACAACAACAACTCAAGAGGCCGAAGAAGAGGTCGAGGAAGAGGTTTTCTGGGTAGAGGGCATGGAAGATTTAATACTCAAGATCGAGATAGGAGTATAAGAACTTCTTAATTCAAGTTTAGGAATTAAGAGGGAGAATGTTAGATAATTCCTAATGACTTGAGGAAAAAGTATTTCCTAAACAATATAAGATTTAGGAGATAACAATAAATACAAACAAGATTTAGTTAGAACTAGATAAGGTTTTGTGTTTACATATTCTATTAGGATTAGAAGTTGTTAATCCCTATAAATAGAAGTCTATGTAGAGAGTTTTTCTACTAGACAAGAGAAATTACAGGAAGACGCAAAGACTCACATCAAAGATTGCATCGTTGAAGCTCGCATTGAGGAAGAGACGCAACTCACGTTTTTGGCGAAAGCTTTGAACGGCGGCGGAAGAGGCGGTCAAGCTCGCGGGAAACATCGCTGGTGGATGCAAGGTTCGTACATCTGGTGTTGTTGTTTAGCCATTGGAGAAGAAGAGCATTGTTTCTTCTTCATTGTCGAAAAGAAAAAGACAAAGGAAAGTTTGGGCTGGACTCACTAAGGCCCAAGGTGGAGATTGTCAAGTTATGGGCCTCAGTCAATTTTTTTTGATCCAAATCCAAATCTTGAGAAGGTTGCCTAAGACGAGAAACGTGAGCTACATAAGAATACTTAAATCCAAGTCAGAAGTATTTCCAACATATCGTCAATTTGACTAACTTCGTGTGAGGCCAAGTTTATGGCAGCAACATTTGAAGTTTGTCAAACCGATGACTAGCGAGAAGGTTGTCATGAGAATCGACAACGACTCTATAATCGCTGGAACAAAGAATCCCGTGTTCCATGGTCGAAGCAAACATATCCACAAGTGATATCATTTCATCCGAGAGAGGGTTGAAGATGATCAAATCAAGGTGGAACATGTATTCGGACATATTAACTAAAACCCTACCAAGGATCAAGTTCAAGGAGATGAGAAGCTTGATAGGAGTTCAAGACCTCACCAAAACTAACTTGAAGCTTAAGGGGGTGAATGTTGGACTAAGCTTGAAGATAGCTTGATCCACAAGGAAAACTAATCCTAACCGAATATGGATTTAGGATATTAGGATAAGAATAAGATTTATATTTAGTAGTTATCTAAATATATATTAGGAGTTATCTAATAAGGTTTTCTATTTCTATTATAAATAGGTGGTGCATAAACTACTATAAATACAAGTGTTGGGATGTGACAATTGATTATAAGAGTTTTGAAGAATTATAAGAGTTTTGAAGAATTCTAAGAGTTCTATGAGATAACAAGAGTTTTAAAAAAGAGAGTTTTAAATGTTTAGTTTTGAGAAAGTTTCTAAACATATATAATAAAAAAGTGATTTTTATTATAAATCAAATTTGTATTTGATTGAATATTTAACTTTTGATGCAGAATTGGAAGCAATAACAGGGCGTTGGAATGCATAGCCTCTAAAAGATACGTCTCGATGTTGGTTGAGACGGATTGCACAAAATTGCTGAAAATGATTGAAGGAATAGAGAAATGGCCAGCTTTCATCAATGAAATAGAAGTTCTATATCTTAATAAGAATAAGTTCTCTGATATATCTTTTTCTTTTATTCCACGTCTAAACAATATTCGTGCCGATTGCTTAGCTAGAAAAGCACGAGTCCGATGTTTATTATTTTTCCATGTAAGCTCCTAGGCTCCGAAATGGCTGTCTCATGAGGCATTTATGTTTTCGAACCACTTTAATAATATATGAAGTCTTTTGATGTTAAAAATCAACTTTAATCATATATTTGAAAGGAGATAAACACTCTCCAACAGCTTGTAACGTCAGGAGTTTAGAGAATGATATGAATCATTTTATATTATTTAAATAAAAATAAACAAAATTAACTACATAAATCAAAAGTCTTCATGCTCCTTTGTTCTTCCACTCTTAACCAATATCGTCCGCATCTTCAAGTCATCTTCTTTCAATCAAAGCTACAAAAAACTCTACGGTGATCTCTAACTTCTACCAGCTCTTTTCAAAGTTTCTGATAGTTCATCAACCCTAAATCCAACAAACACATTGACGAAATTGATCTCAAGCCCTTTAAAAATGTGAACGATCGAAAATGATGCCACTATTATGAGAATTCTATTGTTGGCCTTTTGTTTATCAGTGAATTGTGACAAAGTAAAGTATGTTTACAAATCATATCAACATTTTGTTCTTTATCAATGTTTTTTTAATTTGATAACCAAAAATTTTGCACACATAAATCTACTAATTACAAAAAATTAGTTTTAATAATAAGTAGATTTATGATCAAAGCAACTCTCAATTAATCTCTTTATCTTAGATTATTACTATGGAAGTAAAAATATTCAAACCAAAAAGATTTATAAGATACACGATTCTTATTATTATTTAGAAAACTTACAAAACCTAAACTTTCACAAAAATTTTCTCAGCCTTAATCACACCTAGATTAATGGTTCTCACTTTTGTTTCTCAAAACTTTGGTACAAACCCATCAAATCTATTTATAGGAAAAACTCCATAGCTAAAACCTATATTCTAGAACTAGATAACACCAAAGATAACTCCTAAATCTAATGAGATAATTCCTCCTATATTCTAGGACTAGATAACACCAAAGATAACTCTAAATCTAATGAGCTAAATCCTACTATTAATACCCACCTATCTAACAATAAGTCTCATATTATTAGCATCTTGGGCCTTAATCCAAGTTAGATTTTAACCAACAAAATCCCCCTTAACTCCAACTTGATTATTGGAAGCTTGAATCTCATAAACACCAATGAGACTTCACATCTCCTTAAAATTTGTACGCGCCAACGGTTTGGTAAAGATATCCGCTTTTTGTTCAACTCTTGGAGTGTGTTCTACTTCAGTTTGATCGTTTTCAACACATTCTCTAATGAAATGATATCTAGAGAGGATGTGCTTACTTCTACCATGGAACACCGGATTCTTTGTCAAAGCAATGGCAGACTTGTTGTCGATCTTCATGATTACCTTGCCTCCATTCGATCCTTGTATCTCGTCTAAGAACTCTTTGAGCCATATCACTTGTTTCGCGGCTTCGGTGGCTACCATGAACTCTGCTTCACACGAGGATAACACCACGGTCTGTTGCTTTTGAGAGCACCATGTAATCGGTAATGATCCAAGAAAAAAGATATGCCCCGTCGTGCTTCTTCCATCATTCGGGTCGATGTTATGGATACTATCACTATAGCCAATGAGTTCATTGAACCCAAACTCTTGAATGTTAAACCATACCTCGTTGTGCCCTTCAAATATCTTAGAGTATGCTTCATAGCTTGTCCATGAGATTGTCTCGGACTTTGCATATAACGGCTTAGTATGCCTACCGCATATGATAAGTCCGGTCTTGTGTGTAGTAAATACCTCAGGAAACCAATGGTTCTTCGAAAGGTAGTAGCATCTATTTTGGGTTCATCTTCAGCTTTGCTCATCTTAAGTCTTGATTCCATCGGTACATGAAATTAGATTGCACGTCTCCATTCCTGTATCCTTTAGAATCTTTTCCGCATATCCTTCTTGATGAACAATTATACCATCTTCCTTTTGTGTGACTTCTAATCCAAGATAATAGGTAAGCACTCCTGGATCCGACATTTTAAATTCATTAGACATGTTGTTCTTGAACTCATTTATTATCCTTGTAGAAGTTTCTGTCACAAATAAGTCATCGATGTAGACTGCAACTATAAGACTTTCTTCTCCAATTTTCCTGCAATACACGAAATTCTCCTTCGAACATCTATTGAATTTAATCCCTTTCATAATCTGGTCCAATTTGTTGTTCCATGCCCTAGGAGCTTGTTTCAGTTCGTATAATGCTTTAGAGAGTAAATAGACTTTATTCTCTTCATTGGTCTTTATGAAACCATCGGGTTGAGCCACATACACTATTTCCTTTAATTTACCATGTAGAAATGTCGTCTCCACGTAGAGATGATGTATCTTCCACCCATTTGTAGCAGCTAGAGCAATTAGTAGGCGTATAGTCTCACTATGCGCAACCAGTGCAAATACTTCGTCATAATTGATTCCTACTTGTTGATCATATCCCTTTGCAACCAACTGAGCCTTGTGTTTATTGATCGATCCATCAGCATTTTTCTTGAGTTTAAAGACCCATTTAAGTCCAATGGGTTTAACTCCATCCGGTTTATCAACAAGTTCCCAAGTGTTGTTCTAGTTGATTGAAAGAATTTCAGTTTTGCTCATCTTAAGTCCCGATTCCATCGGTACATGGGTTAGATTGCATGTCTCCATTCCTATATCCTTTAGAATCCTTTCACTCAATTCCGAGAAATAACTTCTTTTACCCGTCATATGATTACTTGCCCCATTGTCTAGATACCACACATCAATCTCTTCTTTCTCGGATTCGAATTTCTTTGATATTAGATTCTTCTCATTCAAATACACCACCTCGTGCATGAATAAGGGAGCATCGGCGTCATGTGTCTCGGTCATATTTGCTTCTTGATTCTTTTTTTTTTCGGGACAAGAAACCACATAATGACTTCGTTTATCACATCGGTAACACAACACTTTTGAGCGATCATTCTTCGTCTTCTCCAAGTTATCCTTGTCTTGATCTTGATCTTGATCATTAACTCTTCCTCTCCCTCGTCCACGTCCTCTTCCTCCATGGCCTCTTCCTTTATTATTGTTGAAACCTCCACGTGAATCATATGAACCTTTCGAGAAAAGGAGTTTTCCTTGATCTTCATCCTTTTGTTCTTCTTTGATTCTCTCCTCATAAGCTTTTAGGCGGCCAACAATTTCTTCAAAGGATGTAGAGTTCAAATCCAAAACTTGCTCGAGGGAGACGGTGATTTGGATATACTTGCTTCTTGGAAGGCAATTAAAGAATTTCTTCACTAATTTTGACTCCTCTATGCATCCTCCTATGGCTACTGATTTTGAGGCAAAACTTGATAACTTCTCGATGAAGTAATCTATTGTCTCTGCGTCACTCATCTATAGACGTTCAAAGTCAGTTGTGAGCACCTATGTTTCGTGTCTTGAGAGCATCCCATATTCCCTTCGCCGAATCTTGTTCTCCCACTTGGAGAATGAGATTTTCAGGAATTGATTGGAATAGCAAAGCGATGACTGCATTATTCTTCTCCACGTCGGTGGATCTGGGTTCGATAGTGTCCTATACATTGTATACTTTTAAGATTACACGCATTCTCATAGCCCAAATGGTGTAGTTAGAGCTTGTGAGCATGGGACATGAAATTTGAGGTGGTCCCGAATCCTTCGATTTTGGTTGACCGTCGGACATGGCTCGTCTATCGGTCTTGTGTCTTCACATCAGTGATGTCCTTGGATCGTAACGATGAGATGTGTTTATCTCAAAGCTCTGATACCAAATAAAAGTATTCAAACCAAAATGATTTATAAGAGACACGATTCTTATTATTATTTAGGAAACTCACAAAACCTAAACTATCACAAAAGTTCTCTTAACCTTAATCACACATTGATTAATGGTTCTCACTTTTGGTTATCATAGTTTTGATACAAACCCATCAAAACTATTTATAGGAAAAACTCAATAGCTAAAAACCTATATTTTAGGACTAGATAACACCAAAGATAACTCCTAAATCTAGTGAGATAAGTCCTCCTATATTATAGGACTAGATAACAGAAAAGATAACTCCTAAATCTAATGAGATAAGTCCTACTATTAATACTCACCTTATCTAACAATAAGTCTCATATTATTAGCATCTTGGACCTTAATCCAAGTTAGAGTTTAACCAACAGGAAAATTTTAGATTCGATTTTACCAAATATGACATTAAAAGAAAATTATGGATGTATTATTGGTCCTTTGGTTAAGGATTTAAATGCTTTTACACCAGGTTTGGGTTTTTATTTCTATAGAACGTAATTTCTTGTAGATTAGTTTATGCAAAACTTTTCAGAAGTTTCTGAATATTGCAGATAGAGTCGTCCGTCCGTTGAAGTTTTGTGTGTTATGGAGAAAAACAGTCCATTATAAAAAATGTTGTACATACAGAATCACCTGTCGTAAATCTAAACATTATGACAAAAAAAATAAAATATATATGTAAATTATAAAGATCTTATGCGCATAGCGCACATGTATTTAACTCCTATATTGTAAAAACGGTAAATTGAATGTCTTAGAGAATTAATTTGGTTTTTTGTCCAGGATTCCTTCGTTAACTTGATAAAAAGAAAATCAATATATATAATATTTTTAAACCAAAAAAGATAATTATGTATATCATACTTTTATACTCTGAAGTTTCATTACTGAATCTGGATCCAAAATTGTATTATTAGGTTCCACTGTTCGAGATACAGACTCTTAAAATATCTGAATTTTCGAAATGGATCAAATATGTTTTGCACCCATAAATCTACTAATTACTAAAACTAATTTTTTTTATTCCCCCATCAAACCTTGTAATCTTAAGGTGAAATTATTTCATTATCTGTGATAGATTAATTGAGAGTTGCTTTGACCATATTATATATATTTTTTAAAAACCCTCTAATTGTAAGCTAATACTTTTTTGAACCTATATTAAAAACTTTCTAAATAACAATATGTCAAATTTTATCATTTTGTTATCAGTTAAAAAATCTAAATCCTCTGTTATTTTCAAGTATAGAAACTTTGGATTTTTTTCTAATTAAAGTATATCTAAATGTCACATTTTGAATAACAGCTTCCCATTTAAAAATTTATTAATTATAATAACAACACAAAAGTCATTAGTTGTACTAAAACTTTTAAAATTAGTTAGCAAACCATTACAATTAATACTCAAAAAATCAAAAATTGTGTCCCCTAGACAAGGAAAGCTCAAAACTACTTAAATTCGGCTTCTTGCCCATTTCATCTACAATGTGTTCTTGGTCCACAGAACACACAGCATACCCTAATCCATTTCTCTCTTTTTCCTTTTTCTCTTTCTCATTAAGAAAAAAAAAGGAATAAAGCAACCCAATCTTCAAACCTTCAAAAACCCAGATCGGTTACTTTCTCATTTTTAGTCTTCTTCTTCTTCTCAACATTTGATCTTTTTTCTAATTCTTGCCAGATTCTCAAGAAACCAAAAAAAAAAAAATCACTTTGTTGTCTCAAGAAGCATACAAACAAAACCCAAGTTGGGATTCTTTCTTTCCTCAATAAAATTTTCACTTTTTTTTGTTACTCATTCACTTTAATTTTGTGAAGAAAAGATGAGAGATTTGGTGTCATGTTTCAGTGAAAACTCAATAAACGTGACACATCCATTATCATCATCATCATCATTATCATGTTCAAAGTACAATAGCAGCAACGCTTGTATCTCTCCATCTCTAATACCATCAACACAAACCTCAATCACAAGCATCTACAGAATCATTTCACCAAAACATCTCATCATCAAAGTCACTTGGTGTAACCCACACAAAAACAATGGTCTAAGCATATCTGTTTCCTCCGCCGATCAAAACCCTTTAACATCTCTTAAACTCAACACTTCTTCTCGTTTCTTCCGTAAGAAGAAAGGTAACAAATCACTCGACTCTGATCTCGGTAAAATAGAGATTTTCTGGGATCTTTCCTCTGCTAAATACGATTCAAGTCTTAGTCCTGAGCCCATCAATGGCTTCTACGTTATTGTCCTTGTTGATGCTCAATTAGGTCTCCTTCTTGGAGATTCATCTGAAGAAACTCTCCGTAAAAAAGGCTTTTCCAGCGATGTCGATTTCGATTTTTTCTCTATGGTTTCTCGTCAAGAACACTTCACTGGTAACAATACTTTTTACTCAACTAAAGCTAAGTTCGTTGAAACAGGAGATTCACATGAAATCGTCATTAGATGTAACAAAGAAACAGAGGGTTTGAAACAGAGCAATCAACATCATCATCATTACCCTGTTCTCTCTGTTTGTATTGATAAGAAGACAGTGATAAAAGTGAAGAGATTACAATGGAATTTTAGAGGGAATCAGACGATTTTCTTGGATGGATTGCTTGTAGATCTGATGTGGGATGTTCATGATTGGTTCTTTAGTAATCAAGAAAGTTGTGGAAGAGCTGTGTTCATGTTTAGGACAAGGAATGGTTTAGACAGTAGCAGACTTTGGTTGGAAGAAAAGATTGTTAAGAAAGATGAACAAGACAAGCTTGACTTCTCTCTCCTCATTTACGCCTGTACGATTTAAGCAATTACAGAAAAAAAAAACACTTTTTTAGATTTACAAGAAATGATTATTGGTTCGTTGATTCTGGTTTTAATATTTGAGAAAAAACTTTGTGGGGTTTTTTTTTGGTTCACTGATAATTTGTTCTTGAAAGGAGTAAATAATTTCTTTTCTTTCTTACATTCTTTTTTTGGAGTTGTGATTTAATGTGGGAGAAATTCCAAAATGTGAATTTTGTTTCTTAGGACCTTTTTTTGCAATTACAGACTTTTTTTTTTGTTTTCTTGTAATTTTCAAGAACATTACCTAATCGTGAAATTGATAGACATTTGTTGGGGAAATATAATCTTTTTTTACTCTCTTTTCTTTTTTTGCAACATTATGACCTCTATGAATATGTAGTCCCATCTATATTTCTACATAAATTCTTAAATGCTGCAGCAATTGATGATTATGGTTAAGGAAGAAGAATTATAGACTTACAATTGATGATTACGTTTTCATATAAGTTGATTTTTGATAAATTGGATTCGAATATACTTCAAAAATATGGAAATTTAAAATGAATATTGCATTTAAATATCATGTGATTGACCATGTCTCTATATTTGATTAATATATCAGGATGTAAGTCTATAATGAAACCGTATAGAAAATAAAAGATTCGGTCAACATAAAATTACTATATAATTAAAATCTTGATTCAAGTCATTTAAAACCAATTTGGAATTTGAATGCCTGACAAATTTACCATTTTGACATATTACAGAATTTGACTACATTAAGCTATTAGTATAAATAAACAGTGCCTACACGTTCTCGCGCAAAACGATAAAGAAATGAAAAGGAAAGAAAAAACATTTAGGATACAAAATGTGATGCGTGCACTATGCAGTGTGCCCCCATTCCTGCATTCCATTTAATCATTAACAAAACTATTAGACGAACTATTTTGTAGATAAGTATCATGAATCCGTTTATAAAGTAAAGTCTGTAAAACTTATAAAGCCCAGATCAAATACTATTTTAGAATTTTAGTGAGATAAGTATTAAATTAATTTAGATATATATCATAAGACTTAGATAAGTCATAATTTTAGTTGAAATAGATTTAACTCTTATATATATATACAGTTGTATGTTTTATATTAATCAATAACAGAAACACAAACACAAACCATTCATCAATATTATGGTATCAGAGCCTTCGATCCAAATCTAGTGGATCATAGTTCTAAAATTAATTTTGGTTTTTTCGTGCAAGCTAATGGGGATGTTCGTGAAAAAAGATAAAAAAAAGTCTTTGGTAGCCTTAAGTTTTGTTTCTAGTTTTAATTTAAAAGTTAATGGTTTTAGTTTTTCATCTTAGTTCATTATGTTTTCTAATTTAGTTTTGGATTCGTTGATTTAGTTCAAGTCAATCATTCTTATTTTAGTTAAACTGCTTAAATTTGGGTTTGTCTTTATGGAGTATTGGAGATTTTTCAAAAAAAAAAAAAGAGGTTTTGAATGTACACAGATTAAATTAGATTTATTCTGAAAGGGGAAATTTGGTTATAGTTTAACCATGACGTTATAATTTAGTTATAGTTTAACTATGACATTATAATTTGGTTATAATTTAACTGTTACAGAGGTTTTGTTTGAAAAACTCAAATTTGTAGGTCAATTTTTAGTATGTTGTAGACTCTTCGAGTCAAAGATAATTGTTTGTGTAGTTTGCAGGATTTGTATACATGAGATGTTGTTATTCTCTTTACCAAGACAAAGACAAGTTAAAGTTTCACCCCTATTTTTAAGTTGAAATTTATCCGGGATTGTCAAATAGTGATTTCTGATCCTCGAGGAGTCTGTTGACTTGTTTTGATCCGTTCTCTATATGTTGTCCACGACATACGTATTTTGTTTAGTTATTGCAAAGTTTGCATTTCCCGTACCACATTTGTCTTGCGAAAGAGTATTAGAGAAGTAAGATGTGTATCTTGCGGATCAAATATCGTAAACCATTAGAATTCGTTTATGAAATAAAACCCGTAAAATCCATAAATTGCAAACCGAAGAATATTCTAAACTTTTAGTGGAATAATGATTAAGTTAAATTAGACTTATATCATAATATTTAGATAAGTACTAACTTTTATATATATACAGTTGCATATCTTCTATTAATCAATAACAGAAACACAAACACAAACTATTCTCCAAACTTATCAAAAACATTTGCATTCCATTAATTAGAAATTTGTAAGAATATTTGGTACACGATATTTATTATACATGGAAAACGAATTAGTTTCGAGAAAAGTATTATTTGTTCTTTATATATTGCATAGAATCTAGTTTGAATATCTTCTCCTATTGTGGATGATACATCGTCAAGGCTTCTTCATAGTGCCCATGAGCAAGATCATAGTGTTTTCGGGATCTCATCACTCACTTACAAAATGAAAGTTCTTCTTCAACAACAAAATTATGATGCAAAATATTATATCAAAGTAGAGGTGTCAAAATGGGTTGTACACGTCTATTTTGATTTATTTAATATTGTTCATTTTGATTGTGGACAAAATACCCGTGTCCATTAACACTCGTGTCCATTAACGATCAAACTCATTAACGACCGCTCCAAATAGACTGTCAATGCGTCGACCATGGACCTCACTCATTGTTTTTCCTTAAATTAAACCGCCAAAAATTATTGGAAATCGCCAGAACTCGTCGGAATAGCTAGAAATCGTCAAATTTTTGTCGGAAATTGCTAAAAACCATTGAAAATCAGCGGAAATCGCGATTTTTAATTTGGAAAAATTCAATTTTGACCTAGATTTTTAGGGACCATGGACCGCCCATTTTCCAACAGTGTCCATTCCGTTTTGTCTGTGGATGAAGTTGAGCCTAGACCATCTTAACTCGCTCTAGGCCATCTTAACTCGCTCTGTAAATGAGCTTGTCCATAGACCGTCTATTATGTATTGGATATGGACAGACCATGGACAACCCACCCATTTTGACACCTCTACATTGAGGTTCTTATTCTTCTTCAACAACAAAATTATGATGCAAAACATTACATCGAGGTAGCATGATAGACTATAACCTTTATCATACATCCATGGAAACGAATACCAAGTTGGTTGCCAATGACAACCCTCATGTATCCAGCTAATACTTTATCAAAGTTTGGTGAGAACTCTAACGTCACAATCCCCACTGCATCTCTGTGTCTTCAGCAACAAGTCGTTCTGAGTTGCAACATATTCACAAGATCACACATAAACGACTTGTTGCTGAAATTCTTTAACTTAAACTCCAAGATCACACATGAAGGATTTGTTGCTGAACACATGCCTACGGCTCAAAGCATCTGCCACACAGTTAAGTGTTCCAGTTTGGTGCTTAATGACGAATGTGAACTGTTGTAAATACGAGATCCAACCAGCGTGTCTAGAAGACACTTTTTCTTGACTCCCAAGGTGTTTCAATGCATCGTGATCTGTGTACAAAATAAATTCTTTGTGAAAAAGATAATGTCGCCAATGCCGAATAGCTTGCACAATTGCATAAAATTCCACATCATATGTACTATATCAACTCCGAGCTCCCACCAATTTCTCGCTAAAATAAGCAACTGGTTTTCCATTTTGACGAAGAACTGCCCCAATGCCTAGTTTAGAAGCGTCACAATGGAGCTCAAAAACGTACGAAAAATCTGGTAAGACCAAAATTGGTGTGGTAGTAAGCTTCTCCTTAATTAGCTTAAAGGCTTCGTCGGCATCTAAATTCCATGAAAACTTGCTTTCTCTAATGTAATTAGTGATCGGAGTCATGATTGCACTAAAATGGGGAACAAATATGCGGTAGAATGATGCAAGGCCATGGAAACTGCGTACTTCAGATATTGTTCGTGGCGTTGGCCATGACGTGATGGCTGCAACTTTGCTGTAGTCCACGGCTATACCTTTTGCAGAGATTATGTAGCATAAAAACAAGACCTGTTGAGTGCCAAATTCACACTTCTGAGTAGCAGCGTATAACTTATTATCTCGTAAAACAGAGAGGATGTCTCGAAGGTGTTGAATGTGCAAGTCGAATGAGACACTATAAATTAAGATGTCATCAAAGTAGACGACAACAAATTTTCCAATAAATGGTCTCAAGATCTGGTTCATAACTCTCATGAATGTGCTTGGTACATTCGTGAGACTAAATGGCATTACCATCCACTCAAAGAGGCCTTCATGAGTTTTAAATGCCATTTTCTATTCATCACCTGAACGAACACGAATTTGATGATATCCACTCTTCAAATCTAGCTTAGTAAATATCTTTGAACCACTAATCTGGTCCAAAAGATCATCGAGGCAAGGAATTGGGAATCGGTAGCGTACAGTAATTTTGTTAATTGCACGACTGTCTACACACATACGCCAAGAGCCATCTTTTTGGGGATTAGAATAGCATGAATAGCGCAAAGACTAAGACTTTCACGAAGATAACCCTTGTGAACGAGGTCTTCAAATTGGCGGCGTAGTTCTTCATGTTCTACTGGACTCATACGATAGTGTGGTTTGTTTGGAAGTGTTGAGCCATGCACAAGGTCGATGTGGTGTTGAATATCTCGCAATGGAGGAAGGCATGGTGGTAACTCTATTGGGAAAACATCACTAAACTCAGTGATAATGTCTTTGAGTACATGTGGGATGTCATAAGTTGCTTGTGATGCTGATGAAGCAATAAGAGCCAAGAAAAATCCAGCTTCATTCATTGTAACTACAAAATCAGCTTTAGATACCAGAAGAGAAGGCTTTGAGTGTTGTTCTGATGTTATAATATGTGGTGAAACTGTAGCCAATTCATAGAAGGCATCAATTTGATCTTCCGTTTCTCGAAGAAAAAACTGTAAGTGTTTAAACGTTCATCATGTATTGTGCTTCGATCATATTGCCATGGACGACCCAATAAAACATGACACGCGTCCATTGAAACGATGTCACAGTGTAAATTATCTTTATAAAAATTTCCAATTGAGAAAGGGACACGAGCTTGTTAAGAAACTGAGATAGCAGCTTGCTGATTTACCCAAGCTAATTTATATGGTGCTGGATGTCATGTACTACAAAGACCAAGCTTATGAACGGCCTCCTCTGAAATAAAGTTGGAGCAACTTCCTAAATCAACAATTAGTTTGTAGACCTTTCCATTAATTGTGCAAGAGGTTTGAAACAGATTCGTTCTTTGCCAAGATTCAATTGGGGCCATTGGACTGAAACAACTTCGTCGTACGACTAACAATGGTCTTGTATCAGCGTGTAATTGTTCTTCTTGTTGGTCTGCAGAATCTGAAATCTCATCATTGTAATCATCATAAATAATTGGTTGATCTTTTAGATTACTCTCTGTGAAAAACTCATGCCACTTTTGATTTGGACAAGCAGTTTGTCGATGCCCAGATTCCCACGCATAACATCTAAACGCATTAGGAAGATAGGGATGAGAATTTCCTGAGTTCTCCAAGTTGTGAGTTGATTGATCTTGAGAAATAACACGACCTGAATTGGTGTTCTCTGAAGGGCGAATTATGGCTGAGTTATTCAACATGCCCATGTCAGATTCAGAGGAAGTGCCTCTATTTCTGCTCCCGTATGAATTCCATGTCGAATAACCTTTTTTGTTTTGTTGTTCAAACGCTAATGCTCGTTGGTGTGCCTCTAAAACTGTGGTAGGATCAAACTGATTTAACCAATTTTGTAACTGGGTGCAGCAGACCACCAATAAAACGAGAGACTAAATGGTCTTTAGTTTCTTGAATATCGTTACGTGTTAGGAGAAGAAAGAATTCTTATGCGTAGTCTTCCACTCCACGATTACCTTAACGAAGGTTTTGGAGTCGATTATACAGTGTCCGTGTATAGTTATAAGGTAAAAACGCCTTACGCATCAGTTTCTTTAATTTCTCCCATGAAGAAATTCTGTCTTTTCCTTCTCGTGCTCGTTTTTGTTTGAGTTGTTGCCACCAAGCTGCGGCGCGACCCTTAAAACGTGTTGCTACCAATGCCACTCTGCGATGATCTAGAACGTTCTTAAATTCCAACAATTCTTCAACGTTAGTGATCCAATCAATAAGATCTTCAGGACTTAATGTTCCATGAAAAGCCGGTAATTCAACCTTGAAGCCTGCTTCCCAACGAGTATCTTCATCGTTTCGTAGATTAGCAAGGGCTCTATTGTGGTGATGTCATTGATTTTGCTGAAATTCTGCACCTGCAAACGGGTTGTTTTGAAAGGTCTTCGTCATCATCTTCAAATACAGGAGGGTGGTGGTGCTCTTGTGGCTCTGTTCGTGCACCTCTGTTTACATCACCTGCATTTGCTATGAAAGCAACTCGGACTCCTTCTTGTATTGATTCAGAGAGAGTTTGGCGAAGATTCGCGTGAAATGTTTCCTGAAAATTGTCCAAAAACTGTTGAAAACTAGACCAATCTTCCACAGTTTTCTTTGTAGATCGTGGAGCCATTATACGAGATCGTACTTTAACTATGAAATTAAATTGCTGGCTCTGATACTAAATAATGCAGCGGCCTTTAGAATAGTCTTAGAAACCCGTTGAATTCTATGAATACCCGGAAAACTAAGCTTCTTAAGTTCGTTAAATCTCAATGAGAATACCAAGCCTTAAGGAAGAAGAAAAGTTTAATAACTCAAAACTTTATTATTAATTCAATCGTGTCTTGGTTACAACCAAAACTCTGTATTTATAAAGCCAATATCTTACTAGAAAAGGAAAAACACTACAAAACTAAATCCAAAAGGAAAAAGAAAAATAATATAATTCTTTAAAGAAAATGGAAATCTAACAAAACCTGCAGAAATGGGAATATGATGCAGACTTGGGGAAGAAGCAAGAAGTCACGCTACACCAAAATGGTTGTCCATTGGTCACCCAATTTTTTAAACACAAACTTCTTAAACTTCAAACACAAACTTCAAATCCAAAAACACAAATATCTTAAACTTCAAATACAAACTTCAAATCGAAAGACACAAATGTCTTAAACTTCATCTTCTACTTCCTTGTCTTCCTCAAAGAACTCAAATTGATCACCTAAACGAAAAAAAACTTATTAATCTCTTGAAATCCGATTCAAACTTATTCAAAAAACACATAGCAAATTTCTTTCACATATCAAATTTCTTTCACATATCAAGGCTTGCACAATTGAAGGAATAAGTGAACTCCTATATTTGTTTAACACACGACATCCTATGCTAAATGAAGATTCATAAGCAATAATTGTAATGGGAATGCTAAGGATATCACAAGCAATAAAGATAATTCCTTAAAATGATTTACGTTATCTCTCTAATATGCCAAAACATACAAGTTCTTAAATGTTATCATATCCAAAACTGGCTCATCCACATACTTGTCAAATGCTGATTGTCCACTAGCACCAACCGTTTGAGAATGAAGCATAAAACCCTTGAAAAATGTATAAAAATATTAATTAATAACTCTCTTTGAGGCAGAACATGTTTTGTGTTTAAGCTAATCAGATTCATTGCTTCTTATGATCCAAAATGAAAGAGCAAATACATTGCAGCATCCTATAAGTCTAAGGCATCTATCTCAAGCTTAAGGTCTCCACATATCAATATAGCATAAACAGATGATGATTTTACAAGCTAAAAATCAATAGATTCCTCATGAGCTCTCAACCAACTTTTAATCTTCCATACTTGCATGAAATACAAATTAGTAGTTAGATAAGATGAGACAGAGATCAAATTTTTTATCTCTGCAAATGCAGTCAAAAACTCACAAATCAACTCTGCTCTTTTCCATGCAAGATCTGGTGGAATTTTTTTATAAGTTGTGTATATCTCTGCAAGATGGCCAAATGCTTCTTTATACATAATGGCTCTAGAGAGCATCATATGAGTTGAATTCCATCCGGTTGTTACATCAAAAATCAATAATGCCTTAGCTTCAATTTCCACTATTTCCACACAGGATTGAAACGATTGTTCTCTAGTTTCATTCACATTCACAAATTTTATACTATCCCGGATTTTCTCGAAAGCTCCATCAATCACATTTAGTCCACTTTGCACAATTAGATTCAATATATGTGTTGCACATCTTACATGAAAGAACTTTCCATTGCACCCCAATTTTTTCCTAAGTTGTCTCTTGAGAATTCCTTGCATGTTGTCATTTAATGAAGTAAACACTCTCTTCTCTAATTCTCATTCTTTTAACAACGCCAAAACCTATGTGCCTATAGCGGTACCAGTATGCGGAGGAGGAAATGCACAACATAACAATATCTTAGTCTTCAAATTTCAATCATTGTCAATATAATGTACAGTCACGCACATGTAATCATCTATCATGAGTGCTCTCCAAAGATATGTAGTTTAATAAAACCTACCGGCAACTTCATTCAAGACCTATTTAAGCTTCCATTTCGAAACACCATCATATCTATCTTCCTATTTCCACATACATAAGTACTTCGAGGAGTCTTTAAGCATACTCTCTTGTGACGCAGTAGAGTAGTGGTGCCATTTCTACGTAGATCTATGCAATAGTTATGGTTGCAATAGTTGCATTTAACATTATACATACCATCGGATAATTTATCTCTAATGATTTTAAAATTCTGCCAACACTTTGAACGCTTACATTTACATCCTACCTTGTTCTCATCCGTACTCTCATCTTCTACCAAATCTTCTTCATCCCGATTCTCTTCATCTTCTTGATACATCATCTCATCCCCACTTATATAGTCATCTCCGAGGTTAAGAGTCTCCTCGTTATCCATCTAAAAACAATAACAAAAACTTATCAATCAGAACAAAAAAGTATTATTACACAAAGTAGTGAAAACATACAATACACCTGCATATAAATTCTTCAATCTACAAATTTTTCAACTCGATAGAGCAAGAAAGTAGCTCAGTAGCACCCAAGTTTTTGATTACAGGAAACAAAATAACCCCAAGAAAACAAACGATTATGCAGAGCAGATTTACCCAAAAAACAAAAGCTCAATAACACAGATCTGATGAAAATTTTGAACTCGTATAGTAAAACTACAGATCATGACCTTGAACCAAAACCCAGAAAACATCACCAATACTGTAATCTATATCCTTAAGATCAGCAGTAACAACTTTCAAACATTGTACCTAAGAAAATAACAATGAAAGAGACGGAAGAAGAAGGAGATGAAGACAATGAAGGAGAATAAAGAAATCGCCGGAAAAATCGTAAAAAATCGGGAATAAATTTCGATCTTAAAAAAATTATGAATGAGTTTTTGATGAAAATCAATTTTAACATAGATTTTTAAGTAATATAGACGGATCATTGTCTAATTTTCTATTTGGTCAAAATTAAATATAAACCATTTTAACTTATTCCGTAAATGGCTTCTCCGTACACACCCATAACCATTTTTACAGCTATACATAAGCCAAGCAGTGTCTGTACTGCTTTCACACCCTTCATTAGTGGTCCCGTTTTGTTTTGCAATTTAATTTTCGAATCAAAATCTATCAGCCGCTCCCTAACTATACTCATGAGTCATCAAGAAGTACTCTTAGGTCTGCAAAATATTTATTTCTCCAAGGATTCTAATCAGTTTTCTTGAGTCAGATTATCTTTACACAAAAATTATCGATAATATCATTTACAATGTCATAAATCAAGGAATTACTTCTCGAATTGATCACTAATTTAAACAAATATTAACAAAAATAATATGAACAATAAAAAAGGGGCGGTCAATGTAAATAAAAGCAGATAAAAGAGAAAGAATAACTCACGGTATCTTCAGAGGAACAGTCGCATTAAATTTGCTTCGGCTCTTCGCATGGCCCTGCATGTGTCCTTTGTAAATGTAAGTGTACCCCGTATACATGGACACATAACTATGTCTATTTTTTTATTTTTCTAAAAGTTATAATGAAATGAAAACTTTCCTCGAATACAATTATTTTCTGTATTAATTGGTAAAATGCCAAAGTAACATTGATGTTACTATGCATTTGATTGTTGAGAAGTGAACTTTACTATACATCATTTATTTATCAGTCAGACGCCAACCCAAAAAAAATCTAGAAACAATTATGCTAAACAACAAATAAAACAGTGAAATTGATTGTTTCTTAAACAACCTTTAAGATATTCTCTGAAATTACAAGAAACCATAGACATTTTCACTGAACTTTACATTTTTTTTTCTGTTTTAAACACTAATAGTGGTCAATCATAACAATAAGAGACAGCTCTATAGACCCACATCATAAATTTTCAACCATCAGAAAACAATAAGTACTAGTTGTTTAATATTATAATAACTTACATTGATAGTCGACACAAAATTTTTGAGACTAGTCTTAATTTTGAGAAAAAGTTAATTCTAACAACCTCAGTACGATATTTAGATATTAAATATCTGGAGATAAACTGATCATCGTGAAATCTATAGAATCATGATGTTTTTCGTTATAAAGAAAAGTGATGTTGGAGTTTTTCGCATTAAAGGAATAATTTATGGTCAATTCGAACAAATTTTATTTATGGTTGGATCATTTTGAAGCAGTTAATTTCTAGAGTACAGTAATGAGGTAACATAGTTTTGTTGCACATCACTAAACTCCCGTACGTTTTGTCGATTTATTTATGACTGAGAGTCATTTTTTAGGAAATTTTCAAATGACTATATATAGTAAAAATAATTCTACAATAATGATTTTTTATATAGTCAAACATTCAAAATGTAGGTTTCAAGGATACATTAGTAGCACTATAGTCTCACCTACTCTATATTACAAATAAATTCTAAGGTTTGAAATTATAGCAAAGCTCAATTCATAGCAATGTTTAAAATCTGAATTGGAAGCCGAACCAACTAACCGTTTGAATTACGGTTCAATCTAGTCAGATTGGATTGAACTGGGTTTTCAAAAACTTTACGTTACTTTAATTTTAAGTTTATAAATTTATAAATAAGTACATCTATTACATATTGTTAAGATATAAATATCTATGAAACATACTAGCATTTGGAAGAAATTCATAATAAAGAGAAACTTTTAAATAACTTGCCATATGTTAAAAACATCATAAACATAAAAATATCATAAATTAATATAATTATCTACAATTAAAACAATATAAAACGGAAAAAGTGATTCTATTGATTAATAAACATAAATAACAAACATCTTTTTACAAAGAACACTCAATCGAAAACCATATAATAATAATTTTAACCGAAAATTCCATGTTTTTGGACCTAATTAGACTGCGGGATCGGTCTGTGTTTCAAAACACTAAGGGAGGTTTTAGTTAAGTTTTTGAACGGACCATATATGTATGACACGCGTCAATTTAAAGGATATTAAGGACCATTTTGGTAATATTTACTTCGGCTTTAATTCATCTCGTGATCCCTTTTGCGCTTTACAGCCCCATTCTTATCTCTCTGGACAACTGTTCCATGCCTTTACCCTTTTTGCAACAACTAATTATTTTCTCAATTGTTTCGAAATCAAAATAAGTCATGATTTTGTCGATTCTATGACATAATTAAGCTTCAATAAAGTGACGACCAAAAAAATTAAGCTTCAATAAAGTACTCTATATCAAATATGGCCCTAAAGAATCTCTGGAAATGCAAAACATCGTCAAGAATGGGATGGGATTGGACAAGTATTGACATTAACCTTTTCATGACCTATTCGAATTTTCAAATCAACACTTCAAACATCTTTAGTCACTTTTGCTCTGTTTCTTGCTCTTCTCTATTTTTGAAAGTTTGGGCCTTTTTTAGTCTAGTGGTTCTCTTACGATGTGTACGGCCTTGTCTATGTTGCTCCCACTCATGTCTTCCTCTTAGTACTTTGTTTCCACAAGCCTGCTTCAACAAACATGTTTCAGTACTTAGGGATGTTCCACTTGAGTTTAAGAGAAACTGATTGAGACATACCTCACAAAAATATTGACTCCATATATTTCTTTCAAGTGACTTTCCTGAGATTGAATCATGACCTGGTTAAGTTTCTGTCTTCGGGAAACAACGGCGGATCTCTGAAGCAGGTTTAACTACTTGAGCATCCCATGATTCTTCAGACTTGCCTTCAAGGACAAGAAAACACACCACCAAGAGAGATTCTTAAAGTTTGTCTCCAAGTAGCTTTGGTATCTTAGTCTGAAATATTGATGAAAGCACATAATGTCTACTTAATAAGTACTCTGTTGCATCAATGTAATGAATATTCCAGCCAAAGACCGTTTCTAGTCAACTGACTCTCCTTTTCTGAAACACAACATAATAATGAAATGTTTTCAGAATTGATGGATCAATTGCATAAGTCAGAGAACAAATTTGTGTATTAAGGGGGACTTACTTGACGACGAAGGAGCCTTCTGGTATTTAACTTCACTTTATCAATTGCTTCCTCTAACATAGTCCTCAACTTATCATCTTTAGAAAAATTCAGAATCTTCCTCAAATTCTAGTCGATAACCTTATCATCCTTGCTTGAGCTCGTTAATTGCATTTTCAGGAAATCTTCAAACTCTCAGACACCTATGGATTCTCTTAGGCCTCTAGTATAATTGGCTCCTGGTTTGTAGATGTTGTATACTTCATCAAGTAGTCCAGCATCTACCATGGAATCTACTCTTTGTTCAACATATCTATCCAGAACCGAGGTTTTAACGTCCATAAATATCAAACAGTAATCAAAACGAGAGGCATCAATGCATCCCCAGTTCTGTCCTGCCGCATACATTAGTTTATTTACTTCTCAAAGCAGTTAAAGGTCATCAATACGCACGACTAATTACATATTTAGAAAATGAAAAATTACTCAGGGTAAAGAACAAGGAACCTACCTCTGCAGTCTTTCCCTGATATAGCTTGCTCGGACGAACTCCTCTACTAGTATGCAAACTCAGGTATTGATTAATCTACAAAACATTGGATCGGAGTGACTAAACCAGAAATTGCATGACACTGTGTAACGACCAGCAAAACCATAGAAATTCATGATCATCGTCTATCTATCCAGAAGAAGATATCAAATAAAAATCTCACTTTTCTGTGATTATTAGGGTGAATTCTTGCTGCCACAGGATCAAGCTCTTTAAGAAGGTCATAGCCATGGCTCAAATCATCTCTCCCAGACACAGACTCAACATCCAAGCCTTCATCAACCACTATGAACACATAATTTCTCATTATCCATTTATAAATTTCTCAAAGAAATTTCATGTTTATAGAATCGATTCTACATACCTGAAGCAACATTTGAACAGCAGTCCTCTGTACCTTCTGCTGTATCATCAAGAAGAAATTTACTCACAACAGCCTACATAAAACAACAGGAATAAGATACAATAACAGCGTTAAAGAAGAGATAAAATCATACGGTCTTCCCGCCACAAAAACCAAAATGACTTGAAGCAACAACAAGATTACCTGTATATAATAATGTATTCCTCCAACAAGAACTGGAATGTGATTGCGAGAAATAATCTCCTCAATAAGCTGAAACAAATCAATCACAACTATATTAAAAATGGCATAAGCTGAAGTACAGATACAGAGCAACATAATGTGATTATTTGAATAACATAATCTGTAATTCTTATATACAACAACATCATATTGATATGTCTCATCATCTACTTGTTCCTCCTATATGATTTATCAAATCTCCATGTGAACACAAAAAAAAATGAAAACTTTAAATCAGAAAGAGGTATAAATTTGTGTACTCACAGGACTGGTGAAGTCTCGAAAATTCTTAGCTGTGAACTCCATTTCTGGGCTCACCGTTCCAAGTAGATGATGAGGCACTCCTAAAAAAAACCCCAAATTCAAATCAAAACAAAGCTAAATCTACTTGAAATCTATATTAAACACCAATCAGAATCACAAATTAAAATACCTTTTTGCTCGTTGATGGTGACTTTATTGGTAAGAACGTCGAGGCCAGCGTAGATCTACATTCCGTCGGCGTTAATGATCTCTACAGGAAAGTGAGAAGCCAAGTCAACGGCAAGCTTCGATTTCCCAGAACCTGTGGGACCCATTATCACAACCACCTTCGCCTTCTTCATCTTCTCTTCCTCGATTCCACCATTGTTAGGGTTTAACAACATCGTTCCTTCCTCCGAACCAGAAACCTCCTCTCTCTCTCTCGTCTCCTCCGGCTAAGCAGAAAATATCAAAGCTCCGGTTGATAACTAAACCGGTTTCGATTTAGTCAGGTTGTATAATTGAACCGGTTTCAATTCGGTTTGGTTGCTTTGGTTTTCTTACTAATAAGGCCCAAATAATCGCCCAATACCCGTTTCTCCTCTGTTTTGAGATTAGGGTTTTACTTCGAATTCGTGTCTGTGAAGTAAAGTTTCAGAAAACCATTGTGAATCGGACCATATTGTCGATATGATTCATCATCATGTTGAATTCTCAGATAAGTTGATAAACCTCATCCCTGCAAGATTCTATCTGTCCGATAACGATGATGATGAGACGGAGAAGAAACTCAGAAGTGGTTTTAAGGTCTTAGCAAGGAACAAAAAGCTAATGCTAAGAGAGAAACAATTGAAAACTTAAAGAAGGCAAAGAGAGAAAGGTTAGACCCAGAAATATCTGTTTTAACCACTCTTGATTTGCAGAATCAGAAGCTGAAAAAGTCCGGTAATGAGACGGATATTATCAAGCTTATGAGTGTTGGTTTGAAAGAAGATGATACATATGAGAAGATGAGACAACGACATCATCTCAAGAGTGAAGAGATTAGAAGAGGTGATGGAAACAAGAAGAGGAAGTTGAATGTTGTTGAAGAGTCTGTGAAGGATCTTACTTATGGTTATGTCAAGATTGGGGATGATGATGAGGAGAAATACGGAAAAAGAGAGTTTCGATCACTCCAGAATAAATTTCTCTGACGGCGGAAGCAACGATTACACTTTCACGTCTGATTCAAAGCTGTTAGAGATGGCGATTGATGTTGATCGGTGTGTCGGAGATAGGAACAGCGTTAACGGCGACAGTAAGACTTTGTGGCTGTGATAATATTGATATAGGATCTTCGATTTCAGCTCGTTTCTTCAGTTTTTGGTTTGAAATTTTCATAATCTGTTTGGGAATCGTCTCTTAATGTTCTCTCTTCTATTTCGCCGAAAGACTTTTTCGTGGATTAACTTTTTTGAAAGCTGCACCAAGAGCTTACTATGTGCAAGGTTTGCTACTAAGACTTGAAAGTCAAGATCTTAAAACCAGGCTGTGATGCTGCCGGATAATGGCTTTTTGGTTTAGATGTTATTTCAATGGCTTTGGCTTTTGATCTTTTTACCCTTTGTTTTTATTGATGATCTCTTTGACACGTTTACTTCAATTTGGAGATCAGAGACTGAAACATCAACATCATCATCAATATATATTGTTTTTATCATATCAGAGTTCCACATGCTTTTATCATCCTACTATCTATCAAAGCATGAGTAAAATGGGGATAAGCAAGCAAATCGGATTGCTCAATTATCTCTTTGAAGGTAAAGTCATCTCGAAGCTTCCTTTTCATCCGAGAGCTCTAGGACTACTCTTGACCGGTCCCAGAATTTTAGGAGAAATATCCTCAACATCTAAGGCGAGTTGGAAAGAAACGTTCGTGGCAGGCGGCAAAAGATAAGAAGAAGCGTGAGAGGAGCCCGGAGAAGTGGAAGGAAATAGTTGAAGTGCAAAAGAAGGTTAGGGTGGAGAAACAGCAAAAGAGATCAGAGAACATTACTGATAGGATTCAACAGAAGAAGATGAGGAAGATTGCTAAAAGAGAGAATAAACTCTTATGTCTTGGCCATTAAGTTTAACTTTAGCTTCTTTGTATTTCATTTACATTGAATCAAGAATGCTAAGGTAAGAAATTTTGATAGAGGTAAAAAGTTACAAAAGTTCCAGAGCCAAAGAGCATATTTTTGGAACACTGTCACAGAACATGAAATGATGAAAAACATAAGAATGTGAAATCAGACTGAACCTTAAACACATTTCTACTAAGGTTTCTGAATCAGGAAAACAGATTTTGATCACACAGACAAGCAAATAACCGAATCAAACAATTAAAAAAGCACGGAAGAAAGAAGAAATCAAAGCTGACTGTTGCTTTTGAAACCTTTGTTTGTCATCATCTTGTGTTAGCGTAATGAAATTTCAATGCTTTTGCTGAGTTCCTCCAGCTTTGACATCCGCAGTTTCTCGCTTTCGGTAACCAGCTAAATACATTTTCATACTGAAAAGATTCAGAAAACAATAATCACTTTGAATAGAAATGACAAATGGAGACAAGAATGTTTCACCTCAACTAGCTTGCTAACATATAAAGCTTTCTCTTTGTTCTTTTCATTATAAGCTTCAAGAGCTTCTTTGAATTCCCTCTCCTGTAAACAACAACCATTGAGACAGGAATATTCAAGAAAGATAGGATTAATTAATGAACATTACAAACACACATTAGTTACCTTTTTTTGACAACTCTGTCCTAAAGGCTTGAGTTCTCGGTTAATAGTATCAACTCTTTTCCTTATCGCGGATATCTCCTTTCTCATTGGATCGGTAAGAGCTTCAAGCTCCTGCAAATGTACAATCACAACTCTCTCAAAATGAAAATCTTTATCCAAGTTCTTGAAAATGTTCAAAAACCAAACTTACTTCTCGAATCTCGGCTAATCTTCTAGTAGCTTCCTCAGCGAGTCCAAGCTTTGTTTGGACCTTATCCTTAACCTCCATCTTCCTCCTTTCAATCTCATCTTCCTTAGCTTTAAACATAGCCAAAGCAGAGCGTGAAAGCTCTTCTTCTTTGTCATCAATCATAGGATTTCCATTGATGCTTATGATCCCCGAGCTCTTGATTCGTTGCATCAATGGTGATTGTGGTTGTTCCAAGATCTGTCTTGTCGTTTCCATTGCTCCTCAGATCCTTTCCTCTTCCTCAATGGACGAAGATGACTTTTTATATAACCCAAGACTAGCCTTTTAAGAGCTATCAAAATTCATTATGATGTTACTTATATTTCTTTAAAATGACAAAAATGCCCTCATGGTCAACACATTATTACTGATTAAACATCTATTTTTCGACTAATTAGAGGCTTAAGAGGTCAAATTTTGAATAAGAAACTAAATTTGTATGAAATATACTAAGTTGGTTCATAGAAAGGAAAATATATTGAGAAAAAAGAAACACCAAGTGGGGCTAAAAGCTCTAGTAGGTTAAAATGTTTCTATTGAATTGGTAATTTAACAATTTTCTTGAGTTGGTATATTGTGAAATAGGTAGCTAAAATGTTATTCTCATTGTTTGGTTCTCAATCCATACATAAGACAAAGATACGTATAGATAAAGTAGGCAAAATGTATGGATTAAATTTAGAAAAAAATGTTAGGTGTGAAGTTGAAGGCAAAACAGAAAACAAAAGGATATTATAATTTAGTAATTTACAATTGAGTTTTCATGAAGATCAGCTGAAAATAACAGATAGATATGTTTCTTTTTCTTTACAAAAGAAAAAGCCAAATAAAGATGTTGAGTGCTTGTAGTGGAAGGCTTCTTGTAATGTGGAGGAGACAGTAAAATATGGGAGTACTGTCAACTATGGCTGAAACTTAAGGGAAAAGCAATTCTTGATTATATATATATATCTTCAATAGCGTATGACAGTTGAAACAATTTGGTATATTGACAGAACATGTTTACATAAACAAATATGCCAATCTACAGACTATTTTCATCTAAAAAAGACATATCATCATTATCGTTATTACATGTGAGTTCTATTCGGTTAGCAATTATCATTGAACAAATTATAAAAGTTTAATTAGATCTATCATTTTCATGAAAACTTTAATTTGTTATGAAAATGTGTTTGTTAAATATTTATGTGTGGTTCAGAAAAGTGGACTTGGGTCGGTCGGAGATTTTATCTCTCGAAAGAAACCTCCACCGACCTCGAGAAAGTTTTTCGCCGTCCGGTTGTTTGCCGGCTTTTGTGTTCGGATGTTGTCAGGCTTTATGTTTTAATTATGCCGTTCGGTTTATACCGACATGTTTTTGTGATCTGTTTCACTGGAATCGGATGCAAGCGGCGAAGGATGATGAACAGCATATCGACACGTGCTAAGAGAGGGTTAACTCTTCTTTATGTCTTAGTTGTATCACTTGTATCGTCGATTGGGCTCTTCATGGGCTTTAATCTATTATTGTGAACCTTGTATGTTATAAACTCTAATAAATACAGTTCGTTTGGTGAAAAAAAATAATATATTTATGTGTGGTTAAGTCTTTTGGTCAACTATTATTCACTTAACTTGAATGTATGGTTATTTAGTATATATACCTTCTTTTTAAGAATATATGTACTAAATAACTATAGATTCAAAAAGAATTAAAAATGATGTTTGATCAGAAAATTTGGAAACTAACTATTTGGAAAAGTGGAAGCACCTTTATTTTATTGGTTAAAGGCTTAAATGTTTGTATACCAGGTTTAGGATTCGAACCTCAGAGAATATAACTTTTTGCAGATTAATAAATGCAAAACTTATTAGAGGTTCCATAGTATTGCAGAGAAAGCCAATTGTAGAGCTTCGAGTATTGCGGTGAAAATCTGTCTATTATAGAGATGTTGTACATATATGATCACTGTCGTAGATCTAAATATCGCAGGAAGAGCATATACATTATAAAAAAAAACTATTTGAAAAGATGATAATGACCATTTCTTCCTCTCTCCTTCTCTCTCTCACCATCAGCTTAAAACACATTAATAATCTTTTACTACTCTCACCAACTCCACCAGCATAATCCTTCTATCCTTCAGAGTTTTATATATTTTTATTAAAAAGGGTTATTTAAGCAAATACTCAACCATTTTTTTGGTAAATGACTCCTTATGTGTGGGTGTATTGACAAAAAAAAACTCTCACTTCAACTCACATGTAAGATTTAACCATTGATAATGACCAAACTCCTTTTTCCTCTCTTATCTTTCTCTCGCCATTGAACATCAAAATTCTTGCAAGATTTTTGCTAGATTTTTCCACTGACTCTCTTTTTCATTGTAAATTTCTTGTTGGACTACATCACCACCAAATCTCTCTTGTCTTTTCGGATCCAATCTTCTCAATTTTCTTCGACGACCATTATTTCTCTTATTCCATGTCGCTGGATCTCTATTGTTGGATCTTTTCACATGTAATTTTAATAAACAATGTATGTCATGTATAAATCGCATCACTAAAAATATAAACGCTTATCTAAACATATAGCGTTTAAAAAAAAACGCGCATAATATTGTTAAAAATATAAACATATAGCGTTCAAGAACATAATTTCATGACATCCAAACCGAGAAACTGAAATTTGTTAAAAAAAATGCATAATATTCAATTTTTGACCACATAAAATATTTACCACATAACTATTTTTTGGAAGTCACGCTATTAGTTTTTATAACATTTTTCTTCCAGATAACACTCAATGTTTTCCCATATCACACTAGAACTCGCTCCATCTAGTCAAAGCTTTCTCATTCTCGGAGGTTCTTTCCTTGAAACTAACACTTCAATCTCCTTCTTTCTCGATGGTTACATCTTACATATGTGTTGAAGCGAGTGTGTTTTTGGTCAATACTCTAACCCAACAAAATTGGGCTATAGTTATTTTTGGTAATTTTATGCTGATAACCACACAAGAAAAACATAAATTCAAATTTTTGTAGGCGATTTTCCGAAAAAGCAAACGTATCGCAAATTATAAACCAATATTGGAGACAAATGTTTAACGCGCATAAAATGGGCCAATTATATTTTAGGCCCAATGGTGAAGCTTCAGCCCATTTCACTCCTCTCCAAATCTCTCCTTCCTTCTTCGGTCTTCTTCATTTCTTCACTCTGCCATTTTCTGTAAGCGGTTATCATCTTCAGCCTCACGAAACTTCACGATCTATCATCAACGAGGTTCTCTCATCCGTTCCGATCATTTTCTCCGATTTCGATTATAACGTCCTTGTTTCAGATTCGTTTAGATATTCTTCTGACCTTTTCTTCAGTGTCGATCTAATACCCGTCCTCGATTTTTCTATCGCGATACACTACCACCATTTCGAGTTCGGAGTTATGTTTTCGTTTCTTTGTTTTTGGATCAGGATTAGGTTTTTGATTTTCTGCTTACATTTGCTATAATCAGTGCTTTGATGTGTATTACCGACTTGTTTGGGGTCTTCCGTTTTCGGATATTCCGGTTCCGTTCGGTGGATGATCCATTTTAGTTTCTTTCGCTTGTAAACATGCCATAATGGATTGGTTCTGAGCTCATATATGCTTTTCTCTAATTCTAGTTTGAATCGGTTGATTCGGTTTCATATATGAGGAACTGTCTTTGTTACATTTACAGCCTCCACAAGGATCCATGAATGTCTGTGTTTTTCTTTGATTGGAAACTTGTTTCACTACTTTGTTGTGGAATATTTATCGTTTCAAGTTAGTAGCTCACCCATGATATAATAGTAGATGCTGTTTTTAAGTGATTTAAACATATAGATGCTTGCTTCTCCATGGTATGAATGATGATGATGATGATGACAAAAAAGGATTGTGAGAGACAAGTATCCTCAAGTGTTTCCCCTTTATATAGTTTTGTTAATGTTTGTATGGAGTTATGGAAAAAAATTCAGGGTTTTCGAAGTAACTGAGTTGTCTCTTTCATCTTTGGTCATTGTCTGGTTTAGCTGTAGATTTTTTTGTAAGTAATTCAAGCATATAGTTGCTTGCTTCCCCATGGTTTGAAATGATGATGACGAAAAAGTATTGTGAGAGACTAGTATTCCAAGTGTTTCCCCTTTTGTATAGTTTCTGTAAAATGTTTGTAAGGAGTTTTGGAAAAAATTTCAGGGTTTCAAAGTAACCCAGTTTGTCTCTTTCATCTCCATTTTGTTATTGGTCTGGCTTAGTTTACATGATTTTAATGTTTTATGGTCACAGGATACTTCTTGATTACCATGGCAACCAGAAATGCACTGAGAATTGTGTCTCGTAGGTTCTCTGGCAGCGGCAAAGTTCTTAGCGAAGAGGAGAAAGCTGCTGAGAATGTTTTCATTAAGGTAGGCTTTCCTTATTGCAAACAATATTTGTAGACATAAGAATCCTCAAAGCTAAAAGTATATTTACTTTCCTTTTATGATGATGATGGAAACTTTTATTAAGCTCTTGTTTGATTCTATTTGTCTCTGTTGTGAACTAATAGATAATATTTGGTTTTACTTACCAGAATCTTATGGTTAATTGTAGAAGTCAAATCTATTTGTTATCTAAAACCATGTAGCATCCAGCTTGAACTATAGAAACATGTTAGATTAGACTTTCTCTTTCCAAATTCTTTGAGCAGTCATCTTCTGTCCTTATATATAACTTGGATTATGGGTTTTCTACATTGCAGAAAATGGAGAAGGAGAAGCTTGAGAAGATTGCCCGACAGGTAAGGATTCATTTAGATGAAGCTTTCTTCGATCAAGGAAAAAAAGAGAAATTTTACAGTTTTGTGTAGCTTATACTCGGGCCGAAACTTCTTATGAATTTCCTAGGGTCCGGGAGAACAAGCAGCAGGGTCAGCAAGCGAAGCTAAGGCGAGCGGTGCATCAGCATCAGCTGAGTCGGGCCCAAAGGTGTCAGAAGACAAGAACAGAAACTATGCGGTTGTGGCTGGTGTGGTGACTATTTTCGGTGGGATTGGTTGGTACTTGAAAGCAGGTCGGAAGAAACAGCCGCCACAGGCTCAAGAGTGATTTGATGATGGACTAATGAGTGAATAAAACAGAGAGTGGGCATTACTCATTCCTCTGTTCTGTGAGAAACTTTGGAATCGAACATCAATTTGCTGCTCTCTTTTGGTTTTGGATACGGTTTCCTACTCTTGAAACGGTTTTTTCCGGTTTGTCAACTTTTGTTTCGGGATCGTTACTTCATAGACAGTTATGCTCTCTTTTGATCGAAAATTTAGGGATGTGTTCAATTTGGATAAACTAATCCGATAGCAATCTAAAATTATTGATCACAAAACCAAACTAAACCATCTTAAATATGGTTAAAGTGGAAACCGAATCTGATGAAAGTTTTTGTTCTAAACCGAAAACAAAACGAACTATTTATACATAAAAAAATTGTGGCTAGATTTTTCGATAGGAATATTCCGTAAGGCTGATTGATATTGAAATCAATTGTGACGTGACAAAGGCAATATAGTATGGAATACAAATGCCAACGATGTTTGAGTCAAAAACAAACTCTTGAGAATTCCAACAACGTTTTTAAAAAGATAGTCAGAATACGAACTAAACATATAGATTTCAAAAGGGTACAATGTGAAATGATGACAACAAAACCCGCCTTACTCGAATAGACTGAAACCCATGTCCTGCAAATTAACACCAAAAACACCAAGTGAGCCATAAATCTTTCAAGCAATGTTTAAGATTTGCAGACATTTGTTAGATAGAAATTAAACTTACATCATCAGATTCTTCCTTCTCTTCCTTCTTCTCTTCTTTCTTAGACTCAGCGGCAGGAGCAGCACCGCCTCCACCACCAGCAGATGGAGCAGACGCAACAACACCACCACCACCACCGGATGGCACTGAAGCTAACTTCTCTCTTCCAGCAGCAATTAGCTCAGCCAAGTCTTTACCTTTCACTTCCTTCAACAAAAGCTCAATCTGAGCATCTTCTGACTCAGCACCAACTGCAAAATCAAACATAACAATGCCACATTCCATCAATTACAATCATCACTGATTCATTTTTCATCGAACACACATAAATGAACTCACTAAACCTCACAACACGTCCAATATTAACACAATAGTATGCTTCTTATCGGATCACACTGTTAAATTTCTTACAGAACTTTTCACTTCCAGCAAACATACCTATATAGGAGAAACTTGCTAATGCCAAATACATACGATTGAGTTTAGGAAAAGGAATGATTTCAGATTAAACGCATTTACACTGCTAATTATAGTAACCACTAATTCTCCATTCGCTCTAACAAAGTAACATCGTCTTCTTCATTCAAAGTATTTCATTAAGGAGAAAATGCAAGAACAAACCTGATCCGAGGATGGTCTTAATATCACCACTAGTTGGGGAAGCTTTCCCACTCAAAACGGCGAGCAAGAACGCAGCGACAACCTTCATTTTCTGAAAGAAAAACTCAAACAGATTTAAATTCAAGAAGACTAAAACTGCGTATAAGAAGTATAAATGGATAAAGAGGCACTGACTGCGTAAAATCGATAGATCTCGCAGGAGGCTGGAAACTAGGGTTTTGCAGACGGCGATGAAGAAGAAGGTACGCAAGTATGGAAAGTATTTTGATTTATATACACTTAGGGTTTTACGGTGGTTTGTTCTCTATTAAAGTCTTAGGTTTAATTTAAACCGTATTACCGTATACTTTCATTGGGCCTAGTTACTTTCAAAGCCCAAATTTATATGGGCTTCAGATTGAGCTGAATACTTTTACTAGGAAACCATTTTTTTGGATGGTGTTCATGTGACATGTATTCTATCGTATAGACAGGCAGCCAGTTTATGGATCTCATATTATATTTGGTGATAATTTTTGTTTTCTTTTTCATTTTCAGATGTTTACTTTTTATGTATATTTTTTCGTCCACTAAATCTTCAAATAAATAAAATCAAAATTTTAACATTTTATGTATATTTTGATTCCACATGTTCTCAAATATTTATTTCTCCATGAAATAAATCATACAGTGTGTGATAAAAAAACACATGGGAAATCCAACTAACCATAAGTTTTTCAAAAGTTTCAATAAATCAGTATGATCAACGATAATTGCATGAACTCATTTATTAATCTCCAAAAACAAATCTTGTTAAACTGCTCATAGAGGAAAATAATAAAATCCACATCTTTTTCACCCTCAAAACTCGTATCAACAATGACAAACCAGCAATCAATATGTTGAAAAGATTAGAGAAACAATTCTCAAGTCTTGTAATTCATTTATTGTTATACTTCTAGATTTTTAAAATATTATCAATGAATGAAGTAATGATTAGGTTGGTACTACTAACAATGATCTCATGAAATTGCTTCTATAAGTCTTGTTTATAAAAAAAGTAAAAGATAGATTTTGTTCATTCAAAAATGACTTGGCTAATGATAGCATCAGATTCTATAATAACAATTTGGTGTTAGTGTCTCTTATATCTGGTAAAGTTTAAATAAAAGTCTAAAAGAATATTACTAGGTTCGTGAGATTATCTTAATGTAAAGAAAGAAATATTAACTATACTAGCTTTGTGAAAATATTAATTGTAATAATTAATGAATATTACCATGGTTCGTTGATGTTCTCTTGTTTTAGAAGATCACAACGATGATCCATTACCATCATATCTAAACAATAGGTAATCTCATTGTGTGTTCTTCATTATAAGCTCATAATGTCACTTCTCTTATTATTGTTTGATATTACTTGATGGTAGTGAACCGGTGTTCGTGCTTCCGTCTTTTGCCAAAGTTCCGTCAAATAATCTTATTGAATAGTTTGTTGAATCTGATGGTGTTTTTAAAGACTTGATAGAGACATTCTATCAGCCTATTCATATTTACGTAAATATAAAAAATGGTGTTGTTTTTGTCACAGATCTCAAAAACACTGTAAGTTTACAATCTTAGTTTCAAGTTATAAGTATCTTTGACACCGATTGATCTCTACAGTAAAATTAATAACCACTATAAACTTAATATTTGATAAAACCTCTATAAATTAATATTTGATAAATTAATAACTATTATAAAATAATAAAAAATTTTGGTTCCAAATCAGATCAATATAAAAATTAGCAAAATTCGATAATAATTTTTTTTTATTATTTGCTCAAATTTGTGATAATTAATCTTCACAAATATACCATAAACCTTGTTTATTCAAAATTCTTCTATATTTTGAATTTTATTTTTTGTTGTTTGTTGTAGACATTTGCTTTGGTAAATAATAAGATAATAAATATATGGTTCAATTAGTATCATAAATTAATAATCATATATATGTATATGATCAGGTAGGCCTGGGTAATTGGAAAATTTGCTTCGGTTTGGAAGTTCGAAAATTCAAGTTGTTCGGATTGAAGTAATCATTTTCGATTTGAACCGATTACAAATTTCGGTTTAGTTCGGTTTGAATTTTTTTGGTTCGGTTTGGATCTCTTAATTATTGTGATGCTCGAAGTTGAACAAATTTTTTTTTAATTCAGTTTGGTTTAAAGTATAAAAACATTGAATTTTCCTCATAATTTTCGGTTTACTTTGGTTTATATTGATTTACTTCGGTTTATATCAGTTTATATTAGTTTTTGAAGACAGAACCGGACCGAACTGATGACCGAATGAAATTATTTTAGTTTATGATCGGTTTTTGAGGAAAAATCAAATATAAACTGAATTGAAAAAAATTCGGTTTAGTCCGGTTCGATAATTTTGGTCCGGAATTAACGCTCAGGCCTTTGATTAGGGATGGACCCAAAAAAAATCTATATAAGGCACAAATAAAATGATGGAATAAGTTAGACATACACATTAAAAACAAAAGAACATTGAGGCGCAAAAAACCATTTAATCAAATAAGCCTAAGTAACTAAAGATGAATTATAAGTATTTTAAAAGTAACATGGGACAAGTGTCCCACTCTCTCCCTCTCCAACATATATATTTGATAATATAGTAATATATGATTTTAGTGTGTTTAAAAATTGAATATTATTAGAGTTAGTTTCGAATTTTTATTGAATAAAAAATTGTTCTGTTATATTTTATAATATTGTGTTGTAGTATCTTGTACAGTATTATCATCAAATTAAGTAGCCAATATTTTTTTATAAGTTTTTATCTTCTGATATCATTTTTATTTTATAATCTTATAAGTTGTTGAAATATGACAGTTGAGATCATTAATCATAACTTTGAATTTATGCATGTTGTTTGGAAAGTGAATTCATTAGTAGTTTTTGTTATTTATGGTCAAAACAATTGTTTTTTTTTAAAACATCAAATTTAAATCCAAATTATAAATTTTAAACAGGTAATATTTTTATTACGTTAACTTGTATGAAACAAGTTACTTTTACAAAGTCGCTGAAATCAGTTTGTTTTTGTTACATTAATAATGGACAGGACAAGGAACATAGATACCTTCAATTTGACAGAAAAAATCAAAATCCGTAAGTATCACTTGATTTGGTAATATTGTGCAGATTAATCAACTTTACAATTTCCTGAATATATTTAGTTTCTATTGCAGTTTACACCTAAACTAAAAGAAAAAAACATGCGCATTTAATTTCAATGGTACCATAGCGACTATTTAACTTTCATTAATGTTGATTACGATTTTATAGTTATTAATTTAATGATTTGTGAGTAGTTAAGAATTATGATTGGCTTTTCTACCTTTAATAATTTCTTAAATTGTACGTATCATGTCTTAATGTTATTTAAAAAAGTTTATTATGTTAATTTTTTGTAAAGTTTATTATATTAAACGTATATACCATTTTATAAAGGTTCAAAATAAAAAATGTATTATTATGTTAATGTTTTTTAAAAAGTTTATTTTATTTTTTAAAAAGGTTTTTTTTATCAAAGTTACTTATTAGATTTGCTCTAAGAAAAAATTAGTTTAATGATCAGACTAGGCCTCGGCCTTCGGTTTTCGGATCAGATTCGGTTCAATTTTTTCGGATTCGGATAGAAGAGTTTAGTATCCGTTACAGTTTTATATCTATTCGGTTCGTTTTTTTGGTTTGGGTAGGTGTTGGTTTGGATCGGTTTTTGAGAAAAAACACAACTAAAAATTTGTTCAAATTTAACAAAAATGGTTCAATTTTTTAAAAAATTTGGTTAAAATTTGCAAAAAGTGTACAATTTTGACAAAATAAATAACGATTTTAGGATATTTAGGATATTTCATATATTTTGTTATTTTTGGGTATAAAATTATACCTAATGTTTTTGGGTAATATACTTTTATTTCGTTTTTTCGGATATATTGTTTGGTTTTTTGCTTTGGTTTGAATTCGGTTCAGGTAATTAGGGTTGAAACATTTAGAATCCGTTCAGATTTTATGACTATTCGGTTTAACTTCGGAGCCGGACTTTCGGTTCGTTTTTGGGTTTTATTCCCAAACCTAGTTCAAACATAGTGTAGGCAGAACCACATTTCGTTACAAAGATTATGTATCATCGCTAACTAAATAATTTATTGTGTAACATTTGAATTTGTATTTACCCATTCTTTACTTGTTATTTTTAGTGTAAAATTTAGATGTTTTCAAAAAAAAAAAACTATAATTTTTAGACTATCACTAATTTTCCATATTTTGTGTATTATATGTAGAAATAAATATATATAAAATCATATAGCTTATATATTACAGAAAATATTGATGTAGATATTTTTAATACAATTCGGAGAAATTTAACTATATTTGCTTTCTACTTTCTTCACTCTTAATTTGTTATCTCATTTCAACGTTTAGATTATTTATATCTTATCTTATTTCTTATCAGTTCATCTTTTTTTTTTTATCATAAAAAAGATTAAAAGATTATGTAGAAAAAGTTAAAAATTTAATGTAATAATTAAATTTGTTCTAGTAGTTTGTTTTCTAATTAATTAATATGTATCTTCTTCTATTATCCTTCGAGGCAAAAGTCACAAATTTCATGAAAATCTATGACAGACAGTTGTGGAAACATGCATTTCCAAATCTTTGTGCATGTCTACACTTTTTGTTGAATAAGCGTTGAAGAACAGGACAAGCAAAGAATGTTGAACAATTAAATTGAGCTGGAGACATACGCGTGACTTAGTACAGAAAGGATCACAAGAGAGAAGTTGGTTTGCTCCGACAATAAGGCAAGAGCAATGATAGTTTTGTTGTCTTATACTGAACTGATTGTTAAGGGCTTGTTTGGTACACGATTGAAGACGTAACAGTGTTTTCTTTTGGGTTCAAACTGAAAGGTACTAGGGTAAATGAGATGTGTATAAAAGGCTTGGTTGGTAGAGAGATAGACATAAGGATGAGAGAACAAAGTGTTAGCATAAACTTGACATTCTTTTTCTTAAGAGAAACATGAGAAACACAGAGAGACATATAGAGAAATTTTTTTAAGGGGTTTGGGTTTTGATTTCCTGTGTAAACTCATTATGATCAAGTGGATTCCGAGCACAAGATCCCGGTGAGATGTAGGTGGTGTTACACCGATATCACTGAACTCGTAGTAATGTGTGTGTTCTTTACTTCTTCTCTGTGTTTTTTTTGTCTAAGCACAACCTGAAGTTTCTGTTTTATCTCTTTAGTCTTACAACCTAAATTTTAGAAGAGTTTCAAGCTAAAGTTCATAAGAGTTTCAAGTATAAAGGTCAAAGCTTTATACTTCTTTGGACTTATCAGAGCCTTGGTTCTTTGTTTGCAAAATCATGTCATCTGCAAGGATAGAGAAGGAAAAGTTTGATGGACCTGATGATTACACTCTTTAGAAAGAGAAGCTATTAGCTCACATGGAGATACATGGACTGATAGAAGCTGTAAAGGAGACTGAGATAATTGAAGAGAAATATGGTAAAATCTCGAATCCAGAAGAGACAGGGGAAGGAGCAGAAGACAACACACCAGACCCTATCTTAGAAGATAAGAAAAATAAATCTAGAAGCATTATCAACTTAAGTGTTTCAGAACAGGTGCTGAGGAAGATCATAGAGGAGAAGAGTGTAGCAGACATGTACAATGCCTTGGACAAGCTCTACATGTTGAAAGCTCTTCCCAACCGCATATACTTGAAACAAAAGCTCTATAGCTTCAAGGTGTCTGAAACTTAGTCTATTGAAGGTAACATCAATGACTTTCTTAGGATAATAGCAGATTTGGAGAACACAAACGTTATTGTGTCTGATGAATATCAAGCCATCTTATTTCTAATGTCACTTCCAAGACAATATAACTAATTGAGAGACATTTTGAGGTATGGAATGGTAGAACAACACTGACTCTAGATAAAGTTATTGCAGTAATCTATGCAAAAGAGTTAGAGTTTGGTTCAAACTTAATGAATACAAAGGGTCAGGCTGAGGGTCTGTACGTTAAAGAGAAGACTGAGCAAAGAGGAAGGAGTGAAACCAGAGAGAAGGGTGGAAAAAGAAACAAGTCAAGGTCCAATTCGAAAAAAACAAAAAGGGAGGACAATGTTGGAACTGTGGTGAAGAGGGACACATTAAAAGGAATTGTCCTAACAAGAACCAAGCTCAAAACAAACAAAAAGAACCTGCAAACAACAAAGGAGAAGCAACAATGGTAGAAGGAAAATCTTATGCTCTAGCTAATTATGAATGAAAAAAGAATCAAGAGAGAGAGAGAGAGAGTACCACTTTGTCACTTGTTACCTTCAGCCTCCAAACTTGAAGGTAGTTTTCACCAGAGAGTAGATCCTCCCTTTCCTAAAACATTCTGGTATTCACATTTCTAAGGAACTCAAAAGTAACCCTTGGCCGATTTGGACAATCTGTGACTCTAAGTAGGTCCAGCTTTGGAAAAACCGATGAATTCTCACAGATACTCCTTAATTCATCGATATAACCTATGCTAAGGACATCCAGCAGGTTTCCTAAGGTGGTAACAATATTTGGATGCACTCTGGTAATCTTCATTGGCTTTATTCCTATTTATTATGTTTTCTATGCTTGATGAGTAGTTCACCTGTAACTGTATGAGATTTTGAGAAAACAACAACTATGTCAAATGCGTTGGACCTTCCAAATTGTGTATATTAACTATAGAGAGTTGCTTGAAGCATGGAGTTCACTTCCCCCTTTCTTTGCTTCCCCAATCTACTATCTCTATCTTACAACACAATGTCAAAGCGTTGAAGACCACTTAGAGCTACCGGGTTTAATGTTACATGAGGTGCTGATATTTTGTAGAGAGCTAAAACTTGAATACTTATAACCAATCGGGAAACTCCTTGTATACTTTCCAAAATCTGGGCAACTGTTACGGCTATTGTTAAAATCTTCAAGTGCTCCAAGAGCTGTAGCTCGTTTAGTAATGTGTCGTCAACATAAATAGAGGAATAACATAATTTCAACACTTGCAGATTAGGCAAACTTGCAACTGTTCCAGCAATACTCTGAAGTTCAGTAGACTCCAAATTCAAGTAGATTAGTTTCCTGAACTTCTTCAAACCAACTGGTAAAAATTTTACCCCCGTGTCAGATAAGTTGAGATATTGCAGTGAACCTAAAGTAGAAATTTCTTCTGGCAATCCAGAAAGACTCTCATTCTCCGAAAGATCCTAGACTACAAGTGTTGGCATAGACCGAAAGGTTTCACCTGAAATAGTCACCAGGTTCTTTTTCTTGAGCAACAAGGTCGAAAGGTTGGTGCAACTCCAAGAAATCTAAGTACTCATTAAAGAAATCCTTCTCAAAAGTTCCCAATCGATGACCTTTGGTATCTCGAATGGCGTTCTTCTTGTTTACCAAAGTTAGACATTATCCAAACACAGAAAGTGTTCTTCTTGTTTCCCAAAGTTAGACATTATCCAAAGAGCCATCTCGCGTATAACATCATGCATTTTGACGTATGATGAGACCTTATAATTCATCAACAAATGTGCACGAGCCAAGGAACCAATTATATCATGGCCTTGGTTATTTACTCCAAATTCATCTCTGTTTCCATCTATAAGCTCTTCACATATCTAGTACTCTATCAGCTCGCCTTTTAACATTAGGTAATTTTCCGGAAACACAGAATGATAAAGGAAGCATAATTTGACTTTTTCATCCTTTAACCCATCATAACTAAACTTCAAAATGGGAATAATCTTTTCTTTTATACCTGGAAACTCGTGGTGCGACAAGTTCAGAACTAGAATAGCACGACGCCATTCTTGCACAGTCTCTTTACATGCCATGGTTTTGCCAATGACACGGAGTGCAAGTGGCAAGTCATAACACATTTCTGCAACTTCTTTTGCAAGTAGTGGAAAACAATCACTTTAAGCAGTGGAAATAACAAAAGATGTGCTCCGAGTCCTTGGACTTTTCAATTTGGTTTCTCCGACTTCCTTTTGAAACAATTCCTACGCATAATCCGGTGACAAACAACCATTTGCATATATTTGTCAGCCTTCATGTTTTTGCAAACGTCCTTTGAACGAGTGGTGAAAACTATTTTGGATCCATTTTCTCCGGTTACACGTGGAACTCCTATCTTGTTCAGATCTACCTCGCTCCAACAACAACACAAATTTCTTTTTGCTAAGAAGGTTGTAGACCTAAACTGCTTTCTCTTTTTCTGTTTCTTTTTCCCACTCCTTGTCATTACGTAGTCTTTGAAAAATATGATCCTTAATGCTCCCATATTGCAAATCTTTAGAGACCAAAACCGAAATCATAAAATAAGATTTCAGAAACGGTGATTAAAATCAATTTAGGATAATATTAATTTCAGAAACGAAGCAAAGGAACATGCATATGCAGAAATTCGTTGCCGAATGCAACATTCATTATACGAAATATGCGAAGCAAAGTTTGAACTATGCGAAATATGCGAAGCAAAGGAACATGCGAAGCAAAGTTTGAACTTTGAAGTTGGAACTAGCATTAGAAGAGAGAGTCCTCTTATTATTCTGACATTATACGAAATGTTGTAGTAGGTATTGGTTATCAACAAAATCTGATCATGGTCTTATTTCTTATTCATCTCGCCCACTTAACTGAAAAGAGGTTCTATTTGTCCTTTGGTATTAATGATAAACATGGTAGAACAATTGAATTATTAAAAATCTTAGATCCTTCTCTCAGAGAGATTTCTTTTGAGAATTTTGAGATTGAATTAGAAACAAAAATACCAGTGAGAATGAAGTTTGGGTCAAAATCTCTTGAGAATTTCACCTATGTCTAAAAAGATGATCCAATACAAACTAAACAACAACAACAACATATATATTTCAAAAGGTAACAACATTGTGTGATAACAGATACCAAAACACAAGTTAGCCATACTTTCTTGCTTCATTTAATGCTTAAGATCAGGACTTTTGTAAGATAGAAAGTAATCTTACATCATCGGATTCTTCCTTCTTCTCTTCTTTCTTAGACTCAGCTGCAGGAGCACAACCACCTCCACTACCGGCAAATGGAGCAGACACAACAGCAACACCACCACCACCATCACCAGATGGTACTGAAGCTAACTTCTCCCTTCCAGCAGCAATTATCTCAGCCAAGTCTTTTTTTTTTGAATACCAAGAGGTTCTGGGCCGAAATCCGTAATCTCCAAATTCGAAACCACAACATGTAATATCAGTTTCGTCTCAAGTGTCACTCAATCCTGTGACCTCTAAGTTTTGTCTAAGATCTTTTCTAGTCGAGCTAAAGACACTTGGTTACAGCCAAGTCTTTACCTTTCACTTCTTTCAACAAAAGCTCAATCTGAGCATCTTCTGTTTCAGCACCAACTGCAAAATAAAAAAAATAACAACTCCACATTACATCATTTATTCCTCTCTAATCACAATCCTCCCACACCGATCACTTAATTTTATTGTTAATATAACACATTAAATCCACATATTAACACAGAAAATGCTTATTATTGGATCTTATTGTTCACTATATAGTTCGACTCATTACTTAAAGATTGCTCTAATAGAACTTTGCATCTCCAGCAGACACAGGACTATCAGAAAATCTTGGGGGTTGCATTATTTTTTAAAATCAAAATGTAAAACTTCAACATGATTCTGATGTCCCCTTAGAAACGTCAAATTATTATTGCAGAAGTCTAGTCAATTTGATTATCTTTGACTTTCATATTTACATTTGTATCTTCAAATGAAATCAGCTAAGAATCTCAGACAATGAGACCATATTGCTTTTGTGGTAATGTTTATGGCGCTATATTGAGTGATAATAACAGAAACATGGATCTAAATTTTTGTCGTGGGTGTTCTGTTTTGATTACAGTTTATCTGTGGAGATTCTCCAGATAATCCTATGCTTGGTCGTAGAGAAATTGTTGATGGAAAAGTAAGAAATCACCAACTTAATTATCCCAACTTAAGCAGTAATTCACTAATACTATAATATAATGTGTTTTTCCTGTGATTGTGATTTGTTTTTTTCTTCTTCCGACAGGCTGGGAAATATGTATGGAAACTTACAAATAGTGCTGGTAATGTGAGTTAAAATCCGCGGATCTGGAGGGTTTTACATGTTGTGGGACGGGTTCAGATAAATATAACAAAGCTCATATTTATGCGGGTCTAGTGGGTCGGGTAAAAATATATTGTGGTTAGACAAGTTTTGACGGTGAGGCCCAGCGGGGTTTGAATATGTTAGTGGACCAATAACTATTAGAGAATCGTTGGCCCAATAATATTTTTTGTTTGGCCCAAACACTATATTTCTTAACCCTAAGGCCCGAAGCTGACCCCTAAAGGTTGTGCGATGAAACCCAAGATCGCAAACACCTTTCTTCTATCTTTTTGCCTTCTCTGACTCTCTCTCTCTCGACTCTTTCTCGACAAGGCGACAAAGTGCGATTGAGTGACGAAGCAAGAAGAACCCTTGCCTCCAAGAAACCACCACTGGGTCCAAACTTTGCGGCTTTGTGACTGAGAAACCACCACCTGATTGAACTGAAGACTTAGGAGGAGATCGACGAAACGGATTCTATGGCTCTGCACCTTCAAATCGGTGATTTTTCTCTCTCTTTCTCTCTATATTTCTCTGATTATTTGTTTTTACGAATCTGTTTCTAGGGTTAGGGTTTCATTCAGGTTAGGGTTTTGCTTGGGTTTTCTTCTCTTAAAGTTGGTGTTTTGTTTTTGAATCATTACAATTTTTGGGTGTAAGTTTGATTTTGTAAATGTTGTAGTTAGGGTTTGGTGTTTATGTTTTTGGATTTGTCTCTTCGTTTCTTCTTTGTATTGATTGAGATTTGTTTATCTTACTTTCTTCGTATCTGTTTTTGTTTTCTGTAGTAAGGGTATCTCAACAAGTCAGCATCTGCTTTACCGTTCAACCTTACACCTCCGACCTGGCTCAAGATGTAAAATTTATACATACGAATTTGTATGTGGTTTAACTTTCAATTTGTTTCATTATTTGTTCAATTAGAGAACTAATTTTTGTTTTCTGGATTTGTTGTATAAATTTATTTTCAGATTGCTACATCGCTTCATTGGCTTGTCTGCGGTAAGTTGTTGTTGATCTTTGCTTTTAGGATTTAGCTTGTTATCTTTGTATGTTCTTTGCTTGTTCTCTGCTTGTTCTCCTTGCTTGTTTTCTTTA
The DNA here is from genome assembly GCA_963922655.1 of Cardamine chenopodiifolia. NCBI lineage: Eukaryota > Viridiplantae > Streptophyta > Magnoliopsida > Brassicales > Brassicaceae > Cardamine > Cardamine chenopodiifolia. The sequence continues at coordinate 11,517,186 of OZ000478.1, read as the reverse complement.
CTTGTTCTTAATCTCAGATATATGGTTCTAATTAAAATTGCTTAATACCAAACCTAATTGATCTAGCATATAAAATAACCATCGTCCATAGAGTATATATGCTGGAAACCAACACGGATATGGGGAGATCCCTAAGACACTACTCCTACGAGAAGAAGGATTTTCGTGTCCGTGTTATACCAATCTTGGTAAATACAATACCACGTACTCTACAAACCTATTTCCGTGTTCTCTTTGCTTGTTCTTAATCTATGAAATCCTTTAATTATATATGGTTCTAATTTATCTTGCTTTAAACCAAACCTAAATGATCTTGCATATAAAATAACTATCGTCCGTAGAGTATATAGGCTGGAAACTAACACGGGTATGAGGAGATCCCTAAGACACTACTCTTACGAGGAGATGGACCTTCGTGTTCGTGTTGTTCCATTCTTGGTAAATACAATGCCACATACTTTACAAAATTCTTTGCTTGTTCTTCATATGTGATATCATTTGATAGATATATGGCTGTAATTGAACTTTCTTAAAACCAAACCTAAATGATCTTGCATATAAAATAACCTTCGTCTGTAGAATATATAGGCTGGAAACCAACACCGGTATAGGGAGATCCCTAAGACAATGCCACGTACTCTACAAACCTTTTTTTATTGTTCTTATTCTATGAAATCTTTTGATAAATATATGGTTCTAATATGATAGAGGAAATCAGGCTTTGTAAATGGAATCCGTTGAGGTTCAATCTGATAGAGGAAATCAAGGTGATCCTCTTAGTCAAGGATCGACTTTTCCACCCGTAAAAGATATTCCAGATGCTGAAACTAGGAGGAAAAGGGCAAACAAAAAGACTTCACATGTTTGGGAAAACTTCATTGTAATCAATAAGATTAGTAATGGGGTAGCTGAACTTAGAGCTTAATGCAAGCATTGCTTAAAGAACTTTTCTTATGATTCTCATAAGCAAGGAACAATTAGTTATGGTCGTCACTCAGTTAGTTGCCTTATAACGCCTAGGAATGAGGATGTTGGTGCTATGATGGTTAGTAACGAGGGAAAACTACAATAAAAAAATATTGATCAGGGTGTTTCCCGGGAATGGTCTAAAAGTGTGTCATTGAGCATGATTACCATTTTTCTTTGCTGAATATAGTATAGTTAGGATGATGTGGAAGTATTTGAATGTTGATGTGCAATTTATAACTAGGAAAACAATAGCTTTAGATATTTACAAGTTGTATCAGAGTGAAAAGACATTGTTGAAGTTGGAATTGTCTCAAATCCCGGGTAGGATTTGTTTCACATCTGATTTGTGGACTTCTATAACTGTTGAGTGGTATATGTGCTTGACATCACATTACATAGGCAAAGACTGGATGTTAAAGAATATGATTATTTGATTTTGTGCTTTACCTCCTCCTCATACGGTATGGATTTGGCTATGACAACCTAGAGGTTTGGAGAGAGTGGGAAATAGAGAAAAAAGTTTTCTATGTTACACTAGCCAATGCTAGCAATAATGACACAATGGAAACTATCCTAAGGAGACAGCTGGTTTTAGAGGATAACTTATTGTGTACGGGGGAGTCCTTTCATGTTAGATATGATGCACACATTCTAAATCTAATTGTTAAAAAGGTTGAAAAGTGATTGGACACTCACTACATAAAATCGGAGAGAGCATTAAGCTTGTTCAAGCTTCAGAAGCTCGTAGGAAGCTGTTTGATAGTTGTATACAATCTATTGGTCTTAAAATCAAAGCTGGTTTGGTATTAGATGTCCCTACCAGATGGAATTCCACATATAAAATGCTTGTTAGAGACATCCTCTATAAGGAAGCTTTTGATTGTTACCAAGGAGTGAATATTAACTACTTACTTCTTCCAACAGAATCTGAATGGAAACTAGGGATAAAAATGTCTGAATTGTTATAACCATTTGATGAGGTAACAACTTGATCTCGGGTTCTACATATCCTACATTAAACTTGTACTTTATGCAAGTTTATAAGATTAAGTATTGGTTGCAAATGCATGAGAGGTCGTCAGATTATGTGATAGATGATATGGTTGCTGCTATACAAATGCAATTGATAAGTATTGACATGGCTATTTTGATGTTCTTCTATGGCTATTGTGCTTGATCCGAGATTTAAGATGTCTCTTTTGGATTATTGTTTCTCAAATCTTTTTGAGGAAACTTGTGAAAAAGGAACATGTGAGGGTCAAATTGAATTAGCTTTCCGAGGCTTATAAGAGAACTCATAATCCAACAAGTGAGACCACTTCAACTTCATCATGGCCAGCATGGCAACCATTCTCCCAGCCTCAGGAAGATCATAATAAAGCGGAGGAGATTCATAGACATGGCAAGAGTATCATCAACTATGATGTAAGTCACATCTCTTTTCTTATCTCTCTTTTATATCTTCATTTATGATTAATGTGTGTACTGTAAAATATGTAGGCCTTTCAAAATTTCTGGAAAAATACTGTGTGCAGTGAAAAACCAGCTTTGGACTTGTATTTGGAAGAACCACCTATAGACATGAAAATGTTTGCAAAGTTAAATTTCTTGGACTAGTGGAAAGATAATTCTCTACGCTTTGGAGAATTGTCAACATGGTATGTGACATTCTCAGCATACCTATTACTATGGTAGCTTTTGAGTCCTCATTTAGCATTGGTTCGAGGGTTCTAAAAAATATAGAAGTTGTTTCCAAAGCCTATGATAATGGTAAGTCCTTATGATTCTTTTATTATGTTTTATATCAGTTAATGAAGATATGAATTGTTGCTACTTCTACTTCTACAACTTTAGATACTGAGCTTGAGAGACTCACTATTGATGTCGATAGTTGTACAAATGAGTCTCAGGTGGAATCAACCAAATAAGTGTTTATCCTTTGTTTCATTTCCTACTTTTGTTGACTACTTGCTGATGAAAACTGATGCTTTACTTTCTTATGTATAAGGTTATAAATCATGTTTGATGATGTAATTATGCTTTCGAATTGGACTCATGTTTATGTTTGCATTCCTAAAATGATGTTTTTAAAATTGGACTGGACCGGCCGGTTGAACCAGTTCGACCGTGACACAGAAGACTATCCGGTTTGGTTTAATGAAAAAACAAGAATTGACAAAAACCTCCAAAACTGTAGGAAAACCGGTGAACCGACTTGAACCGGTGAACCCCAAAACCCGGTTCTTGGACACTTGAGTCTTCTACCATTGTTTTCTTTTGATTTTCATTGATATATTTCGATCTAATAACAAAATCCATAGATTTACGTTAGGAAGAAACAAAAAATGGAAAATTTCATTATGAATTTGAGAAGGAAAAGAATGAAGGAAATGTAAGAGGTATGAAACATGTGACAGAGGTTTTAGAAAAGAAAAAGAAATATGTATTAACTAGTTGTAAGATTTTCTCGGATTTGTCTTGTTAGCATCATACGACGTGTTTTTTAAAAACTCACTTTTCTAGTAAGGTACAAAGTTAAATATGGTAAAGCATATTGATAACTAAATATACACCGCTATATAGTGCCATATATGTAATATTAGTAAAGATTATTGTAAATCCGTTTGAACCGGTTAAACCGATCATGACTCAAAAGTATTTGTGGAGTTGATAGTCTTTACATGTTCTTGGAAGAAAAAGATAAAAAAAAAAGGAGCAAAACATGTTTTAAGGCAGTTATTGAACCTCAGATGAAACACTATATTTGAAGTCCTTCCAATGAGCTAAATTAAACATTTTTGTATCATTGGAAAGCTAGAAGAGTTAACTTTCACCTCCAATTAGAATCACTCCAATCTATTCAGTCAATCAGAAGTTGTGATGAAAACATCAAAGACATCATAACTTCTAATGCCCCAGTAAAAGCACGTGGAGCGCTATAAGACCTCTTTGGCGCCCCAGGAGAGCCCGATGCAGAGCCATCTAGCCTTGTTCTGAAGCCCTTTTGACCAAAACGACCGCACTTCATTTAACTCGTTTCAAGAAGCCCTAAACCTAGTTGCACCGCCTCAAAACACTATATATGCAAGTCCTTATGAAATCTAGAGAGCCAGAGCGAATAAGGAGCATCAGAGCCCCCCTGACCATTGAAAAAACCTCGAAATTCATCCACCTCTATCGATTTGCTTCCTTGATTCGTTTCTCATCTATTTTCATCTTGTTTTCTATTTCTACTTCTTTGAGGGAGAATATCAATTACTCTACAGAGAATATCAATTACTCTACAGAGAATATCCCTAAAACTCTCTTTAACTTATATTTGATTGTGTTTTCCATCTCATCTTTGCTATTGTTTGTTTAATCATGTCTGAGTAGTCTTTTTGTTGGGTTTAGTGGGGTTTACTTGAAGGGGATTCATGGTTCAAATTGTGTAGGTTGTTAAATTTGTTTTTCTCACTATCTTATGATTATGATTCTTCTATACTTGTTCTTAACATCATTACTTGGTTGATCATGAGTAATTAAACCTAGGAGAAGGTCTCGCTGAAAGGCGCAAGACCTCTCTCCCAAACTAGCTAGAAATAGCAGATTTCGCCATGACATGTGAAAGTTGAGTTATGGAGTGTTGTGAATTAAACCACTAGAACAACATGCATGCTAATCGGTTAAGTTACGGAGTAGGTTAGACATAGCTAGCTTGAGTTACAGAAGTAGTTTTGTTATATAAGAGTGATGGGAGTTATGGAATCCACCTTAGAGAAACTTATATGAAAATTGCTGAAACTAATGAGAACCATGATCCCTAAATAGGTCCCCATCACCCAACGCTTTAATCCCTGAATTTATATTGCTTTTTAAGTTGCTTAGTTTTTGTTTAAAATACCACCTTTAATTATTTGTTTTATTGTTAAAGGATTTATTTGTGTGATTTTATTTTCTTTGTCGGATCGATCCTAAAATACTATTGCTGAAACTAATGAGAACCATGATCCCTAAATAGGTCCTCATCACCCAACGCTTTAATCCATGAATTTATATTGCTTTTTAAGTTGCTTAGTTTTTGTTTAAAATACCACCTTTGTCGGATCGATCCTAAAATACTATTGCGATAGGTAGTGCATTTGCAATCTTCGTGATGATTTGTTTAGGTAAAAGTTTGAAGTATAAAAACACACACATCACCACTCAAAACGGCGAGCAAGAACGCAGCTATAACCTTCATTTTCTGGAAATATGAACTCAAACAGATTAATTTAAATGGATAACTGGAGCTTACTGACGCGGAAGTTGATGGATCTTACAGGAGGCGGAAAGCTAGGGTTTGAAGACAACGATGGAGAAGAAAGTACGGAAATATGGAAAGAAATTTCATTTTATACATAAACGTAGGGTTTAAAAATCATAGAACCGATATATATTCATTTGGCCAAATTCTTTCCAAGCCCAAGTTTATATGGACTCCAGATTTTGATTAAGCAATTCATGAGAAGTTTGATTTTTTTTTGTTATGATAACTTAAATTTAATCAAACAAAAAGGATTGCTTAAATTTTTGATAGTTTTGCATGATATGATTTTTGCCAATTTTTATTTTTTATTAAAAAATTTTGATTGTGCAACTACGACAGCTAAAATGTAGAAATATATATGTAAAAACTTTATGTATTTAACAATTTTTTGCACTGTTCATGTGTCATTGGTTGGATGGTTGACATTTTATTCCACCATCATAACTACTACAGTTACTCTTATTGTGCAACTACGACAGCTACTATGGTTTCACCGACATACAATAAGAGTAATTGTAGTAGTTATGGTGGTGGAATTACGGTTCCATTGCATATTGTTTTACAGGGGTGGGTAAAAAATCTGTATCCGAATATCCGACTCGAATTCGATCCGAAAACTTGTATCTAAATCCGAAACGAATCCGACAAATTATTACATTGGGTTGTAAATAGCTAAACCCGAAGACCCGTACCCGAATCCGATCTGAACACGAAACCCAAAAACCCGAACTGAAAACCCGAAAACACATAACTACCCACGGGGAATACCCTAATTCGAGATCCCTATCTTCTAAACATGAGTTTTATATGTGTAATATACACAAACCCGATTCGAACTGAAAAAAACCTGAAAATCCAAAAAAAAAACCCTAAAACCCAAAAACCAAATCTGAATCAGAACCCGATCAAAACCCAAAATTCTCTGATTTGATCGGGTTTTAACTCTGAAACCCGAACCCGACCTAAAAAGTTTTACCCGAACCAAACCAAACCCGGCAAAATATTCCATTGGATTGTAAATCTCTAAACTCGAAAACCCGAACCCGAACCTGATACCCAAATGCCCACCCCTAGTCCTACCCATTTTGAAATGAAAATTCTTCCATTTCGACACAGAATAAACTTTGCGTATACTCCAGAATAGTGGCAGTGATATGAGAATAGAGTCTATTATGGTTATATTCATCAAGCACCTATACACATAGTCTGGTTATTTTAGAATATGTCAAACTAAGTATTGGATTAATAATCTTTTCTACTATTTTCGTTATGGCTTCAAAAGAAAAAAATATATGTTGAAAGAGAATTTAATTATATATCTATTATGTTTATTAATTTGATGAAAAGAAAAAATACCATCATTCGTCGTAGGTAACGATTGAAAACTGTAAAACATTCTTAAAAGTGTGAAAGAGCAAAGTTTCGTAAGAAAGCAAGAAACTTAAATGGTTAAAGAGAAATGTAAGGGAGTGGGAGAGTTAAGTTATGAGTTAAATGGTATGAGGGTTTATATAGAAGTGATGGGATAAAATTGTATGTTTAATTGTATGACTCATTAACCTTATTTATTATTCTGTTGATCATGATGTGTATGTGGTCACCAATGTTATTATATAATGTTGTACATGATTACTTTATTTGGTAATCACTAATAGTATCAACAATGCATTTCGTCACTTCTCACAAAACAATATATTTTTCTATTTTGAGAAGTTTTAATTCATAATTTTTTTGTGGAGTGGTGGCTTGCTGACACAAAATTTTAAAAGTTAGTAACTTATGCATGACACATTTAAGATTTTATAGGATAAGAAATGTAAAATATATCATTATAATGCACTAGACACATTTAAAAGCTAGTTAAATTTTTTTATGTTTATGAAATTTGATGCAAAACAAAAAATATATACCATCATCCATCTTAGGTAACAACTGAAATAGTAAAACATTCTTAAAAGATTGAAAGAGCAAATTTTCGTAAAAAGCAAAAAAAAATTAAATATTTAGAGAAAGTTTAAGGGAATAACATAATTAAGTTATGAATTAAGTGGTATGAGGGTTTATACAAAAGTGGTGGGATAACATTGTGTATTTAATTGTATGACTCATTAACCTTCTTTATGATTTTGTTGATAATGATGTGTACGTGGTCACCAATAGTATCATATAATGTTGGATATGACTACTTTTTTTGTAGTCACCAATGGTACCAATAATGCATTTCATCACTTCTCACGTAACTATACATTTTTTATAATTTGGGAAGGTTGAATTCATAATTATTATGTGGAATGACGGTCAGCTAATATAAAACTTTAAAAGTTAGTAACTTATAACACATTTAATATTTTATAGGACAAAAAATGTAAAACATATCTTTATGACATCACTACACACATTTAAAAGCTTAAAAGCTAGTTATATTTCTTTTATTTCTACAAAAATTTATTCAAAAAAATAAAAAAATAAAATCATACATCATACGTAACGATTGAAAATTGTAAAAAAACATTCTTAGAAAATATTGAAAGAGCAAAGTTTCGTAAGAAGGCAAGAAACTTAAATGGTTAGAGAGAAACGTAAGAGAGTGATAGAGTTAAGTTATGAGTTAGATGCTAAGAAAGTTTACATAGAAGTGGTGGGATGGAATTGTGTGTTTAATTGTATGACTCATTAACCTTCTCTATGATTATGTTGATCATGATGTGTATGTGATCACCAATGTTATCATATAAAGATGTATATGACTACTTTGTTTTTTAGTTATAAATGTTATCAATAATGCATTTCATCATTTCTCACATAACAATACATTTTTCAAATTTGGAAAGTTTAAATTCCTAATTGTTCTTTGGAGTGGTGACTAACTAACACGAATATTTAAAAGCTAGTAACTTATGACACATTTAAGATTTTATAGGATAAGAAATGTAAAACATATCATTTTGATGTCACTATACACATTTAAAAGCTATTTATATTTCTTTTATGTTTATGAAATTTGATGAAAAGAAAAAATATCATCATTTGTCTTAGGCAACGATTGAAAATTGTAAAACATTTTCAAAAGAGTGAAAGAACAAAGTCTCATAAGAAAGCAAGAAACTTAAATGGTTAGAGGGAGATGTAAAAGGAGTGATAAATGGAAGTATGATTTAGATGGTATGAGGGTTTATATAGAAGTGGTGGAATAGAATTGTGTGTTTTGATTGTATTACTCATTAAGTTTTTTTTATGATTCTGTTGATCATGTATTTGGTCACCAATGGTATCATATAATGTTGTATACGACAAATTTGTTTTGTAGTCACCAATGTGATCAATAATGCATTTCATCACTTCTCACACGCCTATACATTTTTCAATTTTGAGAAGTTTTAATTGTTTTGTGAAGTGGTGGCCACCTGACACGAAATTTTAAAAGTTAGTAATTTATGACACATTTAAGATTTTATAGGATAAAAAATATAAAATATATCATTATAACATCTATACACATTTAAAAGCTAGGGAAATGACCATAAAATTCTCTAAATTTTCCACTGTTACAATTTTATTCCCCAATTATCATAGTTACAAATTAAATCCTCAATTTTTAGTTAGATGTGCAAAATTAGACTTCATAATAGTCAACTTGTACAGTAAACATAAATCGTTAGTGACATGTTTAGAAAACGATTTCTTCTCCTTCTTTTCATAAAATTCCCAATTCAAAACTGAGAGAAAATAGATCCTGATGATGAAAAATTGGCCGGTGGCGAGAAACTACTATTGATTCCAGCAATAACTGAACAATGAATACGAGAAATACGGAGAAGAGAATCCCCAGGGACGGTGAGGATACTAGAGAATCTTCTTCTCCAATTAATTCTCTCTGTCGTGATTCCATCATGACTGGAAAAAAAACAGAAGACATCCGACGACGAGGTGAAACATCTAATCCACCAATGGCACAAAGGTAAATTGAATAAAATATATGCTCACTATTCTCTTCTAAAATCATATAGTCCAACACATATAATCATAACCAATTTTCAATGTTATGATAATAATGAGATGAGGAAAGGATAACATATAGGACACATGACCTTTTCTAAAGCTTATGGTTTTAAACTTTCAAGGAATTGACCAATCAGATTTTAATCAATGATTTATCAATGGTTTTAATACCTGCAATAAACTAGTGATTTTTGAACTTTAAAATTCTGTTTTTAGTTTAGCTTTAAAATCTGAAAATCTAAAGTGCTGTTTTTGGCTTAATTTTTCTGAATGTTGTTAATTTGGTTTAGTTGTTTTCTATTACAGGGTCTGATGATTGCAATTTAGAATGAGCTTCCTCAAGCTGAACATAGAATGTGTGCTAGACACATTCTGAAAAAACTGAAAGATAACAAACTAGAATATAGAGCTTGAGCGCTTGTTTTGGAAAATAATACGTAATTACACAACTGCTAAGTTTGCTGATAACTTAGAAGCACTGAAGAAATACAATCAAGGTGCATATGATTTGCTACAATGCACAATACCAACTACATGGTCTCGAGTGTTCTTTAAGTTTGGATTGTGCTGCAAGGATAACCTGAACAACCTCTCAAAGTCTTTGAATAAAAATTCCAGGGAGTCAAGGAGAAAACCACTGCTTGATATGTTACAAGATATAAGGAGAAAACGCATGGTACGAAATGAAAAGAGGACTATTATTTCCAAAAAATTTTAAATAAGTTCACACCCAAAAGTTGATGTTGTGGTTCAATCAAATAGACAAAAAGCCAATTAATGTAGGAGATACATGAGCAGAAGACACTTGCATGAAATTTACTTTCACGGGGATGCTTACTGTGTTGACATGGAATTAAGGACTTGTGGATGTGGTTATTGGCAGTTAAATGGTATTCCTTGTATGCATGCTATGTGTGTCATCACAACAATAAGGTTAGTTGTTGATTATTATGTCAATCATTACTACACAACTTCAAAGTGGCGTCAACTGTATTCTCGGGGGATAAAAACAGTCCAAGGTATGAATTTTTGGCCACGATTAGGTCGGTTACCTGTTTTACCACCATTGTCTAGAAGTAATCGGTTAAGGCCTAATAGCTATGCTAGGCGCAAAGATCCTCGGTAGACTTCATCTAATAGTGGAAGGTTAACACATCATGGGTGTTTCATAACATGTTCTAAATGTAAACAAGACGCATATAATAAGGCAAGGTGTTCTAATCCTTATGCACCTCCTCCTACAAAATGACGTAGAGGTCGTCCAAGGAAAGATTAGGTTTGTCCTTGATTTTTTCTTGTTTTTTGTCTTTATCTTGTCTCTATTTTTGGCCTGATCTTGGATTGACTTTTTCTTGTTTTTTTATTCATTTTGTCTTGATTTTTTTATTGATCCTCTTTTGATATTTGTCTCTATTTTTGGCTTGATTTTTGTCTTGATTTCTAGCTTGATTTTTCATTTCCTTTTAGGGGATCTTCTCAAATTGGATCATCACAAGTGGGAGCTTCTCAAGATGGATCGTCACAAGGAATATCTCAAGCTAGAGCATCACGAGGAGGATTCATATTCTCTTCTTAAATCTGTTTTGATTTTTATTTTCTTTCTCTGAACTCTCAAACATGTGTTTAATTTATCTTTCTCCTTCTCTGAATTCTCAAACAAATTTAGTGTGATTTTGGTGTGTTTAACAACAGGTTATTGTTTTCTTACTATTTCATATTTACTACTAGTTTATGCTCTACCATTTTCTGTTGTGTCTCAGAGAGGTTTCATTTTTACTTATGTCTCATATAGTACATATATTAAAAGTTACAGTTTTAAATTCTCATTTCAGTTAATTTTGTTTCATTTACATATATGAATCTAAGGATCTCTTCATCTTTACCAATCACACAATCAAGTTTTCAAACATGATTATTCTAACTTTTCACGCATTACCATCTACGGATCTCGTCATCTCTTTCATATATGCATTCAAAGACATTACAAACACTGATGTAAAACATATAATACAAAGCATGTGCATGTTTTATGCTCAACATCTAGTCATTGTTGAGAGAGATTCAATGATTCTACTGAAGAAAATGAAAAAAACGTGAATCAGAGTATGCTCATATCTAATATTCAAATTGATGATAAACAAAATCCACAAAACAATTAACATTAAAACTAAAAAAAAAAATTCTACAACACAAATCGATAGGAAAAATATTAAGATCTCAGTCTCTAACAAATGTGATTGAAAAAATCCACAACGTAAGCGACTGAGTCAAAGAGAGAGAGATTGAGAGTCTCAAATGGATACAACGGGAAATACTCCAACATAGGATGGAGAAAATGAAGAAATAGATCATGGATATATATTTTTATTAGCGTGTTATGTTATTGTTCAAAGTTGACAATTTAGAAAGTGTAATTTTGTACAGTCAACGTAAAGTTGGATTTAAATTGTAACCATGATAGTTGGAGAATATTATCGTAATATTCCAAAAGTTGAGGAATTTTATGGCCATTTTCCTTTAAATTTTATTTATGTTTATTTTCTGTTAATGAAATTTGATACAAATATATAACAAATATCATCATTCATCGTAGGTAACAATTGAAAATTGTAAAACAATCTTAAATGAGTGAAAGAACGAAGTTTTGTAAGAAACCAAAAAGCTAAAATGCTTAGAGAGAAATGTAAGGAAGTGAGAAATTTAGTTATGAGTTAGATGGTACGAGAGTTTATATAGAAGTGGTGGAAAAGTTTTTGTTTAATTGCATGACGCATTAACCTTTTTATGATTTCATTGATTATGACATGTATATGGACACCAATGGTATCATATAATGTTATATACGACAACTTTGTATTGTAATCACCAATGTTATCAATAATACATTTCATCACTTCTCACATAGATATACATTTTTTAATTTTAGAAAATTTGAATTTATAATTGTTTTGTGGAGTGGTGGACAGCTGACACGAAATTTTAAAAGCTAGTAACTTATAACACATTTAATATTTTATAGAACAAAAAATATAAAACATATCATTATGATGTCACTATATACATTTAAAAGCTATTTATATTTCTTTTATGTTTATGAAATTTGATGCAACAAAAAAAAAATAAATACCATCATTCATCATAGGTAACAATTGAAAATTGTAAAAAAAACCTTAAAATAGTGAAAGAACATATTTTCGTTAGACAGCAAAAAACTTATGTGGTTAGAGAGAAATGTAAGGGAACGAGAAATTAAGTTATGTTTTAGTGGTAGGAGAGTTTATATAGAAGTAGTGGGATAAAATTATGTGTTTGATTGAAACCTTCTTTATGATTACATTGATCATGATGTGTATGTGGTTGCCAATAATATCATATTATATTATATACAATAAATTTGTTTTATAGTCACCAATAGTATCAATAATGAATTTCATCATTTCTCACCCAACTATATATTTTTCAATTTATGGAAGTTTGAATTCATAACTGTTCTGTGGAGTGGTGCCTAGCTGACACAAAATTTTAATATCTCGTAACTTATGACACATTTAAATTTTTTTAGGAAATTTTTTTTAGAACATATCATTATGATGTCACCCAACTATATATTTTCTTATGTTTATGAAATTTGATGCAAAAAAAATATACCATCATCCATCTTAGGTAACGGTTGAAAATTATAAAACATTTTTTAATGAGTGAAAGAGCAACGTTTCGTAAGAAATAAAAAAAACTTAAATGATTAGAGAGAATATAAGGGAGTGAGAGAGTTAAGTTATGAGTTAGATGATACTAAGGTTTATACAGAAGTGATGAGATAACATTGTGTATTTAATTGTATGTCTTATTAACTTTCTTGATGATTTTGATGTTGTATACAACTACTTTGTTTTGGAGTCACCAATGGTATCAATAATGCATTTAATCACTTCTCACATTACTATACATTTTTATAATTTGGAAAGTTTAAATTCATAATTGTGATGTGGAATGGCGGTCAGCTAATATGAAATTTTAAAAGTTAGTAACTTATAAGACATTTAATATCTTATAGGACAAAATGTAAAACATCTCTACGACGTCACTATACACATTTAAAATCTTAAAAACTAGTTATATGTCCTTTATATTTGTAAAATTTTACTCAAAAAATAAAATAAATAATATCATCCATCGTAGGTAAGTTTGAAAATTGTAAACAAAATTCTTTAAAAATATTGAAAGAGAAAAGTTTCGTAAGAAGACAAAAACTTAAATGGTTAGAGAGAAATATAAGGGAGTAATAGTGTTGAGTTATGAATTAGATGATATAAAATTTACACAGAAGTGGTAGGATAAAATTGTGTATATAATATGATATAATGTTGGAAAAAGGGTCTTTTACAACCTCACATTTACATCAAAGTGTTAATACACACCTCATTTTTCACACAGTGCTAATTCATTCATAAATTAGCTATAAATTTGAATTTCAAACCCAAAGTTTACAAATCATGCCACATAAGCAGTGACATGTCCAAAACGATGTCGTTTTACTTTGAAAATTTTTAAAAAATTTTGTCGAAACAAAGTTTCGAGTTCGAGTCCTCAAACATAGCAATAGCAAGCTGTAACCAGTTGATTCACAACCAACGTTGGGATTTAATCTCACATGTTAATTTATATACTCAACGCATTTTACCTCCCCAGATAAAATAAAACGATGTCGTTTTAAATTGAGAGAAAAATTAAAAGCTAGGTTTCCATCGTGATTTCATAACTTCTTCTTCTCTGATTCTTGCACATGCCGAGAAATTGCAAGCAAATCAAGCTGAATCCAGGTGAATCAAGCTTTATCGGCGACAATGAGGTAAGATTTCGATCCAATTCGATCCAATTTCTATGATATTAGTGATTTCTGGGTTCATTTAAATGTTCTTGGTAGAAATCAAGAACTTTGAACTTTTGTGGTTTTCGTGACATGAAGTTTGTGATGTTTTCGGCTATACTGAAGTTGTATTCGATGTATACCATGGGGGATATTGGGTGAAAAATTATAAAGGAGACATAGCATATCTCGACGGTGAGAAGTAAAGTGTATAACATGCAAACTTCAGGAATTGTTTGAAATGATGTCAATTGAGTTCAGCGAGGGAATCTATGGCTTGGTGATGTGGTATAAGTTGCCATTTGAAGACCATATGAATCAGAAATGCTTGGGTAATGAAGATGAGAACTTTGAGAATATGTGTGAAGCGGGACGATGGACTGGATATGTTGATGTGCTTGTGATGAAGTCAACAGAGCATCCCCATGATGTGGAGCTTCGTGAGCCATGTGATGAACATATTCGAGTTGAGATGTGGCAGCTTTTGTTGATGAAGATCATGATTTTGACTACCATGACACACTTCCTAAATCTGACGATGAAGATGGTGAGACGTTTGTAAGATTCAGAAGAGGTAGTGTTCACCTGCAGCTGGAACAAGTTTTTGAGAATGTACACGAGTTCTAAAAGGCATTGCTAGAGTATGCACTTAAGGAAGGATGGAACATTAAGTTAGGTAGATGGGAAAGGTCAAATCTGAAGTTGTATGTGCAATAGATGGTTGTCGTTGGAGAATTTATTTGTCATATGAAGAGAGAATTGGGAAGTGGATAGTGAAGACTTACGAAGATGTTCACAGCTACATCAAGGATGAATATTATAAGATGCTGAAATCAGGGGTGATTGCAAAACTATTTATGGATGACATAAGGACCAATCCGGAGTTTAAGATGAAGTCCATAAGAGATACAATTTGATGACAACCATAGATAAGTGTAAGAAGGCAAAGAAAAAAGTGATGAAGTTGGTTCACCATGACCATGTGGAGCAGTTCTCTAGGCTCAGAGAATACAAAAGATGAAATCCTTGCGTAAGTAGCTCTTATTATCTTGTAGTTCCAATATATTATGCAATCTTTGGTTTTGACTAACTATAGATTTTTACATTTTTCTTGTCAAGACTAATCCTAACTCAACTGTGGAGTTAGATAATGTGTTTGATGATGATGGATCAAAGCTTTTCCAAAGATTCTACGTGTGCTTTGTTGTGATCCGAAGATTATGGTCAATGTGGTGTCGTCCAGTATTTGGTATAGATGGATGTTTCCTCAAGTGTACATTAAAAGGACAACTATTAGCAACTGTGGGAAGAGATGCAAACAATGGTATGTATCCCATTACTTGGGTTGTTGTTGATGTGGAGAACAAGGAGAATTGGTATTGGTTCATATAGAAGGTTAAATTGGATTTTAATCTTCAATAGGGTCAAGGCTATACTCTCATATCCGACAGACAGAAGGTGCATTTGTATGTTATAAAATCGTCGTATCTAATGTAATTTGATCTAACTAACATTTTTACAATTTGCATGGTTTTTTGAATGCAGTAGAAAGTGTGTTGTCTCATGTTGAACATCAGATGTGTGCCAGACACATATATGGGAACTTGAAGAAGATTTTCCCTCATCAAAGTGAAATGAAGAGTATGTTTTGGAGAGTTGCAGATAGCTACATTGTTGATGAGTATGAAGCCAATTTGGAAAAGGTTAAAAGCTATGATGTCCATCTCTATCAAGCCATCATGGAGAGAAACCCAAGGAATTGCAATCTAACTTTCTGTACACCCACAGCTCAATGTGTTGATGTTCACAACAACAAATCAGAGTCTTTCAAAAATGCTATAGATCCAACAAGATATATGCAATGGTTGAGATGCTTGAGACGATAAGGAGAAGAACCATGGTGAGTATTGATATGAGGAAGACTGCAGCAATACACCATACATGTAGATTCACTCTCAATGCAACAACGGTTTTAGAAAATGAAGCTAGCAAGATAAAGTTTTGTAGGTTTGTTCCAGGTGGAGAAGGTAGATATGATGTTCTTGAGGCTGATGTAGGTTATGGTGTTAATATAAGACTGAAGACATGTGCATATAGGAGATGGGATATGAGTGAATTCCATGTCGGTATGCTTTACGGGTTATCACTGAGAAGAAACTGAATCGGGAAGATTTTATTTCCAATTGGTACTTGAATTCCAGGCAGCTAAGTATTTGCAGTGATTCAATTTCACTAGTGAATGCTGTGTTGTTCTGGAATCGATCTGGTTTATTTGTGGTACCACCTCCAAGTTTACTTGAACAAATTGAAAACCGAAGAGGTAGGAAACCAAAGCCGAGGAGGAAGAAAGCAATGCATGAGTCTCCTACAAAGAAGAAAGTACGTAGAGAGAAAAGAATTATGCATTGTAGTCATTGTGATCATGCAAGACACAACAAAACCAAGTGTCTTAACTTCAAAGCAGAGAGATACAAACCACTAAGGAAGAAGAATAATGTTTTGAACACAAGAAAAGGAGAAAATGGATATGATTCCACCCAAGCAAACTAGGCTTAGCTGGTGTAGGTTTTTGGATTAAGCTTAACTGTGTAGGTTTTTAGATTAGGCTTAGCTATGTAGGTTTTTAGATTAAGTTGATCAGCTTAAGTAAGTAGGTTTTTGGTTTTCTTTTGGAATTTGCAGTGTTGTGTTTTGTAAGACAATTTGATGTGTGTTTTCAACTAAAGACAATTATTTTGCTAAGTCTTCTTATTCATTAAATCTAAACACACATTACATCATTAGTTTCACTACAAAAGATAACATCAACAGGATCTACAATCACAACACATACAATATTTCTCAAAATATAAACCTAAAAAAAACCATCACCAAAGCAAACACCATGAGGTTCTGCAAGCTGCGGAGCTTATTTTTCAACTCTTCAACCTCTTTCTCAACCACACCCTCACACACCCGCATCTCAATTGTCAGAATATCAATCTCTGATTCACAAGCATTGAATGTTTTTTGCATTGTGATCGAGCTTCCTTCTAATCTACTTTCTCGATCAAATCTTCAATCTCTTGAACCATACATGTATCCGTTCATTAAACATGAAACATATTACCTGTCACATTCAAAGTTATCTATAACTAAAAGCACAACTTAATTAATTCAAAAACTCAATGAACATGATACACTTACAAGTTGTCCAAGAAAACAAACATGAAACAATTTTCCAGGGTTTTTAGCAGTATTTGACGTAATCATCATTATATCTTCTCCACAATGACATTTCCTAGGAAATCCTCTAAAATGACAATCCACGTAAGTTTAAAGTTTTTGATTTCTACCAAGAACATTTAAACGAACCCAAAAATCTCTAATATCATAGAAATTGGATTGAATTAGATCAGTTTGATTAGAGTTTTATTGAGTTGTTTGACGATGGGAAAAGAAAAGTCATTGTTTTGATATATAGTCTCTACTAGGGGTGGGCAATCGGGTATCGGGTTCGGGTTCGGGTATTCGGGTATAGGAAGTTCATACTCAATGGAACAATTTTTCAGGTTCGGGTTCGGTTCGGGTAAAAAGTTTTGGGTTCGGGTACAAGACTTGATACCCAGAAAAAACCCGAAAATTTTAGGTATTGATTCGGTTCGAGTTTTTTTTGTGTTTTCGGGTCGGGTTCGGTTCGGGTCAGGTTTTCGGGTTTTCAGGTCGGGTACGGTTCGGGTACGGGTCGGGTACGGTTCGGGTACGGGTCGGGTACGGTTCGGGTACGGGTCGGGTACAGGTCGGGTTTTCATGTTTTCGGGTTTTTTGGTTTTCGGGTCGGATTCTGTTGTTTTTCGGAGTTTTTTCGAATTTTTGGATTTTTTAGATTTTTTGATTCGCATTCGGCTCGATTTGTGTATATTATATGTAAAAAATTCCACATTTATAGGATCGAGTTTTCGAGTTAGGGTATTTTCTTATGGGTAGTTATGTATTTTCTTATGGGTAATTATGTATTTCGGGTACGCTTTCGGGTTTCGGGTTCGGAACGGGTTCGGGTTCGGGTTTAGAGATCTCGTACCCTATGGAATAATTTGGTCGGGTACAGAACGGGTTCGGATATGTCTTATCGGTTCAGGTTCGGTTCGAGTATGGGGGTTCAGGTTTTTTGCCCAGCCCTAGTCTCTGCGCATCGTTTTGGTGACGCCTTTACGAAGGTAAAGCATTAACTATTTGTATCTCATTTTCAGCTGCACATCTATACCCGAAAAGAAAAAAGAAATTAAAACCACCCCTGACATTTCTCTCTGTTTTAGGGTTCAGCCGGCTCTTCGAAAGAAACTATAATAAACTACAAAGCAATACCGGCGTACAGACGCTTAGAGGCATTTTGGTCTTTTTCGGTAAAAAATTGTTGTTCTAGCAAAGAAAACATTAGTGAAATGTCACTTTCCCTAATAAGTGTTATTTTGTTATATAATCAAATACATATTTTCAAGTAGTCGTGGTAAATACTTTAATTTCAAGATTCCATCCAAATCCATATAGATTTCACTAATATTAAAACAACAACAAAACCGTAAGCCATGTGTTGAACCACCTTACTCGAACAAACTGAAACCCATGTCCTGCAAAATCAACACAAAACAAGTGAGATATCAAATCTCGCTTCGTTTCAACTCAATGTTCAAAGCTAAGAAATCGAGTACACTTACATCATCGGATTCTTCCTTCTCTTCCTTCTTCTCTTCTTTCTTAGACTCAGCCGCAGGAGCACCACCGCCTCCTCCACCAGCAGATGGAGCAGAAGCAACCGCAACACCGCCACCACCAGAAGGCACTGAAGCTAACTTCTCCCTTCCAGCAGCAATTAACTCAGCCAAATCTTTCCCCTTCACTTCCTTCAACAAAAGCTCAATCTGAGCATCCTCTGTTTCAGCACCAACTGCAAAATCAAACATAACAATGACGCATTACATAACTTAATTTCTCACCAATTACAATAATCCAACACTAATCACTTAATTTTATTGTTAATATAACTCATCAAATCCACATATTCACACACTAAATGCTTATTATTTGGATCCTATTGTTCACTATAAAGTTCTACTCATTACTTTAAGATTGCTCTAATAGAACTTTGCATCTCCAGTATACACACGACTATCATAAACTATAAAATCGAATATGCTCTTACAAAGTTGCAATTAAGTCTATGTTATATTCCGAAGAAAATTTCAGAATTAGTCGATGAACGAACCTGATCCGAGAATAGTTTTGATATCGCCACTGGTTGGGGAAGCTTTCCCACTCAAAACAGCGAGTAAGAACGCAGCGACAACCTTCATTTTCTGGAAAATAATTTAAACAGAGTAGCAATCGGAGACTTTAACGGAGAAGGAGAAACAGAAATGGTTTGAAGTTGTTTACTGCGTAAATTGATGGATCGCGTTAAGGTTTTTGCAGACGGCGATGAAGAAGAAGAAGTGATGACATAAGGAAAATAATTGATTTATATACAGTTAGGGTTTTCTCTACCAGTCTCCGGTTTTAATACTATTACCGGTTTGATATAATGGGCTTTGGACCGGTTCATTGCAGGCCCAAAATAAAAATAATAATAGAGAAAATCACGCTAATCAGATGAGAAAAGTGGTCAATTTCTAGATCATTTTACTCAGTAATCCCATTTCTTTTCCAAAATTTGTAATTCTTATAAGTGTTTTATAAGTGAAATCATAAAAATAAATCTTCGTTAACATCAGTATTATTCGAAAATCTGGATCAGCTGGTTTGTGAGATTGATAAATCAAAGAGCCATCTATTTATCTAGTCCGAGTTGATCTGCCAAAACAAAATTTTGTACCATGACTCAATGTTTTGTTGACGTGAATGGTTCGTATGTGAAGTTTAAAACCTGTGTTTTAGGTTAAAATATGTTAATTAAATTACACAAAGAATAATTTCAGTTATTCTACTCGTTTTTACTTTTTATGACTTCAAATTTGGATTGTTATTTTTTTAAACTCAATTTCATTTTTCTTATAGAGTTATATGTCCAAGTTTAATCTGGTTTTAGAGTTTACTAAATTTGGTTTGGTTTAGTTAAACTGAGGTGAGGTGTTGTTATATGAGTTATTTTGTTAAAATGACACATTAATTAATTAGTTAATTATAAGAACACATTTATGATTAGCACATGAATTATGATTTTCTCCATTGGTACAATTCATAATATTTGGAAAAAATTTTACAAGAAGAAAATTTGTTACAACCTGTTAAGCTTTAATTTATGCTCTTAAAAATAAATAAGTAAAGCCAAAATTTGCAGAGATTTTGAAGTTAAATATGCTTCTGATTTAGTTTTGACTTCAGTAATAACTATTCGGAAAATAAAAAGGTTTATGTGTTCCTTTTTTTATTAGTCTCATCTTATGGCTACAAAATCTGACCCAACTTCTCAAGTTTACAAAAATCCAGATTTATGTAAGAGGCTTAGAATCAACACCATACTTGGCATATTTTGATCCAAAGCCAGACAAGTCTTATTACTACACATAAAATGTATACTACCACATCATATGCCTTGGAGTTCATCTCCACAGTCACCAATCACTTGGAGTAGATCCTTACCTTTCTTGGTAACTTCTTGAATGCTATTAACATCTTCATCATCCAATACCAATGAGAAAATCGCGTTTGCATCTTCTATGTGTTCCGTTAATCCAAGTCTCACCCTAACCATTGATCCAGCAACCTCAGGCTAAGATGAGATTTCCAATTTTCAAAACAAATCAACAAACCAGACTTGGCCTTAAGAGAGTCAAGACCAAACCATATGATGCTAGGAAGAGCCAATACCTGATCTAATACATATCTCATAGCCACTGTTGGTATAGAGACTCCATGTTTTGTAGCTATACTCTTCATCGTTCCCACCCTCCCCATGCATCAACCGTCTGTAATGTAACCCTCAAGAATCTTAAAACAGTATGACAAGCTTTGTGTTTGTAATCCTATATTATTCTGTCACTCTCCATTTCTATCATTCTATATAGTTTATAACAATTTGGAATATTTTTATAAACCGGTTAATCTGTAAATGATTAGACTCTTGCCACTATGTAATGTTGAAGAGAAGGATTATTCAAGTGAGTCCTAGCAAGATTGGTATCAATGTACTTCTCTGACAAGAGACCACCCATAGCTTGAAAGCTTGTAAAGCTGAACCATTCTTTGTTGAGGACGCATATCTACAATGGAGTGTTGCACCTATAAAGAATTTGCACAAAGGGATACATGAAAAAATGTAATAAAAGAACTTACAAGAAACAAAAAACTAAACATGTAATGTTCGAATATCACCTGATTGCTAACAACAGGGATTCCATTTTCTAAGATTTTTTGAAGTCTCTCTGTATCGAAATTTGTCAAAGCAATAGTCTTGATTTTACCTGTAAACATTTCAATGCTGCAGTTTAAGAAAAAGCGGAAAGATAAATAAAATAATAATCACAAGAAGGAAAATGATATATATCTCTTCTTGCTTACCTTCTTCTTTTAGATCAGTGAGGTGTTTCAATGCATCAAGATAACCGTCAATCGCATAATCCCACCTATTCCAAACTATAGATTAGCAAATAATGCAAAACGCGGAGTGAAAGTGTTCGCTAGAGAAGCTAAGGACACATAAAATTACTAGCAATTATGTGAAAAGAGAAACACCAGTGAAACTGAAGCATATCAAGAGAAGCAACATCCATTCTCTTCAACGATTTTTCGATGCTTTCACGAACAATAGCTACTTGTGATCTTCACTGGAGGAGGAACCCATTTTGTGAAACCGCATCATAAAACTAGCCTAATCATTTAACCATATTCTTATACAAAGTTGATATCTCTATGTACATAAACTTGCTTACCCTTTAATCTTTTCCAAGTACGCTGGTCAGCGTTCTCGACGAACTCTATTGTTAAAAATGCCGTAAAGACCTTCAGCAGGACCATCTGAACATCAAAGAAACAAAACTAAGCTTAATTCTTTATTCATCTCCCTCCACACAAAACGTAACAATTCAAGTCTTATGGGAGTCATCATAACTCTGTAATCTCTATTTCACCATGTTAATTTCTAAGCTAATTATTGTGAGGAAATGAAAAATTACTTACTCAGAATAATTAGAAGAGATACAGATAATATTGAACAGCTAGTTTGTTATTCTAAGGTGACTTCAAATATAAATGCAAGTTAACGACCCTACTCAAATGGTACGGTACGATAAGATTTACAAGATTGTTTAAAAAAAAAAATTGTATCGGCTTTTAGTTTTATTATACAAGGAGCTTAAGAATTTATAAAATTTCTTTATTTGCCCGAATTTACAACAGAGGTACTTACAAATGTCAGCCAGGGCAAGATATTACTTACTGAAATACTAGTTTATTAATAATTCAAAGGACATGACCAAGAAAACTATAAGAAAGACACATTACGAAAAACAAAAGCTTAACTAACGTGTCACCGAGGAAATGGATACCCCCTTCGAGGTAAGGTTCGAACTGGAACCTCCGAGCACATATTCTTTTGGAGGGAGCATAGGGTTTTATTACCAAACTATCTTCACCTGGTTCCTCTTTCTCTGTTTTATTTTGCTCTACCTTGCTGGATTTGAATCAAACTTGGAACATAATTAAACAAAACTGGCCAAGATGGCACGGATCCAAAATTCACCGGTTTGACTTAAGTGTCCTCTCCAACAATGTATTCTTGGTGTTTGTAGTCACACCACACGAGGACTTTCTTCTCCTCATCGACCAAGAAACTTACGTCACGCCAATAAAAAAGTTTAGGTTCCAAGTCCACTGTTAAGACCTTCCTCCACGACACAAGTTTGGTCTCATCAATCTTATTTGTCACCCATATCTCTGTCCTTGATGAATTTTCGTGCTGTAATAACACGAAAAGTTTATCTTCTCTAACAACGGATAGAGACGCATTTTCATAATTAGGACACTGACATGGAAGAAGCAGATGTTCAAATCTTTCTGTTGTATAGTCAAAACTCACTAAGAATATGCCAAGCTGTTCCTCCATTTCATCTGAAGCAAACCAGTAAGTTTTTCCCTTCAAATATATGCCCCATTCATTAAATTCCAATTTGAAGTCCAAAGTGACATCATGAGTCCTCCATTAATTAGAGTTAATCTCAAAGATTTGAAATTTATTGCAGAAGCTAGCACACCAATAATAGCACAAGATTTTGTAACTGTTATCGCCAGATTTGTTGTTTTGGTAGGATCCAAGAGCATATGAGTCCTTCTCTTTCTTGGCGGGATCCACCTAGTTTGACAAGTACACGGGTTCCAAACCACGAGTCTATTATAATCTTCGTTTGTGCATATCAATAAGCCGTCGCAGTGAGAGATGTTATAAATATCGAACTGATCGAAACTAGAATTGTGAGGGTCGATTAGACTAAGTTCACCAATGACCTCTACAAATAGATTACCATGGAGATTGACGCTTATCAAACAAACCCTAAAATCCACATGAGAACCAGAACTGCTTTACGGCTTTGTCTGAATGCTTTCTTGTGAATCTCTTCTTGTTGAATAAAATGTTCCATCGTTTGCATGTAGGTCGTAATTGCGTAAGAGATGTAGCTGGAACACGACAGAGTATATCTTCTACTTAATCTTCGGGAAGGTCCGACATTATCAATGTAATCTCTCAAGGAAGAAAGTGCCGGTCGGTGGCTGGCTTTAATTGTTATTTAGGGTTTTCCGTACTTTACATTTGCTTGTTGCTCACTTTTAATACACAACACTTTCCTTTATATATATATATATATATATATATAATTTTTTATTTTCTTAATTGGGTTTCTATTTTTTTCATCTCATTTTATTGTGAAACAAGAGTACATCAAAGACAAAACATGAGAGCATAAAACAGAGTAAAAACAGAGCCAATTAAAGAGACACAGCTGATCGACTTTCTTCAAAGATCCGAGAAAGAAGCATGCCGGTCCACTTATTGTTAAATAAGACCTAAACCGTCCTTCGCGAATAACACTTGTTGCGATGTCATGAGTCCTTTTCAAAGTATAAGTTCTAAGAAAAGTATAAATATAAGGGATTTTTTCTCAGATTTGTACTATTTACCTCTCTATTAATTATGCTTGGTTTTGTTTTGGTGAATGCCCGTGTCGGATCATTTGGCTGGTGTAATTATTGTTTCTTGGATACTTACATATGCGGAAGAAAAGAGAATTCAAAGCGAGAATATATTCTAAATTGTGTATGATGTTTTTTATCTGTTGCAGCCTACTCTAAGTTTATCTTGTACTGGGTTGTTTAGAGTGACATTCTTACTTGGTTGTGTAAGAATTATTGCAAAATAGAAAAGGGAACTCAATGGTGAACGTTCATTTCATGTAATCTACTGTGAAATTGTTATATATGCTAAATTTTGCTTGCCTTTACCTCAGTCCTTTGTTCAACAAATTGATAAACATTGATCAATTTTTATTTTATTTTTGTCTAGATATCTCTAATCTGAACTTACCTTTAATTTACATATATGATTAAAAAAAAAAAACTGTGTTGGAGATTAGTAAACTGGAAAAGTTTAGGATTTCAAAAGTTTCAGCACCGTTGATTTTTTTATTTTCCTTTTCAGGACCATTGACTTTCTTTGTCGATGTTTTAATCTAGACTAAGCAATGAAAGAGATGCGTACTTTAATTAGGTTTGTTTCCCTATTTATCCACGTTTTTTGGACATGAAAATTGGCTTTCTTTGCTTGTCAATGTACCTTAGAAATATTTTTGGGAAAATTATGTAAAAAGGTAATTGACCTCATTTTTGTGAATCTATACCTTTTTGAAAAAGAGTTTTGTAACATAAACTTTGTACTAATATAAAGTCAATACTGCCCTCATAATTATAGTAATATGTTAGTTTGGTTTTATAAACAGAATTTTAAAAATACTTGAAAACATATATGTGTTTCCAAAAATTATATAGAAATATTTTAATAATATGCAAACAAGATTGATTAAAACATGCGTCTCGTCGCTCTAAGTCTCTAACCTCACCTTTATCTCCAACCTCGCTTCCTGCTCTCTCACACAAGATCGATTATAATTTCAAAAGATTTGAGTCTCTGCTCTCTCCCCCTTTTTCATATCGTAACCCCATCTCTCTGTGACACATAAGTCATTTCTCTTCGGGACGTTAGGCCCTAACTATCGTAAGTTGTTTTCTCTTTTTTTTGTATAACTTGTTATTTTTTATTTGTGCTGATGAATTTCGATGATTGGGTGGATTTTGATGCTTATGTGAGTTTAATGCAGTTTGATTAAGGAGTGATTTGATGTAATTTTGTTTAATTGGGTGGATTTTTGTTTTGTTTCTTTAATTGGGAATCATGAAGAATAGGCTTCAATGTTATGGAGTATGTGTAGTTATTAGGTATACAATATAGATCTACCATGGCTCTTTATTTATTTGATTGATAAGCTTGAGTCGTGTTTAAGGCCTAGGTCTAGAATCTCTGTTTGATTCACTGGAAAATAAAGAAGGCTTAGTAGATTGATCTTTTGATGTTTATTCATCTGAGCATGTTAATAAAGAGATTTTGGAATCTTGTAAAGGAATTTTGATTAAATTTTTACTGATGATTGTGGTTTTTGAATTCACAGTTTATTATTATTTGATTACCTAAGGTGTTGTTTACCTGAGTTTCAGTGATTAAGTCGTGTGATTATACAAATTTTATTTTTTATTTAGCATAGTTGCATCTAAAGTGATTTTATTAATCTGAAAAAGACGAACCTTGGGACTTGTTCTTTTTAAACATAGTTTCACTTTCTTCTCTTTTCGTTTTGATTTCTATTTGTTTTGTTCAATGTTCTCGTCAATGATTTTGTCTAAAATAAAGGTTTTTTGATAACAATGAATCATATATAATTTATTTTGGATTGCGTATAAGTTAGAAGATGAATTCTAAATTAGGTAGAAGATATTTACATTACGTAAGGTAGCATTGAATTATAAATTAACTATAAGATGTATTTTAGATTACGTAAAATAGAAGAAATATTCTAATTAGGTAAGGTAATACATATTATAGAATACGTATTCTAAATTACGTAAGGTAGAAGAAGTATTCTAGATTAGACAAGGTAGAATACGTATTCTAGACTACTTAGGGTAGGAGAAATGTTTTAGATAATATATTATATATTATAGACTAAATGAGTGATGATGAATCACAATGCTAAGCACTGGTTATTCTTCATTCGTTTTACCTTTTTAACCACTTGTTTGGTTACACATTATTTAGGCAAGTATTATGCACAGAGGAAGTGTAATTATTATCAATATTATGAAACTTGTAACAAAAGATGAGTTTTTGGGCAAGAGATACAAAAGAGAGAGACGAGGAAGGAGAGAAAGACCAAAAGAGATGTTGCAGTTTACATGTTATCGAACTTGTTGTTGTCCCGTTGTGCTTCACTCGCAATGTCAAGTAGATCAATATAAATGTTCCCACGCGATCTGACATTTAAAGTTAATAGTAAATATAGACATCGTAAGTATAGATTTATACACATTAAGTGCATAGAGGTTAATTTTACCAAAAAAATATATATCTTCAAATCCATTTTCCACCAAATTCCAAATCTCTTGAGATTTGAAAATCGTCTTCATCTTAAGACTCCAAAGGTAACACTTTTCACCCTTAAACAATGAAACTAAAGCTTGCGCTGGTTTGGTCCATTGTGTGCCATGGCTTACTCCATTTTATTCTTAACATGATCTTTCTTCTTAACATGATCAAAGGGATTGCGACCTTTGTTCTGATACCACAATATTGTTAAAACAGAGATGATAGAATAGAGAACCAAAACATTTTTTGCGGAATAATACTTTATTATCTGATGCTTAAAACTGAAAGAAAGTACATGAATTTATAGAAAAGAAAACGTAACTGACATTCATTAACCCATGGACTCATTATGTCCTATAATTAAGCAGAAAATTAAAACCCCAATTAATTAGAAATTAAAACTGACAAATACGTCACTTGAGCCATTTATTCTCATTTTCCAAGTTTGAATCACTTTTTAATAGGCTATTTTCAGTGATATGGATAAAGAGCCATGCTTTAGAGACAAATCGATATAGACATACGTATAACTTGCCATACCCATCAGTTCAAAGCCTACAAACATGAGGGAGAAAAGTGGTGATAAACTGGTTCTATTCGAGATATTAACCCGAGCTTCGTTCTGATGGACATTGATTGTCTTCGAGTTGTGTTCTTCGTCTATGAGCTCCTCGATGGAGAGGTAAAAGTCGACAAGATAAGTTCAAGAAGACCTCCACTACCAACTCTGCTCCTTACACTATAATAAATCAACTGCAAATCCAATGGTATATCCGATGGATTTTTAATCCGTCGGAAAATTCTGACCGGACTCCGGCGGATTTCTGAGAATACAGTTATGTCTAAAATCCGTCGGTAATTTTCCAATGGCATAAGGTCCGTTAAAAAATTTCGACGGATTCCTGACGGATTTTTGGATTTTCGATATATTTTCAAATTTCCAAAAATACATAATAAAATTCCCGCATATTTGTTAAATCCATCTGAAATCTATCAAAATTTTCTGAAAGATTTCTGACGGATATATATATGTATATTATATTTTTATGTTCTAAATACATATTTAATACGTGTTATTTAATGTCCATCGAAAATTCATCAGAAATTTCTGACGGATTTATGATGGTTATAGGGTTTAAGATTCCAAATTCAAAAAGATTTTTTTTTTGGTGAAATGTGAAATTGATATTAAAATGAGAAAAAGATGTTTAATTACAAGCAGGCGCTAATAGATAATCAAAATACATTTGAAACTGAGCTTAGAAGCTTAGGGACGTCCATCTAGGTAGTAGTCCACTTAGCTTGCTTCCCTCCTCGTAATGAAGCGATATAAGCCTGTCTTGAATAACTTTGATGATTGTCCGGGATATGTGGACTACCTAAAACTAAAACTAATTCAAAAAGATTTGATGCTAAGTCATTCAAAATACAATCCTAAAACTAATTTGATAAAGATACTTCATAAACTTGTCATATAAACAAGTAGATTCGATGTTTACAAAATTTTACATCATTACACTATAAAAATGTTTGTTAACGTATAATGTAGTTTAAGGAATCGTATAATGATGATAATTTTAATTTGTTGTTTTGCTGGTATTGATTAAAATCTAGCCTGATTTTTGTTATCTATCACCAAAATGAATGCTACAACGTTGTATAAACTAAACATACATTAAATGACACGTGTCTCGTACTAGATTTGACTCCCCAATGATATGACATGCAAGATTTTAATCTATCCGACAGACATTAAAATTTTGCCGCATATCTTGGTTTTTGTTTGCCGTGTCAATTATTTCGTCTAAATTTTTCGTATCCGTCGGAAATTTCCGATGGTACACATTGAAATATATTTTTACACTATTTAATCAACAGTACATGGTCACATTGAAATATATTTTTTTACAGGTAAATACATTTTTCTAAATTAGAAAATTTGATGAGCAAAAGAAACAAAAAAATTCTTTTATTACACTTTTTGGTTTTTATGTTTTATAATTTTAATTTAATGACAGTAAATAAATAAAAAATGAAATAACTAGTTATTAAATTTTACTTTTATAATCAACTGTTTGCTTGATGATTTGTAAACCTAATTAAATATAACATTTTAAGAGTTGAAATAACTTTTTAAATAGATAATAACTTGCGTTGTGCAGCATATTTTGATAGTTTATATAATCATAGATTATTATTAGTGTTTTATATTAGATTTATTGTATGTTTTAGTATCTTATTTATCTTTATATATTATTGTTATAGACAATTTGTGTTGTGTTAATTAATATTGACATGTTACATTGTTCTAGGTCAATATTTTTATGGAATCTGGATCTGTAGGATTCACGCGTTTTGACATGTTTCCTATATTTAAAAAATCATATAACTATATCCTTCATTTTTTTGTGAGATGGTAGTTATTCATCTAATTAACTCTAAAAACTTTGATATTAATACATATATATATATATACATGATTTTTAAAGTTCAAGACAATTTTGTTCTCACCATATCATCAACCAAATAGAGAAATTGGGTAAAAAGTAAGTGTTAATCACTAAATCAGCAAAGTTGGTTTTGCTAACACTGGCAACAAAAATATTTATCCGCGTTTATGGACTATTTTGTCCATACGCACCCTCAACACTCATGTGGCATATGCATTTAAATTGATGGACCCACTAAATGAAATGCATAATGAAATATCTCATTCACGTCTCCCTTACTGTGTAGCTGTCATATAACCTATCTCTTATTTATAGATTAATCATAATTGGTTTTATGATTGTAAATAAATATATCAGGAAGATGTTGTTTTTGATTATAAATTTGTTGATAACCTTAAAATAATAATTAATAATCCGGTTGAAAAAGGAAAGATGTTGAGACGTGGTAAAATATTTTCCAGATTTAAAAGACCCGTGCACGTGCTTTCAACTGGGTTAAAAAATTTCACCCAATCGATTTTCTTTTAGATTAGCGTGTTTTCCGATTGTTTCATATTTTCTGGACTGTTTTACCTTTTAATCATTTTTCTTATTTTATCTTGAAATTAATTTATTCTAATGAAATTTTATGTAATATAACACATAAAAATTAGTTATTTTATTTTCAACATTGCTCACAGAATAGTATATAAATTATATTTTGTATTAACAGTAATAGGATACATATTATAAAATCTTTAAAAATTATGGCCTTACCAACTAAATCATCTATGTATTATTGATTATCTTCTAACAAAATTAGAGCATAACATGCATATTTTTTATATTTTACATGTTATCACATATTAGGAAAATAATACTAATGTATAACCATCTAATATAAATACGAGATATTTTTTCAAAATGCCACCAAAAGAAAAAAGTTCAAAAGTGTCATTTATCTGATGGATTTCTATTAAAATTGTGGATCACAAAAGTCACATTTTATAAATGAAATTTAGAGGGGTTTCTAAAAAAAATAGATATATATATATATATATATATAATTTCATTTAAAAACTACACTCTTTTATCTCGAGTCAGGATTTCTCTCTCTCCCTGCGTTTTCACCATTATCAAATCTTTTTTATCTCGATCAACATCACCAACCTCTTATTTTCTCAATGATATGAATTTTCTTTAATGTTGTTATGTTATTTCGTCTACTGGTAAAAAATATCTCATACTCTTGTTTCTAAAAATCTCTTTGACGTCTGTTCCTGGTGGAGAAGAGAAAGACAACGAAGTGTCAAGGGAACAAATGCTGAAGATGAATCAGTTAGGATATTACGTCTTGCGTGAGAGAATTTTTATTAATTTTCTTATATCAAACATGTTATTATATACATGTTATTACTTTTTTATCATTTAATATTTTATTAAAGATTATAATAACCTCTATACAATATATAGTACTTAGTACTAGTGTACAATAATTATGGATTAAAATTAATTTAATTAGAGATTAAGTGTATATAAAAATAGATTTATATTTAGGTCATAGTATGTATCACAATTTTATGTAGTTGATGTGTATAAAATAGAAATGTGATATTTGGTTAATGACATTTTAAGTTGTTAAATTATAATATGAATTAATCATAGTAATATCATTTATATAATATTTTATTTCCTTCTTATATTTTGTTTCATCATTTTTAAGATCAAACATATAACTTTATAATACATTGGGTGAATGTGATATCAAATTGAGAAATTTTGTAAAAAATTATTAAATATATATATAAACATAAATTATTGGTAATGAATTATAAAATTGTTAATTTGTATATAATTATATATATAGTTAAATATAAACATATATTTATATATATAATTATCACTTATTTCTTGTATTTAAAGAATTATATTTGATTTTACTATGTTAAATAATTAAGCACACAAATCTAACAAACATGTTTTAATAATTTTATTTGCATATTACTGTTTTTAATCTAAAACTTTAGATGCACATATCCATACAAATCTTAAATATATAATTTTTTTTTCCTTTGCATATTTCATAAATATTATTATTGTAATAATATATAAATCGTAATCTTTAACTTAAGAAAACATATTTTGTTATTTGTGTGAATTTTATATTATTAATTGAATTTTAATGTGTCACAATTGGTTAATTTGCTATTATCATTGCTCAAATAATAGTATAGAAATTAGAATGATTTCATAACTGAAAATGAAAATTAAAGTTGTAGCAGTCTTATCAACATTGGTACATGTCAAAGTTTAACGAACTCTAGATATCATCGGATTCTTTTAAGTTACCTAAATAACTTAATATATATACTGTGCAAAACCAAAAAGAAAAAAAGAAGAAAAAAAGCTTGTTACAGTGTGATAAGATATTTTTAATGTATTAGGAAGACAATGTCAAGATTGAAAATTAGGCATGACGATCCCAACTCTTCTTGGTCAATCGAATATAATATTAAATATACCCTCTTGTTTAATACAAATACACATATATGTATATACAAGACAAAAGAAAGAAATATAAGACTTAAGAAAAGAAAGAAAGATAGACTTAAAAGGAACCACATATAATTAGAAAGTGCAACTAGTTAAAGTCAATGTACACTGTTCTTCACATGGACAGACGTGCAACGCGTTCCGTTGATTGACTTAGCCCTCTTTTATTAACACAAAAGTCAACCCTATTATCTCTATTAACTCTAAATTATCTCCCTCACAAGTAACAATCTCATTTCTAAGACAGAAACCAAAAACACACAAAATGGGGAAGCCAACGTCTCAAAACATTAGCTTTATAAATCACTTCAGCCACCCACACCACCTTCAGTTAACCCCGGCATCGTCTTCACCACCGTGCTTCGCTTGTAAACTCGCCGGAGGAAACGACCGGAGTTACTCATGTAGGCCATGCAACTTTTCTCTCCATGAGTCTTGTAGCAAGATGAAGCAGGTAATAACACATCCCTCTCATCCTTCTCATACGCTTAACCTTCTTGTTGCTCCTGTCTATGACGGTGGATGTTTCAACTGTGACGGTTGTGGCGTCAATGGGACGGGATTTAGTTACCAATGCTCTCTATGCGAGTTCGACATCCATGCGCTTTGTGCTTACAAGCCACTCTCTATCATCCACAAGTCTCATCTGGAACACAACCTTAAACTTGCGTTTCACTCTCCTTATGGAGCAAATAAAGGTTTTTCCTGCGACATCTGCCTTCAGATCGGGAAAAACCAATGGCTCTATCGATGCATCCCCTGCGAATTCGATGCTCATATCAGTTGCGTCATTGCCGCTTCACCACCACTTCAGCGTCACCTTCAACATAGTACTTCTGCACCTACTCCTCATACTCATCATCCTAGTCACCCTCATCATCAAAAGTCGCTTCAAGGAAGTAAGAGGCCCAAACCAATATCCATGTCAAGGCCCAATAGGCCTATGACTCAAGACCCTGCTGTCTATGGACCAAGAAGACATAACAACATGGATTATAATGGTCAGGTTGGACCTATTGAGCCCAATGAACTTATTGGTCCAATGGGAGAAAGTTTTGGTCAAGAGTCATTAGATGGAAGTGGCTACGATGGTAGTTTAGGGAATGAAGAGTTTGATGGCGAAGTCAATCTAGAGGTTGAATATGAAGGTGCTGTCTATGAAGGAGAAGCTAATGAAGATGAAGAAGATGTTGATGGTAACAGACTTGATAATGTGGCTTATGGTGATGATTACGTTGCAGCTTGTAGTGAGAGTGAATTTGGAGGTAGTAGTGATGCTCGTAGCCAATGTAATGATTTTTTAGATGCTGATCTCTATCCAGTATCTTTGGATAACACACAAGGACCAGCAGTTCGTATGAACCAAATCTCGACTGGTGGCAGGAAAAAGAACGTGAACCTGAATGGTGCGACTGCTCGGCCTAAGAATATGGTTTTTAGTGGGCCACGTGGTAAGCTTCAAGGGTCTAAGAGTCTAATACAAAGCCCTAAAGGATCTCAAACTAAAAGGGTGCAGAATGTTCGTAATAATGTTATAGGAACTAGTGGGCCTGTCAGTGTCAGAGTTAACAGACTTCGTCAGCCACTTGAATTTATTAGACCTCATGGATTTAATGGGCCTAGTGGTGAACCATCCAATGTAGTTGAGAGCGGTGGAAACAACAATAATAACTACAATGAAGTCGATGGAACTAATATGTATGTTGGTGAAGATAATGCTGGATATTATGAGAGTTATGGCTATGATTATGTTGGTGGTGATGGTGATTGTGACTTTGAAGCTGGAGGCGCCTTCATCGATGATGGAAATGGTCAAGCTTATGATGAAACTTATGGTGAAAACAATTTCAAAAGCTATAGTGATGTCACTGGAGGAAGTGAGTCTATGTATGATGGGAAAGAATCTTACATAACTAAGGATGATTTGCAATATAGTGGTCTAAATGATGAGCCCAATAACCAGTATTTGCCCATGGTTGGGCCAACCGGCGGACCCGGCATTTATAACCATATCCAATATGGTCAGACCGGAAGACCCAGGAACTTGGGCACGTATGGACGAGGTGTTACTAGAAATATGAACAAATATGGTACCAATCAATATAGGCCCAATGGAGGACTTTATAGGGTAAATGGGAAACCTAATAGTCTGAATGGAGGGTCCATTGGACCTAATGGATCTAACGGAATTGGAAATGCAATGATGAATACAATGGTGCAGGGTTTGACTCGAGGTTTTGCTATGAACATGCTCATCGGTGGTGGTGGAGATGTTAATGATGGAGCAGGTGGTGGTGGTGGATCATCAGTTATAGGAGGCTTATTTGGTGACCAAACAGATTCATAGTACTAAACAAGATTAAAATGGTATTGATTTTACGAAAATGAAAAATATTTTTCTTTTATTATGTATTGTGACAATTTGTCTTATTTTATGTATTTTGAGATTTTTCTTAATTTTCTTCTTCTTATTTCTTCAAAAATATAAAATTTTGTTTCAATATCATACATGTAAGAAAATGTTAAATTAAATACCTTTAGGAGAAAAAAATTACTAATTATAAAGATGATAATAGATTACTAGAGTCCGGAAAAGACGAGCCTTTTATTATTAGAGAGTCTCTCAACTAAACCCAATTCAATGTTAACAAGTCTAATATAAAATTTATGTATTTACAGAAAACATATTAGAATTGAAAATTTTAGGGCGTCATCGAAATCTGTCGGATAGTATTCCGAAGATTTCTGACAACTTCTATCGCTGGTAAAACTGTTGGAAATCTGTCGGCAATACATCCGTATGAAACACTATTCTAACGGATTTTTGACCGTCGTTTTTTTCCGATGGAAATATTACCGTCGAATTTGCGATGTTTTTTAAAACAGATTTCCGACAAATTTAATATTTATTTTAATTAATATTAGTTATTTTTTTGTATTTATCTATTAGATTTATTAATAAATATATAATTAAATTTAGAATTTCAAATAAAATTCAAATTCAAATTTAAAATTAAATATTTCAAATCCAAAACAAAATATTCAAAAAAAAAATTCATAAAAGAAAAAATATTCATAAAACATAAAACATAAACTCATAAAAATCATCCACGACGAGAACCTCGCATTGCGGCCATGAAATTTTTTATCATGTTCTTCTGCGCTTCCATTATAGCCTTCGTCCCTTCCATCTCGGTTTTTGTCGTTGAGTTTCTGGTAACCAATTCTTTATACCGTTTACCATTCTCCAGAGAATCTTTTTTGATGGTGTGGATCTAATCCTTCAAATCCGTGATCTCAGTTGTCCTTTCTGCAAGTAGGGCTCTAAGCTCGACTTCTTCTGAAAACCGTGAAATGGCTTGAGATGAATCGTGGTACGCATTTAGAACTTGAAAAGACGATCTTTGCTATTTGGAGTTGCCTAAAATTAATCAAATAAAATCTAAATGTAAAAATTATAAAACAAACTTCAAAATTTGATAAAAATAAAAATTACTTCCTTTGATAACAAATTCATTTTTCGATAGGAATATCATTGGAAGAGCCTGCTTCTCCTGCCGGCTGAGATTGAAGATACTCCTCTCCGAATGACTTCACGGTATCGACAAGCTCCTGAGCAACTTGATCTTGAAGCTTCATCTTTTTGTTGGTGTGAATATCCTCCACCAACCTAAGATGCGAGGGACGCACACCGTCTATCTGAAACTGTAAAAGAAAAAAAAGTAATAAAGTTATAAGTTAGAAAAAATTAAGATAAATAAAAAAGCTATTAAAAACTTACCAATTGCTCTTCTTGGGACAACAAGCTCGTCGTTCCAACGTTGTACGTCGCAATTCTTTTGCCTCCATGCCTGCATAGCCGGTTGCCGGAATTCATCTTTGAGGTTTTATCAGTCTCGACTTGTTCCAATAATCGAAAAACCCATTCCAAAGCTCGGGTTTGTAGATGAACTCCCGGGGCACCTCATTGTGCCTCCACTGGTAAACCTTCTTCGAGTACATTCTGATTTTGGCCGCTTTGGACTCGAACTCCGTTCTAATCCTACTATGATGCTCCATATTCCAGTTAAATTTTTGCTACAAAAAATAAAAATTATATTAAATAATAAATATAGAAATAGAAAGTTAAGCTTTTAAAAGGATATATTTACTGCAAATTGACTGAATTATAACTCGTGTTCTTGCGGAGGCATGGTTGAGAATGTCGGGTACAAATGCTTAACCATTCTATTAAGCATCCGGTTGATTGTTGTGGTTATTCCATTGTTGAAATAACCAAACCTACAAAAATATGGAAATTTAAATGTTAGTAGTAAATTGAAATTGAAATTTTGAACCTGAGAAAATATCGATTGCAATTGAAACTAATTTTGAACTTTTCAATGATAAATTTTACCTTTATTAATTTTAGAATTCATTTTAGAAAGTAAGTAATTGGATCACAGTTGCTGTAAATTATAAATCACTGCGAAAATGTTAATATAAGATTTGGAAAAAATATAAGTATATATTAAAAACGGCAAGTAGTTTTCCTGTCATTCATTAAAACGTTGCCCCAATTCTTCACAAACTCCAAAAACGCCTCAATGTTTCATTGTTCTACAAACCTACGCTCCGCTGTTTTCAAGACCTTTTCGTCTTCGTAGTCAAATCTAGCTTTTCTTCATCGCGTTGGATAATCCATTCCTTCTTCTCCATCCCTTTTCTCATCTCTCCTTCTCCGATCTTCTGCTCAATTCATCGGAGAATCTTCTCATCACGATTTCAAAGCTCCTTAATCAGGAGTTATAATTTCAAAATCGAAACAATTTCTGGTAAAACCCTAAATTATGTACAGCAATTTCAAGGAACAAGCGATCGAGTACGTGAAGCAAGCGGTTCAAGAAGACAATGCTGGGAATTACAATAAAGCCTTCCCTCTATACATGAACGCGCTTGAGTACTTCAAAACTCATCTCAAGTATGAGAAGAACCCTAAGATCAGAGAAGCTATTACCCAGAAATTCACCGAATATCTTCGTCGTGCAGAGGAGATCCGTGCTGTTCTCGATGAAGGTGGATCGGGTCCACGATCTAATGGTGATGCAGCGGTTGCTACAAGGCCGAAGACTAAGCCAAAAGATGGAGAAGGTGGTGATAAAGATGGAGAAGATCCTGAGCAATCGAAGCTTCGAGCTGGGTTAAACTCTGCGATTGTTAGGGAGAAACCTAATATTAAGTGGTCAGATGTTGCTGGGCTTGAAAGTGCTAAACAAGCTTTGCAGGAAGCTGTGATTTTGCCTGTCAGGTTTCCACAGTTCTTTACTGGTAATTTGTGCAATCAATTAAAGATAAAAAAAACAATCTTTTTATGAATTGGGACTCTAA
The DNA here is from genome assembly GCA_963922655.1 of Cardamine chenopodiifolia. NCBI lineage: Eukaryota > Viridiplantae > Streptophyta > Magnoliopsida > Brassicales > Brassicaceae > Cardamine > Cardamine chenopodiifolia. The sequence continues at coordinate 11,480,056 of OZ000478.1, read as the reverse complement.
TTGACAATCAAGGAATCAGCAAAGTGTCAATCTTTTTGTTATTGGTGAAAGTTGCTTTTTTACTTCATAGGAAAGAGGAGGCCATGGAGAGCGTTTCTGCTGTATGGACCACCTGGAACAGGAAAATCGTATTTGGCCAAAGCTGTTGCTACTGAAGCAGACTCTACCTTTTTCAGGTAACATATGTCTAAAAGTGTTTCAAGCTTTGAAAGTATATGAGAAGAGGATAGTGCAGTGTCTTAGTTGTGGTTAAGTACTCATGGATTTGAATAGTTACTAAGGGAGGTAGGGGTATTGGCGTATTTTGGTGGTTTGAGGAGGTGGTCTTGAAGTAATCCTTAGGGTTATGTCTAGGTTCTTTGATTTCGTTTGCGTTTGATTTCTAACTGTGTTCTTCAAGTTTAGAGTAATATTAAGGAAATCAGTTCGGACACTTATCAGAAAGGTTTGATTTTTCATTCAGTAACTTATATGCAAAGTCTGTTATATGTTGCTTATTACTATTAGACTCTGCTATCTGTACATAATACACAAGCCTCTACAGCATATTAAAAAGATGTACAGTGTCTGGTACAATCTAAATGGCATATTAGAGAACCAACGCTTGTGGTTTTAATTAGGCAAGCTAGCAGATACTTTGGTTTAAGGATTCCAAAAATTCCTATCTCATATTTACAAGGCTATCTTATAGTCTCTGGTAGAATCTAAATGGTGTATTGAGAACCTATGATTGTGGTTTTAATTGGGCAAGCATGCAGATCCTTGGGATCTTGGGTTTTGAATTATGTCTTGCAATACACTTTACATCGGTTATTTTTCTTATATCTTGTGTTTACAGTGTTTATACTTGGAAACATGTTATACCTTAAAAAAAGTTATTTCCTTTCTACCTCCCAACAATCAGTGTGTCTTCATCAGACCTGGTCTCGAAGTGGATGGGTGAAAGTGAGAAGCTAGTCTCAAACCTTTTCGAGATGGCCCGTGAAAGTGCTCCATCGATTATTTTTGTTGATGAGATAGATTCTTTGTGCGGTACACGTGGAGAAGGAAACGAGAGTGAAGCTTCAAGACGTATCAAAACAGAGCTTCTAGTGCAGATGCAGGTGCAAAGATTATCCGAGCTGAACTTTCTGTCATTCAATTGTAGCAGAAACTTTTCATCTCTTTACTTGCTTTTTCTTTCTTTTAGGGTGTTGGACACAATGATGAGAAAGTACTTGTGCTTGCAGCTACCAATACACCCTATGCTCTTGATCAGGTGAGAAGTCATTAGAGCAGATTGGTTCTGTAATTTCTTTGCCATTTTAGAAAAATACTGCTTTGCTAACACCATGTTGATTTCAGGCTATTCGACGACGTTTTGACAAGCGTATCTATATTCCACTCCCAGAAGCCAAGGCTCGGCAGCACATGTTCAAAGTACTAAATGTTCATTTACTTCAAATTGCTCAAGTAAACATAATTCAAGAGATATATAACCAGTTTACTAATGATGTGTTTTTAAATGCAGGTCCATTTGGGTGATACGCCTCATAATTTAACTGAACCTGATTTTGAATATTTAGGCCTCAGGACAGAAGGGTTTTCTGGTTCAGATGTGTCTGTTTGTGTACGTTACTTGGCCTGTGCTATATCTTATTGTCCTCAATTTCTTCAATGTTGCCTTTGTCCTGAGACACTTTTTGACTCTTGCAGGTAAAAGATGTTCTGTTTGAACCTGTTCGCAAAACCCAAGATGCAATGTCCTTCTTCAAGTCTCCTGATGGTACATGGATGCCATGTGGGCCTAACCATCCTGGTGCCATCCAGACTACAATGCAAGATCTAGCAGCAAAAGGGCTTGCTGAAAAGGTACGCATCAACAATTCGAATTGTGTCATGAGGTTTTGTGTTTCAATCTTCTATGATTTTTTAAAATCCTTTCAAGCTACTCATAAATCTGCTGGGAGACGCAAACTTCTAGCATGAGTATATGCACCCCTATGCTCTGCAAAGTTCTTTTGGTCATATGATACTGAGTTACTTGGTTTGGTGTATTTTATGTGACAGATTATTCCACCACCAATCACGAGAACAGATTTCGAAAAGGTACTTACTAGACAAAGGCCAACAGTGAGCAAGTCTGACCTTGATGTCCATGAGAGATTCACACAGGAGTTTGGAGAAGAAGGTTAATGATAGATTTGACATTCCATCAAATACCTCTCACTATCATTATTAGTCTTTTGTCTTTCTCCTTATTGTATGTACCGAGAAGCAAACGAAATCTCAAACCCATCTCTCATCCCAAAACATTTGAATTTGCTTTATTTCTCGAAATGTGTAAAAAAAATGTTTTGAACAAAGTTCTCTTTTTATTATTATGTTACCAAAAGTCCCCACATAAACAAACTCCACTGCTAAAGTGACGAAACCGATTTGTATCTCTTACTATTATCTCTCTTTTTCAAACTTAATTTGATAACTACATGACAATCTCCACAAACCGTAATATTCTTAATGACCAAAGAAGGGCCTCCCTTTGGCGTAGCGATCAACCCAAAAGCAATAGCTAATCTCTCACTATGCTGAGCAAGAACAGCTTTAAGCTCATTATCAATGTCTTGAAGAACATAACTTGTATCTGGCTCATATCCTAAAACCTTCAGCTGCATACTCAAAGCTTCATATAGATATGATCTTGAAGAGGATGAGACCGATCACCAGCCAAGAACGCGTAAGTCTTGTTCTTGACCTCAATCCAACTGTAAGCAGCTTCTTTCTTCACGTTTCTCTTGTTCATCAGCTTCCTTACTTTGGCCCTCTCTTGCCAATCTCCCAACTCTGCATACATATTAGACAACAACACATATGCAGCTGAATCCTCTGGTTTCATTTCAATGATTTTCTCTGCAGCTAATCTTCCAAGCTCTGTTTTCTTCTGTACACGACACGCAGCTAGAATTGTTCTCCAAATGGAGGAACCAGCTGGGTAAGGCATGTTGTCTATGACCTTCATAGCCTTTTCAAGTTACCCGGCTCGGCTGTATAGATCCACCATACAACTATTATGCTCCTTTGTAGGTGCAATCTTGCATTCTCTCACCGTTATATCGAAATAGTTTTCGCCTTCTTCTACTAACCCCACATGTGTACATGCAGCAAATACTCCGATGAATGTTACGCTAGCCATTTTCACATTTTTCTTCTTCATCTCCTTGAAAACATCAAGAGCCTTCATAGCTTGCCCGTGTTGTGCATACCCAGAGATCATCGAGTTCCATGACACTAGATCTCTATCTCTCTGCCATTTAAATACTTCTTCCGCGCTCTCGATGTTGCCTTTCTTTGCGCGCATTGTTAGAAGAGCACTACTAACACATAGAGAGTTATCGAGTCTTGATTTTATGGCGAACCCATGGAATTGCTTACCCTGTCCCATAGACGCAGTAGTAGCTGCACACGTGTTAAGGATGCTAGAGAATGTGAAATCGTTTGGTTTAATCCCACTCTTTGTGAGCTCGCCAAACATCTTTATAGCTGCCTCTGTCTCTCCGGTCTGAGCATATCCTGCAAGCACTGCTGACCAAGCCACATATCATCAATACTGCCAAAAACTTTTGTAGCCTCATCTACTTTACCTAACTTCACATAAGCATCTAGAAGAGCATTTCCAACGGTTGAAGATCTCTCGTAGTTAGTCTTTACAACCTGTGCATGGACCTCTGATGGAGAAATTACAGGAAGAGCTGTGACAATAACAGAATAAGTGAATTTGTTCGGTCTAACGCCTTTCCTCCTCATTTCCCAAAATAAATCCACTGCTTCTTCTTTCCCCTCATTCTGCAAGAAACCACTAATCATCGCTGTCCACGACACAACACTCCCGAGGAATCCCATCTCTTTGAACAGCCTAAGAGCATTCAACATCGCCGTACATTTACTATAAGCAACCATTAGGGCCGTCCTTATGTTTTAATCAAACAAGAACCCATATTTTACAACACTACAATGGAGCTGCTCTGTAAACCTCAGCTCATAAGGTTAGCACACAGCATGATAATGGAAGCAAAGCTCGATTCAGATAACCGCACATGATTAAGCCTCATAGAGTAAAACATTCTCAACGCTTCTAAATCAAGCCCGTTCGCTGCATATCCCGAAATCATACTATTCCAAGTCACCACACTCTTTACATTTGTTTTATCAAACAAAATTCTAGCTTTCCTAACATTCCCACACTTAAGATACAGATTAATCAGAGAATTAGACACCGGAACCGTTTTATCTAAACCGTTCTTTACAATAACTGTGTGTACCTGAACTCCCCTCCCACCCACTCCTTCAGCCAAAACTCCAAGAGCAGCTGCAAAAGTAAACGAATTCGGCTGAGTCCTTCGCCTTGCATTCTAAACATCTCTGATTGATACATATATGAAAGGTGGTAACTTTAAGGATGGAAGGAGTGTTTTTGATGAAATGAAGGAAAGGAATGTTGTTACTTGGACTACTTTGATAAGCCGGTATGCACATAATTCGTTGAATGAGGAAGTTTTGACAATGCAACTGCCTACAAAAAAGTTCATCACACAAAGCAGTTGAAACCTTTATAACAGAGGAAAAGATTGAACAGTCCATCTCCACCCCAAAACGATGAATGTTCAAGAAGACTGTCGTTGCTTCCTGAGTACATCCGTCACGAGAAAACCCAAAGAGTAAGCTAGTATAACTTTCCCGATCTTGGTCAGGAATTTTGTCGAACAGGTGTGTGCACTATATAAACGAGAGGATGACGCAGCAACATAGCAAAAAATTCGGACTTGAGCAGCGCGTATATACGAAATTTGGGTTTGAAACTTTCCAGAGATTGAAGTCTCCATATTGTCGTTGAGAATCGCATTTGCTTTTTTTTTTTTTTAATACCAAATTCTGGGACGAAACCCGTAATCCCTCCAGGTCCAAAACCACATTATGTAATATTAGTTTCGTCCCAACAGTCACTCGATCATGTGACCTCTAAGCTTTGCCTACAATCTTTTCTATTCGAGCTAACGACACTTGGTGCATTTGCTTTTCAAGATAAACAACTGAAATTTTATGTGTGTTTCAAATCATACAAATATAGTCCTTACAATTTTAATGGGAAATAAATGTTAATCAAAGCTATGTTATAACACTTTGGTGTTCATATGATTCAAGAGGGACACTTTCTTGTATACCTTTCTCTTCAATAAATTCGGCTCATATATCTTTCTTATGTTTTTTAATTTACTTTATAATTAATTTTAAATCATAAAGTGGTTAAATTGTTGAAAAACCAAAGAAAGTTACATTAATTACAAAACAACCTACATCTTTTTTAAAACAGATCAAAAGTAAAATGGGACTTAGCCCAATAACGACAAAACAATTAAACAATAAAAATGGATCTGATCCTCTTTACTTCTCTCTTTTTTTTTTTCGTGTTCTTTATTTTTCTGGGAATTGTCATTCACCGTCTCCCGCTGTAATCACCGGAAACCACCTCAAACCCTAATTTATTTTCCCTCTTTCAACGTGTTCTTCTTCTTATTCTTCTCCATTACTCCTCCGCCATTGGTTTCTCACAAGCATAATGTATGAAATGAGTACATACGATCACGATCATGGTGGTCAAAACTTACCGATTGTGAAGATGGGTGGGCAGCTACTTATGATGTGATTTAACAATGTTTGTCTTTTCACAACCTCCTATTTTAATGTCACATAACATTTTATATTCCAGGCGGATCACCTTAAGGATATCCACAAACACTATATTCCTAAAGGCACATTGCATATATACAAGCACAGAACTTACAAGGGGAAGTACCAGTTTCTGAAGAGGAAAATAAATGTAACATACCTTCAGGTCTCTGATTGAATCTGCAGCCACAACAATGCCATAAGAACTTTGCTCTGGATAAGTTGACTTCCTTCTGCATTTTCTACAACTCATTATTTCATTTTCCTCCAACGTAAAGAGGCGAGTTACCAAGCTTTCTCTTTCTGGATTTTTCAGGAAATGCCAAGACTCAAGGATGGCTACAAGAATCTCAGCAGCATCACTCGACTGAAAAGAGTAGAAAATAGAAAAAATTTAAACTAGTAATAAAGCCGATTGAAAAAATAATAATAGTAATACGGTGCTTAGAAGATTAATTTCTCCAGACAAACCATGGAAAGAACTTGTTCTAGGGAAGCAAGCAAGTCACTCAAGAGGTAACTGTAGACTACCTCATTTTTTATCACATATGACACAAAAGCAGTAAAGAAATTTTGTAGTGAAGAAGGAACTTGTTCTTCTAGGTGGTCTTAAATTGGTTGCATATTGTGCATGAAATCTCTTTTGAGAATATAAAGAGGGCCTGCAATAGCACATGATATTGTGATCTTCTCAAAGAGAATAAGCAAGTAAAGAGATATGGAGTGAGTTGAAACATTAGACGAGAGTTTAGGTAATAAATCTTTTTTAAGTTGGTAGCTGCTTTACCTTCAGCGTCATGTCAAGAGCTGAATTGTATCTGATTGCATTTGCAGCTCCAAGGGCTGGCTCCAAATGTTCCGACAGTGAATCTTCTCCAGGCATGTTTTGCACATCTTGTAGAGGTAGAATGAAAGAAATAAGTTTTTATGCATATAATTCAAAATTATTCGTCAATTGAGAAGCTCTTTTAGCACCAGGATCAACTTTAGGACCTTTTCTTGATTAACAGTGTTGGATGAAGTTTCCAATCGACCCCTTTCACTTGCAAGAGTATCTTCTGGTTCCTTAGAATCTTCTTCCACCGTTTTTAGTGATGGAGATGTACTTTCCAGTTCAAGGTTGACAGAAGGTTTACTAGAAATGTAAGAACACGTTTTGCTCAGAGAAAACCAGAAAACAATTTATCGAGATACAAAAAAGATTCTTGAACTACTTACTGCTCAACAATCTTATCAAGGGGACAAGACATGCTCTTTGAAGTTATCTGTTGTGCCAAGAAGACCATTCATTCTTACAACCAATATTCAGAAAAGCTAATAGAGAATTTTGAACTTCAAATAGCTTTTATTTTTCTTCTTCTGTGACCGTGATTTCTTCTCCTCCTCGAGTAAAAGATCTGCTTCTGCTGCATCTGACTTGGCTTTGGATTTCATATTCACAATTTCATTATAGATGCGAAGATACATAAAACATATAAGAACAATTCAAAGGCCAAATAAAACAAAAATGAAATCTCTCTGTATATAACTGAAGCTTCAAACCAACCAGCAAGAAAGGTTTCAGGAGTTGAAGGATATAAGTGCGGTTGTCAAAACAGAAATCCTGATGAGGTCGTTCAGCAAACTAATCCTTGAATTATCAACCAGCAAAATCTTTCAATCGATTAGCAGAACCTGTATGTCATGTAGAAACTTTAAGATGGGAAATTTCCTGTCATTATGTTAATGAATATTAAAATCATGAATGAACCTTATTGGTGGCCTCTGTTTTCAAAAAGGCTATGGACTTCAACACTATATCATCGCTGAGACTTTTACGCTCACGTATAAGATTCAGGCAATCTTCAAAACCTGGGAAATCAAATCTCGGATCCAAGGCACCTTCGAGAACATTTCGTACTGCACACACGAATGATTTTGTAGCGAGGGAATTTTCGGGGACACTCTCTTCGCATCTATCGCATAGAAGAGATGCATATCTGTTCCACTGAAGATTTCTTCTCCTTTCATCTTCGCTTATACAACAGTTTTCAACATTAAGAGCTACATGATAAGTGGAAAAGTGCACTTGCTTTGCATATTTGGTTTGAAAAGTCCTACATGTGAACTGAACAGCTCTCAGAACAGCCACCCATATATCAAGATTATGTTCCCTGATAGGTCTGGGAAAGATCTTACCTACTGAATTGTAACCAGGATATGATATCATCTCCCTGAGCATGTGCCTTGGCGTAGTGAACATTGTGATCAAAAACATGTGATCAAAAGCATGGAGCAGTATTGCTTTTCAGCAGTCTTCTATCCAGAAGCAAAAATGAAAACTGAGGGTCAAAGTCGACCTTTTCTTTAACTCGAGTAGAACCCAAGATACTGTCCACTGCTCTGGAAACTAGATCTGTACCATCATCTCTTTCACACTTGATGCGTTTTAGAAAGTTTAGGATTCGATTGAGTTCATCACATTCCAGAAAACATATACTCTGAGGTGTTTCCACTAGGCGAGATCGACAAGATTCTGTTCAGAAACTTCAAGTTTCCAAGATGCCTGACCGGAAATTGCATCACACAGTCTCGAATGGTACACAGGAGAATTTTAAGGTCACAAAATATCACAAGGAAAAATTTGATTTTCTTGAGTAGCTTACTTCACTCTTCATCCGCAGCTAAAGGCCATTCTTTGGACCATTCATTCTTATATGCAAACGCTTTTACATCTAGGAGCTGATTTTTGATTATTTCAATTATTTCAACAGCAGCTACTGTATCCACTGGTTCCCAACCTCCAACCGATATCTTATGAGCCCAGACTTTCCCTATTCTCTTGACCATCATATCCTTTTCCGAAGATGGTTTAAAATCTGCAGCATGTTCGTGTTCAAGATGATTCTTAAATTCTTCAGCACAATATCTTAGAACATTTAGTTCGGCACATCCAGAATGTCATTTCTTGTCTTCCCTGGCAGAAGCAAGAACTTGCTCCAAAACCTCTCGTCCCTTTCTGAAATGTACTCCTTCGAGAAAACTTATAAGCTTTGCAATGCTTACTTTTATAAAGTGTAAGAGCATAACTTCTACGATATGGGCAAACTGATAATTGTGAAAAAATAATATAAAAATAAATATTACCGATAAAAGAATTAGGAAAAAATTTGCAGAGTCGAGACGAATTTTTTTCCTTGTAAATGCTCCGTAGTGAGACGGTTTACATGACATTTCAGAATCCCAGGATACAATTGCAATACCTTCCATTTGCATCACCCAAACTCAAAACCCAGTGAACTTTGTTTTGTGTTATACAAGAGAAAAAGTAAGAGAGATTTCTACCATGTGTGAAAGAGAATGAGATTCTACTATCATTTATCATATTTTATGTGTATAAAGAATTTTTCTTTTATAGCACAAAAAGTTATAAATAATAATGCACAAAATTAATCACCATTAATTTGTGTCTTTACACCAAAAAATAGAAGTTACTCAATATATATTAATCATGGTATTAACCATAAAATTAATAACAATATTGACAACTTGTTGACCAAGATTAGTCATGTGTAATGACTATTAGACAAACCAAAAATAAATAGGTCAGATAAGTGTTCCACACACGAATCTCAAACTTAAACTTGACTCACAATCTCCACTTTTCCATTTCCATATAACGAGTTCCAACATAGTCCCTTTTGATCTTAACATCCAAACCTAACCAATACGACCTCAATCCTTTAACCTCGTTCTTAAGCGACTCTGGACTTTTCTCTGTCTCCAAATCTTCTGGCTCATAATCTTGTACTAAGCTCTTCGGTTATCCAGTCTTGGAAAGAGCGATCTTGATCTCTGAATCTTTGATTAAAGTCTCCACATCTTTATTCGTTTTGTTCAGTAGTGTATTCTGTGACAAACTCATTTGAGAATCTGAGTCGTCGTTCCGGTGAACAACAGATAAACTCTGTTTTGCTTTGTCCACACATTTCTTGTAATACAATCCTGACCCAATCTTTTGTGCCAAACTGTGGAGTCCATGAGCACAAGCTGATAACTTCACATCTTACCAAAAGCATCCTACAGAACCTAATACGTATGTGAAATCCTTGTTATCTGTTCTTTCTGCTAGTTTCATCAACATTTTACCTTGTCCGGTATGTAGAAACCATATGTTCTTGTCTTTATTATGGACTAAAATCATATCTCCAAAGCTTTGATGTGATCTCCATTCTCGAAGAGTTTTTTGAAATTTACGATGAGTTCTACACTCTCAATATCTTTCAGAAAAGTAGTCTCCACTGTTATGAATTCTCGAGATTCTTGCAGCTTTCTTGGTCTCTCTGCTTCAGAGAAAAAATTATTTGCGAGAGGGAAACAGAGTAAAGGCGTCAAAATCAACGAAAATAACAAGTTATCACGTGAGAGCCACGTGACAAGGCTTGTGAAAAGAAAAACCATTGGGGAATTTTGTCGAACAACTTCTGTGCATTACCCGTTTGGGATTAGTAAACACAGCTGCTTCGATTTAGCTGTGATTTCCAGGAATAAATTAACAAAAGAAAACTCAAAATTTGTGTGAATCTTCGAATTTGGATTATGATCTAAGATGGACTTTGAATGATCAGCAACAAGAGATTCGATAAATGAGGTAGCAAGAGAGACTGACACGTGCTTATTCTCTCTCTTTCTGAAGACACGTGTGAGAAGAACCGTGACTGCTTTCGATTGTATGTACTTCCACTTTTTAGACATTATACAAATATATATATATATATATATATATATATATATATATCATCGGTTTCATATTAAATGTAGTTTTAGAATTTAAAATTTGTTAAATTATAAATGTTGTTTTGTGTCTTTAATGTATTATTTTGACAAATTTTTTAATATTATCTCTATTATTTTAATATAATAATCAATAGAAAAATATAGAATATGAAGTTTTTTTTTTAATAATTAAAATATTATATGTAAAACCAAGTCTAATCTGGAAGTGGGCAAAATTGCATGAATTGAGGATGGGTTACAACCTAAAACCAATTGAAATCCTAGCCGCAGCGATGAGGAGTCAACGACCTCAGAGCGCTGATCCCAAATGCCACAAATTGGAAAAAAATGATCTGGCATGCCACAAATTGATCTGGGTGTCACCTAGAATGTGATATCCCCAACTTACCCTTAATTAAATGGTTTAGTGGCATTTGAGATCAACTTCTTCTTTCTCCTTCGAAGCCCCTTCTTTCTCCTTGTTTTGTGCACCGAACCCTCTTTTTCCCGTGTCCGCCGTCCGCCGTCCACCGTCCACCATCCACCGTCCACCATCCGCCGTCCGCCGCCCGCCGCTAGAGTTGGTCATTTTTTTCTGTCATCACCACCTCTGTCTCTGTAATTCAGTTTTTTTTCTCCTCTTTCATTGTACATTGTTATAGATTTAGAGATTTTATAAATTTAGGGATTTGAAATTAAAATTACTTATTTGGGTAAGCACATTTGGTTAGTAATGAGATGATTAGGTATTTGCATTGGTAATTTGTCGAATGTAGCTATTTAATTGTGTTGAATCGAGTTGAATCTCATGTAAATTAGAATCGTAGTTCAGGAAATCTGCAGACATAGGACAAATGGTACAACTGGTATAACTCAAAGATAAAGGGACAACTGGTAAAAATGGGACAAATGGTACAAATGGTATAACTGAGAGATGTGACCTGTGTAATTCGTAATTGTTCTTTATTTTATTCTATTTACAGGATGAAGAAGAACAACCACACAAACGTACATTTCGACTATAGAGGGTACTATTCATAAGAGCATGATTGGATTTCAAGAAATTCTATATACGGTATAACATTTAAGACCTCATCTTTGGAGGAGTTAACTTTATCGGTGTTATTAGAGAAGATCTGCAGGAAGATTGCAATTGATGAAAGCTCGGGAAAGCAGAAATTGAGTTACGGTCTATCTAAATCTCAAAGGTATATATTGTAGATGACGAGGACGTATATGTTTTTATAACGTCAATTGATAAAGAAGGACTTAAACCTATTTTGCATGTGGAGTTATTAAAGGATTTAGAAAATAATCAGAGGATGGAGCAAGTTTCAAGTGTGGAGCAAGTTTCAAGAGTGGAGCAAGGAAGTTCATTTGGTGTGAATTATGGGGAGCTGGGTTCAAATGGCATAGTTGAAAATCCAGGAATCCTTGCTATATTGAGAGAGAGTGATACAGAAGAACAACAAAATGAGCTGATTATTGAAGATCCAATGGAGAATACTGGTAATGAAAATGTTGTTGATGAAGATTGTGAGAATGAAAGTGCGGCTGTGGATAGCCCGATAAATAACCATGTGGATGCTGGTTTGGATGGTAGACATGAATATGTTGAGCTTCCATGTCATGTAGAAGGAAGTCAGTATGTTAAAGAATGGGAAGATGGTACAGATCTTGAAATAGATCAAGAATTTTGTTCTAAGGAGGCATTGCAAGTATGGTTAACAAAGCTGCAAATAAAAACTGTTTTGGGGTCCAAACTGTTAAGTCAGACACAGAGCGACTTATGCTACGATGCCGTCAAGCTGCATAAGGTTGTACATGGTATTTACGAGTTGCAAAAATTAAGAAATCAGGTTTTTCAGTGTCATAGAAAGATGCATACATGCTCTCCGTCTATTAAGACTACAAGCACTAGTAAACAAAGAGGCACACCATGATTAGTAGCATCGGTTTTGCATGAAGACTATCCAGGTCGATTTGAGACCCCGAGTGCTAAGAACATCATGAGTATTGTTCAAGGAAGACTTGGTTTGCATTGTTCCTACTCTACTGCATTGAGAGGAAAAAAAAATAACATGTTAGTGATGTGTGAGGGAGTCTTGGAAAAAGCTACAAGATGTTATTTTCTTATCTTTATATGTTAGAGAAGGTCAATCATGGGACAGTAACAAGTATGGAATTGGATGAAGAAAAAAGGTTCAAATACCTATTCATCGCTTTGGGCGCTAACATTGAAGGGTTTAGGACAATGAGGAAAGTGATAGTTGTGGATGCAACTTTTCTTAAGACTATATATGGTGGTATGTTAGTTTTTGCAACAGCTCAGGATCCTAATCATCACCATTATCCAATTGCGTTTGGTGTAATCGATAGTGAGAAAGATGTTAGTTGGACCTGGTTTTTCGAAAAGTTGAAAACTGTTATACCAGATGTTCCTGGATTGGTTTTTATAAGCCATAGACATGCAAGCATCATCAAGACAGTCTTTGAGGTGTACCCGAGCGCACTGCATGGACATTGCATCTGACATTTGTCTCAAAACGTGAGAGGACATGTGAAGAATAAAAAGAATCAAGCTGCGATGAAATTCAGGGATTGTGCTCATGTTTATACTAAGAGTGAGTTCAACAGAGAGTATAGTGAATTTAGGAGTAGGTTTCCTAAAGCCGGTGCGTATTTGGATAAGAGTATAGGACTGGAGAAATGGGCACAGTCTAATTTTGAAGGAGACAAGTACAACATAGACACCAACAATTCCGCAGAATCAATGAATAGTATGTTTTAAAAAGCAAGGAAGTACAACTTATTATTTTTGATTGATGCGATTGTTGAAAAAATATCTGAATGGTTCAACGAACATAGGAATGAAGCTGCCGGTGCATCGGACACAAAGAAATTGGTGCCTTTTGTGGAGAACGAATTACACACAAGATGTGTAATTACGTCACGTTTAACGGTATCTGAGTTGAACAACTTTTAGCTTGAATACAACGTTATTGGGCTCGATGGGAAGACTTATTTGGTGGACTTGAAAATGAAAAGTTGTTCTTGCAGATGTTTTGATATAAACAATTATCCGTGTGTCCATGCAGTAGCCCCAGCCAGAAATGTTATGAGGAAGGAAGATAGAACAAAGACTATCCAAATCTATGATCTCTGCTCAAAGTATTACTTGATTGAGACGTGGGCATTAGCCTATTACATGACGATTTATGTAGTGCCGCATGAGTCTAAGTGGACAATTCCTACTGAAATTCTTCCATCCACCGGAGAAAGTCGTTCAAAGAGGTTAAGGATGAACAATAACAAGGATAATCATGGCATAGACTTGGAGAGGTGGTTGCAGCCTGAAGAGGAAACTTAATTTGTGTGTTTGTGTGTTGGTTTTGTGTTTCTATTTGGATTTTTCGGATTTGTACAACCAAGTTCAACTAGGTACAACTAAGAACATGTCTGTTTTTCTTAATTATGTTTGATAACTTTGGAAAATTAAAGTACGTTTTATAAGATTAAAAAACATCTTGAATGATGAAGAAACAATTTAAAATCAAGCCAACATAATTTATTTATTTTGAAACAAATAATGTTGTTTTGACATAATAATTCCTTAGAATATAAGGAGGTTATTGTATGTTTGTCACTTTTTTATGCTGAAAATAGCTGAAATAAATATTTCATGTAACTTTTATGATGAAAACCTCCAAACATATATCTACAAACATAAATAAAGTGTCCAAATACAAAAATTCATTTTACATCAAAGTCCAACAAAAAAAACTCCAAATAAACATTTGTACAACTATGAAGAAGAAAGTCCAACTGTACACTTAGGGACAACTATTAAGAATATCCCGCCGATTTTTAATAAATGGTGGGCCCAAACGTTTAGTAAATAAAGGAAGACTTTTGCACTTTCACAATTAATATATTGTGGGCCCAAAATTTTTTAATTTTTATTATTAATAAATGACTTTCTCTCTCTCTTTCACTTTGTATTTGATCCATCATTTTCCCTCTCTCTCTCTCACTTTGTATTCGATACAGAAAAGAGAGATTTTTTCGGGGTTTAGAGAAAGAGGGCGAAAGTTGACACAGACTTGAGAAATCGAGGTATTTTCACCGATTTCTCTAGATCTAGGATCTAGTGTTTTTAATATATAATTTTAACTTTTGTTTCTATAGTAATAATGTCGCTCAACTGTCCAAATAGTTGCAATGATACTTCAGATTCGGTATCAAGCTTCGATAGTGGATGCGCAAGAGCGGATGGTGATTATGGTGTTCCGACATGTTGTTTCTGTGGTCAATTTCTCCGATTTGAATTGGCTATAGCCGTCGAAAATCAAGGTAGAAAATACTACAAATGCCTATTGAGTGAGGATGGTGGGGAACACTTATCTAAGTGGTGGGATGACGCAGTTGATGAGGAACTTAAAAGGCTTTGGTTCGGATTAAGTGAGCAGAAAGAATCGGTTTAGCACGCTTTCTGATACGGAGGTGGTTCTAACCCTGCTTTGGAGTCAATTCGTGAGTCAATACGTCAACTACGTGTTGAAGTATCTGAACTTAAGGAGCAATTACTCCAGAAAGACGGCGAGATTGGTAGGCTAAGGGAGGAACTTACTACTAGAGATATGATTTAGTTTATTGTTTGCCAATGCCAACTGTTGTGTATCTTTTTTTTGTTTGTAAGACACTAAATTGTTATGTTTCATTGTGAAATTTCTCTGTTTAACTAAAAATTTGGACCAAATAATGAAAGCAGATGTACGCAGTTATACCGGTTGTACCAAAATACTGAAAACAGTTGTACCAGTTGTACCAAATACTGAAAACATTTGTACCTAATACTCCCAGTTGTACCAAATCCTAATAGCAGTTGTACCTAATAAACCAGTAGTACCAAATACTAAAATATATGTAGTCAAATACATAATAAATAACACATTGTTCTCTTCAACGACACTATTCCTTTCTCGGTCGCTTCTGCTCGACTACATATGGTGTCCTTAGTAACCTTGACGATTACCTTTTTCTCTTTCTTTCCTTTCTTCTCTTCTTGGCCTTTCTTGTCTTTCTCACCCGTAGCTTCCTCACATGCATCAAAGTTCCAAAAAGATGTAAAGACAACAAAAAACCATTAACTCCATCAAATTTAATTATTCACTCAATCAAAACACTCACTTATCTGACCGATATTTGGATCAGAGACTCCATTTGGCTAAGAAGGTGTTGGATTAGGGACTCCACTTGGCTGAGAAGGTGTCGGATCAGGGACTCCACTTGGCTGAGAAGGTGTCGGATCAGGGACTCCACTTGGCTGAGAAGGTGTCAGATCAGGGACTCCACTTGGCTGAGAAGGTGTAGGATCAGGGACTTCACTTGGCTGAGAAGGTGTTGGATCAGGGACTTCACTTGGCTGAGAAGGTGTCGGATCAAGGACTCTGTTTGGCAGAGAAAGTGTTGGAGCAACCACTTCAAAGCCTTGTAGGATCAGGGACTCCACAAAGCTTTCAACCTTTTTCAATCTCATATCCAAGTCATCAAGCTTCACCATGATATCTCCAAACCCTTTTTCTATCGACTCCTTAAGTTCCCGCTCAAACCCTAATGATAAAAACCTTGTACGTTCAGGAACTCCATCAACATTCTCAACGAATTCATCCCTTCGAGCAGCCAAGTCCAAATCATACAGATCTTTCCACCATATCTTCTTCCTATGTACGGTTAGATGCTCGATCCAACTATCAACGATTGAATCGATAAAACCTATCCCATCATCAAAACCATCATCTAAGATATGTGTCAACAGAGCTTTCTCATTAGAATCAGGTTCCAAGATGCTATTGATATCCTGTGAATATCAATACATTAACTTCAAAAAAAACTCATAACAAATACATATATTACCAAAAAGTTCACAAACTCTAACCTTAGTACTTCCAAGCTCTACATTTATACCTTCCAATGGAAAACCTTTCATACAACTTTCGGAGAACTTATGTTTGCACAACCTTGGATAATTCTTTTCTGCTGGTACATCTTCTCTAAATTTGCGTCCAAGATGTGGAATACACTCAAATGCCAGAACCTACACATTGAGTTATAATATCTCAAATAATTCTATAAGTATTACTTACAATCATAAAATAATAATAAAGAGTTACCTCAAGAGGAAGAATAAATCCTGAAAGGGTGGTTTCCTGTTTTGGTTTCACGAAGCCTTTGAAACTCTTCACGAAGCCTTTGAAACTCTTCACAAAGCACATGATCTCCTTTATAAGCTCATTAAATGTAAAACGCCCCCAGGGAAATGTCTCACAAGCGTGCAAATCATCAACAACACTGAGAAGGAAGGGATCTATGTTCCAATCAGACTTAGACTTTGCTTTCACTACCTTGCATAAGAAATACAAGATAGTCATCTTCTTCCTGTCCACTGAACTCTTCTTCTTCATTGCCTCCAGCTTCTCTTCCACATCTGAGATTTTTATTCCCTTTCTCCTTTTAAACATCTTTTCCACAAACTTCAAATCCCCCAGTTCCTTCCAGTTGTTGGGGTATTCATGGCAGTCCAATCCTGTTAACAACGCGTGCTCTCTCAGAGAATACCTAATAGGCACTCCACTGACCACAAATCAACACTCTTTTTCCTTCTCCGTAGATGCTGTTCGAAGGAGAAGCATCCACATTCTTTGAAACATGTGGTTCGGCTCCTTATGCATGTGGAATATTTGCTTGAATTGAGAATGCTTCATTAACCATTTCAGTTCTGCAGGAAGTTCCTCTATGTACTCCACTATCTGGGTCACACTACACCTTGTTCCTACCTTACAACCCTTTGTGTATTCGCTTGGACCAAAAACATCTTCTCTGGCTGCAGTGGTTGGGTATCATCATCATCATCATCATCATCATCATCATCATCATCATCATCATCATCATCATCCTGCAAATTCATACACAAATTATTAACAGACTTACTTAGTTGTTCCAATTATCCAGATACCACAAAATGACCCTAAGTTGTACTAGTTGTTCCAATTATCCGGATACCACTAACTGACCCCAAGTTGTACTAGTTGTACTAAAACAATCATTCCTAAACTAGTTCCTAATTTCCTAATTTCGTAACTAGTTCCTAATTTCCACCATTACTAAAACCACCATTCCTAATTTTCTAACTAGTTTTTACTAAGTTGTTCCAGTTATCCAGAAAACCCCTAAGTTGTAGTAGTTGTACTAAAGTTTCCAGACCTAAGTTGTACTAGTTGTGTCAAAACCACAATTCCTAATCACCTAATTAGTTCTCTTAACTTGCACCATTCTCAATCTAATGTACATACATGCGATGATGTTGTTGGTGCTGGATCATGAGCATCCTCTTCAGCCTCATCCTTCCCATCACCTTCACTAGAGTTTGTCTCCTCTTCCCCATCACTTTCATTTGTCTCTGTCTCTTGGTCATTTTCTTTCTCTTCTTCCTCTTCTACCCCATCACCTTCATTTCTCTCTTCCTCTTCTTCACCGCTTTCTTCCTCCCCACTTGTCTCTTCCTCTTCTTCACCACTATCTTCCTCCCCAATTGAATGACTCTCTTTTTCATTGCTTTCTTCCTCCCCATTCGAACTACTCTCTTCTTCCTTTTCTTTCTCATTTTCCCCTTTGGATCAACATCCTTGAGACCTTTTGTTGACTCATAAACACCAGGTTTGTCTCTTACACTAGTTATTACTAAAGAAAAAGAACAACATTACACAAAATCCCAATCTCACAAATGCCAATTCCAATGAAGTAAAAGTGAGAACATGGGTTGGAAGAAAATTCTTACGCGATGGTGTGACTGGCGATTGGCAGAATCGAGGAGTACACCAGATTTGGGGTTCCGACTTAGGGTTTGAAGCCCATTTTTGCGGCGGTAGAATGGATGGACTCGAGTTGGTTAGAATCGGATTCTGACGTGAGGGTTTGTCGGATCAAGTTACTTCTCAAAGTTGCACTTTCGCGGTTTTGTTCGAGAGACAGTTCTCTTCTCGACAAAGATGTTTTTTTTAGTTTTTTTTTACAAATTAATTTTAAACCGCGAAAAGAAATATACTTCTTGATGAGATCCGAAATTTCAGCTGGGTCGAGTTTGCTCAATTGGTTTGGATCGGATATTTGTGGTTGGGTTAGTAATATTATGCTTAGACTTAGGTTTTCTGGACTTTCACTTTAGTTTCGATTTAAAAATAATTGTTAAAGAAAATAAATAACATAACGGTGGCATTTGAGAACTCATTTTCTCGAAAAGTGGCATTTGAGCACTTGATCCTCGACCTCAAGCATCGGTGCCGGAAATGCGAAAGCCAAGGTGATCCGATTGTCTGGAGTCTTCCTCTCCATCAATCCTGTGGAAAAAAGACATCCCGGCGACCGACATGCGAAAGCGAGTGAAAGGTTCACCCTCGCCGCCACCAAACCGCAAGATTTGCTACAATCACCCACAGAACCGCCGCCGTCCTTCCTCCAAACGCAGTGCAACTCACCAAATCATCAAACGACTTCCGCCGCCAATCGAAACTGGAGATATAATTGATGATGGCTCCAAGGGGGGCTTTGCCGTCCTCAAGCAAACCTCAATCTAGATCCATACTCGCCTCGAAACACTACCGCTACTGTCAGATCCGGCCACCACTCCGTCTCACCCGATGATTACTCCAGGCCTCAGCACCACCAGGGACAAAGAGGAAGAACCACCACCTCCTAAAACCAACTACCCGAGATGAAGCCCATACAAAGCAAAAAAGAGAAAGCCTTCTTGTGGTGCCACCGAGACCGACGAGCAACCAGAGAGGCGAGAAGTTTCAGATGTAAGAAAAACCTAGGTTACTATTATAGCGAGAAAATAAGGGAACGATTGACCTACTTTTAATTTCCATAGAAGTTAACAAAACTGCATAAACAAAGTTAATCACAAAATTTACTTTGTTTTCTTAATTTATTGTGTTGAAAATAAAATTACTATTGTTATATTTTTTTTATATTTTGATTTAATGTATTTTTGAGCTATTAAACATGTAAATCCTTGTTTCGTCTCTGTAAAACAAATCGAATAATTTTAATAGATTATAATACAAAACAAAATTAAGATACATAAATTTCTATCAAAATTTGATGAACGAAGAATGATTTATATGGAGATTAGACACTTTTTCTTTGTTATAGAATCAAAATCTTAAAATACAATTGTATTTTTTTTTATTTGCAACACTCAAAATTAAAAGTCTAACAAATACTAAATTTGTGTTGCGGCTCCTCACAGACACAGAAAAAAGAGAAGAAATATGAAGGGAGTTATTTTTTTTGTTGTATTCATAAATGAATGTAATCAGTCAAGAAGAAAACTCTTTCTTCTACATTTTATTTGCAAAAGAAAAACCGCTCCACTAAATCTAGCATTGATGCAGACGTGGATTTAATGTCAGATTTATGACCATTAATACGTTAGTTTCAAAGTTGAGAATGAGAGATATTTGTGTTGTCGTGTTGACTAAATCAACTACAAATGTCAAAACAAATATGAAGCAAAAGATATAGGCTATTAAGCCTTTAGCCCATTTATCGAAACCCAAACATGGGTTAATTTAATATGGACATGCTATTTCTCCCTTACACCATAATTTGGTCTCAAGGCTTTGAGTTTAGACACAAACATTCTTCCTTATAAACTAAAAACTATTCTCCATGTTTCTAAAATATGTTTTTCAAACAATCAACTTTGGACACTCAATTTTTATTTCAAATGAACTTCAGTTTTGACATTCGAAAACACCACCACGTAGTGCTTGCGGCTTGGTTCCATCGTACCAAGAACCAGTGATGTTCACCGAAAAAATAGCCGAAACTACTTTGTCAAAAAGGTTCCAACAATCCCCCTCCAACATGAATAGAAATAAATATAGACACATGAAGACTCGAAAGGCTTTACAGACTTGATCCAACTAGATAGGACACGACAAGAATTAACAAAAGTACTTTTGAGAGTACAAGCGAAAAATTCACTGCATCTGGTATGGTTGCATTTCTTAGCTTTGAATCACTCATTTTAATAGATGTCGAATTTACTCGGCTAGATGATGAACATAATATTCTTGAACTATCCGGTTTTGATGTAAACCTAGGTTCTCACAGCTATTGCACTTCAGTTTCTCACTGAACTAGGTTCTCTATTATGCTCATTTTGGCCTTGAACATACTTGGTTAATCATGAGTGAACTTGGAGAATGCAACCTTATTTTCTTTCTCCTAGAAACAATCTCATTTCACACTTACAAAGTGATTTTCCATTAGCTTTGTTAATGACAGATTTCCGACTGTTTTAGGGATTCAAAGTTTTTCGATCCGTTTCACTTGGAATATGTTTATAATATTCTATATTAATCATTTCAATGATAAAATACTAATAAATATCTTGTTATTATAACAAATATACAAAAATGAAAATTTAAATGGTTATATGTATATGTATACGTCTTCCATAAAGTATATGTATCATTATCTAACATGTAATCTGAACAATGCTAAATTTTTAATATTTCTAAAATAACTTGTTTAAATGTTTATTTTGTCACACATGTTTTAAAAAAATAAATGTTACAATTGTGTATATTACACATAAATTAATATACTTATATGAAAATGAATCAAAACCCCTAACCCGTCGGAAATCCGTTAGAAATTTTGATGGAATAGATATATCCATCAGAAATCCGTCTGAAATTTTTTATTCTTTAAAGAACTTACCACGGATGGAGTGAGCTGAATTTTGTACATAATATATCTCTATGAGTTAGCTTTCATTTGTAAGTGGTTTGAAGTCGATCCAACGGTGAGATCGAAAGTTATACCTATTTTCGTGAAGACAGTCCAAAAGTATACTAATTCCATCGGAAATCCTTCAAAAATTTGTTGTCTGAATTTGTCATTCATTAAAACACTTACCATTAATGGACTGATATTAATATTGGACACAAAATATTAAAAATTATATTTTTGTATTTTAATATATATATATATATATATATATAAATTTCTAACGGATTTCCGATGGATTTATATGTTTCCGTCGGGAAATCGTTGGTAATTTTTGACGGATTCGTAGACCATCGGAAATCCATCAAAAATACCAACGAATTTCTAAAAAATTGTACTAGTGGATTGGCATATAGATGATGAACTCGAGATCGATAACTTCAAATTGTCTTATCGTGTGTTTTCTGAGCTATGCAATTCTGAGTTCTACCATTCAATGAAATGTTGATAATTTGCTGGAGCAAATTCGGAACTGATTCTTGAAACTCTCTTCAAGTATTCAGTGAGTTTTTTATGGTAAAATATGTTATGTTACTTTTGACTTTCTAAGTTCTTCTCTCGTAGTCACAGTTTGCTTGTATATAATCTCATAGCAATTTGTTTCTTTGTGAAGATGACCTCTGAAGCAAGTTCTTCGAAATCTAAGGTTATAGATCATCTTATTGGGATGGGGTTTCCTGAGGAATTGGTGATAAAAGCTATTCAATAATATGTAATGACACCTCTCTTGCTCTATTTTTCTAGGAATTGGGAAAATTTAATGTGGTTTTTTGTAACTTAAACATGTTAATATGCAAGAGACAAAAATATAGACGAACTAACAAATACACTTCTGAGTTATGCAGTAAGTAGTTTGGGTTTATAATTAATAGGGTCTCTTAACCCAACTTCCAACAATTAGCCTAATTCTATAAGAGAGACTTGGGTTAAGAGGAAGTTTTGCCTAAATCTTTTTGGCTCATAACAGATAGTTAATGTTTTATAGGATGCAGAGAAATTGCATGAAACAGAAGACAATCTTTACTCTTTTTCCCCAGACGAAGAGGTATATATATATAAATATATATATATACATATATATATATATATATTTCCAAGTTTCAGACATTTGCTTGGTTATAACGTTTTTACATATATTTTTACTCTCAATGCATTTCTAATGTGTTATATTTTTAAGAAGTAAATTGTGTCCGTTCTCTTATTATTGTTTCGGTAATGACAGAATAAACTTAACTCCCATGAAGATAGTTTATTGCAAGATTTGATCAAAATGGACTATTCGAGGGAGGAGGCTGCTATAGCTATAGAGAAATGTGGTAATCTCTAGCTTATTTATTTTCATGATACTTCAGAAATTTCTTACTTTTCTATTTAATTTTGTTAGACTTTTACATGTACTCCTTAGAGAGATGCAATTATAGTAGTATCCTTGAAACTTACTTCATGTTTCTTCTCAAACTTTTCAGAAGAAAATGCAAATGTGACAGAGGTCGTAGACTTCATCTATGCTGCTCAAATGGCACGACAGTGTGATGAGTTTTTTGCAATTTCTGTTGAACATGAGATAATAAATTTAAGTTTCTTAAAGAACCTAAGACACCCATCAAGTTATGTATATGCTTCTGAACTTACCAAAACTGCACTGAAGCTTTCCCTTAATTATGCAGTTTTTGATGGTTTACTTTTTTTACTGTGCAGCCAAAAATTAAAAACAAAAACAGGCGAGCATACAATGAACTGCCTGCAAAAGGGAGAAAGCTGAACACTGCCCTGGCCAATGATAACAACCTCATCCATCTACCAAATTCGATGATTGGGTTTGGTGTACCTAATGAATCTGGACTTAGGACGCACATACCAGTCCCAATTCTGGATATTGCTCATGGTCCGCCTTATTTAACTACGAGAACGTTGCAATGACGCCAAAAGGTGTTTGGGACAAGATCTCCAGCCGTTTGTACGATATCAAGCATAAATTCGTTGACTCCATGTAATTTTGTGTTGCTGCGAGAAATAGAGGTTACATTCATAACCTCCGAATCTATAATAGGTTTTCAAATTCAGCCTCTACCACACTATACCATCCAAGAAGCCTTTCCCTTGACCAAGAAATGGTGGCCTACTTAGGATGAAAGAACAAAGTTGAAGTCATCAATGAATTCAAAAAAGAGAATCTGGTTTGGGTTGGTAAAAACAGAGTTGCCCCGCTTGAGCCAGATGAGATGGAAAAGCTTTTAGGATTCCCAAAAGATCATACCCGAGGGTGCGGCGTAACTGATTGCTACAAGACTCTAGGCAACTCATTTCAAGTATAGTTCTGTAACTTAGACTCTCTATCAATTCAGATATGGTTTTAAAGTCTTTGGGTCTAAAACTTGTTTTTTATTTTCTTTAGGTTGATACCGTTCCATATCACTTGCCTGTCCTTAAGCCTTTGTTCCCCAATGGAATATACGTTTTATCACTCTTTACGGGGATTGGCGTTGCGAAAGTAGCACTTCATAAGCTTCAAATTCGAATGAAGGTAGTTGTATCTGTCGAGATTTTAGAAGTGAACCGAAAACTTTTGAGAAGCTTTTGGAAGCAAACAAATCAAACAGGTGTTCTGAGAGAGTTTAGAGATGTTCAAGAGCAAGACCACCATACAATTGAACGACTTATGGGCAAATATGGAGGGTTTGATCTTGTGATAGGCTGTAGTCCGTGCCATAACCTTGCTGGAGGTAATCGAGTTAGTTGGGTCGGACTTGAAGGAGAACATTCGTCACTGTTCTATGAATATTATCTGATTCTGGAAACTGTTCGCCACAAAGCAGCACATATGAGAAGAAGAGGACTCTGAAGTCCCATCAGTTTTCAAATTACAACTGATTTGAAAGAACTTCTTACATGAATGTTATGTTCAATATGATATCATGTTTCAAAGTAAAGTTGTATTTTGCAGATTATTTTTTGTGTTTCAGGTATGATTATTATTGTTTGAATATTTTCGATTTAGTTTGGTAATTCCGGCCCTGAAGATTATGTAATAAATTTTTTGGATTTTGTTTTCCAGAACCCCATTTTTTCTTATTGAAGATTTTAAGCTAAATAGATTTCCTAAAAATATGGAAACCGACATCGCCGCTGTAGATCTCACCATCATAACTGTTGCTTGTTATGTACATAATAAGAACTTTGTGCAGATGAAGAAATGTAGTTTCCAAGACAAATCATATGAAGGACTTTGTTAGACCATCGATCGGACAGCTTCATAAAACAGAATCTCTGGCCGAACCTTCCTCTCTCCACAGAATCTAACCACATTCTTCCAGTTACCAACATCCTATGGCATCACCACACATATATCAATCATGTCTGCCCTATCTAAATTCACTATTTAACTCAAGGAAGACAATACAAAGGGGAACTGTTTCGTCTTACCTCTCCTACTAAAGCATCTTGTCTGAGATTGACCCACCGGTTCTTTTCATAAGCTAAGCAAATGTGTTCTTCTTCGTGATTACAACCAACCTGCATCACACGCCATATTCTGAGACTGTAAGAGAGAAATACAGAAGAACAATAGCACAAAGTGTGACCCTGTTTCAGATGTTTTACCATTGACACAAGCCGGTAGTTAGAGTTTGGTTCTACGCCTTCATATAGCCTGCTGAAATCAATCTCCCATTTCAAAGCCTTTGTTGTTTCAGATATTTCTTCTTCACTTTCATTCTTCTCCCATTCTACCACTATTGTTGACCCACAAAACACCAAACATTGGTTTCTCACAAGTAATAATTGTATGAAATCAGTACATAAGATCACAATCATGGTGGTCAAAACTTACCGATTGTGAAGATAGGCGGGCATCTACTTATAATGTGATGAACAAAGTTTGTATTTCTACAGCCTTCTGTTCTAATGTCACATAACATTTTGTATTTCATGGTGGTCACCTTAAGGATATCCACAAACTCTATAATCTCAAAGGCACACTGCATATATACAAGCACAGAACAACTTAATAAGGGGAAGTATCAGTTTCTGAAGGAGAGATAAAGAGGGAAATAAATAAAACAAACCTTCAGGTCTCTGATTGAATTTGCATCCATAACAATGCCATAAGAACTTTGCTCTGGATAATTTGACTTCCCTCTGCATTTTCTACAAGCCATTCTTTCATTTTCCTCCAACGTAAAAAGGCGAGTTACCAAGCTTTCTCTTTCTGGATTTTTCCAGCAATGCCAAGACTCAAGGATGGCTACAAAAACCTCAGCAGCAACACTCGACTGAAAAGAATAGAAAATAGAAAAACTTTAAACTAACAATAAAGCAGATTGACAAAATACTAATAATACCATGCTTAGAAGCTTATTTCTCCACACAAACCATGGAAATAACTTGTTCTAGGGAAGCAAGTAAGTCACTCAAGAGGCAACTGTAGACTCCCTCATTTTTTATCACATCTGACACAAAAGCAGTAAATAAATTTTGTAGGGCAGAAGGAACTTGTTCTTCCAGGTGGTCTTGAAATGGTTGCCTATTGTGCATCAAATCTCTTTTGAGATTCTTAATGTTTAAGAGGGCCTGCAATACCACATGTTTTTGTGAGATGCTCAAAGAGAATAAGAAAGTAAAGAGACATGGAATCAGACGAGAGTTTAGGTAACTGATTTACCTTCAGCGTCATGTCAAGAGCTGAACTGAATCTGGTTGCACTTGCAATTTCAGCTCCAAGGGCTGACTCCAAATGTTCCGACAGTGAATCTTCTCCAGGCATGTTTTGCATATCTTGAAGATGGCGAATGAAAGAAATAAGAATTATGCATATAATTCAAATTATTCTTCAATGGAGAATCTCGTTTACAACCAGGGTCAACTTTAGCACCTTCCTCTTGATTGACAGTGTTTGATGAAATTCCTCTTTCACTTACAACAGTATCTTCTGGTTCCTTAGAATCTTCTTCCACCGTTTTTAGTGATGGAGATGTACTTTCCGGTTCAAGGTTGACAGAAGGTTTACTAGAAATGTAAGAACACGTTTTGCTCAGAGGAAACCAGAAAACATGTATCGACATGCAAAAAATACTCTTGAAGTACTTACTGGTCAACAGTCTTATCAAGGGGACTAGACATGCTCGTTGAAGTTCTCTGTTGTGCCAAGAAGACTATTCATTCTTACAACCAATTAACCAAATATTCAGAAAAGCTAATAGAGAATTTTGAAATTCAAAGACCTTTTTGCTTTTATTTTTCTTCTTCTTTGACCGTGATTTCTTCTCCTCCTCGAGTAAAAGATCTGCTGCTGCTGCATCTACTGCATCTGACTTGGCTTTGGATTCCATATTCACAATTTCATTCTAGATGTGAAGATACATAATAACATATAAGAAACAATTCAAAGGCCAAATAAAACAAAAATGAAATCTCTCTGTATATAACCGAAGCTTCAAACCAACCAGCAAGAAAGGTTTCAGTAGTTGAAGGATATAAGTGCGGTTGTCAAAAACAGAAAGCCTGATGAGTTCGTTCAGCAAACTAATCCTTGAATTATCAGCCAGCAAAATCTTTGAATCGACTAGCATAAACTGTAAGTCATGTAGAAACGTTCAGATGAATCAATTTTATGTCATTATGTTGTTAATGAATACTAAAATCATGAATGAACCTTGTTGGTGGCCTCTGATTTCAAAAAGGCTATGGACTTCAACACTATATCATCACTGATATTTTTACGCCTACGTATGAGATTCAGGCAATCTTCAAAATCGGGGAAATGAAATCTCGGATCGCAGGCGCCTTCGAGAACATCTCGTACTGCACACACGAATAATTTTGTAGCGAGGGAATTTCCGGGGACTCTCTCTTCGCATCTTTCGCATAGAAGAGATGCGTATCTGTTCCACTGATCTTCCTGAAAATTCCTTCTCCTTTCATCTTCGCTCATACACAAGTCTTCGACAGCATCAAGAGCTGAATAATAATCGAAGAACTGCACTTTCTTTTCATATTTGGTTTGCAAAGTCCTACATGTGAACTGAACAGCTCTCAGAACAGCCACCCATATATCAAGATTATGTTCCCTGATAGGTCTGGGAAAGATCTTATCTACTGAATTGTAGTCAGTTAACCAGGATATGATATCATCTCCCTGAGCATGTGCCTTGGCGTAGTGAACACTGGGATCAAAAAAATTGATTGTCCCTTCATCATCGAATGGAGCAATATTGCTTTTCAGCAGTCTTCTATCCAGAAGCAGAAATGAAAACTGAGGGTCAAAGTCGACCTTTTCTTTAACTCGAGTAGAACCCAAGATGCTGTCCACTGCTCTGCAAACTAGATCTGTACCATCATCCCTTTCACACTTGATGCGTTTTAGAAAGTTTAGGATTCGATTGAGTTCATCACATTCCAGAAAACATATACTCTGAGGTGTTTCCACTAGACGAGAATCGACAAGATTCTGTTCAGAAACGTCAAGTTTTCCAAGATGCCTGACCGGAAATTGCATCACACAGTCTCGAATGGTACAGGGGAGAATTTTAAGGTCACAAAACATCACAAGGAAAAATTTGATTTCCTTGAGTACCTTACTGCGCTCTTCATCCACAGCTAAGGGCCATTCTTTGGACCATCCATTCTTATATGCAAACGCTTTCACATCCGGGAGCCGGTTTTTGATCATTTCAACAGCAGCTACTGTATCCACTGGTTCCCAACCTCCAACCAATATCTTACGAGCCCAGTCTTTCCCTATCCTCTTGGCAATCATAACCTTTTCCGGAGAAGGCTTATAATCTGCAGCATGTTCTTCTTCAAGATGATTCTTACATTCTTCAGCACTAGAGAACTTTTTCGAACATTTAATACGGCACATCCAGAATGTCCATTTTCTTTCTTCCCTGGTAGAAGCAAGAACTTGCTCCAAAGCATTTCGTCCCTTTCTGTAATGTACTCCCTCAACAAAACTTATAAGCTTCACAATGCTTACTTTCATAAAGTCCCTTCTGATCTTAACATCCAAACCTAACCAATACGATCTCAATCCTTTAACCTCGTTCTTAAGCAACTCTGGACTTTTCTTTGACTCCAAAACTTTTGGCTTACAGTTCTCTTTTATACAAGTAGTTTCGGAAAGAGCAATATTGAACTCTGCATCTTTGATCAAACCCTCCAGGTCTTTCTTCAAATCTTTTGTTAGGTCTCGCACAACCCTTTGAGCAATTAAAGAATATGAGACATCTGGGTGAGTAACAGATAAACCTTGTTTTGCTATCTTCACACATTTCTTGTAATACATGACTGAACCAAGCTTTTCAGCCAAATAGTAGAGTCCTTGTGCCCAAGGTCGAGATAACTTGACATCTTTGGAAAAACATCCAACAGAACCCAACATGTATGCAAAATCCAGTTCAAGGATCTCTGTCATATCCGCTAGATCCATGAAGATATTACCTTGTTCGATATGAAGAAACCATGAGTTCTTGTCTTCCCTATGGAGTAAAATCAAATCTTCAAATATCTCCAAGGCCTTGTTGTAATCACTATTAATGAATAAATCTTTTGCTCCTTTGTAGAGTCTTAGGCTATCAACATCATTCAGGAAAGTATCCTCCATTGTAACAGACTCTTGCGGTTTCTTGGATCTCAAGGTTTTTATTTTTTTGCTTCAGAGAGAAATTTGTTTTGCGAGAAGAAGAAGCAGAGTCGGGGCGGGAACGTCAGCGAATATAACAGCAAGCTATCACGTGAGAGACACGTGACAAGGCTTGGAGAAAACAAACAGAGAGAGACCAAAATTTTGAGCATTGGGGAATTCTGTCGAACACGTTATGTGCATTACCCTTTTGGGATTTTTAGGTAATAAAATGATAAAAGAAAACCCAAAATTTGTGTGATTCTTCGAATTTGGGTTGAAGGTAACTGTGGAATGGTCTTCATGTTGGAGAAGAACAAATTTCTGACTTGAAAGATTAGATGCACGAGAGATTGACACTTGCCTAATGTTTCTCTTTTTGAAGGCACATGTGGAGAAGAACCGAGACTGCTTTCTAATTACTTCACTTTTTAGTCTTAAAAATATTATTTATCTTCATTTATAGAGATCTACTTTTAAAATATTTCTAGAGACTATATCTACTAGTGAATTTTAATATATAAAAATAAATTATTTTATTTTAAGTTTTCATTTTTTTATAATAATAAATCATTATATTTCGAAATTTCTTTTGGATTTATTAAAAATGTAACTTTTAATTCAAATCAAGACAAAAAAATATCATATCACATAAAATAAATTAATTTTCAAAGACATAAAAAGGTGTATTTTTTATATTTAGCATATGCAGGGGTTTTAAAAAAATATTCCCAAACAAAATCATAGACGAATAAAGTACTTTGTGTATTTCTTGATTGATTGTTTTTGAAACTTTGGCATATATTTTTTAATATTCTCATATAATGTATTTCTAGAGAATGTCATTCAAAATTTGCTACATAACACTATGTTAACATCAATACCAAGATTGGAAAGAAGCAGTCCGAGCAAATAATTACGCGGATCAAATTATCCCGTACCAAACATAAAGGAGGAGACTTACTCAAATGAACATTTGATCGATCCAGTGGCTTAGTATTGTATATTCAACCGAAATCCAACCTAAAAAGACTAACCATTCAGGTAGAATTCAAAATTTTTAAACCGATTTATTAGATCAAACGCCTTTGCCTCGAATATTTATCGAGAAGTCTATCATATTAAAGAGAATGTTCGAGCTAGAATTCTTTTGAAACGATCAAAATTCAAAGACGATCCAAGGATAAAGGATCTAAGCTACCCAATGAACAATCCGTTCAATCAAATTACTTGAGATTTAAAATCCATAGAAAAAACCATCATTTTAAGAAGAATTATCAAGAAATTTGACCATAGATCGAACTGGATCAAGAGATGGATGTGACCCTATCTATGGATATAGACTTTTTTTATATTTGGAACCTTACAAACTTACCTTTAGCGATTATAAGGTTCCACACTATTTACAGACTCTTGAACACTTCCATTCCTACACCAATATTCATAGAATTAGGCGGATTCATAGATACTCACACTTTTCTTTGTGGATGCATTCACATTCCACATTAAATGACTGACAATTGTAGATAGATTAACTTTTTTTTCTTTCTCTTATCAGCCTTAATAATAATTGAACACAAATACCAATACAAATGATAAGATTTCAAATTATGTCGAGATTATGAATTAATTAGTTTATCAATATGAATATTTCAATTCTTAATGATATTTAATTTAGTCAATAAGAATTGAAACATCTGCATCACTCTATAACATATGCAATCTTGCATCTATTAATCTACAAAAAACTACATTATCTGGGAATCGAACCCGACACTTGATATAGAAGCCTTTTAAACCTTTACCAATAGGATAAGGGCGATTCCACAATGATATTATATTCTGAGTTGTAGTATGACATATTAAATAAAAAGACACATCACTAAACATATACTAAAATATAAAACATTCTGAATTAGGTAGGTTACACTATCATAACCATATATAGAGAATGTTTTATAGGATTTTAGGTAAAGTTAGTTATATGAAATGTATCATAAACATGTATTAAAATATAATTGTTTCCTCTCTTCAAAACGTTTTTCTCAAAACTGATATTCTTAACCAATTTTTCTTTTTTGTTTTTCTATAAATTCGCTGGTCGGTATCGACTCCGGCGTTGGCCAACTCTTTCTAATTATATTATGTATAATTTAGGATTTATCTATAAAAAAACTTCAATATGTCTTTTTATCGTGTCACTTCAACACGTCGTGTTTGTTCGTATGTTTTGCCGGCTATCTCACCATGCTTTTGCCAACGATGACTGTTCTCCCTACTCTCAACACCACCGGCTGGGTTTTGTACTATAGGTTGTTGTACTGTGGACTATTTACAGCCATCAAAACAGTCTTCACATAAGAGTAATAAATTTGCTGGGAGCACAATGGAATCGTCTCTTCTCTCTTCTGTAGAGTCTTTGTCCGACAGCTATCACGCTGGTGTTGTTGTTGGTGTTGGTTGTTATGATCTCCGTCGGTGGGGTAAAATTTACCAAAATCAACTACCTTCGGATTTGGAAGCGGTTTATAACTTGAGATTCTGGATTAAGGAGTAAGATGTTTACCATGTATAATAGTTTACTAGATTAGATTGGGGGAGGGGGAGGAATGAGTCGTATTTTCCTATGATTTTTCTTTGTGTTAGTTTTCTGAGTCCAGCGAAGTCATCATTTGTGGTGTTTTTGCCGGTTTTTTCTGTTGGTTTGTCAAAGTCTAGACGAAAGAAAAATTCATACTGAGACAACTATTGGTAGTGGAGTTTGAAGTCCTCATGTAGTGGTGTTTTGAGATTTGCATAATTCTTATAGTGCGTCATAGTTGGATGATGGCCAAGAATCGTAATGCTGGAGTTCGGGTACGAAGAAGGAACATAACATATTTGTTAATCTTTTAGCGAGTAAGTCTGAAGAAGTAACATTGTTAATTTCGATTCTTATGTTGTATCATTTTTATCTTCTTTGTTTAGAATATCTGGATATGAATGATATCTCTGTAATTTTGTAAACTCTTGATCGAAGTGATAATAATACATAGACACGTTAAAAAAATATGAAGTAAAATATAAAATATAAAATATATTTTGGGTTAAAAATAGATGTCATAGAATGAGTATAAACAACAAAATCATACTTAATTATAATCTAAACATTATAATTAAATTAAATTAATTATCTACTTATAAAATGAGAAGTATCGCTAATGGGAAGTATCTCTGTAACACACAAAACTACGACACAGTTCTATCTACAATACTTTAAAACATATGCAATCTTGCATATGTTAATCTGCAAAAAATTACATTTTTGGGGATCAAACCCCATATTTAATACAGAAGTTTTTCAAACCCTTAATAATGGGATAAAAGTAATTCCACAATGATATTATATTCTGAGTGTAGTACGTAAATATTAAATAAATAAAAACGTCACTAAACATATACTAAAATATGAAACATATCGAATTAGGTAGGTTACACTATCAGAACCATATATAGAGAAATGTTTTATGGGATTTTAGGTAAATTTAGTTATATGAAATGTATCATAAACATGTAGTAAAATATAAAATATATTTATGGTTAAAAATAGATGTCGTAGAATGAGTATAAGCAACAAAATCATACTTAATTATAATCTAAATATTATGAATTAAATTAAATTAATTATCTACTTATAAAATGGGAAATATCGCTCATGGCAACGCTAGACGTGGCCCGATATATGGTTACCTAAAAGCATGAGAAAAATAAATATAAAATGTTTATAGTCATTTGAAAGGAATTATGTGTGGTTTATACATAGTAAATATTATCTTTTAACTTATATAATATTAAACAGACGTTTTGTTCATTGTAACCAAACTTATCATAAATGTAGATATTTCATAACAATCTTAGCTCAGATGAGCTTAATAACATAACTGAAATTTAGATAGTTCATTAAAATTTATTAGATGCAAGAAATATAGAGAAAAGAAGTTTAATTTTGAAAGACACCAAGATCAAACTAATTCTTGAATTTATATCATAAAAAAGAAGAATGAAAGTTGCTCTAAATACCAACGCTCTATGTTAGATCAATGTTTACATAAGATGCATATTTATATGATCTAGCTATGAAAAACCCCTAACACTACAAAAAAACCAATAAAAAACCAATAGTGGTCGTCGAAAAATTTTCTTTTTTTGATTAAGTAAAAAAGTATATGTTTTATCATCTTCGTGTCTGGGGTTGTCCAACAGAAGTAAGGTTGTATAATCCACATGAAAAGAATCTTGATTCTAAGACTGTCAGTGGATTCTTCATTGGGTATCCAAAATTTGAAAGGATACAAATTTTATTTTCCTAACCATATTATGAAAATAATTGAAACAAGTAATGCTAGATTCATTGAAAAATGATGAAACTAGTGGGAGTGATGAACAACAAAAATTGGACATTCAAGAAGTCCAGGTTAAATTTTCTTCACATGTTGTTTCACATGAGGTTGTTGTTCCTATTGTTGCATCATAGTCAAATGGCACAGTAAAAAAAACATGATGATATGCCAATCCTACAAGTTGATAAACCTACCATTATTCAATACAAGAAAAGCATATCACAAGAACCACTAAAGCGATATGTAAGAGTAAGAAGATTTGTCATTAAAAATGACTATGTGGCTTACGCTATTGAAAGTGAATGCAACTTAAGCCTTGATGAAGACCCGAAACACATTCTTAAAAGCCATGGAAAGTGACAATTTTGAAAATTGGTCAATAGCCACAGAAGAAGAAACAAAGTCTATGGGTGATAACAAATTTTGGGACTTAGTAGAGCTGTGTGATGGTTTCAAGACCGTTGGTTCTAAATGGGTCTTTAAGAAAAAAGGTTACATAGAAAGATATAAGGCTCGCCCTGTTGCTAAAAGTATCACCCAAAAAAATGGCATTGATTATAAAGAGATATTTTCTCGAGTTTCAAAGAAGAGATCTCTTAGAATTATTTTGGTTTTGGTGGCTCATTATGATATTGAGCTTCACCAAATGGATGTGAAAACCGTATTTCTGAATGGAGAGCTTGAAGAAGAAGTATATATGGACCAACTTAAAGGGTTTATGGGCACAGAAAAATGAAAAATTTGTGCGTAAGCTGAGAAATTCACCGAAACAAACTTTCAGACAATGGTATTTGAAATTTAATGATACCATCATGTCATATGGTTTCGTAGAATTGATCGTTGATTTATGTATTTACATAAATTTTAGTGGGAGCAAATTTGTGGTTTTATTCTTATATGTTGATGAAGTTTTGCTTGCGGAAAATGACATGGACATGCTACATGATATAAAAAAGTATCTCTCTAAGAACTTTGAAATGAAAGATATGGGTGAGGCATCATATGTGATCGGAACAGAAATAATTCGAGATAGATTATAAGAATTGTTAAAAATTTTCTCAGATTGGGTATATTAATAAGATCTTAGATAGATACGTAATGGAGAATTTCTCCGCTAGGATAGCTCTAATTCAGAAAGTTGACAAGTTTAGTAAAATGAAATGTCCAAAAAATGACATAGAGCGTAAGGAAATGGAAAGAATTCCCTATGCATCAGTGGTTAGGAGGTTGAACTATGTTCAAAGATGTACTCGATCTGATATCAGCTTTGTTGTTGGTATGTTGGGTTAATATCAAAGTAATCCCATAATGGAGGGGGAACGTGTTATTTCCACACAAACTATAGTCTACACAATTAGAACCACAAAGACTTAAGCACCCGTTCTATTTCCACACATGACATCAGTTCAATCGTTTAATACACATATAACTAAAGATCAAATTCCATATCCACACAAATTTGGTTTTTATTGGTTTACGAACTAAACCCCATACGAAACCGATACTAACTCGAGTAACTCTATACCAGACTTCTCTAAACACCCGACTAATTCTAAAAACCTGACTCCAACCTAAATTCCCAAATCGAAGAACCCTAAATCCCAAATCCCAAATTCTGAAATCGAGTATAAGTCTCTCTTTTTGTTTGAAATTTATTACTCCTATTACGTATATTTCATATGTATAAGCTCGATTTTGTGGTTTTATAGTGAACTTGATTTCTGGGTAATTTTATAGGCTAAACTTCGAGATTGAGGATGAGCAATATATCTAGAGATTCTAGCAGATCTTCAAGCGCCGTTCGAGGTAAATTTATGGGTGTGCCTACGGTGTGTTGGTGTGTGGCACAAATTGTGGGAAAGATTTCAAAATCAGACCATAAATCTTACTGTCAATACGTTCGTTGTGGTTATGCTACATCAAATAATGTAATATTTAGCTTTTATGCTCTGTTTAATGTTTATTTTGATTCCCATTGTTGTTACTCCTTACATATTATATCATTTTGTAGTTTATGGATGAGAATCACATTTTCAAATGGGTTGATGAAACATTATTGAATGAGATAAAAACATTAACTTCCAAAGATGAGAGACTTGAGCAAATGGAAAAGAGATTACAAGAGATAGTGTGGAATATGAGAAGATGGTGTTTGATAAGGTGCTAATGAAGGTCGAGAAAGAGATATTTGAGAGGGTAGAAGATGTGTTGATTGAAGCCAAAGCGAATATGAAGAAAATGATGATTCTTGTAATCATTGGATGTATGATCATGGTTGGATTCGTGAAACTCATATGATCATTGTTTATTTGATTCTTGTAATCATTAGTTGTTATGTAATGTTTGGACAAGATGGTGTTTGATAAAGATGATATCAATCTTTTGTGTTTAATGTCTTCTTGTAATCATTGGATCGTTGTTTGTTTGATAAAGATGAGATCAATTGAATGTGTTCATGTCTTTATGTTTGAAACTAACTGATAAGAAACACAAACCAAACCAAGAAAAGAAAGAAAAATAACTCATGAGAAATACATTCATTAGAAGGAAAAAAAGATTGATATGGTTCAATGTATTACAATCTGATTCAAACCTAAATTCGTGTTAAAGAACAAAAAAAAATCAAAACCAATCTAAATCTTGTTCCATCTACCTATTAGAACCCAAAAACCAACCTACATCAGTTATAAATCAGTACCTAAGCTACCCCATAAACAAACCATCTTCCATCTTCTACTCTCCTCCAGTCTTCTATTTGAGTGACATTGCCTTGAGAAGGTTCTTCATCAACCTTGAATAACAACAAAAAACATAAGCATTAAACCTATATAAACCACAAAAAACCATGGTTTTGATAAAAACAAAGTATGAAAAACTAACTAGTGAGGACTGCTTCTTATGAAACCTAGAATTATGGTTAGCTGCCCCACAGATTCCACAATGCAGTATCCTTTTTTTCTCATGTGGTTGCTTCTTGCTAAGACATTCATTTTTTCCTCTCTTTCTTTTCTTGTTCTTCTTGATCGCCTTTCTCTTGCCAGCTTTTGTTGGATCACCCTCATACTCAGGGATTTCATGCACCAAATGAGCATTTGTAGTTGGCCAAATCAGATTCCTTGGATTGGAATCAATTCCTCAGTGTAGTTTCTTCTCCATAATGCTGTCCGAAATCAATGATAGACATATTAATCTGGATCAAGGGTCTTCTTAAGTATCACTCCATATGCATGCTCACATGGAATTCCAAAAATATCCCACTTCCTGCAACTACATGTTCTCTTTTCCAAATTCACACGGAATGGTTCACCATGTAGATAAGATTTCCATCAACCATTAGTGCTTCTTGTGACACTACACAGTGAAGCTTTCTCATGCTCGACTTCAAGGAACTTAACAACATATGAAGTACAAATTCCTTGGTGAACATAGCCGACCTTTGAGCAATACTTGCCATTGCAAGTCTTCGGATGGTCTCAAGCATAAGCATAAAAGGTTTCTCCTTTGCTTTGACAATTGATGAGTTAAATGACTCGACTGAGTTATTTTCAACATCTTCACAGTAGTTTCCGATCTTGTAGAAAACTCTACACCAAGTCTTGGGTTTTGTCTTCAGCACATCATTATAAACACCCAGATCAGTCTCTTTTATCCTCTGCAAGTGCTCACGATACTTTGCCTCTTTGTAACTCCAAGCCAAATTTCAAATTAAAGGGTTCATCCATTTTTTCTTCCCATGATTTACCTTGATGTTCCCATAGATGTGTCTGACACACAGACTATGCTCTATATTATACAACTCTAACTGAGCTGCCTTGATCAATCCTTGAAAGAAAAGAATAAGAAACAAACCAATCAGACAAAATATCATAATATAAGTGAATCATAATCAAACCAATCATACATAATACCTTTGAACGATTAGATATCAAAATTTATCCTTCACCATCCCCCAGTCCCAAATCATCCTTGATTTTCTTCACAAACCACAACTAATTCTCTGTGTTTTCAACTTTTACAATTGAACATGCTACTAGATATATTGTATTATCAGCATCTCTACCCAAAGCTACCAACAACTGCCCTTTAGTTGTTGATCTTAAGAAGCTACCATCAACTCCTATAAGCGGCTTACATGTATCTTTTCAAGTTCTTCTAAGTACATCAAAACAGACATAAAACCGACTGAAGACATCTTCACCAACATCATTTTTGATTGTGTCAATCTCCACAATAGACCCCTCTTTGTAAACTCTAACTCAGCTCCATAATCTCGGAGATGAGAAAACTGCTCAGCATACTTTGTGGCAATCCAACTAAGTGCTTTGTAACTAGCATACTGACATTGGGCCTAGATACACTGATCTTCCATCTCTCCTTTATGATTTCTTCCATTTTCATTGGTATAAAGTAGTTAGGTTCTTCACGGATCTTATCTACAAACAACCTAGCTATGACTGGAACCTTAATCATCTCACTTTCTCCATTAGGAACACACGAATGAACCTTATTGAACACCCTAACTCTCCACATTGGTGAATCTCTAATAATTTCACAATGTATATGCCAAGTACACCCATCAGCAACACATTTATACTCAAGCTTCGTTTTATCATACTTGTTCTGAGCTATATTCCGATATGTTCTTAGTGCATAGTCCAGTACAACCTCTTTGAAAGCTACTCTATTGTAGAACTGCTGATTCTCATAAAGCTTTCCATCCTCGCGTCTGATATCAACTCTCACTATAGCATTGGCTTCTTTATCACTGTCACTATCTGGATATACATTGTGGTGTACTCAAGGTTCATCCTTGAAGTTAGCTACCTCTTCCTCGACTTGATACTCATACCACTCAACTTCTATGTAATCGGGTTCATCAACAGTCGGAGGAACATAATCGGGGCCTTCGCCAATGACTAGCGCTATAGCAAATCTCTTCTTCAATAATCGATTTTGTCGTTTCTGGGTTTGATTTCACAGTCGGGTGCTTTTTCAAAGAGACATTTTAGCTTGGGTTTCTAGCGTTCGTAACAATTTGGGGATTTTTTTAATTAGGATTTAGGTTTCTGATTTGGGGATTTTGGTTTGGTTAAGTTGTAATCGGTTCAAAATTGGGTTTAGTGCGGTTTACTATAGATATTTAACGGTTATAACTAAACCAGTTCTAACCACATATTATATGTAATTACGATTTGAACTCCGAATTGGTGTGGATCTGGAATTCGATATTTAGTTATGTGTGTATTAAGCGATTGAACTGTTGTCATGTGTGGAAATAGAAATTGAGCATATTAGGACAGATTTGATGGTAGCATATATGTTAACTAAGGTTCTACCACCCACGATATTCATTGGCTATATAGAGCGTATGGGTGTTATATTTAAAGCTTTGCTATATTGATTATGGTTTTCTCATTATGGGTGTTATAATTAAAGCCTTGCTATATGGATTATGGTTTTCTAATTATGCGTGTGACACTTATGGTTTTTTATTATGTGTGTGACACTGTGAATTCACTTAAACATTATGTTTGTGTTTATTGAATATGTTATCATTAAAATATGTGTATTAACTTATGGTTTATAGATAACATATGATTATTTGAGAATTAAGTTTCTTTTTAATATAAAGATACTATAGAACTGGAATTTTTTGTGATACATGGAAGGAGCATGCGTTTAGTGATGTGTAACCGCCACAAATCGATCAGTTCTGATTTTTAAGTAAAAGTCAATGAATTTGATATAAAAGTGCACATTGTATTATTAAACCATCAAGTCAATACAAATGATAAGTAGGAAAATGTAAGAATATTTATATTTAAGAATGTAAGAATGATATATAGTATTTTTTGATTAAATGTAATGATCAAATTCATATTAAAAATAAAAATTCTAATATAAAAGACGACATTGTGATGGATCAGTTTCAATTAATGACATTAAAATTCAGTTGTATGGATAACCCTCTTCCTTTGCCTTAGTGATATGCCAAAGAGAAGATAAATCATCTTGAAGACTTGCATCCATAATTAAGCCTAATCAAACATGGATAAGGGGGTATCAAAATGAGCTAACTTGCTCAACTCAGCTCAGCTCATGATGAACTCGTGTATTTCATGAGTTAGCTCGGCTCGCTCATTTATTATATGAATTTATATTTGTAAGCTCGAACTAAAATCATCATACTTGCGAGCTAAACGATTCAGCTCGCGAGGCTACTAAATTAATTTAATAAATTAGTAATAAAATAAACTAATTATAAATTATTTTAAAAATTCAGTAAAGTAATTTCAAAGTAAAATACTAAAAATCCAAATAAAGTTACTTTTAATGCTAAATCAAATCCAACGTCTAATAAAAATGTAAAAAAAATAATGTAGTGATCCAAGCGTCCAATCGGTTTGAGAGTCTTGAGATGATCCAAGAACAACATATCCCTTGTCTTCTTGAGATGATCCAAGAACAACATATCCCTTGTCTTCTTATGTAAATTATATAAATAGTTACAATAAAACAATAGAAAAGAACAAAGATTAAGAACCTATTACCATTTTCATCGGTTATCTTAAAAAAATAATGTAAAATTTCTCTATAACTTATGTTAATTTTATAAAATTTAAATGTAAAACAAAAACTTCCTATATTTATAGGTATAAAGTATAAATTTATATTTTCTTAATTAAATATATATATATATATATATATATTTATATGTAGATTCGGTTGTTATATTTATTTATTTATTTATATATATATATCTACAACATGTATGAAAGAAAATTAATTATAAAAAGATATAACTCGCGAGTTAGCTCACTACTCGCCGGTATAATTCGACACTCTGTTAAAATCTGATCATATGACTCATTTAATGAGTCCAAGAAACATAGCTCGAACTCATGAAAAACCAAGTTGAGCTGAGCTAGCTCAAGAGCTAATGCCTCATTTATAATAATAATTCTCTTTTCCTGTGGAAATTGTTTAAGGTTGAATTAAACTAGATCTAGATGGTCTTGGGATATATTTCATGATAGAAATCATTAAGTTAATTTAAA
The DNA here is from genome assembly GCA_963922655.1 of Cardamine chenopodiifolia. Taxonomy (NCBI): domain Eukaryota; kingdom Viridiplantae; phylum Streptophyta; class Magnoliopsida; order Brassicales; family Brassicaceae; genus Cardamine; species Cardamine chenopodiifolia. The sequence continues at coordinate 11,439,683 of OZ000478.1, read as the reverse complement.
TTAGATGAAATTGTTATTTTATCATCTAAACTCATTTAATTATAGTTTTGGAGATTAAAAAATGTTATTATTAAATGATCTGCCACAAAGTACCATTTTTTTCTAAAATAAAATTTCATTTAAAAAGTTATAAACAATATCATTACTAACAAATAACTAGTTATGATCATCCATCTCTGGTTATACTGTAGCTTTTTCTTTATTGTGTGACTCCTCTTAACCGAAAAAATAATAATGTAATTCATATTATTTTGTAGTCTCTTATTACAGTTAAACTATCCATACCTCATGAAATCATAGTAGAGATTTCAAATCAACACTGAGCTTTTTCTTCCTTTTATAAATATGTTTCATTTGATGTTCTACCTTTTTCTTTGTTTAAAGATATCAAGTTCTAATTTAATTCTTAACTATTACACCTATTAATCTTTAAATCTTAGTTCATAACTAGATTTACATAATTTTTAATGATTATATCGTCTTCACATACCACGCATCTAGTTTTATGTTATTTTGTGTAATCTTCTAAAATATATTTTTAATTATTTTTACCCACCTGCTTTCGTAAACGTTCGAGACAATGAGTTTTTAATTAGACCGTTGTATATGATATAAAACTGGTGATTGTGTCAAACGTTTGCAAATCACAGTCGCTTGCAAACGTGTTTACACCCATCGGTAACGGAAGAACCAGTCTCTTATTACGCCTTTAAAAAAGAACGCGCTTCTGAACTCGTCGCCTAATTGACGTGGTAAAACAGATTAACAATACAAATACTACAAGTGTCTTTACTCTTTAGTAAAAGGATTTCAAAAGTTCTAATATTTACTATTAAAGTATCCCAACGTATTCTTTCTATATCAATTCTCGTTCCTTACCAATATAACAACACCACACTACAAGAAAATGAACATGTTTAACTCCTATAAGATGTCCTCAAATAAGAACAATAAGAAAATTCAAAATTCAAAAAAATAGTTTTAAAAACGAGAACTCACATATCGTTAGGAACAAATTTACGTTGACCTTTTTTTCCGTAAACCTCATCAAAACCATGCTAGAGCAGAAGTACTACATGTACTTGGCCATGAGTGTGATAATAACCAATACACTAAATCCCAGGATCACAAAAAACTTTCAGAATCAATGAACTTAACTTTTTTATATTCATTAAAAAGTGCATGCATTCCCACAAAAGAAATATTGAACATGTCAATGGTCTTGGTAAAAAGATTTTTTCAGAGTGGCTCATGTGTTGTGGATATCTTAGAAAATCTAAGGATGCAGATCATTATCCAAAATCACAGTGAGACAAAGACAAAATGTTGGTGCGCAACCTAACGAACCTCGGAATCTCTGTAAAGGTCTATGAATGTCTAAACTGAGTTTTATTGGTGCTTAAGATTACACATTAGAATTTAAAAGACTTTATTCCGGTTCGTTCTTTATCTTTTTTTCCTTCTCATTTTTATTCTTTTTTTGTTATTTTATATATTATAATCAATATTTCTGCACCAAAGACAATTTAAACGTGTATAATTATGTAAAGAGAGCATTGAATATTATCAGATATACTTTGGAACATAAACATGTGTCGGTCCGCATACTCCATAGTTTTTGCACATGAATGCATATGATAATGTAAACACAAGAATGCATGAGGTATCCAAAGATGGTATAGGTAAGGGTGTTTTACTAGACTAAGGATGAGTCTAGCCATTTAGAATCAGAAAGGGTGGTAAATTGATGGAAAGAAAACTCTGAATGTATGATCCATGACATGACTACCAAACTCGTAAGTGAGATAAATTAAGTTCAAGTTCAATGTTCCACTTAATAAGGCTAAATTCAATCATCCAAGTTTCAAAGTGATAAACACTTTCCTGTTTATTGAGTCTGTCTGTGGTCTTTCCAATATTCGGTTCTGACACCAAAAAAAACATGAATATGCCATGGAAAAATTGTTCCAAAACATTGTGTTCATAGAAAAACTCATACTTTCCTCGATTAGACTCAATAAAACTTCAAAATTACTCAAAGAAAACAAAAATCACCAAAAAGAAAAATAATGTTATTAACTTCGAGAATTCTCCCCCAGACTTAGTTTACACCATTATGGTAGCCAAAAGGAAGAGGACAACTTCGACAATAAAAATATAAAAAAAAAAAAAATTAAAGGCAAAAGGTTAAGGAAAAGAAAACCGGTGATTTCCCATCTGGAAGTATAGTCGATACCAATCAATTGACCCAGTTTACCGGTCGGTTGAGATGGAGATTTGTACCGATTGGTATAGAAAGGGTACCGATCTGTACTCATTGTATGAAACATCTTTTTTGTTCGCATCTTCTGCGTTTAGAACCTATTCCTGAATACACTTAACAACAAACGTGGTTTTACCGTAATAATAACCTAAGAAACAAAACAAATATATATATATAATAAAAACTTCAAACTTAGTGGGTTGCCTCCCATAAAATTAGTGGTTTCAGGTGTTAGCTTGAATGAGAATGTGAACATGCTTCAGAACAAGCTCTCCAATTTGTCATTTTAAACTCTAGAATTTTGCTCAATAGACCATCCACTGCTTCTTGGCCATTCTTTTTGAACTCCGGAGTAAGGATGGCTTTAACTTTAGAGAAAGGCCTTGATGTCCCTTTACAGTGCACCTTATACTCAATTGTATCTCCAACGCATTTCTATGGTATTAAGGTTACATGAGAATCTCCAATCACTCTCTCAATCTTTGGCTTGTCCCTCTTCTTGACTTTCTTGGATGTCTTTACAAAAGAATGAGTATCTTCATCCAGGAATTCGTTGATCTAATTCTTCACCAAGCTCTTCGATTTTCATGACAACCAATTTCTTCTCCTTTTCTATAGTGAGACATGAGGTATGTTCAACAACTTCATGGGTAGGGACCGTGTTGTAGAAGACCTTCTTATCAATATTGGAGAAGGTGATCCTCTTATTACGCAAATCTTCAACTGCACCAACAATTGAGAGGAAAGGTCTCTGAAGTATTAAAGGGCATATAAGAACCTTTGCTCATTTCGAAAACATGAAAATCAATAGGAACTAAGAAATTCCCAACTCGAACATCTAGGTCGTGAATGAAGCCTTGTGGAGACATGGTGGAAGCATTCATGAACTTGAGATAACATTGGAGATCCTTCAGATTAGTAATCCCCAACTTCTTTGCAATTTCCATGGACATGAAAGTTATGCTAGATCTAGTGTCACAGAGGGAGTCTTTGAAACTCGCTCCTAGGATAGAACATGGCACCACAAACTTTCCTGGATCTTCTATTATGGGGAGCCGTCTCAAGAATGTTATCTTCTTAAGCAAACATTCCTTAATATCCTTTAAGTTCCTTTTTCCCTCATATAGCTCCTGGAAACCTCATAGTACAAGGGGATATTCTTCTTTGCTTCTTCAAAGGGAATGTCAGCAGTGAGTTCACCCAAAACCTCATTGTAACGAGAAATTTTCTCCTCATCGATGGGTTTCTTCACGTGCCTCTGAAAAAGAACCTTAGGAACATAGGGTGGTAAAGGGTTGGGTTTAGTTGACTTACTAGATTCAACCAGTTTTTCAACATTTTCATTAGCCAAAATCGCAAGAACCTCATCAGCTTGCAAAATATCCTTGCACTAATTGGTAGTTGATGTTTATCAATTGGTAGTTTATATAGCACTGTACTGATCGATATTAGCTCTATTTCCAAATTCTTCTCAATTTTGATTGTGATGGCATTGACATACTCATTAGGCTCTGAGCATGAAGCATAGTGATAGAATCTCTCCTCAATGAGTTCAAATCAAGACACCAAACTATCGAATTTCCCATTAAGCTCGATGTATATGTAATCCATATTCTCTATGGGATGTGGCTCTTAACATCCTTTATTCTGCTCTATCATCAGAAGTCGATCAACTTTGGCATTCAGCTCTTCTAATTTCTGCGACTCGTCACTCTTGACATGAAGTGATGTGTCATACTCTTGATAGTGATTATTGTTGCTGACATCCAAATTGTTGATCAGAGCGTTAGCTTCTCTCACAGTATTAGTGGATAAATCTCCTCTACTTGCAGTGCCTAGAGCCATCTGATATTTTTCTCAACTCCATCGCATAAGATGTTCATCAAGTTAACATCCGAGAATCCATGATGAGGACAGTCTCTAAGATATTCTCTAAATTTCTCCCAAGACTCACATAAAATACTTTGTTGCTCCTTGCTGGAACATGGTGATCTTGTTCCTGAGCACTGCCATCTTGGGTTCCAGAGCATTGCTGATAGATGTGGTGGATTTCATGCATCTTCTTCAGTCCCATCAGGGTTTCGTGTGATTTGATTTTCAGCCATTTTGGTGCTTTGATTCTTTCGACCGTGACGTTCGATTCGCGCTAGTTCATAGTTGTCAGGGTTTAGCAAGTTAGAATATCTTTGGCTTCTTCTTTGCATGCACCTAAAATAAACGCGAAAACAAGTTAGTAACTAAAAATAAAAAAAATTCCTAGACTAAATCTAAACCAAAAACTTAGAGGCACTCGTAATTGGTTACTGGGAAAGGCGACAAAAACTTACTATCCAGAGGTTTTATCCTAGAATAATACTGCAAGTGCACAGTGAAAATCACAATAGTATAATCGGGGTCGAATCCATAATGACCAACATAGTACACTATGAAACTATGATGGTTTAAACTAACCTAAGATGCAAGAGAATTTATGTAAAACTTGGTGTAAAAGCTAATTAAATTAAATTAAATAAAAGCATTAGGTGGTGAGAATTCTTCCAAGAAAGTTATCCCATTGTCGGGTGTAGTTATTATCTATGCAATGAAAACTTCTAGCAACTAAACTGTCATCTTTTCGATAGAAATCCATGAATGCAATGAGATCTTAATTCAATATGTTCCCAAAGTGCAATAACATCAACTGTCGTTGGCTAAGAACAATTTTCCATCAAGAATAGATCCATCGATTTAAAATCACTTTTGGTGCCACGAGAAGATCTAATAAGGGCAGAGCCTAATTGGAAAAATTATAAAAAGCATTAAGAACAACCAAGGATATTCTCTTGTTCTCAAGCAAGAACAATTTGACGAACAACCAAGGTGGTGAGCCCACACTTGAACCTTTGCTTGTTCTCAAGAAAGAACAATTCAAAATTCAAATCTGACAAAAAAGTTTGAAGAACGGTGTTAAAAGACTCTAAAAACAAAGACTTGAAAACCCAAATGAAATAAGAGTTAATACAATCCCCCCCAAACTTGAATCCTTGCTTGTCCTCAAGTAAGGACAATAAGAATGTCAAAATCCAAAGATATAGTTTGACGAACGAGAGTTCACATATCCTTGACAACAAACTTACCTTGGAATTCTTTTCCAAAGACCTCATCAAAACCATGCCAGAGCATAACTACTCCATGTACTTGACCATGAGTGTAGCAATAGCCTATACTTTGAATTCCATGATAAAAAAGAACTCTTAAAATCAATGAATTTAACCTTTTGACATTCAATAAAAAGTGCATGCACTCTTACAAAAGGAATATCGAACACGCCAATGGTCTTGGTAATAAGGCTTTTTCATGGTGGCTCATGTGTTTTGGATATCCTAACAAATCTAAAGATACAAATCATTATGCAAAATCATAGTGAGACGAAGGCCAAATGTTGGTACACAACCTCACGAACCTCGAAATCTCTGTAAATCTCTATAAATGTCTAAACTGAGTTGCATTTGTGCATAAGCTTACACATTAGAATCTAAAAAGACTTTATTAAAGTTCCTTATTTATTCTTTTTCCCTTCTCATTTTTATTCTCCATCTATTTTTCGATTTTTATGATTTTTTCTGAGAAGTGGAAGGTGGAACCGGTTGTAGTCAACATTTCTGCACCAAAGAAAATTTAAACGTGTATAACTATGTAAATAGAGAATTGAATATTATCAGAGATCCTCTGGAATAGAAAAAATTGTCTGTCCGCATACTCTATAGTTTTTGCACATGAATGCATATGCTAATGTAAACACAATAATGCATGAGATATCCAAAGATGGTTTAGGTAATGGTATGGTACTAGACTAAAGATGAGTCTAGCCATTCAAAATTAGCAAGGTTGGTTGATATAGGAACTAAGGATCGAACTACTTGATAGGATGGAAGATGGTGAATCTGTAGCTGGCCGAAAGGGACTCTCTAGAGATTCAGGTCGATGGATAGGTGAACTGATGCGGAAGTGATGGTGACTTTTCAACTGGCCAAAGGGCTCTCTTTGAGGAATCTAAGAGATGAAGATGGATCGAGGGACGCCACACAAAATGGAAACCTCATGATAAGCCGGGTGAACACACATATATTACTCACCGTGGTTCTGATCACAATGGAGTCACACCGAAGGATCGAAAAGTTCCATTAGGAACAAAATGAGATTTCACTCTCAAAGGTTTCCAAAAATATCAAAAAGTCTTATTTATTACAATAGAGATTACATCATTTTATAGGGAAAACAAATCTTGTATAATAAGGCAAACAAATAATAAATTGTCTTGGAAAAAAAAGACATAAATATAATGACTTCCACGACTTCAACTCTGATCTCTCCATGCACGCATTTAAAATGAAACTTGAGCTTTAATTTTCGTCACTCACTTTGATGAGAGAATTAAGTCACTTTCATGAGGCTTTTTTGGCTTGTAATTGGACTTAATATGGGTTTTTGCTTAATCGTATCAAAAGAAATAAATTTTGAATATTTTTTTTTCTTTTTCTTGGATTTGTTTGGATCTGATGACCACATCATATTCATCCTCTTGAATACGATAAAAGATATGAACTTTTAGATTTGATGCCAAATGATATAGGAACTAAGGGTCCAACTATTTGATAGGATGAAAGATTATGAATCTGTAGCTGGCCGGAAGGCACTCTCTAAAGATTCGTCGATGGATAGGTGAACTGATGGGAAAGTGATGGTGACTCTTCAACTGGCCAAAGGGATCTCATAGAGAAATCGATGAGATTAAGATGGATCTATGGGCGCCATAAAAGGGATGGATAACTCATGATAAGCAGGGTGAAGACAAGGATATTACTCACCGTGGTTCTGATCACGACAGAGTCACACCAAAAGATCAAAAAGTTCTATGAGGAACAAAATGAGACTCACTCTCAAAGGTTTCCAAAAATATCAAGATGTCTTATTTATCACAATAAAAATTACATCATTTTATAGGGAAAAAATCTTTCAAAATAAGCCAATCAAGTAATAAATTGTCTTCGACACAAAAGACATAAATATAGTGAATTCCAAGACTTCAACTCTGATCTTCCCCATGTACGCATTGAAAATGATACTTGAGCTTTAATTTTTGCCACTCTTTTTGATGAGAGAATTAATTCACTTCCGTAAGGCTTCTTTGGGGGCTTAAAATGGGCTTTTCTTGATAGTAAACATCTTCAATGAATATTAAGTATTTTTCCCTTTTTCTTGGATGTGTTTAAATTCAATAACCACATAAGTGGTAAAATGGTGGAAAGATAATTCTGAATGAATGATCCATGACATGATTACCAAACTCGTAAGTGAGATAAATTAATTTCAATTTCAATGTTCTAGTTGATAAGGCTAAGTTCAGTTTTGCAAGTTTTAAAAGTGGTAGGTACTTTCTTGTTTATTGAGTCTACCTATAGTATTTCCAATATTCGGTTCTGACACCGAAAAAAGCATGAATAAGCCGTGAGAAAATCGTTCCAAAAATAGTAGGTTCCTAGGAAACTCATAGTTCCCTCGATTTGACTAAATAAAACTGAAAAATAACTAGAAGAAAAGAAAAATCACCAAAAAAATAATGTTAGTAACTTGGAGAATTCCGCCAGACTTAGTTTACACCATTGCGGTGTAAAAAGAAATCAAAAGGAAGAGGACTACTTTGATAATAAAAATATAAGCAAACAAAATGAAAAACGGTTAAGAAAAAAAAAATCGGTGATTTCCCGTCTGGAAGTAGAGTCGATATCGATCAGTTAACCCTTTTTACACGTCAGTTGAGATGGAGATTTGTACCAATCGGTACTCATTATATGAAATATCTTTTTTGTTTGAATCTTCTGTGTTTAACACCTGTTCCTGAATACTGTTAACAACAGACGTGATTTCACATAAGAAAGAAAAAGAAAAGAAAAGAAAAAGATCAAACTCAGTGGGTTGCCTCCCATAAGCGCTTGTTTAAGGTCACTACCTTGACTATGGTTTCAGACGTTAGCTGGAATGAGAATGTGAACTTTCTTTGGAACAAGCTCTCCGATAAGTCATTTTAAGCTCTAGAATTTGCTCAACAAGCCATCCACTGCTTTTGGCCTATCTTTTTGAACTTCGGAGTAAGGATGACTTTAACTTTAGAGAAAAGCCTTGATGTCCCTTTACGCTGCACCTTATATTCAATGGTATCTCCAACACATCTCTGCAGTATCAAGGTTACATGAGAATACAGTCACTCTCTCACTCTTTGGCTTGTCCCTTTTGATCTTCTTGGATGTCTTTACAGAAGAATGAGTATCTCCATCCATGAGTTTGTTGATATCATTCTTATCACCAAGCTCTTCAATTGTCATGATATCCAAGTTTTTCTCCTCTTCTATAGCGAGACATAAGGAATGTTCAACAGCTTCATGGGTAGGGACCGCATTGTAGAAGACCTTCTTATCATTATTGGAGAAGGTGATCCTCTTATTAGGCAAGTCTTCAACTGCAACAATTGTTGAGAGGAAAGGTCTCCCAAGTATTAAAGGCATATAATAAGAACCTTTGCTCATCTCAACAACATGAAAATTGGTAAGAACCAAGGAATTCCCAACTTGAACATCTAGCTCGTGAATGAAGCCTTGTGGAGACATGGTGGAAGCATTCGCGAACTTGAGAGAACATGGGAGATCCTTGAGATTAGGAATTCCCAAATTATTTGCAATTTCCATGGAACCATCTCAAGCCGCCAAAAAAAAAAAAATCAAAAGCTATTGTACTTTTCTTCGACACCCATGAAGATATGATATGCAAGACGCATTTACTGTTCAGGGCGTTTTGTTTTTTTCTTGCACCATAACGGGTATCCAATTTCATTACTTTATTTCTCCAAAATGTTTTATTTTAGAATAGTACTACAAATGCACAGTGACAATAACAATAGTATAATCGGGATCAAATCCACAAGTACCAACAGAGTACACTATGAATTTATGATGATTTAAACTAAGCTAAGATGCAAGGGAGTTTATATTAACCTCGATGTAAGAGATAATTAAATTCAATTAAGTAAAAGTATTAGGTGGTAAAAACTATTTCAGGGAATCATGAATATGAATGCAAGGATTAATAGGAATGCATTAAGAATTGTTCTAGAACTCAAATTACGGATGTAAGGTTATCCTATTGTCGCGTGTTGTAACTATCTATGCATTGAAAACTTCTAGGAACTAAACTGTCATCTTGTGAATAGAAATCCATGAATGCAATGAGATCTTAATTCAATATGTTCGCAAAGTGCAATAACATCAACTGTCGTTGGCTATGGACACTTTTCCCATCAAGGATATATCCATTGATTTAACAACACTTTTTGTACCACAATAAGATCGATTAAGGGCAGAGCCTAATTGGACAAATTAGACAAAGCATTACGAAAACCCTTTATGAAGAACTATATGTTATTAATTCCCAAACAACCTAGCAAAGATATACATGATTATCCCCTTAGAAAAATCATCATCCAATGAAAGATCTACTCACACATGCACAAAGAAAACATGATAGAAATAGATGAAGAAATCATAATAGAAATGGGAAAAGGGTTAAGAATATGAGAAAAATATTTAGAACTGAGTAGAGGGCTAGAATTAGGTCTAAAATTTGAGTCTTACATTTATACAGTGAAGAGAATCGGTTTAGGTCGGTTCTGGTTAAGTTTGGGCCCATAACCAATCAGTATACAAACTTTACCGATCGGTTATCATGCCAGGTTATACCGATCGGTTCTCATCTGCGAGCCAACTCTTCCTTTACTCCAAAATGTCTCAAAACTTGTCAAGACTCTAGAAAAGACTCAAAGTAAATATTAGAACAATGGTTAGTCATCAATATAAATAAGGGTTAACAACTCTCTTTGTGATTCTGGTTCTAATGTCAATGTTATGCCAAGGAGTATTGCAGAAAAACTTGGACTGCAGAATGTAACCCCATCTAATCTCAATCTAGTCTTCAAAGATTCCTCACAAAAGACACTAAAAGGCTCGATTCGTGATCTGCAATTAGTCGTAGGAGAATGCATTGTTCCTATAGATTTTTACTTCTTGAATATGGATAAGAGAGTCAACAGACCTTTGATCCTTGGGAGATCGTTCCTTTCCACTATTGGTGCGATCATTGACCATTCTAACAAAAGAGTCTCCTTCACTATCATTCATCTAATGGTGTATTACTCAACAACACCTCGCACAAAGGCAATAAGAAGAAAGGAAATGAATACAAGAGACCAAAAAATTGATAAAGAAAGCCACAAAACCCCCCAACCAAAACTAAGGAGCCAATGATCAAACTTTTACCTAGTCAATACAGTAAAGTTAGGATAATCATGCCACCTAATCTAAAAGGAGCAACTAAGCAGCAAATAGATGAGATGGTCAACCATACTAAGGATTTACTACTTGGAGCTAGAATCATTAGTGGAATTGACAAAGCCGAGCTCCTCATCGACAAACCAAAGACGGAGGATCCTCACCTGGAAGAAGCTAAAGGGAACCCAATTCCCGAAAGCCTAAAATGGCATCAAAGTCGAGCTAACAACTTAAACCAAAAGCGCTGAATGGGAGGCACCCCATCAGCAAAGATTTAAGTTTAGTTTAGTTTACTTTCATAGTTTTTCATGTTTTAGTTTCAGGTTTTTCTTAAACAAATTAAAATACTACACAGAAAGGAAGATGAAGTACGAAATGAAGCTGAGACAGGATGAAACCTTGCCAATGCTCTTGGAAGAGCAGTGGAGTTCCAGGAAACCTTCCTAGTACTACAGCGTGCCCTCTACCCGCGCCAGCACCTCCTCCCGGATCACCCAGCTCTAATCTGCATTAAAACATCTTGCATCGCATTATGTACGTTTTATTTAGGTTTATTTGAATTTAGTACTAATAGTTTTACTACATTGCCTTAGGCAACACAAAAAAATTTAGAAAATTAGAAAAGCAAAAAAGAAGAAAAAGAGTATTGACGGTTAGGAGACCGTGATTAAAGGAGAAAACAAAATGAGTTAGGCAAAAATTCTTAAATACCATGCACTTGACCAATTCAAGAAGAACAAATCAAGGAAAACAAGTATCACAAACACGGTAAATCAAGAAAACGGAAGAAGAAACTGGAGACTCACCGGCTCCAACAAGGCTTGGTGCTGCGCCAGCGCTGATGTATGGGCTGGTGCCACGCCAGCAGTGCCTCGGTAGGCTCGTTTTCCTGACCAAATCAAGCTAAACCGATGCTCGTTTTTAGACAATTAAATCAAAAATCTGTAGGCCAAGGTAGATATGGAGGCACAAAATAAATAAAAGAATTCGGCTAAGGGTATAGACCGAGAGATCAAGAAGAGTGATGGAATTGTATGACGATTTTGACAAGAATAGAACCAAAAAAGCCAATGAAAAGGAATGATCAAAATCGAAAGGAAAGAACAAGGCTATAAGAGACAAAGATGTGCCACAATTGGCTGCCGACGATGTTCCTTTTAGGGTGTGGATGAGTTTATTACCAAGGCCTCATCATAAGGAAACATCAGTGCCAATGAGAAGAACCAAGCCTAGGTTGGTTCAATTCGGGCAACACATGGACGATTCAAGTGACTACAGAGTCGCCTTAGATAGAATGTACATTCAACCAACAATAAATAGTAACTTCGAGACCATCTACTCCTTTGGAGTTGGCGATGATGTCATGTGGTACTTAGACGCCATTCACATACGTTCATTCCTAGAAATCAACAACAATACCTACGTAGAGGAAGCGTGACACTCCTTGCGATCATTACTCTCTCGTTTCCAAAATACTAACATCCAACCGCGCGTGATGGGATTTTGAGTTTTGTTATTGCTAGTGTTACCTACTCCTCGACCATTCCATAACTAGGCCACTTACTTGGTTTTGCCTACCACGATGCCATTGATATGATTTCATCTTCGAGAACCGACTTTTGGCTAAAGATATCTCATAGTGCCTACACTTCTAATGGGGCGAAATCAAGTCATATCAAACACCCAGCGGTAAGGATTTTCCACCGTCTCATTTCCAATGCTATGTTTGCTAGTAAAAAACAAGGAGGAGTACTTCACGATGAGCTTTGCATTCTCCAAGCGCTATTCACGCCATTATCTACCTGTGTCAACTATGCTTCTTTGCTTGCGTCCTGACTCATCAAGGTGAAACATGATGCTTTCACTTGCTTACATTCACGACCTTCCACGATATCAGCTAGTACATCATCAGGAAGGCCATGTATATTCTAGAATCCACCAGACCTCCACCTAGGCGCCAACCACAACCATCAGCACCTATTGAAGAGAGTTGCACCTTATTCTTGCAGAGGAGTGAGAGTTGCGCCTTATTGTTCAATAGGAAAACGCGATGAAGGATAGGTGTCTAGCTAGAATGAGGACTATGCTTAAGTTATCAGGGCAACACGATTACCCGTATCCACACAATCCCATAAAGAGGTAGCCACTTTGTCTCACTCCTAGGATACTCGATATTTACACTAGCGTATCACCTACTTATCCCATCTTTTATTTTTTGTTATTTTTATTGATTCTGTTTCATCCTTTCACCATCATTTTCACACTGGGAACAATGTGATTTATGTCTGGGGGATGATGTTTATCCGTTACTAACTTATTTTCTTTCTTTTAGTTTTATATTTGAGTAATTTTAATGAATTTTATCGACTCGTTTATTTATTTATTTTATTGAGTCAAAACCATGTCAGGAATCATAACCTTTCTATATGATGATATTTGACCAGCATGTGTTTTATTTCATTTTCTGAGTGACAACTTTGACAGGATTCGCCTGGAACAAACAATACCTAGAACACCGCAGTTGGATTACTCCCCTGAAATCTCATCTTACAGAGATTCTGTTTGAATTAACGTCAACTCTAATTTATTGGATGACTAACCAGAATTAACTCTTAAACCAATAACCTTCTAACCTAACCCAATCTCTTTTCACTTTTTGTTTTGCAGCTATGTGCAAAATCGCTAGGGAGAAAAGAACAACACAGTTTTCTTCTACAAAAAACCGAAGCTTTAGAAATTGAAAGGAATATTGAGATTTGAGTTGGAGATTCATTTTATCCAAGGGATCACGAACACCATGTAAAAATTCGTGTCTTATGAGAACCGTTTCCCTTTTGGAAAAAACGAAAAAAACAAAAAAACAAAAGGAAAGGGAATAGTTACTCAATAAAAGTCTCAGAAGCATGGAATTCCAAAAAGGTTCTATGGATCTTTTTACAGAAGAGTCAGAATCATTTACAATGGCTTCAAAAAGAAAAATCTAAGTTTGGAGGAATCAAGAAGAAAAATAATAAAGAAGAGAGACACCATGTGAAGGAGTAGTGGGAAATTGTGGACATCAACAGTTCTAAGCTCTCTTGTTGTTTTGCATGATAGCTAGCACTCTACACCATATACGGTAACCCTAAACACCTTAATCTCCACCACCAGAAACTAAAAATCCTCCCTTCTACTAAGAGCCATCTGCCCTGAAAGACACTATCCGATGAGAAAGCTCACGCCAAACATAATGAATGTAGGGAGTTGACTGAAACAAATTCAAAGTTTTCTTTAGGTTTTGGGACGGATGGACAAGAGTTGAAAAGGTTGAGGGACTATAGTGAGAATGTTATAACATGAGTTTTTGTTTTCAGGAGTCCACAGAATATGTTTTAGGCATGGTCCCTGATAACAAGCGAGTTCCTATGATCTTCAAAACCTTTTTTCCATGACTTTACTTTCGTGCTTGCTTGAGGACAAGCAAAATCTAAGTATGGGGGAGCTGATAACATATTTAACCTATGTTTTTATGTGTTTTAAATAAATATTTCCATTGAACTAATATTTTCTTAAGGATTTTTGTATATATGTGGATTTAAGAGTCTTTATAGGTTCTTGGACGAAAAGCAGCAAAATGAGCTCCATGACAGTTTCTGAATTTCAGATTCAAGGCTACGTTTAAAGATCTTCCAGTTAAAAAAATTTAACATTCTTTATATCATTGGAAAGCTAAAAGAGTCAACTTTCACTTCCAATTAGAATCACTCCATTCCATCCAGCCAATCAGAAGTTATGATGAAAGATGCAAGGCATGTTCAAAATATGGTACCCGCACGGAAGCATACGCCCATGCAGTGCTGGATCACCTCTTTCGCACGACAAGAGAGCTTGCATTAGTGCCAGTTCACCTCGAAAGATCTTTTTAAAAAACAATTGTGCTTCATTTGAATCGTCCAGAGAAACCCTATAGCCAATTCCACCGCCTCAAAACACTATATATACAAGCTCTTATTAACTCTAAAGAGGCAGAGCGAATAAGGAGGAGTAGAGCCGTCCCCATCCATTGAAGACACTTCAAAGATCATCACTTCCACCATTGCTTCCTTGATTCGTTTCTCTTTCATCATGATTTCTATTGCTTTTTGTCTAAGGGAGAAGATCAATTACTCTATTACGAAGATCCCGAAAACCCTCTTTAACTTATATATAAGTATGTTTCCATGTCATCTTTTGCCATGTTTTGTTTAATTATGTCTGAGTAGTATATTTGTTGGGTCTAGTGGGGATGGTTGAAGGGATTCATGGTTTAATATTGTGTAGGTTGTTAGATTTGTTTTCTCTATGTTATGATTAGGATTCTTCAATCAATACTTGTTCTTAATGTTTATTACTTGATTGATCCCCTGTAATTGAACCCAAAGAAGGTCTCATCAAAAAATGCAACACCTTTGGCCCCAACTAGGTAGATAGAGCAGTTAGTATCATGACCAGCCCATCAGTCAGGTCATGGAGTTGCTGTGAATTAAGACCACTAGGATATTATACATGAAAGATTTTTGTTTTGTGCATGCTATTTGGTTTAGTCATAAAGGAGATTAGACATATGTAGCGTGGCTATCAAAAGTAGTCTTTTTATAGAGGGCTTAGTGTTGCGAGTTCTAGATTTCACTTAGAGAAGAATGTGTAAAAGTTGTTGAAACTATAGAGAGCCATGATCCTTGGATAGGTCCTCATAGCCCAACGCTTTAATCTCTTGAAATTACATCGCTTTTAGTTGCTTATTTTTAGTTTAGAAAACCCCAAAACATCATCTTAATATCCCTTATACTGAAAACAATCTATTTGTATGACTTCACTCTCTTTGTGGGATCGATCCTTAAGTACTAAACACGATTGTTTTGTACACTTTCAGCCTTTTCGTTGTGTCTACTCTAGGTAAAACCTGACACACATCAGCTTGAAGCGTGAAAGACCAATTGGTTCTAAGAACAAAAATCCTAGAAAAATAAAGAAAGTTCAAAAATATGATGTTCTCACAGTAACAGAAAATGTTAAGGAAAAGATGAATCATGATCCAGACAAAAATATGGAACATCATGAATCTGAAGAAAATCATTAGATTTCTATCAACTACATCCAAAGTGGAAAAATCCTGAAACTGAAGCAAAATGGATGACGTTGATGATGTTTTCTCATATCTTGTTTCAAAGTAAATAAGTGAAGAAAATGAAGATCCATAACGAAAGTCAGTATACAAATGTTAGAAGAGACATGATTGGGTAAAATGGAAAAATGCAATGCTAGTCGAACTTGATTCACTCAACAAAAGAAGTGTATTCAGAACCATAGTGTTCATACCTAAAGATGTGAAATCCATCGGTCATAAATGAGTTTTGGTCTGAAAACGTAATGAAAAACGATATTATGAGGTACAAAGCTCATCTTCTAGCCCAAGGTTTTTCCCAAAGACTCCTAATTGATTACGAAGAAACATATTCTTCCGTTATGGACGCAATTACATTTAGATTTCTAATGAGCTTAGCGGCTAATGAAAATTTAGAGATTCGTCTAATGGATGTTGTTACAACATATGTATATAGATCATTAAATACTAATATCTATATGAGAATTCCCTATGGATTCAAGATGTAAAAAGCATTAAAAGTACAAATATCATTATATGGGTTAAAATAATCTGGAGAGATGTGGTATAACCGTCTCACTGAACTTTTTGAAAATGAAAGATATGTGAAAAGCATATATGTCCATGTATTTTCATAAAGAAAACATAATCCAGATTTGTAATTACCGTATATGTTAATTATCTAAACATCATCGGAACTCAAAAGAAAATACATAAAGCAACAAAATATTTGAAAGGAGAATTTGAGATAAAAGATCCCGGACCAACAAAGTTTTGTCTTAGCTTACATATGGAACATTCTCATAAGGGTATATTTGTACACCAGTCGACATACACTAAAAGAGTATTACAACGTTTTAATATGGATAAAGAGAATCCTCTTAGTACACCGACGATTGTAAGATCACTTAATGTTGAAAATGATCACTTAATGTTGAAAATGATCATAGCGCTCCATGAAACTAGTAGAGAATGTGTCTGACTAAGATCAATAAGCCAACATATCCAATTACTAGTAGAATCCATATGAACACAGAGGCAACTATATTATATGAAGACAATAGTGCTTATGTTGCCCATAAAAAGAAAGATATATCCAAAGCGACAGAACTAAACATATCCCTCTGAAGTTTTTTCCTTATACCTAAGAGCTTGAGAAGAACAAAGAAATTGAAATAAAATATGTTCGATCATCTGACAGTGCTGCAGATCTCTTCAGAAAATCATTATCCACCTCGATATTCAGAAAACATATCCATAATATTGTAATGCATCATCAACGAGACATAAAATGTCATCATGATCATTTGAGGGGAAGTATGTGTCGTTGTATTCTATTTACTTTACTATGTTTTTTTCCACTAAGTTTTCCATAAAAAAATTTTAATGAGCCAAGAGATAACACAACACAGAAGACATAAATGACAATGAACTTTAAAAAACGTTGACGTATAAAATTGGTAATAGACCCTATTATCATTTGTCGATACTCATGCACAATAACAATTGTCTATATTTTTCACTACAAATATCATATGTATTGCACTCCAACATTTTCGAATGATGCGGAAGATTTTTACGATCAACCCCCGCCGGTTGTTGCTTTCGTCGATGACCTAGATGAAGAAAACTCTGAGGTAGAAGAAGTAAAAGAAGGAAATGAATCATCACATTTGCCATCAAAATTCCTTCTTTACCAGCAATCAGTACAGGTAATTGCAACTCTATGCTTAGCCTTTTAGGTTTCATTGCGTGGTTCTTTCTGGTTTTGTGAATTAGGGATGTGGTTGGTGTTGAAGGTTAACCGAAATCAAGCGGTTACTTGGTTTAGAAGCAATAGGTGTGATTTTATACGATTGTGTTGTTTCGTATAAAACAGTTATATTTTAGTTTGTAATCGTACTCTTTCGGAGACGTATTTGTTAAGTCTATATATACTCTGTAAAACAATTGATTCATATATATATATAAAATTTCTCTTTCGATCAACATGGTATCAGAGCATAACGATCAATAAGAGGATCAAATCGCAACAAAAAAAAAAATTGTAAGGCACAAGAAAAGTTTTCGCATTCATCCACAAGACGAGAGATGATGCAAGGCTCCTCTCATCAAATCATTTCTCTTTTTGATGGAGAGAAGTATGATTTTTGGAGCATAAAAATGTCGACCATAATGAAGACTAGAAAGCTATGGTCGGTTGTAGAACAAGGTATACCCGAAAGCATTGCGGAGGAGGAAGAAACGGCTGAGGCTTCTTTGGTGCGAACAAAACATGAAGAAGAAGCAACGTTGAATGATCTTACGGCATTACAACTTCTACAAACGGCTGTTACTGAGAGAATTTTCTCTCGTATAGCCTCTACAACAACTTCTAAAGAGGCTTGGAATGTATTAAGAGATGAATATCAAGGATCTCCACAAGTTCGTATAGTGAAACTTCAAGCGATAAGAAGAGAATTCAAAAACTTGAAGATGCAAGATCATGAGACCTTGAAGACATTCATTGATAAGATAATTGATTTGGAAAATCAATTAACCTATCATGGAGAAAAGAAAAGTAACTATCAACTTATTCAAAAGATACTTATATCTTTACCGGAAAAGTATGATAGTGTGGTGAGCGTTTTGGAACAAACGCGTGATCTCACGTTAATGACAATGACTGAGTTGTTTGGGATTTTAAAAGCCCATGAGGCAAGAACAGTTGCACGAGATGATAGCCTAAGTGAAGGGGCATTTAACGTTCATGCCAAGAAGAAGAATTCCGGTTTCAAACAAAGTGATTCAAAAGACCGAAGTTTTGACGCTAAAAGCAAGCGTTGGTGTAACTATTGTAAAAAGAGCAATCACACTGAAGAAAGATGCTTCAAGAAGCAATAGGAAAGTGGTCAAAGAAGTATCAACCATAAAGCGTGTTTCAAATGTGGAAAGAATGGACATTTTGCAAGCACATATCGTTCTAAGTCAAAAGAGAAAGCACATTTGATTCAAGAAGAAGAAGAAGATACTTATGATGAGCACATGTTGTTTACTGCCATTGAAGAAGGTTACGCAAGCATTAAGAAGGATGTTTGGCTCATTGATAGTGGCTGCACTAATCATATGACAAACAAGGAGAAATATTTTGCAAAGATTGACAAAAGTATCACGGTTCCAATTCGTGTTGGAAATGGAGAGATTGTTATGACAAAAGGCAAGGGAGACATCACGGTAGTGACAAATAATGGCAAGAAAGTTATCAAGGATGTGTTTTTAGTATCCGAATTGGAGAAAAATCTTCTTAGCATTCCACAAATGATCTCATGTGGCTATCGGGTTACTTTTGAAAGAGGAACTTGTGAAATACAAGACAAAGAAGATAAGAAGATCATGAGCATTCCAATGACTCATAAAAGCTTCAAAATTCTGTGGAGTCCAGTAGAAGAAGAGGCAATGATGGCAAGGAATCAAAGAGAAGAAACATGGCATAGAAGACTTGGTCATGTAAGTAACAAACGTTTACAAGAAGTGCAAGAAAAAGATATGGTTCTCGGATTACCAAAATTCAAGGTCACAAATGAAGTGTGTGGAGTGTGTAACATCGGAAAACAATCAAGGAAAAGCTTTCCACGGATCTCACAAACGAAGACAAAAGAAAAACTTGAACTAATACACACCGATGTGTGTGGACCGATGAAAAATGAATCATTGGATGGAAGTAAGTATTTTCTTTTATTCCTTGATGACTATACACATATGACATGGTTTTTTTTTCTCAAGCAAAAGTCAGAGGCGTTTTTGATGTTCAAGAAATTCAAGATAATGGTGGAAAAACAATCTCAATGTGTTATCAAAACCTTGAGATCCGATGGAGGAGGAGAATATGTCTCACGGTATTTCAATCAATTCTGTGAAATGGAAGGTATTGTGAGACAAGTAACACTTCCTTACTCCCCTCAACAGAATGGTAAGGCCGAGAGAATGAATAGATCACTCGTAGAGATGGCAAGGACAATGATGATTAAACAATCATTACCACAAAGGTTTTGGGCTGAAGCCGTATATACATCATCGTATAATCAAAATCGTTTATCTACAAAGGGCACTGATGGTGAAGAGACACCAATTGAAAGATGGAATGGACACAAACCAAACGTGGCACACATGAGGATTTTTGGTTGCATATGTTACATTCATATAGCCGATGAGAAAAGGAAGAAGTTGGATGCAAAATCGAAGAAAGGAATCTTTGTTGGCTATAGTAGCAAATCAAAGGGCTACAGGGTTTATGTATTGGAAGATCAACATATTCAAGTGTCACGTGATGTTATTTTTGATGAAAACAAATGCTGGGATTGGAAGAAGAACCAAGAAATGCGAAGGGAAATTGTTTTGTCTATCGAAGAAGGCAACGATTTAAAAGAAACAAATGAAAATGAGGATCACAGAATCATTAGAAATGATTCTACTCAAACCGATAGAAGTATTGAAGACACAAGTGGTGATAATGGAGAATTCTCAGATATGAAACCAAGAGGTTTCAAATCTATAAACGAGATCACTCAATCAACTCCAGTGGTTACTTTTGAAGAAATCGCACAAGTCATTGAATCGTGTTTTTTGGTGAATGAAGAACTGAGATGTTATGAAGAGGCGTGTGATGAGAAATGTTGGAGAGACGCCATGGATGAAGAAATATCTATGATAGAGAAGAATAAGACGTGGAGGTTGGTTGATAAACCTAAAGAGAAAAATGTGATAAGCACGAAATGGATTTACAAGTTGAAAACCGATTCAAATGGAGTTCCAATTAAGCACAAGGCTCGTTTGGTGGCTAGAGGCTTCACTCAAGAGTTTGGAACAGATTATTCAGAGACATTCGCTCCAGTCTCTAGGTATGATTCAATTAGATGCTTACTTGCATACGCATCTCAAAGAAATTGGAAGTTATACCAAATGGATGTCAAATCGGCTTTCTTAAACAGTGACCTTAATGAAGAGATTTACATCTCTCAACCTGATGGATACATAGTACAAGGACAGGAGGAGAAGGTTCTTAGGTTGTACAAGGCACTTTATGGGCTGAAGCAAGCACCAAGGGCTTGGTATGGAAAAATCGATGGATACTTTATTCAAAACGGTTTCACAAGGAATACAAGTGATGCTGCCCTCTATGTTTTGAATAGAAAGGATGATGTCTTAATCATTAGTCTTTATGTAGACGACATCATCATGACTGGAAACAATGAAAAATTGATCGAGATGATCAAAACAAGCATGAAGAATGAATTCGAGATGACTGATCTTGGTTTGCTTAGTTACTTTCTCGGGTTGGAGTTATTTCAAGATGAGTCGGGTTTGTTTCTTTCACAAGCCAAATATGCAAATAAGTTAATCGACAAGTTTGGGATGAGGTTCAGCAAAAGTGTAAACACACCATTAACTCCTAAGAAACGCATTGACGATGAAGAGAGTTTTTTCGAAAATACGACTAAGTATCAAAGCATAGTTGGAGGATTACTCTACTTGTGTGCATCAAGACTTGACATTATGTTTGCAAGCTCTTATCTCTCACGCTATATGTCAGCTCCAAAAGAAAGACATTACCAAGAAGCAAAACGGGTACTAAGGTATGTTAAAGGAACTTTTGATTTTGGAATTAAGTTTTTCAAGTGTGAAGAACCAAGACTTGTGGGATATTCGGATAGCGATTGGGGAGGATCTTTGGAGGATAAGAAAAGCACTACGGGCTATGTATTCAGCCTAGGATCAAACATGTTTTGTTGGCAATCATGTAAACAACAAACCGTTGCTCAATCAACAGCCAAAGCTGAATATATGGCTGTATGTGCCGCAGCAAATCAAACGGTTTGGCTGAGAAGGTTACTAAAAGAATTTGGGATGAAGATAGATGAGAGTACTCCTATCTATTGTGACAACAAGGTAGCAATAGCTATAGGAAAGAATCCTGTTCAACACAAGAAGACTAAACATATTGATATCAAGTATCATTATGTAAGGGAAGTCATTGAGAAAGGATTAATTAACTTGGAATATTGCAAAGGAGAAGAACAAGTAGCTGATATATTTACCAAGACTTTGAGTCTAGGACGTTTCGAGGAACTAAGGGAAAGACTTGGTGTTACAAGAAAATTCGGTTAAAGGAGGAGTGTTGAAGGTTAACCAAAATCAAGCGGTTACTTGGTTTAGAAGCAATAGGTGTGATTTTATACGATTGTGTTGTTTCGTATAAAACAGTTATATTTTAGTTTGTAATCGTACTCTTTCGGAGACGTATTTGTTAAGTCTATATATACTCTGTAAAATGATTGATTCATATATATATATATATATAATTTCTCTTTCGATCAACAGTTGGTTCTTTAGTTTATCGAATTAAGAAAGTTCTTATCTTTCGTTTTCTTATATCTCTTATAGATAAAAAGCATTAAGCTTTATTAACACATTTGTATTCTCTGTTTTGGTTCAGTCACCAAAAGGAGACATAAGCTATTTACAGAAGTTCTTTTTAATGTATGTTGGTGGAAGACATCCTCTTCATTTTCAAGAAGATTTTTGTGGCACTGCTCTTTTAAGGTAAATTTACATATTTGTTGTTTCACTAAATGATAAAAAAATATAGCTTTTGTTTCTTGCTCATGATTTGATTGTTTGTGACTAGTGCGGAGTGGCTGAAGACTGATACAAGGAGAACTGCTATAGGGTTAGATTTGGATCTTGAGGCGTTGGAATGGTGTATGGATAATAACATCAGTAAAGTTGAATTTGATGTGCATTCAAGAATGTCGCTTTTTCATGGGAATGTTTTGAGTCCTCTTGAAGCTAAGCAAGTGAAATCTAGATCCCATGAGTTGATAAAAAAATATTAGCTTGGATGATGGTGATAGTGAAGATCTGGTTGATTCTAGTGTTGAATCGGTAGAGAAAGATGAACCTGATTTGTTACCGAAGAGGGATATTGTGTGTGCTTTTAATTTTAGTTGTTGTTGTTTCCACAAACGCTCGGAATTGGTTTTGTATTTCAAGAATGCTCGTGATGCTTTGTCTAAGAGAGGCGGAATTTTCGTGATGGATTTATATGGGGGTGCTTCTGCTGAGGGACAGTTAAAGCTTCAAAGGAAATTTCCTAATTTCACGGTAAAAGTTCATTCCTATACTTCATTTTGTTAAGAAAAAGTCTCAGAGCCATATATGGAATAACCATAATAAAAATTATCCATATCATTTGGCAGTATACATGGGAGCAGGCTGAATTTGACATTATAGGCTGCAAGACGAGGATCAGTCTCCACTATCACCTTCAGAAGCAGAACAGAAAGACTCGCCATGCTTTTTCATATAGCTGGAGACTGTAAGTGTCCTGTAGTCTGCTTCCACCTTCATTCATTCTCCAAAGTAGGACAGTCATTACCCACTACTATCTCTCTCAAGCCTTAAGAAAATCTTACAGTAACGGAAAACAGCATAGTTATATACTTGTGGGGATTTGCTCAGCTTTTTAGATAACTTGATAGGTGTAATATGATGTTTCATCTGTCATGTTAAGTTCCCGCAATTGGTTGGTTGGGTGAGTTAAATCTCCTGTAGTGCAGCAGCTAGGAGAAACTCTTATTGAAAATCAAAATTACGCTTGAAATATATCATGGCTTTTTAAGTATAAATAGTGAAGTCTTGTTTTGGACAAAGGAAAATAACTTAAATGCAGTACCAAAGATTAAGGAAAATAATCAGACCAATTAATGAGACTTTTGATTCGCTTAAGGATAGATAACGCAAGTAAACGTCGGGATTTAATTATGTTCTTGAATCTTGCGCAGGTTTGATCAAGATTAATTTCATGGTCCTAAGGTTATTTTTGGTGTGAGCAAAACGGGAAGATAGCCGTTTGAGATTGATTTGTGATCTTTGTGATCCATGACTATTGTGGATGTTGAAATTGGTCTAGCTAAATCATGGACCGAGGAGACATTAACCAAAGGCCAATTAGGTTGCACCAACGATCGCTCTACTATACCTAGGAGACCAAGCCCGACCTGACAAGGCCAAACCTGTCTCTGAGACTCGGTTGAAATCTTCTTCTAACTACTTTCTTGGGAAAGTGGTCGGGTATTTTTTGTTAGGATATGTATACTTTACATTTTTCTATGTTTTATATTTTCCAATTCTCTCTTCCTTTAATTTATTCTCTAAGCTTCTCCATCCTATAAATACTCTTGTAAAGTATTTTAATATCAATAAGAAGAATCAACTTCTATATGGTATCAGAGCAGTCTTTCTTACTCAAAATATAAAATTTCCTCTTTCTTTTTCGGCAAGTCTTCTTTGAATATTCTTTTGTCACGCGGTTTCGTTTAACCCTAGCTACCGCCACTCGATTCACCATGTCGGTCACCTCTGAAGCAACATCAACCCTTCTGACCAATCCGGCTGATCCAGATACATCCATACTCTCCGTGAATATGGCCGGTATCACCAAGCTCACGACTACGAAATACATGTCGTGGTGTCTTCAACTCCGTTTGTTCCTTAGGGGACACACTCTCTCCTCCTACATCGACGCAAACGCCTCGATCTCGTCTCAAACCATCGCAACTAATGGTGTGATTTTCGTTAACCCCAAGTTCAATACTTGGATCTGACAAGACAAACTCATCTTCGCTGCTCTGCTTGGTGCGATCTCGATGCCTCTCCAATCACTTGTCACATCAGCTTCCACGACCTTGGAAGCTTGGGAAATTCTTTGAACTTACGGCACACCGTCGAGAGGTCATATCAAGTAACTCAAAGCTCAGTTGAAGAAAACCGTCAAAGGTTCTAAAACTATCGACAAATACATGCAGCTCATAAAGTCTAAAGCTGATCAACTTTCCCTGTTAGGAAAGACGATTGATCCTGAAGATCTTGTTGAATACATCATTGAGGGTCTTCCTGAAGAATATTATGCCATCTATGATGCTATCAACAATCATGATAGCACCATCTCTTTTGAAGAATTCCATGAAAAGTTGCTTAACCAAGAAGCTGATGTCATCTGCAGCACATCGGTGTCCGAGTTTTTTCTGGCCATAGCCAATGCGGCAAATTAACGACCCCGCAACTCCAATAACAACACTTGGCGCAGCAAAAACTCTCACCACTCCAATGAATCTTGTCACCAACCTGACAATCGCTACTCATCACCATCGGAATCACAAGGTCGTCGTCCTTATCCCGGAAAGTGTCAAGCTTGTGGCAAACAAGGACACATTGCTCAGCGTTGTTACCAATTCAGTCTTGTACCAACACAGACTTCAAATTCTGGTTCTTCAAACCCAGGCTGCCAACCAAGAGCTCAAGTTGCAACACACATGGTGGATAAACCCTCTTGGCTGCTTGATAGTGGAGCTTCTTACCACATCACTGTCGACCTCCACAAACTGGCTTTGCGTGATCCTTACCGTGGAACGGGTGATGTTCTAATAGGTGATGGTTTTGGTTTGTCGATCCAAAATACGGGCTCGACAACTCTTCCCTCTAATACTCGGGTTTTAAAACTTTAGAATGTTTTACATGTATCATTAGTCTTTATTCCGATAATGGTGGTGAGTTTGTCGCCATGGCAAGCTTTCTTTCTTCTCATGGCATCTCTGACCTCACCACTCCGCCACACACACCGGAACACAACAGAATATCCGAAAGAAAACATCAGCATATCGCTGAGACAGGGCTTGCACTACTCTTTCATGCGTCAATTCCCGTTGAGTTCTGTCTTTTGCATTTGCTACAACCGTCTAACTCATAAACCGATTTCTGTCTTCCTCTCTTCAGTTTGTCACACCCTTTGAGTCTCTCTTTTGTGTAAAACTCAATTTTCAGAAATTTTGGGTCTTCGGATGTCTCTGTTT
This sequence comes from Cardamine chenopodiifolia, assembly GCA_963922655.1. Taxonomy (NCBI): domain Eukaryota; kingdom Viridiplantae; phylum Streptophyta; class Magnoliopsida; order Brassicales; family Brassicaceae; genus Cardamine; species Cardamine chenopodiifolia. The sequence goes on along the minus strand of OZ000478.1, from coordinate 11,414,054 downwards.
TCCTTGGTTTTGACCTACACGTCAAATAAACTCGAGTCTCGGTCTTCTCCCTGTATCTTTCTGGGGTATTCTCTTACACAAAGTGGTTATTTCTGCTATGATCCTCAAAGTACTTGTGTCTATATTTTGAGACATGTCAAATTTTAGGAAAATATTTTTCCCCTACCATCCCCTATTTTGGACTCTTTTTCCATGCCACAGACTGATGACTCCACCGCTTAGTCTCTGGCCGTCAAATCTCTAATCCGGCCACTCATACATCCTACAGCGCTCATTGTCCTTGGCTTAGTGCCTTCGGCTTCGAACGACAACGTTTCTCCAATTGAAAATCACACATAAACTGTAAGTCTTTCGCCTGAACAATTTTTGTCTAATGGTTCCCCTGTTTCGGCAGAAAGTTCTCTGTCACAAGGCACGCGACCTATGCCCATCAATACTCATCCTATGCTAACCAGGTCCAAAAACAACATTGTCAAGCCATGTCAAAAGCTCTCTCTCATAGCAGTTTTGAAAGCTTTAACCAAAATTGAGCCAGCCACTCATCGTCAAGCCTTAAAAGATGATCGGTGACGTCACGCGATGACTGATGAAATTAACTCTCAGATTTGGAATCACACATGGGATTTAGTCTCACATGATCGTATTGAGAATTTGGTTGGATGTCGATGGGTTTTTGAATCAAACATTTTCCTAATTGTTTCATTGAACATTTCAAAGCAAGACTTGTTGCAAAGGGGTTCCATCAACGACCTGGTATTGACTATTTTGAGACTTTTAGCCCTGTTATCAAGCATGCGTCTATTCGCCCTGTTATCAAGCATGCGTCTATTCGCCCTGTTATCAAGCATGCGTCTATTCGCCCTGTTATCAAGCATGCGTCTATTCGCCTTGTCCTCAGCATTGGTACATATAGTGACTGGCCTCTAAGAAAACTCCATGTCAATAATGCGTTCCTCCAAGGTCCTCTTGATGAAGTTTTTTACATGGAACAACCACCAGGTTTTGTCAAAAATGATACCCCTTGACTTTGTCTGCAAGTTAAACAAAGCAATCTATGGCCTCAAATAAGCGCCACGGGCCTAGTAAAACGCATTACGCTCTTTTCTTTTAAAGTCTGGTTTTGTGAATATCTTTGCTGATGCTTCGTTGTTCGTCCTATTGGCTAATCGCTCGGTAATTTTCCTTCTTGTATACGTTGCTGACATTGTTATTATGGGAAACTCTAAGCAGGATGTTCAAAGGTTTATTGATCTATTGAGTGAGCGACTCTCACTTAAAGATCTTGGTGAATTAAGCTACTTTCTTGGTGTTGGAGTTTCTCGGACAACTACAGGTCTCACGCTGACTCAGACGAAGTATATTAATGATCTGCTAGGATGGGTTAATATGTTAGATGCTCGACCGGTTTCAACTCCCATGGATGATCATCCACCTCTCACCAAACAATCGGGAACGACTCTGTCTGATGTTGAGACAAAAGAGTATTGTATGGTAATTGGTAGCCTTCAATATCTCCTTTTCACGAGACCTGACATTGCCTTCTCCGTCAATAAACTTTCACAATTTATGCAACCTCCTACCACAGAACACTGGCCCGTAGCAAAACTAGTTTTGCGGTATTTATAAGGCTCGCATACTTACGTCTCATTTGTTTGCAGCCTCTAACACGATACAGCTTCATGCTTATTCTGATGCGGATTGGGATGGTGACAAAGATGATTAATCCTCCACAGGGGCGCTCTCGTCTATCTTGGTAAGCATCTAATCTCCTGGTCTACCAAGAAACAAAGAATCGTGGCTCACTCATCTACTAAAGCTGAGTACAAATCGGTGGCTGACACAGCCTCAGAACTCCAATGGATTAGGTCTCTCCTCACTGAACTAGGAGTTTCTCTCTCACACACTCCTGTGATTTATTGTGACAAAGTGGGTGCTACATATTTTTGTGCTAATCCTGTTTTTCATTCGTTTGAAACATGTTGTGGTTGATTATCATCACATTCATGGTCTTGTTAAGTCAAGTACTCTTTGTGTTACACATGTTAGATCAGACGATCAACTCGCTGATGGCCTAACAAAACCTCTTTCGTGATCGTACTTCACCTCGATGTTGAACAAGATTGGTCTAAGCTTCACTCGTCCATCTTGAGGGGGCGTGTTAGGATATGTATACCTTACATTTCTCTATATTGTATATTTTCTAATTCTCTCTTCCTTTAGCTTATTCTCTAAGCTTCTTCATCCTATAAATACTCTTGTAAAGTATTTCAATATCAATAAGAAGAATCAACTTCTATATTTTTAGGCTAATTGGTCGGTCGACCAATGAACAAACTCTCTTTTCTCTAATCACATTCGTCGTACTAAAAAAAATTATGCATGCGAAAACCAATAGTTCCTAGAGACATATCTATTATTTTGCTAGAGACAACATCCCATTTACGTTTATCCCTTATAAAACTTCCTACCAAAAACAGTTCAATGTGTAACATCCCCAACCCTGCCTATTTTAAAAGTTGTGCAAACCAAAGCCTAGTCCCAAACTCTGCCTCACTAAGCCCAGTAAGGTTAAGACAAAGAGTCTATAAATAGAAAACCTCAAGGCTTCTCTTTCTTTTTAGCACCACAAGCGAAAGAAGAGAGAAAAAAGAGGAGATAAGAGAAAATAATAATAAGAAGGAAACAAAGGAGCAGGCAGAGTACCCTTCATGTTACACTTCATGTAGATTTGCAAAAAGTCACGAGCTAGCCATAGCCGCAAGAATATCCCAATTCGAAACTCTGGTTAGAAAGTTATGGTCGTTCTACCGCCATTCCAAGGTGAACTCCGGCTGGAATAAGAGTTTGAGAACGATGAACCGTAAGGAGCTAAAAGACGATCAACCTATCAATAGAAAGCCCCATATGTCATATTTTCAGAGCCGCTGGCAGATCTAGTTTCAGAGGTGAACTCTGGCCAGAATCAAAGTTTGAGGATGACAACAGTTGTTGCATACCTTCAGGAACCCTAGATCCAAAATCCTAATTCAGATTCGAGAAGAAGAAGATTCAGAATAGGGAAGTCCAGACACGGGGTTCAGAAAATGAAAGTCCCATCACTGAAGGTTTAGAAAAGGAAAATTCAGAAGAGGAAAGTCCCAGAAAAGGAAAGTTCTAAAATGGAATGTCCAAAAAGAAAAGCAAAGAAAAGGTGAGGATCATGATCTTTGGATTCTAAGTGTATAGTAAGCATAGTGAAAAAAACATGCATACTTAGACACAAATTAGGATTTATTGAAGTTATGTTGTTAGACACAACGACATTGCATTTAAGAAGGAACATTAGTAAGGTATCATGCAGCATAAAGTACATAGTAGTTGCATAACATTAAAGAAGGAAATGTATTAGAAGTATCAGGTAACATGAGTAATCTATGAGTAGGTGCATGCTATTTTTTGTTAGTATTGATTGTAGAACTGTAGCGCCAAAGACATAGGGACATTTCATGTCCTGTGGCGGTTCGATTATGCTACCAAAGAGAGGGGTATCAAAATGAGCATATAAAAAATGGCTAACGAGCTGGTCAGACAGTTCATAATCTCCTGCATAATGGGGACTTAGCCCATGCATGAGCCTGGGAGTGAGGTCATGCATGCAAGATGGAAGGATAGGAATCATTTCCCTATTGCATATAAGTGATTAATGTATGATGTAATGATTGGTGCATGTTTTTGACTCGCCTAAGTTGTTAGATTGAATGTTGCGCATGCCATAAGAAATGTTTAAGAATGCATGTTGTAATATGTTTAGTATTCATGAAAAATCATGTTGACGAAAAGGAGTGTTCTCACTGGGTAAACCGTCAACCGTTTACTAACGTCTCCTAATCATTGGATGCAGGTAACTTGAGCCGAGCAATAACACCATCTGTTCCAGTTCGGGGTAACCCATGGGAACCAAGGATCAGGGTGTTATAAATTGCTGTCAGAGCAGGTATAACCACTCTATTTATGACCTAGAGGGCCGAGATTTGTCGGAAAAAAATCTCTCGATTATACTTCTTTAGGACACTTAGAACTTCTAGATCTTAATTTTTTGCACTATCTCGCTTATTTTGTATTCAACACATACACGTTTCCAAAACCTTACAGAGGACGCCTTTACTTGTGGTAAGCAAGAAAGCGTGCACAGGGTCCTGCAGAATTCCAGATTCAGCCAGGGACATCCAGCCCCTCCAAGAAGATACGGGAGATAGGAACTCAAGCCCAGCCTCCGCGTCCTCAAAATCCTCATCTGCATTGATCATCCAAATAGGCCTTAACGCTTTCTCTAGAAATGTCACTTTCCCAATATTAGCCATGTTGTATATAGTGTTGCTAATGAACTTACATGCGCCTAATTCCATGCACCAGACTTCCATCCAAATCTCAGCCCTGGTTTTTGATCCATAGCAGTAGACTGCGTATATGCACCTGCTTCCATGAAGCAGATGCGTATTTACATGAGCCTATGTTACTCAAAAATCATTTGGATCCAAAACTATACCATCTTCGGTCTCCCAGTGCTTGGGGAAACCCAAAATGCCGCATAGCTGATGAATGGGGAACTTGTGATGTATATCTCCTATGAAGAAGCTAATCAATTCCTGTGACGCGTTTGGAAGTCTCCTAGGATAGTGCACCTCCAATGTGGCTAAAAATTCCTTAGCCAGCTTCTTATATAGATCCCAGGAGTTGGTGTGGAATGGATCAAACCCAATAGTTTCAAGCACGCGACATATCTGATACCCATCTCCTCAAGTATCTGATCTTGTAGAAAACACATGGGATGGAGTGCACAACTATCCATCTCATCTCTGAAAGTGATGTGCTCCTCGCTCATAACACGCACATGGGTAGCCATAGAGCATGGTTTTAGAGCTCTAACAGCTGCGGAAATTGAACCTCGTGTCTACGGTGGTATTTTCTGCAAAATCAGAAAAAATTACTGAAGTTAGCTATTTCCAAATTTTTTGAACTTAAATCAAAATTATTTAAGAAAATGTGAAATGAATTTGAAAGCTCATATTATCGTCAAACCAAACACCAATGATGCATCAAAATGTTGCCAATTTAATCATAATTTGATCATGAAAATTCAAAATTCTATTCAAATCAAACATCAAATACTCCTTCTACAACCTTAATCAACATGGATTAATTATAATCGAGCATAAATTAACCATTCCAAGCCTAAAAATCTTAAATCCCTATTCACCATAACACAAAATTTGAAGCTACTAATCAATTCTATTTACTCCTAATCATCATTTTCCGTGGAAATTCAAGTAATATACCAAAGAGAGAAGAACTACACTTTCTCCTATTGTTGAACACAAAAATCGAGTTGAAAAGAGGAAGTTTGAAGCTCATGGCTTTGCAGATCAAAGATGGATATAGAATAATCAAGTAGAGCTCAAAATATTGAGTGGAAAGCACCAAAAAATCACTCAAATTGGTTGAGTATTAAGAGAGATAGATGAGATTGAAGTTTTTGAGTTTTGAAAAGTGAAAATGGAAGAAAAATAGAGGAAGAAGAAGAAGATTTTGTGGGTATTAGGGTGTTTCGATTTTGTCTGGTTTAACTCGAGTGAATTAAACATGATTAAACCAAATTTATTTTTGCATACTTGGGCCGAGTACTGGATCGGTTATGTCTTTTTATCGATCTGTATAAGAACAAGTCTTTACCGATCGGTTATAGTGTCAGTCCCAATCTGTAAAGAGTTCTGAAACACTCTAAAAATTTGCATCTTCTGTGTTTGGTACATGTTCCTATAGCAATTTAGTGCTTCACACAACAATACATGTCCATAAAATCCCATGTAAATCCAAAATAAAAGAAAAAAATTCTAAAACAATGAAGCAAATAACAAAACCCTAATGTTATAAAAGAAAAAATTCATATGGGTTGGCTCCCATTCAGCGCTTATTTAAAGTCTCGAGCTTGACGTTGATGAACCTTATCCCGTAGATGAAGCCATACTCTCCTCATCCTTTGGTGCATCCGTTTGATTCAATATCTCTTGCTGAACCCTTACATGTGTAGAACATGTGACTAGAGCGTAGTAGAAGACATTCTTATCCATATATTCGAATGACATTCTTTTTTTTGTCCAATCCATGATAGATCCAACGGATGTTAGGAAATCCCTTCTGAAAAGAAGTTGTGGACACCCTTGGCTATGAATATCGCTACCTTAAAATCAAAAAACACATTGCATCCTCCAACTTCAACAATCTCATTGTGATGTTCTCCCTTAGTTTGACAAAGTGAATCATTCGCCAAGTTCTTATGTGATGCATGTGGGCATTATGTTAAAAGATGCTCAAGAATCAAAATAAGATCTCTCGAAGAGTACTCTGCCAATCTTCACTAGAACAAGAAATTTTTTGGAATCTTCTCGCTTTTGTAGTGTCCTTATGATACTGTAATCCCTTCTCACAACACAAAATATGGTCTGAATTTCCTCTATGGTCTCATCACTTTGATTGAACTACTTCCTAAAAATATTCATTCTTCCATGCATCTGCGAAAGTCACACCTCGTGGCAATCCCCTTGGTAGTGTCGCAAATCTCGCATAATTGAATATGGAGATCACTCTTCTTCCTTTCATCCTGGTATTCTTAGTAGCCCTTTCAGCCAATCATTCAGGTCAAACCTCTGTACCTCAAATCCGCATGGTTCCCTTGATCATCATGCAAATTTAAGTCTTTTTTATCCTCTTTAGAGATCATTGATGCTTGACAACCACACCTAGGATCAGCTTTTTTGTACACATCCTTATCCACCTTGCGAAAGGATATCCTCTTGTTAAGCATATCAGCAGAAGCTCCAACGAAATTTAGGAAATATCTTCCTAGAATCAAAGGCATGTTGTTGCCGCCATTCATTTCCACTACAAGAAAATTCGTTGGTATCAAGAAATGTCCAATCCAGACAAGCAAATGTGGGATGAAACCTTGCGACTTGGTAATTGAGGCATCTTCAAAATTAAGTGTACAAGAAGGCTCTTAGAACTCAGTCAAAACAAGATTGATGGCGATCCCCATTGACACGACATTAACACTCGATCTAGTGTCACAAAGAGAATCTTTGAACTTAGTCCTTAAGATCGTACATAGAACATCAAATCTTCCTGGATATTCAACCTTTGGTAGCTTAGTCAAATTATTCTTCTCCTTCATCAACTTTTTCTTAAGCTTGTCTAAATCCTTCTCCCCAATCATTAAACACTTAAAGACTTCCTTAAATCAGCAAGGTTCTCTTTAGCTACCTCGAATGTCTAACTCTCAGTAATCTCACCAATAACCTCCTTGTATCGATCCATATATCCCACTTCAATCACTTTATCAACATACCTCGGATAAGGAACCTTTGGCACATACGGTGATGGTTGCTCAGGGTTGTCCAATCTCACCTTGTCAAAATGGGTTAATCCGCCCCATTTAATCCGTCCTTCAGCGGGTTAAACTTAATTAAATTTTTAGCAGTTTGACCCGCCAAAATCCACAGGTTTCAAACTAATAACCCTAATCTACCCTGCATCTTAACTGCAGGTTAGTGGGTTAACCTGCGGGTTTTTGAAATTAAGATTAAAAAACCACACATCATTGCGATAAATTTCATACTTTATAATTTTTTGTATTTATATATATATATATATATAAATAACATATACATCATATAAATAAAAATTATATAAGAGTATAAGACACTTATTTGTCTAAATTTGAATAACCATATGAACAATTAAGCAAACAGTTTTTAATAATTGTGTGTGGTCATTAAAAGAAAACATATATCAATCAAAACACTTATAAAATAAATTAAACTACTATAAATATATTTCATATATATCCAAAATCAAAACAAATAGTTTCACAAATCATAATAAAGCTTAAATAAGAACTTATAATGGTCAGTGAGTCATCTAACTCTATTTTAATATTTCATATGTATGAAAATATAAATTTTTTTACATAGTATATAATTATATAAAAGTATAAAGTAAAAGAATATTGTGAACTTCGGGTTAGCCCGTAACCAGCGTGGATCAAACCTGTAAAGACCACTGATGGTTTTTTTTGGGCTTCTAAATTATAAATTCTAACCCACCCCATAGCGGTGCGGATTGGGTGTAACCCGCGGGTTTTGACCCTAATTGACTTTCCTACCTTCTTCTTACCTTCTGCATCAACCGGATTAGAATAGGTAGTATTTATTCAAATTATGGCCTCACATCGTATGTTATACAAGTAGGTGTGTACCGATTGGTAGTTTGTGCAATATCCATCAGTATTGGCTTCTTTGTTTTCGACTTCGACTGCATTGACCTGCTCTATGTGATTATTTTCTGCTTATCCAGATAGAGTTCATGAAGGTTCTCAAGACTTTTTTCCAACCTAAGCCAACTGATTTTCTGATACTAGCACATGAGTATTCATTACTTCAATACTTCCATTAAGATTGGTGTACATGCCATCAACCTTTGTGTTTATCTCTTCATAACTTTTCTTTTGGCTGTCAATTAAATGTTGCATCATAATGTCAAGTTTGCTCTCCTGCGCAGCTTGTTGGTTGTTCGGTGCTTGAAAAGCACCTTGATTATTGTTAGAAATTGAAATCATTATTCCCTGCTCCTCTACCTTGAAATCTATTAGAGAAGATACCTTGAGGGTTCTGCGTATAGACTTAATCCCGAGGGTTCTCTATGTCAGTGCTTCTATATGAGAAGTTTGGATGGTTCCATAGTTTTGGTTGAAACATCGGTTGTGGTAGTTTTCTTGGCCTCCCACATAGTTGATCTCTTCAATACCTTTATATCAAACTTCATCATTACCTTCTTAAAAAGTTTTAGCTCCAGTCCCAATCGCATTAACTTCTCTCTTAGATACTTTCAGAAGATAACCAACTTTCTCTCTCAACTCTTTTATCTTGTTAGTCTCGACACTGTATAAAATAAGCTTCTGAGATCAATTGTAATATGGACAGTGCTTGTTGTTGCTTGATGTCAAGTTCTCGATCAAAATGTTTGATTGGTAGCGAAGTTACTTTCACTATCAGTGTCTAAGGCCATCAGGTACTTCTCAGCTATACAAGATAAATTTTATACATCAATATCTTAGGAGTGTACCCGTGATGTCGACAGTCTTTTAAATATCCTCTGGACCGATCCTAACCTTCAAAGTAAGACTATGCTCCACCCTGCTAAAATGTGGAGATTTTGTTTCATAGAGAAATCGCCTTCAATTTCAGATACAAGTGATTAATGAACTAATCTCAGCATTGTGCCCATGTAGTAATCAATCTCGACTCTAACCGCTTGAGTTATCTTGTTGCCACTGTCACCTAGAGAGAATTTGAACAAAGTGAGCATGAATTTATCTTGAGGAACCATGTTAGCTTTTGTAGTACTGCAAAACGCTTCAAATGATTTCACATGATCCATCAGATTATCTGAAGCTATCCCATTGATTATGTTTTGCTTCACCAATTGGAAATCTGAGGTTCAATCTTGTACTTGTTCCTCTATGGTAGTGGTGAAGGTATCGCAAACCTATAAACATAGAATATATTGGGTGTATTATACTCACCCAATGTCCTCTGCCAAACAGTTGCTTCATGTGCCTCAACTCTCTAATTTTCTGGTAGCATACCGATCGGTAGAGGGACTTCGACGCTGATAATACACCCAATAAATTCTATATTGGTAGATCTGTGATACATCCATCACTACTACAAAGGAACAAGTATGAGATCAAACCCTAGATTATACAATTGGTGAAGCAAAACATATTCAATGGGATAACTTCAGAGAACCTAATAGATCATGTAGAATCATTTGAAGAACGTCGGAGTACTACGAAAGCTAACGGAGTTCCTCAAGACTACCTGATGCTCACTTAATTCAAGTTCTCTCTGGGTGACAAGGCAGCAAGATGACTCAAGCTGTTAGAGCTGGGAATGATTACTATATGGGCACAGTGTAGAGATCAGTTCATTAATCACTTTTATCTGAAGTCAAAGTTGATTGCTTTGAGGAATAAGATCTCCACATTTCAGCTGGGTGGAACAGAGTCTTTCTTTGAAGCTTGAGATCAGTTTAGAGGATATTTAAAACACTTCCCACATTACGAATACACTCCTGAGGGGGGGGGGGCAATCTATTTCCACACAAACTATACCCATACGATTAGATCCACGCAGACTTAAGCCCTTATTCTATATCCACATAGAACGAAGTTTAATTTTTTAATACACATATTACAAAAGTTTAAAAACTCAATACACACAAATGTCAGTGTTAATTGGTTTCAGTCGGTTTCAATTGGTTTAATTTCTAACAAAAAAAAACAATTCTAACCCAAAAAAAAAACCCAAAACTTCAAAAATTAACTTTATACCTCCACAACTCATCTTCTTTGTCAAAAAAACAAAAATATGGGTTTCAATTATCGATAAATTGAGTTTCAGTTTAAATTAGTAATGAAGATTTTGATCCAAACATGGTATCAACCCTGAGTGTCTCAAATCAAATATCTGCAGAGGAACAAAGCGAGAGAGCAATAAGCACAAATACTACAAGTGATACCTAAATATTACAAAAACTCACTAAATCGACAAAGATCAATCCTGCACTACCTAGATTTAACAATTTCTATAGAGTAATAAGGAGAAAAATGAGTTA